>CM071140.1:15165000-17665000 GCA_036417725.1 Clanis bilineata
TACAGGCGTTAGCTTATGTTTATGTTTTTATATGGAAACTTGCTTGATAGCCCCTATTGGGAGTATTCCTACGGTTTCAACTCGTCTATTTAATAATGCTGCTCAATACAAATTTTCATCCTCATTTAACTATTTCTGGAGATGAATGTTTAAAAACTTAACGTACCGACTTCAACACTTAACCGATCGTGATCCTTATATGGGAATAAACTCTATCGAACACAAAAAGAATCTTGAAAATTGGTCCACAATTTGGCAGAGATATCGCGTTACATACATAAAAAATACAGACGAATTGAGGACGTTCTTTTTCGAAGTCAGTCGAAAAACTAGTACAAAATGTCATGCTTCTGCCTAGAACGTTCCCAGAGGTTTCCACTATGTGTTAATTGTGCAGTCAATTTCTTCTGTTATATAAATAGATTAAATAAAACGAATTAAATTGGACAAATTAATAAGGTCATCATTATGTAACATTAATTATTGCAACTTAAGCAATTTATTGTGAATTTTATTTCAATTATTTGATCTTAAAATATTTTCCATTCTGTAATTAAATTTCTAAAAAATATATTATAACTCAACAAATAATATGACAATTAAGTTTTAATTAAATAAATTCAACCAGCGTTACTTGGCCCATACAAAAAATATGATCTAGTGACGCCATTTTAGATATCCGAATACAATAGGATTATAGAACTGACGCAAGCTCTTCGGGGCCGGACCTTGTTCAGATAAAAAATCGAATAATTGTAAACATTTCCGAAATAACATTATTACAAAATAGAATGAGTCCTAATAAAGACTTTTTTTGTAAATTTGGACATTTTAATTAACCTTATATAAATACATAAGATTACTTTTGTCCCAGATGTGATAAGCGACGGGCCTATACCCACATCGGGCACCGATTTTAGACTCCGAGCAGACAACCCAAATACCACTTTGCACGATCCGGGGATCGAACTCGACACCTCAGGACGGTAGTCGTATCATGTACGCTATACAACTACTCCACCGAGACAGTGAATCTTAATTCTTCTTTCTTTTCTTTTCTATCCTATTGTGTCTAACTGCTGGGCAAAGGACTTCCTCATCTTTTTCCACTGTTCTGTCATGGGCTACTTCAATCCACTTAACTAAGTTCTAAATATTGCTAATAATATAAAACTGAAACAAAAACTGAAAAAAAACGAAGTCAACCTTATTACATTATGGCTTCCCTTTTAAAAATCTTTACTCCTCGCCACTACTAACAAAATAGTTGCTATAAAGTAAAAACATTATTGACTTTCGATTAAGTTCGCCCCCTATCACATTTGGGACGGAACTAAGCTCGGCGAAATGTGGGTGTTCTAGAGCGCTAGTGCACCTCTGCCTACCCATTCGGGGATACAGGCGTGTATGTAATAACACATATTGTACAACCTTTGTTATTTGTAGGTCACTGTGTAAGTATGTATGCTCAGTCATCAATATTGGCTTGTTTAGATAATTGCTTAGCACAAAACCTACCAGACACACAAAAGGTAAAATTGAAATGTCGACGTTTATAACACATTTGCATATTAAGCACCACTTGTCATTGAATTCTTGAGAATTGCTTAAATTGTACGCGTCTTTAGATAGGGAAATCTTGGTAGTAAAATCCCACCGAGTGTTATTTATGTCTTTGTTTTATTATAAGTTTCTATTATAGAGTGGTGTGGTAGAAGACACATCACAGTCAGATTAAAATAGTTGAAATTAGAACGTTAGGGAGCATATGTGGAGCGATATTATGTAGGTGAGGAATAATGTGGTGATGATACTCTGTGGAGTGAAAAAAGTTTAACAGTAGACTTTCTGCATCACCCACAGGTAGACTGGCAGAGAATGCCCTTGGCATTAAGTCCACCTTTATACATATAATTATGTATACAAAGTTTAAATACACTTAAAACCGACATCACCATTTTCACACATTTAAATCCATATCTTCAAAACTACTGATTGTTTTATATGAAACTTGCACAATCCCCTATGTTGGAATACATAGTATATTACTGTAATCCGTAGTTTCCGAGATGACGTGAACAAATCCTCAGGGCTATGTCGGTGACTTTCGTTCTTCTACAGATCTTCTCATTCCTGATTTGATCACGTAGAAAAACGCCGAGCATAGCCCTCTCCAAAGCGCGATAATCTTCTCCATCTATCTCTACAAGGTGGACCGACGACCTGATTAAGTTCGCAGGAAGTCGCTGGATGCAGGCCGCTTCCAACAGGTCAATCTGGAAATCTTTGGGGAAGGCCTATGTCCAGCAGTGAACGTCCTATGGCTGATGATGATAATGATGATGATGATGTGGACAAACGTACATATACTTATGAAATTTGGCACGTCTGATCAGAAGCCTATATAGACTAACATAGGCCAGCATGATTCTGACGACCACTGATAAATCCAATTGTTTGTCAGTGGTCGCTGGTTTGTTTGGACTACACTACGCTTACTATCAGGTGCAGTATCACTTTGTTATGCCCGGAAAAACATAATAAATTTTACACTGAGATAATCCGTTTGGTGATAAAATCATTTTAATTTGTATTTACTCCCAAAATGCAAGTAGGGATGAATTAGGGAACTAGAGCACCCATAACACGCGAGCTTATTTCCGTCCCTTTATTCGAGGTAGCGTACCGTAACGAGCACAAATTCCAACTCGAGGCAATAAACGTGTCTTTAAAAACTCAATATTGAGTATCGAAACTCCTGTCTCGGGAGTTGGAATTGGTGCCCGATATAGCGTTCCAAAACATGGATAAGTATAACTGTAGATATCCATACTACGAAGAAAGCAATATGTGAGTAATTTCAATGACTTGTGCGTGGAAGCCACGACCGACGTGAATTAGTGTTGGTCACATTGCATCCAAGGCACGTAGCGTACGTGATCTAACTGCGCGTTCATCTTAGCCAGTGGACCTGTGCAAGGTCGGGCAGATACCGCACACCGCTTAGAAGTCAATTTATAAATAATAATATTAGCCCTGTAATATTACTGTCCCACTGCTGGGAACGGGCATCCTCTTCTAATGAGAGGGGTTAGGCCTTAGTCAACCACACTGGCCTAATGGATTGGTAGACTTCACATACCTTCGAAATTCTTGTGTAGAAATTCTCGCGTATGTAGGTTTCCTCACGATGTTTTCCTTCATTGTTAGCAAGTCATATTTCACAATGACAACACACTTAACATAGAAAAGTCAGAGGTGTACTCTTCTTGGTCTCGAACTTCCGACACTCGTCTCGCCAGTCCGTATCATTCCCAACTGAGCTAGTCAATTCATATCACAGATAATAAATTAATGAATGCAATGTATCTATCCTAAAATTATAAATGGCAATTTTTTATATTTTTTTTTATAAATACACCCAACAGTCACACACATAGTCCTGACCCCACACTAAGATCGAGTCTTGTGACTTTCGGTCTCACAACACCCAGACTCGAAAAAAACATCTGTGGGCCACACGGACATTTGTCTCGGTGCGGGAATCGAACCCGCAACCTCACGTTTCACAGCCGGCTACTCACCCGCTGTGCCACGGAGGCTGTCTTTAGTTTGGATAGATAGATGTACAAACATGGAGATTGGTGATACGCCAATCACGCCAGGATGACTGAATGGCAAAGCGATAGAATATAGTCTAGAAAAACATATTATAAAAAGTACGGTCTCCGTAGGATAAGTTTATTAATACATTTTCATACAAACGATGTCGCGGGCAACAGCAATAAAAAAAAGAATTGAATATTACAAAAAAAATAAAATTGATTTCAAAACACCAATCGCAGTCTCTGCTGTTATTTGTTTAAGCGACTCCGCAGTTCTAGTCCTTAATCAAATCTTGACAACATTTATATAGGACCACCCCTTCCGGCCTAGCAAGCGCGCCACGAGAAAAATTTCTCTACGCTTTTTGTCCTGTTGTACCCGGTTTTCTCTATTTGTCTACGCACACTAATATGCTTCCTCCTTTATTTTCATATAATATTGTGGACAACATCTCGACAGTCGATTATCGAGATATCTCGTGGCGCGCATGCTGGGCGGGCTGGAATAAGTTTTATCGAATACAAAATGAATCCGAAAATCGTTCCACTCATATAAAAAATGCTTTAACAGTAATGAAAATTAATTAATGAACAATAAAATTAATGTTCGATATTTGGACTCATCCCAAAGATATTTATAACAATAACGATCTACGTATGTATATGTAGTCAGTGTGAGAGTGGGGGCAATGTTCAATTTACATCGTAGAAAAACATAGAGCAGCGAAAGTATGCCCTATGTTTTGAAATATTTTCTTATAGATAATTTTGTAGAGCGACGGAAGAAGCATTCGCTCGATAGTTTGAACTCACCACGATTCCTAAAGCCTTATTAGACAGTGCATATTTCATCATCATCATCATCATCATCATCAGCCATAGGACGTCCACTGCTGAACATAGGCCTCCCCCAAAGATTTCCAGATCGACCTGTTGGAAGCGGCCTGCATCCAGCGACTTCCCGCGACCTTTATCAGGTCGTCGGTCCACCTTGTAGGTGGACGTCCTACGCTGCGCTTGCCGGTACGTGGTCTCCACTCGAGAACTTTTCTGCCCCATCGGCTATCAGTTCTACGAGCTATGTGCCCAAAATACCTCAGTGCCTGAAGACAAAAGTCTTCGACCAGTGTGTGTTACCAGTGATGACTTATGGCACTGAAACGTGGCCTCTAACTATGGGCCGCATTAGTGCATATTTATTGCATACAAATTCAAAACAAGACTGTATGACGCGAGTTTGCCAAAATAATAATAGTTATACTTATATGTTAAACGTAAACATTGCTTAATATTATTAGAATAGTAATAATACATGTATGTATTCTTCAATATTTTTCAGTATCGGTGGCGCTGCGATGGAAGAGCCGTTTTTAAATGCAAGAGTGGCTACATGTTTTGTGGAAGTGTTTGGTGGAACATGTTTTTCATCTCGAATTATTTATTCCGAATATAGGTTGTAGGGCCACATTTTATCAATTTTCACCATCATCTGCCACAGGATGTCCACGGCTGAACATACCGGTAGAGATGGAAATAACGGCTAGTTTTCGTCATTAGGTTATGTCGCTTAGGCTATTTTTACAAAGCTACTATTCTAAGTCGCTATTTAAAGCTCCCAGCTATTTTTCGCCGTGCAGTTTTAGTAACGTATAGGTTTCTTTTTACATACCGACTTCTTGAATCGCCGCAGCTATCTTGAACCGCCGTAGTTATCTTAATAACTGTAAGCTTGATTATTAAACGAGTTTTTCGCGTTGTAATATTGCTTTGTAAATCGTGGTCGTTTTTTCGATGTGGTTTTCATATCGCATTAAGTTGTATTTGTTTATTATTTTGTATTTTTTAATTAGGTCTACAAAAGAAACAATAATTTTGTAATGTAATATTTATTTTGTGTCTGTGAGATCCTTGTTTGAGATTCATTTCCATAAAAAAGCTCTGAACAATAACGTTAGAAGCTGTTTCAGAATCGCCACTAATGCAAATATCTGTGGGCCATTTGTCTCGGTGCAGGAATCGAACCCACGGCCTCTCACTTCACAGCCGGCTATTCACCCGTTGCGGCACGGAGGCTATTTCTCTCACAGTATCTGGAGAAGTTCAAAGTACTGGAACTTAAAAAATATTTAAAAATATACGTATTTATATAAAAACTCTACCGTAGCGAATTCCCTACTACAAATTCTAACATAACAAACGGAGCAAAGGCTATTAAAAAATCAATTATTCGTTAGACCACACAGAAAAATAAAGTTGCAAAAAGTTGATATACAAACAAACCTGTTAACTCCATTAAACAAACTGATTGAAATTGTTTTTCTAACAGTTTGTATAAAATTATTTATGAAATGATTTAAAAGGAAAATCCTTGATCGCGACCAGGAAGGAAAACGTTTAGACAGGCGACTTACCTATAAATACGTATTATGTTCGAACTTATTTTCTTTTATGGTTTTCCTGCAATGATGCACAAATAGCCTCCTTGGTCTGGTGGTTTTATATGGACTGTGGATAGGGTATTCAATCCCGGGATCCCGACGATATTATAATCCCAAAACTTCGGTACTGCAGTATAAACGGGATCCGGGATCGAATCCTCTGACTGGATTGATGTCCTGGGTTCCAATCGCAGGTCCAGCATTGCATGGCTTCTATCATTGCAACTGGATCCTCCAAAGAGTACGTAGTCTACGTTAAACAAGCCACCGATCGTAAAAACTAAGCAGAATTCTTTCTGCAACTTTCTTCGTCTGGATTGGAATAAGGTAATGAAAAATAATGCAAGAGAATATATCATCCGATTCATTTCAACCAGAGGCCAGAGGCCAGAGGGCCACCGGAGGCCGAGCCGCCCGTGACTATTTAACATATATTAATGCAACAGATTTTGGTAAACCTTAATTCTTTCTTTCTACCTGCCCTTATCCCACCTTAATGTGCGGTCGGCGTAACACACTTTTGCAAGCATGTTACAGAAAGGAGTTGGCTTAGTTTTTACGACCGGCTGCCTCCCTGACATCAAGAGGGACTGAGGGGGTTCTGAGGGATCCAGTCCCGGGCAAATTAAATTAGAAAATTCGCTTTGCCCAACCTGGGAATCGAACCCAGGACCTCCAGGTCCACAGCCCATATATGCTGCTAGACCAAGGAGGTGACAAGGTTTGGTAAACACTAATTAATAAAATAAAATATGATATGTATGTGATCATAATGATGTATGTGTAATAATTATTATCTATCATATGTATGTACATATATGTATGTATTATATGTGTGTATGTATGTATGTATAAATATGTATTGTTTTATATTTATAATTTCTTTCACCTCTCCTTTTCTATATTAATTTATACACCTGCCTTGTTTATTCTCTGCACCATCCAAAGGTTGAATGGTATAGAATGCCTCGGGCATTAAGTCCGCCTGTACAATATAATGCCCCTTACTTATAACAATATTTAAGCGCTGCTTATCTTTATATCATAGGTTGTCCCTTTCATTTTTAAACAATGTAACGCAAGGAAAACAGTGGCAGGTTATTCTTAACCATTTGATCAGCTAAAAATTTTGTTTTAAGTAAGGCCCGATATGTATAAAGTGTTTTAAATAAAAAAAAATCAAATTAATTACTTTTTTATTTTTATTTTTTTGCAGGGACTGGCAAACGAGCAGATGGCTTCACCTGATGATACGCTCATCATGAAGATCGCCATCTTCACCGTAAACAAACTTCCATAATACATGTTTTTTATTATAATTAGGGTAGCCAAAGCTCAAGGTTGGAAATTTGTACTACAATAAAAAACTAAATCGCTGCAGTTGAAATTATTTCCAATATTTTAAATACTCTACGGCATCAACTGTGTATTCTAATAAATACTTATTCTACATTAAGATACTACTATAGTTGTATACCACGGACGTATAAAAAAGGGGACACCGTCTCGCCTGTAGTTAAACGGACGGCACAGATAATGGAGGAAACGCACACAAACGCGCCTCTATAAAAGTGTCCTACGCATACACAAACACTCAGTTGCCACCATTACGTGTAGATAGATCTAATTGGCAGAAAAGCCTGCTTCACTTTCAATGTTCCTAGCGCTACGTCCACTTTCTTCCACGTCCGTGGTGGATACATATGTATTTATGATTTTAAAAGGCCCTTTAGATTCACCAGAGTGATTTAAAAGAGCTCTAGCCTTTGCCTGTTATAAACGCTGTAACAAACTAAGTAAACCTTGGACGATTTACTATTATCTATGAAATAAACTTTAGACACACAGGAACTCTACATAATATTAACTTTTAGACTGATCAAAACCGGCAATATTGTTTTAAATTTTCATACATACATATAGGTGGAACTAGAACAACCACATTTCGCTGAGCTCATATTCGTCCCAGATGCCATATCGGACACAATTTAATTTTCTTGATTTTTTTTTAATTATAATTCTTTAAGACCGTCTCTCGCTCTCTCTGGTGCCTATCTACTACTGTAGCCCGAGCACGAAAAACTAATGTAAATGTAAATGTATTCGAGTTCGCTGCGCTCTGATGACGTTTGGTTAATATTTCATACAAATTTCATAGGCGCGCATCGAACACGAATACATTTACGGTTGTCAGAAATTTTCCTGCTCAGGCCGCTGGATGTTGGCTGTCAACTCTGCATATTCCTTTCTATTTCTTGCCAGATTGTATAGTTCTTCTATTCGTGTAATTCCTGTCCATTCTCTTATATTCCTGAGCTTTTCTGAGTGTCTCTTTCCATCTACTTTTCCCATTGCAATTATTTGTAGAAAGCGATACTGCGGATGCCTGCAGGGTTACCACCACCTCTTATAGCAGTATTATTATAATCGGTCTTCGTTTGTTTTGTATGGGAATCGGTACAAGTAAAATTATAATAATACTGCTATAAGAACAAAAAATAAAAAAAACAAATAAAAAAAATATAATAACCCCCCTGAGCATATGTCCGAGAAAACTGATTTTTCGTTTTAAGACCGTATTTGATCACAAAAAATATCGAATAGACAAGACAAAGATATTGGTAATTTATTACCAAATTTTTTTTTGTTGTTTAAGATATTATACTTACCACATTAACATGTATCCCCTAACTTATTAAATACATTTACGCTGTTTACTTTAAAACTAGTTTGTAGCTTTCATTTTAAAACAATGTGAGGAAGGAAGGAAAAGTAGTAGTGCAATGTGTGGTGAAAGGAAAAATTGACAAAATAGTTTTAAAGTTAAGAATCCAGTGGCGTAGCGGCGACTAATATAGACGAGGGCGAAGTCACATCAGCGAAGCCCCTTTTCTTTCGTTCTCAAGTTTTACCCATAATCCAATATAGAGAGATAGAAACTCATTATTGTAAACACACATAAATATAGGTAACAGTAAACAACATAAAAACTTTGCCATAAGTAGCGGCCTTATCGCTAAAAGCGATCTCTTTCCAGGCAGCCATTATAATGCTTCTTGCGATGCCCTAAACAAACACGCTTTTAAAGTTCTGTTTCGAGCGTAAAATCAAATTATTTAGTCGTTTGTGGTAAAGTCTGGGGACATCGCATTTAAAAGGGCTTCGCGAGGCCTCTTTAAGTGCGAGGCCGTGGGCCCTACACCCACGCTTAGTCACGCCACTGTAAGAACCGACTAAATATTTTTAAATTAAGGGATATAATGACCAATTTACGTTTTATAAACTGTTTTATTTCCTAATAAAGCGTGTATTGCCTACATTATCTTATCTGCTGATGTACTTACGGACATGTCGATAGATAAGCCCAGTCTGCGCACGCGGCACGGGTAGTAACAAAGGGGGCTCAACTCAAACGTCTCGCTTATCACGAAGACGACTTGCGGAATAAAAGAAAGATTATAAATATTCAACATACATTCAATTGTGTGACCCACAGATATTTGTTTCAGGTCTGGGTGTTGTTTTTTTTATTTTTTTATAGCAGAGACTGGCAAACGAAACCGGGTCACCTGATGGTAATAGACTCCACCGCCCATAGACACCCAAAATACAAAAATAATCATGGGTGCGTTGCCAATCTAAAAGAAGGGAACAAGGATTGATAAAGGTAGTGGGGAAATTGGGTTACCGGAAATCTCACTCATCGATCGAAACGCGACAGCGAACTGCCACTTTATGTCGGTTTTCTGAGATGGTGGTATCAAACCGATCGAGCCGGTCCATTCGTACTGTAGACGTAACTACAGCGTGACTCTACCACTCAAAACTGTGACACCGAAAGTCTCACGTAGTTTCTGATACCCACGATACAAGTTATATATACTCAGTGTGGGGTCAGGAGAATGTGTGACTGTTGGGTGTATTTATTTATTATAAACATTAATTTATTGTACTAGTGGTGCGCAGCGTATATGGGCTGTGAACAGCGAGGTTCCGGGACTCGATTCCCAGACTGGGCGGGGTTTTCTAACACAATTTGCTCGGGTCTGGGTTCCCCAGAGAGGGGTTGACGTCAGGCAGGTAACTAGTCGTGAACACTAAGCCAAATCTTATTATTTATTATTATTATTTATTAAGTACTCACAATATTTACATTTTACATATCATTTGTTGAACACTGGTACCCAATTTCTGTAACATACTTAAAAATTGTGCTGCGCCGACCCCACTTTAGAGTGGGATAGGAGCAGGTAGAAAGAAAGAAAGAAACTCTACAATATAAAGACTTAATTCTAATGGTACTTATAAGTGCCGAAACTAGGAACTACTTTATTACAAATGTCAATAAATAACAAAGTATATATTTCATTGCTTCTCTATAGTAAAACGGCGACAAAAGCGAATGACACTTCCGACTATAGTGATTAAGCGGAACGCAAAATACTTAGTTCGGGAAATTCATTATGACTTGGTTTACGAATGAAAGTGGCATTCATACAGTGGCAATTTATACATAAATATTACATACATACATAGCATGTATACTGCATGTGTACTCACGCATGTATCCCCGAAGAGCAGGCAGAGGCGAACTAGAAAACTAGAATACCGACACCAAGCTCATTTCCGTTCCAGGGGGCCTAGTTTGTAAAACGAAATCCGCAGTTGCGGACTTCGTTTCAGACGTTTTGCTATTCTATGTGGCTCACGTGTCCGACCGATATCGGTGCTATAACTTTCGCTTAGGAGAATGCTATGCTGTAAACCGTTTGACATTTATTTTATCCACGTGCATCTATATTAGTCTGCGCGGTAGAGTATTGGTCAGATATCGTTCATCCTATAACGTTTTATAGAATAGACACCCTGATGTTGTAAGGGGCATATCGCCATCATCGTCTTTTTTAATTATAATTTATACTGCACCTGATGGTAAGCGTAGTGCAGTCCAAAAAGAACTAGCGACCAATGAAAAAACAATGGGTTTATCAGTGGTCGTCAGAATCATGCCATTCACACTCCGAATCCGAAGAGGGAAGAAGCAAATCGAGGGGCTTGCGACAAGACAGGTGGATGACCGATGCAGATACAGGGGTACCCCCATACCCGTCTCAACCAACCATTAAGTCATGCCGCAAGCCCAATGCCCTCGAGAAAACCGGAAGTACACTGACTGATCCTGGAATGCAAACTACACACGGAGTTCACTGTGGCAGATTTTAGCACCATGTGTACGGTGGTCCCCATCCTACCACCAACAAATCATCATCATCATCAGCCACAGGACGTCCACTGCTGAACACAGGCCTCCCCCAAATATTTCCAGATTGACCTGTTGAAAGTGGCCTGCATCCAGCGACTTCCTACGAACTTTATCGGGTCGTCTGTCCACCTTGTAGGTGGACGTCCTATGCTGCGCTTGCCGGTACGTTGTCTCCACTCGAGAACTTTTCTGTCCCATCGGCTATCAGTTCTACGAGCATATCATATTCATATCGCCATATCGGACTTTTTTTCTTTCTACCTGCCCTTATCCCACCTTAACGTGGGGTCGGCGCAACACACTCTTTCAAGCATGTTGTAGAGAGGATTTGGCTAAGTTTTTACGACCGTCCGCCTGCCTGACGTCAACCCCCTATAAGGGATCCAGTCCCGGGAAAATTTGCTTTGCCCGACCTGGGAATCGAACCCAGGACCTCCCGGTGCACAGCCCATACATGCTGCCACTAAACCAAGGAGGCGACATTGCCATATCGGACACAAATTCCAAACTCCGGGGTGATACTGAAAAATCCAATATCACTTTGTCCGACACGGGGATCGAACCCGAGACCTCAGGACGACAGCCTAATCTTTAAAGATAATGGTTACTTACAGCTATATTGTACGGAAAATTATAAATAGCTAAGTAGATATAGCTATACCAATAAGTAAATCAAAGTAGGTTTATTTTAAAAAAAACTTGTTATTTTAATAATACAATAGCCAACTTTATCATTAAAACCATGACATGAATAATGATTTATTCCGCTTCAGGAACGATTTACCGATTTATATGGTGATTACTAGTTAGTTCAACAGTGTAATTGCCGATTGAAGATCGTAGATTTGCCAATAGAATCCTGAATAAGTCAACAAGTAATAAAATTCTGGCTCGGTGGCGTGGTGGTATTTCGGTACGACTACGGTTCTGAGTTCTCGGGTTCGATCCCCGGGTCGGGCAAAGTGATATTGGATTTTTCCATATCAGCCCGGAGTCTGGAATTTGTGCCCGATATGGCGATAGGCTCGCCCCCTATCACATCTGGGACGGAACTAAGCTCGCGAAATGTGGGTGTTCTAGTTCGCTAGTGCGCCTCTGCCTACCCCTTCGGGGATACAGGCGTGAGCTTATGTGTGTATGTATGTAATAAAATGCAAGATTATCGCACTATAGATGTAACAAAACAACTACGAATATTCCTAGTACAAGGTGTTTTTTTTTCAGTTTTCGATAGTCGAAAACTACAATCTTTTTCATTTTCACAATAACTTTTTTTAGTTCTTTGTATTTTTCGCAAGTGGCAAGTGGCGCCGTAGTCAAATGTATGGGAGAAAACGAAAGCTATCTATCGTCGTTGCTTTGTACAAAGACTGCAACACGAAGCCGTGTCATACAAAATAAAAACAAAAATCTTATGACGTGGTGTCCTGAACGACTGTTGCATGTTAGTTTCTTACCGATGTCGTACGCTAAACTCTCTCAGTCTAAATCGGATTTTAAAGATAGAATGTTTATAGACAGAGACATAATACACAAAAAAAATATCCTTAGTTCTATTTCTACTATCATTGTAAGATAAACATCTCTACATCGGGTTTATTCTATGTAAGCTTTTTTTTATCCGGAGACGACAAAGTGACTACAATACACCTGATGTTAAGCGTAGTGCAGTCCAAAAAAACTAGTGACCACTGAAAAACACTGTGTTTATCAGTGGTCGTCAGAATTATGCCGGCGTACTTATACTTCTTGACACTCCAAATCCGAAGAGTGAAAGCAAATCGAGGGACTTGCGACAAGTCAGGAGGTTGACCGATGTAGATACAAAGATACCCCGATACCCGTCTCAACAAACCATTAAGTCATGCCGCAAGCACCTCGAGAGGACCGGAAGTTGAGAAATCTTAATAGTCCAGTTTTTATAGTATAAATTGTTGTTTAGATACTTTCCCGGCTTGAATGACATTGGAACTTGGAAAATTTAACGAGCTAGAGAAGGTATTGTGGGAAATATGTTTGTCTCGCTACGAAAAATATATTTCCAATAATGAGAATTACCTAATAGTATAATATATGTAGTAGTCCAATAATTTATCCTCCTAGTGAGACGGTGGTATCAAACCGGTCGAGTTGGCCCGTGTAGACGGTACTATCTATAACGTGGCCCTACCACATAAATACATATTCATCACTGACTGGATAGGGATTACCACAAATATGGTAGAAAACCCGTAGTGGCTTGTATGAGGAAGCCACGTGACCGGTCAACCAATGTATACTTAAGTACAGTCCGGTATAATTTTCGCAACCTTAAAGAGAGTTATGTTTGTGACAGTGCTTCATATTTAATAATAATACATATATAAATAACACCCAAAGTCACACACATAGTCCTGACCCCACATTAGATCGAATCTTGTGCCGTGAGAATTAGGAACTACGACAGGCTTCGTTCTCACAACACCCAGACCCGAAACGAATATCTGTGGGCCGCACAAATATTTGTCTCGGTGCGGGGATCGAACCGGAGGCCGCGGCCTCTTATTCACTTACCCGCTGCGCCACGGAGACTGTTAAACTGCTATTTGTACATGCCATGAGGAAAAGAAGAAAGAAAGATCTAAGAGAGTCTTCTTGCTTACCATCAGGAGTTACCCACCTGGCCTCATCCCACCCTAATGTGGGGTCGGTGCAACAAACTTTTTCAACCATGTTGCAGAAATTATTCGGCATCGTTTTTAAGACCGGCTGCATGTGTGAGGTCAACCTCCCTCTGAGGAGCCAGTCCCGGTGAATTCCGTTAGAACAACACCCTCCTGACCTGGGAATCGAACGCACGAACCAGATTCACAGCACATATACGCTGCCATTAGACCAAGGAAGCGACCACGTTTGAGTTCCGACAAGAAATCCTCAGTGACGTAACGTGACGTCAGAAGTCAACGTTAGAATAGTTCTGGACCCTTTTTTTTATAACAGTGACTACAAACGAGCAGATGGGTCACCTGATGGTAAGTGATCTCCATCGCCTATAGACATCCAAGATACAAAAAGAACCATAAGTGCGTTGCCAACCTAAAAAGAAGGGAATGGAAGGGGATGGAAAAGGGATTAGGAAAAGAAGGGGATGAATTGGGCCACCAGAAATCTCACTCACCGAACGAAACGCGACAGTAAGCTACCACTGTACGTTGGTTTTCTGTAAAACTCTGGTAACAAACCGGTCGAACCGGCCCATTCGTGCCGTAGACGTAACTCTCTACAGCGTGGCTCTACCACTCGAAAAAGTTCTAGTAAAAGGCTGTAGTATTGATGAATGTATTATGTTAATACATAGTATTACAGCGCTGGATAAACATAATGACGTAATGCTACCATTTAGGCCAGTGTTATTCGAACTGTGTCCCAATTAACCACGCAGGGAGACCACGCTACCGACGTGCGAGGACAAACCCGGATGACTCAGTGTTGGCCTGTGTATTGGCCGCAGTCTTATCTCCGGGGAATTTCTCCTTTGTTACGAGTTGCTAGCGTTTTGGCGTCAGTTCAACAATGTGCTTAAAAATGAGAGCTGTGTATAAATTGGTTTAAATGGTAAAGATTAGACGGGAACTGTTTCCGAGTTTGAATGTGTTCGTAATTCGTATTACAAACGATTAAATGCTGTTGATTGCAAATTATTTATGCACTGTCATGATGTATTAGGTTGTAATAGTTGTGTTCACAGGCTGTTCAAATTGTTTTTGTATTAAATGGAATAATTACATTATTAAAGTCAAATGTAATGACATTTCTCTTTGTTTGTTTTGATTTTAATTTTAAAAAACTAAACAAATTATGACAATAAATAAAGTGAAAAGATAAATGTGAACGTGTGCCTACATTAATATTTTCACTGTTTTACGTTACGTATTTCCATAGTGTTAAGTTGTGTATTAGTTATTGTAAATGTTATAATAATATGCAAAAAGTGTTATTATTTCATATTAAGTAGCTCTATTAACATATTAATAGACAAATAAGAAATTATTTAACACCTTTATTGCATTTTTCGAATAGTAAATACGAATAATTAATTCATTAGTGTATATTATAAGTAATAGCGTATTCTAGTCATGTTGTAGTTTCGAGTGCAATGACTCACAAAGTAAATGTACGATATGACGACAAACAAATAAAATAACGAGTGACGTACGCATAAATAATTGGCTATCTGAGTCGAATGCAACAAGTATCAAGTTTTTAGATAAAAACCCAGGTTTCCTCTACAGTAGCTAGTCACCGGGCAAAGGCAGGATCTAGATAATTAGTTGTGGACAAAAATAGTCGTCGCGGCCGGGCCCTGGGCCAGGTGACGTCAGCGCGCCAGGGCCGGCGGCGGGGCAAGACGGGCCCCGCGCCAGTGTCGCGCGCGCCGTCAGCCCGGCCGCACGCTACCCACCGAGCCTGCACACAGCCAGCCACCAGCCGCCGCCTCCGACGCTCGCCGCCTCACGCCTGTTCACTCCGACGCCCCGCTGCGTACCTCGTCACTGCCTACGCTCTGCGTCGAGTCTACCACGACGCCACTCCGACACATTGCCTGTGAGTATCTATGCACTACAAACATCGCAATGACATGTATGTTGCAACCTATTGTTCGACGGTAATATGCATCGCGTTATCGTTCGATGCAGATTTCACTTCTGCACTTGCACTTTACTCGTATTGCATTTGTGCATGATAGCTATGTAGAATTTGTTTATTTTTCATTTAATTTATTAATTGATAGAATTATATACTTTATACCGGTACAGAGAAGCGAGCCAACCTTGGCGCATCGGGCATTGCAGCGGGGACCTTGCAAGTCACGCGTCAGAGTAACCTCGACTCACGCCGTACTCGCGCCGCTACTAAAGTTTCCTTTGATATTATCGTGGTCGGTGTCTCGTCGGCATTTGCTTTCCATTGCTGCTCGGGGTGACCTTGTTTGTAGACTTGTTGGAATCGGTGGGGCAATGTATACAATATTGGTTCCTAAGTTCGCGTAGTAAGATTCAACTCTATACTGAGCGTTGTTGATAGACGCGTTATGGAATTAACACAAACAGCTGACCGCTTACGACGTACAAGTCTTTTTGGCTGATAAAAAATATGACGCGGTCATTCAAGGACGGACGAGTGTCGACTGTCGAGATGTATTTCCCGTTGCCGAGGCGCTAAGCTGTTACACAAATTGCGAATAAATGACACTATTCATTAACGACAATGTTAATTGGAGATTGTTAATTTATGAAGGCATAAACATAACGTTGACAATGCGGTTGTAGTGTAACTTAACAAGGGGCCCCCGCGCTGCTTCCCTGATTTATCGCATTGGAAAAACACGCCATATGTTATCGCGTGGTGTGTTCGCTATCAGCTGTGCCTTACTCGTGTCGTGCTCCTACATAGGTAATAGATGTATATACGACGTCAAGGGGCTCGCCTTCAATGACAAAACTAGTTTAGATGCTTCTAAATAACGCGCCAACTCCTGAGATAGCTCTAATTATGTTGAAAAAAATGTCACACGTTATCATTTTTCTTACTGACAAAGTAAAACTCCAGTCGAATGTACGGAATTATACCAAAGTCATATAATTAAATATTTTTAAGGCAATGGGTAAGGTCACATTTGAGTGTTGCGAAATTGAAAGTGATTTCGATACGTGAACCACTTTTCTTGTCGAAAACTTGTCCTCCTTTTAAACTGGAGGGCTTATTCGCAACGGTGTTTATTATTCTTTTTTTTTTTGTTTATAATTGTATCAATATAAAGCATATCATACTAATAAGTTGATTTATTACAATACCAAATAGCTATTTAACTTATATCGAACAATGTATCTTAATAATGTTTGAAGGGTATTTTATTTATCTGTGGTTACCTTCTAGAACGTCTTTAGACACACGTATTTTTTTCACCTCGGATTGACATTGATCATGGTCCACAGAACCGGTACAACTGTGGTTACCCTTCGCCAAACATTCGACCACGTCTGAATACAAATTATTTTGTTAAACTTCTTTGCTTGGCGCGAATTAATAACGTTTTTAATAATAAAATGATTGGCAACTCGACTATGCTTTTATATAATTCACATTTTTGCCTTTGTGTATCCAAATGATATTGGCTGACTTTGTTTTGACTACTACATACGCCCGGGACTTGTTACAGACAAAAATAACACCTATTTGATTTATTATACTTTAGTAATTAGTTCCCGTTCTTTGTTTACAGATAAATATGGTACGAAAATACGAAAGAATGAGCGGCAGACAATCTTGGAGTGAAGAGGACATGGCTAAGGCCGTCGCAGCTGTTGTATCAGGTAAGATGGGATACAAACTGGCAGCCAGGACTTTCCACATACCCAGATCTACTCTGCAGCGACGTGCTAGCAAGATACGGTACCAACAGCCCGAAGACCCCAAACCTTTAATGGGCCATTATAGAAGAGTTTTCACAGATAGTCAAGAGAAAGATCTGGTTGGCTACATTAAAAGTATGGAGAAGTACTTTATGGGCGTCTCTAGGCGGGATATCAGGGAACTGGCATTCCAGTATGCAGAAGACAACCATTTAAACCATCCATTTGATGTTAACAGTAGAATGGCGGGTGAAGACTGGGTCAGGAACTTTTTGAAACGCAACCCGGAATTGTTAGACAGATCTGAGGGCGACATCGGCCTAGAGCCGGTGAATTTCGATCAATTTTACCATTTCATGTGTCAGCTGTCGTGATTATTCGTGTTTGGGCTGCAGTAATTTATATTAAAAGTCAAGATCGTGGCGCGTTCAAGTGCATCATATACGTGATTGCAAATCCAACCCGTGTTTAAATGGTAGCACTGTATCGGTAATTGTAAACACACTGGGCCTTACTTATAAAACATTTTAGCTGAGCAAATGGCTTAGAATAGTCTTTCCCTTTTATTTCCAAACAATGTGACACAAGGAAAAAAGTGACAGACTATAAAGTAGACTATAAGTTTTTATAAGTAAGGCCCATTATTATGATTCTTAATGCTCAATATTAACATTAGAATATGATTATAAACATAACAATTGATACCGTATTAATACCATTATATACACGCGCTGGAGGAGTATGTGATAAAAGACGGACCATGTGGAGTTTTTATTATGATATTGTCAAATTAGATGGAGCCGAGCTCAAATCGGAAACATGTTACCTTGATTTACCTTGATGTTACTAAGTACTTTATTTGTTAAATTGCTTACGACTTGTGACGTAAGCTTAGGGCAAAATGGTGACTCGTGCCCCTGACCTCCGCACCTGACTGCGGCCCTGTGCGTATTTAAAATAAGTACTTATGACGTATAATAATTAGTTATTTTTTTAAATTTTAAAGTTTTGTTGGTTTATTCTATAATATATTAAAAACTAAATTTAAGGGCTGTGATATGAGAGAAAGGTGTATTTTTATGGAACATATCTTAGGGTTGATATATATTTGTAATGTTATGGTTATGTTTATGTAAATTCAAAACTCGAATGTTGAAACTGATTAGTATAGTAACGTCTTGTACTCTGAGAATTTTAAGAAATTCATTATTATTATAAAATGGTTAGACGCACAATTTTTACAAGGTTTTAAATTTTATACAAATAGCCTCTGAATTTTGCAAAAAAGAATTCAAGTCAAAAGACAATATTTTTAACGTAAAAAAGAGACTAACAAATAATGAAAATCACAAAAAATAGCTCTGCAGTATCTTTGAAGTATTTGCAAGAAAACTATATAAAGTAAAAATTGTAATAGGTACATTTAGATTTAACCAAAAAAGTTTACTCTCCTCAAAGTCATTCAATGCGAAAATTCTTAATTACATATTCATTTTCTTTACAACATAGACGTTACTAGAAATAACTATTGCACTCTACTGTTAAAAATATATATTTTCACGATTAATACTCCACTTAACTGTGCGAAATATAAAAGAAAGAATAAGTAATAATAGCGGTATAATTCATAATTAATTATTCCGCTACTTCAATGCTAAGATCCAAAAATAAATGATCACTACGTATTTGAAATAATAACAAATACAAAAATATACGTTTAACCCTTTTGATAAAAACAGACATAACAGCTCACGCCTGTATCTTCGAAAGGTTAGGCAGAAACGCACTAACGAACTACAACATCCACATTTTGTCGAGCTTAGTTCCGTCCCAGATAGAAGGCGTGCCTATCGACATATCTAGCACAAATTCCAGACTCCGCTGATTCTGAATTAAAAAAAAAAACAATATCATTTTGCCCGACCCGGGATCGAACCGACAACTCAGTCGTATCGAAATACAACTACGCCACCGAGCTAGTCAGTTGATAAAACCAGCTTTATAAAATAAACATATTAATATTAATAGTTCATTCGTATGAAGCATTTGGAAAAGTGGAGTATTATTATTTCTTTAATCTTCTGTTTATTTATTGTTCATCAATATAATATACCCTAGATGCACAGTTGTTTGCAAATATCCTTCTAAAATGTGGTCTCAGGAATAAAACAAAGAAAAAGATCACAAGTTCTAATTAAATCAACACAAATATATATGGACGTGTTATAAAGAAGCTTTTTAAACGAAATGATCAAGCGTTTTTAAATTCGAATTTTGAAATTTAGAATTATATCGGAGTCTGTATGGAAAAGGAATGCTTAAGCACTCCTTTGCTGTCCCATTTTCGGAGTGTCAACTGTGCATCTAGGTATATAATATATCGATGATATTGTTTAGTAAGTTGTTAAAAAATATATAAAAATCAAAACTATATGTGATAAAGGTGATTGGTGATATTAGTGGGAAAAGGTTATATATATCTACGGTTACCTATAGATACTTAATTTCAAATTAATGTTATTTTCTAAAACGAAACAAAAATATATTTTCTATTGTGGATTTAATGTAACAGTTACGCACTTAGCTAATTAATTTTGTTACCTGATAAAGCGTTGATCTCTTAATTTAGTTCAAAATAGCAAAATGTTTATTTATTTAAGACGTAATAGTCGTTGGATTTGAAGAAATTTAAACATTATAAACAATTTATGCCAAAATATGTTATTATTATGAGATTTATTTTAAAATAGAGTATAATATATTCCTAAGTACTTAGTTATGTATAAATAAGTATTTCAATAAATTCATTAAAAGACTTTGATTGGTATCATTTTATGTGTTTTTGATGATTATCTGGTTTAATAACCTATCTAAAAATCATATATTTTATATGACATTTGACACCATGTTTTAAGAGATAATTCGCTCATTTGCGACAATACTTGAGTTTGAGAGCCACGCTGTAGACAATAACGTCTACAGCACGAATGGGTCGGCTCAACCGGTTTGATACCACTGTCTCACGGTATACCGACGTTAAGTGGCAGCTTGCTGTCGCGTTTCGTTCGGTGAGTGAGATTTCCGGTGGCCCATTTCCCTCCCTCCTTTTCGCAATCCCTTTTCTCCTCGTTCATTCTGTCCTTTTAGGTTGGCAACGCACTCATCATTCTTTTTGTGTCTTGGGTATCTATGGGCGGTAGAGATTACTTACCATCAGGTGACCCATCTGCTCGTTTGCTAGTCTCTGCTATAAAAAAGTGTTATATCTCGAAAGCCTTTATTATGCAAATCATTTTAAAACATTATTTTAATCAAGTTTTTCGAAATATGACACTGTTGTGGCAAATGAGCGATATGTCCGTAGGTCTTAGTGGATATCAAACAACGAAACGAGGACGTTCTGAGATGTTCTGAGATTGTAGTCTCATACAAAAACAGTCACATGAACCTATGCACTTTCATCCACACCAAAGTCTATTATAGGTCCATACATCATCGCCAAGTCTTCTATTTATCATGGACGTTAAAAATAATAAACATTTTTTTAATACCACTTTACACTTGATTTGAATGATAAACAAAAGTTGTGTGACGTGATACGAATATGAATGCATGCAAACACACGCATATATCCATCAGCGTCATGTCATTTAAAAAGCTGTGACGCGACTGTAGTTGGCTTGCCAATCGTTTCAGCGAAACTAAATTCTAAAACTCGATGGATGCTCGTCCGACGTTAACCCCCCATCTGGAGTCAATGGCAAATCACAGAAAACCTACGTAATGTGGCAGCTCGCCGTTTGTTGAGTGTGATTTCCGGTGGCCCAATTTCCCCCTCCCTTTCCCAATCCCTATTCCCCTCCTTTTCGGTCGACTTCCCAAAAAGGAGAAGGTCCTCAGATCGTCGTTTTTTTTATGTATGTTACTCTATATCTCCGCCAAATGTAGACCGATTTTCAAAATTCTTATTGTGCTCGATAGAGCTTATTTGAAGGATGGTGCCATATAAATTTGGTTACGATCGGTAAATTGGAAGTCGGTCAGTTAAGTTTTTAAACTTGTGATTATTCTGTTGCCAACGCACCCGTTATAGATTTGTGTCTTGGGTTTGTATGGGCGGTGGAGATCACTTACCATCAGGTGACCCGGTTTACCAGTCACTGCTATAAAAAAACTATAATTTATTTTACTACGCTTTACGAGTACGCTACATGCGGTGTACTCTTATGTCATTCCCATATATTTGTTGTATTCGAGTAGCGCATAAACCACTTGGCTAAGCCCGCAGGCTTCTAAAAAGAGATGTTGTCAGTTGTCACACGTTAAAAATTGCGAAATGTTGGGAAATTGCATTTAACGTTGTAAAATCTGTGACAAGTGTCACAAGGCAAGCTGTGGCCCGGAGATTGCCTGGTTTAGTTCGTTACATCTCGGGAAATTGCAGACGAAAAAAATAATTCGCAATTTATAACCATACTTCCATCGACTTGTACTTGTACTGCCTCGGTGGCGTAGTTGATTTCGGTACAACTACATTCCTGAGGTTCAGGTTCGATCCCCAGGTCGGGCAAAATTATATTGCGTGCGTTACCAACCAAAAAGGAGGGGAATGGGAAAAGGAGGGGGAATAGGGGAATAGTTATCTGAGAAGCCGTAAATATAGGTACGTGAGATATCCGGGTGCCCCATCATTAGCCGCTTAGGAACGATGGTCTACCTCCTTGTTACTAGAACTACGTATATGTACAGTCCTGTGTATTTGCCAGAGTCTCTTTTTATTCAATAGTCGAGTCTGAAATTATGATAAATGTTAACAAATGAGTTTCCCCCAGAGGAGGTTGTCCCCAGACAGGCAGTCCGTTGTAAAAACTAAGCCAAATCCTTTCTGTAACATGCTCGAACGCTTTGCGTTGTACGACCCCATATTAAATGGGATAAATACATAAAAAAGTAGTCAATATTTTAGGATATACTTAGGTATACGATAACTTGAATAACTCCCAAAATTGCTCATCGCCCATGTGCCAATTAGAATTTTGACCCTACAATCATATTTAAACACTAAAATTCTAAAGTTCAGATTGTCCAAAACACATAAATAATGTAAGACGAAGTTTTCAAAGACCTAGATGTACCTACACGTTGTAGTTAAAATAATTTGCAAGTTCTATAAAGAGGGCTCATGCGATCTACCGCTGCTATATTGTAAAATTCTAAATATTCGCAAGCGCAAATAAGTTCTTCCAGTTGGTATTTCTTTTCGAAAGTTATAATATTGCAATCTGCCGGAGCGTGCAACACTCAAAGTAACATTTCGAGAAACTTTCCAAGGAGCCATTTTCCTCAGTGTTCAGAAATGTATTTTATTATTTGGTCTGTAGCTGCAAAGTCAATTTACGAGACGGAGGCGACGTGGGGAGAGCAAAAACAACGTTTGATGCCTGTCTCTGAAGAAAATATCCTTTTCAAGACGCCATTAGGGCGAGCGTGAAGCGGGAAAAATATTTGAGACGTAGCCATTGTGCTATCGTCATACCGTCCTGTGCGCTTTATATTTAAGTTTTCCATTAATAGCGATGTGCCAGACGCCTTTACAAAGCAATTTTTATCTAAACCTTTACGTTTAATTCTTTGTTTTCGTAATGTTGATTATAACAGTAATGTTGAATTGGAATTGTTAATTTATTCTGTGACAACTTTGCTATGAATGTATGAAAGGTTCGTCAATGTCCATTGGTCTATGTCCAGCAGTGAACGTCATGTGGCTGATGATGATGATGATGATGATAATAATGATATCAAATAATACATAACATAATATGCAAATAAAATGTTGAATATGTATTTTATGAGTGGTAGAGCCACGCTGTAGACAGTAACGTCTACAGCACGAATGGGCCGGCTCGACCTGTTTGATACCACTGTCTCACAAAAAAACCGACGTAAAGTGGCAGCTTGGTGTCGCGTTTTGTTCAGTGAGTGAGATTTCCGGTGACCCATTTCCCGCCTACCTTTCCCAATCCCTTTTCCATTCCCTCCTTTTAGGTTGACAACGCATTCATGATTCTTTTTATGTCTTGGGTGTTTATGGGTGGTGGAGATCACTTACCATCAGGTGAGCCATCTGCGCGCCAGACTGGCAGTCTCTGCCATATAAAAAAAAATGTAACTGATTTGCTATAACTAAAGTATTGACGATATTATGTTATACTAAACATATATATAAGTTCATTTTTATCCTTGTTTTATGTTATATAATTATTATATTGACTTATCATAAGAGCTATTTATTAGCCTACGTGATAAATAAATCGTTTATTCAATTATTTTATTGTTTATTATATTTTGTCGCTATAACATTGTTTTGCGAATTACTTATTATCATACATTATCCGCAATATGCAGAGTGTTCGATTCGAATACGCAATCGAAAATTATTCTTGCTTGGGTCTCAGTATTCTAAATGTAGCTACTAAAGTATTCTAAAAGTTCAAATAACTCAAAAAGTTGACGACATGCTTTGACGAGTTTCACGTTGATAGAATGTTCCGGAAAATATCGAAAATGATGCTACTACGCTGGGTACCCGAATTCCAAGGCTAAGAAGCATTTTTTCATAATAATACATACATAAAGTGGCTCGTGCCTGTGTCCCCGAAAGGGTAGGCAGTGAACTAGAACACCCATATTTCGCTGAGCTCATTTCCATGTGATAGGAGACGGGGTGACCCTATCGCCATATCGGACAGAAATTTCAGACACAGGGCACTGAATAGAAAAACTTAATGTCACTTAGCCCGACCCGGGAATCGAACCCAAGACCTCTTATCTCTCTAGTTCTCTTCTGCCTACCCTTTTGAGCGTACAGGGGTGAGTCTATGTTTGAATATACCAAAATATGATATTGAGTGGTAGAGCCACGAAGTAGACAGTAATGTCTATAGCACGAATGGGCCGACTCGACCGGTTTGATACCACTGTCTCTCAGAAAACCAACTTAAATTGCCAGCTCGCTGTTGGGTTTCGTTCGGTGAATGAGATTTCCGGTGGCCCATTTCCCCCTCCTTTACCCACTTACCATTCTCCTCCGTTTCGCTTGGCAACGCACCCATTATACATTTGTGTCTTGGGTATCTATGAGCGGCGGAGATTACTTACCATCAGGTGACCCACCTAGTCGTTTGCCAATCACTGCTATAATAAAAAAAATATATCTGCGGCCTGAGCTGGAAAATTTCTGACAACCGTAAATGTATTTGAACTCGATGCGCGTCTATGAAATTTGTATGAAATATTAACCAAACGTCATCAGTGCGCAGCGAACTCGAATACATTTACATCTACATTAGTATTTCGTGCTCGGGCTACAGGTCCCTTCACTTTAGTGAGTGGTTTATATAAACAAAGGGCGGGAAAATAAAGAAATACTTAAGAATTGAACGTAGCTCGAATTTATCACAGAACTTGCAACAACGAAGCGTAAGAAAAGAAATAAAACTTGCTACGTGTACAGCTTCCCAACATTTTATTACTTCGTAGTTCGTACTATTATTGTAGTGCAGAGATGGCGAGCCTACTTATATACAGCCGTGTATTTTTTTCTCAATAAATACATTCATAGATTCATGTCCGTATCCCCGAAGGCGTAGGCAGTCTAAATAAATACAACGTGCCAAAAAATCCCCCTTTGTCCAATAGCAGCTTGAAGTTATTCATGTCTTTAAAGTGTTTATAAGTAAGAAGCATATCGCCTAAACACTATGGGCCTTAATTATAATATGTACTTATGTACTATATAAGACACTATTGCGTGGCCACTACGCATCGAATCATTTACTAAAATACCATATGTTTTTCAACACACTACATAAATAATACACAATACAAACAATCTGAAATATTTTCCACTTGCGAAAACCTTCATTACGCTTTCATAAAGACCGCTTAGATTGCATATTAACACAACGAGTACAAAGGAGACTTAAAATAAAACAAAAGAACGATGAACAGATTGCCTCGAGGAAAGCGAGATACGAAAATATGTCTAGGCGTAAAGGTCCATTCATATTTACAGACACAAAACATTCTCACTGTCTGCAGATGACAACTCGTGTATCTGTGCAACGTTCGCTAGATATGAATCTATTATAGAAAATGTATGAAATTATATTTTGATATTGCTGTGTCTGCCTGCGTACAATATTTGCAGATATGACTGATGCTTTATACATGTACTATTTTTCGCCAAGCGGTTGTCGACGGTACATAACTATATAAAACGGTAGGCCAGTATACCTATATCACGACTCATGACTATGGATGGGATTTATGTTTATTTTTGGTAATAACAAAAAAGAAATGATGATCGCAAGACGAACGACTTACTATATTTATTTTTGTCTGAACCCGTCGGAGGCGGCACATATATATGTTACATAAGCGTATGGGCCACCGGAGGCCGAGCCGCCCTTGACTATGCATACCTTTATTTACATTATACCTCTAAATACCATCATCGCCATTAGAGCAATCCATAATCAAACGCATAAATACGCACAAGTAAATGACTTTATTAAAACAAAAACTCTGTGGTTTTAAAATAACTTCTTTAATACAAACAAGCTTCCGTATAATGCTCTCAGAACTCATTTGGTTATTTGCTAAGAAATTGTGAGGCAATCCAATTATATCGATGTTTGCCCTCTCAAAGGAGCTGAAAGCACTACGGTGAGTAGACTTCCGCTTCCGCTACAGTGCACTGGGACTTCGGGAGCGCTACGACACGGTCAGGGACGTAATCAGATTTTATTTAAAGGGTACATTAAAACTCTATGCTCCTTACTTATAAAAACATTTACGTAATGATTTCTTGAGTTTACGCGAATGTTGAAATAAAACTATTTTTACGGATTCTATCACGATTTGGTTTTTAATTTTTATTCCCGACGTTTCAAAGGCTTTGCAGTCTTCGTTGGGTCAGTCTGACCCGTGACAGAATCGTGATAGAATCCGTAAAAATAGTTTTATTTCAAAACATTTACGCTTATCTTATCATTAAGAATAGTTTGTCACTTTTTTCCTTGCGTCACATTGATTGAAAATGAAAGGGACAAGCTATTCTTAAAGGTAAGAAGCGCGTAAATATTTTAATAAGTGGGGGCTATATTCCCATTTTGTTTATTGACCTTCCCTTATCTTACTCATATTTAACGTTAAAACAGTTTTATAATCATATTGAAGATATAATTCAGCTATGTTTTTACGACCAGCTACCTACCTGATGTCAACCACCACTGGGGGATGTGGGGTACAGGAAAATTGCATCAAAAAGGAAAATTCATGTGAGGAACTCTTATAATTTTATAAAATAATATCCTAAAATATCTTCTAGTATATACTAAAATGCTGAACATAGGCCCCCAAAGGTTTCCAGATCGACCAGATATGATGATGATGATGATGATACACTAAACAATATTTTGCGTCAACCTATTCTAAAATTATAAGCCTAAAACATAAATCAGTCACAAGTTATGATGTCCCAAAGTATTACAAGAACTTAAATCTTTCTTTCTCCATGCCCTTATCCCACCCTTATTCGGCGCAACACACTTTGTCAAGCATATTATAAAGAATTTGTCTTAGTTTTTATGACCGGCAGCCTGCTTGAGGTCAACCCCCTTCAGAGGGATTTAGTCCCGAGAAAATAGTGTTAGAAAAACACCCCGCCTGACCTCGGAATAGAATAGAACCCAAGATCTCCCGGTTCACAGTCCATATACACTGCCACTAGACCACAGAGGCGACTACCTATATATTTAAATAAAATAAATAAACACACATATTCAAAACATAATTATGTATCTGTGAATCCAATGGCATGTCTGGCAACGCTTTACGATGAAAATTGAAATCCTATAGCCTGCATAGCAATACCAGCCGTGATCCTATTTCCACCATATTTCCTTATTAGACCGGCCGGGTCACAAACTTAAATAGCCTCGTAGAATACGGGTTCTGTCCGTCCGTACATGAGGCTCAACTGCTTTGATATCCGCCGCTCTATATTTACACGGTCCACAAATATTTCTCTGCTGTCTAGATCTAATGGAACAGCGTTCCGGATAAGTTTAGATGTATCTGAAATTCGGCTGTTTCAATATTTGTATTTGATTAATCTGTTGCCTCCTTGGTTTGATAGCGTGATGATAGCGTGTTGGGAGGAGTGACCGGCAAGTCTTAGCTTGATTCAAATCTAAGACCAGGCAAAGCAAAAGCAAAGTATTTGTAATATTTTTAGCCTGAGAGAGGATCCAGAAGGAATTGATGTCAGACGGTAGTAAAAGTAAGCCGCCTTTTTTCTGCAACATGTTCGAAAAAATATACCAATCCGACATTAGAATGAGATAAGGGCAGTGGGAAGAAGAAAAATCTTTATTAATTCAATTTATTCGCAAATACTTGCGCATAATTTTTAAGATTAATTGGATATTAAACAGTATCTACCGAGCATACTAGACTAGCTTTTAATAGTTTTAATATAATTAGCAAGTTAGTTGATTTAGTGGAGCCAAACTGACAACATAATTATAAGAACCAATCAAAAGTCTCAAGAGCATTATAAATTTAAGAGCACGCGTGTAGCGTGTGACGTGAAAGTGGTAGCGATGGAAATAGCAGGTAAGTGAAAGTACACATCTATAGTGCCTACCTATCCGAACAATACATATGTTGTATTATATTTATATAAAAAAATTGATCAAAATTATTATATGTACTTGTATAACATCTTATGGCAAGTTCAGATCAAAATACCTTAACGAGTAGACGGTCGCCAGGATTTTGCTGGCCAAACGTTACGACAACATTGTCGTGGTTCTGCCATTTTAAACATAGAAAAAAAAAACAATGCCGTGCCTCAACAGATGGAATACGAAAACAATCATGTTTCCAACTTTAAAATGACATGGGGGTCAGAATACACCTCACCCCCCACAAAATCCGCATCTGAGTGCAACTAACAAGAACCAACGGTTTATATTTACGTTACACTCTATTACAACGCGACTCTGCTCTGTGGATGAATGGTACGCCGGAGTTTCTACCAGTCAAAGCCAATGAAATGGAGTCGTAAATAGACGTCTTTAGAAAAACTCTACAAGATTCAAGAAATCAGTTAAAATTATTTTCGTTTAGCGAAATCCGAAAACAGTGTCGATATACTGTAATAATAATATGATGCAATTGATTTTTAGATTTCACATAGCTAATACCCTGAGGTCTCGGGTTCGTTCCCTGGTCGTGCAAAGAGATATTCAATTTTTTCAATATCCACCCCGAGTCTGGAATTTGTATCCTATATTGCGATAGGTTCGCCCCCTATTACATTTGGGACGGAACTAAGTTTAGGCGAAATGTCGGTGTTCTAGTTCACCAGTGTGTCTCTACCTACCCCTTCGGCGATACAGGCGTGAGCTTATGTTATGTTATGTTTCATCATCTATCATCATACCTAGATGCACAGCTGACGTTCAGAAAATAGGACAGCAAAGGAGTACTTAAGCACTCCGTTTCCCTACAGTTGGACGCCGACAGAATTCTAAATTTCAAAATTCAAGAACGCTTGTACATTTTATTTCAAATGCTACTTTATGTATGAAATATCATCATCATCATCATCATCATCATCAGCCATAGGACGTCCACTGCTGAACATAGGCCTCCCCCAAAGATTTCCAGATCGACCTGTTGGAAGCGGCCTGCATCCAGCGACTTGAAATATGCATAGGGTTATATTTTTGTTAATTTATATTAGAATTTATGATCATTTTTTTTGTTTTTTTTATTATGACAACCGCGACAATCTTTTATGACGATATTTGAAAAAAAACTGTGCATCTAGGGTATAATAAAACCTATTCGTATAATCACGTCCACATCATGTGCATTCAAAATCACACCGCGAGAGAGCCGTCGTCGCGCCGCTGTGGTCTCGGAACGTTATAACGAGGACTACAGACAACGCCTCGCCGACTTTGAATGCCTGTGATATACACGAGCTTACTCGATGATACAAACTATATTCTAATTAAAAATTATATTCAACGAAAATAATGACAATATAATATTTTGTCCATTATCTTGTAAGTTGGGGCAGAGACAAAATAAATATACATAATAGTCTCTGGTAACGATTAGCGACATGGCACTGAATCAATATAATTGCAGCATGGCAGATAAACATCAGGAATGTCGTTTAAGGTAATATGGTCAGATTTTGAGGAAGCCGCAGGAATTAGGTCGCCTGTGCCATGTCCTACTAGATGCATAATACATCGAACAAACTAAAATGCCTTGGCTCAACATATTATAGATAATTCTAAGATATGAGGACATAATACAGAGGATGCTCAAAAATAAGTGGAAGCGTCTAAGTATGAAAGGGAAATCCTTTCCATCACATTGAAAAAATAATGCTTCAACCACAGGATCCTGATTATCAACTCCCGCAGCTCAAGATCTCATACGCCTCGTCGCATTTGTGAAATATAGACTTTAACAGAATGTTCTAAAGAATATTTTTCCATAAAAATTAAGTTAACGTGACGCGTGGTCGTAGTGTGTTAGTGCCCAGTTTTCTGTTACATTCACACAGATGTACGTCATGTGCCAGCTGTACGAGATACTTCTCCATCTAAATAGAGCTTTATATCGATTGTGGCAAAGGGATGACGCAAGTCTGTACCCAACGCACCGGAATCTACAATAAGTTGAGCACGGACTCGAATTAACTACGCACTTAACGACTTAACATGTTATCTAAGGGCGACTTGCAGCGCTATTGCTAATTTAGAGTTAGGGCTAATCTCCATTTATCTTACATCTTATTCCTATATTTAAATCAAGATTGGGGATACATCGAGATTTATCTAAGTGTTGCAAGTCGCCCTAAAGTATGGATATATGTAGATGGAATGTGATTGCAGCATTTAATACACACAAACATTTCTCTCGCTGCGGGTATCGAGCCCTAGGTCTTTTACTTGAACACAGCCGGCTACTCGCTTAATTTAGGGGGTTGTCGAACATTTCAGACTAACTTTGAGCGTTATTAAATATTAAAAGCCATTACGATTCACTTATACCGCGCCGTACTCAACATTTCAACGTCATTCATTGATTATGAAACGTCTTTAAACCCAGTTTAAACAAAAAGAAAAATTAATGAACGCGAAAAGAAAATGAAAACTAACGCAAAGGACCGTTGCTCGCATAAAGAAAATCGTTGCGTCCATACAAAAAGAAAGCGGTGTATTAAATTGCAATCCTTTTCAACCGATTTGTTGTTCTCATGTCGTTTTATTCACCGACTCCAAAAAAGGAGGAGGTTCTACATTTTCAAAGTTTATAAAATGTTTAAAAGTACTGAAAAACGAAGCCATTCCTTTCTGCAACATGCGTGAAAAACGGGTTGTGCGCCGACCCCACATTAAGGTGGGATAAGGGCAGGTAGAAAGAAAGAAAGTACTGCGGCCCGAGCAGGAAAATTTTTTACAATCGTAAATGTATTCGAGCTTGATGCGGGTACTATGAAATTTGTAAGAAATATTAACCAAATGTCATGAGTGCTCAACGAGCTTGAATACATTTACGATTTATTTATTTATTTATTTATTCGTTATTGTACATATGGGCGCATCTGCATTACACCCTCAATTAAGAAACAAAAATATAAAGTTGTTACTATCTGAAAAACTAAGATCATTGTAATTTTGGAGTGAATTACGTTCTATTAATCATTTAATATTATTTGCTGCTTTATCTGAATGTTTAAATTGTTTTAAAGCTATGTTATAAAGTAACTTTCAGTAACCGGATATATGTTTGTGTAATAATTATTGAACTTATAAAGCATGTCGTAAATTTATGTTTTATCACTCTAAAGTGATTTTAATATTTATCTGATTTTAAGGTTTGGATTACAATTAACCAATATCATACTTTAAATTAATAATGCTTGGCGGATATCCGCCGACTGTAATTTTATGTTACATTGTTATAGCGTTGTTTTAATTACGCTGTGAATTAATAACAATTCATTATTTAAAGGCCTAGAGAACTCTTAGTTTTTATAATAATTATTTGTCTTGTTTTAAATTCGTTTCAAAGAAAATCATTAATGTTATCGATTATTAACAAAAACTCGGACGGTATTTCTATTATAAGTTTCCTATTTAAAGCCATCGCTGTCCAGCAGCAGTGACAGTAATTTTGTGTAAATGATGTTTAATACATCCAGTGCTAATTTGTGTAAATGTGTAATAATAAGTTTAATTGTCAAAAAGTGCTGTAAATCGTGTTGTGAACTTTTGTAGAAAATATGAAAGTGTTTAAAGGACATTTGTTTTTGTATTACGCCATGAATATGGGTGGTTGCCCGATATGGCGCCGACATACACTTAGGACAAAATTATGATTGTCAGAAATTATCTTGCTCTGACCGTAGAAATGCATCAAAAGTCACTCGGATCTCCATATATTTCCTAGACCAGAACAAACACATAAAAAGAGTGAAAAAACAGTCACGGTGAAAAATCATCCCAGCAGCTCGTACTCTCAATCATAAGATTCATAATTATTCTTATACTGACCAACCAAGATAAGCTCTAGTTTAATATTTTTTGCATAGGAAGCTTCGGTGGCGTAGCGGTATTGCAACCGCGGTACGGCTATCGGTCTCAGGTTCGATCCCCGGGTCGAGCAAGTCAGTATCAGCCCGGAGTCTGGAATTTGTGCCCGATATGGTGATAAGCTCGCCCCTTATGACCTATCACATCTGGTACGGAACTAAGCTCGGCGAAATGTGGGTGTTCTAGTTCGTTAGTGCGCCTCTGCCTACCCCTTCGGGGATGCGTGTGTGAAGCTTCAATGTTAGCATTTCTTTTAACCCCCGACTCGTTTCATCCATTATAGCCAGATTTACGCAGGTCGTCACTCCATCTGGCGGAGATGTGTCCCGCATTTGCATTGCTAAGTAGGATCTCAACTCTACAACATGTTTGTCCAAGCTGTTGGTATTTTGGCACATTTTGTAGATAAAAGAAAAAATAGGTACAGATGTGCAAGTTAGTTACTTTTTGTATGCATACGCTTGTAATATCTCATTTTCGACAGTCTCCATGACGCAGCGGGCGAGTAGCGAATGAAGCGATAGGTCGCGGGTTTGATCCCCGCACCGAGACAAATGTTTATGCGGCGTACAAATATTTTCGGGTTGGAGTGTTGTGACACCGAAAATCTCTTGTAATTCCTGATAGCCACGACACAAGACTCAAGCACTATGGGCCTTACTTAAAACAGCATTTTTAGCTGAGCAAATGGTTAAGAATAACCTGTCACTTTTTTCCTTGCGTTACATTGTTTAAAAATGAAAGGGACAACCTATGGTATAAAGATAAGCAGCGCTTAAATATTTTTATAAGTAAGGGGCTATGTGTGTGACTGTTGGGTGTTATTTATTTATATCTATTATATATCTACTATTATAGTCATGATTTGGACACAGATTTTGCAATGTAATCAATGACTTATTAATTAATACTTTTTAAGGGCGCTTAAATCCCACTCTAATGTGGACTAAGCGTACCACATTTAAAAATATGTATGCAAAAAGGATTCGGCTTAGTTTTTATAACCGCACGCCTGTCTGACCTCAACCCCCTCTAGATGGGTCGGCAAGTCGTATTACAAAACCACTTGCCTAACTTAGGATTTGAATACTGATTTCTTAAGTTTACGTGAATATTATACATTGAAATAAAACTATTCTTACGGATTCTATCACGATTAGGTTTTAATTATTATTCCCGACGTTTCGAAGGCTTTGCAGTCTGGTCAGTCTTTCTGACCCGTGACAACGAAGACTGCAAAGCCTTCGAAACGTCGGGAATAATAATTAAAACCTAATCGTGATAGAATCCGTAAGAATAGTTTTATTTCAATTAGGATTTGAACCTAGAACTAAGACGAACATGGCCACTTGGCTAATGTAAAATGTCCGTTCACATTATCTCAAATGAGTAAACAATTATTTAAAAAATATATTTTTCACCTCTATTTAACAAAGCTCTAAATAACATTCGTTGAAAATTCTTCTCAATAATAGTTGGCACAAAAAAAAATATTGTACGTTATTTATTTTAACACATGAAACCTTTCAACACAGAGCACATCCGTCGCGACGTTCCAAACTTAAGTCATTAGCGGGATGGCCAGTTTCATTTCACATTTTTATTAAAAATAATTTCTGTTACCAACAGTGCGTTCCACTAAGCGTTCACAACGATCAAAATGCTCTTTTAGCCGTTCCACATGACGACCGCGGTCGTTGTGGTCGCGTCGAAAACGTCACTTATGACGTCATGACTTACGCTCACGCGAAGCTCACGACGACCCATCTAAAAAGGTGGGTCGTTGTGATCGTTGAGAAAAATAGCGGCGTTTTCAAAACTTAATGCATCAAAAATGGCGCCCGATAAGCTTACATTATTTCATGCGGAAAGATATATTTTAGTAGAAGTGAATGTTTCTGCAGCGGATATAAAAAAATAAATTATATTTTTTTTTCAATATAAATCGATTTAAACAATAATTAATAAAGTTTATTTTCAAGGCTTAGAGATTATAACCAAACCTGTTAAATATTTTGCATTATTTTTATTAACTCGCCGTTTGTATTATTTACCTCCACCATCGATATAATAATATACCTAGATGCACAGTTGACGCTCAGAAAGTGGGACAGCCAACGAGTGCTTAAAATGTAAGTTAGCACTTGTTTGCTGTCAGTCGGGCGCCGACCGTTCGCCTGTGAAGATGCCTAAATGCTCTGTGAAAGAGTGCAAAAATAACACTCTTACAAAGCGCAAAACACATGGGATTTCATATTTTAAGTAAGTATAATTCCCTTACTTGATTCTTAAAACCTTAATCATGTTAAATTAAGTATTAAACGTGTATAAATAATTAATTTAACGAATTCAGTTAATAAAATATTTTGTCCCTTTTGAAATCATGATTTGGAACAATGAAATACATGGAGTCGTTTTTTTTTTGTAAATATATTATATTTATTTTAAATTTATGATTTTTTTTTATTAATTTTATTTATTAATTACAGATTTCCATGAAATGAAATAGTAAGAGGTAAATGGCGTAAAATTATTTCCGAAGAAAGAAAAGAAGAAAATTTTAAACCCAATTACTCAAGTGTGGTTTGTTCAGACCATTTTGCCGATTCCGATGGATATTATACAAAAAAATGGATTAGGAAAATTAAAAAGAATGCTGTACCAAAAATAAAGGTGATAAATTGTCATCAGCTACATTGTCCTTAACTAATGTTTGCTATTTAATTTAACAATATGTATGCTGTTGGTGTACCTATAAATAAATAAATAAATAAATATTGCCACATTTATTGATTTTATTTTAGATTGTCGTAACTACAAGTTTAAATGAGGCAGGGTGCAGTACAAGTGTAGTAGGTGAAAAATATTTGATACAGAATTCATCAATAGCAAGCATATACTAGGTACATACTGCCATGTAAAATGACTATTTAATAATTTGCGGCTAATTCTAATAAATGTTTTCAATCAAAGTGTGCAGATCATAAAAATTTGCCAACATGAACAAAGTTGAACATTCCGCTGTCAAATAATAATTTTAATGGTTCATTCTCGCGATTTTTCATTTTTTAATTTTTCATTTTTATCTTGGATTCTCGGATTGAGATCATTTATTGGAACCGGTCGTTAGGCATAGTTACTACAACAGTAATTGTGGCGTCATCATTTATTGGAAACATATTCATTTCCAGGAACCAGCAATTGAACCAATAAATAATGAAGGATCACCAATACCATCAGAATTTTCATCAATCTTTAACACACATAACATAACATAACATAAGCTCACGCCTGCTTTAACACACCTAAGACGTTATTTTTTACAGTTAATTTGAAGGAACGCAACCAAAAATTTAAACTTAAATCTAATTTAGTGCGTAACTTAAAAAGGCAGAACAAAAGATTAAGAAAACGAAATGATAGTCTAAAAGAAATTATTAAGAATCTAAAGAGCAAAGGACGATCTTAGTGTGGGGCCAGGACTATGTAAAACAGTGCTTATTTCATATTCATAACTAATAAGCTTTGTTATCTTCTAAACATTTATACTCTATCTATCTCTTAATGTAAGTAAAATTATTATACAGATATCGCCATTCTCATCTACATTGTACGCCATGTGGTCAACATTTCTCACAAATAAATACAAGAACTATTCGACTCCATTCAATCTTTGTCCAAGTGACTAGAATGTTTCTTTTAATAATGTCAAATTATTGTCAAATTCAAAAACTATTAGAAATTCCAAAATTTCGAATATAAGAACGTTTGAACATGCAATTTAAAAAGCTACTTTATGCCGCGTCTATAAGGTCATATTTGTGTTAATTTAATTAAATTTGTGATGTTTATTTGTTTTGTCTGTCGAGGACACTGTTTACAATGATATTTGTATGGAACTGTGCATCTAGGTATATTATTATATCGATGACCTCCACGCTCAAAACGCTCTATAATCCATTCCACTTGAGTTTACGACAGTAACGCTAACAAGCAAGTGGAACGGGAAAAAGTGCGGTCGTGAGCGTGATCGTTGTGGACGCTTAGTGGAACGCACTGCCAGTGTAATCTATCAAACGTACCCTTAGACAAAAGAAGGTAGAGGACGAGGCATGACCACGAAAAAATGAAGCATTCCTAATGTATGGGACGAAACCAAAATGACGACTTTGTGAAAGAAAGATCCCATCAATATTAGGCATCTTCATATTCCATAATTAGTATTATTGTAAACTAGCTGACCCGCGCAACTTCGTCTGCGTATGAGAGAGAGGGTTGAAAGAGTGAGTCGTAGGCACCTATAGCACAATAATTCTAAAAAGGTAATGATATGTTTTGCTAAACTTCGAGAGATAGTACGTGACTTCGGTGCGGTTCCGTCAATCACCCCGTCTGTCACCCCGCCTGTCACCTCGTCTGTCACCCCGTCTGTCAACCCGTCTGTCACCCGTCTGTCACCCGTCAATCACCCCGTCTGTCACCCCGCCTGTCACCTCGTCTGTCACCCCGTCTGTCAACCCGTCTGTCACCCGTCTGTCACCCGTCTGTCACCCGTCTGTCACCCCGCCTGTCACCCAGCCTGTCACCCGTCTGTCACCCCGCCTGTCACCCAGCCTGTCACCCGTCTGTCACCCCGTCTGTAACCCATCTGTCACCCCGTCTGTCACCCCGTCTGTCACCCCGCCTGTCACCCATCTGTCACCCCGTCTGTCACCCCGTCTGTCACCCGTCTGTCACCCCGTCTGTCAAACCGTCTGTTACCCGTCTGTCACCCCGCCTGTCACCCGTCTGTCACCCCGTCGGTCACCCCGCCTGTCACCCCATCTGTCACCCAGCCTGTCACCCATCTGTCACCCCGGCTGTCACCCGTCTGTCACCCCGCATGTCACCCGGCTGTCACCCCGTCTGTAACCCGTCTGTCACCCCGTCAGTCACCCCATCAGTCACCCCGTCAGGTATCCCTTAGTCACCCCATCATTCAACCCGTCGGTCAACACTAAAAGAATTTTTCACATCGAACCAGTAGTTTCCGAGATATCAACTTCCCCGCTTTAAAACATTTTTCATTTCTGCTCCGCTCCTATTGGTCATAGCGTGATGTTATATAGCTTCTAGCCATCCTCGATAAATGGGCTATCCAACACAAAAATAATTTTTCGATTCGAACCAGTAGTTTCTGTCTGAGATATAAACTTTCCCGATTTGGCAACATTTTTCATTTCTGCTCCGCTCCTATTGGTCAAAGCGTGATGTTATATAGCCTATAGCCATCCTCGATAAATGGGCTATCCAACACAAAAAAAAATTTCAATTCGAACCAGTAGTTTCTGAAATATAGTCTTTTCAACATTTTTCATTTCTGCTCCGCTCCTATTGGTCATAGCGTGATGTTATATAGCCTATAGCCACCCTCGATAATTGGGCTAACCAACACAAAAAGAATTTTTCAATTCGAACCAGTAGTTTCTGAGATACCAACTTCCCCGGCTTTAAACATTTTTCATTTCTGCTCCGCTCCTATTGGTCATAGCGTGATGTTATATAGCCTATAGCCACCGTCGATAATTGGGCTATCCAACACAAAAAGAATTTTTCAAATCGAACCAGTAGATACTAACGACACTCAATTGTTTTGCCTTCCCGGAACCTCTCCACTAATACTTGAACTTTATGGTAAGTATGGTATTAAAGTTCAAATTGACTTTTAAGTATTATTACGAATCGATTGTATGGGAGTACAGAAAAGTGTTGTTTTTAGACTTTTCAGACAATTTTTCATTTTTTTCTCTCCGTAAGAACCATCCTCGTACTTCGAGGAATATTCTAAAAAAAGAATTAGCGAAATCGGTCCAGCCGTTCACGCGTGATGGCGTGACAACGGAAAACGGGTTTCATTTTTATATATATAGATAACACACCGTAACACAAAACGCCTGTATCCCCGAAGGGGTAGGCAGAGGCGTTCTAGCGAACTAGAACACCCACATTTCGCCGAGCTTATTTCCGTCCTAGATGTGATAGGGCGCGAGTCTATCGCCATATCGGGCACAAATTCCAGACTCCGGGCTGATATGGAGAAATCCAATATCACTTTGCCCGACCCGGGGATCGAACCCGAGACCTCAGAACCGTAGTCGTACCGAAATGGTACAACATACCGTATTTATTATAAAATCAATAAGCATTTATATATATTATGCTATGGTGACAACTTATATGTAAATACATCGCGAAACTAAAAGGACGGAACCGGCTTCACAGTAAACACGTAATTTTCGTAGTTATGCCAGGTCCTCTTATTTTTTCTCTAGTCATTGAACGTACCTTACTCAGCACTTCTTGATTCTTTGACAGTTTCTTCTCGGGTTTTTTAGTTTCATTCCATTAATATATTATACCCTAGATGCACAGTTCTTAGCAAATATCGTACTAAAAAATGGTCTCAGGAATAAAACAAAGAAATAGATCACAAGTTCTAATTAAATCAAACACAAATATAACCCTATGCACGTGTTATAAAGTATCTTTTTAAACGAAATTATGAAGCGTTCTTAAATTTGAATTTTCAAATTCAGAATTCTATCGGCGTCCATAGGGAAAAAGAGTGCTTAAGCACTTCTTTGCTGTCCCATTTTCCGAGCGTCAACTGTGCATCTAGGTAAATAATATATCGATGTTTCATTCAAATAAAAATATTGCCTCGTGGTCGCTTATATTGGTTTAAGTAGAGACGTAATTTAATCTGTGGAACGTCTTACGTTCCGTTTTCGCACTGAGAATAAATATGAATGACGCTATCTGACTTACATTCGGGAATTGTCCCTTTACACGAGAAAACGAAAATATATCTTGAAATGTGGTTCTGTTTAACTGTCTGTAGAGATTAGGGTGGAATTTGCACAAAAAATCCCTAGTCATAATACCACATGACTCTTTGTAATACTACTCAAGTATATTTTTATAATTTTTTTTTATTGGTCTAGTGGCAGCATATATGGGCTGTAGAACGGGAGGTCGTGGGTTCGATTCCCAAGTCGGGAATAGGAAAGAGCGAATTTTCTAATTTAATTTGCCCGAGACTGGATCCCTCATAGAGGGTTGACGTCAGGCAAGCAGCTGGCAATTTATTACCCAAATCATTTCTGCAACATACTTGAAAAAGTGTGTTGCGCCGACCCCAATAAGAGCATGTAGATTTTTTTTATAACAGGTACCGGCAAAAGAGCATGTGCGTCAGCTGATGGGATGTGATCTCCGCCGCCTAGACACCCAAGACACATAAAAGAATCATGGGTGCGTTGCCAAGCTAAAATGAAGGAAATTGGGATTGGAAAAGGATGGGAATTGGGACACCGGAAATCTCACTCACTTAACGAAACGCGACAGCGAGCTGCCGCTTTAATTAGATTTTCTGTAAGACAGTGGTATCAAACCGGATGAGCCGGCCCATTCGTACTTCATACGTACCTGTCTACAGCGTGTGTCTACTACTCCCAATATTCTCACTTCGAAATGTTTCTACTAAATATAATAAATTTAAAAACTCACATTTCATAGCGCTTGTTCACAGCAACGTGTTCGCCTCTTCAATGCTAATTTGTATAATGATGAAAAGCAAATCCATGCAATGTAAATATTTTTCTAAAACAAGCCAAGCGAACGCAAAGGGAAAGGTATTAATGAAAAAATAAATGTTGTCGTCAAAGCAAACGCTCGCACAAAGCGAAAAATATATGAATTTGAATTCTATCATTCGATATTTAAATCCGACGGTGCGGTCGGGCGGGCGGCGAGAAGTTTCCTCGGGCGCGGGGCGGGTGCGGGGTACGGGGCGCGGGCTGGTTGCGCGGGATGCGGGGCGCGGGAGGCGAGGGGCGCGGGTCGAGGGGGCTGGCGTGGGGGGTAATTAGGCGGCCCGGCGGAGGCTGTATCGATCGGCGCGTCTCCTAGCAACGCGCGAGATGGCAGCACAGCCTGCCCTCGCAGCTCGCGCCGGGTACGAGTTTTTTGTTCGAGCCCGTTCTAGGTGAGACCGTTTTGATGTAATCTCCTAGGAGATGATTCAATTCGATTCGTGCTCTATACCTGTTCATCGTTGAATATAATGGCATTATTAGTTCTGTTGGATGGAATTAGGGATAAAGCTTCATGAGGGAAGGGGAATATTAGGGGTGTTTTGTAGAATGTTCTCAAGAAAGTAGGACTGGTTTAATAACGTTGTAGGCAGAATTTATCTCGAGACGAAGGCTACGTATACATAATTACGTATAATAATATTTGAGATATACATGTATAAGCTCATCTGGGGCGAGCGCTGGCGGGCACGCTCTCATTCAACTGTTTGTAATAGGTACGTACCATTTTTATTAAAAGATAATACTAAAATGCTATTTTTCAAAATTTAATTTCCGTTACTGCTATAATGTAAGGGTAACATTATAAAGTGAGAATAAACTATATCTTTATCCACAAGTAAACACTGTTTATCTGTCTTCTGTCTATTAGGTAACTGGTAGAATATTTTCCCCGATAAAACTCTCTCATTTGTAGTAGAGAATTGTATTCATTAATGGGCAATGATACTATATTATAGGATAAGCGTGTAAACATAGGCTTCAATTTCTTTGTGTATTTTTGGTTTATAACTTGGCTATATCTGGTGTACCTAGCGAGATTTCCGTTAGACAAGACTACTTAAAAAATGTAGCTAAATATTTTTACTACAAATAACTTTATTTTTTTACTTTTAAGTTTACTGTAATATTTTACTGTATTCTCGAACACACTCCAATGGTCACGCTTTATGAATTATGAAATTGCAAAATAAGTAACATACAATTACTAATTTATTCTGCCAGATGAATGATGAATGTTTATTACTAGCTATTGCCCGTGTCTCTGTTCGCGTGGAAATTTATTTTCCGGGACAAAAAGTAGCCTATATGTTAATAAATAAATAAAAATACACCCAACAGTCATACACCTAGTCCTGACCCCACACTAGGCATAACCAGTATCGTGGGTGTCAGAGACTATGAGAGACTTTCGGTCTCGCAACATCCAGACTTGAAACAAATAACTGTGGGCCACACAAACATTTGTCTCAATGCGGGAATCGAACCCGCGGCCTCTCGCTTCACAGCCGACTACTTGCCCGCTGCGCCACGGAGGCTGTCATCATGTTAATCTAGTGTGTCAGCTACCTCCATACCAAATTTCATCAAAATCTATCCAGCAGTTTGAGCGTGGAGAAGTAACACACATACGAACACACACAAACTTTCGCCTTTATAATATTAGTGTAATGACAAGCAAGTTAGAGAGCGATGGTCATCTTTGGAGGACACCTTCACCTTTTACTAAGAGAGGTTCTTGGAACCAAATGCATAAAACACAAACAATAATTAACTATTTAAAAAAAGTATTTTAGGCATGAAATAAGAGCCTTTATTTATTTTAATATTTATTTATTAACAACAAGTTTTGGCGTAGAGATAAAAAAAATATTGATTAACTTCAATGTTGCTATCAACAATAACATAAAATATGACATAATAACACAGGATTCCAATAACTGTAAGGGAGAAATACTTTCCGTAACATAACTTACTGCGGTAAATATTTTCAGAATACCGTCGTCCGCGCGAAATGTAATAAACTACGTTGCGACGACGGTACAAAGCGTCCCCGAGCCCGTCCCAAGTGCCACCCTGTTCTCTACGTAGAGATAACATGCTTAGAGTAAATAAGTTTGTATGCAATATCTCAGAAGAGAGAAACGAAAAATAATTTAAAACTTTGTATATATAGAGGTATATTTTTTTTACTGCCTCGGTGGCGTATTGGTATTACGTGCGCGGTACAAAAGTGATATTGGATTTTTTAGTATCAGAATAGACTCGCACCCTATCACGTCTGGGACGGAACGAAGCTAGGCGACATGTGGGTGTTCTAGTTCGCTATTGTGCCTCTGTCTACCCCTTCGAGGATACAGGCATGAGCTTATGTTATGTTTTTTTGGAAGGTGCGCGATAAGTTGGCTATGCCAGTCATTATGAAACATCTGTGGTAAATTAAATGTGAAATCTCCCATTGTAATGTATTTATATTTCGAGAGTGAGTAAAATGAAAATATTGTCAGGGTTTTTATTAATTTGGATAGAATTATAATTTCCATTGTGAAAATTATATACATCCCATACAATTGACATTACTTTCCACTGAATACTACACCATCAAATCATTGGAAATACGCAAGATCGTGGAATTACCTCTTTTCATTAGGAAATAAAATGGCTATTTTTAATCTCCTATATCCATGCATCACCGCGACTTACAGAGAGGTTTGGTAGTAGTAGGTTTAGCATGCTCTCTTGTGTATTAATTCTTTGGTTTTCTGTTGGAATATTGCACTGAAAATGCGCCCTACATTCGTGCCACGTTTGACACTAACTAAATGGGAACTCTTTTCTGTGAGGCACGTACCAGAACTAACATAAAAACATAAAAGCAACTGTGTGTACACCAATTTCGCTTTGTTTGCAATATCAAATACCGTGTAAAAGGCACAATTACATTTACAGAATTAAGATGCCAACATGATCTAAATCATTAATATTATAATTATAATTATAATAACAGCCAACAGTCACATACATAGTCCTGACCCTACAGTAAGATCGAGTCTTGTGTCGTGGGTATCAGGAACTACGAGAGACTTTCGGTCTCACAACACCCAGACCCGAAACAAATATCTGTAGGCCATACAAACATTTAATAGACCATATTAAGGTGATATTTTTTGTGGATTGGATAATTTCTGCACAACACGGTCCAATTTAACTAAAGTATCTTTTAAAAAGAGACTCCATCTCAGACTAAAATATTTTAATAAATGCTCCTGTCTATTAGGTGTAGAGTGGGGTATATCATTAGGCATTGAATGTAAGGTACTGCCATGCGAAAGCTTTCACTGAAAAGTTCTTTCAACGTAATCAACATAAGTAGTTTTTCAAAGGCTGAGTTTCTTGGTGCTTCTTCTGACATCTCTGATATACGAAGCTTCAACGAACTTACTTAATTAAAAGACTTTTGATATGCAAATGCTGATGTTTAGAAATAAGAATATGAAGAGATATCTATTTTTGATATATATTTATTATTATTTATATTGATTAATATTGACGGAACTAAGCTCGGCGAAATGTGGGTGTATTAGTTGGCTAGTCCGCCTCTGCCTACCCCTTCGGGGATACAGGGGTGAGCTTATGTTATGTTATGTTATTAATATTGACATCCTACGTGGCGCAGCGTGCGAGTAGCCGGCTGTGAAACGTGAGGTCGCGGGTTCGATTCCCGCATTGAGACAAATGTTTATGTGGCCCACAGATATTTGTTTCAAGTCTGGGTGTTGTGAGACCGAAAGTCTCTCATAGTTTCTGACACTTACGATTCAGGTTATACCTAGTGTGGGGTCAGGACTAGATGTGTGACTGTTGGGTGTATTTATTTATTTTTATTTGTTTATTTATGAACCAAAAATGTAGTGGTATTGCTTGCGCGTTACGGCTACCATCCTGTGGTCTCGGGTTCAAACCCCGCTTTGAGTAAACTGATATTGAGTTTTTCTATTCAGTATTAGGTTGGAGTATGGAATTAGTGCCTGATATGACGATAGGCTCGCCCCCTATCACATCTGGGACGAAAATGAGCTTGGAAAAGTGTGGGTGTTTTAATTCGCATGTTCGCCTCTGCCTACCCCTACGGGGATATAGGCGTGAGCATTTATATGTAACTAAATAAAAAAACGGTTCATGGGTCCTTTCAATCCCACTAAAGCTTAACACCTTCTGCAACGTACTAAGATAATGTCTGTTCCGCCGATTCCACACTAGAATAAGATGAAAACGTGGAAGAAAAACAAAATAATATTTTCTTTTTAGGCCAAAAATAATTATGACACATTTCGTAGACAACATGGGGAGACCGCGTAGTTATCCGTTACGAGAGTAGCGCGCGGGTGTGACACGTGAAATATTGTAGGCTGTAAAACTACGTAGCCGCTACGACTGCTACGAGCTACGAATAATTGTAAAATATTGCATACTTTGTTCAAAAGAGTGATGGCCTATCCAACTAGCATGTATACGGTCAAAATATATATTGTAACATCGAAATATGTTCAATTTTTTAAATTAATTCGGGTTTCAAAATTACGGTGACTAAATATAAGGTAGCTGTGTGTTTTCATTGTGAATTATCGCTTGCTATAAACGGTGAAAAAAAACATAGTGAGGAAACCTTAGCGAGCATTTATCCACAATAAATTCGAAAGTATGTAAAGTCTACGAACGCGCATTAGGCTACCGTGGTAGACTAAGGCCTAACCCCTCTCATTAGTAGAGGATGCCCGTGTTCAGCAGTGGGACAGTAATATTCAGGGCTAGTAAAAAAAATTATACGCAGCTATATAAACACCAGACCTATAAATGCTGTTTAATTTTATATCATCTCACAACCCATTTAATATGCGATTAACTAATAATTTAATAGAGGAAAGCTCAGACGCTTTTTGGGATTAGTAGTTTACATACAACACAGATCTTACATTAGTGTTGAATTTTGTTATTAAGTTACATTCGTACAAATAACACCTACACCTACATCGCTAATGCATGCAAACTTTCATTTAAACTCACTTTAACCCTGTATAATTTGAAGTTGTTCAGACCCCAAATTAGATTTTAGTTCGGTTCGTCTCAGTACTGACGTTTATGAAAATTGCTTTAGTCGCTTGCGGGTTAATCGAGTTACTGACATCCCAGAAACGGTGCAACTCAGCATTCCCAAACAGAAACTACTTACGAGTTGATAGTTTTAGTTTAATAAAAGTTTTGAAGTTGTTATAACCACAAAATTATACAGCAGCCTCTATGGCACAGCGGACGAGTGGCTGTGAAGCGAGAGGCCGCGGGTTCGATTCCCGCATTGAGACAAATGTTTGTGTGGCCCACAGATATTTGTTTAAAGTCTGGGTGTTGTGAGACCGAAAGTCTCTCATAGTATCTGACACCAACGATACAGGTTATACCTAGTGTGGGGTTAAGACTAGGTGTGTGACTGTTGGATGTATTTATTTAATGTATTTAAATTAATATCACTTTATACTTAATCTTTATTTCTACCTGCCCTTATCCCACCTTAATGTGAGGTCGGCGCAACACACATTTTCAAGCATGTTGCACAAAGGATTTTGCTTAGTTTTTACGACCAGCTGCTGCCTGATGATAATCCCTATCTGGGGGATGCAGTCCCGGGCAAATAGTGTTAGAAAAACAACCGGCCCGACCTGTGAATTGAACCCAAGACCTCCCGGCTCACGGCCCATATAGACTGTATACTATACCCCATATACTAGACCAAGGAAACGACTTAATACTTTATATCACCTAATGCTGGGGTAGAAATCGTGTGTGAATTCTTCACTATTCACAAACAAAGGAATAAACCGAACACTCGTAACTATTTTCGTAATCATTGCGATTTTTATAAAGAGCATAATCTTGAATATTAAGGTACCTGCGAATCATAAAATGCCACGTAGATATGTTAAGGATGTTTATAGCCTAATTGAAGCACGCAAGGTGGAAAATCGCATGACTTTAAAATCTTAATTATTTTTCGCCCTATGTCCAAACAATAGGAAACCATTTTCTAAATCCCTTAATTAGTAGCCACTGCGTCGTCCGTCCACCAAATCCGAAATGCCCCTCACAAAGGTAGTATTAATTAACGAATCCAATATCGAATCTCGATACAAGTATCCCTAGCTTTGAGTGTAATTAAGGGACGTCAACTCTGTCGTGTGCACGCGCCTCCACCCACCCATATTATTCGGCGAACACAAAGCGGTGTCGAGCGGCAAACAGAACCCTCTCCCGGGATCGACGTCGAGAGTCAGGTGCCTGGGAGGCAAAGGTATTTAATAATACTAACCATAGAGTGGCTATTAAGCAAATTTCAATATAAAAAAAAAATCAAACGTCAGTAACGTCGTCTATCATTTGTTACAATGCGATGGCGCTTATCATAATCTCCTCCCTAGAATGTTCTGTTAAGGCCTTCTGCCAAGGTCCGCCTTCCTACTTAAATGCTTTCACTTTGCCCGGTCTCGATCATCCTTTCTACTGATGCCATTGGCTCTCATATCTTACTCCAGAACGTCCAGCCAGCGCTTTTTGAGCGGTCCACAGGAACGCGCCCCTGTTACGATCTGGGTCAGGCACATGCGACTAGCGTACTCCTGTGGTTTTCTCAAAACGTAAATGTTCAATAATCACGTAAGATAATTTTATTGTTTAATCATTATTACGCTGGCACGGCCTTGCACGCGTATGTTTCAAATACGACTGAGTGACTTATGACCACGAGGTCATAACTTTTTGATCAAAGTTTCATGCTGTATTCCCATCTATGTATTGTAGAAAGTCTTTGCTGGGAGGTGATGCAATTCACCTACAAACAAATCTGCGACGCCACGCCATTTCAGCTCATATAGTATGACGCGTAGAGCTAAAATAGCGTGCTGGTTACTGTGCCCCCGGCAGTGCACGGGTGATGGTTGCCAATGGTTACATTCGGACCGCGCTAGTCTATCTACATGCGTTATATTGAGTTAATATTTGACTGGGGATGTTCTCAGTATAATTATATAGCGCGCTGCTTCCGAGAATCCCCGGGGATGAAAAATCGATACACCTGTCTATGGAGCGCCGGGTTGCGCTTGTGTTTGTATGGGCTCCGGTTCCGCGTAATGAAAACTATTAAATTGCCTTTGTAGCTCGCTTTATAACTCGGCGAATATTAATTTAATTTAAAATATATTCCGGGAAATAACATCTACCTATTCACAATTATACTGACTGATTTTCAAACTTCTTTTTATATTAGATAGAGCTTATTTACAAGACTGCCTCGGTGGCGTGGTGGTATTTCGGTACGACTACGGTTCTGAGGTCTCGGGTTCGATCCCCGGGTCGGGAACAGTGATATTGGATTTTTCCATATCAGCCCGGAGTCTGGAATTTGTGCCCGATATGGCGATAGGCTCGCCCCTATCACATCTGGGACGGAACTAAGCTCGGCGAAATGTGAGTGTACTAGCTCGCTAGTGCACCTCTGCCTACCCCTTCGGGGATGCAGGTGTGAGCTTACGTCCTTGTCTATGTCTTATTTCAAGGGTGGTCCCATATAAATTTGGTCACGATCAGTAAGTTGGAAGACGGTCCGTTAAGTTTTTAAAGTTGTGATTATTATAAAACAAATAAAAGAATTGCGACTTAAATGAAATCAGCTTGCATTTACAAATGTTTTCCAACGTCCCAGCAATCTATGCAAAGAGTTCTTATACATAAACTTTATCCCTTTGTGTCGAGATTGTAGTTTACACAAAGGAACTTAAATTGCCAAGAATGCAACGTAAACGCGTATATTAAATTATAATAAAGGAACGTTGCCGCTTTTGCATCAAACTCTCATTAGGCGTACCCTGCAAGCCGTCTCGGCAGCAATATTACACTCTTCAACGTTTATTACTCACGCCTGTATCCTCGAACTAACGACGACGGTTCAGAGGAACTAGCTAACTAGAACACCCATACTTCGCTGAGCTAATTTCCGTCCCAGAAGTAATATGCGAGCCAATCACCATATCGGGCACAAAGGAACTCCGGGCTGACATTGATTGGACAAACGCACTACTACTACCTGACCCGGGAATCGAACCCGAGGCCTCAAGACGGTAGACATTCGCGCATGCAATCAGCCACCGAGGCAGTCACGTTCATATTCAAGATGGAAATTGCATTTTGTAGCAAGTCTAACCTCGAGATTATGGGTTAGCCTATCGTAGGTTTCTGAACGAGCTCAGGTTCATTACAACAGGCCAAATGGGCCTTGAAGCGGTGGGCGAGTACAAACGCCGCGCTCCGCCGAATCTCGGGAAAAATTTTACGCAATAAACTTGATTGAATATTCTTTTGTGCGAATTACGTTAACTTATAAACCTCAATATAATTACCACTAAAGTTATAACTAAGATAAATGTATTTTACTTGGCAAATGAAAGTTCAAAGAATAAAGGCAAAAGTAGCGAAAAAAAGAAAGAGGTAAAATTGGAATGTGTTTTTCCGCCGGATACGCATACACTTAAGGTCACGTATGTCGTTTAAGGCCGCCTTATTTGTCAAAATTGTATAGTGAAAAACAATGTAAGAAGCCGTGAAAGTTGAGTAGCGTTCCAGTATTCGGGCGTTTAGCCGTTACTTTTACTTTATACCTATCTTTGGGGTGTGGCCTTTGCATGCTAATAGTTACGAGGCCCACTGATGAGAGGATTTTAGACCATCAATGAATTTATATTTTATTCCAATACCTTAAAACGTCGACTGACAGGCCCTGGGGGTTACCGCCACCTCTTATAATCGTATAATTATAATCTTACTTGTGCCGATTCCCGTACAAAAAAAAACTAAGTAAGATAATAACAATACTGTTATAAAAGGTGGTAGTAACTCCCATGGTCACTGAAGTTCTACTACACTTTTGCTTTAGATAAAGAGACTAGGGGTAAGATGTGTATTTGACGGCGAGTCGCTGGCTGTGAAACGTGAGGTCGCGTGTTCGATTTCCGCACAGAGACAAATGTCTGTGTGGTGCACAAATCTTTGTTTTGGGTCTGGTGTTGTGAGACCGAAAGTCTCTCGTTCCTGATACCTACTACACAAGAATCGATATTAGTGTGGGGTCAGGACTATGTGTGTTGTTGGGTGCTATAAAATAAAAATAAGTATAATTGGGTCTCGAGTTAACCTTTTCGTACAACCAGATTATCTCTTAATTCTGGTGAGTGATAATAACCGTTTCGAACTACTAGTACAGTAGTTTGGTCTCGCGCCAATGCACGCCACAGCTAATTCACCCGGTTTACTATTGTAATGCGCATAACTTCCAAACAGCGCCAACATCCGAGCATCACACTGTTAATTATGTGTTTTGGTCCCTTTATCTTGTATTAATTGGAACAAACACTTCATCAGGACCGATTCATTTCCCTAAATCATTAATGTGTGCTTCAGTTTTTTTTTTATGTCAGAGATTGGCAAACGAGCAGATGGGTCATCTGATGGTAAGTGATCTCCACCGCCCATAGACACCCAAGACACAAAAAGAATCATGGGTCTGTTGCAAACCTAAAAGGAGGGAATAGAAGGGGAGGGAAAAGAGATTGGGAAAGGGAGTTGAGAAATGGGCCACCGGAAATCTCACTCACCGAATGAAACGCGACAGCAAGCTGGCACTTTACGTCGGTTTTCTGTGAGTCAGTGGTATCAAACCGGTCGAACCGGCCCATTCGTGCTATAGACGTTACTGTCTACAGCGTGGCTCTACCACTCGAAAAGTTATATTGGAGATTGTGGTTAATGCACAGCTTATTAGATCACTGCTAATGACATGTTGGTATGAATATAATAATGGTCGCATTAATTTGTAATTACCACATCGATTTTTTTTCCTTTATGGATATGAAAATATATTGCTGAACTCGAAATAATAATAGCGCAGATTGAAAAATATATTAACTGTAATAGACTCATAAACGGGTCCAGGGACTTTTCACTTCTTATTTTTTCAAATTCGGAAAACAAATTGGAATTGGTAGATATATACATACATATGTAGACTCAGAGGCAGAGGCGAACTATTAGTCTCCGCAAAGTGTGTACCGTGGCCAGTAGTTGGTGCGCCTCGGAAAAATAACGGAACATCTCGTCTCGTAAAACTAAATAGACGAACGAGAGAAAAATACTACACAGCTGCAAACCACACAGGCGTGAAAATGAAGATTTGTTGAATAATATGCCGGGTGTTGCAGAATGCTTTACCCTCGAAATTTTTGATTCTCTTAGATGTGCCTTGAACACAATAAGCTTGCGCAATACTGAACTGGAAAACTTCCACATTTCGGCGAGCCCATTTCCGTCCTAAATGTGATAGGTGGCGAGCCTATATAGGGCACAATAATTGCCCTATCTTAGAATTAGCAATATAATGTATGTATGTAGATAAGCTCTATTATAATAATGGGACGAAAAGATCCATACGCAGATGTAAGCTTCCATTTATTTTCTCTGATATTTACAGAAGCGGCAAAGATAAGTAAAAATCCCAACTTACCACGATTTAACAACCATCAGAGGCAAACAAAGGACCTTTAAAAATCCCCTAATACATAATTAATTGTTCGAAATAACACAGAAAGGGTTGTGCTTCGGGTCGTCTGTACTGTCATGGCTGTTTCCTCGACATTTGCTTGTCGCTTTCTCCTCTGAAGGGATTATATCTCTAGAGAGTCATGCTTTATTACAGTACGGTGACAGAAAAGATTCGGCATAATTTTTGGTGCTTTTGCGTACTTTAATTTCCAATTTTCCAAGTGAATCAAAATACGTGGTTTGAGTGTATTATCTACTATATAACTACTGGTTCGAATTAAAATATTATTTGAAGGTTGCATATTTTGTCCATAATTGTTATAGAGGAAAGATATGGGCTACATAATAAGAGAAGAGCATCAATAAAAAAAACACGTGAACAGAGTGGCGGGCAGCAGCTGGTCGTATATAAACTATATAGTTATTTTAATATTCAGACAAAAGATGGGAAAAAGTGGAAATTATATCAAACTATGAATGAGAATTTCAGTAAAAGAAATTAATCTACAGTAGAAGAAAAATATACAATTCAATGAACAAAAGGTTATGTAAGTTAAGTCTTAAAGTGAGCCAATGTTCAGCGGCCTGAGCAGGAAAATTACTGACAACCGTAAATGTATTCAAACTCGATGCGCGTCTATGAAATATTAATCAAACATCATCAGTGCGCAGCGAACTCGAATACATTTACATTAGTTTTTCGTGCTCGGGCTACAGTTTTATGAGCACCAGTAACTTCAGTCGGAGGTCAGACTCTAGAAAACTGTCCATCCTTCGCTTTATCTCAAAAAAGTAGAACAACTAAATTCGGGTTAAATCAATAGACCCAAGATTTAAAATCAGGTCTTATGTAGTCCTATTTAGTTTTGTAAAGACTAGATGTTGTAAAAGTATTAGTCGCCTCCTTGAGCTAGTGGCAGCATATATGGGCTGTGGACCGGGAGGTCGTGGGTTCGATTCCCAAATCGGGCAAAGCGAATTTTCGAATTCAATTTGCCCGGGACTGGATCCCTCTCAAGGGGTTGACGTCAGGCAGGCAGCAGGTCGTAAAAATCCTTTCTGCAACATGCTTGAAAAAGTGTGTTTCACCGACTTCATATTAAGGTGAGATAAGGACAGGTATAAAGAAAAAGATGTTCTAGAAGTATAATAGAAATCACTCATGTTATAAAAAGAAAGAAACTTATAGCTATGTACTAACTTTCATAACAATTTTATCTAGTAGGAATGCTCTACACTTCTACATGATTTATGTAGAGCCCAACACTAATACAATTTTTCAATTCGAACCAGCTGGTTCGCCGCATATAGCATACTTTTAAGTCATTCCCATACATTTATTGTATTCGACTAGCGTATAAGCCACTTGTCTAAACCCGCAGTAGTCTCTGCGATTAACATTTTCAAATAAAAACTCTTCAGTTCAGTTGGATTAAGGAGAGGTAGAAAAAAAGGTAAGTTGTATACGTCAACCTGTAACCAACAACCATAGAAGCGGATTCTAACTTCATTGCCAACAACTCAAACTCATACATGCAAAATATAAGAATCATATTTTAATTCCACCTTTGAAAATAGCCTTTTATTTTAGTTCAGTCGTCTGGTAAAGTTATAGCCGTGGAGAATCGCGCTCCCGGCCGCCTGGGACTCACCGCTGCCTGCTCGATAAATCACCAATAAGATTCATGGGCTCTTATTGCTTCAGAGCCCAGCAACCTTTTTACTTCATTTTTTACGTTATCAAAGATGAAAATCTTTATGAAAATCTCTCAATGGGATTAATTTTGTGTTATATTCGACAACCTATAATAATTCCTGCTTGAGTATTTCTAATTTATTACATGTTAGCAACGAAATAAGTAGAATATTGGTCATTATGATAATGAATCGAAAATGTAGAGCAGATATTTTTTATCTACTCTAGCAGTTGTTGCGTTAAAAAAACAAAAAATAGTATCTTATTTTATTATTTTACATTAAACTACAGTAAATTACAATTTATATGCATTATCAGCCCACTGAATAAAGTATAATAGCAATAAGTTTTAACACTGCCAGTTCTTATAAAAAATTGAAAGAAATTATGAACCTTATTTGTATTGTACCTAAATGCAAATGTCTAAAGAAAATGCCAAAAACCCAGATATTGTAAGCAACAGCCAGCTATGCACGTTAATGAAACAACAAAGCTTTGTGTGTTACGCCGCTGAAAGTGGCATTAAAGGAAATAATTAAAAACCTTGTTAGTCTTAGCTCAGAGCAATAAGAGAGCCCGGCAAAGGAACGTGTAGCGAACAAAATAAAGCACAAGAGCTACGGCGCGGCGTCGGGCGGCGGCGGCTGCGCCTCGAGTCTCGACCTGTATATACGCAGCACATTTACAGGCGTCTACCTCTTTATTGCCCGCTTCGGGAAAGACAAAAGAACTAAAACACCGCCTCGGGAATATTAATAAGGATTTATCTCATGCCAAGAGAATCTGCAGCATTCCCTTATTAAAATTCATAAAACTACTCGCTTTGGAAACGACGCGACGTGATCAGTGGTTTCATTTAAAATATGATTATTGTTCACAACACATAACATAAAATAAGCTCACACCTGTATCCCCGATGGGTTAGGCAGAGGCGAACTAGCGAACTAGTACACCCACAGTTCGCCGAGCTTAGTTCCATCCCAGATGTGATAGAGGGCGAGCCTATCGCCATATCGGGCACAAATTCCAGACTCCGGGCTGATATGGAAAAATCCAACATCACATTGCCCGACCCGGTGATCAAACCTGAGACCTTAGGACGATAGTCATACCGAAATACAACCACGCTACCGAGGCAGTCACTTGTTCACAAGTATTTAATATATGCAAGGAAAATGTTCAGTTAGATAGGGTTTTAAGCGTGGGAGAAAGTTTACAAGCTCACGTCGCGGTCGCGGTCCCTTTAAAAAGTAACCAGCCCCAAGTCCCAACCGCCCGGGGCTGGAGTGGAGACGCGCGCCCCATATTACCGACAACTGTGCTCGCTGCTACTTACAATGCACGATCGTGCCACCAACTTATTTAGGTAATCGTGAGCCCCGGACTCAGGACGCTCTCGTCGTATTTTGAATTTCCTTTCGTAATTTCTCATTCTAATGCGCAGAGTGTTACTCTTGTCTAATGCGTCCTAATTTAAATAATCGACGTCGCTGAAATCCCAGCAATGCCGAACGAGCGTAATGTTGACGATCGACGAACGCATTCAATTTGTAATGGCGTCACGCGGTCTGGCAAGATGGCGGCACTCACACCGACAAAACGTTGGCCATTATTTCCAGACACCCGCATCCCATTTTAGGCCATGCCACAGACGGCAATAACATTCTAATTCTTTATTCGTAATTGCTTTGGTAAGTACATGAATAAATAGTGAGTTTTAAGGGGTTCAGTAGTCGTGTCTAGAGGTAAAACGAAAGTAACATAAAACCATTAATAAGCCTCTTACCCTATCCGTCTAAGTCAACATCGGTGTTCTCAGAGATGCGGCGGGATGGGGCGGGGTGGGACGGGGGGACTCGGAGCGCGTCGCCATGGCAACGCACGGGGGCGCGGACCCGAATTTTATCGATTCGGGTACAGACAGCAGCCGGGCGAGCTCTCGCCCACACTAACACGATTCAACGCCTGTGTTTGCAGATCTCGTAGATTTATAAGGGCTTTGACATTTTGAAACACGTACAGCGTTTAAACTGCAATCTAGCTACTTATACTAAGATACACTGCGCACATCCGTCACGTCGCAAATCGCTGTTCTTTGTGTTTGGAAACTGTAGGTATATGTACGGCCGATTTCAATAAACAATCTCAGTTCGAATGTGCAGATAGATTACAAAAAGTAGCCAATAAGAACACAGTTTGAACATGACTCTGTCAAATGACTTGATTTGATTGGTTCCTAATTGCTATCTATCTGCACTCTAAACTGAGATCGTTTATTGAAACCGGCCGTTAGGAACATCTAGTTACACAAACTATAAAATCGATATAAGTCATATTGAGATATTTTTTCCGCAGACTGGCAAATGAACAAGTGGGTCACCTGATGGTATGTGATCTTTATCGCCAATAGATACCCAAAACACAAAAAGGATCATGGGTGCGTTACATACCTAAAATGAGGGGATTGGAAAAAATGGGGAAGAAAAAGGGATGGGAGGAATTGGGCCACCGGAAATCTCACTCACCTAACGAAACAGCCAGTTAAAAGTATATATAACCGCCGTATATAACTGCCCGAGCTAAAAGTACGCGTATATAACGGCCAGTCTAGAACATTCAAAATTCCAAATGATATGTTTACAATTTTATTCGATAGTATCTCAAGTGAATTTAATAAAATATGTAAGTCTAAGACCACTACGTGTAAAAATAAGCTATTATTCAGCGCCTGGGCAACAAAAGGTATTAAGCGTAGTAGAGATGTTCTTTATGAACTATATGACAAAAGGTCCTATACACCTGATGTTAAGTTCAATAATTACTTAAGAACATATTCAAAAATATTTAAAAGAGTGTGTAAACAAGCAAAAGCAGCTTATGTAAGCAATAATATAAAAAAATCGGATGATAAGATTAAGAGTGCATGGAAAATAATAAATACTGAAACTGGTAAAAATAGGGTTAAAGACGGACAAATAGTTTTAAATATTGATGACGAACTGGTTTCAGACAAATGTACTGTTGCAAATTTTCTGGATATGTATTTTACTAACATTCCTTTCGAGACCACGAAATGTCTTTTATCATCACCAGTAGTAGCTGAATCATTCCTAAAAAAGAATGTAAATAGAACATTGCCTAGTTTTGATTTTGCCCCAGTCACACATTATGATATTACAAAAGTATTCAAGAGCCTAAAAATGAAAAGCACTGAAGACATTTGGGGACTCTCTGTTAAAGCCTTAGATTCCATCATTGTTAACATTGCGCCAATGTTAGCTGACATATTTAATAGTTGTATTAGATACGGCATATTTCCTGATCTTATGAAAATAAGTAAAGTAATACCAATTTATAAATCAGGATGTTCAAATACTGCTTCAAACTATAGACCGATATCTATACTACCAGCATTTAGTAAAATTTTTGAAAAACTTATATTAAATCAAATGCTGGTTCACTTTAATTTAAATAACATTCTCCATAATAGGCAGTTCGGTTTCACAAAAGGCCGATCTACTCAAGATGCTGGTCAAGCCTTAATAAAGTCTGTGCTAGAAGCTTGGGAGGGATCGCAAGATGCTTTTGGAGTATTTTGCGATCTCTCTAAGGCATTTGATTGCGTCAATCATAGAATTCTTATTTCAAAACTTAATTTCTATGGAATTCGTGGCACAGCTCTTAAATTATTAACATCGTATTTGACTGATCGGACACAAAAAGTTTTCATCAATAATATCTCTTCGAAGGGTTCCCCTGTTAGAATAGGTGTACCACAAGGATCTATCTTAGGCCCTTTCTTATTCTTAGTATATATAAATGACTTCCCATGTATGATTAATAATATGGCAGAAGTAGTCTTATTTGCTGACGATACGTCGCTTATATTTAAGGTAGACAGGAAGGATAGGAATCTTGTAGAGTCAAATAAAGTTCTTCGTTTAACATCAGATTGGTTTTCTGCAAATAATTTACTTCTAAATGCTTCAAAAACAAAATGTATAAAATTTTCATTGCGAAATATGAATCATGAAAAATCAAATATCACATTAGACAATAAAACATTAGATTTAGTCTCGTCTACTGTCTTCCTTGGAGTAACAGTAGATGTCAAATTGCAATGGGGCCCTCACATACAAAAAATTTCTGGAAAACTGAGCTCAGCCATATTTGCAATTAGGAAAATAAGACAATTGACTGATGTGGCTACGGCTAGGTTGGTATATTTTGCATACTTTCACAGCATTATGTCTTATTGCATTTTGTTGTGGGGTTCTGCCGCAGATCTGCAGACTGTCTTTGTACTACAGAAGAGAGCGGTTCGCGCTATATACAACCTCCGATCCCGTGACTCTCTTCGAGAACTGTTCAAAGATATTAATATACTTACTCTGCCGGCCGAATACATCTTTCAAAACATAATGTATGTTCGCAAAAATTTAATTAGTTTTTCTAAAAACAGTGAAATACATAGCATAAATACGAGGAATAAAGAAAAACTTGCAATTCCTAAATTAAGACTCTGCAAATCAAATAAATCATTTATAGGAAATAGTGTTAGATTTTATAATAAACTTCCTTCCGAAGTAACTAACTTACCAGGTGATAAATTTAAATCCTATGTTAAACGTGCCTTAATGGCTAGGGCTTATTATAGCGTTGCAGACTACTTAGCTGATAGGGAAGTCTGGCGTTAGTTCTGCACACTGCACCAAGATGGTGACCTTAACTGAACCGAGTCGCCTTCTTCTTTTTTCTTTACTTTAATAGTAACTTTTTTAACTTTACTACAATAGTAATTATTTTAATTATAATGACATTTTTGATTAAAGTACATTGACTGGCTTGACATTAACATTAATATAGTTATCTGATAATAATATAGGACATTAGGTATATTTATTATATTTTTATTGTAAACAGACCGACCGATCGACCAATTTGGAAAGTGTATGCCATAAATTGTATAAAAATAATCATATAATGACTAAGCTTATTGTTTGTGATATACATAGATATAAGGATTTTTGTTAGTATGGGTTTTTGCATCCTACAATGCCATTTCACCTTTTAATCATTCTTTTGGTAATTACACCTCCAGTGGTATTGAGGATGCGTGAATCCATATAAATATGATTATCAATTGTATTGACAATTTGTAAATCAAATTTTTTAAAAAAGGAAAATAGACAAAAGAAAATAAAAAAGAAATGGTGACAATTGATGATGAAAAAAATAAGCCCGGAGTTTCTTTCTGCCTTTCTTCTTCGGGTCGTCATCCGTAGGTAGCTAGAGAAAGGCTGGTAGGTTAGCTAGGATAGGGCCTCACGCACCAATCCCAACTGCTTCCAGTATTTCCAGTCAATCCCCTGCCACCATTCCTGCCATATGCCATTCCCATACAATCCATTCCCTTACACTCTATTCCTATTTCCCCTTAGCACCCTATCTCAGCCATCCCATCGTTATTATGTCCATACTTGCCTGCCTGTTGTCTAATACAAATATATAATGTAAATTATATTAATCCTAATTTAAAAATTTACTTGTGTTGACTTGTCATAAGTGCTTTTTTACATGCCTACGTGATCAATAAAGATTTTTATTTTATTTTTTTATTTTATTTATTCGTCGCGTAACTTCTACCCGCAAAGAAAAATTTATCGAGCATCGCGATGAACGAGAACACGTTTCCGAGGAATCCATCCACACCTGAGGTTGTCTACAGAGTAGGTATGAAGATTCCACCATTCTGGCCTCTGGCCTCAATTCAGTTGCCATTTTACGTCGGTTTTCTGTGAGACAGTGGTATCAAACCGGTCGATCCGACTCATACATGCTATAGACGTAACTGTCTACAGCTCTACCACTCAAAAAATAAACATGTACAGTAAAACAATGGGGAAGAAAATAAATAGAAGTAGAAATCTGCTAGTAATGCCTATGTGCTTGGCAAGATCCCAGAAACTGGGACGTAGGATGACCTACACTCTACTAGCCACGATATGAACTGATACTAAAGGCATATAAAGATTTACCGGCCGGTCTCAATAAACGATCTCAGTTAACAGTGCAGATAGATTGCGATTATGAACCAATCAAATCACGTCATTTGACGGAGTCATCTTTAAACTGTGTTCTTATTGGCTAATTTTTGTAATATATCTGCACATGCGAACTGAGATTGTTTATTGAAACGGGCCGATAGCGATTTACGACCGGTCTCAATAAACGATCTCAGTTTAGAGTGCAGATAGATCCCGATTATGAACCAATCAAATCACGTCATTTGACGGAGTCGTGTTTAAACTGTGTTCTTATTGGCTAATTTTTGTAATCTATCTGCACATTCGAAGTGAGATTATTTATTGAAACCGGCCGTTACAACATTAGAGCTGTTGTTACTTGTTTGTAATTTTGTTGGTTGTGATGGGTCAAATACGGGTTTACAGCATATCATCGACCGACTTTCAAAAAGGAGGTGTTTAATTCGTCTGTATTCGATCCATCTCATAAAGGACGATTAAGTTTATAAGTACATTATCTAATTGTTGTTCCAAAAAAAAAATGTGTCATTTAAACATTAATAATAATCATAGTACCAAACTGATCAGAATCTGTAATTATTTGCATAGTGATAGGTACTAAAACAGTTAAATGCTCAAATTTTTTTTTAAATCACGGACTGCCAAACAGCCACAAAAGAATCGAAATTAACATACATACATACATAAGCTCACGCCTGTATCCCCGAAGGGGTAGGCAGAGACGCACTAGCTAACTAGTACACCCACATTTCGCCGAGCTTAGTCCCGTCCCAGATGTGATAGGGGGCGAGCCTATCGCCATATCGGGCACAAATTCCAGAATCCAGGCTGCTATGGAAAAATCCAATATCACTTTGCTCGACCCGGGGATCGAACCCGAGACCTCAGGACGGCAGTCGTACCGAAATACAACCACGCCACCGAGGCAGTCGAAATTAAATAACCCCAAAATAGTAAAACTAAAATGAAACGATAATTTGCCAAAACGAGAGCAGTAGTCAATCCGAAGCGAAAACAACGCGACTCGGAATGATTTTTGAGTAGGGATGAAAAGGAGCGTGGGGTCGGCTGGGGTGCCCGAGATATGAACTATTGCACCCTTTGCGAGCTACCCCTATCAATTGTTACCAGTTGCGCATATTTTTACCCACTAAACAACGCGTGAGAGCTCCGTACAGCGCTAAAGTACGTGAGAATTATCGACAATGATCCGCTTTAACATAAAACCTGACGATTAATTTAAAGCTAATTAATTTTGAACCTTTTTTAATATTGGTTTAGATGCAAAAAATATTTAAATAAAATCATTTCATTTTAAGAATGAGGATACTCTATTTTTTTGCGTTAGATACTTTGGAAATAACTACGTATTAAAAATATTGTTAGTGATACGACCTTACTAAAGTAGGTAATGCTAAATAAATAATAATAAATAACACCCAACAGTCACGTACATAGTCCTGACCCCACATTAAGATCGAGTCTTGTGTCGTGGGTATCAGGCACTACGAGAGACTTTCGGTCTCACAACACCCAGACCCGAAACAAATATTTGTGGGCCACACAGACATTTGTATCGGTGCGGGGATCGAACCCGCGGCCTCTCGCTTCACAGCCGGCTACTCACCCACTACGCCACGGAGGCTGTCAAATAAGTAAAGAAAAAGTACAATTCCACATAACATTATCAATTTAAGAAGAATATCCCAAATCGAATCCAAGTGGGCGATCCTCAGCAAACAATCAAAAGCAAACAAGGCCGGAACAATACAAGATATAAACAGTTTTTCCAGTCGACTTCCGTAGGCGGTATTCCCAAAAAGTATTGCAGGGTCCGATTAACACAGTATCCTTGAAGATGTCGCTCGCAAAAAGGGGCATAAGAGGACAAAAGGCCCTGAAACATTTCTCATTGAAGCGAAGGGCGGCGAGCGGTCGTGGGGTGGGACCGTCATCCCCTCCCCTCCCCCCACAACCTCCACCGCACCGCACCCCCGCCGGCGCCCCGCACCGGCCGCGGCGTGACACCCCGCTACGTGGCAAGCTCGAGCCACGGTGTCCATAATTTATGCTTTCGAGCGGACCACGAAAAATAAATGAGCACCAGTAACAAGAGAAAATGGAAAAGTAAGTTATGCCTGGTGGAAAGTGTTCGTGCGAAATTGGACGTCGAAATGTAAAGTTAAGAAAGTTTTCACGACGCGGATACGTGGTACGTGCTTCTCATATCTCAGGAAATGTACCGAAACAGCAATATGTAGTGAAAGTTGGCGAGTCGTTGGGCGAGTCGCCGGTTGTGATGTGAGAAGTCGCGGGTTCGATTTTCGCATCGAGGCGAAAAAATACTTAATCGTGGATTCTTTTCTTTCTACCTGCCCTTATCCCACCTTGATGTGTGGTCGGCACAACACACTTTTTCAAGCATGTTGCTGAAACGATTTAGCTAAGTTTTTACGACCGGCTGCCTGCCTGACGTCAACCCCCTCTGGAGGATCCAGTCCCGGGAAAATTGAATCAGAAAATTCGCTCAGCCCGACCTAGGAATCGAACCTACAACCTCCCGGTCCACAGCCCATATATGCTGTCACTAGACCAAGGAGCCGACTAATACACATACATAACATAAGACCACGCCTGTATCCCCGAAGGGGTAGGCAGAGGTGCACTAGCGAAATAGAACACCCACATTTCACCGAGCTTAGTTCCGTCCCAGATGTGATAGGGGGCGAGCCCATCGCCATATCGGGCACAAATTCCAGACACCGGGCTGATATGGAAGAATCCATCATCCCAACATCGTAGGGCTGCGCCACGCTTAGATAAAGACACGAATCACGAGTACTGTGTCGTTAATAAATATAGAGGTATTTGTTGTTATCCACGATTATGTGTGTGACTGCCTCGGTGGCGTGGTTGTATTTCGGTACCACTGTCCTGAGGTGTCGGGTTCGATAACCGGGTCGGGCAGTGATATTGTATTTTTCCATATCAGCCCGGAGTCTGGAATTTGTACCCGATATGGCGATAAACTCGCCCCCTATCACATATGGAACGGAACTAAGCGCGGCGAAATGTGGGTGTACTAGTTGGCTAGGGCGCCTCTGCCTACCCCTTCGGGGATACAGGCGTGAGCTTATGTTATGTTATAATTTCCATAATCAAGTTTGTTATTGAAATCGTGTTTCGTAGATAATGAAAATGACACAAAATGTATTAGGTAATGTTTATTACGCAAAATATAAAACAAATTAATATCATTTTGTAAGGTCCTTACCTATAATATCAGTTTAACCGAGCAAATGGTAAAAAATGGTCTGTTCCTTTTATTTTCAAACAATGTGACACAAGGAAAAAAGTGACAGAGTATTCTTAGCTATTTGCTGAGCTAAACTGTTTTTATAAATAAAGCCCTATAATTCTTATTTGTACACTTAACATTTAATAGAAACAACCCACAGTTTCTTCATGTACAGCTAAATAGCTAAGCTAAAGTAAAAGCAATCACTGGACATTACGGTTATGTTGGCAAATGACAGTCCAAAAGTTAGAAGAAAAGGTAACGGTAAAAACGGGATTTTGACGGGAAGTCGTGACAGAATGAGCGTCGCTTGTTAAAATTATTGTCTAGAGTTGTGTTTGTTGCTTTAAGTGATGTGGTTTTATGCACCAAACTTCAGCGAAGGTGGACAGTATAATGTGAAAACTTTTTAACCGGTGATCTTTGATGAGTTTTGCTTCGTGCGTTGGCTGGCTTTGTTAGGTTGATTCGCTGAGTGAAAGTCATCTGAGGAGCAACGCAATGGAAGGAATTGCTGCCATATTTCTGGATGACCATGAGTCATTGCGAAAACTTGATAATTGCTCTATTTACCTTGACATTGGCTAAATCGCCGCAAATGCGTGGAGGCTATTATTTAAAAAAAAAAAATGGCTGTGAATCGAAGGACTGCGGTTTCGATTTCTGCATTAAGATAAATATTTATGTAATTCATATTTGTTTGACCGTAAGTCCCTCGTAGCTCCTGATACACACAACACAGGTTAAACCTAGTGGTTCAAGATTATGTGTGTGACTGTTGGATGTATTATTATTAAAACAACATAAATTGTGAAATCATCTAGAAATCTAGGCCTATGTTCAGCAGTGGACGTCCTATGGCTGATGATTATGATGAAATTGTGAAGTGTAAAATTTTGCCGTTACTTTTATTTTATACTTATCTTTGACTTTAGCTTTCAATGAAGAAACTAAGGGTAAGCCGGTCAGCGAAATCTAAACCTAAGAAACTTTGTATGATTTGGAATTTCTGTTTCAAATCACGACAATAATATTGTAACATGTAAAAGTGTAATGTAATGTAATGTAACAAGTGTACAGGTTAAAAACAAATTAAAAACCAAAGACCGAGATGTTCTCGTACAATCTATATATTATTAAAATATCACCAGTATTACAATTATATTATTTTTATTCTTATAAAATAATTACAGAGCGGGTCGCATAAAATAATTACAGAGCGGGTCGTGAGCCTACTGGTTTTGCTATCGTTCAATGCTCGAGTACATTTAATTTTGATGTTATGATAGTAAACTGTTACCACAAATACAAATTTAAATAAAAAAAACTAAAAGGGGCGCCACCAGCCTCCGGGACAGACTGGAAATAAAATACGGAGGTACCTTCTAAAGGGGTTTGCGGAGTGGAACTCGCAGCCAACTCCGAGCACAACCTCATATAAAATGGGGTGATCCACCAAACACGTGGACACCAACACGACGCGGCCACGCGCTCAGTCACCCACGCAGCTGGCCCTGGACCGCACCTCACCCAGGTAATGCAGTCCACACCATGGAGACCATCCAGGAAGGAGAGTTAAAACCAAGAATAGTTATATCCAAGAAGGCCCCTGGAACCAATAAATTCCAGGTTATAACCTTAAAAACACAAAATCACCATGTGATTGGTGACTACAAAGGAAAATACACGTGTCCATACCTTGAGGGAACGCGAAGGATGCCTATAGATGGATGTCCCAAGCTGCCGACCTCAGCCTTAGGACCCTCTCGTTATCCGCTGGTACCGAAGCGCTGCATGAGAGCGCTGTCGGTGTCGATCGGTCTCTGCTGCGGCCCCCGCCTTGAGGCACCAACGAAATCGAGGCTCGCAGACCGAAGCTCTCAAGAAAAAAGGGAACGCCCGATTGGGAGGCCGAGCTTTTTATACCTTTGCGCCAGGCAATAGACAAAACTCCATGACGCAAAACAAAAGTCCAAATCACAAATCGCAATTACTAACATGATTAACCATACCGATCGACATCTAAATAACTCAATAACTCATCTGTCAATCTGACAAAACATAATGTCAAATGAACTCTTTTCTCCTTTAATTACCCAAGGAACACGAGTCGTTCTGCCAACGTAGTCTTAACTAATCGATAACATTTTTTTTTTATGTTACAGTACCCCCCTCCCTAGGGAAATTTTGCTTGCAAAATTTAACGCTGGTCCTCCAGCTCTCTACAACCCAAGACCACAACTCTGACCTAAAACAAGCAAAAAAAAACACAAATCAACGGACCGAGTTGCTGGCGACATAGCGAGATGATACGTACCAATCGGGCTATGCGTCCAGCTACTACAGGATACCGGAACTAAACAACAACAAAAAACCTGCCGAGCGTTAGTGAGTGTATTACCATACTCACATAAAATATAACACTCAACATTACAAAACTCGTTACTACTGAGTCGTTGGCGACGCATCGAGGCGAACAGTATCAACCGGGGTGCGCGTCCAACAACTACAGAATCAACAAGAACAAAAAAAAATAATAATTGTATCGAGTGGTAGGTTAGCTACCACACCAATAAAAGGTGACACTCGACACAAAACAACCACCAAAATCGAACCCACGACAATGTGTCGATAGATTCCCTATGCTAACAAAAATAGTTCAGCATAATAAGGCAAATAAAAATAACGATACTGCGGCCAGTCACTTGCTTTAAAGCAGCAGAGACTGTATCGCATTACTACTCTCCAAGCCAATCCTAAGACACTATGCTAGCTATTTGCAAAAATACTACGAGCAAATGCTAACAGTCAGGTACTGACTTCCTTACAAAATGCACTGAGACATTGGCGGCGCAGCGAGATATCCACGAAAATCGGGTTGCGCGTCCAATGACCAGAGAAAAAAGAGAAGAAAGTAATTTAAACTTTCTTGAGGTGCTGGATATGCCAGGACCCCAAATTTTTACCAGTTGCAACACTCTCCAGTTCATAAACCAAGGGGGAGTGTTTGAAAACAACTCTACATTTTTCATAACGAGGTGCTAATTTCGCCATGAAGAATTTATCTGCATCTGTCAAGGGGAAAGTTTTCTTCCAAACAATATCACCTACCTGATGTTCGGCAGTACTCCGACCTTTATTGTGATTACTGGAACTTCGAACGTGAGCTCTTCCCAAAGCAAATTTACCCTTTGTAAAAGTCTCACTCAAGCCAGAAGGTGGTTTCTGCGACTGCTTGTATACAGAACATTGGTCACATCCCTTGACAAATTCCATCACATCTCGATACATGCCAGGCCAAAAGTAGTGTGAAGATAGTCGTTGATAAGTTTTATAAGAACCCAAATGCGACAGTTCACCACGATGACAAGAACTCACTAAGTCTGGGCGTTGGACAGAAGGGATAACTTCTTTCCAAACAAAACGACTAGAACAACGAAACTTACTTTTGGAATATCGAAAGAGTTTACCATCAACAATAGAGTAATTCGGACAAGAGGTGGGAAGATTCCTACATTTTTGAAAAATTTTGTTGTACCAATCGCTTTTTTCAATTTCTAGAACTGGGACAGGACGCGTTAGCGCGTCTGGTGAAACATTTACAGAGTCTTTACGATTAGGTACAACAATAGATTTAATCTGAGGTGGATCAGGAGTAAGTCCACATTGTCCTGAATTTGAAGGCAAACGCACTTCCGAGACGCTAACTGCACTATCTTTCGGAGAGTCTGTTGAAAAATTCTCAAATAATTGAGAAGCTATATTAAAAGCTTTCCAAAAATCAACTCCCAAAATAAGAGGTGTAGTAACGTCTGGTATGGCATAAAAGGTAACAACACGAGTCAAGTTCCGAACCTTGACCGGTAAAGAAAAACAACCAAGAACCTTTGCTTCGGAATTGGTAACAGTAGTAATGTGCGTAAAATCAGCACAAGGGTTAAGCGAACAACCCAAAGATAAAAATAAGTCAATTAATTCTGAACCCAAAATAGATATAAATGAACCAGAATCCAACAAACCATTAAATACCCTATCATGGATTCCTACCGATAGATGAGGACGCTCATCTCTATGACCTTCATGATGCGGTACCGACGAAATACACGGAGAGACAAAAGCATTAGGCTTACTAACATCCGTAGTACTCTTAGCTGCATTGTTAGTATTCTCGGAGATACTATAATGAGAACGATTAGATCTTTTATGTTGGTACCGGTCATTGAGTTTTTTCGGCTTTTTAGAGATCTTTTTGGGATCTGAACCCGCGACGGAGCAATCTGGACAAGTGCGAACTGTGAAATCCTTCTTGCCACAGCGGAAGCAAACTTTTTCTCTGGAGGGGCAATCCCTCAGACTATGCGTGTTAACCCTACAACGCGGACAAGGGTTCGCAAAACTAGCTACTTCCACTCGGGGTTTCGAACTCCCTGTGTAACACAAGTCCCTAGCCAAGGAACAGGATGAGGGTTTTGGAGGTTCTGCAAAAGAATCAGAACGTTGCCAACTAGCTTCCAAACAACGACAAAGTTTCTTAAGTGTTGGCAAGTCTTCAATAGTGTGGAGAGCCAACGGAACAGAGTACTTGGGTCGAATACCATTAAAGATGATGTCAAATTTTTCCTCCTCAGGAAGTGGAGTACTAAGTCGCCCGAAATAATTTTGCATAACGCTTATGTAGGTGGAAATTCTCTCCGTACGACCCTGGGTACGATGGCGAATCTCCTTCAGCAAACGACGATCAAAATCGTAAGGCAAAAATTCGTCTATCAAGGCCTGCTTCAATACTTCCCAAGAAAAAACACTATCCTTAATCCCTCTGTACCACGTTAAAGCTTCACCATCAAATAACTCAACCGCAGAAGCAAAACGGTTAGCGACTGAAATGGTACGAGCATCACAAAGTTCCTCAAGACGTTGCAGAAAAACTTTAATACACGATTTGCCATCATATTTTAAATTCAGAGAACTCACCATCTGGCTCTTATGTCTCACCAATGAAGCCTCAGGAACTGGTGCACACGCCTCAGCACTCTTAGACTGGGCAGGACCTGCCTGAAATCCAGCAACCATAGTGTCAAGTGAGGATAAGATTTTATTAAGCCTTAAGGTACAATCCCTATATGTGGCAACCTCAGAATCTATAGGTACAATACGTGACAAACGGTGGTATAAATGGTGTGACAACGCTTGGGCACGGTTTAAAAATTTTAAAGTTTGTGAACGCTTAGGTTCAAAAATTGAACGAGATAGCTCTTCCAGTTTCCCATTTACAATCTTTAATTCCTCCTTAATATCACCCTCAAATGTATCAATAGAACATGGAGGTAACTCCTTAGCTAATTGCCTAATTTGAAGTCTTAAACTTTTAACATCAGTAGCCGGGGCAACATCCCGAACCATGACTTCATACTGCAATTCATCCTTAAGTAAAAGATTAAAACAAATAGGACGTTCCTCCAACATGTTGATACAATTGATTTGAAATATGTTACACAATAAACAATACAAGCTCAAATAAAATAATTAAATTAAAATTTAAAATTATTTTTTAAGTTGAGGGTAGTTATAAAAAATTCTGGTACAAAATTTCTAAGTTGAAAATTATTAATTTAAATTTGCATTATAACAATTAAAATTTAATTTTATTAATACAAATCAATATTATTTTTAGATTCAGAAAAGCACAAAATAAGGTCATACAATATTCAAGGTTAATACACAATCATTCACAACCTGTGTAAATGATTGTGAATGATGTCATTTCACTTTTAAATACATTAACAAGTGGTATAACAAATTATTATAGTTACAAAATCATAAACATCAGTAAACGAGCAATGAACTATTCACCATAGCGGAATGACATGGCAAATGCTTCCAGTATTAAAAAGAAAGAAAGCAAGCCCCACGTTGGGCGCCACTGTAACATGTAAAAGTGTAATGTAATGTAATGTAACAAGTGTACAGGTTAAAAACAAATTAAAAACCAAAGACCGAGATGTTCTCGTACAATCTATATATTATTAAAATATCACCAGTATTACAATTATATTATTTTTATTCTTATAAAATAATTACAGAGCGGGTCGCATAAAATAATTACAGAGCGGGTCGTGAGCCTACTGGTTTTGCTATCGTTCAATGCTCGAGTACATTTAATTTTGATGTTATGATAGTAAACTGTTACCACAAATACAAATTTAAATAAAAAAAACTAAAAGGGGCGCCACCAGCCTCCGGGACAGACTGGAAATAAAATACGGAGGTACCTTCTAAAGGGGTTTGCGGAGTGGAACTCGCAGCCAACTCCGAGCACAACCTCATATAAAATGGGGTGATCCACCAAACACGTGGACACCAACACGACGCGGCCACGCGCTCAGTCACCCACGCAGCTGGCCCTGGACCGCACCTCACCCAGGTAATGCAGTCCACACCATGGAGACCATCCAGGAAGGAGAGTTAAAACCAAGAATAGTTATATCCAAGAAGGCCCCTGGAACCAATAAATTCCAGGTTATAACCTTAAAAACACAAAATCACCATGTGATTGGTGACTACAAAGGAAAATACACGTGTCCATACCTTGAGGGAACGCGAAGGATGCCTATAGATGGATGTCCCAAGCTGCCGACCTCAGCCTTAGGACCCTCTCGTTATCCGCTGGTACCGAAGCGCTGCATGAGAGCGCTGTCGGTGTCGATCGGTCTCTGCTGCGGCCCCCGCCTTGAGGCACCAACGAAATCGAGGCTCGCAGACCGAAGCTCTCAAGAAAAAAGGGAACGCCCGATTGGGAGGCCGAGCTTTTTATACCTTTGCGCCAGGCAATAGACAAAACTCCATGACGCAAAACAAAAGTCCAAATCACAAATCGCAATTACTAACATGATTAACCATACCCAGGGGGGGTTAAGTCTCTTTGTAGCCAATGCCAGCTTTGGGCAAAGAAAACGAAACAGAGATGACGCTATACGCCAGACAGAGAGAGCACGACGCGATATTTGCTCTTGTACCACAAAACATTTCTACCATATTAGTATATTATTTTTGGTGTTATCCTTGGTCTACGGTAGTCGAAAGACGCTAATTATTATTATTTAAATAAATTCCAATTAAATGTATGCATGAAACGAATGCGTTTTTCACATGTGTGAGAAAAAACAATATTTTTTATTATACTTAATATTTAGAAGAAATATATTTTTTACTCCGGCAATAAAACCTTGTTGACAAGTGTTAAATGAAATCAAATATGGCTGTTCTCGTCACTATTGTTGTTTAAAAGACGACGCGGAAAAATAAGTATTTTAATAACACGTGCTATCACCTATGTGCAGGATCAATAGAAACGAATTGTTTCATGTGTTATTTTGTGTCAATTGTTTTTGTTTTGAGTGCCTGGACGCTTTACGAGATAGACTTAATAATAATTCATAATGTAAATATTTCGTGATTCCTTTTTTTTGTCCTAAGTATCTGTACATTTTTACGAGATAGACTCATTATTTCACAGTGAGAGTATTTCGGGGTGAATTGTTATTTTGTCTGCCTGGGCTCTGGACGCTTTTATGAGATAGAGACTCTTAGTTTATAGTTTTTATTGTGGTTTTCTGTTCGAATTGTTCGCTGCGTTTTTTTTCGTAAAAATGTCACGCCATACCCAGTATGAACTTCGAAGAAAGTGTGCGAAGTGTAACATCACTGCAGAAGATGACAAAAATCTGAGCTTTCACAGATTTCCTCTACCCGGCAAAAATTCACTCATAAAGTAAGTTATTAAAATATCTATTTTTCTTCTCTCTTTCCTCCTGCACTTAAATCACCTTAATGTGGGGTTGGCGAAAACACTTTCCAGCGTTTGCAGATGGAAAAGGATGTGGCTCAGTTTTTACGACCGGCTGCCTGTCTGACGTCAACCCTCCCTTGGGGATCAAGTCCCGGGAAAATGAAATTAGCAAATTCTCTTTTCCCGACCGGGGAATCGAATCCAGGACCTCCCGGTCTACAGCCCATAGATGATGCCACTAGACCCAAGAGGTAACTTTAGAATGTATATTTTTATTTTTGTAAATATTTTTTCTGTTCTATTACCATTATCAGTTCAGCAATTATTTAAAATCTGATTGTTGAGTACCTAAATGAATGAATCATTTAATTATAAATATTTCATAATATAAATATTTGGAAAAAGATGGGGGAGTCCTTTGCCCAGCAGTGGGACACAATAGGATGGAATAGAATAGAATAGAATTTCATTTAATAAATCACATTTTCACGATAAACAAAACAAAAATGTACTTATGGTAGAACTCTCACACCTCAGTCTATCTGGATATGTATACATCATGTCTATTTCTACCATTAAACAAAGTTGTGCAACCAATATAAAAATGTGGTTTAAAAAACCTTGCAGCCAATGATGTGCAGTCCATATAGACCAAGAAATAGACACTGTCTACCCTGCCAATTTGCCATTTATATCAATCATAACTAAAAAATAATGATCAAAAACTAATTTCCCAGCTTATATTTTAACCCGTCAGAGGCGGCACATATATATGTTCCATAAGCGTATGGGCCACCGGAGGCCGAGCCGCCCGTGACTATTTAATAATTAATATTTGTTGTTGACAAGTATAACACCTGCCTGCCTGACTGCCTCGGTGACATACTTGTATTTCGGTATGAGTACAGTCCTGAGGTCTTGGGTTTGATCCCCGGTTCGGGCAAAGTGATATTGGATTTTTCCATATCAGCCTGGGAGTCTGGAATTTGCGCCTGATATGGCGATAGGCTCACCTCCTATCACATCTGAGATGGAACTAATCTCGGCGAAATGTGGGTGTTCTAGTTCGCTAGTGCACCTCTGGCTACCCCTTTGGGGATACAGGCATGAGCTTATGTTATGTTACGTTAAGTATAACACCAGGTTTTTTAGCCTCATCAATTTATCAACAAAGCTTTTTGGCCTAAGACTTAATGTGCCAGTATCAATGTGAATGTATATACTGTGAGTTATTGTATGAATTGCATGATTATCAATTTATAATCAATAATTTCAGGGCACGTGTATGGGCTGAATACTGCTACCCTACTGGAGAATGGTCAACTGAGAAGTCATTAAGAGATTTGCATTCACAACACAAGATGTTGTGCAGCAAACACTTTGACAACTCATCATTTACAAGTAGTGCAAAAATAAGATTAAACAATTATGCCATCCCAATTGGCACTCAGCACTTGTTAATGAAATATCGCCAAGAACAATATGCAAGCACAGGAGATATTGCAGAAGACATGATTGTCTCTGTGGAGAAACCCCAAGTAAGTTATATGTATTATTTAAAATGGCTAAGAATAATAATAGAATAACTAGTCAGTTATACTATTGCTATATCAATAAAATTACACATTATAACTCATATACCATGTACACACTGGGTGTCCTGTTACATAATATCATTAAGTGATAATGAGAATAGCTTGTTTATGAAAATGCTGAAAATTATAACTAGCTCACATCTATTATTGCTGTAATCTCAAATTTCTCAATTCTGCAGTGGTTTATTTTTTATCATGGTCCCATAATAATACTGTTACGTCCCATCTCAATAACTTGCTAATATTTAACAGGAAGTTGCTATTCCAACTCAATAGCAAAAGTTACACTAACTGTTACTGCCGTCTGAATATCAAAATTGACAGATTTCAAGGATAGGTAATATCCATAACTTTAGTAAAGTCATCTCCATAGCGTTTTATTTTAAGTGATAGTAATGTATACTTATCTATCTTGTTTATGGAAACACAAGTAACAACCAAAAGTTTGCATTTTAATGGTATATAGTAATCTGAAAGTAAAGATGACTCGCAACACTATTTTTCGTAGTTATGCCAAGTCCTCTACATAAAACATCCTTGGTTTATACCAGCTATTCTTTAAATTGGCTGGACTGAGTTTGACAGTACTTTCACTGGTAGATAGCTAATCTATATCTATACTAATATTATAAAGCTGAAGAGTTTGTTTGTTTGTTTGTTTGTTTGTTTGTTTGTTTGATTGAACGCGCTAATCTCAGGAACTACTGCTTCGATTTGAAAAATTCTTTTTGTGTTGGATAGCCCAATTATCGAGGGTGGCTATAGGCTATATAACATCACGCTATGACCAATGGGAGCGGAGCAGAAATGAAAAATAAAAAACATGGAATTGATATCTCAGAAACTACTGGTTCGATTTGAAAAATTATCTTTGTGTTGGATAGCCCAATTATCGAGGATGGCTAAAGGCTATATAACATCACGCTATGACCAATAGGAGCGGAGCAGAAGTGAAAAATGTTGAAAAGCGGGGAAGTTGATATCTCAGAAACTACTGGTTCGAATCGAAAAATTATTTTTGTGTTGGATAGCCCATTTATCGAGGATGGCTAGAAGCTATATAACATCACGCTATGACCAATAGGAGCGGAGCAGAAATGAAAAAAATTGCAAACCGGGAAAATTTATATCTCAGACAGAACTACTGCTTCGAATTGAAAAATATTTTTTTGTTGGATAGCCCATTTATCGAGGATGGCTATAGGCTATATAACATCACGCTATGACCAATAGGAGCGGAGCAGAAATGAAAATTGTTTCAAAATCGTGAAAATGTATATCTCAGAAACTACTGGTTCGATGTGAAAAATTCTTTTTGTGTTGGATAGCCCAATTGTCGAGGGTGACTATAGGCTATATAACATCACGCTATGACCAATAGGAGTGGAGCAGAAATGAATGTTGAAAAGCGGGGAAGTTGATATCTCAGAAACTACTGGTTCGAATTGAAAAAATATTTTTGTGTTGGATAGCCCATTTATGGAGGATGGCTAGAAGCTATATAACATCACGCTATGACCAATAGGAGCGGAGCAAAAATGAATAATGCTGCTGGTGGGGAATTTTATATCTCGGAAACTACTGGTTCGATTTGAAAAAATATTTTAGTGTTGACCGACGGGATGAATGGTAGGGTGACTAAGGGGTGACTGACAGGCTGACTGATGGGGTGACAGATGGTGTGACCGACTGGGTGACAGACAGGGTGACAGATGGGGTGACAGACGGGTGACCGACTGGGTGACAGACGGGTGACAGACGAGGTGACAGATGGGGTGACAGGCGGGGTGACAGACGGTGGGACAGACGGGGTAAGAGACGGGGTGACAGACGGCGTGACAGACGGTGTGACTGACGGGGTCAGAGACGGGGTGACTGACGGCCGAAGTAGATCATCCCATTACCTCCTTTAGAATTATTGGATTATAGGTACCTAAGACTCACTCTTTCAACCCTCTCTCTCATACGCAGACGAGGTTGCGCGGGCCAGCTAGTTAGTTATAAGGAGTAACTCTGACTACTTTTATTTAACAAGAAGTATTAGGCTTTTAGGTGAATTCTACGCGGACGAAGTCGCGGGTTGTATCTATGTTATGTATGTAAATGTATATCTATCTATATATATAAAAATGAAACCCGTTTTCCGTTGTCACGCCATCACGCGTGAACGGCTGGACCGATTTCGCTAATTCTTTTTTTACAATATTCCTCGAAGTACGAGGAAGGTTCTTACGGAGAGAAAAAAATGAAAAATTGTCTGAAAAAGTCTAAAAACAACACTTTTCTGTACTCCCATACAATCGATTCGTAATAATACTTAAAAGTCAATTTGAACTTTAATACCATACCATAAAGTTCAAGTATTAGTGGAGAGGTTCCGGGAAGGCAAAACAATTGAGTGTCGTTAGTATCTACTGGTTCGATTTGAAAAATTCTTTTTGTGTTGGATAGCCCAATTATCGACGGTGGCTATAGGCTATATAACATCACGCTATGACCAATAGGAGCGGAGCAGAAATGAAAAATGTTTAAAGCCGGGGAAGTTGGTATCTCAGAAACTACTGGTTCGAATTGAAAAATTATTTTTGTGTTGGATAGCCTATTTATCGAAGATGGCTATAGGCTATCTAACATCACGCTTCGACCAATAGGAGTGGAGCAGAAATTAAAAATTCTGCAAAATCGGGAAAATTTATATCAGACAGAAACTACTGGTTCGAATTGAAAAATTATTTTTGTGTTGGTTAGCCCAATTATCGAGGGTGGCTATATGCTATATAACGTCACGCTATGACCAATAGGAGCGGAGCAGAAATGAAAAATGTTGAAAAGACTATATTTCAGAAACTACTGGTTCGAATTGAATTTTTTTTTTTGTTGGATAGCCTATTTATCGAGGATGGCTATAGGCTATATAACATCACGCTTTGACCAATAGGAGCGGAGCAGAAATGAAAATCGTTGCCAAATCGGGAAAGTTTATATCTCAGACAGAAACTACTGGTTCGAATCGAAAAATTATTTTTGTGTTGGATAGCCCATTTATCGAGGATGGCTAGAAGGTATATAACATCACGCTATGACCAATAGGAGCGGAGCAGAAATGAAAAATGTTTTAAAGCGGGGAAGTTGATGTCTCGGAAACTACTGGTTCGATGTGAAAAATACTTTTAGTGTTGACCGACGGGTTGAATGATGGGGTGACTAAGGGATACCTGACGGGGTGACTGATGGGGTGACTGACGGGGTGACAGACGGGTTACAGACGGGGTGACAGACGGGTGACATGCGGGTGACATGCGGGGTGACAGACGGGGTGACGGACGTGGTGATAGACGGGGTGACAGGCGGGTCACAGACTGGGTGACAGATGGGGTGCCCGACTGGGTGACAGACGGGTGACAGACGGGTTGACAGGCGGAGTGACAGACAGTGTGACTGATGGGGTAAGAGACGGGGTGACGGACAGGGTGACGGAATGGGTGACCGACTGGGTGACAGATGGGTGACAGGCGGGGTGACAGACGGGATGACAGACAGGGTGACAGACGGGGTGACAGGCAGGGTGACAGACAGGGTGACTGATGGGGTGACAGACGGGTGTCAGGCGGGGTGACAGACAGGGTGAGTGATGGGGTGTCAACCGATGTGACAGACGGATTACAGACGGGGTGACAGACGGGAAGACAGACGCGGTGACAGACGGGGTGACAGACGGGGTAACAGACGGGGTGACAGATGGGGTGACAGACAGGGTGACTGACGGGGTGATAGACGGGGTGACAAACGGGGTGACAGACAGGGTGACAGACGGGGTGACAGATGTGGTGACAGGCAGGGTGACTGATGGGGTGACAGACGGGTTACAGACGGGGTGACAGACGGGTGACAGGCTGGGTGACAGGCGGGGTGACAGACGGGTGACAGACGGGTTGACAGACGGGTTGACAGACGGGGTGACAGACGAGGTGACAGGCAGGGTGACAGACGGAGTGATTGACGGAACCGCACCGAAGTCACGTACTATCTCTCGAAGTTTAGCAAAACATATCATTACCTTTTTAGAATTATTGTGCTATAGGTGCCTACGACTCAATCTTTCAACCCTCTCTCTCATACGCAGACGAAGTTGCGCGGGTCAGCTAGTCTATATATATAAAAATGAAACCCGTTTTCCGTTGTCACGCCATCACGCGTGAACGGCTGGACCGATTTCGCTAATTCTTTTTTTAGAATATTCCTCGAAGTACGAGGATGGTTCTTACGGAGAGAAATAAATGAAAAATTGTCTGAAAAAGTCTAAAAGCAACACTTTTCTGTACTCCCATACAATCGATTCGTAATAATACTTAAAAGTCAATTTGAACTTTAATACCATACCATAAAGTTCAAGTATTAGTGGAGAGGTTCCGGGAAGGCAAAACAATTGAGTGTCGTTAGTATCTACTGGTTCGAATTGAAAAATTATTTTTGTGTTGGATAGCCCAATTATCGACGGTGGCTATAGGCTATATAACATCACGCTATGACCAATAGGAGCGGAGCAGAAATGAAAAATGTTTAAAGCCGGGGAAGTTGGTATCTCAGAAACTACTGGTTCGAATTGAAAAATTATTTTTGTGTTGGATAGCCTATTTATCGAAAATGGCTATAGGCTATATAACATCACGCTTTGACCAATAGGAGCGGAGCAGAAATTAAAAATTCTGCAAAATCGGGATAATTTATATATCAGACAGAAACTACTGGTTCGAATTGAAAAATTATTTTTGTGTTGGTTAGCCCAATTATCGAGGGTGGCTATAGGCTATATAACATCACGCTATGACCAATAGGAGCGGAGCAGAAATGAAAAATGTTGAAAAGACTATATTTCAGAAACTACTGGTTTGAATTGAATTTTTTTTTTTTGTGTTGGATAGCCTATTTATCGAGGATGGCTATAGGCTATATAACATCACGCTTTGACCAATAGGAGCGGAGCAGAAATGAAAAATGTTGCCAAATCGGGAAAGTTTATATCTCAGACAGAAACTACTGGTTCGAATCGAAAAATTATTTTTGTGTTGGATAGCCCATTTATCGAGGATGGCTAGAAGCTATATAACATCACGCTATTACCATTAGGAGCGGAGCAGAAATGAAAAATGTTTTAAAGCGGGGAAGTTGATATCTCGGAAACTACTGGTTCGATGTGAAAAATTCTTTTAGTATTGACCGACGGGTTGAATGATGGGGTGACTAAGGGATACCTGACGGGGTGACTGATGGGGTGACTGACGGGGTGACAGACGGGTTACAGACGGGGTGACAGACGGGTGACATGCGGGGTGACAGACGGGTGACAGCTGGGGTGACAGACGGGTGACAGATGGGTGACAGGCGGGGTGACAGACGGGGTGACAGACAGGGTGACAGACGAGGTGACAGGCAGGGTGACTGATGGGGTGACGGACGGGTGTCAGGCGGGGTGACAGGCAGGGTGACAGACAGGGTGAGTGATGGGGTGTCAGCCGATGTGACAGACGGATTACAGACGGGGTGACAGACGGGAAGACAGACGCGGTGACAGACGGGGTGACAGACGGGGTAACAGACGGGGTGACAGACAGGGTGACTGATGGGGTGACTGACGGGGTGATAGACGGGTTACAGACGGGGTGACAAACGGGGTGACAGACAGGGTGACAGACGGGGTGACAGATGTGGTGACAGGCAGGGTGACTGATGGGGTGACAGACGGGGTGACAGACGGGTGACAGGCTGGGTGACAGACGGGGTGACAGACGAGGTGACAGGCGGGGTGACAGACGGGGTGATTGACGGAACCGCACCGAAGTCACGTTCTATCTCTTGAAGTTTAGCAAAACATATCATTACCTTTTTAGAATTATTGTGCTATAGGTGCCTACGGCTCACTCTTTCAACCCTCTCTCTCATACGCAGACGAAGTTGCGCGGGTCAGCTAGTATATATATAAAAATGAATTTCTATTTCTTTTGGTCACGCCATCACGTGTGAACGGCTGGACCGATTTCGCTAATTCTTTTTTTAGAATATTCCTCGAAGTACGAGGATGGTTCTTACGGAGAGAAAGAATTGAAAAATTGCCTGAAAAAGTCTAAAAACAACACTTTTCTATACTCCCATACAATCGATTCGTAATAATACTTAAAAGTCAAATTGAACTTTAATACCACACCTTAAAGTTTAAGTGTTAGTGGAGAGGTTCCGGGAAGGTAAAACAATTGAGTGACGTTAGTATCGTATAAATATTAATGTCATATTTGTCAATATTATTTATACGATGGTAACGTCACTCAATTGTTACTACTACATACTAACTGACCCGGCGCGGCGTCCCGAATAGCAGAATAAGATTTTAAAAAAAAATTAAAGAATTGACTGTTAGGCGGTACGAAGTTCGCCGGGTCAAAAATTATTTTTGTGTTGGATAGCCCAATTATCGAGGGTGGCTATAGGCTATATAACATCACGCTATTACCAAAAGGAGCAGAGCAGAAATGAAAAATGTTGCAAAATCTGAAAAAATTATATCTCAATCAAACTACTGGTTTGAATTGAAAAATTATTTTTATTTTGGATAGCCCATTTATCGAGGACGGCTATAGGTTATATAACATCACGCTATGACCAAAAGGAGCGGAGCAGAAATGAAAAATGTTGCAGAATCGGAAAAAAATATATCTCAAACATAAACTACTGGTTCGAATTGAAAAAATATTTTTATGTTGGATAGCCCATTTATCGAGGACGGCTATAGGTTATATAACATCACGCTATGACCAAAAGGAGCGGAGCAGAAATGAAAAATGTTGCAAAATCGGAAAAAATTATATCTCAAACATAAACTACTGGTTCGAATTGAAAAATTAGTTTTATGTTGGATAGCCCATTTATCGAGGACGGCTATAGGTCATTTAACATCACGCTATGACCAAAAGGAGCGGAGCAGAAATGAAAAATGTAAAATCGGAAAAAATTATATCTCAAACATAAACTACTGGTTCGAATTGAAAAAATATTTTTATGTTGGATAGCCCATTTATCGAGGACGGCTATAGGTTATGTAACATCACGTTATGACCTAAGGGGTGTCTGACAGGCTCACTGATGGGCTGACAAACGGGGTGACAGACTGGGTGACCGATGGTTGACCGACAGGATGACTGTCGGGGTGACCGTCGGGGTGACCGACAGGGTAACCGACAGGGTGACTGACGGGGGTACTGACTGGGTGACTGATGGGGTGACTGACGAAACCCGACCGAAGTAGATCATCCCATTACCTCCTTTAGAATTATTGAATTATAGGTGCCTACGACTCATTCTTTCAACCCTCTCTCTCCTACTCAGACGAAGTTGCACGGGTCAGCTAGTGTATATGTATGTGTATGTATATATATATATATATATATATATATATATATATATATATATATATATATATATATATATATATATATATATATATATATATATATATATATATATATATATATATATATATATATATATATATATATATATATATATATATATATATATATACATGCTGTGTAATAATAAAATGAAAATGTAACTCATATTATTTTTTAGGATGTCGCCAACACACAAAACATTGAAGACCCAATACCAGGACCATCAACTCAAAGACAATTAATACCTTGTGTGACAACATCTGTCGTAAGTTTTGTTAAAGTTTACTATTTATGCATTTTCATTCAGGCAACGAGCGCATGAACACAAACTGAAAACGCCAAATTGCGTACGAATTTATTATTTATGTTGGCTGCGCCATATTTAAATAGTCACGGGCGGCTCGGGCTCCGGTGGCCCATACGCTTATGGGACATATATATGTGCCGCCTCTGACGGGTTAATAAAACTAAATATTATTATTTATTCCCTTCCGAGGTACGTAGGCCAAAGTTCTCGGAAGTATAAACCATTAATATTAACACAGCTCGCTTTCCTAAAACCCATTTCCTTGTCCCTTAAACACAATAGCGACGAGTGGAACTATTGCTGTACCGCTTCCACGGGACCTATTTTTTGTAAATTGTGAAATGTGTTGGACAACCCGCAACAAGCCGCACTTGCGCGTGAGCTGTCACTTCGGACGGTCCGCTTTCTTTAACCGCTCCACCGCACCTTCAAAGACTGTATATATGAAGCAAGCAACCCGCGACTACCTCCGAGTATCAACACCACGCCTTGTCACGCATAACGCAACGCACCGCACCGCCGCTACGATCACAGCCGTGAGAAGATTAAAAGGTATTGTGTTTTCCAATCCTTTATATGTGAATTGTCTTCTTTTGTAACTTTCCCGCAGGCAATTCATTTTCCCGCCTTCAGCGAGCTGTGTTAAATTACTAATTAATATTTTAATTCCGCTGTAACTTAACAAGTTACTGGTCCTTCGAGTACGCACCGGACTTGTCCGGCCGTGGTACATATTTAGTTTGGAGATGGATATGTGCCATAATTTTTAACCGCATTTACCCTCCATGTTATGGTCCAGTCGAGCCGGATTCTAACCAAGTAATTTAATTTCTACATCGTTTGTACCATTTTATGGTCCAAACAAGCCGCATAGATACAAATAATTAATTCCTGCATAGATTATACCATTTCTGGTATAGTCGAGCTGTATTTCTTCATAATTAATTTCGCAGCGTCAGTAAAACGTAACAGTCGCATTTAATCGCATCGTTTATTAACGAAATTATATATTAGATAATTAAATTAAACAGTACTGAAACTGTTTACATATCCGCTATAATTTATTGTATTTATTGGACCGCAGTTATTATTTCCGCTTATAATAATTTATCGTTGTCGCTTTAATTATAACGCAACCCACTTAGTTAAGTTAAATGGGCTTATTGAAAGAAAGGTGGTAGGCTATATTACCACGTGCGTATGTTTTATTTGTATTTTATTCGAACCCGCCTCAAACAATACTGTCGTAGGTAGATATTGTCCGTTCTCCATCATTTCGACCCGCTTCGCATAATATAGATAGGTAATTTATAATATACCTAGAACATTTATAATAATTAATGATGTTGAACGATAAATTGAAAAACTTGACCGCTAAGAAGGAATGTATGTTCGAGCGCATGCAATCCATTGCAAATAAAACTCGCAATCTCTCCGACGAGATTATAAAGGAATCATTTTTATGTGACCTTGAATTAATCGATAATTTACGCTCTGATTTCGAAAGTGTGTTAGACGAAATAAATAATATTGAAATAAAATTAAAACCTGAATATAATCCAAATTATCAACCTCTTTTCGCTTTTGATGATTTGTACAGTCGAGTGAAACGCACCGCTAGATCGCTAAATACGACAACGCAGCATAGTGAGAAACCTAGCTCATATGTGAAGCCTAAATTACCGCCCATCGAATTACCTGAATTCAATGGTGATGTTAAACAATGGCCTTTATTTTACACAACTTTTAAGAATATGGTTCATAACAATCCTGTGTTACGAGACTCAGATAAATTACATTATTTAACTGGTAAGCTTAAAGGCAAAGCGCAAACGGTGTTCATTGGTATCAGTCCATGTGCCGAAAATTACCACGTCATTTTAAAGGCTTTAACAGATAAATATGAAGACAAACGCTTACTCGCTAACTCATACCTAGACCAAATATTTGGACTCAAATCTTTTAGTTCCGCAAGCGCTGGTAATTTTGAACATTTTCTCGACAAATTCGCGACTTCGGTATCCGCATTGAAAAACATAGAGATTGATAATCTTTCGGACTTTTTATTTTGTATATCGCTTTAACTAAATTAGACAAGGAAACCGCACACGCTTTCGAATTAGATAATCGCAGTTCTGAAATCCCATCATTTGATTCTTTACTGGCATTTGTTCGCGATCTAATGAAAATGCAACAAAGTACCGCGATTAAGCAAGAAGCCGTAAAGAAAGGTTTCGATCGGCGGATTGATCCATCGCCGAAATCGCTGAGATCAACGCACGCCTATGTTAATACCGCGTCCCCTATACCGCAGCTAAAGTGCTCGTTATGTGACACGCATCACGTTCATTTATACAAATGCGAGGAATTTCAGAAACTGACTCCGCATGAACGCTTTTCCTTTGTAAAGGATAACTCTTATTGTGTTAATTGCTTAAGCTCGCACCATCGTTTATTTAATTGTAAGTCTCAAACGCATTGTCGCAAATGTCGGCTTAAGCACCACACAATGTTGCATTTTGAGAAAGCAACTAACGCAATAAATGAAGATTGTAATAATGACGCAGATGTAGAAAGTTTTGATAAAAAACCGAGACCCATAACGATAGATCCATTGCACATGCAGCCTCAAACCCCCAATAAAACTCTGCATGCTGAAAACGTTGCCTTATGCGCGCTTTCGAACAATAGGTCGCAGGTACCTGATACTGTTTTACTCGCAACCGCACGTGTTCTTGTTTTGGACGCACATGGCGCCGAACATTGTGTTCGCGCTTTATTAGACAGTGCTTCACAAAGTAATTTTATTACCAACAGATGTCGTAAGCAATTAGGATTAGACTGTCGGCAAGAACAGAAATATAATGTTAAGGGTATAGGAGGCTCTACTAAAATAACGCAGGGTTCGGTAAATTTAAAATTCCTTTCTCGCTTCAATCGAAACATTAATTTCGAGATGAATTCATTGGTTGTTGATAAAGTGACCGAACGTTTGCCGACCGCTACAGTTGACACATCGCAACTTTTGAACTTTAATGATTTACCTCTGGCAGACGATACTTACGCCGATCCTGGAGAGATCGATTTGTTAATTGGTGCTTCTATTTTCCCGCATCTCTTGTTATCCCATAAGGTACAGGGACAACCCGCTTCCATAGCACCACACGCTCTTGAAACCGTATTAGGATACGTAATTGTAGGTTCGGCACCCGCTCTAATCAACAATAGTACAATCTCCAATTGCTGTACCGTAAAGCAGATGGAGCCTGTAGTCCGCAATTTCCGGGTATTAGAACAAGTGACCGCACCACGTGGCCAAAGTGCCCGTCGTAATAAGTGTAAAGACATTTAATTCCGCAATCCCTGGCAATGGGCGTATAAATAAAAAATATACCGCACTCGCATCTCTTGAATCAGTAGAAAGGAATACCGCCCAATTCAATTGTTACCGCGCCACGTCATTAGGGATGAGAAAGTTATTAGGTAGAACATAATATTGTAGCTACTAAGCAAATCGCGCTACCGCAGTATACTATAGTATAATTTAGGATAAGATTATTTTACACGCGTTAGCTCATTAGTTTTATTTAATTGTAGTTTACTTGCTATATCGCTTTATTAGATTCTAGGAATATCAATAATATATTTTGTCATATAAACGCTCACGAATGCAATTTATGCATTTAACGAATTCTTATCGCACAACGTCTGAAGAACCGTTGTAACTTTCTTCGATTTACCGCGTCTGTTTCGTTATTCCTTTGAGTCTGTTTGTTCATTCCGCTCAAATCGCAATGAAGTACTCGCATACGCTGCCTTTCTAGGATCCGTAAGATTACTAAAACCGGCCTAAACCGCATGAAGTCATCTTCATGGTTGCTGTTATTTGATACATACTACTTGTTGTACGATTTGACGAAATGAAATGGACAAGTAAATCGCGACTGTGCTATACTCTACTCCGCTCATGCACAGTATTATCTCGCAAAGGAACTCGGAGAATCAGATTCCCGTAAGATTCTTAGCTTATATTGGTATCTTATAGGATAATAAAAACATGTGCACCCTGTGATGTGTACAAACGCACCCGATTGTAGCCTCTACCGCATCGCACGCCAAGTTCACAATCAAAGGAACTTTGTTTAATTAATTGTTATCAAGATAACGCATCTCCTGAAATTATCGCTACTTATCATAAAAGGTTTAGTAATTCCGCGCCATATGTGGATTATATCGAATAGTGTCGGCTGGTTTATCGCTCACGCCGAAGCCATTCCATGTTTGCATAGCCCTGTTTAGTCCTTGTGAACAATTAATAACGCTTAATTTGCAAATATTATTACAAATTTACCCCCTAATCGCTACGCAATTTATAAAACACGTAATTTGCGAATTCGGACTAAATGGTCGTTACACGCGAAGTCTATTCAAGTAGGTATAGATGAAATGATCTTATAGTTAATAGGTTTAATATTAAAACGCTATTTCGCAAATTGTTTATTTTTATCGCATATCATGTATGGACTCATCATATTTGTCCACATTGTAGGTTTAAGCTCTTTTAATAATTATATTCATCCGCTAGAGAAAGTTCTGAAGAAGTACTTCACGTTCTTTCACGTCACTTATTGCTATATTGCTTAGTAAAATCGCATTGGAAACGATGGAGAGTGGAATATCTGCACACGTTGTAGTTTCACGATAACTTCGTATAACCGCATTTAAGTAGTTACTGTCACAATTATTTGACAGCGAACGCACCGCCTCTTCACTTGCCCATTAGAGCTGGTTGAAGATGTTATCATTTTAAGCTTATATAACTCGTATAGTCAATGTAACAACCGCGCCGGGAAAGTGTCTACGCCGCATACATCCCTTACCTCGACAATAATTATTAGTTCTTTAATCCGCGTCTTAGGTTAGGGTCTAGTTATTTATTTGAAGCCGTCCCTTCAAGCCCGGGGGGAATGGCTGCGCCATATTAATAAAACTAAATATTATTATTTATTCCCTTCCGAGGTACGTAGGCCAAAGTTCTCGGAAGTATAAACCATTAATATTAACACAGCTCGCTTTCCTAAAACCCATTTCCTTGTCCCTTAAACACAATAGCGACGAGTGGAACTATTGCTGTACCGCTTTCACGGGACCTATTTTTTGTAAATTGTGAAATGTGTTGGACAACCCGCAACAAGCCGCACTTGCGCGTGAGCTGTCACTTCGGACGGTCCGCTTTCTTTAACCGCTCCACCGCACCTTCAAAGACTGTATATATGAAGCAAGCAACCCGCGACTACCTCCGAGTATCAACACCACGCCTTGTCACGCATAACGCAACGCACCGCACCGCCGCTACGATCACAGCCGTGAGAAGATTAAAAGGTATTGTGTTTTCCAATCCTTTATATGTGAATTGTCTTCTTTTGTAACTTTCCCGCAGGCAATTTATTTTCCCGCCTTCAGCGAGCTGTGTTAAATTACTAATTAATATTTTAATTCCGCTGTAACTTAACAAGTTACTGGTCCTTCGAGTACGCACCGGACTTGTCCGGCCGTGGTACATATTTAGTTTGGAGATGGATATGTGCCATAATTTTTAACCGCATTTACCCTCCATATGTCGTGTATTATTGAGTCGTACCGATATAATAGAAATACATAGGCAAATCGTTAACCGTATTGCGCTTTCGTTCGCGGTTTGGCTTTTTAAGTTTAATCGGAGTGCATGATGAGTCTAAAGTTTATATGATTCACCGTGCTTGAGTTTGAGCACCGGTCCACATTGAACATAGCTAGCTCCGGTGGGCCCGCCACAGCGCGGGTCGACGCAATGCTACGACGGCATGTGGCGTTTGTGACGGCGAGTTAAGTTCTAAACACGTTCTAAAATTCTTGAATTTAAAAAAAATATGTACAATTAATTATTTGCAGGTTTCAAAGACTAGAGGTATATTAAGAGAGCTGGATATAAGTACATCAAAAGTATTAACTCCCAAAAAACTCAAACTTTACAAAAGATGCAGGAGAAACTTAAGTGAGATTATAAGACTGAGACAAAAAATTAAGAAACAACCACGTAATCTTCTGAAGACATTAACAACAGATGCAAATGTCGAAAGTCTCTTGGATAAAAACATATCAGGGTCATTTGCATTATTATTGCAAAGCCAGATTAAAAATGCTCCAAGAAAACTGACTGGTCGGAGATGGAGTGTAGACGACAAGGTCATGGCATTAAGTATCTATAAAAGATCTACTGCTTGCTACAGGCTGTTAAGGCGGCTTTTTTGTTTACCAAGTGAAGGCACATTAAAAGCACTCCTTAATAAAATTCCCATGACATGTGGTATAAATACCCAAATATTTGATACAATAAAAGATATTACAAAAAAACGAGAACCCAAAGAAAATCTCTGTATTTTGGCATTTGATGAAATGTCAATAAGAAAAAATTTAACGTATAATGCAAAATTAGATATAATTGAAGGTTATCAAGACCATGGAATTCAAGGGAGAACTATGGAGCCAGCCACTCATGCTTTACTATTTATGGCAATTGGCATTAGAGCCAGATGGAAACAACCCTTAGCTTTTTACTTTTCCGGAAATTGTGTTACAGCTGATAGATTATCTGTTCTCATAAAAGAGGTATGTAATATAATATAAAAGAAATTACTTTCTCACTGCTGAACACTTTCCTCCTCTACTAATAAGAGGGGATTAGGCCTTAGTCTACCACGTTTCCTCACGATGTTTTCATTGACCATTACTTAACATAGAAAACTCAGATGTGTATACTCTTTTTAGGGTTCCGAAGCCAAATGGCAAAAAAAGAACCTTAATAGATTAGCTATATCCATCGTCCGTCTGTCTATTTGTCTGACCACGGATTACATCTCGAGAGACTATTAGTATTAGAGAGCTGTAATTTGGTTTGAGTATACATATCTATCACCAAAAAAGTCGTAAATAAAATCTTTAAAAAAATTGTGGTTGGTTTCGACCCTCTGATACTCGTCTTGGCAGCCACCATCTATTATAATAGTTATAATTTAAATAAATAAATTATAATTCATCTCAAAATATTCAGGTTTTTTTGTGATTTTAGGTTCTCGAAGAAAGCTTTCAAGCTGGGCTGAACATTGTTGCTACAGTTTCAGACAACTTTGCCACTAACATTAAGGCAATAAACTCCCTTGGCTCTTCAGTGGATCACCCATATTTTGATTTCAAAGGCCATGAAATTGTCACAATTATGGACCCACCGCATCTTATCAAATGCTTCAGGAATAATTTTCTGAAATATGATATTAAATGCCCACAAGTTTTGGAAAATGTTGGAAAATCCATAGCAGGTAATTTTAATATTTTAAAATTGCATTTAAGCTAAGCTGTGACACGGATAAGACCGCATGCGATAAATCAATTAATTGTATCGTTTAATAATTAAATATTAATACACACAAACACTACAACCTTCCCAGTCCACAGCTCATACACGCGACAACTAAACCAAGATGGCGACAATTAGGGAATTAGTGGATTAAATTATCATGTTAAAAGTATGAATCACCTCCTTGGTCTAGTGGCAGGATATATGGGTTGTAGATTAGGGAATGTTTTGGATTCGAACCCCAGGTCGGGCAAAGTAATTATTCTACTTTGATTTGTCCGGAACTGCAACCCTCAGAGAGGGTTGATGTCCGGCAGGCAACTGGACATAAAAACTAAGCCAAAACCTTTCTGCAACATACTTGAAAAATGTGTGTTGCGCTGACCCGACATTAAGGGATAAGGGTAGGTTCAAAGTAAAGACAAGCTTGTGATCCAAAAGTTGTGACGTGGGCGTAAGAGAGACTGCAGTCGTATTTATAGTAGGATTGCTAATTAAAACGGAGTAAACTGACATTTCGAATGTTGCCACTTTTTTTATGAAATTGAAATAGTGCTGCGGTAAAAAGATCAAGATTATTTAAACATTTCAATTCAGTGAACAATTTCATTCTTTCATTTTTTAAAGTCCAACTCAAAGTCGTAATTCCTGCCTAATGTGTGATTAGTACTGCGTCTCTATTGAATTATAGTTATAGTTGCTAAGTTGAATTATAGTTATACTGCATTCTAAGTTATGGCATGTCTACTGGAATTTTAGTCATGGTTAATTATAAACAAAACTTAAAAAGCTATGAATGTGCCGAACGTAATTTTTCTCAAATAATAAATGTTAATAATTATAATTTTCATTGTTATCATTTCGCGTATCTGTTATGATTATTTACGCAAAATTATTTACACAGACATTAGTCGAAAGGTTAAGGTGGAATTTCTAAAAATACGCAATATTTTTTTTATTTTGCAAGCTAGTACTGAGTTATTGTTTCTTTGAATGACAAAATTGAACTAAGTCAATCACTATGTTTTGAAAGTAAGCAACATTATTTTGGAAAGTGACATTTCGATCTGTCAGTTTACTTCGTTTAATTAGCAATTGGACTATAAAACATACGCGCGCCAGATCGTGCCATCGTATTTGTTTAGACAATAAAATTGTCTTACATGGTTCTTGAACATTATAGGGTGTAAATTGTAATAAGGGCCCTCTCATTGTAAGTGGTAGATGACGGTACTGACGTTTGAGATGATTTTTTTGTATGAAAACTTGCTTGATAGCCCTTGAAGGAAAGTTTAAGTGTAAGTGTAACGGTTTAATTTTACATTTAAACTGTTACAGGTACAGCCAAGTGGAGTTATATAAAAGAGTTTTACGAAAAAGATAATGGTAATCAAAATTTTGTTTTTGCGCCTGCATTAACTAAACAACACATAGAACCCAATTTCAAACAGAAGATGAAGGTCAACCTCGCTTGCCAAGTATTTAGCCATTCAGTTGCAGCAGGAATGCTTGCAAAGATTGCAAACAGTGAGTTATTAAGATTACTTTATTATTATTAATGAATCGTTTTTAACACGGTTTTAAAAAAATATTACAGTATACTTCAAACAAACCCAACCCATTTAATAGTCTTGGTGCACACATATGTATGATGTCCACACATGGTGTTATACGGAATGAGCTCAGGGAGTGAGCCTATCCCCAAATCAAGCACAAATTTTATACTTTGTATGACCCAGAGATTGCACCCAAGACCTCAGCACTTGTACACTATGCATCTGTATCACAACGGCAGTTAACCTTGGTGCACAAGATTTTTTCATTGTATATTTGATTAAAATTCTGACATCTCCATGAACATCTTATTTATATATTTGAAATAAAATAAATATTTTGTGTTTCAGATGAAATGCCACAAGAAGCTGTAACAACAGCCATGCTGTTGGAAAAGATGGATCATCTATTCGATTCGTTAAACGGAGATACACCCGACAGAAAAAGGGGCAAAATATTTTTAACAAACTTTACACGGAAAAGTCCGCATTTAGCGTTTTTTAAGGAAATGAAACATATGTTAAAAAATATAGAGTTTATAGGGGCTAGATCACGGCCGCCTTCACAAGAAGGCTTTATAAGGACACTAAATGCTGTGGAGCGTTTATTTGAAAACTTAGCACAAAATTTTAATATACAAAGTTTGTCAACACGCAGATTAAATCAAGACCCATTGGAAAATTGTTTTGGTAGTATTAGAAGTTATTGTGGATGCAACACAAATCCAAATACTGTACAATTTGTTGCAGCATTAAAAACGTCGATCATAAGCAATTTACTACAGATGAGCAAAAACAAAAACTGTGAAGATGACGATAATATATTATTAAGTAACTTAAAGACATTTTTATATATAAATAATCCTCATAAAGAAATTGAAAAGTACGATGCAACATATAATATAACAGAAAATGCGGATGTGGATGTTGTAATACCTCAGTGTTCTGCAGAACTGCAAGCATGTGCTTATGTGTGTGGATATATGGTAAAAAAATTAGGAACAAACTGTGCAAACTGCAAAATTGCCATGCTTGCAGATCAGAACACTGAGGTAAGCCACTTATTTACAAACTTTAAAGAATACGAAACTGTGCGTAATAGTTTACATTACGTTAATAAAATGTTTACGGACACAGTGGAGATCGCTGCAACAATTGTGTACAATATTTTAAGTGAGCAAGGATGTAAACCAACTATAAAAAAAACGCTTACTGATAAAATTAAAAACCATACAAATTTCCAATGGCTCTCTGATTGTCCAGAGCATAAGGAAAAAAATGAAATGCACATTATTGTGTCAACAATATCGATTTGCCTAAAACGGTATTGTATAAAACAAAATAGGCAATTTACCGATTATAGTATGACGAAAAGCAGTCTAAAACGCAAAATAAATATCTTTAGGAATGCTTGAAATATAGTTTTTATTTTAAAATCTACGATACATACCACATATATCATGCTAATAATAATTGTCATCCAACTTAACTAAAACTAAGAATTAATCATAAATAGTGGTGTATCTCACATATTTGTCAGTTCTTAACCCGTCGGAGGCGGCTCATATGTATGTTCCATAAGCGTATGGGCCACCGGAGGCCGAGCCGCCCGTGACTATCTACATGTTATATAATATATATCTTAATTACTTACAAATATGTGTGACACAGTGTTACAGTCACCACTTTTTTATTGTAAACAGACCGACCAATCGACCAATTTGGAAAGTGTATGCCATAAATTGTATAAAAATAATCATATAATGACTAAGCTTATTGTTTGTGATATATATAGATATAAGGATTTTTGTTAGTATGGGTTTTTGCATCCTACAATGCCATTTCACCTTTTAATCATTCTTTTAGTAATTACACCTCCAGTGGTATTGAGTATGCGTGAATCCATATAAATATGATTATAAATTGTATTGACAATTTGTAAATCAAATTATTAAAAAAGGAAAATAGACAAAAGAAAAAAAAAAGAAATGGTGACAATTGATGATGAAAAAAATAAGCCCGGAGTTTCTTTCTGCCTTTCTTCTTCGGGTCGTCATCCGTAGGTAGCTAGAGAAAGGCTGGTAGGTTAGCTAGGATAGGGCCTCACGCACCAATCCCAACTGCTTCCAGTATTTCCAGTCAATCCCCTGCCATCATTCTCGCCATATGCCATTCCCATACAATCCATTCCCTTACACTCTATTCCTATTTCCCCTTATCACCCTATCTCAGCCATCCCATCGTTATTATAACCATACTTGCCTGCCTGTTGTCAAATTCAAATATATAATGTAAATTATATTAATCCTAATTTAAAAATTTACTTGTGTTGACTTGTCATAAGTGCTTTTTTACATGCCTACGTGATCAATAAAGATTTTTATTTTACTTTAATTCTTATTTTTATTTAAGTTCGGTGACAATATCTCAACCATGAGTTTTTTTATATTTCACGCTATTATTACGTAAAATAATTAGTATGTTCGTAAAGTACTTCATGTAACAGCTAGACGCGTTAGGGTATTCGTAAAATATTTTTATGACACCCAAGCGCCTTAGCAGTTACGTGATATAATATTTTACGTACATACAAATTATTATTACTTTATGTAGTCCTTAGCGTGAAATGTCAAAAAACTCATGGTCGACATAATTCATTAAAAACTAATAATTAAAAACCTATGAATACCCATAAGTCAAAATTTCGCGCGATAAATAGTTTCATCGATCAAAAACCGGCGCGCTAGTGGGACCATGAACCAAGGTCATGTTTGCTTTTTTTTCTTTGAAGTAATCGTTCTTCCCGTTAGGGTATTGGTGTTCTGTGAACCATACCGATCGACATCTAAATAACTCAATAACTCATCTGTCAATCTGACAAAACATAATGTCAAATGAACTCTTTTCTCCTTTAATTACCCAAGGAACACGAGTCGTTCTGCCAACGTAGTCTTAACTAATCGATAACATTTTTTTTTTTATGTTACAATATCATTAATCCAACAAAGGGAAATCTTGTGGAAACACCACATTAATTAAAAAATGTTGTCACTAATCTGATAATTATTCCTATTAGCAGTGACGTGCATAGGCATTTGGATCAGGGTAGACAACAAACTTACAGAATTATTATCTTCGACATAACTATCATCATCCTTGTGTCGATTAACATAAGCCGAGCGATGCTATTTTCAAAGTTGTTATTTTTTCAAGATTTTTTTCTTTATTTACGTAAATAGCAAATTGTCAGGGTAGATAATGTTTCTATGTCTATATGCACTGCACGCCACTGCCTATTAGATATTAAAAATAAGCAAATGAATTTATAAAATAGTTTCGGCGGGTTTTTTGTAGTGATTTTTACCTCCTTACTTATTAGTTTTACATCAATACTGTGAAATATTGTTCACATTGGTCCCAGCGACATATCCAATACAGAATATAGCAAATTCTAATTTGCACATAATTAGTATTAAAATTAAGTCAAATATATTTAAAAAAATAGAATATTTAGGATACACCAATAAATATTTCTTCAGAAAATGTGAGAGTATGTGAAGTCTACCATTCCGCATTAGGCCAACGTCGTAGACCTACCTTCTGTATTAATAGAAACCTGTACTCAGCAGTGGGACAGTAATAATACAGGACTGGTTTTATGACGAAAAAGAGCTTTATATCAATAATTAGATAATAGACAGCCTCCGTGGTGCAGTGGGCGAGTAGCCGGTTGTGAAGCGAGAGGCCGCAGGTTCAATTCCTGCATTACGACAGATGTTTGTGTGGCCCACAGATATTTGTTTCAAGTCTGGGTGTTGTGAGACCGATCTCTGACACCAACGATAGAGGTTATACCTAGTGTGGGGTCAGGTCAGGACTAGGTGTGTGAAAAAACTACTCATTTTTAATATTGTTAAACTTGCACATACGGTCTTTGTACTATAAAAACTTAAAGCATCTTATCATATAACATAATTCACCCGCGCAATTCAGGCACAGCTTTCTTCAAAAACCTGTCCAAATGCGGGAACGTCTCTTGTACCATCGTGTCGTACCAGAGTTTGTTGATCGGATCTTTGTCATCCACATAGCCGCGTTGTGCGTAGGTATATGGAGCGAACGCTACGTGGTTCTTGAGGCTTAGCATCGCATCGACCTGTGGGATGAAGTGCCTTAGCCTCTTGGCGAGTTGTTCGTCGATCGCCGCGGTGGTGTCTCGCGAGTTGTACAGCCAGTTGAGCATGTCGCCCGTGTATGACTGTAATGTTAGTATGTGTTGGGAATATGTCTCGTCTCTTTCTTTTAGTAACGACTTCATGCGGGTGAAGATTTTCTTGTACCTGTGGGTTTGAATAATTTATTTGTGATAGTAACATTGCGTCATTGTTTTTTTTATGACCGTTTGCTTACAGCCCTCTCTCTCTACCTGCCCTTATCCACACACTTTAAGCATGTTGCAGAGAGGATTTGGCTTAGTTTTTAAGAACGGCGGCTAGCCTGACGTCAACCCCCATGGGATCCAGTCCTGGGAAAATTAAATTAGAAAATTTGTTTTTCCCGACTTGGGAATTGAACCCAGGACTTTCCGATCCACAGCCCATACATATACATACGGACACTAGGCCCCTTACTTATAAAAATATTTGAGCACTGCTTATCTTTATACCATAGGTTGTCCCTTTCATTTTTAAACAATGTAACGCAAGGAAAAAAGTGACAGGTTTTTCGTAACCATTTGCTCAGCTTTAAATGCTGTTTTAAGTAAGGCCGTAGGTGACTAGCTGTTTCCAGCACTATTACAAAACATTAAGTTGTAGAGCCACGCTGTAGACTGTAACGTCTACAGCACGAATGAGGTGGCTCGACCGGTTTGATACCACTGCCTCACAGAAAACCGACGTAAAGTGGTAGTTTGCTGTCGTGTTTCGTTCGGTGAGTGAGATTACCGGTGGCCCATTTCCCCCCTCCCTTTCCCAATCCCTTGACCTTTCTCTTCCATTCCCTACTTTTAGGTTAGCAATGCACCAATCTTTCAATTGCAATTCAATTGCAATGATTCTTTTTGGATCTTGGGTGTCTATGGGCGGTGGAGATCACTTACCAGTCAGTTTGCCAGTCTGTCCTATAATAACAAAAACCTGACTTACACAATCATGATCGCTGCCATGTTGTCTATGAGTGCGGCCGAGACGCCCAGCAGCGGCAGGTACAGCGTGAGCCTGTGTGGCAGCGCGCCCGCGCATGCGCAGTACCGCGCCTCGCACACACACATGCACGCCGCCGACTGCACGCTGCTCAACAACACGCGCATGTCGTCTGCAACAAATACACAGTCAACTTCATTAATAGTGTTACGCCTACATACTAGAATCATCTCTCGCCGAACGCGCTGCGTTGCATCCATAAATATGCAGAACGTTCTACAGCGTTCGAGCCGCGCCAAGTCGAGTCGCGTGACGTCACGCGCTGATAAGAGATCGACGAGTATAAAAGGCGTGTGTGTGTGTTGGCAGGACTTTTACAACATTCCGCTCTTGGCAGCGGTCGCTCTCGGACGTATTGTCACTGCACCTGCAGTGATTTTACAACCGATTACCGGCCTGTTTGTCAGGTCGGATTGCAGCCCCGCGCTGCCGTCTCGGTAATCCGACCATAAAACAAAGCTCCGCTTTGTTTTGTCGGTTGCCGAACAAAGGGCCCATCCGCGTCCTTTTCAGGACAGGGATTAGCCCGAATTTCTCGGTATAGTGTTTTATTGTCCCCTTCAGGGAATTAGCTCGGTGGTAAACCTCACGGTGACAACAAACCGATAGCTAGCGGTGACCCGGCCCGCGCCACGCCCCCTCAGGGCTGAAGCAAGCCGGACGGGTGCGGACAAGGAATCAGTGGAGGCACACCACTCTTTCCCCCGCATATCGCCTTCCCAACCCTACCCATCCCGATTTCCATCCCGTGTATCCGGTTGAGTGTGCGGTCCTCGGACCAATACCACTTACGGTGCACGGACTGTTAGGAACCCTTTCGCACATTAAGATTGGCAAAGGGATACCAGCTTAGGGCACACCTAATTTTAAGTACACCCCCCCTCGCCTATACCCGGCGAGGAGGGTCATTCACATACTCAGCCCCGGGCACACCCACCCGGGGACGTAAATTCACGCGTCCCACCGCGACCCGCGACCCGCGACCCGCGACCCGCGACCCGCGATCCGCGACCGTACGTCAGTGCGAGCGCCGCCCGGTTTCTTGTGTGTTCTTTCCCGGGCGGAACGCACCCGCGTCGGAACACACTCGCGCCGCATCAAACTCTGCAACACTCGCGATGGCCCCGTCACGCAAGAAGTGTGCCGCGGCCCTTGCGAAGGTGGCAGAAAACCCACTCGCGTGGGCACGTCTCGAGTCCGCACTCAAGGACATTCTACCGGACCTGTTTGCCGACGAGACGGAGAGCCCATCAACGGACGATGGACCCTCCGCCTCGCCCACCACTCCCTCGGAGCCCATCGCTACGGCGATGGAAACCGACCCGCCTGTCTCCACCAAAAGGCCTGCGTCTTCGTCATCCTCCGGCGAGTCTCGGTCGGAGTCGTCATCGTCCGAACAGGACGACGACGGCTTCACGACCGTGAAACGCGGGAGGAGGAAGAAGCCGCGTTCGGCCACCGCCGTGTCGGTGTCGACGCCGGCGCCCTCAGCGCCGACTTTCGACACCGACTCGCCGGCTTCCCCCTCACCCCCATCCTCACCTGCCGCACCACCTACCTCCGACAAGCCCTCTGCTCCCTCTGAGCCAAAGGGCAAGAAGCCGCCGAGGCTTAACATCTTAATGTCAAATGACATTACAGTCCCCACCCTCCTCGCCCGAATCAAAGAAGCGGGCATAACGCTGACCCACAACAAATTCTAGAAGGCCAAGATCTTCTATCAGTTTTTCCGGCCACGATAGCCGACCATAGGGCGCTCACCAAATATTTTAAAGCCAAAGACGTCCACTATTTCACGTATGCCCTCCCTGACGAAAAACGATTTAGATTCGTCATCCGTGGGATTCCCCTGCAGATGACGGAAGAGGAAATTCAATTAGGCCTTACCGAAAAAGGCATATCTTGCACAGAGGTACACCGGATGTACCGAACAGTCAAATCAAATACCTCTCTCAATGAACAACAACCATACACGATGGTTATGGTTGTTGTTGAGACCCCCATTGACGGCAGACACCTGTTTGACGTCAAAGACATCTTGGGCCTCCGCGGCTTCACCGTGGAGACTCCATACAAAAATCGCCTGATAGGGCAGTGTCACAACTGCCAAAGGTACGGGCACTCGTCCTTGCGGTGCTCCCTCCCCTCCAGGTGCGTCAAGTGCCTAGGGGAGCATGGCACCAAACAGTGCCCACGACCAAAGGACAGGACCTTGTGCACGGAGCCGCCTTCGTGCACAAACTGTAGACAGATAGGACACCCGGCAAGCTACCGCGGCTGCCCGAAGGCCCCCAAGAAACCATTCTCCCGAGCTCCTAAAGCTCCAGCCCCTCAGGCCAGATTCCGCCCCGCACCCATGCCGGTGCACAACCCATGGGTCAAAGCCCAAAAAGCCCAAGAGGTCCCTGGTGGAGTCACTCCCGCCGAACCAGCCACTCCCGTCACGCCTATGCCCGCTTCAGCGATCGCACCCGCTCCCGCTCCGGCGGTCACCCCCGCTCCCGCTCCCGTCACTGCTCCCACTCCAGCGGCCTCCCGGACTAACCCTCCCAGGGTAGCCCAGCCGCGCTCTCAAAAACCTGCACCTCTTCCTCCTACCACGGCCGCTCGAGTACTCTCCAAAGAGGAGGTAGATGCCATCTACGATGCCATTCTAAGCCCCCCGGTCGACTTTTACACCCTTATTTCGGAAAAAATAAGGGAAATAGCGGCAAAAGGTCACCCGGACGAAAAATTAGTGTCGGATTTACAAAGATTATACAGGGAACAGCGATCCTACATCGCCAGCTTAATTTTAACGCCTTCCAATGGCTACTAATAATAATATTTTTTCCCCCCCGTCGCGGACCAAGCCTCGCTCCCTCAGAGTGGGCTTTTTCAATACCAACGGTATTCGCGGCCAATGTACCGAAATCGCACATTTTGTCCGCGATAATAACCTAGACGTTTTCCTCATCCAGGAAACGTTCCTCAAACCCGCTCATAGGAACCCTAGTATCCCTAATTTCAAAGTAGTGCGGAATGACCGCACTACTGGCCCTTTAGGTGGCACCCTAATATATTTCAAAAGGTCCCTGCACTGCATACCTCTAGATCCCCCCGAAAATCTGACGAACATTGAGGCTTCAGTTTGCAGGCTAGCAATGACAGGACATCCGCCGATCACTATCATCTCGGCTTACCTCTCACCCAGTAAGGAGCTTCACTCCAATGAAATCTCGACCTTACTGAGCATGGGGGAGTCTGTCCTTCTGGCGGGCGACCTCAACGCCAAGAACACGCTCTGGAGCTGCAACTCTACCAACAGCAGAGGTGCAGCACTAGAGCGGTGTCTTGACACTATTGATATGGAAATTCTAGTTCCATCAGAACCCACCCATTATAGTTCAATTAACGACAATCACCGACCTGACATACTCGACATAGCGCTTACAAGGAACGTTTGCCTACGCGTGCGTTCCATGCGGGTGCTACAAGAGTTAGACTCTGACCACAGACCTGTGATCCTAGATCTTGTCCCTATAAACGGTCCCACAGACACAGGTCCTAACGTACCGATGAAGGTGAAAACGAACTGGCGTCTCCTAGGCACCAAGCTCGAGGACACCTCATCCCCTGATCTCTCCGCGATCCCGACCAACATAGTCACTCCTGAAGAGACGTCCGGCGCGATTCGCTCCTTCACCGCACATCTCCAAAACGTCGTGAGCGACAGCTCCGAGAGGGTGCCGGAGGCTATGCTTAGCCATTGGCACCTTCCCGAAGACGTGAAATGTGTGGTGAGGAGGCGAAACGCCGCGCTGAGAGCCTGTAAGACGAATCCCTCCCCGGATCAACGGCATCTAACGCGTTTCCTCCAACGCGAGGCCAAACGTCGCATCCAAGAGGCCGTCGATTCGAGATGGGAAACTCACTTATCAGAGCTAGATCCAACTCACCAGGCTTTCTGGCAGTTGTGCCGTTCCTTCAGGAGGAACGATACAGTCACCATGCCTCCGCTCAATCGTCCGAATCAACGCCCGGCGTTTGACGACGACGAGAAAGCGGAACTGCTGGCTACCAGCCTGGAGGCTCAATGTTCACTCACCTCAGTTCCCATTGACCCAGAGCATCTTGTTGCGGTTAACACTTTTGTCGAAAGTAGGAACGCAATCCCGCCGCCACCGATACCGGTTCCGCGTCCGCGCCCGGCACCCGTCGACCCGGATGTCGACCAACCGCCCGACCCACTCGCGCCGGTAACAATCGAAGAAGTCAGTTCTCTGATCAAGGCGCTCAAAAGACGCAAAGCCCCCGGGGGCGACGGTATATCCAATAGAGTCATGAAAATGCTCCCGGAGCATCTAGTTAAAATTCTCGCTGACATCTTCAATGCAGCGTTCCAAAACAGCCTCTTTCCAGACGTCTGGAAAGAAGCAGTTGTGATAGGTATTCACAAGCCGGGGAAACCCGCTTTCGAACCCTCCTCTTATCGTCCCATCAGTTTACTCAGCGCTCTGGGTAAACTCTACGAGCGAATCGTCCTCGATCGCATCAAGATAGTCGCCCACCTTCACCATCTGCTCCCTCCAGAGCAGTTTGGTTTTCGTAGTAGGCACAGTTGCGTGAATCAGATTCTCCGCATCACGGAGCATATCCACGCCAACTTTAGGCGCGGAATCCCTACCGGTGCTCTTTTCTTCGATATTGAAAAAGCATTCGACAAAGTGTGGCACAACGGCTTGCTCTACAAGTTGTATACCTTCAATGTGCCCACACAGCTCGTGCACATCATACGAGAATTTTTGTCGAATCGCGGTTTCAAATATCGCGTGGAGGGAACTCTTTCCTCACGACACACCATCACTGCCGGAGTCCCGCAAGGCTCTGCTTTGTCCCCTTTTCTTTTCTCGCTATACACTAGCGATATTCCTAAACCGAAGGACGCCCATCTGGCGCTCTTCGCTGATGACACGGCAATCTACGCTTCACGTAGAGACCCGGATAAAGTGATCCGCATTTTGCAAACCGCAGCCGACGAACTCGGTGAGTGGTTCCGCAAATGGCGAATCACTGTCAACCCCGCCAAAAGTCAGGCAATTCTCTTCACCAAGAGAATTTTCACCCAAACGCCTAACGCTTCAGTCACCATGGCCAATAAGGCTATCCCTTGGACCAACAACGCCAAGTATCTAGGAGTCAACCTTGATCGGAGACTGAACTTCATCACTCATGTAAACGCGGTACGCGCGCGAGCCGCATTCGCGTTAGCCCGATTTCATTTTCTCTTAAACCGAAAGAGCAAGTTGTCAGCCCGCAACAAGATTAGGATCTACACAACGTGTATTAGACCGATAATGACTTACGCGTCGCCCGTGTTCGCTCACATACCGCCCGCTCGACTTAAGCGTATGCAAGTCCTGCAAAACGTCTTTTTAAGAAGAGCGCTTAACGCTCCGTGGTACGTCCGTAATCACGACCTCCACGTTGACACCAACTTGCCGACCATCAGGCATTTTATGCAGATGGCTAGCAGACGCTACTTCGATCGGGCGGCACACCACCCAAACACGCTTGTCCGTCAAGCGTCAATATATACTCCATTTGACCGTGCGAAATGGAGACGTCCTAGATCCGTTTTGTCAGACCCTGATGACGCCATCACTTTGGCCATTCAACGTAAGATCGAGCATCTTAAATCGCTCCCACACTCCACACGACCGATGTTCCGTCCCCGCCGACGAGGACCACGCCGCGCTCCCAGTAGCAGCCCCCCCGACCCTGTTAACAATTCCGGCCCGCGTGCCGATGACAGAAATGGATAGTTAGGAAAACACGTCCACACTCCCCTAATCGATGATGTCTTCAACATCTCCCTCTCAGTGACCGCCCTGAGCCGAGGTTCGTAACCCGTTAGTGGGTTGCCCTCAGCGTGGTCACCTAACTTTACGGGTTGAGCGCACCTGCGTTCCTCCCAACAGACCGGTGTGGCTGTATTTGCCGACTCGGTCAGGCAAGCAGCTGTAGGGCCATAAAAAAAAAAAAAAAAAAAAAAATTGGCAGGACAGTGTTTCTTCAGAAGCGATCGAGTGCGAACAACGAGCGACAAGCGAATATTCGGAGCGAGTATTTCGACGCGTATTGTGTACAACACAGTGTTTGATTCTTAATAAAGTACTGAATCATCTTCGAGAAAGTCGGCGTTTAATTATTGTCCTGAACCCAGTTAGCCCGTAACAATAGTGTGTATCAGAAACTTCGAGAGATTTCGGACTCATGGCGGGTACACAGCAAGCAACAGTGGCGAATTAACACATTTGCCGACAGTAGGCTATTTAACTTTTGCCGCCTCTACTGAGATCTGAAATTCCAAACTTAATCCACAATTATATTAATCACATTTTTCTATCAATAGAACTGCAACTTTATGATTCGTGCTCTATAATCCTTATTACACCAACTTTTGGGACGGAACTAAGCTCGGCGAAATGTGGGTGTTCAAGTTCGCTAGTGCGTCTCTGCCTACCCCTTCGGGGATACAGGCGTGAGCTTATGTTATGTTATGTATGTTACATCAACTTTTCTCGTGATTAGTATCATTGAGAACTAGGGTACCGTTATGTCAGTTCTAAGAACTTCGAACTACATTGAGAAGGTGTCTGAAGTCTTCAGAAAAAAAATTGCCTAAATTTGCCGCCCCTTAAAATCTGCCGCCCTAGGCTTCAGCCTACTTAGCCTATTGGCAAATCCGCCACTGGCAACCTAACGAAGGCAAAACAACGTACGTGAAGGGCCATCGGCAATGGGCACCGAACGTTCCCGATCATTCGCGAATCTTCACTGTTGTGTGAACGTTTGTTTCCAAGGTTTGTTTCTCGACCTTCGCGAACGTTTTTTCGCCTTCGTTCGATTGTTGCGTACCCGCCATCACATCACCCAAACCCGAAACAAATATCTCGACGGTCCCTACGTATATAAAGACAAGTCAAAATGTCATATTTTTATTGCATATATGGCTTGAGATTGTCCATACGCTCATAACTATATAGATATGTTTTTTAAATTATTTTGTATTCTAATAATTCTACTTTAATACTAATCGAACAAAATAACAAGTATGATAATTCTTTAACTTATAAATACACTTCATTTCGATCTCCTGAAAACCTCAGTTTTTGACATGTCGCTTTGTACGTAGGGACCGTCGATCTATCTGTCTCGGCGCAGAAATCGAACCCGCAGCCCCTCGCTTCACAGCCGGCTACTTGTCCGCTGTGCCACGTCATTAATGATATAATGAATTTTACATTACTCACCAGGGTTTGCTTGCAGTTCTTTGCCGCACATGTCGCTTATTTCCGCCGCCAGTTTCGGCAATACTAACGAATAGTTACTGTTCGGTGATCCCGCTGCCGTTAAATTATGCCGTGTTCGAGTGCTGGCATATACCTTGAATATACATCAAGATATATTATTTTTACACAATAACATAAAAATTATTTAGTTATTACAATAATTCCTATAGGCTGCATCGAATGCCTCAGTGGCGTGGTTGAATTTCAGTACCGTCGTGAGGTCTCGGGTTCGAGTGATATTAACTTTTTCTCAGATATGGCGATAGGCTATCACATCACATCCCCGATCACATCCTGGACGGAACTAAGCTCGGCGAAATGTGGGTGTTCTAGTTCGCTAGTGCGCCTCTGCCTACCCCTTCCAATGCAGGCGTGAGCTTATGCAATAACTCCGTGACAGGCTTAGATATGTCGATAAGTGGACTTCAACCGTATTGTGCGGGAATGAACCAACCCACAAAAAAGGAAAATGAAATAATGCTAATATGATCTTTACCAGGGGTGGCCAACCGATCGCGGATATTTGTCCAGTCGATCGTGGCAAGGCAAAAACCATATAATTTTAATATACCTAATAATAATATTCATAGGTAAAAATACGTAGAACAGACTGCGAAATGTAATCACTAACTGCTGTGCGCATCATCTTTTATCCAGAATGTAATTGGTGGATCACACAGCGTTTCATAAAAAAAATAGATCTTAGATCGAATAAAGTTGGGCATCTCTGATCTATACCATTCATAGACCATATTAGTGTTATTAATATTTTTTTTGTGGGTTGGATCACTTCTGCACAAAACGGCATTTACTTACAAGATTAGTGTACATGTTGGTGAGACTTGTGAGTATAGTACATTGTTCTATGGGCTGTGCTCTATGGTAAACCTTGGTGAGTGGGCCCACGATGTAACCGATGTGGTCGGGAGTGTCTATACTGATCCATTCCACTAGCTCCAATATCTGCAAAGTTGTTTGTGAAATCATTAAATTGAATACCTAGTTTGAAATTAGCGACAGCTAGCGGATAATGATGAAACTATGACTCCGGATCTTAGGTCTTCATTGTGGAAGAAATATGCAATCATTCGTGATTGGTGTTTACGGTCACGTGACGTACAGATAAAAAAAATAAGTATTTAAAATAAATTACTAAAATTAAATATAATTATTAAAGAATTTGGTGTGAATCTATACTCATATACTGACATTTGCTGCCCGAGCAGTAATATTTTTAACAATCAAATTCGTGTCGAGCTTGCTGCGCACAGTAACTCAACCGTGAGTTTTTTTAGACATTTCACATTAGCGACTCCGTAGGTATATGGAAAACACTCGAACGCCCTAGAGGCTAGCCGCTAGCGGTTACATGGGGAATTAAGGTCTTTCACACAAACTGTTTTGCATAGTAGTTACCGTGAAATACCTAAAAACCTCATGGTCGAGATACTGATGACATTTGGTTAATATTTCATACAAATATCTAGACGCGCTTCGAGCTCGATACGAACTTGTCAAAAATATACCTGCTCAGGCCACTTTTATCCCCAATAAATTTGGAAAAGGTGCTACAAGCGCACGCACTTTTCGCCACGTTTAATTTCCGTTCTATCATGTGCCGTAGTTCAAAACATAAGACTGGTATGGAATTTTAAAAACTCTTACCTCTGTAAAATAATCTATTTCATTCCACAAAGGTAGATATTGTGCGAGAAATCTTGTTATGACAGGTATCCCTTGCATGAGGGTGCGCTGTAGTAGCGCCACACGATGCAATAGGGCTTTCTTTTCTATGTAGCTGTGCGGCGATACATCCAGGAAATCTGCGGGATATACGATTTTTTTAAGCAAGTAAATAGCCTTACGGTTTCACAAAATTCAAACCTGTAACAAAACAATGTGCCAGAACCTAACCCGCAGTCTCATTATTCACAGTCGCATAAACATTGGATTAACAGGGCTTTCGACACATCTGTAAAAATCTCAGGTCTCAGGTATCTTCAGAATATCAAAACCTTCACCATATCAGATCTACGACCGGTCCCAATTAACGATCTCAGTTTGAGAGTGCAGATAGATCGCGATTATGAACCAATCAAATCATGTCATTTGACGTAGTCTGTATTCTTACTGGCTAATTTTTGTAATCTATCTACACATTCGAACTGAGATTGTTTATTGGAACCGAGCGTAAGACAAGATCAGATTAAGATACCTAGATTAGATTAAGCTTTGTTTTCATTAAAATTTTGGATCCGAAATTAGATTCAAGTTTAACAGACATCTAGTTATTTTTGCATTAATCAGTCCTACCCAGAGGCGGTTGAAGTCAGGCACGATGCCGATTGTAATACGAACGTGCGTGTGTAAGTGCACGTGCGTGTACGTGTCCGTACGAGTACGTACTCGTGTATGTGTGACGGTGTAGTGTATACTAACTCATGTTGAGCAGATGGTGCAGGTCGTGGTAGAGCTGGTTGCGGTGGTGGTGTGACGTCACGGCGAGCAGCGCCAGCCCGGGCTCGGTGGCGAGCAGCGCGCGCACGCGGCACGGCCGCGACACCGGGTGGTACAGGCTGTACTGCACGAGAGACACCGGGCTGCGGACAGTGACATATATAGTACATTCTAGTGATGTGGATAATCGAATATTTATTATAATCGATTATTTTTTAAACATGTATTATTATATTATTAATCGACCGGGATAGTTGGCTATCACTTGGGGAGGCCTATGGACGGCAATAGGCTGAGATGATAATTAACTAACCGATTAATCGATCACGTCTTTAAAAATAATTGAATAATCGATTACGAAAAATAATCAACTATCCACATCACTAGTACATCCCAATTATATCGATAAAACTGCAAAACCATATAAGCTATAGTCCGGCAACGTTGTGCGCGACCGTCCTGCGAAGTTCACAGACTATGGCGGGGACAGGGTACTCAAGATCTCAGCGGGTAGCGAGTGGTGTAGCGCGGAAGGCCAACGCGTGCATCTGCGCATCAATATAGCGCCATCGTCTGTCACACCACAGGAAGTTGCCGGACTATAGTACCAGTATAAAATACCTACTCTGAAAAATCCAAATAGGTTTTTGTTGGCTCCTTATCAGCATATTGCTTCGCTCCAATATTGAAGAACTCCATGTTTGGTATCAAAGGATCAGCTTTCTTATTGCGCCCGCGTTCCTAAAATTTGTGACAAAATAGTAATTAATTATACTAACCTAATAAAATAAATAAATACAACAGTCACACAAATAAACACACATAATCTCGACTCTCGGCACCATACTAGATTTAATCTGTATCATGGGTATCAGAAAGTAGAACTTTCGGTCTCGGAACACCCAGATCTGAAACAAATATCTGTGTAAATGTAGTTTAGCGTAGCTTCTCGTTTATCAGCCGGTTACTCGCCCACTGCACAAAGGAGCCTGTAAAAAGGTTATGAAATATATCAGAAAATGATACACTTACTGAATTCAATGGATTAGTCCACATCAAATGTTGCTTCTCTATGCTCCTGTGGTTTCTTCGTTCCTGAAATAAACATAACCAGCCCTGAAATATCAACAGGCAAATCGTGTCACGCATTGCACAAAATGGAGCTAAAAAAACACCTGCTTAGTGTGATGGCAGCATGTTTAGGCCATGGCCAGTGCGGTCCTGGGTTCGAATCCCAGGTTGGGAAAAGCTGGTTTTATAACACGGTTGGTTTTTGTCCGGGACTAGACTCTCAAAGGAGGTTGACGTCAGGCACGCAACCAATAGAAAAATGAAACTGAATCCATTCTACAATACGCTCGGAAAGTATGTTGCGCCAATCCCATATTAGACACCTACATATATGGGTAGGTGACTTTGAAAGGTAGACCCACACTGTAGACAGTAACATGCCTCCAGCACGAATGGGCCAGCTCGACCAGTTTAATACCTCTGCTTCACAGAAAACCAATGCAAAGTGGCTCGCTGTTTAGTGTTTTATTTACAGTGACCCAATTGTTACTTTTACCATCCCTATTCACCTCCTTTAAGGTTAGCAACACACCCATGATTCTTATGGTATGGGGTCTATGGGCAGTGGAGATCACTTGACATCAGACCGCCTAGCATGCGCGCCCCGAGAAAATTTTGTCTACGCTTTTGGACCTGTTATAACCGGTTTTCCCTATTTGTCGACGGACACTAACATCCGCCCTCGTTTATTTTCATAAAGTATTGTAGACAACATGTAGACAACATCTCGACTGTCGATTATCGCGATATCTCGTGGCGCGCATGCTAGGCGGGCAGATGACCCATCTGCTCTTTGCCAGTCTTGGCTATAAAAGGTGCAAAGTAAAGGAAAGCAGAAGACCCACGGTCACTTTTCTATGCAACTTCATAAAGAGAGTAACCGCCGAATGTTCATACACTTAAGGTCGCCTTATGTCGTTTAATGCCACCTTATCTGTCAAAATTGTATAGTGAAAATCAATGTAAGCAGCCGTTAAAGTTGAGCAGCGTTTGACCATTCGGGCGTAAGTGACGCGGTCGTCGAATTTGTGGTCGCAAACTCTAACTTACGTTTCACAAGAGTATTGGCTAAGGGTGACTTGCAGACTCAGATAAATCTCGATTCATATAAGTTTTCGGCCGACTTCCCAAAAAGGAGGAGGTCCTCAATTCGTCGGTATTTTTTTTTATGTACGTTACTCGATATCTCCGCCAAATGTGGACCGATTTTCAAAATTCTTTTTGTGTTCGATAGAGATTATTTCAAGGGTGGTCCCATAAAAATTTGGTCTCGATCGGAAAATTGGAAGTCGGTCAGTTAAGTTTTTAAACTTGTGATTATATATATATGAATGCACTGTAAGTTATTTCGAGTTTAGGACTATCTCTAGATTAGTAATAACAGTGCTAGAAGTCAGCCTAAGGGTAAAGCAGGTAATATTTCTCACCTGACACCTCCTAAACTTGTTTACCATGTTGGCATTTAATTTCTTGAATGCAGTATGTATGGCGAGAGCGGGTACATCTTCTGGTACAAACTCAGGTTTGTACGATTTGAACAGACCCAATAGTACTTGTAACTGACGGTACATGTTCTGAAAAATAAACAATTAGCTCACGCTTGTATCCTTGAAGGGGTAGGCAAAGCACTAGCGAACTAGAACACCCACATTTCGACGAGTTAGTTCCATCCCAAATGTGATAGGGGGCGAGTCTAACGCCTATATGGCGATAAAAAATCCCAATATCACTTTACCCGATCTGGCAAATATGTATACAAAATTATATTATTTTTGTTAGTTTCTAACATTATGTTTTACAATAAGCTAGTGATATAGAGTTATAAAATTGCAAATATAACATCTGATTTATTTATTATATATGGGATTGGTCATTCACCTGCCCTGCTACAGGCAGGAGCTTATATCAAGGTGTTCTTTTCTCTTCAGTGTGAATAAGCATCTATTCTGACCAGCATGATTCTGGTTTCCACCAATAAACTCCTTGCTCATCTGTGGTCATTGTTTTTTGGATTGCACTGTGCTTATCATCGGACATAGCTTGCCATTGCCATGCTTGGATAAAAATGTATTTACTATTACATGAAATCTATGTAGGTACTACAGCAACATGCAGACACTTTATCTAATACAGATAGGCATTAAACCGCGTCTCCTGCATTAAAACATTACACAAAACACCTACACAAAACATGGAGTTTCTAAAAATGATTGTCTATGTACCATCGTTAAATGTGCAGGATGATGAAACCCTTGTTTTGTATAGGTTTTTCGGTGTTTGGTTTCAAAAAAACGAGTGCAGGAGATGCAGCTTAAGGTACACTAACAAAAAAATCACCTTTTTTCCTTCCCTCACTTTAGCATAACCCAACAGTTCTGTGACTCTCCTTCTCGTCACATCTGTAGGTTTTGTCAGTGTATACACCAACTTCATGACATGTGGAGTCTGAAAATATTACAGTACATTATAGACAGCCTCCGTGGCGCAGCGGGAGAGTAGCCGGCTGTGACACGTGAGGTCGCGGGTTCGATTCCCGCATTGAGACAAATGTTTGTGTGGCCCACAGATATTTGTTTCAAGTCTGGGTGTTGTGACACCGAAAGTCTCTCAAAATCTCTGACACCCACTATACAGGTTATACCTAGTGTGGGGTCAGGACTAGATGTGCGACTGTTGAGTGTATTTATTTATTTATTATATGAAACAAATATGACATCCTTAATTACTTTGGATATCATATCATCACTACTAACCAGTCTTTCCTTGCTGAATAAGCATTAAGAAACAAAAAGATTTAATAGCATTATGGAAATACTAAAATAAAATTTCAGTATAAAACGAAATAAAAAGATAACAGCAATATAAAATGGACTTGGTGTCTAAGGGCGACTTGCAGCTCTGCTACAAATCTCTATTTATCCTAAATCTTGATTTAAAGATATGTGTGATCTGTAGGATAAATCGCGATAAGATGTAACTCTAGATAAGTAATAACGCTGCAAGTGGCCCTAAGAATTACATATTATTATTGATTAATGTCATAAAAAAATCCTTACAAAGAGCAAGCCAAGATATAAGGCCTCAGTCACACGACAGCTTTTTCAATGCACTTTAAAAAATCGTTAAAATTCAACAAAGCTTCGAGCTTTTAGAACGCGCCGTTTTTTAAATGAGGAGCGTTGGGCGGTATATAAAATATACTTTATTAGAAACAGAACAAGAATGATTTTCAAATACTCATATGAAGAGACATGTTGGGATACTTATTTTAAGAGTGTTGTAAAAGCTTTTGTGCAAATGAGACCTTAGAGGAAATATTTTGTGGTTCATATTTACCAGTGCCTCGTACGTCAACATGGAATAGAATAACTCATATCCTGAGTCTAAAGCAGTCATATCAATACAGTCACACTCCATTGCAACTGAAAATAATTATGAAAAATCACGTTTTTATTACTTAAGGTCGCCTCTTTGGCCTAGTGTCTGCATATATGGACTGTGAACCGGGAGGTCCTGGGTTGGATTCCCAGGTTGGGCAAAGCAATTTTTCTAATTTAATTTTCCTGGGACTGGATCCCCCAGAGGGGGGTTGACCAGTGGCGTGCACAAAAAGACTTTGTCTACACTGACAATTTGCTAAAATCACATAATGAAAGAAAAAATGGTCACCAAAAGAGTTTTTCAAACAGCGCTGGGTGTATTATTTTAAATGGGCGTGAGAATGATCATGACGGTTAAAGCAAAGAAATATTAAATTGAAGAAAATAATTATGCAAGATTTTTGTCTAAGCTGATCTAAATGCGTGTGCACGTCACTGGGGTGGACGTCAGTCAGCCAGTTATAAAAACTAAGCCAAATGATATCTCTAACATACTTGAAAAAGGGTGTTGCGCCGACCCCACGCTGGAATAGATACCTAAAGGCATTTGGTTGTGAAAACTAAGCCACATCTTTTCAGCAACAAGCTTAAAAAAACTGTTAAACCAACTCCATGTTGAATGGGAATCAATGGGATCAGAGCAGGTGAAAAGATTTAATGAATTTAAAAAAGTTATACAACTCTTGTAGTTCAGCAAATTGGGCACTTGACTGATTTTTTAAAATAATTTTATATGAGATTTGCATCATTTTAAACATAACACGGAAAGAAATATTAAAATATTCTCAAAAATAAAGAAGGTATAAGCCTTTGTACTTTGGTTTAACCTTCAAAATGCGGGTAAAGTATCAATAAAATCATGTCATGGCCATAACAGTACATGAGTTGGAAAGGGATAGCAAGATATCCCCACTACGCACCACTCTTGGTATTGCTCATTGCAGAATTTAAAATATTAATTACTGTCTCATTTTTAACCAATCTCAATGCAGTTTTTACAGAAGAGTTTATTTTTTGTTTATTTGCTAGTACATATAAAAATATGTACAAAATCAAACATAGTCAAGTACCCAATGATGATGGAATCAACTAACAATGTTCATATTGTGATGTAAACTATTTAGGTACATAAAGATCTAGGGCCTTACTTATAAAAGCCTTTTTGCTGAGCAAATGGTTAAGAATAACTTGTCACTTTTTTCTTTGCATTACATTGTTTAAAAATGAAAGGGACAACTCATGGTATGAAGATAAGCAGGGCTTAAATATTTTTATAAGTAAGGGGCCTATATTCTACAATATCAGAAATTTCACCATTTTAAGTAAAGTATATAAAATAGCAACAATAGCTCAGGTTGGAGAAGTACAGACTGCCAAGATAAGTGTCAGCGGTTCAAGACCAACCCCAAAAAGAGCATACACCTCTAACTGTTCTCTGTTAAGTGTATATTTTCTTTGTGAATTATTGCTTGCTATTACGGTGAAGGAAACATTGTGAGAAAATCTGCATACCTGAGAATTTCTTCACAAAAATTACAAAGGTATGGGAAATCTGCCAACTCACATTAGGCCAGCGTGGTAGTCTAAGACCTAATCCCGATCATTAGTAGAGGAGGCCCATGCCCAGCAGTGGGACAGTAAAATTGCAGGGCTAATTTTATTATTATATATAAAGCATTAAAATCATTATCATCAGCCATATAAACAAATCAAGATTCAATAATACCATCTTCCAGTCCAGTCCAGTCAAGTAGGTAAACTTTGTTTACATTTCTGGTTTAATCAGCATGATTTCATTAATTATAATAATCAATTTATTTACCAGTAAGCCAGTCGAGTATTAAGCCGATTTTCGTAAAATTGTTCTCATTTCCGTAATGTGCCAATATCCATTGGAATATATAATCTATTGTGCGCTCTTCTATTTTGTCTTGTGGTACCAAACAGGCGCCTAGACTCGTCCATTTTGCGAAAGCTGAAATGGTTTATTTACCAAGTCATTCACATACGCCCGAATGGTCAAACGCTACTCAACTTTAATGGCTTCTTATATTGATTTTCGCTATACAATTTCGACAGATAAGGCGGCCTTAAACGACATAAGACCACCTCAAGTGTATGAACATTCGGCGGATAGCGTTTTAAATTAACCAACACGTAGTTTAACGTCTGAACAATGGACGTTCAGTTAAAACACTTACGTATAGTCAAGTTAAGCCAAATCTTTACGAGTGTGTGAAATTCTCTGTAATCCAATCCCACTGTTTCGGCGATGTAACCCAATTCATCTATTTTACTTTGAAACAAATCTTTATCAAAACCTTTTTTCAACGTTTTTACATAATTTATAATATCGCCAACGTCAGCCATCGTCTATAAAAGATTTTCATTTACTTTTAGACATTTACCACTCAATATTTAGAATATGTACATGAAAATTAAAACTATTATTATTATTTTCGTGTATAACACAGTGCACAAACAATAATAACTTCAAATCGTCAAAATACGTTACAAAATACCATAGAGTAACTTGAATATACTTGTACTGCAAAATACAAAGACAAGGACGTTACAGTAAAGCCTAGAGGTGGGCTTATTTGCTTAAATTATTTAAATAAGAACTTATTTTATTGCTAATAATTTGCTTAATAGCTTATTCACTTAACACATTCGTTCAACTAATCTATATAAAATGAAGTAGGAAACATTATACAGTGTTTCTTATATTCATGATTTAAGATTTAACGTCAGAGAAAATTAGATAGGGAGCATTATACAGTGTTTCTTATATTCGTGATTTTCTTTGTGCTCTGCTTCGTCCCCCCCCTTTCATTCATGTTCACCAAGACATAGTGGGTAGTTTGCTTGGGCCTCAGCATTGTACGTGTATTAATACGTGTTTTTGCGAGCATGCGTAGTACAAAGCTTGGGAAAAGGCATCACACAACCGTGTTATTTTGTATACGTCTACGTTTGTAGAGACTTTCATCATTTTTATAATAAATATGGCGAAAACGAATGCAGAAAACCTCTTCCCGAAATTTTACATTCGTTTTATTATCTTGAAGCCAAAATTTTTGAAGGTTTTACTTCTACAACGTGTGAATGGGGAACTTGCACGAAAATTATAACGAGCATTTGTTTCGATAAATAAATAAACAAAACCTTAAAATGTGCTATGATGAAATTTGTAGGATAAAATACTTGATATTTTTCAAAATATCTTAATTTTAAATTACGTATAATGAAACGTTATTGCAAAACCCAAGTGACGTCGTTGCATTAGGCAGTGTTTCCAGGTTGGGGTATTTTTCCCAATTTTGCGGAAAACATTTGTTATGTTTAGTATGGTGATTGATGAATGAGATTTCGCAGATCCTCCTCTTTCCAAATTCTTTTCTTCGTGTAACTTTCGCATCGCTCCGCTCAAGATTCAAGAGTGCAACTTATTTTTACTTCGTTATTTAATGAAATAGCTTTTGGGATAAATGTGTTCGGTATGGGGAAATTTTAAACGATAGGCAATTATAGCGGTTCAAACGTCATTGTAGGCAATGTTCAAACGTCATTGTAGCCGTCAGTGTCACCTGAGATGTCAACAAATAGCAATTTTTACGCGGTGACGTCACGTCCTTTTGGCGCGGGGTTTTGAAAGTCATATTTTGACTTGCGATAATTAAATGATTTGGGCATATTTTAATGTTTTTCTTTCTGGTGTGTTTATTCGAGACCTAGTTCTTAACAATGAACTAAAAAGAAAATTACATGCAAGTTCCCTATTGCACATATTTTTTTTTTAGATACACACCTGGATGTATGTAAAACTCAAAGACATAACCTTGCCTGCCGACCTTTTTGGAATTCTATTTCTATTCATTCTCATTAATGCGTTTTAACGTTAACTGCTTACCATATTTCGCGTACTTATTTGCTTATTTTAAAAAGAACGCTTTGTTATCTGCCATCGTTTAAACTCCCACCTCTAGTAAAGGCGCGTCTCCTGCACTAAAACAATACACAAAACATTATTTTTGTCTATGGTCCATTGTTCCATGCCGGGAGACAAGAGGGACAGGGATAATCTAAGGGGACAGGAGACGGCGAAATACATTGCTTTGTGTAGGTGTTTCTTGTGTTTTGTTTTGTAAAAACTAGTGCAGGAGATGCGTTTGAAGCCACGCGGCTTAAAAACATCTACACAAAACGTGGTATTTCTACAAGGATTCTTTTTCTCAAAAAAATATTATCCAAAAAAAAAACTTTTTTTATTGTTAAACCGGCAAGGCGATTGTCCATAATCTCACCAGGTGGAAAGTGATGATATGAATTTTAGAACATTTATGACTGGAGACGCCACTCTTAACATTTGCCGAGGTACAAGATTCAAAAATCCATCACGTTGTATAAACAGTCAAACTGTTTGTGGAATCGATTCAATCAATCGTTTTCGCAGCGTGTAGTCCTCCGATAAAAATGCCCCTAAGTGCAGTTAGAACATACAAATAAAGTCCAATAGATCATAATCTTACAAAATGGAAAGTGATGATATGATCTAGGTTGTAATAATAGGCCTGCTTATTATTTCTGTTCAATCTGGATTCTAGTAAATAGATCCTGAGATTATCCAACATGTCCATACTTCACTACTTTTTAGTATTTTCTGATCCTGAAATCAGATCCTTGTCTTAATATTGTAGTTAAATATGACGTTCAAAAAATAAATATTAAAATAAATAATATTTAAGTAAATATTAAAAAGTGACATCATTTTTTCCTCGGAGTTATAGATGCGAGTGAGTTCATTCTTAGAACACCTTGTGCACCAAGTACTGTATAAAGCATTTTTTTTTTTAATTTATTTATTTTATATTTACATAAAACGTCCTTCTGTACAGTAGATTTTTTATGGGATATATTATGTATATATAATAATAACTTGTGAAAATAACATTAGAACTTAGCTTTAGAATAAAGCTTCTGTCAAGTTTGGATAATGCCACTTTTCGAAATGCATACTTATCTAATTTTATCATACTCTCTAAAATGCTTTCGTGTCTATGAATTCCTTAAGAATGTTGTCAAGTAATAATCTTTACCCTAATATCGTCATTTTTAGCTATAAAGAGAACATCCACAAATATAAATATATTTTATTTAATGTTGAAAAAAAATCAGGAAAATAAAATCAAGAAAGTCTAGTATTATTTTTCTTAATAACATAGTATCGAAATAAAACTATAGAATACACTTTATCTAATGTTTTTAGTATGCAGCTATAGACCTATAGATACTAGACATTTAACGTCTACCGTTGAAATAATTATGGCATCACCTCGGCGATCAACCGATACATGCCGGTATGAAATAACCAATACCGGCCCTTCCATTGCATCCTAATAATGTTGTTATTAAAATTAATATACGTATTATGATAATTGAATATTAGCTACAGTCTAGTATAATATTTATTTTCAAACCGTTATCTTTTATTTTATGCCTAGAATTATTTTCGTGCGTTCCTTCATTATTTTCATGTTTACGCCATTGGTATCACTCGAAATCATAGACAAAGCTTCTACATTTTTAATTTATCTATTTGAAGTGTCAAAATGAACGAATTGTCGTTTGAAGTAAACAGTATGGATATTTGCCAATTGAGTATTTTATAAAAATATGGTTTAAATCTTTTAATCAGAGTTAAGTTTTGTTGTCCAATATAAACAAGTGAAAATGTGGCCCATGCTGCTTAATCTGACACGCGACGAATGTCGTCTTACGCTCCGTAGACTTGGTATATATTTAGTCTCATAAATGGCTTTCATTTTCCCTCCTATGGTTTTCTTAAATTATATCTAGGACGCCGAAGCTAATTTATCAGTTACAGTGGTGTTATCGTGGATTATTTTATAGTTAATTCATTTGTTTGTAGAATTGGAAGCCTACTCGAATATGATAAGTGTGTTTAGAGCACAAGGAGCATTGGAAGACAACAGAAAAAAGCTATTGGAGGAACTGCGTACCGTATTGCACATAAGCAACGATCGGCACAGCGCCGAGGCACGCCGCGTGTCTAATGACGAGTTATTAGCCACAATTGCTGAGAGGTAAGTTGGTTTTTAATATTTTTTGGGTAGTATACTTGATTTATTTTTAAACACAGTTTCACAAAGTCAAAGATGGCTGTGTGTGACTGAAGTTGAAGGTGTTTGTATATTTCGTTGATTCATTAAACTTCTTATTTATAATTTGAGTGTTATTCAAAGTAATTTAAGTTTTTTGTAGATAATTTTCATATATTTGGAATCTTTTTTTATTGTTACTAAGTGTGTTCTTGTTAAGTGGCAGTTGGCTCCATGTGACAATGGAATTAATGTTTTATAAATTGCAAATGGTTTTAAAGACTTTTAATGTGATTTTTATTGGAAAGATAGATAATTTCAATAGTACATTTTTGACAGATAACCTATATGATTTGAAATGTCAAAAGTTATTATTTTCTGATTAACAAAAAGTCTCTTCTTGACATTTTAAAAGTAGTGGAAAGTTTTGCAAATTAATTTTCAGAGATATAGATGTTTCATTTTTGATTCTTCATTGATTTTGGTGTGCCATATTATTTTTTTATTATTAATTAACACTGTTTATATAGCCAATCACAAATATCTGAAAATCATTTTTTTTACAAACACTAAAGGATTCAACAGATATAAATAATAGACACTCTGTATAATTGATTAAGTTATTTATTTAGAAAAAACATCTTTCCACAATAGCGAACACTGAATAGTTATGTTTTTGAGTAATGGATTATTAAACAAAAAAAAATGCAAAATGTGGGTGTTCTAGTTTGCTAGTGCACCTCTGCCTACCCCTTCGGGATACAGGTGTGAGCTTGTTATCTTTATTATACACTGTTGTTGGATTTTATTAAGAAAGAATAAAAAGACAATAATCCTACCACATACAAAACCACAAAGTCTTAGCTCATTTGAAATATTGAATTGTCAGGTTGTCAGGTCCTAATACAGGGTTGGGATGGATCCGGGAAGGCAGGAGGCGTGTGCCACTCCTCCCCCGAGGGGTGGCACAGAGTATGTACACAGAGTTGGCGGATAAAGCTGCGGAACAGGCTCAACAGGAGAATAGGGAGATACAGAAGAGGCTCGCGGCAGAGAAGCTCATCGCTCCCAAGTCGAGTGAAGAGGAGGCTACAGACGCAGAAGGTCTGACGGCAGAGGCCCTCACCACACATGAAAGTCTGGATGAGATGATGTGTCCGCCAATAGCAATGGAAGATCAGACATCAAAAGTTAGTTATTGTTTCATTCATGTTGAAAATAAGTAGTTAATGGTTATGATAATAGTATTTTTTTTTTCTTATAGAATTTACAAAAAATATAATTAATTTAATTTCACTTATTATCTTTATAGATTATATCAAGAAAAATACTTCATATCATAAAATATGTATTCATAAATTTGTAAACAAATAGAATTGTTTTTAGCTTTGGGAGACTGAATTAATAAATGAAAGAAAAAGAAAGATTCCGGAAGGTGGTTCCATACCGGATGACAACACCACACCTGTCAAGAATATGAGAAACATAACATTAAATACAAATCAGAAACACCTTAATATATCACAAATATACTCCAAATTATCACAACCAGCACCCACAGAGCACATAAGAGGTAATAATTACCAAGATTCTACCCCTGAAATTTATTAGCATAGCCTAAATTTCTGTTATTTTTCCCAGGTAAACCCCCAGGACAGTCAAAACATTCATACAATCAGGTCAGCAAAGTATCAACAAGTAAATCAAATCAATCACATGCACCAAGATCAACTCCACATAAGCCGAGAGCTCACAAAGGCTCTAAGGCACAATCAGCAAGTAAATCACAAAAGAAGGCACAGGAAGCTCCAGTATCTCCCAGCAAACAATACAATCCCGTATCTCTACAACTGGAGTTTTCTGGTCCGCCTAACACCTTTCAAGCCAGTTATGCTCAATCAATATTAGGGAATAAAAGTAAAACCGATTACATGGATGAAATGAAACCTAAAGTCATGTCTTCACCTGGCATGATGACTGAGTCCCCCACAATGCAGCTTCTAACACAGCCGGCGACGGTTCCTCACGAGCTTGAAGTTTCCGACAATTCGCACCCTGATGATCCCTCTTCACTGCAGGCGCAAAGCACCCCCGTCAAACAAACGATCTCCGGCAAACCTTGTCAACTCATAATCAAAAATCGCGGCGATATAACAACTGATAAAAAAGTACAAATGGGTGAATTGAAAATACTTCAAAAGCCCGCGGATAATATTAAACTGTTGTCAAATAGACAAGTGGTAATAGCTCCTAGCTCTGCACAAAAAGCATTAAATACTCCAAGTAAACTTGTCACCACTAAAGTCATAGGGTCAATACCAAAATCGCGCACGAGTAATACTCCCGTAACGAGCGATAAAATTATCGTTGTTTCAAAAGCATCTGTAGATAGTAAAATACCGCCTTCTAAAGTAATATTAACGTCAAGCCATACGCCACATAAAGAGTTCACCCAAGTAACTGTAAATAGTGGGTCTCATAAAACTGCCGAAGTTTTTACACCCAAGGGAATACCTACCACGGATTTGAAAGTGTCTGCTAAAGCAGTCGTATTAAACCCGAAATCAGGGCCAAAAATGGTTGTGTTACCCGCAAAAGGGCGGACGAAACCTAACGAGCAAATACCTTTGTTGTCCTTCAAAGGCATCCCCACTGCCATGAAACTGGTACCTATGAGTTCTCAGTCTATACCTCACAGTAGTAAAGCGCCAGCTATGACCGTAATATCTAAACCAGCAACTAGCAGTTCCTTGCCTTCTAATCCTAAAATCGTAGGTTTGGAACCAATCAGAACTGCGAATTTAGCAGACATTGTTCCCGTTAAGGGTCTAACTCCTGTCGCTACTCCTAAGATTACAAATCCTATAGTTCGGCCGTCGAGTACAAAAGGCAGTGTGATAGTGGTCCAAAAAGGTACGCCGCTTGGAAAAGCGCTAACCTTCGCAAAGAATGGTAACGATATGTCTAAAATTATAATGGGTAAGAATGTGAATCAACTGCTTCAAGCTTCTAAAACTGAGACAGATGCAGCTAAATGTTCTGGTAATGTTATTGTCTTAGAACTAAACAATGATCAGACAGGAAGAACTACAACAATGTCTGAAATATTGGACAGTCGAAGTAACCCAAGTAGAGTAGTAGACGAACCCAAAAAGATGACTCAGATCACACCGGACACCCCTGTGCTGTTTGACAGCCAAATGACTGATGAAACTTGTAATGCAAGTAGTTTAGATTCAACTGGCGATAGTATAGGCGGCATGGTGCCAATGGAGGAGACTGTGATGCCTATGATCGATAAAGAAGAAGAACCCAAAACAAGTTTTAGTAAAGACACGAACACAAAAGACTCGTCCAGCGTCACAGACTGGGAAATGGAACTCGACACCGTCTCGAGAAAAAACAAAGACGATGACGACAAACTAAACTCGCTGCATTTAGATTTGGGCATGTCAAGTGATAGCGATTCCGAGTACATGGACAGTCACAAGACAAAGAGCAAGCACTCGTCCCAAGAGAGCATCCGACGGACGACGCCCGGCGGTAAGCCACCCACCTGACGCACGTTGCTATACGATTTTGTATTTTCCCCTTTAATTTTTGTTTATTTATTTTTGTTTAGGGGAAAACAGCGAAATGTACAGCAGCACGAGCGCGATGTCGCTCGCGAACCGAACGTTACTGAGTCAGCTGCAAGACGACGGTTCGTCCAGCAACGACTCGTCGTTCGCACTCAAAGCTAAGGTCGACAAACCGAAAGAGGGCGATTCCAAACTGGACGGATCCGAAACGGACGCCCTGACCAAAGCGAAGGAGAAGTTGTCGGAGAAGGTGGCCGAGGCGAAGTCTCAGCAGAAAAGGATAGACGTATACAGCACGGCGATCACGACGGCGGACATCAACCTGGACTCGTTCTCGTATTTGGACGAGGGCATGATGGCGGGCGACGACGTGTTCGGCGACGACAAGCGGCCGGCGCGCCTGCACGAGCTGAGCCGCCTGCTCGCCGACGACTCCGCCACCGACTCGCCCGCCGACGCCGACGAACACGTGAGTCAACATTTGCCTATACACAAACCCTCTTAGCGCTCCACGCCTACACCACCTCCACTATACTTTTTCGATTTAATGAACTTATAATAAGCCTGGACATATCTGAAGCGTCAAGTATGGTGGGTGGTGTTCTGTTGAACATGGTGTCATGAATGTTTCTTGAATTGTTTGTCCCCTCGTGTGTTCGATTTTTGAAATGTATTTTGTATGTTCATATTGCTGCTGTTCGAAAGTAAAGAGGCTAATTAGATTTGAATGGTTTGGTAAATTCAAAATCCTAATATCTAAAGCACTTCAACATATCTACGTTATAGGAACTTTTATACTGATTTCTTTTGATTAAACAATAAAGTGTTACACATATAATATATTTGCAATATATTAATTATACACAATTTTACTCCTGGCAGGTCTGCTATTAATGGATAATAATTATAGAGATGTCTTAGACCGTAATTTGAATTATGGAAAGTATGAACTGATCATGTATATTCATGTATAAAGACTTGTGATTGTATCGATTTAGTAATATTCAAAGCAATTGTACGACACATTGTTTTGTAAGTTGGAGCAGCTTGTTATAATACTGAAATGAATGTTTTACTTTTAAACATTGTGTTCACCAATTAAATTAATATCTGGGTTTGGTGATAGTGATTCAATCAATTATATAAACAATATTATATTAAATCTCTAGTATTATTCAGTAGTTTGTTTATTGAAAAATATGTATAACAATTTGAAACTTCAATTGGATCAAGTAATTTTTGCACAATATGTTTTTAGAATTCTACTCATATTCATAATTTAAAAAGCCTCCGTGGCGCAGCGGGCGAGTAGCCAGTTGTGAAGCGAGAGGCCGCGGGTTCGATCCCCGCACCGAGACAAATGTTTGTATGGCCTACAGATATTTGTTTCGGGTCTGGGTGTTGTGAGACCGAAAGTTTCTCGTAGTTCCTGATACCCACGACGCTATATTCTATCTTAGTGTGGGTTCAGAACTATGTATGGGACTGTTGGGTGTTATTTATTTATTTATAATTTTAACTAGCTGACCCGCGCAACTTCGTCTGCGTAGGAGAGAGAGGGTTGAAAGAATGAGTTGTAGGCACCTATAATCCAATAATTCTCAAGGAGGTAATGAGATGATCTACTTTGGTCCGTTTTCGTCAGTCACCCCGTCAGTCACCCAGTCAGTACCCTCGTCAGTTACCCCGTCCATCACCCCGTCAGTCACCCCGTCCATCACCCCGTCGGTCACCCCGACAGTCACCCTGTCGGTCAACCGGTCGGTCACCCCATCTATCTGCTCGATTGTCACCCCGTCTGTCATCCGTGTGTCACCCGCCTGTCACCCTGTATGTCACCCATCTGTCACCCAGTCTGTCACCTGTCTGTCACCCGTCTGTCACCCAGTCGGTCACCCCATCTGTCTGCTCGATTGTCACCCCGTCTGTGAAATCTCTAATATCTGGAAAATCTTTTTTCACGCACCGGCGCCATCTACTAAAAATATTGGTTTGTAGTACATGCTATGTATCAGAGATGGCGCTGTATGTGAAAAAAGATTTTCCCGTTTTTCTGTTGAATTTTTTCCTGAATTTTCTTTGCTATAAACCTCACAAGACCTTTCCAACGAATGCAAAACCGTGGAAATCGGTTCGTGCGTTCTGGAGTTATAGCGTCAGGAAGGAAAACCCGACTTATTTTTATATAGTAGATTACATTTATTGAAACCATATGATTCTAATATACGGATTGAATCACTATTTTTTTAACAGTCGTATATTTACCGTATCAGGTATTTTAACTTGTACCTACTGATTGTTTACTTTAATGAATTTTTATAAAGAAGAAATCTTTTTTGGCGTCGTGTCATCTTAATATTATTTTCCGTTTAGGTGTGGTGCACTTTGTTAGTAGGAACTTATGTAAATGTAAAGCTGGATTTACTTTTGTAAGTTTTACTTACAGATTAATGTAACACTTTTAAGTATGTGGCTCTTTTATATATCTATATCTGAACAATCTTTTAAATCAGGGTTAAACTTACCGCAAAAGCCTTACTAAGATGACCTAGTGAATTCGTAATACCTACATATATTCGTATAAAACCAAAAATGTGGTCAAAACGTAAGCGGAACAAACTTATCCAAATTGGTCGAACCATTCTCGACTTTTATTGAGACAAACGAACAGCAATTCATTTTTTTATTTATATAGATTTACAATAAGCGACTATCTAAATTATGTATCATTTCTGTATGTTAAATCCATGAAATACATATACATACTATACTGTGAGTAAAATTTACAAATGTAAGGTAGGCTTAAAATATATTTTGTGTTATGTCGTACTTTTTTGTAATTTATTTGAATATATCTGGTATAAGAAATATAGTTTATTAATAAAATTGTTTGCAAACGTGACGCACAAATAGTATGTAAAAGATTCATTGTATTGTTAATTTTTAGCTTACAACAATGTTGCAATAATTATAATTATTTTATTTACTATAGAGTATTGTCTACTAAAAGCGCCATCTGTTGCTGTAAACGGAAAATCATTTAACTATATGGGTGATTTGTTTTTAAATGATTGTGTGAAACTGGATTTTTGCGTGAAAAATTAGTAAATTTTAAATAAATTTACAGCCTTACTGACGCTTATCTTAGCTGGATGACTATCCAAAGCAATAATTAAATATATTGATACAATTTTATTATTGTTAAACAATCTTAATAGGAAAGTTAATCAGTAAGTTTAATACTTACATAAGTGCTCCCATGTTTCCAAGTATTTGTGTCAGATTTCTATGGAAATCTAATTACGTTGAGTGAGTGTGAGATGCTGGCTAGTTATTTGTATTGTGAAGGCCTAAAGCATTGCCACATGTGGTGAATTTCTGTCACGATAAATTTTCGTATTCCTTTAATGGGAGGCAATATCTATGACATAATAAACAAATAGATAGAATATCGAAATTAACTTCTTTTTTTTATTCTACACTCAGGTCAGAATAAATTGTCCATACAATTATGAAACAGCTGTTTAAAGTCAATTCTGTTGACTCCATAATGTGACCGTTGACCGTAGTTGTTGTTTCGGTACTACTATCCTGAGGTCTTGGGTTCGATCCCGGGTCGGACTAAGTGATTTTTTTTGTCAATATCAGTCCAGAGTTTGAAATTTGTACCCGATATGGCGATGGCCCCATCGCATCTGGGACGGAACTAAGCTCGGCGAAATGTGGGTGTCTTAGTTCGCTAGTGCGCCTCTGTCTACCCCTTCGGGGATACGGGCGTGAGCTTATCTTATGTTATATGATTTTCATAGCAGAGACTGGAAAACGAAGAGGTGGGACACCTGATAAGTGATACCAAAATAAATTTGGGAGTATTGTCAATCTTCAACGAGGGGAATAAATAAGAGAGTTAACTACAGGTTTTTCTTTTGAAGACATTCATCCATTGCCTCTGCTGCGTACGACATTCATAACAAAGTTTCTTATAATACAAGGTGCTGAGTATATGTTAAATAGTTTCATACACCATAGTACATCAAGGGCATCTTTTAACAGCCAGATAATTTTTATCTGAGGGATAATTTTGTGGCTTTGACAGATGTTTCACACTGTCATAATGTGAAACATCTGTCAAAAATTATACTCAGATGTAATTATTTTCCACTAAAAAAGGCCTTCAGGCAGTTACATTAGGTAATAGCCTATCCTTAGGATAAGAGAATCTGTTTTTGATGTGATAGTGAGTTCACATTGCACAGACTTGTTTCAAGGTTAAACATAAGTCGGTTTTTTTATTGGTTTATGAAGGCTTGCGAACTGGCGGCCCACCTATACGTGGTCACTATCACCAATTAATATTGAGTAATGCCAGGAATACAGTCAGGCTGCGTGCAGTGGCGTCACTTGACTGTTGGAGAGACCATGGCAGATTTATACTGGTATGGAGCAATTTTTGTCGTCAAGGACGACTTGTCTTAGCCTAAGATTCTAACGGATGCCGTCCCTGCATTTTAGCTCGGGACCTCTTCCGGTCAAAGCTGGGCCATAGAGGGGTCGGGGCCCGTGGCACTGTTCGACATGTTATCTTGTAGTTACGTCACAAACTACAGGATATAAATTTAGTATCAAACACCTAGTCGCCTCCTTGGTCTAGTGGCAGCTTGTATGGGCTGTGGACCGGGAGTTACTGGGTTCGATTCCCAGGTCGGGCAAAGTAAATCCCCTAATTTAATTTGACTGGATACCTCAGAGGGGGTTGATGCCAGGCAGGCAGTCGGTCGTAAAAACTAAGCCAAAACTCTCTACAACATGCTTGAAAAAATGTGTTGCGCCGAACCCATATTAAGGTGGGATAAGTGCAGGTAGAATAATGAAATTTAACAGGTGGCGAGGCAGGAAAGGAAATCTATTTCCATTTATTATCGTTTTCGCTGTTACATTGCTTTCGTGTCTGTATTGTGTGCATTTAAGAGTTGATAACCGTTACTTTAAATGAACATCATTATTTTTCGGTAATGGCGCATGGATTTGAGATCCAAGTTTCTATCACTTTAGTCTAAGTCTGTGGGATGCGGACGCACTATGAATCCTCCAGGTCGAGGTGTGGTAAATATTGTTAGAGAGAGATGACGGTACATGTATAGTAATAGTGCCATCGATATCGACTATCGTATAGTTCGTGTTATGACAAATTTGTACATAGTATTTTTATTGATATATCAATGACAACCGTCGACTTATAGAATGTATTAGTATAATATTTTGTATGATAATAATGATTGTATGTAACGCCGCATTTTGTGTGTGTATGTATGCCCTAAACTCGGTTAGTTTAGCGAATTGTTATTAGGTTTTCGGTTTTGAAGGATGCAGGTGAATATGTTTAAGATTGTCGCCACTCTATGTGGGCAAAATGTGTTCTGCTAAGGTTTAGGACCCTGTGAGGGTTATATTTGTACAATATACATATTATATTAATGTTAATTGCAATGTTAACGATTGACCTGCATCGGTTTATTTTATTATGGGTTAAGATGTTCATTTGTTTTTGTCAGCTGTAAATATTTGGCGTAGACGTAATACCGCAAGTAGAATCACTACAAACGAAAATGTTAATACAATTTCAGTGTTTTTGCATCAAGTTTATTTTATCTACTTATTTTAACAAATAAAAGTTTAATCATAAAATATGTTGTTTATTTTCATCGATCCAGGTGAGTAAATAAAATAAATCTTATAGAAATGTATGATTTTTGTATTAGGTACACTAAAACCGATATGTGGTGTATAACTATACAGAACAACACAATCACAACGTTACATTGCTTCGCTTAAATTATAATTACATCGACAATATTTCGTGCAATAAAAAAATTATTTCGAATAAATACTGTTTCTAAAACCGGGCCTGCTGCGACATAAAGGTAAAACTAAACATGATATAACATTGGTACTGGCAATTTTAAAGGTCTCCTGCACAATGTGTTCCTTACAACACTACACCGAATAAATACAAGACGTTACGCTACACATTTTTGTCTATGGTTCACGGTTTTGTGTAGACCGAAATTATGTTTTTATTTAGACGTGTCCTGCCGAGTTCTGTTCATGGAACAATGGACCATAGGCAGAAATGTGTAGTGAATGCGTTTTTGTTTAGTGTTTCGAGAAAAACATTGGCAAATGGCACGCCTTTATATACAGATGTTTCTGAAACAATAAATAAATAAATAATATCTAACAGTCACACACATAGTCCTGACCCCACACTGAGATAGTCTTGTGTCGTGGGTATCAGGAACTATGAGAGACTTTCGGTCTCACAATCACAACACCCAGACCCGAAACAAATAAATAAATATCTGTGGGTCACACAAACATTTGTCTCAATGCGGGAATCGAACTCGCGGCCTCGCTTCACAGCTGGCTACTCGCCCGATGCGCCACGGAGGCTGTCAATGGGAAAAATACCTGTTTTTGCAGGTGACTTATGTACTTATTTTGGTTAACATGTTTAGTTATATAAAGCAGCGTCTCCTGCACATGCTTTTTCAAAACAAAACACCTACAAGGTTTTTCATTGTCTCTTGCTAAAATAACAATGGACCATAGACAATTTAGAAATGCCATGTTTTATGTGTAATGTTTTAGTGCAGGAGTCGCGGCTTAAACAAGGCTTTGTTTACATTATTTTGAGAATGTTGGAGCTTTAACATGGTCGCAATAGGTCCGGTTTCAATACATGATTCTGGTGTAATGCAGCAATATGTTCTCACGCGGTGACCTTGTGGATGGCCTCTGCGATGTAGTTGACGTTCTTGGAAGAGATGCCCGCCACGGAGATGCGGCCATCCTTCGTCAGGTAGATGTGGAAGTCCTTGGTGAGCCTCTCCACCTGAGAATAAAACCAATGGCTTCATTGTGGAGGATGCTCGAGACCGGGGAAAGTGCAAGTGTTATAAGTAGGAAGGTGGCTCCTAAGTATGTAAAAATATGTATAGTTAAATTAGCCGCTATGATACGAGTGACGTCATGGTTACTCACCCTAGATACAATAAAATGAAAAAAATATATATAACATAACCTGGCAGTATGGCTTCGGATCTTAGGTCTTGTCCTTGTAAAACAAATGTGTAAGAAACATGAATAATGACGTCATGCATCGTGATTGGTGTTTACAGTCACGTGACTTATAGATAAAAAATGAAGTATTTAAATGATTGAAATAAAATTATCCTTGGTCTATTTTTAGTAAATTCCAGTTGCACACGTGATTTAGATCTTTTTACAAAAATTCCATTACATTCCTTACTGTAGTCGAGTACCCAATTCGTCGCCTCTTTTGTCTGGTGGCAGTATATATGGGCTGTGGACCGGGAGGTCCTGGGTTCGATTCCCAGGTCGGGCAAAGCAAATTTTCTAATTTAATTTGCCCGGGACTAGATCCCTTAGACGTGAGGCAGGCGGCCTGTCGTAAAAACTTAGAGAAATACTTTCTGCAATATAATAAATAAATAACCCCCAACAATCACACACATAGTCCTAATCCCACATCAAGAACGAGTCTTGTGTCGTGGGAATCAGGAACTACGAGAGACTTTCGGTCTCACAACACCCAGACCCGAAACAAATATCTGTGGGCCGCACAAATATTTGTCTCGTTGCGGGGATCGAACCCGCGGCCTCTCGCTTCACAGCCGGCTGCTCGCCCGTTGCGCCACGGAGGCTGTAAGAAAGAGTAAGTACCCAATTGGAACACAAAATACACAACGCATTATTAACATAACATAAGTTCACGCCTGTATCCCCGAAGGGGTAGGCAGAGGCGCACTAGCGAACTAGAACACCCACATTTCGCCGAGCTTAGTTCCGTCCCAGATGTGATAGGGGGCGAGCCTATCGTCATATCGGGCACAAATTCCAGACTCCGGGCTGATATGAAAAAAATCCAATATCACTGCTCATTACATTACGCATTATTAAGGGGATATAAGTTCTGAAGTGGTCATGAACCTGTTCAGGTTTGAGTCCGGTGTAGCAGAACATGCCGATCTGGTCGGTGATGTGGCCCCAGGGGTGCGGGTTGCCGGCGCCCTCGATGCCGGCGCGCAGCTGGTTGCGCATCGAGATGATGCGGTCCGCCATCTGCTTCACGTCCGACAGCCTGGAATTAACGAATACAACGTGTAACATAAGCAACGCAGCTGATGGTAATTTGTGTGATTGTGCAGAATAGGCTTCTAAATCGATTTTAGTATTATTTTAAATAGGACTACCTCGGTGGCGTGGTGGTATTTCGGTACGACTACGGTTCTGAGGTCTCGGGTTCGATCCCCGGGTCAGACAAAGTGATATTGGATTTTTCCATATCAACGCGGAGTCTGAAATTTGTGCCCGATATAGCGATAGGCTCGCCCCCTACCACATCTGGGACGGAACTAAGCTCGGCGAAATGTGGGTGTTCTAGTTCGCTAGTGCGCCTCTGCCTACCCCTTCGGGGATACAGGCGTGAGCTTATGTTACAAGAAAGATTCGGATTTTGTTCTATGTTTTGGTTCCAAGGCCGACAGCCTTGACGTCAACCGCCGCTGGAACAAACCGGACCTGGGATTCGAATCCCGGGCCTACCGCGCCACAAACCATAGACGACAACATATACACAATAACTCTATATGATCTAATGACCTTCAAATTTGTACATAATTCACATAGCAACCCCGTTTTGTTTTGGCAGATCTTTCATAACCTATTAGTTGGCCGTGAACCAAATATTTTGGAAGGCCATTCAGGTCACAGCTTTGGATAAACAATATTTTTTCGTTACATCAACCAAATACATGTAGTATAATGCTTCTGTATTTTGAAATCGATGTAAAAGAAATCAAGCATGGAATTAAAGGTCAGACGATCTGATTAAGGTCATAGGAAGTTGCTGCAGCCTGCAGGCCGCTTTAAACAGGTCTGTCTGGAAATCTTTGTGGGAGGCCTATGTTCAGCAGTGGACGTCCTATGGCGGCTGTGGCTGATGACGATAACTTTTCTTTCTACATGCACTTCTCTCACCTTAATGTGAAGTATTTGGCTGAAGTCAACCCTTTTGAAATTAGAAAAATCCTTTTGTTCGACCTGGGTATCGAACCTAGGACGTCGTGATCCACAGCCTATATATGCTGCTAAATCAAAAAACTAAGGAGATGCCGATGACGTTGATATGTTATTGCTCACCACTGCTTCCTGAGGCTTGCGTCGGTGAGGATCTCCTGCCCGAGCCTGGACCCGTAGAGCGGCGGGTTGGAGTATATCACTAGACCAAAGACTAAAGATATGCTGATGACGTTGATATGTTATTGCTCACCACTGCTTCCTAAGGCTTGCGTCGGTGAGGATCTCCTGCACGAGCCTGGACCCGTAGAGCGGCGGGTTGTAGCACATCACTAGACCAAAGACTAAAGATATGCTGATGACGTTGATATCATGTTATCATTACTCACCACTGCTTCCTAAGACTTGCGTCGGTGAGGATCTCCTGCACGAGCCTGGACCCGTAGAGCGGCGGGTTGGAGTACATGGTGCGTACCATGATCTTCACCTGCGACATCATCTTAGCCGCAGACTCCGCGTCTCCGCACAGGAACGTGAGCGCTCCCGCTCGCTCACCGTATAGACCTACAATTACGATGCGTTATGTAGAAAAAAGTAAGCAGGGGAAGATCAGCTTGCCCACGAGATGAGAATTATTAAAAAACACAATGTGGGATTGGTGCAGCGCACTTTTTAAGCATGTTGCAGAAAGGATTTGGCTTAGTTTTTACGACCGCCTGCCTGTCTGATGACAAACCCCCTTTGGAGATCCAGTTCCGGGAAAATCTAAGGACCAGAATCTGGGAATCGAACCCAGGACCTCTCGGTCCACAGCTCATATATATGCTGAATTATTTTTATTACGAAATAAAATAATAAACGTAATATTTTATAGCTAACAAAACATCTTGTTAAATAGCTGGTGTGATGAGTGGTGGAGCCACGCTGTAGACAGTAACGTCTACAGCACGAATGGGCCGGCTCGACCGGTTGGATACCACTGTCTCACAGGAAACGTAGGTAGGTTGGCAACGCACCCATGATTCTTATTGTCTTGGGTGTCTATGGGCGGTGGAGATCACTTACCATCAGGTGACCCATCTGTTCGTTTGCCAGTATCTGCTATAAAAAAAAAAAAAAAAAAAAAAAAAAAAATAGCTGCCTGATTCTCACGCACCATAAAACAAGTACCGATTAATTTATCTGTAGCACTAAAAGTATAAAATATATGGTGTGATAATGGAATTTTAATACAACATACAACTAAGTAGGTATACATACACATTTTACCCACCAGCATAAGTAATCTATAACATAACATAATATAAGCTCACGCCTGTATCCCCGAAGGGGTAGGCAGAGGTGCACTAGCGAACTAGAACACCCACATTTCGCCGAGCTTAGTTCCCTCCCAGATGTGATAGGGGCGAGCCTACCGCCATATCGGGCACAAATTCCAAGTAATCCATAGTACTGCTTATTTTGTTGTTCCGTATAAAGACTGACAGGGTTATTTAATGACGACCCATTTAATAGCAATCTATCATACAAATTGTATGATACAATCTTCTACAACTTAGATCTCCACACTATCTAGAATCTAGATATTATAACACATAATAAAATGTATTTTTCCTAATCTATACTTATTATAATAACTATAATATTAGTATAATAAAATAAAACAAATGCAAAATATACTGTTTATATTATAGTATCTCAACCTATCGCCATCCTATACAAAATATGATTTTAAAAAAAGTCGTCTAACAAGAATATAATAAGTGGATCAGCTTTTTGATTTTAGAAATCGAACGGGTATTTAAAAACATAAATACCTACATAATATGATTCGACTAAAAAGTCGAAAGTACTTCTAGTTTATGACATAAAAAAATTGAGTTATTTTTAATCTCTTTATATTAATATCTTTGGGAGAGGCCTATGTTCAGCAGTGGACGTCCTATGGCTGATGATGATGATGATGATGAATATAAGAAGAATATAAATAATCTTTGGGGGAAGCCTATGTTCAGCAGTGGACGTCCTATGGTTGATGATGATGATGATGATGATGATGAATATAAGAAGAAGACATGTATAATTTAAACTCCATACAGTACTGGAAAAAAGCGGTCAGGAGCGAGTTAACGTAACAATGATAAGATAGGAAAGGTTAACGAGTAAACATGTTTGTGACGACAATGGGTAAACATAAAAAAATATTTTAAACATAATATATTTCCATAGGTTTCGGAAGAAACTACAAGATGTTATCAATCTGGGTTGCATTATCAAAGCACTAATTATAATAATCAAGAAAACTTAGTTTTATAATTAGCATTTTAATTGTTTAGTAGAGTTTGTTTCTTTACAGTCTGATCTCTCCTATTTGTATAGATCTAAAATTAATTTAAATAGTCAAGTACGCAATTATAAAATATAATACAAATCGTCGATATAAAATAAGTATTATTATAATTCATAAAACAATAAGAAAACCTTTAAAATTACCTTAATAAATCTCATAATATGCAATTATCAACATTATTCCACTGTGTTTAAAATTTTATTCAGACTGTAACTTAATGACTCTAGGTCTAGGTTATTAGATAATAAACATCTACATACATCTACGTTAAAAATTAGTCAAGTACCCAATTATAAAATATAATACAAATCGACGATGTAAAATAAGTCCATCTCCATTTCACTTGCGAACAACTAGAAGAACGGCCGGATTCCATCCTTACATAGTCGACATTCCACATATCCGCACGAAGAGATTTGCCTCATCTTTTATCATGCATACTGCTAAGGAATGGAATTCGTTGCCGGACTCTGTGTTTCCTGAGCACTACAATCTGGGACTCTTCAAGGTTAGAGTGAATAGGTATCTTTTGGGCAGGCGTGTAACATCGAAGAACATTTCATCTATTAAATCAAACACGTTTCTTAGAGACAGGACGAGCGAATGAATATTTTAATTAATGTTTTTTTTATAAAGGATACATACAGACTATTAATCATACATCCAACAGATATGTGACGGTCTCTGTTTCTTGACACTAGATGTCACTGGATATAAAGTATTTTGATAAAACACAATACTCCCACTTATCAAAATAATTAAATAAACTAATAGTCACAAAAAATTATATCTTTATAATCATTGAGAACTTTGTATACCCAACATTTTCATAAAATGGTTATGTTTTACATTAGTTAAACTTTTGGTAAACAGGTCCGCTGGCATTTTTGCCGTCTCCAAATATTGTAATTTTACTATTTTATTATAAACACAATCACGACAGTAATGAAACCGCACATCAATGTGCTTTGTACGGTTGTGAAAGATATTATTTGCAGACAACTTTAGAGCACCTTGGTTATCATTAAATATATTAATGGTATACAGTACATCACATATTTCTGATAACAAACTACGTAAATACGTTGCTTCTCTGCAAGCCTCTGTGATACCCATGTACTCGGCCTCAGTGCTAGACAGAGCGACAGTTTTCTGCTTCTTTGAAGCCCATGAGACTGCACTACCTGATAGGGTAAAACATAGACCTGTATATGATTTCCTATCTATAATATCATTGCCCCAGTCAGCATCTACAAAACCTTCCAATTTTGAATTACCAGTTTTGGTGTAAGTTAAACCAAAACATTTTGTTTTCTTTAAATATTTCAAGACCCTTTTAGCATATGACCAATGTTCTGAACTAAAACAATTGTTAAACTGGCTTAGAAAACTAACAGAAAACATTATTTCGGGTCTAGTTAACACTGCTAGATACATCAAACTACCAATAAGTTGTTTATAGGGAATATGTAAATTACATTTATCACTTTTATTTAATTGTAACTTTGCCTCCATTGGTGTATCAGCTAATTTACATTCTGTCATATTAAATTTTCTTAACAATTGATTAACATAATTCTCTTGGTTTAAAGTTACTGTACCATTAACTTTATCAATATGAACAGTCATTCCTAAACAATTCTTTACCTGTCCTAAATCTTTTATTTTAAACTTTGAAGTCAGTACCTTTTTTAAGTTATTACATTCAATGTCATCATTTGTAAACACAAAAAAATCATCGACATATAACGCAACTATTGTCTTTTTATCACCCTTATTTTTTATGTACAAACATGGTTCCAACTTGGAGCGTTTATAGCCTATATCAATAAGACACTCATCTACTTTCTTATACCAGGCCCTTGAGGACTGCTTGAGACCGTAAATTGCTCTGTTCAATTTAACTACTTTATTATTCTGATTATTTTGAGAATCTAACAAGCATTCTGGAGCCTGCATATAAATTGTTTCCTCAAGGTCCCCGTTTAAGAATGCTGTAACAACATCAAGATGAACAACATCTAATTCAAGTTTAACCGATAAGGCAAACAATAATCTCAAAGTTGAATGCCTAACCACAGGTGAAAAAGTCTCTGAATAGTCCACATTTTGCTTCTGCATATAGCCCTTGGCTACTAAACGGGCACGGTAACGAATGTTATTATCACTGTCTAACTTTTTACGCAGTACCCACTTACATTTCACTACAGTTTCACCACCCTTTGGCTTATCCACAAACTCCCAGGCATTGTTGTCCTCAAAACATTGAAGTTCAGTTTTAATTGCAGTTAACCACTGTTCTTTTTCTGGACCTTTCAATTCTTCTTCTAGAGATAGTCCACTAGCATCATCAAATGCCTCGTCTGAAACACACATATTTGACATCCCATACCATTCTGGCTTCTTCTTAATTCTACTAGATCTGGCACGCTGCTCTGGTGAGGAGTAAGTATCTTCATATTCACTAGGAATATAAGAGTCATCTGATGTGTCTTCTAAGAGTGTGTCCTCATCTTCAATTACTTCATGTGAACTTTTGATATCCTTGTCCGATGTGTCCCTCATTGAAAATGAATTTTCTTTATTTTCATTAATAGGAATACTAATCTCTAAGTTGTTGTTATCTTCCATGACAATAACGTCTCTGCTAGTTGTAACACATTTTGTTCTCGGGTTATATATACGGTAGCCTTTAACATCATCTGGATAGCCCACAAGTATGTGCTTTTCAGACTTCCTGTCCCACTTTTGGCGCTTCTCTTTAGCCACATGAACCACGCTCTGCTACCAAATATTCGTAAGTGACTTATGTCTGGTTTACACCCAGTCCAGATTTCATAAGGTGTCTTTTCACATAAAGCAGGAAGTGCAGTTCGATTTTGTAAATATACTGCAGTATTAGTTGCCTCGGCCCAAAATTCCTTACCTATATTGGCATCAAATAATAAGCATCTTGCTTTTTCTATTATAGTGCGATTATTCCGTTCTGATAAGCCGTTTTGCTCAGGAGTATATGGGTTACTTTTTTGGTGAGTAATACCCTCTTTCTTGAGATAAGAGTTAAATACTTTATTGCAATACTCACATCCATTGTCACTTCTTAAAATTTTTATTTTCTTACTTGTTTGTTTCTCAACTTTAGCTTTAAATTCCACAAAACATTTAAATGCTTCACTTTTGTGTTTAATAAAGTACACAAACATCATACGACTATAGTCATCAATAAATAGTATGAAGTACCTTGAACCTGCAAGTGATTCATGCTCCATAGGTCCACAAATGTCAGTATGAATTGTATGAAGTAATTCTTTGCTTCTTGATCCCACATTTGTAAATGGCAAACGACATTGTTTACCCTCACAGCAAATTGTGCATGATGTCTTGTCAAGGTCAACTTTTTCTTGGAGATTCATTCCTGTAACAGCACTTATCATTTTATTTAGGTATTTACTGTTAACATGACCTAACCTGCGATGCCAGGTATTGCCTGACACAGCTAAGTTCGTCACTACACTGTCAGGTACTCTCAACTTGTACACTCCATTGATCAGCGCTGATGTAGCGACAAGTTCACTATTTCTGTTAAATACTTCACAGCCATCCGTCGTAAATTGAACTTTATTACCGGATTTTATTAACTGGCTCACTGACAATAAGTTGGTAGTCAATCCTGGAGCACATAATACATCCTTGACTGGAATTTCAAATTCACATTGGTCTGTTTTAGTGATAATGGTCACATCACCGGAACATAATACCTGCAGTTTCTCATTATTAGCAATACAAATATCCTTCATTTTATGGTATGTTGCATTCTCGATCCACTGTTCATTAGCAGTTAAATGCATACTCGCGCCGGAGTCGATATACCAGTCGTATTTGTTAAATTGACTGCTCAAAAATACCGCACTAAATGCATTAGTTGGTTTACGTTGCACTTCTTTCGTATATTTATTGGTATTTTCATTATTTGGACATTCTTCTTCTTCTTTTATAAGATGGCTCCACCGGAATGTTCGGTGATTTGCCAGTATCCAGTATTTAAGTCCCGGTCTGAAGTTCTCTACTGAATTTGACCTAAAAAATAGGGGGCGAAATTAAGATGAGCTTTTAAGCAAGGCAAAATAAATAGGATAATTTATTGAGCGTAGGAATATGAATTGCCCATAGACTTATCTAAGGAATTGCCAATACTATAAGAAAGAATTAGATATTAAAGAAATAAAAAAAAAAAAAAAAAAAGTGTATATATCTTAGTCTGAATAATATATATATACTATCAAATACAAAAAAAAAAAAAAAAAAGAAAAAAAGGTGTACAAATTATTAGAAGAATATGATGTAGGAAGTATGACAAAAGAAATCTGTATTATAGGTTTGAGGTAGTCTAAAGGATATGAATAAATATCTACGGAGAAAGAAAAAGAAAAAAAAAAAAAAAAAAAAATAAGTTGGATAAATGAACGTAGATGTCTCTTTGATAGATATTCTTTTTTATTCAGTGACATTTCATTGAACTTATCACCTAATACTATAGCCGACTATAGCTTTAGGAAATACAAGTACTACATACAGCTGGCAGGTTGGCTGGTGTAACATCATTACAAACTACTACACAGTACATAGCTTAAATTGGGCAGATTTGCACTCAGAGGTATAAATTATTTGATTCAATGAATTTGGCCAAAAACTTTATATCGTCAGAGAAAACTGTTGTTAACAGAACCTTGACATTAACAGGTCTAGGGAAAGTTGGAGGAAGGAGATCGTAAAGGGGAATTGATACTTTGGGACATTGGAAGAAAAGATGCTCCAAAGTGCCGTCGTCAAGTCCACATTCACAGAGAGAATGGTCACGGACACGAATTTTGGCTAGAAATGCAGGAGAACATACATGACCTAAACGTAGTCTAATAATTGTCGAAGTAAGTTTTTTACTTAAACTTCGATTTTTAAAAAACCATGGTTTTGGAGGAATAGAAGGTTGGATGGAGCCGTAATGTAATCCTTTGACAAGCCTTGAGTCTTGCCATTGATTATTCCAAGTAGTCAAGAGATCTATTTTTGCTTTACACAGTAGGTCGCGAGGGAAGCAGAGCTTGTGAATGTCTGTGCCAGAAATAATAGCATTACGGGCACATTTATCGGCAGTTTCATTGCCGGGTATCCCCATATGGCTTGGAATCCATGCTAAAACAACTTCAATCCCAGATAAGTGGCATTTATATAGTGTATCTTTTATTTTCAGAGTCAAGTAAAATTGATGTTTATGGAATGGGGGTTTGAGGATATCCTGAAGTATACTTTTTGAGTCGGAAAAAATTATACTTTTATTAAGACTGTGTGAGAGGACATATTGGACAGCTTCCAGAATAGCTATAGCTTCGCCTGTGAAGATAGAGGATTGAGAAGGACATTTGAAGTTGAGGATAATTTTATATTTTGGAATCCACACAGCAGCACCAACTGGTTCAGATTCTGAGACCTTTGAAGCATCTGTATATAAAGTGATCCAATCATGCCAGTCCTCAGCCAAAATGCTGCTAAACTTATACACTGCATCTGTATCTTTTTTGTCAATTCCAAAATAGAGGATTATATTAGGAGAGAATATTAAAGACTGAAAATCAAATGTAAATACAAAATGACAGTGGGTTTGGAAAACCTGAAGAGAAGAATTTAAAAAATTTACGTGGCTTTTGACAAGGGGAGGATGAGATTTATGAGACCAGTAGGAGGTATTATGGACTAATTGAGCAAGAGTGGAGAGTTTGGAATGAAGGGGGTGGGAAGATCTTTGAAGGGAGTTATAGAAAAACCGGTCGCAAATATATTGTCTACGGAGTGTAAGGGGGGGTTCTAGGCATTCCACTTGAAGTGCATTCGTTGGGGAGGACCTCATTGCACCTGTAATGATTCTTAGACACTTTGCTTGTAATCTATCTAGAAGAGATAAGGCTGCTTTATTGCATGGCTCTAATATGAAGCATCCATAGTCAAACAGACTGCGAATGATGGCATTGTAGAGCAGTTTCTGATTGTAGGGGTGGGACCCCCAGCGAACTCCAGATACTGCTCTAATAACATTGATGCCCTTCTCACATTTTTCTTCTAAATACTTTAAGTGAGGAACACCAGTCAATTTGCAATCTAGGAAGAGTCCTAGGAATTTGACCTGAGTGTGAATATCAATTATTTGTCTGTCCACAGATAAGGTGATAGGGGGGAGAGAGCTTTTGCGAGAAAAGATGACGGCTCTACTCTTCTGGGCAGAAAGTGAAAGATGGTGATTATTTAACCATTGGTTTAGATAGAAAAGTGCAGAGTTCATTCTATGAGAGGCGTCTGTGAGGGATTTAGAAGAAGCATAAAGGACAACATCGTCTGCATACTGCAGTACATTAACAAAACAATCTACAGATTTGTCAAGGTCAGCAGTATACAAATTATACAGTATCGGACTAAGGACCGAACCTTGTGGGAGACCTTTCCAGACTAATCTTGGGGAATGATCAGGTAGGACACTAAGAATAATAGAGCGACTCATGAAGAGGTTAAATATGACATTAATCATCCTCGTCGGGATCCTCATATTAATCAATTTCTGTCTGAGTATTGGGAGATGAACATTATCATAAGCAGAGGATATGTCGAGAAAGACACCAATGACATTTTCTTCACGTGAGAAGGCGGTGCGAATATCCGTAGTGAAAATAGACAGGCTATCCATAGTGCTCATACCACGTCTAAATCCAAATTGCGACTTTGACAAGAGACCTTTACTTTCCACAAACCATTCTAGGCGATTCTTAATTAGGTGTTCCATTATTTTACATAGAGTAGATGACAGGGCGATTGGTCTGTAGGAGGACGCCTCATTGGGGTCTTTACCGGTTTTAAGGACAGGTATAATAATTTGAGTTTTCCAACAATCGGGAATAGGGCCATTGTTAATAAATATATGGTTGATAATGTTTAAGAAGAATGATTTAGTTGCCTGAGAGGACTTTGAGATGAAAGAATATGGAATGCCATCAATACCAGGGGCCGAATCCTGCAGCTGGACAAGAACAGAATCTAACTCTATAAATGAGAAAGGATCATTTAATGTCTCAGATGGATCAGGGGTAAGGTTAGTAGGGAAACAATCTTCTGAGGGAATAGATGGAGGAGCTACGCTAGCAAAGAAATTGTGTACCCAAGAATCAATATTATTGGATGGAAGGTTGTAGAGGTTGGTCATAGATCTTCGGAAGATTTTTAACTTATTCCAGACTATTGATGAGGGGGTACGAGGGGATAGGGATTCACAGAACTTTGACCAGCCCTGAGCCTTTTTTTTTGGCCAAGATCCTCTTAGTTTGAGCTCCAGTTTTTTTGAATTTTAGAAAGTTGTCCATGGACATATCTGCTGCGAATATGGTTTCAGCTTCGTCGCGCCTCTGAACCGCCTCAGAGCAGTCAGCGTCCCACCACGGAGGTGATGAGATTTTGCCAAGAGCTGAATTTTTTGGGGGAATCGAAAGGTCTGCAGCTGAGATGAGGGCACAAGAGAATGCATTGTATATAGAAAGGACATTATCATTATTTATACATTGAGGAATGGATGACAGTATGTTATCCAAAGAAGAACGGTATTTGCTCCAGTCTGCTTTAGACAACCTGTACTTCAAGAAAGGCTGTGGCTCAGATTTTGGAGAGAATGATGTATTCCAAATAGATAATAAAGGAAAGTGATCACTTCCATAGGAAAGGGGAAGTATGGACCATGAAATACTGGGCGTCAGGCTAGGGGGAGCAAGGGTAAGATCAACTGCGCTAATATTTTGATTGGGGGGAATTCTTCTAGTCGAAGAGCCATTATTTAAGATGCAAACATTGAGGTCATCGAACATTTGCAGAAGGGTTGCCGAATGCGCATCATTATGTTGGGAACCCCATAGAGAGTGATGGGTGTTAAAATCGCCCATAAGAAACAGTGGGGCAGGAACAGCCATCAGAACTCTACTAAGTTCATTTATGATGTCTGTGTTGGGATGTGGGATATAAATGGATACAAAAGATATATTAAGAACTCTGGCAGCAACTATTTGGAAAGACGAGTTATGGGGAGGAAGTTGAATTTGTGAGTAAGTTAGTGAGCGTTTTATAAGGAGGGCGCAACCAGCCCAACCATCACTTCTGTCGTCCCTGAGGCAGCAGTAACCTGACACCCGAAATGGGGAGTCAGGCTTCAGCCAGGTCTCAGACACGGCAAAAACAAGAGGGCAGTGAAGGTTTAGAAGGTGGAGGATTTCATTTTTTTTATGTCGAATATTTCTACAGTTCCATTGTAGAATGCTGTGAGCCATTTTTGATTAAATTGAATTGGGTAAGCAGTTGTTGGAGTAAGGAGAGGACGTTAGGGGGAAGGGCATCACTAAATCTGCAAGTTATATTTAAAAGGGCAGAAAGCAAAAGTTCCATAAGGTTGTCACTTGGTGAGGGGGAAGGGCATGGAGGCATTAGTGTGGAAGGTTGATCTCCATCAGTCGGAGATTGGAGAGCACAACCATTGGGAAGCGTGGATTTTGGGAGTTGGGTTATCTGGGAATGAGCATGTGAGTCATATTCTTTACTGTGGACAGGACGGGGCGGGCGGTTTAAAATAACAGTTTTTTTATACGACTGAGGCGGCGGAGTCTGAGAAGGACGGGGGGAAATATCATGAGAAGAGGGAGTTGGAAGCTTGGTTGTGTCGGCAAATGATCTTCGGATGGGCTTGAAGCGGAGAGCTGCTTCTGAGAAAGAGATATTTTCTTCAGACATTACAGTTTTAATTGACTTCTGTCTAAGGTGTTCTGGACAGTTAGGATAGGTGGCAGTATGGTTGCCAGAGCAGAACAGACAGGTGGAGGAATTCTCAGGTACGGAACATGAATTGCCTCTATGGGGTTGTGCACAACGGTAACAGCGAGGTTGGGACCTGCACTGGGAAGTTACATGTCCAAAACGGCAGCATTGACGGCATTGAATCGTCGGAAGTTGGTATAAAGCCACTGGTAATGAAGAGTTGAAACAGAAGACCCTCTCAGGGAGGGAACTACCTCTAAACGTCAGAACAACCGTTGTAGATGGAATCCATTCTGTTGAGCCATTATGGATAGTCTTTCTATTTAAACGTCGGGCTTTAAGCACCTGACCACAATTATTTGGATATTGCAGGCCCGATACAAAATCATCCAGAGACCAGTCAGTGGGAATATTTCGGACAATCCCCATGCGAGAGAGTTGGAATTTAGGAATGGATGCTGTGAAATTGTTTTTAATAATAAAATTTGATTTTATGAAAGTGTTTGCAGATTCTGCAGAAACAAATGACAGAGAGATTTTTCCTTTGCCCGCTGATTTAATACTTCCTTGAACAATGCCAGAGACATTGTTCTGGAATAAAATCTTAGCAAGTTTCAGGGTGTGCATGGGTTGGTTCGCATTTGCTGAAATAAAAACCAGGAATGGGGCATTATCAGATGAGTTATATAAGAATTTGTCATCATAGTCTGGGCATGTATAGACCTCCTGCACGGAAGAAGCAGGAGAAGAATTTTTTTTTGGGTTTGTAATATCTTCAACTTCAACCTCTAATGAGCGCTTGAGAGCCTTTTTATTTGCGTTAAGAGAAGGCAAGCAAGAGGGAACCTCCAGACCTCCACCTCCATCCGGAGGCTCACTCTCCGCAACCTCCATACTAAGCTATAATGTATCTACTGTGTAATACGCGAAGTATATAACGAAGAATAAACTAGTTTATAAGAATAATGTAAATAAATAAGACTAATGTACTAGAGTTTATTATCTACTATAGGAACTGGTTAATAAATAAAAACTACGGTCTAAAACTATTCATTTTTTTACTACAAACTAAATATTAACAGTAAGATGAGAATAAACTTATCGAATTCAATTTGGAGACACTGCGAGGACAAGCGAGACCTCTCAATGATTATTTGGACATTGATTCTTGTAATGCCCCGTTTGTTTACATTTGTAGCATGTGACATGACTTTTGGAGGCACCAACATTGACATTGACGTTTTGTTTCGTTTGACGTTGCGCGCTGGCCGTAGACAATTTATAATTTTTTTTATGTTGCCATTTCTGCGTACCGCTCGCGAATGCACTGCTAACTTCATTGGATTGGTCACTTCCGTTCACTTCCGATCCCATGTCCATAAGCTTCGTTCTAATGGCGTCCGTTGTTATTTGAATGCCTGAATGCTCGATCGCCATTATCATTGGCATAAATTTCTCTGTCAATCCAGCTAATAATAAGCATCCGATCCACTCGTCGCTGATGTTAAACCCTGTCCCACTCAGCTTTTGTCCTGTTTCGACTATTTGCGTAACATACGACTGCATAGAAACACAATTTTCCAGGCGGATCGAAATTAGATTACGTAAAAGTGAGATTCTACGTGTAAAACCAGAGTCATCGAATAATGCCTTTAGCTTGTTCCATAGCTCCAACGTAGTTTTTACATCTTTTATATGTACGTACAACGCACTATCTATAGTCATTATGAGTTTTGCCTTAGTTCTCGCGTCATCTGCGGTTTCTAATAACTTCCCAGTTACTGGCTTAATGCAATGTTGCATATCCTCTAGGATTAGAAAATTCTCCGCTGCGAACATCCACGCATTAAAGTTTTCGCGGCCCTTTAGTTTTGGAACATTTACCAGATAGTTCGTTGCCATTCTTGCAATATTTTGTTGCACTTTCTGAATAACACGTCTATGACTATGTTTCACTACTTTTTGCACTGATATAACATCTATTATTTGAAAAAACTTGGGATTCTGGGCCCATAACCTATTAAATCAAACACGTTTCTTAGAGACAGGACGAGCGAATGAATATTTTAATTAATGTTTTTTTTATAAAGGATACATACAGACTATTAATCATACATCCAACAGATATGTGACGGTCTCTGTTTCTTGACACTAGATGTCACTGGATATAAAGTATTTTGATAAAACACAATATCATCACTTTCCATCAGGTGTGATTATGGTCAAACACTTTGCCTGTATTAGTATAAAAAAAAATAATAATAAGTTTTATTATACTTCATAAGACAATAAGAAACCTTTAAAATTACCATAATAAATCTCATAACATGCAATTATCAACCTTATTCCACTGTGTTTAAAATTGTATTCAGACTGTAACTAAATGACTCTAGGTCTAGGTTATTAGATAATAAACATCTACGTATAATAAAAGCATCATTGATAACTGATACGAGTTTTGTAGACACTAGACAGAGACCGTGACACTGGAGGTCACAACAATGATATTCTAATAACCTTATCGTCATTATACTCTTATCTTTAGAGAATATTTGTACGAGAATTTACGTAAAACTTACTATTTGTAGAAATCACGTTTAGCAAATACCGTTTTCGTATGGTTGCTTTCATTTCGATGCGAAAGTATACATGAATGGATATTTTATCAGCGGATGCTGGGACATGTCTGGGACGGTAATAAGCTCGGCGAAATATGGGTGTTCTGGTTCTCTACCTTCGACTAGTGTGAGCTTATAGCAGATACTCGCTCGATTCAATTGAAGATATTTTGTTGAGAAAAAACAAAATATAGTGTAAATACTCCTTAGATCAGTTTCATTCTTCTATCTGTCCTTATCCTACGCTATTGTAGGATTGGCGCAATACAGTTTAGACCATGTTGTTACGTTCAGCTTATTTTTTAAGAATGCCTGCTCCAAACCCAGAGATTCAGCCCCGAATAAATTACGACCGCTACTGTCTTTCCTGGGGTTTGAACCTAAAACCTCCCAGTTCACAACCCATATACGCTGCCGCTAGACCAAAGAGGCGACTTATAGCTTGGAATCTTTCTATCTGCCTTTATCCCACCTTAATGTGGGGTCGGCGCAACACACTTTTTCAATCATGTTGAGGACTTGCAGGCTTAGTTTTTAAGACCAGCTGCCTGCCTGACGTCAACCCCCTCTGGGGATCCAGTCCCAGGCAAACTGAATTCGAAAATTCGCTTTGCCCGACCTGAGAATCGAACCCAGTACCTCCCGATCCACAGTCCATATATGCTGGCGCTAGACCTAGGACGCGACTAATAGCTTGGAATATAGAATCAAATTAACATACCCATGTTCTTGGCGAAACTTTGTGCGAGCATGACCTGATGACCCTCTTTAACAAACAGGCGGACCGCGAATGCATCGTTGTCGACGTTGCCTGTCGCGAATCCTTGGTACGCCATGTCGAAGAACGGGAAGATCTTCCTGTCTTTGATTACCTTGTCGAACAAATAATATAAATGCAACCAACTGTCACAAACATACTGCCTCGGTGGCGTGATGGTATTTCGGTACGACTACGGTTCTGAGGTCTCGGGTTCGATCCCCGGGTCGGGCAAAGTGATATTGGATTTTTCCGTATCAGCCCGGAGTCTGGAATTTGAGCCCGATATGGCGATAGGCTCGCGATATATCACATCTGGGACGGAACTAAGCTCGGCGAAATGTGGGTGTTCTAGTTCGCTAGTGCGTCTCTGCCTACCCCTTCGGTACCGATACAGGCGTGAGCTTATGTCTATGTATGTCACAAACATAGACATGGCGGCTGGCCTCATACTAGGTGTAACCTAAATCGTGTGTATCAGAAACTATGAGACTTTCGGTCTCACAACACCCAGAACCGAAACAAATTTGAGTGGTAGAGTCACCTGTAGACCTTGCCTACTTTAGCTAAAAGAGAACTAAAATATGTTTATCGAATACAATGTTGCTGGTTACAGAATATCATTATTTTTATATCTGGCAAGCTTTGAAACAAATAGAAAGTCTTGGCTGGAAACAATCAATAAAAAATAGATATCAATCTCAGATGGGGTCCTAGACTGTACTAAAATTAATGTCATTAAGAAAGAACATCAAACTTGAATCAGCTGATCGAAATCGGCCATGTTTTCACTATCGAACGTTGGAACGTTTTAACGTTATTGAACGATTATGGATACAATTTTTATGAAACGTACTATTGTGGTCTTATTACGCTCTGCTAAGTTATTATGAATAAGGGAGTTAGAGTACTTGATATTTTTTTATATTATTTACCTTCGACAATTGCTCCCAGTCACTGGGCTTGGGGTCAACCCCAGTGGGGTTGTGCGCGCATGCGTGGAGTAAAATAATAGAACCTTCGGGAATTTTCTGGAACAAAATATTACAAATTAGTAGAAATAAAATCGCATGTCGCCTCATTAGTCTAGTGGCACCATAAATGGGCTGTGGGCCGGGAGGTCTTGGGTTCGATTCCCAGGTCAGGAAAAGCGAATTTAATTTGCCCGGGACTGGATTCCCCAGAGAGGGTTTACATCAAGAAGGCAGCCGGTCGTAAAAACTTAGCCAAATCCTTTCTGCAACAAGCTTGAAAAAGTGTGTTGCGCCGACCGCACATCAAGGTGATATAAGGGCAACTAGAATGTATAATGAATGAGTATAAATAAAATCGCAAGCCCGTATGCCCACTCCAGTGGCGAAGAGTCTATACAACCCGATTCCTACCGGCTTCTATTTTTCAGATTGTAGGCTAATAAATTAGTTTTATCGACATACTATCTAGAAAAGAAAACACTGGCTTCTCTTTTGAAATTTTTCACGCTTCGCCACTGACTCACTCAATAGCCACACACATAGTTTGACCCTACTCTAGGTTTGACCTGTATCGTGGGTATCAAGAACTATGAGAGACTTACAGTCTCACAACACCCAGACCCGAAACAAATATCTGTGGATCTCAATAATATTTGTGTTGATATGGAAATCAAACCCGCGGCCTTTCGTTTTACAACCAACCACCTACCCACTGCGCCTCGGAAGTTTTCTACATATTTAGTGTACAATAAAAATAAAAAACTTTATTTATCACGTATGCATATAAAAAGCACTTATGTCAAAAAAGCATAATTTAGATTTAAGTATTTCTTATATTATAGACACACATAACATAACATAAGCTCACGCCGGTATCCCCGAAGGGGTAGGCAGAGGCGCACTAGCGAACTAGAACACCCACATTTCGCCGAGCTTAGTTCCGTCCCAGATGTGATAGGGGGCGAGCCTATCGCCATATCGGGCACAAATTACAGACTCCGGGCTGATATGGAAAAATCCAATATCACTTTGCCCGACCCGGGGATCGAACCCGAGACCTCAGAACCGTAGTCGTACCGAAATACCACCACGCCACCGAGACAGTATTCTAATATTATAGAATGGTATGAATTTGGAATCCGGCAGGCAGGTATGGATAAAGTAATAAGAATGAGGCTAAAAATAGGGTTATATGCGGAAAGGGGAATGGAGCGGTAAGAAGTTGTGGACCGTGAAGAGGGAAAGGGATATGGCAGGTACGTCGACAGGGAAGCGACGGGAATTAATGGAAGCTGGTGGGATTGGATTAAAAAAAACTACAAAGCCCTGTCCTAGCTAACCTACCTATATTCCAGCTGGCATAGGGAATCCCTAATTTATTACACCTATTATACTTGTCAATATGGTTGGATAATGGATACATTCTGTATAATTGCCATTGTCCGCTGTTAATTACGGATTAGCCGCAATGTACGGTGATCCGTCACTTCCTCATACATGTGCCAATATAGGCAACTCCAACGTCATTGATCGTAACACAGACAGACATTTTAAAAATGAAGTGACATATGAGCATATTTTAGGAATATCGGAATAGGAAATATCGGCACTAACCCACGAAATTCGTTAATTTGCTTTTTTTTGGAAATTACTTTGCGCAAATAATCATAACAGATAAGCCAAATAATAACAGAAAATCTAAATATTGCTTTTAGGTACTGATTTAACATGATATTTCAAACCCTATTTAATATTACATTACGTTTAAAATTTGTAATTCGAAAATATCAGTCAGCATCAAAAATATCTGCCTGCCTGGACTGGCAGGTTGGCGTAGTTTAATTGCGTGCGCGGTACGACTATCGTCCTCAGGTTGGGTTCAATTTCCGGATCGGGTAACGTGGTTTGAGTTTTACTACATAGGCCCTTACTTATAAAAACATTTTCGCTTAACTTTTTGCTAAGAATAGTCTGTCACTTTTTTCCTTGCATTACATTGTTTAAAAATGAAAGGGACAACCTATGGTTAAAGATAAGCCGCACTTAAATATTTTTATAAGTAAGGGGCTCAGTGTCAGCCTGGAGTCTGAAGCTTATACCCGATATGGCGATAGGCTCGGCCCCTATCACATTTTGGGTGGAAATGATTTCGGCGAAATATAGGTGGACTAGTTCGCCTCTGTCTACCCTTTCACGCCTATTCAGGCGTGAGTCTATGTATCTATCGTTATCTATCTTCAGAATTTATCTGATCATGATCAAATTTATATAATAAATAAGCTCTATGGAACGAAAAAAGAATCTTGAAAATTGGTCCGAGTTTGGCAGAGATATCGCGTAACATACATAAAAAAATACTGTCGAATTAAGAACCTTCTCCTTTTTGGAATTCGGTCGAAAATATGAATTGTCAAGGATTAACATTGTTTTAATCTTTAAACTCTTGCTCACCAGGGGGTTATGTTTAATTACGTAATTGATAACCCTTCTGACGCAGACGGCTATTGAAATAGATATTATTTTTACGTAGCGGTCATGATTATAGTAGAATATCTTAATACGGCAGCTTATGGCGTAAACACGTACGGGGAACGTGATCATTCTGACGTTCTTTCTCTTATCAAATATATTAAAAAGTGTTTTCCTCATATTGAATTTTTATCTGTTATGATGCGATATAAAGCGCTATACATATAGACATACTATTTTATCTTATTGTGACTGAATGTTATTTTATGAATGTTCATATGTTTCGGATTGTCATTGTAAAATTTTGTAATGCAAAAAACACGAGACTCATCTTTATTATGATGCTGAGCAAAGGCACAGGAAAAGGTCAACCTACTCCTGTACGCTCTTACGCGAAACATTTCAAATCAACTAAAGTATTCACGAGTTAATAATATCGGCCTTTAATATTACTGTCCCACTGCTGGGCACGGGTCATCTACTGGAGAGGGGGGGGGGGGGTCAAGGCCTTAGTCTACAACTCTGGCCTAATGCGGATAAGTAGACTTTATATACCTTCGAAATTTTTGTGGAGAAATTCTTAGATATATTGTTTACTTATAAAACCAGTTTAGCTGAGCAAATGGCTAAGAATAACCTGTCACTTTTTTCTTTGTCATATTGTTTGAAAATAAAAGGGACAGGCTATTCTTTACCATTTGCTCAGTTAAACAGGTTTTATAAGTAAGGCCCATAATGATTCATAATGAATACGCACCTAACATTTTTACCAAAAATAAAGTTTGTATTCCTAAATAATAATACAGTCACACACATACTCCTGAGTCCTAACACCACACTAGGTATAACCTGTATCGTGGGTACCCAGACTTTCGGTCCCACAACACCCAGGCCCAAAACAAATATGTGCTTAAACCTTTTTAATTTTAATAATATTTCAATGTTTTTTTCTGCACTATATTTTAGATGCAAAATTCATATACAATGACTCTCCTTTCACAAATGGCTACTTGGCCATTGTACCACAGAGATTTCTCAGTACAATACTCACAGAGATATCTTCGAGGGCGCCCTGCAAGTCAAAGCCGTTGGTCTTGGGGTCGAAGTATCGGTACTTCTTGTGTGGCAGGTTGAGCGTGTTGCAGATTTGAGGATGGTTGCCCCAGGTCGGCGTGGGCATCCATATCTCCTTCGTTTTGCCGTAGTGCTTCGTGATGAACTCCAAGCCCAGACGCAACGCGCCCGTGCCGGACAGTGTCTATGGGATAATATTAATTACAGATTCAAAGGTATACTGGCGGGTCCACACCTACCAAACGAATGTTCACGAATCTATGCCTGTTTCATTCGCACAACAGCGAAAGTTTGTTTGTATGAATGCAACAGGAGACAATTCACGATCATTTGTTCAGTTGTACCTGCTGTACTATGGCTATACAGCATGACAAAAAAAGTGAAAACTTATAACATATTCTGCACGTCGGTGACGCAAACCCATAATGTTTGAAAACACAGTAGTGGGGAACTATTAGTTAACAGATTTTGTCATATAATGTACCAATTTAAAAGAGTTAAGAAAACTTAAAGGTTCATATCAATGTAGTCTTAGGTATTGAAATATTTAAAAAAAAAAGTACATTTCTACATTTCCAGTGTTTTAGGTGTGTTAAAATATGTCACCAACCTGTACAGTACAGTTGCTTTTGTTCTTAATTACTGGGCTGTCTTCACCGAAAGCCAGTTTAGCAACGGCATCTGTGTATGTGGCTTCTCCACCTATTGGAGCATACTCATGATTTAGGGCTTTCTTGTGAAGAATTTCTTCAGCCTGATGGGAAGATTAAATCGATATTATTAACAATTCATAATATAAAAATTCAAAACCTTAATGTAAAAATAAGCCTAAGGTTTAACCTATAACATGAAGCATAGAATTTTTTTAAGAAACAATAATAATATCATGTGTTCCACTAATCCAACATTACAACTTAATTTTTTAAAAATGGCTTGATTACTTGATTTTTAAAGTTGGTAAAATAATTATTTTCTAGATACAAACCTTCCTGACAGAAGGCAGTACAAATGGTTTTCCCTCATCATCTCTGTATGCTCCTACACCAAGGTTAACCTTCTTAGGATCTGTGTCCCTTTTGTATGCCTCAGTGATTCCCAGAATCACATCTGGGGGTCCCATCTGAACATTGCTCCACCATGTGCTATAAAAAAATATAAAACCTACTGTGGATGTTTTACTACTTTTGTCCTAAAACTCTTTGGTTTTTTAATAAAAATACTGTCTGAATGACTTGTTCTTATTTCAAAAGTACAAAAATGTCATCTGGGGGAATTACACTATTATCCTCATTCGGCTATTCAGATAATTCTAAATTTAAATTCATTAATATCCCTTCACTAGGTAGTCCTACTTGATTTTTTGCAAAGTACACTTTTATAAAAATGACATTGGTATAATCATAGATTACATGTTCTAAATTGCTAATTTATTATCCCTGTAACAAATGGACAACTAACAATAATGATATTATGCATTAATGTCTATTTTAGAGATTGCAAATTAAACTGTTTATCCATTATAATTTATTATATGCACTAAGGTAGATAACAATTGCATTATCATCAATACAGTACATAAGTATAGGCTGGTAGCGGTACTAAACACATAGTATGATAGGCTACATTATTCGATTACTCAGATTAATGACATACTGAAATTAAGTAACAAGTCAATATAGAAAAAGGTGTTGTAAAATTTAATTTATAATTATTCCCACGTTTCTTTACGTGACTAGATTAGTACTAAATATAACGAAAATTACGTTTTTCTAAGGATATTACGTAAAATGTAAATGCAGCCGGTAGTTTACCTGCTAGCTCTAAGCGCTGTGCAGCCAATTATAGTCTCCACATTGTTGTTTTTAAGAACTTGTGTGGTTAATTTCTTTAAAGCTTGAGCCATGATCACTGTACTGTCCGACACTGGCGACTAATTAATTACTTTACACCGATCAACGCGACACCCGGCAGCTCTTATCTCCCTAATAAATCGGTTAATTATTGGGGATGTCAAAGTTAATTTTGAAATCACCAGACATTAGACAAATAAATAAAAACATTTTGTGTAATTTGATCTCCGAGATAAAAATTGATAAGTAACATGATTACAGCTGAGAGCTTTGTTTCTGAATTCTACTAATATTTTGCTTAAGTTTTAAGTTCGGTAACTAACAAAAAAAAGAATAGAAGTCAAGAATAGATTTGAAGAATTATATAATATACGATAATAATTTTTCTCAATCGTAGGGCGGGTTTTTATATCTTTACTGGAAAATAATTAAAAATATTCGTAATAAGCATTTTGAACATTAGCACCTCTATATTATGTACCGTATAACTAAGGAAATTTGATTACTTGGTAACATTTTTCATATTTATGTAATGTTACGTCAAATGTCATTTTTTGCCAATGTCAGAGAAGGTCATAGACCTGCGACACTGCTTCCATCTGTTTTCAGAATTGACCTCTCGGCTTTTAGAAATCTGGATGATCGAGGATCGATATGAAATATAAACATCTCTATCTATTTTTATTCCTTGTATTTATTCCTTCACCATATCGCTCTTTGAGTAAATGTCGCATACAAAAATAACTTAGAGCATTTATCACTGGATACGCCTCTCATAGCATATCCCCTCTGCAGAGATACAAGATTTAAAATCCACAACGTGTTTCTGGAATCGTTTCAGTCAGTGTCACAATAATTTTCATTGTGAACCTCCCCTTTTTAAAAGTAGGTTCAATATATAACAGAGACATCAGAAAATGAGGAATTTCTGTAGTCATAGCATGGAACAAATAGGTTACAATTTTTAATATAGCAACATTAAAAGGTGAAATGTCTGAATGGCAAAATGTCAAAATTATTATGACGTTTCGTTTTTCGCTGAACGCAGTGTCGGAGTACCGTGTTTATTTGCTGTAAACGTTGTGAAACCTTGATAATATGGCTGCTGAAATAAAACCTGCGCCTCGGACGCCAAACGATAGATTTTCTACAACGAAAAAACCGGCGCTTCTGAGCAAATTGGAGGGATGCACGGACGATGTGAATGCTGCGGTGGTGATACCTGGAGAGGACGGTGTAATTAGCGTTTGCGATGATAAGTAAGTGTATTGACTCATAATTTACCTATTTGTTTGATAAGGGAGGGTGAACATCACCTTTTATCGATATAAATGTGTTTTGGTATACCGTGTCGGGATGCCCTTACGTGGGTGTTTGAGACACTTCTGTTCGGCACGATATTGTTTTTGGCAGCTGTTGATAATACTATCGAACTATAATTTCATGATCCACGCCCTTATATTGTAATTTTTACGTGAAATTATATTTTGTTTTCAGGCTAAAATCATTCTTAAGCATCCTACTCCATTGTGGAGTTGATACCCACTTTTTAAGTATATTGCTGGAAAGATTTAGCTTTTGTTTTTATGTCCAACTGCCTGCCTGATGTTAATCAACAAATTTAATCTTGGGCAAATTGTCTTACCTTTTAACCCGTCAGAGGCGGCACATATATATGTTCCATAAGCGTATGGGCCACCGGAGGCCGAGCCGCCCGTGACTATTTAACCAACACAATATACTACCTACAATGTTTATAAGTGGAGCAGAAAGATTCTGATTACAGATACTAACAATGAGAATTATTTACAATTACGTTTGTTCAAGCTTGTTCAATATAAAGAATTAGTTTAGAAACATTGAGAAACAGGACAAAACTTCATTCATTACTTTTATCTCTAATAGTCATCACTGTCAGGTCAATATCTGATAAACAACAGTTACTGTCTCAAATTAAAACAATGCTTATGTTGAAAACGGGGTTACCAGTCAAAAAATATAAAAATTCCTGAGACCTACTGTAGTCTAGACCTACTATACTCAGAGGGATGCAATAGTAACTATGTAATTTTTTTCCAAAATACAGTTTTTTACAACAATAGATGTGCAAAAACCACTTTCCCATAATTGTATCTTTCTTTCTACCTGTCATTATCCTACCTCAATGTGGGGTCGCCGCAACACACTTTTTTAAACATGTTGCAAAGAAGATTTTGCCTAGTTTTTACGACTGTCTGCCTGCTTGACATCAACCCTGTCTGGGGGATCCAGTCCCAGGTATTTTTTATAATGGTATAAAACAAAATGTTGAATACATAAATAAATAATTTCTGTAACATTTAATTAAATTACCAGTATTGGATCCATAACTTTCTCCTGTAAAATTTTTGTTTTAGTGCTTGATGTTGTATGCCTTTGAGATACAGATATGTTTCCATCTCAGTTTATCAGCTTCAGTCTATGGTCAATACTTTTTCAACACATGTTGTTGGATTATTTCTTGACTAGATTACATTTGTAATATATGACTCCAATGGTTCAGCACATTCACGTTTTAATTACATTTCATATGGCAACACTCATTTTGGTTTTCAGGACAGTGCGAGTATGGCTGAAACGTGATTCAGGCCAGTACTGGCCCAGCATCTGTCAGTACATGCCATCTGGTTGCACATCAATGTTTTACACACCAGAGACAAGACAGTTGTTTATAGGACAGGAGAATGGCACAGTATCCGAGTTTACTCTTGCTACAGACTGCAATAGGATAAACCCTGTGAGTAATTATGGTAGGCATTGTGTTGGCTTAGCTGTGTCCCTGGCATTGCCGATGTCCATGGGCAGTGGTAAGCATTTACCATCAGGTGGGCTGTCTGCTCGCCTGTCTTCTTAGGCCAATAAAAAAATCAAGTGCCATGTCACATACTGCCTCGGTGGCGTAGTTGTATTTCGGTATGACTACCGTCCTGAAGTCTCGGGATCGATCCCAGATCGGGCAAAGTGATATTGGATTTTTCCATATCAGTCCGGAATCTGGAATTTGTGCCCGATATGGCGATAGGCTCGCCCCCCGTCACATCTGGGACGGGACTAAGCTCGGTGAAATGTGGGTGTTCTAGTTGGCTAGTGTACCTCTGCCTACCCCTTCGGGGATACAGGCGTGAGCTTATGTTACCGTCCTGAGGTCTCGGGTTTGATCCCAGGTCAGGTAAATAGATATTAGGCTTTTTCAATTCAGTGTCAACCTGCAGTCTGGATTTTGTGCCCAATATTGCAATAGGCTCGTCCCCTACTATATCAGCGACGGAAATAAGCTCAGGAAATTAAGGTGTTTTGTGGTCTCTAGTTTGCCTTAGCCTACCCCTTCAGGGAAATAGTCTATACATATACATACTGATTTCTTAAGTTTACGCGAATATTATACATTGAAATAAAACGGATCTGACCCGTGACAACGAAGACTGCAAAGCCTTCGAAACGTCGGGAATAATAATTAACACCTAATCGTGATAGAATCCGTAAAAATAGTTTTATTTCTATATACATATTTATGTATGTATGTATGTAAAATCTTTACTATAAGAATAATTAATAAAATTGCTACTGCTATTCTATACATTGTAAGCATTAAGTGTTATAGAGTGAGCTATATTCAAGCCAAATGCATGCCTGCGTCTAGTTACCCACTACAGAATTAGCTTTTATATCTATTTTAAAAATTTCCACCCTTCGCCATTATCACACATAAATAAAACATAATACCCCAATTATTATGATTAAAGTTTGGTGATGTTGATATTCTGTTATGTTGGTCGTGACTCCACCAAGGTCACTGTGTAACACTTTTTCCCTGTTTTGAGTATAACTATCTTTTGTGTGACAAAAATAAACTAGACATTTTTAAAGTTACCATACTAGTATTTCGTTGACTATTGTCGCTTCCCCTTGCTCTACATAATTCCATTCCAATGTAGGGTTGGTGGCCGGTGCAACACACTTTCAAGCATTTTGCAGAGAGAATTCGGCTTTAAGTTTTACGACTGGCTGTTTAACCTGTTGGAAGCGGCATAACACACATTATATTAACCGCTCGGTCTCCGGAGGCCGAGACGCCCGCCGAGTTTTACTCCTGTAGCGGCACAGTGCGTTCTTGAACAATGACGTATATCGAAAATATGTGTGATCCCAACTTGGTTTGTTTACCCATGTCAAGTACCTTGTACTTGTGCACGGTGCTTAATATGATTTGTTAATTGTTAAGTTTGGTATTTACAATGTGTTCTTTGTTCTTTAAGCATTCCTTCGTATTTGATTTATTTTAATAAATATTTGGTGAGAGCGAGAGACGCAGCGATCCTTACGTGATAGAGCAGTCCAATGAATCAGACTAGCCACCTTAAATACGGTGTTAGAAAATTCAGTCAACAGTATTCTATTTGCATTGATCGCGCACGCATAGTTTGCTCTCTGAATCGCTCACACTTTACTGGCACAGTCTTTTCATTAACCATCAACATTACCTGGTACAAGACAACTGCCAAACTCCTCATTCTTAATCAGGTTTCACAAACTAATAAAGAAATAAAAGTAGGGTGACCATTTTTGAGGTCATATTTCATACTGTGCTACGCCACAAAGGTTCAGGTAACCATAAGACTTATACAAATAAAAATGTAAGTATTTACAAACACACCCAAGTGACATGCCAAAACATATCTATCATATTACACATAAAGGATCCATATTACATGTAAACATGCACAGTGGAGGATCAAACCATACTCAATGTATATGCTAATTAATTACATCACTACACACTAACCACTCCTAAATTGTAAACATACACATAAGCCTATAGAAACTGAATAATGTATTATGTATAACATAACATAAGCTCACGTCTGTATTTCCGAAGGTGTAGGGAGAGGCGCACTAGCGAACTAGAACACCCACGTTTCGTAGAGCTTAGTTCCGTCCCAGATTAGTGGGGTGAGCCTATCATCATATTGGGCACAAATTCCAGACTCCAGGATCTGGGCTGATATTGAATAAACCCAATATCACTTTGTCCGACCCGGAAATCGAACCCGAGACCTCAGGACAGTAGTCGTACCGAAATATAACTACGCCACCGAGGCAGCGAGGCATACACGATACGAGATCTATTATCGCATTATGCTTTGTCTCAGGACTCTCGATACATAAAATGGTATTACTATACAATTGTACATTTAATGTATATTTAGATCTACGGGCGTGTGCTCCTACATTATGGTGTTTTTAAATAATTAAATATTGAATTAATATGAGTAATAAACCTTGAAAACAAACATTAATTTTGAAAGTAGTTATAAAACAAAATGACGATTGGGTTCATTTGCATATTTTATGTCAACAGTATTCAATTAGCAGTTTAATTATGCTAAACCATGTCTGTTGGTTGTTCGTTGATTCGTGAAAGAGGGTATTCGTATTAATTAAGTTCTTCTTCTTTTAAAATAATAGTATCCACGCATTTGCGATGATTTAGCTAATGTCAAGGTAAGTATGGCAATTATCAAGTTTTCACAATGACTGTGAGACCCAGATGTGGATGATCTCAAGGGATTATGGTATGGGATTATGGTGGCAATTCCTTCCTGCACGGTGCCTCTCAGATTACCTTCACTCAGCGAATCGACCGGACAAAGCCAGATAACGACCGGACAAAGCCAAGTAACGACCGGACAAAGCCAAATAACGACCGGACAAAGCTAAATTACGACCGGACAAAGCCAAATAACGATCGGACAATGCCAAATAATGACATGACAAAGCCAAATAACGACCGGAGAAAGCCAAATAACGACCGGACACTGCCAAATAACGACATGACAAAGCCAAATAACGACCGGACAAAGCTAAATTACGACCGGACAAAGCCAAATAACGATCGGACAATGCCAAATAATGACATGACAAAGCCAAATAACGACCGGACACTGCCAAATAACGACATGACAAAGCCAAATAACGACATGACAAAGCCAAATAACGACGGGACAAAGCAAAAGTTATCATCAAGTTTATCATTTCCCATTTTCGGTGTTCACGGCTGGTCTCAAGTGTTGGCTATATAAAGTTCCATTCTTTCATTCTTTCAAAATAAATTATATCCCGGAAAATAAATTTACACGCGAACGAAGTCGCGGACAACAGCTAGTAGATCATAAATGGTTTAAACCAAGCCATACTCTCCATACATTTGTTGGCACATTGTTCCAGACTCGCGAGTATTTGGCTCATACAGCTCGCGTGACGGCAGTAGTGTTCTCCCTCAGTTGCGAGTGGGTGTTGTCAGTCAGTCGGGACAAGCTGTTCGCGTACCACTGCAGCGAGACGGGCCGCAGGATCGGCGACTACTCGTTCGAAGCATGGTGCACCGCTTTACAGTATCCTTTTCTTAACCCCCCACGCAAAAAAGGGGTGTTATAAGTCTAACATGTGTATGTTAAGGCGCGTCTCCTGCACTGCAGGGTTACCACCACCTCTTATAGCAGTATTATTATAATTGTTCTTCGTTTGTTTTGTATGGGAATCGGTACAAGTGACATTTAAATAATACTGCTATAAGAGGTGGTGGTAACCCACCAGCACGTACGCAAAACAATGATTTTCGCTGTCTCCTACTCATAGAACAATAGACAAAAATGTGTAGCGATACCTTGTTTTGTGTAGGTTATTTGTGTAATGTTTTGGTACAGGAGACGTGGCTGGTGTCGGTGGCATCGTAGCTCCTTAATGGATGAACCGATTTAGATTTAGCTCTGTTTGAAAAGTTACTTAATAAGGACCGTTTACATGATTCAAGAAAATGTGTTCTTTTCGGATTAGATTTTTATTATTTTCTCAGATTTGGAATTGTATTAAAGTAAACTTGACCTGATGCTGCAACATTATCTACCTCTAGAATAAATAGGATACCCAACTCCTCACTAATTTATAGAAGAGGACTTGTGGAGGAATTATGTTTGGACTCATTGGAATGGCCTCATTGAGTATGTTAAAGATAGATGATCAGAGTCTGATCATGGAGCAGAAAAGGTTTTTTAATTTTTTTTATTTAGATTAAACAGGTGGCACTACATTCATGGCATTACGATAATCGTAAAATGTAGCTAAGAGTTAATCTCTTTGCTGTTATGACATTAAATATGTAATTTTTAACGATTACAATTTCGTATCAATTTACATAATTTAACCGAATTCTGCCCCATTGATAATGAATTTGTGAAGTTGTGACATAAAATGTCACGTGCCAGATAATGCCATAGGATATCGTACGCAAGTATTTCCTGAACCGTCCGTCCATCAGATACGACTCTCAGTCGAAGTACGCGTTCGTGGGCGACTATAGCGGGCTGATAACTATGCTTAAGTTGGACAACAATGGCGCCACTCTTGTCACAACCTTGAAAGGGCACACCGGGTAAGTTATTGAAACTTAGTAGACCGACTGATATCTTAAGTTTACGCGAATGTTGAGATAAAACTATTTTATTTTTTAACCGACTGACTTCAAAATTTATCCGATCGTGACTTTCAAACTTACTTTTTTTCTTAAATATTGTTGTTGCGCGCTACTACTACGGTCCTGGGTTCTTGGGTTCGATCTCCAGGTCGGGCAAAGTGATATTGGATTTTGCAGTATCAGCCCGGAGTCTGGAATTTGTGTCCGATATGGCGATAGGCTCGCCCTTATCACATCTGGGACGGAACTGAGCTCGCCGAAATTTAGGTGTTCTAGTTTGCTAGTGCGGCTCTGCCTACCCCTTTTGTGATACAGGCGTAAGCTTATGTTATGTTGAAAATCTGTAGACACTTTCCTTCCCCATCACTGAAAGGGACATCATTATAAATCTTTCATTCTTCCTATCATCGAATAATCTAATAGGTCCCCACGATGCTTGAGTAATCCCCATTTAGCATCCTGGGCTCCTCTTCCACCATGAGCGACTATCCCAAGATAGCGTCAGGTGGACCATCTGCTTGTTTGTTTATAAAAAATCATTTGTGGTACGGGACTTTCTTAAATCAGATGATCTCCTTTTTCAGATCTGTGAGAGTATTAAACTGGGCCCCACTACCACAATTATTGTTCAGCGGATCGTTTGATCGGACAATTATAGTGTGGGACATTGGAGGTCAAAAGGGGACTGCGTACGAATTACAGGGTCACAGGTAAATTGTTTGCATCAAAATGATGTTTGTCAATTTGTATGTAAATTTATTTTTTCATTTTCAACTTGTGTTTCATATGGAAAAACATATGGTGGTGTGATGACTCTCATGGTGGCTGTATGGTATATTTTCTTTGGAAATAATTATATAATTATTTCCGCTTGCTATAATGTTAAAGGAAAACATCGTGGGGAAACCTGCATATCCAAGAATTTCCCCACAAGAATTTCGAAGGTATGTGAGGTCTACCAACTCGCATTAGACCAGCGTGGTAGACTAAGCCTTACCCATCTTAGCAGTCGGCTCGTGCCCGGCCGTGGTACAGTAATATTACAAGGCTAATAATAATATTATTATTATGTCACGAGACGTCTAGTGTGTACTGCTTTACATAGACCTTCACCCAAAGATTTCCAGACCAATCAGTTTGAAATGGCCAGCATCCAGCAACTTTCTCTGACCTTAATCATGGCATATTAAATTACATTCCACATTGAATTTGATTCCATACTAAGACATTAATTTTAAAACATCGTTGTTGACGTACGAACTCAGTGGTGATCGCAAATTTTTAAATCGAATTTTGAGTAAGTCCTAGTCATTTTTTGTGATAAAATATGTTATACCTTTTCAGTCTTACGGGGGTCCCGTGTGCCCTTAAGTAAAGACGGTACTGATTTAGGGGCGGTAAAATTGGGCACTTGACTGCAGTAACCAATATCAATGAATTTCTGTAGGAACATAGATTTATCGTCGAAATAACCTGTGCAATAGGAATTTATTAAAAATACTCCAAGGATAATTTTATTTTAGTAATTTAAATACTTCATTTTTAATCGGTGCGTCACGTGACTCTAAACACCAATCAGGACGCATGATGTCACATTACTCATTTTTCTTATAAATTTGTTCCACAAGGGCCTAAGACCTAAGATCCAAAGTCATACTGCCAGGTTATTTGGTATATTATTTTCGTATTTTTGTTCAAAACTCAACCAAATTTCAACGCGGGTTTGATCGACAATCAATATCTGATCGACGAAATATCTGACCTGTTTTTTTAGTTTAAAATCATACATGTTATTTCCGCAATATTTCTTTAATGAGCGATTTTGTATCTTTGGTAAGGAAAGATGACGTTTACCCGTACCAATAGGTAGACAGATAGCGTTTTGGTGGCAAAATACATAATAGTTTTTGCTTTTTTCAATTAAATGTATGAAAATAATTTAGGAAATATTTTTTTATATGTTTAGGATAAACTAATGAATGGCCTACTTTTAAAAAAATAGTCAAGTACCCAATTGGGCTAATTGGTAGCTTGCCCCCGCTTGGAAAAAACCTAGATCTGGGGCTGGTCAGCGGGCTTATGCACTAGTCGAATAGAATAAATATATGAGAATGTCATAAGAGTACACCGCGTATAGCATACTCTTATGTCATTCGCATACATTTATTCTATTCGTCTAGCGCATAAGCCACTTGGCTAAGCCGGCAGGGCTATGTTTGTGAGCAGTGTCGAATTTACACATTTGCCGACAGTAGGCTATTTAACTTTTGCTGCCTCTACTGAGATCTGAAATTCCAAATTTAATGCACAATTATATTAATTACATTTTTCTATCAATATAACTGCAACTTTATGATTCGTGCTCTACAATCGTTATTACATCAACTTTTCTCGTGATTAGTATAATTAAGAACTAGGGTACCGTTATGTCAGTTCTAAGAACTTTGAACTACCTTTGGAAGGTGTTTGAACACTTCAGACACCTTTTTTATTTTTGTAAATCAAAACAAAAAAAAAATTGGCTAAATTTGCCGCCCTTAAAATCTGCCGCTCTAGGTTTCAGCATACTCAGCGTATTGGTAAATCCGTCACTGTTTGTGAGTGGGTGTTACTAAGTATTTGTTGTCCAGCAACAAGGTGACGGGCCTGTGGTACGTGGGCGGGTGCTCGCGGCTGGTGTCGGCGGGCGAGGACGGCGCGCTGGGCGCGTGGGACATGTCGGCGCGGCGCCGCGAGACGCCCGCCTGGAGGGACGCCGACCTGTGCCAGATCTGCCGCGCGCCCTTCATATGGAACGTGCGCGCCATGATGGAGAAGAAACAGCTCGGTGAGACACCTAACTATACTTATATGTCGAAGTTTAGTACATCATTAACTCTTCGACAGTTTTGGCGGGAATTCTGACGGTGCCGCTTGTTTTAATGATTTCATATTTTAGTCTAAAGTTTTGTTTGTGGTTTAAATGTGATGTGTATCTAAGAAATAAACATCAACGAAGATGGACAGTATGTGGAAGCTTTGAAATAAGTGATTTTGGATGCTTTTTGTCGGGTGGATGGGTCGACCATGGTCGATTCCTCCGCTGCGAGAAAATCGTCTAAAAAACATCAAACTGGAAGGAATTGACGCCAAACCTCCAGCAGGGCCTTGAAATCGAACACATCCGACTTCATTGCACTTGCGAAAACTTAGATGTAGGAAAACAATTTCCCTAACTTGACATTGGCATAATGTATTTCAATTGCCATAAAATAAAAAAATTAAAAAAAACTTTTCGACCGACTTTCAATAACAAGTTTAAAAGTTAACTGACCGACTTCCAATTTACGGATTGTGACCAAATATATGGGACCACTCTTGAAACAAGCTCTATCGAACATAATCTCCGCCAAATATGGACCGATTTTCAAAATTCTTTTGTATTCTATAGAGCTTATTTCAAGGGTGGTCCCATATAAATTTGGCCACGATTGGATTTGAAGTCGGTCTGTGAATTTTTTTTGTGATTATAGAATTGTGTTATGGGTGCCTACAACTCACTCTTCTTCTTCTTTTAAAAATAATAGCTTCCACGCATTTGAAATACTTTAGCCAATGTCAAGGTAAATAGAGCAATTATGTTTTCATAATGACCATGAGACCCAGATGTAGATGGTCTTAAGGTCCTGCTGGGATTATGGCGATAATTACTTCCAGCGCGGATCTCCTCAGGTAACTTTCACTCGGCGAATACGACCGGACAAAGCAGCTAAGTAAAACTCATCAAAGATCACCGGTTAAAAAGTTTATAGTGTCCATCTTCACTGCAGTTTAATTCATTAAACCACATCACTTCAAAACCAACAAACACAGCTCTAGAGAATAATATGAAATGATTTTAACAAGCGACGCCCATTCTGTCAGATTTCCCGTCAAAATCCTCATCACTCACTCTTTCAACCCTCTCTCCCATACATAGACGAAGTTGCGGTGGTCAGTTAGTACAAAATATAGTTCAGTACCCCTAGTACGAGTTAATGCTGCTCGAAAACTATGATAGTTATCGTTTAATCTCTATACATTTATTTAGTTCATTATAGTTTCCGCAAGCGGCGCTACAAGTCAAATGTATGGAGTTTTAACGATAACTATCATAGTTTTCGAGTAGCATTAACTCGTACTAGGGGTGCTGGAACCTGTTTCGAAGTGTATCGTGTGTCAGGTCTCCGGCAGCACCACTGCCGCTGGTGCGGCGCGGCGGTGTGCGCGGGCTGCTCGCCGCACCGCCTGCCGCTGCCGGTGATGGGGTTCGAGTTCCCGCAGCGCGTCTGCACCGCCTGCTACGACACGCTCAGGCACGAACCGTACGTACACTTCACTTTCAATCTATACGAATATTATACATTGTAGTTATCAAATTTTTACTATTACTGGTGGTAAGGAAGGCTAAAATCAAAGACTTCTATGTATACTACTAGACTGGCTGTTAGGTACAACATAGAATGTACGCACTAAGTCTCTGTTAATCGACCTCAAATCACTATAGAAATCTTCTCTTTTCCTTAGCCGTGAAACGTGAAACACTCGCCGTCATGTGCCACAATTTTAATTCGAAACAGCTTGTTTAGTAAATACATGGAAGTCTTTGGCTATAATCAAATAAAAATGAAAAAATCTGTCGTTCTTTTATAAAAACCTGTTTACAAAATAAATACTAATTGAAATCTAAATAAATACTAATTTTAATTTATTATCTGACTATTGAAAAATTTGCCCTTGTATATTGTGGTTACATCACTAAAGTAGTGTTGTGTTCAGTCGCGAGTCGCTGGCGTCGTTCCACGACATGAAGCACGCGGTGACGTCGCTGTATGTGGACGAGGCCACCGGCCGCATGTGCACCGCAGGGAAGGACCGCGTCATCAAGGTACGCTCTAACCACGGACGTAAAAAATATGGATGGAGCGCTACGAACATTGGAAGTGAAGCAGGGTTTTCGGCTCATTCCATCTATCGACACTTAATGGTGGACTGATCGAAGAAGCCGAAGACCCTGCTTCACTTCCAATGTTGCTATCACTCCGTCCATCTTTTTTTTACGTCCGTGGCTCTAACATTCCTTTTTTTATCTGGGCACAGCAGAGTGATTACACTGCACCTAGTGCCGGATCTGGGGGTGGGGGGTCGAGAGGGTGCACGTGCCCCGAGCGGCAGGGTTAGGAAACGTTAAAATCCGGCAAATTGGCAGCTCAGAATTTAGGTGACAATTAAGCACCAGAATTTTATATTACTTTAATCGCTTATTGCTTGGGTATAAGCAGTGCTCGAAATGGCCTTTTTCCCGAGAGGGAACGATTTTCCCTTGCGTTTCCGTCCATTTCGAGCACTGGGTGTAAGCATGAGTAAATATCGAATTTGGTTTTTTGACCGACTTCCAAAAAGGTCCTCAATTCGTCTGTTTTTTTATGTATGTTACGCGATAACTCCGCCAAATGTGGACCGAATTTCAAAATTCGTAGTATTCGATGGAGCTTACTTCAAGGGTGGTCCCATATACATTAGGTCACGATCAGATTTGGAGATGGTCTGTTTATTATTGGTGATCTGTTATTGCGAAGGTATGGGATGTGTCCGTGTTGTTGGCGCCCACGCCGAGAGCTGCGACCAGCGACCAGTAGCCACCGCGAAACCACGCAACCTCGATACAATACATATTGTGATACCACAAGAACATTACACGAACAATCGACAGTTGATGTTTTACAATGTTCTAAATGTATATAAATTAACATTCTTTTTGCTGGAAAAATATAGAAGTAGAATGTTCAAAAAAATTTATTTCGTAGAGCATAAGCTAGTAAAATATGGAACATAATGTTATGACTGGTATCACAAATGAGATCGATGTATGGAAAACTTTATAATCATACAAACCGTTATTATAATGTTGTTTCTAATGAATTTGTTATTGAAGGTCCAACGAATGTTTTTCTTTGCGATTTATCAGTTTGTCGTTAACTAAGACTGAATGTCCTTTCAGAAAAAAAGAAAACCTATAAATGTGCTATCGAGTAGGTGAACTGTATAAATCATAAAAAATAGAAAAGAATACTTAATTATGTATAAAATGTAGAACTGGATCTGTAACTAGGATCTTGATATGCTGATGTAAAAATAAAATAGTAAAGAGATTGTGTAGTTAATCATAATTAGGTCTCAAATAAATGCTATATTATCGACTGTGTTTATTACGATATTTGTTTTAGTACTTTTGTGTGATCTTACTTAGCTGCAATAGTAACGCTGCGAGCGTCCTTATACACTATGTTATGAATAATGATATCGATAAATTTTATCGATATGAGCATTACTGATTATTCACAACTCTAATGACGTCACGTGTAAAGTACTAGTGCAGATATCACAAGAACGCAACGATAATATAGCATCTATGAGACGGACTATATCGAGTGGCTTCTGAATAAATGGCGAACATGTTAACTGATTTAAATTATGTATTTATTACTCGTTTGAATTTTATTCTTTAAGAAAATATAGCATTGCTTAGCTCTTGAACTACGGGACATCTTGTGACACTGATGGTTGGCTCTTGTCATTAATGAAAGTTGAAGCTTTTTAAAAACTTAAGATTCCGGAGCTAAGGGCAATAGGAAACATTTCTACCCAATCTCTTGAATAATTGTTATTAAATATATTTCGTACATTAAATATATAACGCAACGCTATATGAAGAACTGCAATCCTCGTACGACTGATTTGTAAGGCGCTTTGCATACAGCACTCGAGTTTCGGCAACTGGTAATTCTCGGAAGTTTATGAAGTTTTTTGTTGCAACTGACAACACTCTTCTACGACAATGGGTTCTTTAACCAGCTCGCCTAGCATGCGCGCCACGAGAAAAAATTGTCTACGCTTTTTGTCGTGTTTTAACCGGTTTCCGTATTTGGCTCCGGACACTAACATGCGTCTTGGTTTATTTTGATACAATATTATAGACAACATCGCTACAGTCGATTATAGAGATATATCGTGACACGCATGCTAGCCGGGCAGGCTGTAAAGAAGCATCAATGCAGGCCTGCATGATTCTGATGATCACTAATAATGTTTTTTTACTGGTTGCGGCAACTAAAGTTGCTAGTATGCAAAGGGCCCTAATTTTTATTATATTTCACTTGTATATAATGGCTGTTATGTGTCAAATATTCGAGCATACGCCTTCAAAGATTTCGGATATGCGTTTTTAATGTATTGTAGAGATACGTTACTTATTGTGTTGGTATTATGCGTTGACTTATCACCGCGGCTTTCGTGAATTTTTGGGTATATTTCATTGAAATTATATTGCTTAAAATTATATACTACGAATCGCCTTCTGTAGCTGGGGAAGGGAGACTAAGTAAATTATTATTGAGCACGCAAAATACAACTCTCTTTTTACACATATATGATTGATATTTCTCTGATTTCTTTTGACCAGATATCTTTGGTGATTCTTTTTCAAAATTGAAATTTATATATCTTTAATATTGTGTTGATTCATTAGTACTTTATTTTGGTTATGTATTATTGGACATTATTGTTCAATTCTAAAATAATCATTTTTAAACCCAGTATTGCTATGAAGTATGTACGTATTATTGCTATGAGGAAATTATTAACTTTTAGTGATGCATGCAATTGGGTACTTGACTACAGTAACAAATATTATAAATTTTTTGTAAGAAATCTAGCTTCATCAAAATCACGTGTCTAACAGAGTTGATTAAAAATAAGCCTAGGATAATTTTATATTCATAATTTAAATACTTAATTTTTTATCTGTAAATCACGTGACTAAAATCACCAATCACGATGCATGACAATTTTTCTTCTTTAGTTGTTCTACGGGGACCTAAGACCTAAGGTCCGATACCATACTGCCAAGTTATTAATTACATTTGTTTCATATTTTTGTTTAAAACTCAACCAAATTTGAACGCGGATGTGATCAACGCTCAAAAAAGGATCGATAAATTATCTACATCGATATTTTAGTTTCGAAAACATCAATGTCCTATCATCGATGGTTTTTTTAGTTTAATGACGTTACCACAATCAACAGATAGCGTTTTCGCGGCAAATTCAATTATACATAATATTTTTTTTTTTAAATGTTCAAATAAATTATGAAATCATTTATTACATGCCTGAGATAAACTAATAAATAGCCCTGTACCCTTAGTACGAGTTTTTCTCGAGTAATCGACGATTGTTTAGTTTTTCCATACATTTTTTAGTTTTGTAGTATCGACAAAACGCAAACTATCGTCGATTCGAGAATCGAGAACTGTCAAAATAAACTTGTAATAGGAATACTTTCAAAAAATAGTCAAGTACCCAATTCGACCGTTTTATATCTTATGAACGAGTCTATGCCAAAATATACCTTTGTCGGTGAGAGTCCAACATTATATTCGAGCCATTATATGAGTCATTATGTTACGCGTATAATTAAAGTTATTTACATAGTTTATTGATATATTATAAATAAATAATTTAAAGTAAGTTCTTAATGTTCATTTAAAGGCGCGTGTTTGCACATGTTTTTCTAGGAACAAAACACAAAACGAAACATTTTTGTTTAGATCGTTGTCTTGTGGTTATGGAAGAATGGATCATGACAGAAATGTGTAGCAAAAATATCTTTTGTGTAGTGTTTTGACCAAAACACGTGTGTAACACGCGTCTTAAGATTTGTATTATTTATTGATGCTTCATAAACTCGCAGCTGCATTGAGCCCTCAATGTTTCTGCTTATAAAAGACTTTGTTAGCCATTTTGTATGAACATCGAGCGTCTGTCGAACATTTTGCTACTACTTTTGACAATAATTTAGTAATGAACGTAGCCGTCTGCTTAAGGTGTAGCTTGTTACTTTCGAATAGTGCCGATGTTGTATTTAAGGTAAGGATCTCTTCAGTTATATTTTTTGGCTTCAGAAGCATAATGGCATAAGTACAGTTATGTGAGCGTTAAGCCGCGTTTACTAGTTTTACCCGAAATAAAACACTCAAAACGACTATCGCTGTCTCCTGCTTAAGGAACAATGGACCATAGATAAACATTTGGAGGGAAACCATGTTTCGCGTAGGTGTTTTTTATAATGTTTTAGTGCAGGAGACGCGGTTTACGTCATACAAATTATGATGTGATAGTCAATATAAATGATGTTACTACTTAAACGAACATTTCCGGAAGTGAAACCCCCCCTCTTTCTAATCCACGTCCCTTTTTAGGAGGGCCCTGGCAGGAGGCCGGGATAATTTTGTGTTATCTGCCTACTGAAAAATGCCCTAATTTCTGTGGAATAAATGTTCATATAAAAAATGTTATCGATTATTACACATTAATACAGCTGAGTAATTGACTTGATAACCAAATTCCCACTCTGTATCAAGTATGTATGACATTCGCCCCCCCCCCTGCCCCTAATTTACGTCTGTATGCTTCTGAGGCGAAAATAACAATTATTAGACATGATTCTGGCAGATGAGAGATACATCTGTCGCTGGTCAGCGCTTAAAACCAGTAGTTCAATTATAAGTTTTATCGTTAGCGATTTCCTAAAATATTTGCATGGCAAACGTTAATTCCTCACGTAACCGCTAGAGGCGCTGGGAATTTGCGTTAGGTACAAATATTTTGTTGTAGACGGGAAACCTTATAATTCAGCTACAGAAGTTCGGGCATAAATAATTTTGACACACGAAATCGAATCGATTCAATACGCCCATTATATTTCGATGATATTTCAACCAATATCATCAAGGGCCTTGGTTCGACAGTTTACAGAAACCATGATAGATATCGTTATCGTCATACATTTAACTAGAAGCACCACTTGTGGAAACAAAGAACATAGATGTATAGAGAAATGGAAAACTGCCGTTTTCGAGAAGTGAGAACTGTCGACATTAACTCTTACTAAGGCCACGTGTGCACGAAACTCGATTCGAATTGTCAAAATTTTTCGTGTTTGAGACTCAGGTGCACCGAATAAAAATCTACTGCGATGCTGCATGCCTTAGGCACATTTCTCTATACATTGGATTCAGTGAAGGTTTATTCTCCGTCAGGAGCCTATTCGGCCGCGCCCCCATGTTCCGAAAACTCTTCACTTTAGTGACAGTTGCTTAAACCTTAGATTAAGAACAAGGGGGAGTGCGATGGATCACATTTTTTCAATAAAATATATTTATACTCTTTTCCCTTATGGCATTGAGAATGTGATAAAAAGAGATGCCTACACATTGCTAATTTGAGATTTAGATTTTAGAAGGTCGTTAAGAGTAATATTGTATTACCAAATTGATAGAAGAAGCAGTGACAACCGTCAAACGAACAAACATAATATGCAACACTTTCTTTTATATTTTTTTATGCCAATGAAAAATAAACATTCATGTTACATACCAGTGGCGTGCAGTCCATATAGACAAAGAGACACTGCTTACCCTGACAATTCGCTATTTAACCAAATAAAGAATAAAAATCTTGACAATAAACTATTATCAAAATAGCATCGTTTGGTTTATATTTTAAATCGACGAGAATGATAATAATTACAGTGGTGGTGACATACGAGTTAAATAAATAATGTTGTAAGTTTTTTTGTCTACCCTGATGCAAATGCCTATGCACGCTTCTGTTACATACATAGTTATGTTATGTTCTTTCTCTCATATGACATAAAAAATATAAGAAAAAGAGATGCATATTCTTGTTTATTCGATAGTTGTCACTACTTCCGCTATCAATGTGGTAATACAATATTACACTTAACTACTTTTTATGTTGTATTCTTTATCTTATATTTTCATTGGCATAAAAAATATATTGAAAAATAGTATTCCATATGCTATAATTCTTGTTCATAATCTAAGACCATCGAGATACATGTCTCTGTTGACACTCTACGGCGTGGACCAATGAATTTATTGTAATTATATGTAAAGTTATAGTAGTGCAAAACTATTGATGAAATTAATAGATACAAGTTGGGACTGGGTGATGAGTAATATGTTATTATTCGTTCGTATATAAATCATTGCAAATTATATGGTTTTTGATTTGTAATTGTTACCACCCATTGACAGTAATTGATTGGCGGTTTTAGCAGGAACGATTGCCATTTTCGAAAAGGTGGTTTTAGACGTAAATCCACTTATATTTCGGTTCGATATTTTCGATGCTAATGTCGATAAATCTTCACTTATCGATACAGTACCCTAATACTTTATGCTCTTTTATAGTTGCGTTCCTTGAAATGCGAAATATATAACAGATAATAAGGTTCTTTTAAGTCGATAAATCGTCACTATCGATACAGTGCTCTAATGCTTATGCTCTTTTATAGTTGCATTGCTTGAAATGAGGTCTAAACTTCGAAAGTGATGTTCTTATGTTAACAAGAGTCGAAATAACTTCTCAGAAATCGACAAGTCTGTAACTAAGGTTACACAGAACAATATAGATAAGTCGTCCAGGTAAATACTAATTATTAGTTATGTCTATGGAAATAGTGTAAGATATGTGGAAATGGGAATTCTATCGATAAATATTGGTCTTATTCTGCGGCGCCGCCCGCGATAGGGATGAGGTCTCACCTGATTATCGTCATTTTTTAATCATCAAAGAATAAAAAAACATTGAACAATTTTATTCTAAATAAAATCTGATTTCTAAATGTCGGCAGTCCTCACTTGTATCCAATACATAAACGAACTTGATATAAATTAAATGTATAAACTTTGGTAGTGTAAACGAAATATTGTGTGAAATTAACGTTTATTGGATACGTAATAGAGTAAATTGTTATTTAGCCGTTGGATCGTGCTTGTCAATGTAAAAATAATTGCCAAATTTTTTCATACTTTAATACGAATAAATTAAATTTTCCTTGTTGTATTTAGCACTTAATTTAAAAGCACACCGCTTTTCGTATTGACAAGGTTATTTATAAATTATCTCCAAATTGAGAGTTGGGCACCACTAATTTTTCAATCGAATACGAATCGATTTTGGTTAAAACATACAAACATCATAAATAGATTCAAATTCGATTGCCAAATTTATTCTTGGTCGGGCTTCTGCAAACATTAATTCGTACGACTTTCAATCGTGCATATTTTGAAATCAACGATTTTATAAACCACAGAGATATTTTTATAATAACCTTGTTTGACATATTTGTTTAAATTAGTCTTACGTAGTTTGTCTTTGAATCTTTATAAGTGTAATTCATCCTCATTTATTTGTTATAGTAAGGTTGGGTTCAAACTATATAAATAAATTAACTATTCTTTTATATCGTTAGAGATTTTATTTTTCTATTCATCGAGCTTACACTTGTGAAGAGATGTGTAAAAGTCAGTGTAATTCCTCATAAAAATATATGCTACAACGGTCGCTTAAAGTTTCTATGCAAATAAATAAGTGAGAAGAAATCGTGTATTATTACAGTACGAGCGGGTACATTCGGTTCGGGTGTCACCTCACCGAAAAACACACTCGAGTGCAACCTGCCCTATCAGAATTAAATTAGTTATCACAGCCTTTATTATCAGTAATCAGGTACGTGTCCCTCCGCGGCGCGCCGACTCGCGGCCTGTCGGCGGTCGGTCGAGTGTCAGCAGTGTCACTCGCGTGTCTCTCATCCCGGACACGTGTACTGTGTCTCTGGTACGCACACCTGTCCGTTGAACAGCAGGCCCGGCGGACAGGACAGGTACGTGCGCGTCCCCGTCACGCAGAAGTAATACTTCTTGCACTCGGTACCTGGCTGCAAGAAGAATCCGTCCCTCTCGCAGAACTTGCCGCCGAACTCGATGGAGTTCTTAGGAGGCGCGCCACACTCGTGGTGCGAAGGGCTCACGCACGTGTGTCCGTCGAATATCTTCCCGCCGAGGCACGACAGGGTCGCCAACCGATCTCCACCCCCGCAGTAAAAGTATCTGGAACAGAGGTATAAAGAGTGTAAGTATTTCCGATGACCCATTTCCCCCCTCCCTTTCCTAATCCTTTCCCTACTTTTAGGTTGGTAACGCACCCATGTTTTTTTTGTTTTGAGTGTATGGGCAGTGGATATCACCCATAACTCGTTTGCCAGGCGCTCCTATAAAAAAATCTGTCAGATATTTTTATTTTTTAGTACGTAGCATAAATGAAGTGAAATTGTTTACCTGTGGCATCCGGATTCCAGTTCTGCATGATAGCCATCCGCGAGCCCGTCGCAGGAGTAGTCCTCGCGGGGACAGAGGCCGGGTCTCGCCGGTACACACGCTTCTCCATCGAACACGCGTCCCGCTGCACACGCGTAAACCGCTTTTTCACCGCCGACACAAGCGTAGTATCCGCGACATCCGGCATCCACCGCGTGGTAGCGACCGTCGGGCCGACCGTAACAGGAATCCTGTTCCAAGCTCGGGCATAGGTAGCGCTCAATTGGCGAACAGCGTGCTCCGTCGAACGCCAGTCCCGGACCGCACGCGAGCATGGTGCGTAGTGCTCCCTCGCAGTGGAAGTACTGCGTGCAGTTTGAATCCAAATCCTGATAAGAGCCACTAGGTAATCCTTCGCATTCATGCGCCGGTTCTGGTCCTCGACAATAAAACTGCGTCGTCGGTACACACCCGGCGCCGTCAAACACTAGTCCGTTCGCACAAGAACCCCGCGCGATCACACGCTCACGTCGACAGTCGTACCAAGTGGAGCACGAGTGCCAGTCTCTGTAGACGCCGTCCGGTCGATTGAAGCACGGACTGAGCGCCGGCGGCGGGCAGGTGACCCGCGTCGCCAGCTCGCACCCGCCGTCCACGAACAACATCCCGGGTTCACAGACACCACGGCGGATCACGCGGTGAGCCTCGCACACGAAGTACTCGCGACACCCCGCCGTGCGGTCGGGGTACGCGCCGTCCGGCTGGTTCTGACACAGCGAAGAGCACGCTTCATCGGAACAAAAGTCCGCGTCGCCGGCCGGCAAGGGCACTGCCGCCGATCGCGGTGGTGGGCACGGATTCGCACAAGTTCCTTTGGTACATGACGCCACCGAGCGGAGCTCGCTTCCCGAGCATCGGAGTACGCGGCGACATTCGTGTGAAGAATCGGGATATTCCCCGTCGGGCAGGCCGGCGCACACCGGCTCGTAGCAGGTGCCGGCGCCGCGCGCGCACGCCTGCCGGTCCAGGTCGAACCACGAGCCGGAGGGACACGTGCGGTCGACGGCGGTGCCGTTCTCGCAGCGGTAGTAGTGCCTGCAGGCGGTGCCGGGCGTCGCGTACGCGAAGGTGTCTGCGAGTGCACAGTCTCGGCGCACGCAGGGGTGTCGGCGGCGCGGCACGCAGGCGCCGGCCACCTCGCTGAAGGTGCGTCCGGGTGCGCAGGTGTAGCGGCCCGTCACCGCGCCCGCGCTGCACCGCACGTACTCCTTGCACTCCTGCGAGTAGTCCGCGTACAGACCGTCCCTGACACACTTGATGTTCTCACCGTCTGAAAAACGTTTCCATTGTTTGTATCGGTGATGCGTTCGCGGGAGCGATTTATAATTGTGGTCATTTATTTTTTAAAATAGAATCGCGACGTGAAAAAATTAAATCCAAGATAAACTTTGTTATTAAAAATACAATAAATATTAATTATGGTATCAGCTTATGTAAGATTAACATGAAATGTGTGTATGCGGTGCGATACTCACTGGCGAGTTGCGCGACGAGTGCGATCAGTATCGCGGTTGGTGCGGTGGCGGTGAGTGTGTTGCGGGCGAGCACGCGCGCAGACATGTCGGCTGCGACTGGCGGTGGTTCTGTCGGCGCGGCGACGCGGCGAGCGTGACGCAGCAGCGCGGCCGCGGCGCTCGGAGCCGGGGTTCCTTGACATTCGCACGCCCGCCTCGTAACTCGTAACTCGATCCCTGCGGTGGCCCGGATGCAGCCTCCGAGTTAGGAATCTAGACGCGCCTTGTTTGTCGAGAGCCCGCTGCTCGAGTGAAAATGACCGACGATGGAGCTCGTCGGCCGTGAACTTTGTCTTCTTGCGTAACGACAATGAGAAAATGTATTCGATGAATCAAACGAAAATTTACCGCAAATTAATACACAGGTATTAAACAGTCTCCGTGACTGAACTGGTTCTGAGAGGCTGTTTCTAAATTAAGCACACACATAATTTTATTGTGGCAATAAACTCCTGAATTACGTTCAGTTAACAGGTGGGTTTGGATCCCCCAATTTTGTTACCATGATTCACTAGACTAGTCAGAGCTTATCATGTGCATGGAATCGCTCATCTGCTACGCCATTACTATACGTGGGAAATATTTGCAAAAAGTAAAACCATTATGTCGAAACGTAATAAATTCTCGGTACTGAGCCGGAGTCTCTGAGAATCCGCATAGGCACACGAATGAGGCTCTATTGAGATGCAATAACTAAAACATATTTACGTAAGGTAAGGTAAGCCACAGCGGTATTTGACATTGACGCTGCTCTTCACGTAACCGTAGCGATATTTTACCATTTTAGTATTTTTTATACTTCGGTTGTAAAACAACTTTGTTACGGAGTTTGTTTTGATGACGTCGCGTCATGTTGACCTCTTAGACATCCGCGTTTTATCAATACGTGGCCATCAGAGGAACATTGTGTTGTTGACATTAACAGTTTGAACCCTCTACTGAGACAATAGAGTATGTGCAGAATGCGAGTTATGTGTGTGACTTGTAATGGTCATTTGCAGATTAGACAAAAGAAGATAGAGGACTAGGCATAACTACGAAAAAAATGAAGCATTCCTCAGTATGGATCGAAACCAAAATGGCGACTTTGCGAAATCTAGGCATCTTCATATTCCCAAATTATAATAAAAATAAATATAAAAAATATATACACCCAACAGTCACATACTTAGTCCCGACCCCAAACTAGGTATAACCTGTATCGTGGGTATCAGAAACTATTAGAGCCTTTCGGTCTAACAACACCCAGACTTGAAACAAATATCTGTAGGCCACACAAGCATTTGTCTCAATGCGGGAATCGAACCCGCGGCCTCTCGCTTCACAGCCGGCTACACGCCCGCTGCGTCACGAAGGCTGTCTGTGTAATTAAACCGCCGTATTTACAAATAAAATCAATAAGTATTTATTTCTTATGACACGGTGACAACTTACCTGTAAATAGATTGCGAAACTAAAATGGTGGAACCGGCTTCATAGTAAACACGTAATTTTCGTAGTTATGCCAGGTCCTCGTATTTTTCTTTAGTCATTGGTTTGCAGTGAAGAGGGGAGGAACCATCAGTATTTCCTATAAAGAGCCTTGCCCATTAGTCGCACAAAAAACGAAAAAGATTTAATTGCTGCATATAAATAAAATAATTAGTTATTTTAGTATTCTTTTTTCATTGCAAATTGACATCGTAATAGTATAAATAAGAACTGACATTTTATTTTGGTCCTTGGAGCAGGATATGCGTCATAGTTTTATTGACCCACTGAGTGCAAACTGTTATATTACAAAATGTGACATTACATTACACAACATATCTATGTATATGTATAGTTATAATTTGCGAAACACGCACAGCCAATAGTATTTTCCCATTTAAAACGTAGTAAAATCGTGGTTATAACCGCATTTACATGTGGATTGTTAGAGCTGTCTGTGAGCATTTGTAGAGTCCCGTTATATGGCGTGGATTTTTTAATGATAAGTAGTCTAACTGTACCATCCGGATGTAGTGCATGTTTTTTGTTTAGTAAAACAGTTATGAAGAATAGGTAATAAAGTAACGTCTTTGGATAAGATAAATATAATTGATTGATCAGTGATCACGTATCGAAAAATATTTTCGACTATATATAATAATTTTATTAACTGACGGAAATCACAAGAACATTAATCTTAAATAGTAAGGTACCTAATACGACATAATTCACATTCTATGTGATAAATAATTTAGGATAATCCTACATAAGTTCTGCCTCGGTAGCATGGTTGTATTTCGGTATGACTACTGTCCTGAGGTCTAGTTCAATTCCTGGGTAGGGCAAAGTGGTATTGGATTTTTCCATATCAGCCCGGAGTGTGGAATTTGTGCCCGATATGGCGATAGGCTCGCCTATCACATCTGGGACGGAGCTAAGCTCGGAGAAATGTGGGTGTTCTAGTTCGCTAGTGCGCTTCTGCCTACCCCTGCTATCAATAATCCATATTGTAGGTAGGTAAATGTGCATACCCCCTGTGCTAATCGCCTTTCGATCATTAACTCATGTCATGGCACGATTATAGTAAACATAGCCTCGAGACAAGTTCCGCATCCAATATGATCCAATCTTCGGACGCTTGGCTGACCGTTTGTTTCATTCTATTGCAATTGTCAATGTTATCTGATGCCTTATCTTTCCTTGTAATGTACGTTAGAAATCGCCATTATTGTAAAGGCAGCAGTGGCGAGGGGTGATAATTTTCAAAAGGGAAATCAATGCTATTTTCCACCGACTGCGCAAAAAGAAGGAGGTCCTGAATTCGTCGTTTTTTTATGTATGTTACGCGATATTTCCGCCGAATATGGACCGATCTTCAAAATTCTTTTTGTGTTCGATAGAGCATATTTCAAGGGTGGTCCCATATAAATTTGGTCATGATCAGATTTGAAGTCGGTCCGTTAATTGTGATTATAGATTAATACTTATTTAATAGCCTACAATCTGGCAAAGGGAGCGGACAGGAATCGGGTTGTATGGACCCTCCGCTACTGAAAGGCAGAATGCTTAATAGTACTATGTGTTTGTGTTCTAATTCATAGTAATATTATTAAACGCGTTCTATGATTATAATATTTCGTAGAATGCTAATATCTAATCTTGACTGATTTTTACTAGACTGATTTCTTAGGTTTACGCAAATGTTATTCACTGAAATAAAACTATTTTACGGATTCTATCACGTTTTGGTTTTAATTTTTATGCCCGACGTTTCAAAAGCTTTGCAGTCTTCGTGGTCACGGGTCAGTCTGACTAGAGTCTAGAATCCGTAAAAATAGGTTTATTTCAATTTTACCAGACTTCTAAAAATAACAAAAAGGTATCCATGCAATACAATTTGTCCAAATTGTTCCAAAAGTCTACATATCAATGTCCATATTATTTCATTAAGTAAGTATTATTTCTGAGAAATACAGGAAAATAAAAGCGTCACGACTCACGAGAATGGATTTATAATATCGACCTTCAATAAGTATTAAGTTTTCAGTATTTAATAGTGTATCATCTTAGTGTAACTACCAGTACTTACATTTTTTTTTTTTTCATAGCAGAGACTGGCAAACGAGCAGATGGGTCACCTGATGATGGAAAGTGATCTCCACCGCCCATCGACACCCAAGACACAAAAAGGATCATGAGTGCTAGCCTAAAAGGAGAGACGGGGAGGGAAAAGGGATTGGGAAAGGGAGGAAGGGAAATGGGCCACCGAAAATCTCACTCACCGAATGAAACTCGACAGCAAGCTTCCACTATACGTCATCTTTCTGTGAGACAGTGGTATCAAACCGGTCGAGCCGTCCCTTTCGTGCTAAAGACGTTATTGTCTACAGCGTGGCTCTACCACTCAAAAATTAAAATCTTAAAATGCTTCCAAAGAATTTTCTAGTGCGATTAAATTAAAATGTACCACCTGTTGGAATATATTTAATTTAGCTAAATTGGACCGTGTTGTGCAGAAATGAGCCAACCCACAAAAAAAGTTATTTTTATGCCAACATGTTCTAAACCATTAATAGACCATAATGATGTAAAGATGAGGTTGCAGGAAGTCGCTGGATGCAGGCAGCTTCCAACAGATCGATCTGGAAATCTTTGGGGGAGGCCTATGTTCAGCAGTGGACGTCCTGTGGCTGGTGATGATGATGAATGATGTAAAAAAATAGTTTGTGTGTTGGCTCATTTCTGCACAACACGGTCCAATTATTAATACGTATTATGGCCAAAGAATTTGCTAATTATGTTGATATATCATTTTAAAATTCAGAATAAATAACCAATATCAATATTTTATGTAAAGTTAAATGTAGTTTAGTCTGTCGTGTGAAATTATAAATTTTAATAAGGTGATAAGGATCACAAAATTGCTTATCATGTTAACCGGATGCTAAAAAAATAAAAATGTTATGTAGGAACAATGAGTGAGTGATAGGTACTTATTAACTATAATTCAATAAAAAATGAAGGTATTCTAATAGCCCTGTAATATTACTGTCCCACTGCCGGGTACGGGCCTCCTCTACTAATGAGAGGGGTTAGGCCTTAGTCCACCACGCTGGCCTAATGCGGGTTAGTAGACTGCACATGCCTTCGAAATTCTTGTGGAGAAATTCTCGGATATGCAGGTTTCCTCACGACGTTTTTCTTCAGCGTAATAGCAAGCGATAATTCACAAAGAAAACACACTTAACACAGAAAAGTCAAAGGTGTATGATCCATTTTGGAATTGGTCTCGAACCTCTGACGCTCGTCTCGGCAATCCAATATTCCCAACTGAGCTATCGCTGTGTAAGTATTATACTTAGAAGATAATATTGAAAACCTCTAGAGTGTTGTTTTCTTTTGTTAAACCCGGACCTGACTCAAATATAGCCATTTGGCGGGCGTCGAACTCGCTACAAACTTTTGTAATGGTGATGAGAGTTTTTTATAGTAGAACCTGGCAAATGTGCAGATGGGTCACCTGATGGTAAGTGGATCCCATCGGACACACCCCTGATACAAAAACAAACATGGATGTGTAGCCTACCTTATAGGAAGGAATAGGGAGTGGAAAGGGGAGAGAGGAGTTGGGGCACGGGAAATCTTAGTTACCCCACGAAACGTAACGAGTAAGATGCCGCGAGTGAAGCGAGAGGCCGCGGGTTCTATCCCCGCACCGAGACAAATGTTTGTGGGCCACACAGATATTTGTTTCGGGTCTGGGTGTTGAGACCGAAAGTCTCTCGTAGTTCCTGACACCCACGACACAAGACTAGTATCTTAGTGTGGGGTCAGGACTATGTCTACTATATATTATTTACTAGCTTTTGCCCGCGGCTCCGCACGCGTATTTTGTAGGGCCAACGGAAAAAGCTTTTGATTTGTCGATCCGCCCTGTCGTTTTAGTCTAAATATGGCGACCCAGATATCGATTTTGAAGTCAATTGGCCTAAAATGGCGGCCACTTTTGACAGGTTTGACAGAGGTTCTGTCGTTTGGAACCACGGGGCAACTCAGATATCGATTTTGAAGTCAATTGGTCTAGAAACAAAGAAAAACAAAATGGCGGCCACTTTTGACAGGTCTGACAGCAGTTCTGTCGATTGGAACCACGGGGCGACCCAGATATCGATTTTGAAGTCAATCGGCCCAGAAATAAAGAAAAACAAAATGGCGGCCACTTTAGACAGGTCTGACAGCGGTTCTGTCGTTCGGAACCACGGAGCGACCCAGATATCGATTTTGAAGTCAATCGGCCCAGAAATAAAGAAAAACAAAATGGCGACCACTTTAGACAGGTCTGACAGCGGTTCTGTCGTTCGGAACCACGGAGCGACCCAGATATCGATTTTGAAGTCAATCGGCTCGAAATCAAAGGAAAACAAAATGGCGGCCACTTTTGACAGGTCTGACAGCAGTTCTGTCGTTCGGAACCACGGGGCGACTCAGATATCGATTTTGAAGTCAATCGGCCCAAAAACAAAGAAAAACAAAATGGCGGCCACTTTTGACAGGTTGACAGCGGTTCTGTACTTCGGAACCACGGGGCGACCCAGATATCGATTTTGAAGTCAATCGGCCCAAAAACAAAGAAAAACAAAATGGCGGCCACTTTTGACAGGTCTGACAGAGGTTCTGTCATTCGGAACCACGGGGCGACTCAGATATCGATTTTGAAGTCAATCGGCCCAAAAACAAAGAAAAACAAAATGGCGGCCACTTTTGGCTGGTCTGACAGCGGTTCTGTCATTGGGAACCACAGGGCGACTCAGATATCGATTTTGAAGTAAATCGGCCCAAAAACAAAGAAAAACAAAATAGCGGCCACTTTTGACAGGTCTGACAGCCGTTCTGTCATTCGGAACCACGGGGCGACTCAGATATCGATTTCGAAGTCAATCGGCCAAAAAACAAAAAAAAACAAAATGGCGACGACTTTTGACAGGTCTGACAGCGGTTCTGTCGTTCGGAACCACGGGGCGGCCCAGATATCGATTTTGAAGTCAATCGGCCCAAAAACAAAGAAAAACAAAATAGCGGCCACTTTTGACAGGTTGACAGCGGTTCTGTAGTTCAGAACCACGGGGCGACCCAGATATCGATTTTGAAGTCAATCGGCCCAAAAACAAAGAAAAACAAAATGGCGGCCACTTTTGTCAGGTTGACAGCGGTTCTGTACTTCGGAACCACGGGGCGACTCAGATATCGATTTTGAAGTCAATCGGCCCAAAAACAAAGAAAAACAAAATGGCGGCCACTTTTGACAGGTCTGACAGCGGTTCTGTCATTGGGAACCACGGGGCGACTCAGATATTGATTTTGAAGTCAATCGGCCCAAAAACAAAGAAAAACAATATGGCGGCCACTTTTGACTGGTTTGACAGCGGTTCTGTCGTTTGGAACCACGGGGCGACTCAGATATCGATTTTGAAGTCAATCGGCCCAAAAACTAAGAAAAACAAAATGGCGGCCACTTTTGACAGGTCTGACAGCCGTTCTGTCATTCGGAACCACGGGGCGACTCAGATATCGATTTCGAAGTCAATCGGCCCAAAAACAAAGAAAAACGAAATGGCGACGACTTTTGACAGGTCTGACAGCGGTTCTGTCGTTCGGAACCACGGGGCGACCCAGATATCGATTTTGAAGTCAATCGGCCCACAAACAAAGAAAACCAAAATGGCGGCCACTTTTGACAGGTCTGACAGCGGTTCTGTCATTGGGAACCACGGGGCGACTCAGATATCGATTTCGAAGTCAATCGGCCCAAAAACAAAGAAAAACAACCCCTATTTCATCCCTTTGTAGGATAAAAATATATCGCACCCAATTTCTGTCCTTAGGGCTAAAACTATCCTCATACCAACTTTCTTAAAAATCCGTTCAGCGTTTTCTGGATTCCCATAAAAACTTTCATCCCCTATTTCATCTCATTAGGGGTTGATTAGAAAAAGTAGCCCATTTGTGTCTTTAAACTCAAAGATATGCACTATCCCATACCAAATTTCATTAAAATCCATTAAGTGGGCCTCAAATTCTTATACAAACGTTCATCCCCTATTTCATCCCATTAGGGGTCGATTTAAAAAAGTGGCCCATTTGTAACCTTAAACTCAAAGATATACACTGTCCCATACCAAATTTCATAAAAATCCATTAATTGGACCTAAAATCCCCATACAAACTTTTAACCCTTATTTCATCCATATAGGGGTTGATGAAAAAAAATTAAGTACCCCATTTTAATCCCTAGGGTCAATTGTATCCTCATACCAAATTTCATCAAAATCCATTAAGCGGTTCCAAAATTCCCATACAAACTTTCATCCCCTATTTCATCCCTTTAGGGGTTGATTTAAAAAATTGGTCCTTGGGGTTAAAAGTACCCATATACCAAATTTCATCAAAATCGGTTCAGCGGTTTAGACGTGAAAACGCCACAGACATACAGACAGACAGACAGACAGAGTTACTTTCGCTTTTATTATTTAGTAAAAGGATTAAAATTGGTATCGAACAGTACCCCTAGAACGAGTTTATTTTGTCAGTTCTCGATTCACGAATTCGACGATAGTTTGCATTTTGTCCATACATTTGACTGGCAGCGCCACTTTGCCAAAACTGCAGCGAACTAAAAAATGTACCTATGGAAAAACTGTAAACTATCGTCGATTTCGAGAATCGAGAAAAACTCCTATATAATAAGGGTACTGATCGAGCCGGCCCATTCGTGCTGTAGACAGTTGTCTATAACGTTGCTCTATCATCAGTCTGTGAAGCCAAGCAACAAAAATGAATTTTAATGCCTATAGGGAAGCAATATCAGATCTCACAAAATAGGTACTGTCTTATTTTTTTCCTCTTAATGTGAACGTGCGACAATCCTGGTATGAAGTACCCTTTTCTTCGAATTTAAAGTGAATTGTAAGTACAATCAAGGCTGCTGGTATATTTTTCCATAAATATCATGAATCATTTTAAAGCGTTAAATAATAAGCTATCCATTATACAGTAGTAAACAAATTACTAACCAGTGGATTACATAGAGATTATTATTCTTTCTATGAACCACTACGAACTAACCGCTTATTATCATTAATTACATATCGATGTAAAAAGATTTAGAAGAAACTAATGGTTCAGTTTTTAGCGGTTCTGGAGCAACTTTCCATAGACTGTTACGTGCAACACGAATTTTTTCAGCATATCTTTCTTTCCATCAGACGTCATCTAGACTTTATGCCAAGATCTGCCTCCCTATTAAGACGCTTCCACGGTTTTAACCCCTCTAATATTTAGTGCAGTAATCTAACGTTTCATGAGCAGTATTCCACAAACTGTTTCTTTCCTACTATTGTTATCTTGCATACGACCTAATAACAAGATCTGCGGCCTGAGCAGGAAAATTTCTGACAACCGTAAATGTATTCGAACTCGATGCGCGTCTATGAAATTTGTATGAAATATAAACAAACGTCATCAGTGCGCAGCGAACTCGTATACATTTTACATTTACATTAGTTTTCTACTGTCTTCATATTAAGACGGTTTTAGTTCACTGGGTTTATAACTTCTGCGGTGAGACAATTTGCTCTAATGTCTCTTTTCTAAACTTTAAACCGCGTTTTGTGGGATTTCCGTTTTACTCTACAATATAAAAAATCATATCTTCGTAAATTGTAATTAACATTAAGTATTCATACATACAGAACGTCCACTGCTCGACATAGGTCTCCCCCAAAGATTTCCAGATCGACCTGTTGGAAGCAGCCTGCATCCAGCGATTCCTGCGACATTTACCTTTGATTGAGGGAGGCCTATGTCCAGCAGTCGTCCTGTGGCCGATGATGATGATACATTCATAAGCCTGTATGACCTGTATCCCCGAAGAGGTAGGCAGAGGTGAGCTAGCGATCTAGAACACTCACATTTTGCCGAGCCCATTCCATTCCAGACGTGATAGGTGGAGAACCCATCGCCATATAGGGACAAATTCCAGACTCCGAGCTGATACGGGTCGAATCATCCAATATCATGTTTCCTGACCCAGGGATCAAACCCGAGTCCTCAGAACGATAGTCGTACCGATCATGTAAAACCTAAAACCATCACGCTACCGAGGTAGTCCCATAGAGTATTATTAAGCACCTATAACATAACGTAACATAAGCTCAAGCTTGTATTCCCGAAGGGATAGGCAGAGGCGCACTAGCGAACTAGAACACCCACATTTCGCCGAGCTTAGTTCCGTCCCAGATGTGATAGGGAGCGAGCCTATCGCCATATCGGGCACAAATTCCAGACTCCGGGCTGATATGGAAAAATCCAATATCACTGCCCGACCCGGGGATCGAACCCGAGACCTCAGAACCGTAGTCGTATCGAAATACCAACACGCCACCGAGGCAGTAAGCACCTATATTTATTCCATTTTCTGTTAAGAAATATTGTTGCGACAATGTACTGGAGAACCTTATTTTTCATACGTTAAAGCTCTAATAGGTTGTGGTTACTACTTTAATGCGGGCGCGGAATCTTCCCTCCAACTACGTAACACAGTTTTTGTGGCCTAGGTGTTAAACAGCAAGTCATCTGTCATCACACATGGGAAACTCCGAACGTTACGCGACAGTAAGTTACGTAAGTGGTAAAATTTCGTTAGGGCATTGACATTACAATAGTTAGTCAATCAGGCACTATTGTGCTTGACAATAATTGCCGTAGTCCGTACATCACGGTGAAAACCCGCCATAATGGCTCATTCACACGAGTTATATGGATATCAACTAGTTACCTAGGAACTAAATACTGTATTTGGACTTTTTGACGCTAAGGACTAGGAAATCGCTGCCCACGCCGCCGAGGAAATCAATCTATCAACTCTACATAAAATACAGGCTATATCGGTCTCCAATAACGTAGTGAATTGTGATACAATTTACATAAAAACGTAATATAAATAGCTATTTATTATAGGACATTTAATCTTAATAACGGTCATGGAATATTATATAATAAGAAATAATATCGATATTATTAATATATACAAATTCCGTGTCGAGACGGAAATATTGCAGCAATTGTATTAAGTAATTAAAGAATCACTTGTTTAACCATATAAGATAAGAGCACTGTGAATTGCTCGATTATCCAGATAGTCAATTATCTTGTACATACATAACGAGTTGCGACTAATCTGATCTTCCACCATTTTGCATAATAATTACATAAGTGCCCATTTATTTACTAGAATGACTAGAATCTTAAGAGCTTCCTTTATTACACAATCATAAGTGTGAATTTAATAAAAGCACGTAACCGCAGTTTGGTTGGGAAAACCTAGTTTGGGAAAACCGTGTTAAGGTTAAACTAGATGCAAGGGTTTGTTCATAGTGTTTAGCTTGTTATATATTTTTTTTACCCATAGATTTAATCGTTGGTATATCAATGAAAATTACAATTATAATTTAATTAGTTATTTAAAGTAATATTAATTAAATTTTATATAATTTATGTACTAGACCAGAAAAAACATTCAATGTTTTATATAATGGCGCGTGTCCTGCACCTGTTTTTTTCGAAACAGAACACAACACGCTGTCTCTGCTGGTAGAATAATGAACCATATAAAATGTGTGGCGAAACCATGTTTTGTGTAGGTGTTTTGTGTAATGTTTTAGTGCAGTAACGCGCTTTAAGGTACACATAAATAATTTAAATGATCCCACAAATATCAAATGTAAACGTTTTTATTCAATCATTATCGCTATAACTGCTAATCTTATTTGGATTTTTGACATGCAAATAGATTATGACTCTTGACACTCGAATGGAATTTGACTTCGGTTTTCATTTATTCATTCCATCGAAGTAGAATTAAAAAGTTCACTAATGTCACGTTAAAATTACCAAATGACAAACTGATTTCTTAAGTTTACGCGAATGTTATACATTGAAATAAAACTATTTTTACGGATTCTATCACGATTACGTATTGTTATTTAAGCCTTCGAAACGTCGGGAATAAAAATTAAAAACCGAATCGTGATAGAATCCGTAAAAATAGTTTTATTTCAAATCCAAATGACAAGTTCTCGAATCTAATGCAACATTAGCGCACTTTTAACTTGATTTCGGTGGAATTTGAAGTCACCTAATGAAATCGGAACGAACATAAATTCTAACCGAGTGTCAACAGTCAGCCCTCTTGATTAGAATACAATTTATCTACCTAGTACGTTCTCAATTCCCATGAGATACGTCTTAGGACTTTCACGCAGGCGGGGCCGAAAGCCTGTATAATATTTTAATATATTGAAATGATATACCACATATACTAATTCGATTGGATTTATGCGTTTCTGCATGCATGAATCATTTCAATGTTGAAATTGCTTTTATCGAGGTCTTATCGTCATTGTTGTTGACCTCCTCTAGTATTTATATTTACGGAGGCACTACAAACTAATTAATAATACGTGTAAGTCTACGTGTCCGTCTCGATTTCTCGACGGGTAATCCCGTGGCTGAATGCGGGTAAACATCGAGTTTTTTGTTCCAAACCGCGAGAATCATGGATCGCATTAGCTATTAGCTCTGTGCTCGGTAAAGAAAACCACGCAGTAGAGACTACGACCAAAATGCTACCTGATGTTATTAATTACGTTTAGGCATGACATAAGCTCAGGCTATATCTCCGAAAGGGTGGACATAGGCCCACTAGCGAACTATACCCACACATTTCGCCGAGCTTAGTTCCGTCCCAGTTAGATAGATAGTCGTGCCGAAATAAAACTACGCAATCGAGGCAGTTACGTTATGAATTGACAGATATTCTTACAATTTTCGTTTCTCAAAACTAAAAAAAGTTGCAGCACTATGGTTAGAAAGTGGGGGGTGACCAATATATTCTGAGCTAACTGTTCCGACTCTAGCCTTTATTCCAATACTTATACATGAATCTAAACATAAAGCAAGTTTTTATATACTAAAAATTTGTTTTATAAATGATTACCTGATTAGCGTTCTGTAACTATATTTTGTGATAAGATGTCATATAAAAATTATAGAACGTTATATGTAAAGTGCAGTATGGGAAGACCCTAAGAATGTTAGAGTCTGTATAATATATACTCGATTGTTTATGTAAATAATACATTTGGACAGTGTGAAATACCCTTATACCTTACCTATACAAACATCTACTACGCTACGGTGGTAAACACTAAACAATGCCAGGTCACCATGATCCTAGGTACACTGACCGGATTTTTACAAAAAAAAAATAGTTCATAACCGTCGCGTGTTATTTGTCTATAATTATTTACATATTTAAATCACCTACTACATTCCTGGATTATATAACACGTTATTTAACATGTCCATAGCCCAAAAGAATTTTCTCATGAATAAATTGATGTAGGCACCCACGTAAGTTATGAAAATTAGCAAGTATTTTAATTTATTGTCTTTTTTAAGGCTCCGTGGCCAATTGGTGAAAACGGAATCCTTATCATTTCGGTGTTTGTCATCGTCATCTGGTTGTCTGTATGACACAGCCTTTTACTCGGAAACTATTGGGAGTTGGGACTACCTAAATAAAAGGTTGGTTTGGCGTCCTATGAACCGCTACTCAAATGTGAAATGAAAATATGGAAAATCGAGATGTCAATTTCATTTTAAGAGGACTTGCAGCACTTACTAATCTAGAATTAGTCCTAAACTCGATTTAATTTAGAACTGGTTTGTATATTTAAATCGAGATTTAAGATAAATCGATATTTATGCTAATAAAATAGTTTACCTAAAACTCCTGCAAGAATTTCGCTCGCGATGATATGGTCACGTTTTGAAGAAACCACAGGAGCACGTCGTCGGTCGCAATTGTCTAGACCTGAGCAGGAAAATTTCTGACAACCGTAAATGTATTCGAACTTGATGCGCGTCTATGAAATTTGTATGAAATATTAACCAAACGTCATCAGTGCGCAGCGAACTCGAATACATTTGCATTTACATTAGTTTTTCGTGCTCGGGCCGCAGTTTCTAAAGCTGTCTTATGGCTAACTCAGCTTAGATTCAGCTTTATTACCAGCCTATTAGTAATAATAATCTTTCTTTCTTTCTACCTACCCTTATCCCACTTTGAATGTGGGGTTGGCGCAACCCACTTTTTCAAGCATGATGCAGTAATTATTTGGCTAAGTTTTTACGACCGGCTGCCTGCCTGACGTCAACCCCTTCTGAGGGGGTCCAGTCCCAGGCAAATTAAAAAAGGAAATTCGCTTTACCCGACCTAGGAATCGAACCCACGACCTCTTGATCCACAGTCCATACATGCTGCCACTAGACCAAGGAGGCGACTCCTATTAGCAATAATAATAATTTATCGAAATACCAGAATACTAAAAATGCCCGGTTGCCTTATTTGTTTTTTATTGACCAAACTAATATTGATATGTATGTTTATAATAGCGCATGACATAATTAATTTCCTTGCATAGCACGTGAACATGACGGAATGAGTCATGGCTAGTTCCGTATTTACACGTACCTACGAGTATTAGTACATGATTCAGGGTGTGTACATGACTTCCTCCGTGGCGTGGTGGCATTTCGGTACGACTACGGTTCTGACTTCTGAGGTCTCGGGTTGGATCCCCGGGTCGGGCAAAGTGATATTGGATTTTTCCATATCAGCCCGGAGTCTGGAATTTGTGCCCGATATGGCGATAGGCTCGCCCCCTATCACATCTGGGACGGAACTAAGCTCGGCGAGATGTGGGTGTTCTAGTTCGCTAGTGCGCCTCTGCCTACCCCTTCGGAGATACAGGCGTGAGCTTATGTTATGTTATGTTATGTTATGTACAGGGTGTGTGAGAGATGTGGGCTATTGCATTTGAAATACTAAGGCTACATAACGTAAGACTTGTACTACATAACGTAAGACTTGTACGGTGGTATGTAGTGATGATGGATCAAATGATCATTAGTATCTTTGTTGCGACTGCCCTTATCCCACCTTGATGTGGGGTCGGCGCAACACACTTTCAAGCATGTTGCAGAAAGGATTTTGCTTAGTTTTTACCGGCTGCCTGTCTGACTTCAACCCCTTGCGCAAATTAAAGTAGAAAATTCGCTTTGCCCGACCTAGGAATCGAATGCAAGACCTCCCAGTCCACAGTCCATATACGCTGCCACTAGACCAAGGAGGCGACTCAAATGATAATTAGTATAACAGACATATATTTACTGGAGTACATACTTAAATAAGCTCACGCCTATTTCCCCGAAGTTGGCTGAGTCTCACTAGCGAACTAGAACACCCAGTAGTTAGCTTAGTTCTGTCCCAGATGTAATAGGAGTCGAGCTTATCGCCTTATCGGATACAAATGCCAGACTCGGCTGATTTTAAATTGCAGTGGCGAAGTGTGACAACTTATAAAAACAAGCCGATACTACTTTCCCTTAGATTTAATACCCATTTATTAAGGTAAGTCGGAAGGAATCGTGTTGTATAGACGCTCCGCCACTACTAAATTGTAAAACCTAAAATAACGACCCCGGGATCGAATCTGAAACCTTAGGACGCCACCGACTGTCACTGTGACTTCTATAGCTAGGATTGACAATGGCATGTATGTATTGATATTAAGGGCGACTTGCAGCGCTCTTACTAATGTAGAGTTAAAGCTAAACTCGATTTACCCTACAGCTCACTTCTATCTTTAAATCAAGATTTGGGATAGTTAGGGATTTATCGCGGAGCCGCATGTTGCCCTGACCAGTGAAGCTCAAGTCTTTGGGAATGCAAAATAGTAGGGTAACTTTTGACACTTGATTCGATTGCGAGTACGATTCGGTTTCATTTATTGACTTAAAAATCCACCGAATACGAGGTAAACAGTGCTCTAATGTCACGTTAAAAATTACCAAATGACAACTTCTCGAATCTAATGCGACATTAACGCACTTTTTAACTCGATTTCGGTGGAATTTTTAGTAAATAAATGAAACTGAATTGTAGTCAAAACCGAATCGAATGACAAAGGTCAGGGGGCTGTCTCGTGTAGTGGAGAAGTTAGACACATTTCTAGCTTATTTCCGTTCATTTGTGTTACGAGGGGCGAGTCCATGGGGCGAGCATAAACATGGAGGGGCGAGCCTGTGACCATATTGTGCACTGGGCAGTGGGCACAACACAATATCCCGTGAGCCAGAATTGCTCGCATAGGTCAAATACCCCTTTGTCAACTCACTGATCTCTGTTACCATTAAAGGAAAACGAGGTATTTAATAATGGCGCAGCGGGCGAGTGCCGACTGTGAAGCGAGAGGCCGCGGGTTCGATCCCCGCACCGAGACAAATGTTTGTATGGCCTACAGATATTTGTTTCGGGTCTGGGTGTTGTGAGACCGAAAGTCTCTCGTAGTTCCTGATACCAACGACACAAGACTCGATCTTAGTGTGGGGTCAGGACTATTTATGTGACTGTTGGGTATTATTTATTTATTTAATTACCTTGTTTTTTTCTTAATAGGGAAAAGCAAAGGCTTATTTTTTATCATGTTCTAATATTTATGTTTAATGTCTTATACGGCTTTGTTTGTTATCAGTCTTGTGGCACCAAGTTTTTTATTTTGCTGCATGTGTATTCAAGGATTATAATAAAACATTTTTCATATATTATTAAGTAAAGTATATTTTTGCTTACCCCAGTTCGAGGCAGTATATTCATTATTACCTTGTACTTTACATTAATAACATAGTATCGTGCGTGCGTGAAGCATATAAAAGCATAATTAGATAGTACAGCAAGATGTTCCAAATGTGGCGGATCTCGAGGGTTTTTGTACGCATTCCGAACGCATAATTAATGCCAACTGATGGCCAACGGTTCCGTACTCACGTCTAACATTACTGTTACTAGCCGATCTTATCCGGGTTAAATTCTCAAGTAAAAGCGTTCAAGGTCTACGAAATATCACGGCGTTAGTCTACGGATCTACTTTAAAGTAATCTGTATAGTTCTAAACAATAAAATATAACAAAAGTATATTATTGAATTTGAAATTTAATTGTGTCATATTATACCAATAGAAACGAACTTAAAATATAATGCACTTCGAAAGCTAGCAGCAAGTTTTTACAATGCGGATTTTACTAATGATAAATTACTTAGGTACATGTGACAGACATTAATTGACGGTTTATTAATGACCATATCCTGGTTTCCGAACGGAGCCGGATGTGACGTCGATCAACATGTAAACATAAAGGAGCGCAACGCACTCGAATATGATATTGTACATTTTGTTCGTTTTATCATAATTAGGAACTCACTGCTAGCCGGAACTTGAGTCGCGCCGCAAACAACTAAAGACATATACACATAGGCGGTGTGAGAATTTGAACTCATGTTTACTGTCGTTTCACGTTGGAATTCATGTTACGTCCCTCGAATGTTAATGCATTTAAATCTCTAAACCAAAGCAAATAAAAGTCGCACAGTCTGATTGATTTTGGATGGTAACTCGATTTGCTACCCGTTCGATTGAGGGATATAAATAAATTACATGTTTTGCTCTCTTGGTTGTTTTGGGTATTTTTTTTATATTTTGTTAATAATAACAAGATATATCAATATCGCTTTAACCGATATAATCTAAAGCAAATGTAAAGCAATACAGTCTTGTTTTTATAACATTATTTTTAAGGCAGCTGTATTTATCACATTTGAGTAATGTCAATTACCAGATACCTTTATAGGAATAATTTTATTGCATGCCAAGATTAATGTAAGGGACATTGTCCATTATGACGCCTCAGTTTCACATCACCACCGCTTCGCCTCACATACAGCTAATAAAAATGGACTTTAATTAAATTGTGTGGCGGTTGATACATTTTGGATTATTAATTTTAAGTTAAACTAGTGGGAAATGCGACAGTGCGCAGACATCATTTATGTCTATGGGGATTTTAAAACGGAACTAGCCTCATATCTTAAAACTCTATCAACTCTACTTTAGTAGTAAAGCAGATACTTCACGTATCTGAGTGAGTAATTAATATTCTTCATTTTGTGACCGCTCCGACAAATAAAGGCAGACAACTCAATCTATTAATATTTTAATACTATATTTAATTAACGACTACCTATTTGCAATAAGATATTAAAGACTTGACAAATTAAAGATGACAATAAATTATGAAGGTTCCAAGAATTAGTAAAAATACAAATAAAATTACGGACTTTAAGATAAAATGGTAAATAGGTACAAACTTCTTTCCTAATAGCAAGAAATATTTACCATATTGGGCCTTACTTAATAAAATATTTACGCGCTTCTTATCTTTAAGAACAGTTTGTCACTTTCTTCCTTGCGTCACATTGTTTGAAAATGAGAGGAACAAATTGTTTATAAACATAAGAAGCACGTATTTTTTTATTAGAAACAATACGATAAAAAAGAATCATAAATACGCAGGAACATATGCCAGTACCTAAATAAACAAGTTTGTTCTTGACACTGTTATGTGGCCTCAGCCTATTATCCCCGCACAATAAAACCTCATCGTTCGATTATTGCATAAATAATGTTTTTTTTAGATATCGTGACTAATCTGCGAACCGTACACCTGTAACGAGACACAATTTAGATTTTACATCCTTCTTTAATTATCAATTTGGTCAGAATTTATTAACGCCCGTGAGTAATCCACAACTGTTTATGGCAAAATTTGTGTTTTATTTTTAATAACTTAAAAAACGATTATCTCGTTTGCGCGCTAATTTTGTTGTCTATGTTAAAAAAAAGTGTACTACGTCTTGGCAATCTTGTTTGTTTACACGTATTTTTATTTTTGTCGAATTTCTAGTAATAGATCACGACATTTGTCCTCAATTTTTTTGAATATAATTAATTAATATTAGTGCTTAGATTTCTGATTATATTATGTCTAATGACGCCGTTAATGCTTATATGCATAACGTCTATATATTTAGTGACACGAAATATCATCACGTTAACCCGGATTTTACATATTTAAACACAATTTGTAAATTATAAATATAGGTACTAGGAAGGATTACGTAAAATAATTAATTCTGACGGATTGATAGAATATTATTAAGCGGATTTCATTTGGATTATTAAATATACGTGTAAAACAGTCATGAGATGCAAGTTTTTGATTTTTATAGTCTGTAGCACATTTTTTTTGTAGTACCTACGTTTACAGGTATGCCAATAACAATATTATACTTGTTTTCTTCTAAATAATAATGGCTGGCTAATTTAAACGACGCACAGACTGGTATTTAACCCAAAAAGCTGGCCATAAATCAAAATTGTAAATATCAATGCTTGGTGTTACCGTTGGGTCTCAAAACAGGTAGATAAGTATGACGTCATGGGATAGCATTCCCACTCAAGACGGCTTTAAGAAACAGATTTAATGTCAGTTATTTCGCAGCACTCATTTGATACGATCAGTCTTTGTTCCCGGTGTTACCGTACTCTACCAAAGTTTTGTTGCATTTTTTTAATGTTAAAAGTGATTTTAGTGAAAAAAGTTAATATGGATGTGTCCGACCAAGGTATGTACTCTATACTTAAGCTATTTTTTCTTACTTTTTATGGTTATTTTGTATGTTTTGCCGCTCCATAGACTCTACTATAATTTAATGCACTTTAGCCATGATTTTTAAAATGTGTAAGTGTTTTTAATAACCTTGTACTCACTTTTACTATATGAAAGTTACATCATAGGATATGTTAGAGTCTCTATTTTGATAAAACAAAATAGAAGTTTTCCCCGATTGTCACAAAAATCAAATAAAGCCGTAAGTATAGTCGTTATATTAATTTTTTGCTTATAATATTTTTTTATTATTTTCAGTTTCTGAAGCTGCAGTCGTGTCTATGACTCGAAAACAGCTACACGAGTTAATAAGAGGAAGCACAGAAAGGCTATTTGATGCAAAACTCAAAGATTTGGACGAAAAAATATTAGCAATTACGAAATGCCCAACAGAGAAATTGCCCGATTCCAGTTACATATTCCAGATACGTACAGTTGTATGGCTGGCAGCCTATGTCACCAACAGTCCATAAAATATTAATTCATGCTCCGAATATTATATCGCATGCGCTGTTACCGATTGGACAGTTATCAGAAGAAGCAGCAGAAGCCAGAAATAAACATTTTCGCCAGTACAGGGAAAACTTCGCAAGAAAATTTTCAAGAAGAGAGTGCAATGAGGATGTCTTAAACAGACTATTACTAACCTCAGATCCATATTTAAGTTGTTTGAGACATAATATAAAAAGATATAGACAGTCAATGTCAAAAGAAACGATATCCTTTTTAAAATCAAATGGGTCTGAGGAGAGTGATGAAGATTAAGACTTGAACGTCTTTTTTGTATTTTATATTATAAATATTTTATTTTTGGTTGTATATTTTGTAATTAGGTGTTAATTAAATGAATAAATATAATTATATATTATATTATAAATATTTTTTGTGCACCCACTTGCAATTAATGTAATTATTAAGGCTTTAGCTTCAATAAAAAGTTAAATTCAATCAAATCAGTATGTGTATACATATAACTATTACGATATTAGTGTTAGTAGTAGCATTATATTGAATAAAAAAAAACTAGATACATTAAAAGCAATAACAATATTTTTGGCCAGCTTTTTGCCTTAAATACCAGTCTGTGCGACGAAACCGATGAAGTTCTGGATTTTTATCACAGGTCAGCCAATTTTTTGTTCAAAGTATTGTTAGATGTCCGATATTGGAATCTGTGTCCATTATGAAAATAAACTCTCCCCTATACGATGAGGAGTAAATGAAATAATTGCGTTATTGCCCATTTTATCGGTGATGTGGGTACCTAACTTATTAAATGGTAAATTTTACCCAACTGCCTTGAAAGGATATGTTTCTTCCAACGTTATATCACGCCTGTGTCCTACAGGGGTAGGCGGGTACTGTTTTAACTACTTTCACTCCATTCAACATCATAATTTTTTTCATGCATTTTCGTTGGTTTAGCGTACTCCTGACAACTCCTAACATGTCCTTTATATTAAGTCAAAGAAATGCATAGTAAATATAGTAAATAAAAAGTATGTACCCTAAACCGACGCGGATGCATGCAGAGATTGATGAAAGTGAATGAAACGAAAGTAGTATATCGGAATCGGGCGAAGTGGAAATCCATAGATTCTGCCTACCCTTATGGGATACAGACGTGATATTATGTATGTATGTAAATAAATGTAAAATCAGTACCTAGTTATATTATAGATTTTAACGCGTATTACAGTAAAGATTAGTATAAGAGTGAGTTGAACTCTTATCCGGATTTGACATAAGTACCTACTAGGCCTGTCCACATACAAGTTACAACTCACTTCACATACCTTTGAAATGTCTAGAATCAACCTTGTACTACGCATACACTTAACATATTACTAAATGCATACGTTTATTACGCAATGTACAATTCGAATAGTAACTAAACCGGATTATAGGTGTCTTTTCAGCAAATCTGCCTGCCTGCCTCGGTGGCGTGGTGGTATCTCGGTACGACTACGGTTCTGAGGTCTCGGGTTCGATCCCCGGGTCGGGCAAAAGTGACATTGGATTTTTCCATATCAGCCCGGAGTCTGGATTTTGTGCCCGATATGGCTATAGGCTCGCCCCCTATCACATCTGGGACGGAACTAAGCTCGGCGAAACGTGGGTGTACTAGTTCGCTAGTGCGCCTCTGCCTACCTCTTCGGGGATACAGGCATGAGCTTATGTTATGTTATGTTGTTCAGCAAATATTACGGAGCAGAGACGTGAACTCTCAGATTACAGGACCGTCGAAAAATAGATCAAAATCAATCAAAAATCAAAATCAAATCATTTATTGAATCCATTAAATGTTCAAACATTAATTAGATTCCATCAAATTTTAACTCTACCGCCTGTTCGGAAGGCTGTTTCGCCAGAGGAGAACGGGCAAGAAACTCTGACGTTGCTCTTTTTAACACCAATTTACAGTCAGTTACTAATACTGTACAGCACCAGATACAGAAAGACCTTAAATTAGAGCAGCTAAACCCTCATAACAATAGATATCTAATAATATAGGACAAAGTAACATACAAGATAAACTGAGCGACCCACATAGCCACGGCAAGTTGAATTGACACATGCAAACAAAACAGTGCGCTGGAGATGTGGTGTTGGAGGCGACTATTACGAATACCTTTGACTGCGCATCGTACAAACGCAAATACAATCGCAAATACGAATCCTCAAATATTTAAATCATCAGTAACCAGGACTCTATGGAGTGTTTGATTGTTCAGGGCTATTTGGAAGGGAAATGATCTCGTGGCCGATCTCCAACGCATTGGACAGATAATATCAGAGCTGCTACACAAAGTTCCACTGTGGAATGCTCGCGCAACGGCATATACTGAAATCGGTGGAGACGCATCGCAAAAGCTTGTTTCGAAGGACTAATAATCATGGTCGATCTCGGTTCCCGGTCTCCTAAGGCAGTATTGTTGGAAACGCTAAAATCGCACCATCTGAATAAGTTTTGTATACCTACCAATGTAGCTTAACAAAAAAGTGTAATTTAAATGATTAACTGATTTTTTTCAGGTCGTAAATATGGGTTTCTTCTATCTTCTGACACTTACCATCAGGTGACCTACCTGGACCTAAAAGGAAAGAATGGAAGGGAAGGGAAGAGGGAATGGGAAAGGGAGGGGGAAAAGGGGCCACCGGAAATCTCACTCACCGAAAAAACGCGACAGCAAGCTGCCACTTTACGTCGGTTTTCTGTAAGACAATGGTATTAAACCGGTCGAGCCACCCCATTCGTGCTGTAGACGTTACTGTCTACAGCATGGCTCTACCACTCAAAACATCTGAAAAGCTATTATTATCTATAATGTATAGGAATATAATTACCTACCGAATGTATGATAATTAAGACACTTATAAGGAAACGTGTCTCATTGTTTACATTATAAACTATTCTAAAGCTATAAAATGGACGTAATGTTGTTGGCATATACCGAAGCAGTGGCGTGCAATCTATATAGTCAAAGATACACTGTGTACCCTAACATTTTTATATCTACATTCATGACTATAAACAAATTTTGAAAATAAAACCATTGAGTTTATATTTTAAGTCGACATGGGGATGATGATGACGTAAGATGTAAGAGTGGAAGAAAATCATTTTGCAATTTTTTTGTTTACCCTAATCGGATTGTCTGTGCACGTCACTATAACGAAGTGATTTTAAAACATGTTATAATAATAGCCAATAGGTAACGTCACTCATCCTATCTGCAGCTAGATTATAAAAATTATTTGAAACACTTTAAACGACTGTAATAAAACTTTTTACGATCGCCAGAGTAACATTTTAATGTCTTCATTGTCAACACCGATAGTAAAAATGGGAAAATGTTTAATAGAAATTAAACTGGATTTTTATTCTGTCTCTACAAAACGTTATTTGGCTACAATTTCACACATTTTAGCTTATAGGTGTAACTTTTTAACAGTTGGCGAAAGTTTCACCATGGATACGGGCTGTGTCACCGATTTTACACAAATTTGTGGCAGCTCAACTAAAGGCGCGCTTTCTGTACTAAAACATTACACTAATCACCTACACAAAACTTGGTTTCGCTACGCATTTTTATCTATGGTCCGGTGACCTAAGAGCAGGAGACAGCCAAAATCATTGTTTTTGTGTAGGTGTTTCTGTATTTTGTTTCGAGAAAAACAAGTGCAGAAGACGTATCTTAACAGATACATCCAAAAGTCACACACATAGTCCTAATCACACACTAGGTTTAATCTGTATCATGGGCACCATAAATTACGAGGGAATTACGGCCTCATAACCCCCTACATCCGAAAACATGATCAGACATATTGGTCGGTGCGCGAATCGAACCCACTATCTTTTCGTAGCCAACTAATCCGCTGCATTCTTCCTACAAAGTTCGAGGTTGCTCGAAATCCCTCACGATTTCACAACCTTTCTGCCAAGTTTTTATTCTTATTGCTTGTTCGTAAAACTTGTCATAAGTCAAGTTCAATTAAATATACTAATGATGTGCACATAAATTTAATTCGAATCATGTTTAGGTTCCGTTTTGATTACAATATTAAAATAATTCACATGACCTCAACACACGGACCCAGGTGGAGGTACGTTTACTTGATTTTAAATTATGTTAAATTTATTGATGGTTGTCAAAATGTGTGATTGTGGCAGTGTTTCTTAATTTTATGGGGTTCTAGTGCTTGCGGCCTGAGCAGGAAAATGTCTGACAATATTTGAGCTCGATGCGTGTCTATATTTGTATGAAATATTAATGTCATCAGCGCGCGCGAGCTCGAATACATTTACGATTGTCATCAAATGTCATAAAAAATGACAGAAATTTTGCTGCTCAGGCAGCTGTAAATAGCTTGTAATTATTCATGTAAAATTAAGCTAAATAAAATATGTAACCGAATATTTGTTTAATAGCGGAAAAAGTGTCTCTATGGGCCATTTGCAGCTCCGCGATAAATCATTAAAATAATAAAGATATTTATCCCAATTCTTGATTTAAAGATAGGAGTGAGCTGTAGGATAAATAGAGATAAGGTGTAACTCTAGATTAGTAATAGCACTTCAAGTTGTTCCATGTGAAATAAACATAAGTTTATTTTTAGCAAGACATACCTACTAGCCCTATATGTATTATGACCTAGAAAATGTCATAGATATATACATATAGGTGCGTATACAAACCTAAGTTCTAGTGAGGGATACTTTGGGCTTAAGTAAGTAATAGTATGTCACTTTTTCCTTGTGTCACACTTTTGAAAATGAAAGGGATAGACTATTCTTAACTTAAAGACAGACAGCTTCTGTGGCGCAGGGGGTGTGTAGCCGGCTGTGAAGCGAGAGGCCGGGCGTTCGATTCCTGCATTGAGTCGAATGTTTGTGTAGCCCAAAGATATTTGTTACAAGTCTGGGTATTGTGAGACCGAAAGTCTCTCATAGTCTCTGATACCCACGATACAGGTTATACGTAAAGACAAAAAATCTATATTATCAGGTACATTTTGCTGCTTTTTTCCTTTATTTTTTTAAACCATAGTCCCTAAGCTAACTGATTCAGCATCCGTGCGTCACTTGAGGTAACCACTGAAAACCAGCGCTGTTATGATTCTGATCACAACACAGCAACATGCCGAGTTGGTCACCTTTAGTCACAAAGTACACATGCACTATGTTATTATATTATATATTTGTTTTTGCTTATTAATTTATTATTTAGAGGTTCAATTTAGTAACTTTGTTGCATACGTTCAGTGACAATAAACATTTTTCTTCTTCTTCTTCTTCTTCGTTACTGTCTCTGTGGCGTGGTGGTATTTCGGTACGACTACGGTTCTGAGGTCTCGGGTTCGATCCCCGGGTCGGGCAAAGTGATATTGGATTTTTCCATATCAGCCCGGAGTCTGGAATTTGTGCCCGATATGGCAATAGGCTCGCCCCCTATCACATCTGGGACGGAACTAAGCTCGGCGAAATGTGGGTGTTCTAGTTCGCTAGTACGCCTCTGCCTACCCCTTCGGGGATACAGGCGTGAGCTTATGTTATGTTATGTCTTCTTCTCAGGTAAAATGTGTTTATAAATAAGGCCCTATGTGTCCCTAGGAAACATCTTCATTGTTATTTTGAGAAATAAATACGTCCGGTACTGTGTAATACAAGGCTGATTTTATTATACCGATTTCAAATAACCTTGTGATGAGCAGTCGCTTCTTTTTTATTTGATACATCATATTTATAGTAAATAGATAAAAGTCCGGTTCACAATGATAGGTCGCAGTAAATAAATAAACAATGCAAGAATGTTTACTTCGTGATGTGTACCTATGTATCTCGGAATCCTCATAGATTGTCCATTTAGATCACGTTTTGTTTTTGCGTTGTTTATTCCAATGTTAATTGGATTAGGAAAACATAAAGTTAACCTTCGAGAATGGATAATGGGTCGAGCCACTATTTACCACTTCATAGTTATTAGACAGCCATTATTAGTTTAGTCCCACCACTATCTCACCTTACCTTCAATAGGCATGTGCATCAGAACAGTTTATTATTGTTATGATTCTTTTAGTAATTAGTTTAATCCATGTACTACTGGTGTGTCTATTCAAATAAATAAATAACTCTCACAGAAAGCCAAGTGAAGTGGCAGTAAGCAGAAGAATGCTTTTCAGCGGCCGATTCTACTACTGTCAAGTCTCCAAGTCTTTCTTTGTTAACCCTGCCTTTGTAGTTGGCCTAGAGTTTGTGCCAAGATCCGTTTTCTATATATATAAAAGAAGAAACTGACTGATTGACTGATGTATCAGAGTACTTCCAACCGAAACTATTGGAACTGGAACGTGATTACACACGGCTACCTTTTATGACGTAATGAGCACTAAGAAAGTTTAGGAGATCCAGGTAGGGCCGGACTCCTTAACGATGTTATGAGGTGGTGACCCCGAAATAAATGCATGTTATTTAGTGCACTATAAATTTATTATACACTATTTATTTATATTTTACACTATAAGTTTTAGACGGCCTCGGTAGCGTAGTTGTATTTCGGTATGACTACCGTCCTGAGGTCTCAGGTTCCATCCCCGGGTCGGGCAAAGTAATATTGAATTTTTCCATATCAGCCCGGAGTCTGGAATTTGTGCCCGATATGGCGATAGGCTCGCCCCCTATTACATCTGGAACGGAACTAAGCTCGGCGAAATGTGGGTGTTCTAATTCGCTAGTGCACCTCTGGCTACCCCTTCGGGGATACAGGCGTGAGTTTATGTTATTTAAGTTTATTTTCTGTAAAGTTACAAGTAGTTACAAACGAGTGAGTTGTCCCGTGGACACGTATGCACTGAGTCACCAATGCTTCAACGGGTGGAATTGTGGAAATACTGTGTATGCAATGCACCTACAAAAGTATTTTTGGAAATTCATCCCCTAAGGTTGTAACAGGGGATGAAATTTTACGCCGACGTAGTAGCGGGCAAAAGCTAGTATATATATAGAAAAGGAGAAACTGACTGACTGACGTATGTGCATACAGCCGAAACTATTGGAGCTAGGAACGTGAAATTTTAGACAAATCTTCCTTTTACGACGTAGGTTACGGGGTTGTAACGGGGGATGAAAGTTTGTATACAGTCAGATTCTCACGCGGGCGTAGCCGTGGGCAAAAGCTAGTCTTAGAGAATAGTGAAACCTATTCATACATATTATATAGATTATCGAGGTTCTTTCTATAAAACGTAATGTATCTATCGCCGTTTCTTCTTCAGAAATATAAAAGTTAACGTATAACATAATCACAAGTTTAAAAACTTAACTGACCGACTTCCAGTTTACCGATCGTGACCAAATATATGGGACCACCCTTGAAATAAGCTCTATCGAACACACAAAGAATTTTGAAAATCAGTCTACATTTGGCGGCATTTGATATCGAGGAACATACATAAAAAAATACAGACGAATGGAGGACCTCCTTCTTTTGTGGAAGTCGGTCGAAAATAGAACATATAAATAAGCTCACGCCTGTATCCCCGAAGAGGTAGGCAGAGGCGCACTAGCGAACTAGAACACCCACATTTCGCCGAGCTTAGTTCCGTCCCAGATGTGATAGGGAGCGAGCCTATCGCCATATCGGGCACAAATCCCAGACTCCGGGCTGATATGGAAAAATCCAATATCACTTTGCCCGACCCGGGGATCGAACCCGAGACCTCAGAACCATAGTCGTACCGAAATACCACTACGCCACCGAGGCAGTCGTAAAATAGAAGTAGAGATTATTCAGCTATAAGAATATTCTCTTCCCGATATTCTCTTGCTTGACATTGGACGCGGTCGAATTAAATATGTACAATAACTATGAATATTTATTGGTTCAATTAATAACAAACGAGTGAATAATTTCCTTGCGAACTAGATACGGTCATGAACTCATGAATGAAACACTGTCGTTTGATTTATTGGTGTTCCCGTATAGGCGTTGTGTGAACTTGAACTCGTAAAGAGACTATACATATTACTAGTAGTTAGTATTTTATTATTAAAGATCATAGATAGTTAGATTAACTGTAATATTATGGCTAATATTTTAAACTATTTTTACGGATTCTATCACGATTTGGTTTTTTTTTTTTATGCCCGACGTTTAGTAAGCTTTGCAGCCTTTGTGGTCATGGGTCAGACTAAGGTGTCATTTGCCCAAAAATGTCTTTCGAAACGTCGGGCATAAAAAAAATTAAAACCAAATCGTGATAGAATCCGTAAAAATAGTTTTATTCCAATGAATAACATTCGCGTAAACCTAAGAAATCATTAATATTTTAAAGTTAGAATTAGGAACGCATGACGTTTCATCTTGGAAAAGCGTTTTGTTTTAAAGTAATAGGGGTACGTACATACCCAGTAGCATACAGTTAGCATACTAGGCCTCCAATGCGATTTGTCAAAGCAAAATCGAGGAAAAAGTTAAATTCTTATTTCTATAATCCTTTTTAAATTTCAAGTGAATCTGTATAATTAAAAACCGTGATATTAATTTATTTTTCAATTTAAAAGTAAAATCGATTTATTTTTAAATAAATTCTTCAATATATTGATAGTGCTTATGAAGGCTCAGGTAGATTTGGATTATTTTCTGGTCAATACTAGAAAAGAAAACCTTAAACTTATAAAATGTTCATCAGTATGGGTAGGTTTTGCGTAGTCTGTATGTCAAACAAATATCGTGGTTGAACTACAGAAACTACGAGAGACTTTCGGTATTATAACACCGGGTTACACCAATATTTATTTCAGTCCGGGAATCTAACTTGTACCTCGCTCACTGCAAGCAGCGTTATGAAGGTTTTCTGGGGTCCGAGCAGGAAAGTTTCTGACAATCCTAAATGTATTTGCGCTCGCTGCGCACTGATGATATTTGGTTAATATTTCATAAAAATTTCATAGACGCGCATCGAACTCGAATACATTTACGATTGTCAGAAATTTTCCTGCTCGGGCCGCAGATTATAATTTAGGTCTAGTGTGTAGTGGATACTTATTATGTTTTCTCATTAGAACAGCTAGATACAGCTCTTGATCGTGTCTATCTATACGTCGCTCGTCGGTACTTATAATTATATATTGCACACGTGTAAATGATCAATCACCCATGTGATTAAAAACAACGCACATTTTATGCAATTTATGAGAAATAATCATCGATATATTATTTACCTAGATTTCCTTCAAATAAATAAAATTATTTACCTAGATGCACAGTTGACGCTCGGAAAATGGGACAGCAAAGGAGTGCTTAGGCACTCGTTTTGCCTACAGTCAAACGCCGATAGAATTCTAAATTTCAAAATTCAAATTTAAGAACGTTTGATCATTTCGTGTAAAAAATTACTTTATTACACGTGCATATGGTTATATTTGTATTGATTTAATTAAAACTTGTGATCTTTTTCTTTGTTTTATTCCTGAGATCACTTTTTAGGGAGATATTTGCAAAGAACTGTGCATCTAGGGTATATTATATTGTTGGAAATAATAGGTGTTTATTAATTCCAATGATCCAATGTTATATTCTATTGAGAGTACCTAACCTTAATCCGCCTCCTTAGTCTAGTGGCAGCATATATAGGCTGTGGACCGGGAGGTCGTGGGTTCAATTCCCAGGTCGAGCAAAGCGAATTTTCTAATTTAATTTGCCCGGTACTGGATCCCCCAGAGGGAGTTAACGTCAGGAAGGCAGCCGGTCGTAAAAACATAGCCAAATCCTTTCTGCAACACGCTTGAAAAAGTGTGTTGCGCTGATCCCACATTAAGGTAGGATAAGTGCAGGTAGAAAGGAAGAAGTAACCTTAATAGCATTTGTGGTAAAGATAGTAGACGTTAAGCGTCTTAATTCTTCAATTTTTCTTCACTAACTACCTTTACTCGATATCATAGATGACCAATCTTGTTTTCCATATTGTAAATCTGAAGGCTTTATTTTAACACTAGCTCCATCTGTTGATATGGCTCTGAATTAAGTGTTTCTTATCTATGCAATGAATGATAGAACCTCGCTTGAATCTTGATAAGTCTTTTTACATATTATTATTAGATATTTATGTTTTGTCTTGAATCGTTAGTCATGTTTTATATTATTTTAAATATTTTCCTAGAGATATTAGGTTAATAGTTTTTATTTCTCTAATGATTTAATTTTAGGCTACTGAAGTTAAAGTTTCTAACAAAGTTAACTTTGTCTTGATTAGTTATGTCACAAGTTTACCGATAGATGGCAGTACGATTACAGTTAAAACAGTTTAAGGCTTTCACGCTTATCACCTCGCTGAAAGCATCACTTTCAGAATAGTAAATTCGCAGGTAAGTATCACGCTTGTTACCATATGATACTTAGACAATTATGGTAACTCTTGCATTTGTTAAGAGAAGCAAATATCAATTAAAGAGAGGTTGTATTAAAGATGGCGGCGGTCACGTCGGCAAAGCAGTCGTACCGGGCCGGTGGGCGACGGCAGGCGACACGCAAGCGCAACAGGTAGGTTAGCGTTCACGCTCCGTCGCATTTGCTGGTCCCGTGCGCACTCGCGGCCCTCGCGTTCAACCACCGAACGACGAAATGTACGAAGACCGTCGGTGACCGTGTGAAGTGATCGTTACAGTGTTAACAATCTGTACAAAGTGCATGTGCATGTGATATGACGAGAGGAGTCTGAACGGGCCACTAGCTGCAGCGGATTAACGGTAAATTTCGTCAGCCGTGACAATGCGTACCGCGAATGTTTACCTGTCAGGTGATGCGAGATATCCGAGTTCACTTTATCAATGTTTGGAGACCTTATCGTAGTCACATCTATAGGTATTTCATGCATTGTCCCACGTTGAGCTGGCGAGAGCTCGATAAATTTCTTCCACGTAGTCGACACTCGGCAACGGTGTTTACTCGTGAATTATGGCACTTTAATACTCGATGTGTCCGTATGACTGACACTAAACACTTCATATTATTCTTGCTCACGTATGTACTTTGAAGAAAGTAGTTTTAGCTAAAACGTTATGGAATTAGCGGGTGTACCGTACGAAGAAAGTAGACTTCGTTAAATATGTAGGTAAAATTTTATCTTGTCGGTAGGCGTGTATGTCTTATTGGATTTTAATTGACACCTCGCTCACACAGTTAATTGACGCTAATTGCAATTTTATGCATTTCAAGATGCATTCGTATTAATTAATTAGTTTTTGTTCTATAATGTTTATTATCTAGTTTTGTGTGGTTTACTAAGTAGTGCGGGATAGTGACCGTTATTTCACTTCCTCGATCTTCGTTAGATTTGAAAAAGTCAACTGAACATGCATTTCGGTATGATGAGTAATCATTTTTTGGGTGTGACGTATTTGAATCTTGTATAAAACATGAATGTCATAGTTCCTAGTGCGAGCTGAAATATGAGTGAAGTCGGTTAAGACAGAAAGCATGGTCACTCCATGGTTTCCGAAATAACGAGTTGCAATATAGGTACTTACTAAGATATTATGCAAAAAGTCGTTAACCCTCTAAACGCAGTTGCATTGCTAAATCATTGAATTATACATCGGATATGGAACTTACGCTTCAAAATTTCATGTATTTAAAATCGTCTCCGACTGCAACATCCTCCATATAAGACGTATCCGGGAAAACCGGATAGATAGCAAACATACCTACAGGTATATGCATACGTATTTCAACGTATCATTTCGTCGCGTTTTCCTATCTTTCAATAAAACACAAGATTGTGAGTCTGAGTAACGTCTGCTGGTCTATTTTCGTTTAAATGCATCAATATAACAAAGTCTACGTTTGTAGAATTTTTGGTCCTTCGAGCACGATCGAGCAAAACTCTTAATACGGTGTCTGCCTCAAGTGTTCCTAGCACGAATAACGATTAATGGCAAGAATAGCAGCTCGCATTATACCCATAAAATCACGTCGGATCCGCGAAAGTAGAGATGCGTCTCTACCATCAATCATCTCGCCTATGTAGGTACAATGTTTTCGCCAAGATTGGTTCCATCCAATGATGTGATAGGAGGCTAACCGTTGCCAAATAGGACACAGTTTCCTGGACTGGACTGATATTGAGCAAAAAATAACCATGTCACTATACTCGACCCGTCTTCGAATTCGAGTTTTTTTTATAGCAGAGACCGGGAAACGAGCAGATGGTAACTGATTTTCACACCCAAGACACAAAAATCATGGGTGCGTTGCCAACCTAAAAGATCCCACGATATCGGAATTTTAAAGACGGGGCCGCGTAAAAGTCTAGTTGTGTTTAAATAAGTTGTCATACGTTATGAGTATGCGCGTACGAAAAAGAAATTGAATTGAAGTGAGTAAGCGCTCTCGCGAACACAATGAGACGTAATTGCGTCTGCAGTTCCCATGGAAAGTTGTAAACAAGAGCGTACTTTGGCGCACTCTACTGTTGGCTACATCCAGTGTCATGGTAACACAATGCCACGCTTCAATTACGGAACGTCTCCGATGAGATGCATCGACCTTTTTTAAAGAAAGTGGTTTGTGTGAACTGAGCTGGGCAATCGATTGCTCCTCAATCAACTGAGTCTTATCATCTTTTTATTTGAGGAGCGTCTTCAAGTCAGCTTTAGTCTTCTTTTTTCTGCTGTACTTACATAACCGCTCCAATATGGCGTCAGCGCAACTTTTGCACATGAAGCGTGATCAGACAATTACGAGGTATAAATGAAAATTCGTAAGGCCGAAGTGTTTTGATAGCTCGATAAAAACCAATGCCCTGACAATTTTATTCATTCGTTCACTTTCAGAAATGTGGATCCATTATTATTTGATGACAGAATCAGTGACATCATCAAGGAAGTTTGTCGTTCGTAGTATAACATAACATAACATAAGCTCACGCCTGCATCCCCGAAGGGGTAAGTAGAGGCGCACTAGCTAACTAGTACACCTATATTTCGCCGAGCTTAGTTCCGTCCCAGATGTGATAGGGGCGAGCCTATCGCCATATCGGGCACAAATTCCAGACTCCGGGCTGAAATTAAAAAATCCAATATCATTTTGCCCGACCCGGGGATCGAACCCAAGACCTCAGGACGGTAGTCATACCGAAATACAAGTACGCCAGCGAGGCAGTCACTATACAATCACGTAGTCAAAATTTCCATAAAACATTTCTTTACTATTTCGTTTACTAACTTCAACCACATCCTCAACGGTCAACGTGTACGGTGTAGACAATAAATCGATCGTAAACATAACCTTTATAACCGCTACACCTTGTTTATAGCCGTCGAATAAATAAGCTATCCATGGAGTGTTTTTGTGGAATAAAATACCCACAAACAGAACATAAACTGTAATGCACATCACATTTTCACACGCAAAGTTCACAAGCGCATGCTATGTAAGTCCAGATACGTGATATTTATTTATATAAAAAGTGATATATTATTTTACTACCACGATATTTACAGGATAATAGTAACATTAATATATGTACTATAAATTATATCTAGGAGTGTAAGCATTTGTACCACAAATAATATATTTCCAAGGTGTGGAGATAAGAGAGTATAATATTATGATTTAGGAATACTTATTATGTGAATGATATCTTAATTATACCAATTTATACGATAATAATCTGTAGAGATTTATCAGCATTGTTACACTACTCATAAATCTGCCAAAATTGTAGCAAACATTTTCCTTACAAAAGACTTCAACGAATCCAGTGTCTCATAGAATGTATTAGACTCTTTCTTTGTACCTGACCTTATCCCACCTTAATGTGGGGTCGGCGCAACACACTTTTTTCAAGCATGTTGCAGAGAGGATTTGGCATAGTTTTTACGACCGGCCGCCTGCTTGACGTCAACCCCCTATGAGGGATCCAGTCCCGGGCAAATTAAATTAGGAAATTTGCTTTGCCCGACCTGGTAATCGAACCCAGGTCCTCTCGGTCAACAGCCCATACATGCTGCCACTACACCAAGGAGGCGACATTATAAAATGTATTAGACTAGATTAATAAAATTGTTGATCGCGGCTTTGCCCGTATTAGTTTTTCCGGTATAAAGTCTATATAATTGAGGGATAGTGTTGCTTTCTAATATTTAATTTTCAAAACGGTTAGTAATTCCGGAGATTGCCCATTACATACAAACTGACAAATAACCTAATTTTACCTCTGAATATTAACTTACTTTGCTATCTTGTGCTATAGTTAACTGTCTGTACCACCCATAAGGTAGAATATTGAGGGGTGTCTGATATATGATGCTTCAGACATTCAAGGTCACAAGACCCATGTCAAATTTCAAACTGTACTCTTTCTTTCTTTCTACCTACATATATACCTACCCTTATACCACCTTAATATGGGGTCGGCGCAACACACTTTTTCAAGCATGTTTGCAGAGAGGATTTGGCTTAGATTTACGACCGGCCGCCTGCCTGACATTAAACCCCTATAAGGGATCCAGTCCGAGGCAAATAAAATTTGAAAATTTGCTTTGCCATACCTGGGAATCGAACCCAGGACCTCTCGGTCAACAGCCCATACATGCTGCCATTAGACCAAGGACGCGACTCAAATGTAATTTCAAACTGTACGAATCACTCAAAAATAGTCTGCATCTAACATTCAGTACTCGTCCAATGATATTTATGCTGAGATTCGAGTCACCTAGTGGACGCCCTTGACCCACTCGTTACTTCAGACTTAAACACGCCAACTTGTTCGGTTATTCCCTGAACCGGTTTAACTCTTCATCGATAAATAACTCCTCACCAATGATCACCTCATTGGTTTATTATACTCACTTGAGTGGTAGAGGCACGCTGTAGACAGTAACGTTTACGAATGGGTCGGCTCGACCGGTTTTATACCGGAATTTCATAGACTGAACTGACTGAAGTAAGGCAGTAAGTAGAAGCCACAACGAATACCTACACATTAGATAAACTCACGCCTATATCCCCGAAGAAAGAAAGACGGAAGAAAGAAAGAATGAAATAAACTTTAGCCAATGTCTCAGGCAACAATGAGTAGGAGAAAACAAAAATAATGAAACAAAATATCTAGTACTAAGAGGTAACAAATTGTGTTAATTAGTAAGTACAATTATGTTTAATATTATTAGTAACGTGACCTACGAGCATACACAACACTATGTGCGTGCTCATTTATCCTAAATAAAGAGTTTTAATATTTACTTACTATAGAGGGCTATCAAGCAACTTTCCATATAAAAAATTGATCTCAATCTTGTACCGCCATCAGCCACTTATGATACAATTCGAGGGCGATTACTAATTTGATTATCAATTTACACCGTAGAATGTTCTGTGAAAGGTTAAGAATCACGTGAGACAAGTTTATTCCCTATGTTATTACGCTGGTCGACCTGGCGCGCGTATATTTTAAATAAACTGACCGACTTATGACCACGAAGTCATAACTTTTGGATCATATTTTTTGTGCTGTTGTCCCGTCTATCTTTGATCCTAAGCCATCCGAGCTCGAGACTTAGAAGACGTAGAAGATTCTACCAGACACTGGTATTCTGCCAGGGCCAATAAGGAGCCAGGCGAGGGGAGGGGGGTAGGCAGAGGTGAAATGGAACATCCACCATCACCATGTCGTTCACCATGTCGTTTAACCGAAATCTACGTATCTTTATGTCATGATAGAGAAATACCTTTTGAATGGCTATTATAATTTTATAATCAGTTTTACAAATTTTCTCACAACTTATACTAAATCTTGATAAAATTACACATACATACATAAGATCACGCTTGTATCCCCGAAAGGGTAGGCAGAGGCACACTAGCCAACTAGTACACCCACATTTCGCCGAGCTTAGTTCCGTCCCAGATGTGATAGGAGGCGAGCTTATCGCCATATCGGGCACATATTCCAGACTCCGGGCGGATATGGAAAAATCCAATATCACTTTGCCTGAACCGGGGATCGAACCCGAGACCTCCTGGTACACAGCCCATATATTTTGCCACTAAACCAAGGAGGCGACCGTATATGCTATTCTCAGTCTTATTATAATAACGGTGTCTTTATTTAAGTACACTGACGCAAATATTTATATTCAGTTTGGCAGTCGTAAAAATGCGTCCGACATTGTATGTAATTTCCATAGTAATGAGATGTCTACATTCAACAGAGCCTTGTACTTCCAGAGCGAATATGTATGGGCTTTTAAAGGTAGAAAGTTGGCAAACGAATTCACCGGTCACCTGGTATATTATCAATGCATTTACACCTACAATACCAATAAAACTTGGTAAGCGTCGCCTATTAACTCGTACGACTACGGTTCTGAGGTCTCGGGTTCGATCCCCGGGTCGGGCAAAGTGATATTGGATTTTTCCATATCAGCCCGGAGTCTGGAATTTGTGCCTGATATGGCGATAGGCTCGCCCCCTATCACATCTGGGACGGGACTAAGCTCGACGAAATGTGGGTGTTCTAGTTCGCTAGTGCGCCTCTACCTACCCCTTCGGGGATACAGGCGTGAGATTATGTTATTAACTCGTCGGAGGCACATATATATATTACATAAGCGTATGGGCCACCGGAGACCGAGCCGCCCGTGACTATCAGACTAGTGATAAACCGATTATACAAATGATGTTTTCCTAATGTTGTCGACGGGCTTAAAAAAGGAGAAGGTATGAGTGCTAGAGCCGCGCTGTCGATGGTGACGTCACAGTACGAATGGGCCGGCTCGACCGGCTTGATACCACTGACTTACAGAAACCCGACGTAAAGTGGCAGCTTGTTGTCGCTTTTCGTTCGGTGAGTGAGATTTCCGGTGGCTCATTTACCCCGTCCTTTGCCCAATCCCTTTTCCCTCTCCTTCCATTCTCTCCTTTTAGGTTGGAAACGCACCCATGATTCTTTGTGTCTTAGGTGTCTATGATCACTTACAATCAGGTGACCCATCTGCTCGTTTAGGAGTCTCTGCTATAAAAAAAGGTCCTCAATTCATCTGTATGTTTTTTTTTATGTATGCTACTCGATATCTCCGCTAAATGTGGACCTATTTTCAAGATTATTTTTGTGCTCGATAAAGCTTATTTCAAGGGTGGTTCCACATAAATTTGGTCACGATCGGATAAATTTTGAAGTAGGACCGTTAGGTTTTTGCCATAAATATTGTAGAGATATTGATCAACTTATTGTGTATTTGGCTCTTTTCCGTGCAAATCCTGGTAATTGCTAATATCTTTTCGGGAATTCAGTGTTCGGAAATATAGGAAAGTCGGGAATGGAATCATAGATAAAGAACAAAGATACGGTCTATGACATTTAACAAATATCCCAAAAAAAAACAGACATCGACGTATAAAATACCAAAATCGTAGTAAAACTGGAGTATTTTCAAGTTTTGCAAGCAACATCTTATTAATCATCAAAATTCCTTGATAACAGTCATGTGATCAAAATAAAAACGAGTATTTTGAAATGTTTTAACAATGACGTCAGTTTCAAACTGCCGTAGGTAGTTGGCGCTCTATTATTTTAGTATGATGCCTCGGAAATCGGTATGTGTTATAACCTTTTGGTTTGAATTTTACTAATGAATTTCAAAGAATAATATAAAAGCTCTATTATGGCGTAACGGAACGGAATGCAACAGTTGGCTAATATTCAATTTTTAAATGTTCCCATAAAATTATTTAAAAATGGAAATCCAGTAGTAACAGTTGCTACGTTCCATTCGATCGTAGAATGGAAGTTTTCGCCAGCTTAGGTCCAGTTTTCAAAGAGCTGATTTTACCTCGTCCTGTGCCAACAAAATCTGAAATGTAATGCAACATAGAATATCAATTAAACACAAGAGGCATCACTTAAAAAAACATTTTAGCTGAGCAAATGACTAGTGATAGTCTGTCACTTCTTTCCTTGTGTCACATGGTTTGAAAATAAAAGGGACAGACTATTCTTAGCCATTTGCTTAGCTAAAATAAGATCCAAGTTTTTAATTTTAGAAGTACGACACAAAGATTACACAATTTAGAAAATACGTACAAGTCTACTTACAGCTTGAATATTATAAGTTACCTTTAATAATGTTATAGACACTTTTATCCCTTATTGGGGTCAATATCGACTGAACACAAATGTGCGGAATGAAACTAGCTTTATTCTCAAGATTATAAGATATAATTTCTACTGACTTAATATTAATTTTACGACTCATACGTACTTGACTTAAACGAGAGACCGTGACAAGTTAAAATTAAAAAGTTAACTTCTGACAATCGATCGTATACATATTTTATTTTCGAATTCTGTTTCGTAGTTCTTTAATCAGAATTCATATTAGCGTACAATAGAAATTAATCTCTATGTAAATGTGAATTGCGTACAAACTGGAAAGAGTTTCGACATCGCTTCGATTGAGTGAACCTCGACTTTTGATCACGACCGTGACCGACTGTGAACTTGAGAGATATAATCCTTAAATAATGGACAACATTATTATAATTTGTGTGATGATATTATCTGGAAATTGGATGTGGAAAAGAAAAGCAAATACTAAAAAAAAACTTACATATTATCCAACAAAAAACATACTCCTTTTTACTGTACGAACAAATGTTTGTAACAACTATCTTGGAAGCATTATGTGTGTCCTTTTATTAGCTCTGTAATATTACTGTCCCACTGCTGGGCACAGACCACCACTATTAACGAGGCGTTAGGCTTTAGTTTACCACGCTGGCAAAATGTGGGTTAGCAGACTTCACATACCTTCGAAATTCTCATGGAGAAATTATCGAGTATCCAGGTTTCCTCAAAATGTTTTTCTTCACCGTTAGAGCAAGAGATAATTCTCTAAGAAAATACACTTAACGTAGAAAAGTCAAAGATGTATGCTCCATTTTGGGGTTGGTCTCCAACCTCCGATTTTTATTTATGTTTGTGCTAATTTATATTAATTTTATCACGTTGGTAAGTGTAATACTAAAATGAAATGATTATAGCATGGTCAAAGATGTTCAACAGTACCTAGAGTATATACAATTCTATTCCTTCAATGATTACCAACCTCGTTCTCAATGATGACCAATGATTACCGTTGGACGTCCGCACTTTTAAGACAAATTTTCCTACATAAATTCATAATAACACCAAAATCTTATTCCATCGTGTCTGAAGTAAACCTCCTTTCGGTATCCAGTACAGGACAAATGATATCTCAGGAAATCACGCGTTGCCTGACCTAGGATTATAACCTAGGACCTTAAGTGACCTCATAGACCTATTGTCGTCTCCTTGGTATGGTGGCAGTGTATATGGGCTGTGAATCGGGAGGTCCTGGGTTCCTATGTCGGGCAAAGCGTTTTTTCTAATTTGATTTGCCCGGGACCGGATCCCTCAGACGGGGGTGGCGTCAGGCAGGCAGTCGTAAAAACTAAGCCAAATCCTTTCTGCAACATGCTTGAAAAGTGTGCTGCGCAGATCTCACATTAAGGTGGGATAAGGGCAGGTAGAAAGAAAGAAATACCTCAAGTCACCTCCACTAACAAGAGCCTAGCTAGACTAAGGAGGCGATTAGAAAGAAGTAAAAATCAAACATCAATAATCACAGGAAACACCGCACCTGAAAGAATGTCGCCAGTCACAAGTGTCACAACTCACAACGTCCTGATTCACAATACAACACAAGACGAGAATTGTAAAACAGTTTTTATTTACATTTCGACTTTCACTAGACAGTGCGGGCGCGCGGGCCGGGCGAGGTCAACAAAGCATTTGTTTGAGCCTGCCTCGCGGTACGTGACTGGGGTACACATAAACTTCCACAATACACGGGTATTTATACCGCCACTACACGTTCGTCAAGCAGTCCAACTGTTCGGCCAACCCTCCATGTGGAGTAAGGGCCTTTAGTTGCGAATGTTGATTTTCAAAGAGAATGCTCGTATCTTTTATGATTATTACTATAGCTTCATTGTTGCTATTGTTTCGGGTCTAGATTTTGTGAGACCCAAAGTCTCTCGTAGTTCCTGATACCGATGACACAAGACTCGATCTTGGTGTGGGGTCAAGACTACGTGTGTGAAATGTGTGCAAATGAATCATAAAACCTAAATCTTGATTGACTTTTTAACAAAGGTAATTAATTACCTTTGTTAAAAAGGAGTTATAAAATATTGAACTTTCACCATAGATGTTAAAGAGTTTGATCGAACGTGAGTTGGAATCACGTTGGACTGTTGGACGATCGTATAGAATCGGCATAATTTTACTTAAAAATAAAACGTCTGTAACCTCGAAAACTTGAAGAGTTTGTCATATTTGCGGTGCGGATTTGTTTGCCCTTGAGTGGTGAAATAATTTATTCGTGTGGATAACGAATTCTATAATAACCTGCGGGTTTATGTATTTTTTTACCATTACCTCTTTAATTACTCTTATGCAGTCTCTAATCGCATCGTGAGTTATGACAAAATCAGTTTGCTAAAGCGCATTAGTCGTCTATGCGCCGTTGTTATTCAAATAGTTAAAAATCGTCATCAGCAACTTTAACTTTCAGAGTTCAGGCAATATTTTACCGAAAATGCGACGAAGATTATTGTATGTTAGTATTATTCCGTTACATTCATTGACACATTATATCACGAAGGTACAAAGAAGCCATACTGTTGGCCGATGGGTAATGCTCATTGATCGACATAATCTTCTTGTACCGTGTCTGCATTCTATTTTAATAATACATGTACTCATGTAAAAACATATGACCGTACAGTCGGGTCGGCTGCGGCCTACCAATTTATAAAGAATTGTTGAGACAGAAAGCGTAACTCTACTTCGCAATTACTGTTGATTCTTTGTTATAAATTATAATTTATAACCATCGTAGCTGTTTCAATAAAATTTATAATCTTTGATAAATCTGCAAGATCGTTTAACTCTTAGAGGACTTACCCGGCTAAAGTCATATTTACACAATAATATTCGTTTTGTCTTTGATTCGTATATCCACAAGAAAGCAGTAACATGTATACATTTGCAAAGGAGAGCCATGCGGACAGCTAGTATAGAAAGGAATATTTATTGTTACTGTGTAATAGAATAACATACATTAACATCGTTGCTATGTATATTAATATTTTCATATAGGTATTATATACACTATACGTGTAATCTGCTTTGCCTCGGTGGCGTGGTTGTATTTCGGTACGACTACCGTCTTGAGGTCTCGGGTTCGATCCCCGGGTCGGGCAAAGTGATATTGGATTTTTCCATATCAGCCCGGAGTCATTTAAAACATGTATATCGACATATGAGAAACAAATGAGAACATCACGATTCACGACGCTCTTTGCACATCTCACGGCGACGTTCTGAACCGATAATTAACGCTGCAAGTTTGTAATCACGATCCTGTTAAGATGTTTATTTGGAACGGATGCTGTCCTAAGATGGGCTTCTTTAGCATAAGGTTAATAAGCGGGAACTCGTAATAATCGCTATGGATTCATAAATATGAAATAACTAGCTGTCCCTCGCGGCTTTATACGATTTTACTGCTCCCGTAGGCTTTGGCGTGATATATAGCTTTACAAACTATACCAATTTTCTACAAAACAGATATAATATGGCGTGTATATCGATCATGTTGTCACCGTTGGTTTATTGGCAGCATATATGGACTGTGGACTGAAGGAAGGGGTGGAATCTCTTGTCGGGTAAAGCGATTTTGCTAACTCAATTTGCTGGGGTCTGGGAAGCGGTCAAAGTACTAAAGCTAAATCTTTGCCAACTTTTGCAATAAAATAAGAATATATAGAAATCACACAACTGATCTTTGGGCACACCCTGCCTAAAATATGTTGCTATGTAGTCTCCTTTTTGTATCAACTTAATTTAGGTATAATTAAGTAACATTAACCATTTTTTTCCATTCATTTCTTTCAAGACTAATAGTCATCTATTTTAGTCAGTACGGGGAAGACATAACTCACGAAGTCATATAAAATCGGCTCATCGCTAATAGGCATCGATAACCCTTTACTAAAGTGTTTGCCGCTCATAAAAACAATGCTGGCTCTGTCCGTGTTCCCTTATCATTTCGAGTGGATGCAGGTATCACAGCGTCAGGTAGACGCGGTCGCAGTTGACATAACCCACTCTCTAGGTTTATAGCGTGATAAGAAGTGACGCGGGATGTTTGTTGGCAATTCTCGTACCATTATCGCATGATTCTTGATGATGACGTGGATTGAATGTGATTAGGGCTAATGGAGCCTAACTCAGTCAAGGATCGTTATTTAATAATTCAATATCTAGGGTCCGTGTTACAGAAAGATACTCAGGCATTAATCTAGTTTTGAAACTAGATTTTTGTATGTGAAAATTAGCTTTACTGCCTGCTTGACTGCTATGATGGCGTTGTTGTATTTCAGTACGACTACCGTCCTGAGGTCTCGGGTTCGATCCCGGGTCAGGGAAAGTGATATTGGATTTTTCCATATCAGCCCGGAGTCTGGAATTTGTGCCCGATATGGCGATGGGCTCGCCCCCTATCACATCTGGGACGGAACTACGCTCGGCGAAATGTGGGTATTTTAGTTCGCTAGTGCATCTCTGTCTACCCCTTCGGGAATACAGGCGTGAGCTTATGTTATGTTTTAAAATTAGCTTTAAATCTAGATTACTTGATTGTCGTCGTGTAATAGGTACGGGCCCAAGAATTTATGTTTGGACACTTTAGTACATCGACAGGGGAACATGGAATTGAAAGGGCGATAATGGTTGCTTAGGTTTATTTATTTTATCTATTTATTTATACACTTCATATACAATGTATATAGGCGGACTTAATGCCGAAGGCATTCTCTTAGTCAACCTTAGGGTGACGCAGAGTTGAAACAGGATAGGTGCATAAACATGAAGAAGAAAATTATATTATATGATAAAAGACGCATAAAATAACGTATACGTACATAAAATATAATAAAACATATTAGTACTAACTCAATATATAAATAACATAAACATATACTATGTACTTATATTAGGTACATAAGCCACATAATACTTTGATATCATATAATAAATATAATATAATGGACTAGTGAGGTTTACGCGAATGTTATACATTAAAATGAAACTTGGTTTTACGGATTTTATAGCAACGTCGGGCCTAAAAATAAAAGCAAATTCATTTCAATCAAAGGGCGATATTGTTATCCGTCTGACTCTCTATTTGTATATAATTTATACTTAATAGCTAGAAATGGTCAAGATTGGTCAAGAGTCAGGGCCCGGCTAGAATAATTAATTCTAAAGGTTAATGATTACCATTGGATTTGTAAATTCAAGCTTCATTCACTGCAATCAAAATATACTATTTATGCCAAATATTATAACACAATCTCACTCATCAATCAATATCTTTGGTATTTCCCGGTAATTAAATTTCATATAAATTAATTTTAAAAAACTACTCGAGTACTCAATTACAGTCCTGAATTTGACACGAAAGGGAGTCTGGCCGTAAATAAGTGAAGAAACAATCCAAAAATAAAACAAACATATCGAACGAAATCACTGAAAGAAAATTTTCAAAAAGTTGATCCGTGACAAGTTTTAATACGACCTAAAATTGTTCACATTTGCTCAGAGTTTTTCAAGCGTCGTTGAGTAGACTTAGTTATATTTTCCGGCCATATCTTTAAAGGCCGGGCCTCTAATACAATTAAATAAAAGAAAGTATGCAACAAGAAATAGCGGCCGTGGCACATGACCATCTAAATTATTTTAAAAACAAACTTTCTTTTGTTGCTTGTGTTTAGTTTTGATTATATGTATTTCGGCAAAGAAATTTAATATTACCAACTATAGGGGCAAGTTTAATTTTTTTAATATCAAACGCCAGTAACGCTATCTCGACGTTTTACAATGCGAGGGCGGTTATTGCAATTTTACACCCTAGAATGTTTTGTAAATGTTCAAGAATCATGTAGAACAATATTATTGTCTAAACAATAAACATTATTACACTGGCACGACTTTGCTCGCGTAGGTTTCAAACACGACTGAGTGACTTATGACCACGAGGTCATTACTTTTGGATCAAAAGATTCGTGCTGATGACGTCTGTGAACTGTTGAATGTTTTTGTAAAGCCGGGTCTCCTGCACTAGAACATTACACAAAACATTTTTTTGTCTATGGTCTATTGTTCTACGAGCAAATCGTTGTTTTCAGTGTTTTGATTCGAAAAAGCTAGTGCAAGGGACCCGGCATAAGGATTTCAAATGCCGTGAGTGTATTAACTATCAACTGCGAGTATTCTAGAAAATACGTAAAAGTGAATTAAAAAGATACTTAAATTCAAATCAGGCGTATAGAAATGTATTAAACAAGATGCGTCAGTTTACGCAATAGATGCTTCAATCATTTCCGCATAGAAAAACATTTCCGCATTTAGTTAAAATAAATTTCTAAAGAAACAATTTCACTTTAACATTATTGTTTAAATATATTACGAATTAAAATTATATTTTATGTTTAGTTTCATATCAGCCCGGAGTCTGGAATTTGTGCCCGATATGGCGATAGGCTCGCCCCCTATCACATCTGGGACGGAACTAAGCTCGGCGAAATGTGGGTGTCCTAGTTCGCTAGTACACCTCTGCCTACCCCTTCAGGGATACAGGCGTGAGCTTATGTTATGTTAAAACATCAATTTTTTTGTCTGTTCCGGCTAATCTCAGAAACGGCTGGATGGATTTTAAAGGGACAGATAGCCGCTGTAAGGAGTAACTTAGTCTACTTTTATTTAAAAAAATGTTTATCCTGAAAAATTTCCACGTATAACCACCAACATGTAATAATAATTTGACACAACTACTGTATATATTGAAGTTGTTTTATCATTCTAAAATGTAGGTCGGAGCGAACACGGATAGTTTAAAATTCCCGTCACATAATGGTGTAAAAACGCTCAGTCCGCTTCCATTTATCTAACTGCAGCTATCTTTGGAGTGTCGGCATTTTTTACACCCAGCGATCCGATGCGGGTTGAATCCAAGATTAGTCTGAATTGGAATCAGTGCTTTCTATACATAAATTAGATATCTGGCAAACGTGGCTATTGCTAACACGAGCGAGTAACTTAGATTTCTGTTAGTATAAGGCGTGGATCACATTTCTAAATGTTACGTAATTTATGAATGAAGTAGCTTTTGATCGGAGCAAAGACTTCTATGTATACTACTAGACTGGCTGTTCGGTACATGAATGTGCGCACTAAGTCTCTGTTAATCGACCTCAACTCACTATATATCTGCTCTTTTCCTTAGTCGTGAAACGTCAAACACTCGCCGTCATGTGCCATAATTTTACGTCGAAACAACTTGTCTAGTAAATACATGGAAGTCTAGGTCTACTGGCGTAAGTATTTCTTAGGAAAACATATGGCTATAATGCAAAGAAATTCAACAGTACATAGACGAGAAAACACAAAACTTTGTAGAGTGTAAATTGTAATAATCGCCCTCGAATTGTAATAAGTAGTTGATGGCGGTACTGAAGTTGACACGGGCCTCCTCGACTAATGAGAGAGGTTAGGCCCCATGCGCGTCCGGGGATACCGTCGAGACCCGGGGCGGTTTTCTTGCCCCGCAGCCGAAGCACCGCCACCCTCATTTCCTCGGGTGAAACCTCCGAAATAAACCTTGCCCTCACGATGTTTTCCTTAATTGATATGATAATTCACAAAGAAACCACACTTAACATAGAAAAGTCAGAGGTGTATGCTCGATTTTGGGGTAGGTCACGAATCTCCGACACTCGTCTCAGCAGTCCGTACCATTTCCAACTCAGCTATCGCTGCCAAATTGGGGATAATAAGTTATTTTCATAGGAGTTTTCTATTAATTCTAGTATGGTAACCCTATTAACAAGGAAGCCTAAAAACTTATAATTAAAGTGAAGTCATATCATTTTAACGCGCAAGATACTCATCAACAATATGATAATGAATTAAAATACAATAAAACACCCGAAGTTTATATCCTTTTATTTTATAATTATTCATGTCGGAAACAAACCATTTTATATTCGGGTTTATTTGGAGTGTAAAATTTTTTGTAGTTTATAATTTTACATGACTGAATATGAGTTATGAATATTTGGCAAAAAATACTCTAGTACAGCCACGTTGTAGACAATTTTGGCTACAGCGTGTGCGAGCTGCTAAGACTGGATGTCTCACAGAGAACTGACATAAAGTAGTATTTAGGTGTCAGCTTTTCTGGTAGTAGGATATTCGTTTCCGCCCGGATGGCTTACCACCGTACACATGGTGTTAAAACCTGTCATAGTGGCCCACACTCCTTGTGAGGTTCGTGTTCCAAGATCAGCCAGTGTATATATTCGTTTCTTTCGGGTCTTACATTGCGAGTTGCGACTAGATAACATTTATTGATATTACGGCACATTGCGGCGCTTACCGAACGTCATGCGAGACGCATGATCGCGCACGTTTCCAGCGGCGTTCACAGGAAGCGACGGTCACCATCCACCGTGACCACGCACCTTTCTACAACACCTGGCGCCTACAGAGGGTCAGTGTGGACCTGGCGGAAAACTACACGTATATAGTGTTAATATTTGCGGTGTTATTCAATTACAATAGAGTTGAAAATAGCACGCACAACTGCGCGATAGTACGATTTTGAGTGGTAGAACCACGCTGTAGACAATTATGTCTACAGCGCGAATGGGCCGGCTCGACCGGTTTGATATCAATGTCTCACAGAAAACCGACGTAAAGGGGCAGCTCGTTGTCGCGTTTTGTTCGGTGAGTGTGATTTCCGGTGGCCCTACTCCCCACTGCCTTTCCCAATGCTTAATTCCCTCTCGTTAGGTTGGCAACGCACCCATGATTCTTTTTGTGTATTGAGTGTCTATGGACGGTGGAGATCACTTACCATCAGGTGACCCAACTGTTCGTTTGCCAGTCTGCTATAAAAAAGTACGTCATACCAATGCGACGTAGGCAAAAAATATTTGTTGCCTAAGATAATAAATATATGTATAATGCCCAATATTAATCTTACACATTATGTTGGTGCAACACACTTTTTTAATTGCAGAAAGGATTCTGCTGAGTTTTTATAACCGTGTATAAATCTAACGCGAAATTCCGCTTTTCGCTGTTTCAATATTCAAAATAATGCAATACATCTAAACGCTATAACTTGCCTCGGTGGCGTGGTGGTATTTCGGTACGACTACAGTTCTGAGGTCTCGGGTTCGATCCCCGGGTCTGGCAAAGTGATATTGAATATTTCCATATCAGCCCGGAGTCTGGAATTTGTGCCCGATATGGCGATAGGCTCGCCCCGTATCACATCTGGGACTGAATTAAGCTCGGCGGTATGTGGGTGTTCTAGTTCGCTAGTGCGCCTCTGCCTACCCCTTCGGGGATACAGGCGTGAGCTTATGTATGTATGTATGCTATAACTTGGGAATACGATGCACCAAAATAGTCCATAGATAACACTCCTCTAGGATACATATCATCACGCACATGAGGTAACAATAGCTCATAAAATTATGTAACAGATACAATCAGTCGTTTCTCACAACGCCACTATTGTCCGAAGTTTAAGAGATTTCAAGTCACAGCTACTTTATAGGCGATTACCTCATCGAAAGCGTCGTATTACCAATAACATTCATAATCGAGTTTATTTTGGTATTCTGTCGTCGCAATAGTCTGACATTTGGGTTTTAAAAGCACCTACATTTCGTCGCGCTCATTTTCGTCCCAGACGTGATAGGGGTGAGCCTATCGCCATATCGGACACAAATTCTGGACACCAAGCTGATACTACCCCTATATACTCGTTTTACTTTTTAATCGGTTTTACAATGTTTTTCCACTTCTACTAAATCTTGATCATTCCTTTTCGATTCACGATTATGGTCATCAATCCATATGGAATCGTGATCCAGCATCAGTTACTCTACGATGCCGGTGCCGGGTGCGTGCTTTGTCAATATACATGTCATCATCACCATCCTCCTGCGCTTATCCCAATTTTATTTGGGTACGGCGCAATATGATTTCGATTTCCATACATGCATATCAGCCGTCATCTCGTCATTCACCCCTTTTTCTTTCATGTCCTTCCTTACACACTCCATCTACCTCTTCTTTGGCCTTCCTCTACCTTTCCATCCATCAACATTCATATTCATCACATTCTTACCCACGTATGTCGCTTCCCTTCTCATAACATGCCCATACCAAGACAAACGGTATATACATGTTTAATACAATTTTACATTTCTCCTCATACAAAGAGCTTCCGTTGTCATTAGTTCCGGTGTCCACGTGCGTCATTGACAGAGCATGCACACGGCACCGATCGTAGAGTAACCGATGCTGGATCACGATTCACGACCATGCTATTATAATGCCATCTTGATGTTGATGTATCCCTTTTTTACACGCTTTATATTATTGCAGTTTATGTTTGTTTATATGGAAGATAGTTGATTAAATGATGAATGCTTTAAGGCTAGTAAGTTTAAGAGGTTTGAGGTATCAAAAATCTGAAATACAGCACATAAGACAGATTTGATTTGTTACTACACAGGATAATACAAAATTTGCAATCCCTGCACTCTGCACTTCGTGACTTAGAGGACGCCATATTGAATGTAATATAACGTCACATAGCCTATAATCAGGGAACAAACTTGACGCTTCCAACGACACCTCAATTGTCAAATTATGTATGATAAGGAGTTTAGAAGTTATGAGGGAACGGATGAATATACATACGAATATAATATACATACCGTACATAGATACATACATAATATACATACCGGTCAAAAATGTAAACCTCCCTTTTGTTTCGTCGTAGTCGGGTAATCAAACGTTTGTGGGGCCCACAGATATTTGTTTCAAGTCTGGGTGTTGTGAGACCCAATGTCTCTCATAGTCTCTGACACCCGCGATACAGTTTATACCTAGTCTGGGGTCAGGACTAGGTGTGTGACTGTTGGGTGTATTTATATTTATATTAATTATTCCTGATCAGATCGCAGAATACCTGGATAATACCTACCTTGTAGCACGGGTATTTTTTGTTACTACTGGAGTTAATATTAGTAATACGGATACAATTTACTCTGTTACAACTATTTACGACGTAATACAGGATATTATGTTCTTTACCCTTGTCACCAATTTCGCAATCTGGGCACCTAACATGGGTACGATTTAGTAATATAAATTACAGTGTTCGTTTATATATGCAAATAGTTGAAACTATAAAATGTATTCATAAATCAAAATTTCCAAACAGTTATTTTAATTTGTACTAACGGTTGCTTCAAAAGTTTAATTAAAATACCAAAAAACAGCACCTTTAGTAACCGAATATTTATCGTATTGGCAGAATATTTTTTGCAAAGAATACGTGTTTAAAAAATTATACCTATAATATTATATTATTTTATTATCTATTCATGTATTTTGGATTTTTTGACAATTTGCCTTTAGCAGGTTTTTGCTTATTTAGAATAAATATATCAATATCTACATCAATAAATAACACCCAACAGTCACATACACAGTCCTGACCCCACACTAAGATCGAATCTTGTGTCATGGGTATTAGGAACTACAAGAGACTAGACCCGAAACAAATATCAGTAGTAGTCTCGGTGCGGGGATCGAACCCGCGGCCTCTCGCTTCACAGCCGGCTACTCGTCCGCTGCGCCACGGATGCTGACATAAAATAATATATTCGCAATTGACTTGAATATTTCTTTAATAAATATGAAGCGTATTATAGTAGTTGAAGTTGAAATTTTTAAAACGTCCTAATTTTTCTTTTTACCTGCCTTTATCCTACATCAATGTGGGATTGGCACAACACACCCGCTCACGTATGTTACAGAAAGGACTTTAGGTATTCCTATATTCGAGGAATCTATATCCTAGGAAGGTATATGATTATATGGGACCAGCATTGGAATAGGCTCTTTCGAACACAAAAAGACTTAAAAATCGGTAAAAAATACAGACGAATTTTCTTTTGAAGCTGGTTAAAAAATTAAGTGTGTGTGTGTATGTGTGTTTAATTATGTTTATTTTATGTAAGTAAGTTGATGCCGTCCTTTTTTGGTTTGACAAATAAACTTTCTTTCTTTCTTCTTCTTCTAGTGTGTAAATGTACAACAACGGTCAGTTACTTTTACTAACAAATCAGCTGTCCATAATTACAAGGTATGCCAAACTGCATCGTCAAGGAAACAATGGCGACAATTATACGTTGTGCAATCCGATCGTTATGAAACGAACGGAACTCCACCGTGACCAACACATTGTGTATGGATGATTGTCTGATCACTTGTGCAATGATAGGATTGAAGCTAAGAACTTCTTGGACACCATTGATCTACTATAGTTAGATTGCTAATTAAACGGGGTAAACTGACATTTCGAATGTTGCCACTTTTTCATGAAATTTAAATAGTACTGCGGTAAAAAGATCAAGATTATTTAAACGTTTTAATTATTATAGCTTGCTTAGCTTGAGAAACCTGAGCTCCTGGTTTCAAATCACAATTAGTATATGGAGTTTTCAATTTGAAAATATGTGTAATGTACATACATACATATTATTACGCCTCTATCCCTGAGGTGCATATAGAAACTATGGATTTCGATTTCGCGTTTCTGACGTACTACTCTCGCTTCATCTCTCATCAACCTTTTAATGGATTCGCGTTAGTTTATGGTACTCTTGATATGTTCTTAATATTCCTTCTTATTATTCTCTCTTAATATTATCGACTTGGTTGGCATAATTGCGATACGGTCAACCTTTACCGATGTGTAATGTAAGTTAAATTTCCTAAAATCTTATCTTAGTCCCTTTCCGCCATTAATTTATATTAGATTTGTTTGACTCAGAGGGAAATTAAATTCTATGCTAGGCTTTAGAGGCCGTAGCACGAACATTCTTCAACTACGTATACGAATCGAAAATGGGAGTTTAACATAACATAACATAAGCTCACGCCTGTATCCCCGAAGGGGTAGGCAGAGGCGCACTAGCGAACTAGTGCACCCACGTTTCGCCGAGCTTAGTTCCGTCCCAGATGTGATAGGGGGCGAGCCTCTCGCCATATCGGGGACAAATTCCAGACTCCGGGCTGATATGGAAAAATCCAATATCACTTTGCCCGACCCGGGGATCGAACCCGAGACCTCAGGATGTTAGTCGTACCGAAATACAACTAAGCTACCGAGGCAGTGGGTGTATAAGTCACCTCTATCAATCATTGATAAACTTACTGACCGCACAAAATGTGAACTGCTGTTGCTAGGTCAGTTTTATTTAAATAAAATACATAAAAACTCTACAACAACGATTTTATTTTGTTATTTCTTTAGAGCTTAGAACATTAATATTTTATTTGTTCATTAGGCGTTACCAGTACCTACATATATGTTCAAAATAAGGCAATTAACATTAAACAAGACATCTAAGGAACAGGTTATATCAATTAAACTAATTTACAATCAAGGAGATGGTGGACTAAATTAAAAAAACTTGTAAGAGAAACCAATCAATGAAAATAATTAGTAAAGCAAATACATGTAATTTAGCAATTTGCATAATTTTATAGCCTCTATCAGTAAGTCATAAAAAATCCAATACATCTCGCATTTGTGAAGAAATCATCCAATGGTAATTCAGTCCCATGTTGTGATGTGACTGATGTGAGCCTGTTGCCATATCTGGTATATAAATTACGTGTTAGCTTTTTCTTGTAGTTGTACCTGCTCTTGAAAGGTTTTTCTGGATCTTTCCACGAATCGTGTATCCGCAGTGTAGGTTTCATTCCGGTTAATTTAAATGCATTTCTTTTATTAGATTAATGAATGCGACCTAACCTACAGTCAGTTTACCCATAAAATAGTCAGTTAGTTAAATAAATAGTCAGTTTACCCAAACAGACGATAATCCTAGAGTTAATTTCGCATTTACATTAATTAGGTACTATGGATTATTTGCTTCGTATGTACAGTACAATACATCTATGGTACCTACGAGTAGTTATAAGATTTGAGTAGCCAAGAACGTGGTACATTTCATTTGGTACATATTCCGTCATACGGCGTCTTGTGAGAATTGTCTATGGTTCATGTTATACTAATAATACGTTATACTGTAATATAATTTGTGATTGTGAAGCGTGCATCACGAAGTCTCACGTGATCTTCCGTGGTTACAGATCGCGCCGGTGACCACATGCCGCCGTCATCATGGTGATCGTTACCAGGGTAAGTACTACTGGGTATAATAATAAATAATATAATAATATTAGCCCTGTAATATTACTGTCCCACTGCTGGGCACGGGCCTCCTCTACTAATGCGAGGGGTTAGGCCTTGGTCTACCACGCTGGCCTAATGCGGGTTGGTAGACTTCACATACCTTCGAAATTCCTGTAAAGAAATTCTCAGGTATGCAGGTTTCCTCACGATGTTTTCCTTCACCGTTATAGCAAGCAATATTTCACAATGAAAGTACACTTAACATAGAAAAGTCAGAGGTGTATGCTCCATTTTTGGGGTTGGTCTCGAACCTCCGACACTTGTCTCGGCAGTCCGTACCATTCCCAACTGCGCTATCGCTGCGTCTACTGGGTATACATACACATAAATACATCTACATTGTTGTTTCTACCGTCTACGACTAACGGCCGGTCCTACTTACGATCTCAGTTCAAATGTGCAGGTAGATTACAAAAATTTGCTAATAAAAACAAAGTATGAACATTATGGGGCTTACTTATAAATACATTTTAACTGAGCAAATGGTAAAGAATAGCCTGTCCTTTTTATTCTCAAACGATGTGACACAAGGAAAAAGTTACAGTCTATTCTTAGGCATTTGCTCAACTTAACTATTTTTATAAGTAAGGCCCTAGATTTTCTGTCAGAACTCAGTAGCTCTAGCTTTTTTGACATTTCACGTTAGCGACACGGACGTAAAGAAAAAGAAGGATACCATCTCGCCTATAGATAAACGGACGCCACAGAGAAACCACGCACTCAAACGCGCCTGTATACAAATGTTTACGTCGCTAACATGTAACGTCGCTATCGTGAGATTTCAAAAACTAACGGCCGGTTCCAATAAACAATCTCAGTTCGAATGTGCAGATAGATTACAAAAATTAGTCAATAAGAACACAGGTTGAACATGACTCCGTCAAATGACTTGATTTGATTGGTTCATTGTCGCGATCTATCTGCACTCTAAACTGAGATCGTTTATTGAAACTGGCCGTAAATCGACCTACAGATGAGTTTATTTGATAGGTTCATTGTCGCGATCTATCTGCACGCTCAAACTGAGATTGTTATTGGGACTGGCCGTCACAAACTATATACGAATGCATGGTAGAGTTACGTTGTAGAGATCGACAGGCAACAATACATATCGCTTGATGAATAACATTGTCTCAAAGAATACCAACATAACGAAGGAATTTATTTTTGTATTATGTCATATAAGTGACATGTCATTTGAGTAGTAGAGCTACGCTGTACACAATAACGTCTACAGCACGAATGGGCCGGCTCGACCGGTTTGATACCACTGTCTCACAGAAAACCGACGACCGATAGTAAAATGACAGGGCTAATATTATTATGACAACTTAAAACTTTGAACAATTCAAATAGTCGAAACCATTAGAAAGTAATATGATAATAGCATATATCAAGTTTGATCAATCTATACATATAAAATGAATGTTGTGTTTGTAAACCGGATACCGCTACATGACGCGACTGCATATTAACAACCAAGTTCAAGGCTCATGACGTCACATGGTAACCTACGGCCGGTTCCAATAAACAATCTCTATTTGCAGATAGATTACAAATATTAGCCAATAAGAACACAGTTTGAACATGACTCCGACAAATGACGTGATTTGATTGGTTCATAATCGCGATCTATCTGCACTCTAAGCTGAGATCGTTTATTTAAACCAGTTGTAAATGAATAAAAGACATAATGTGAAAGTTGATATAGCATTTAATTCGTAGTTTTTTAATTTCAATATATTATGCATAAGCTCACGCCTGTATCCTAGAAGGGGTAGGCACAGGCGTATTAGCGAACTAGAATACCGATATTTCGATGAGCTTAGTTCCGTCCCAAATGTGATAGGAGCCGAGACTATCGCCACATCGGGCACAAATTCCAGACTCCGGGCTGATTCTGAAAAATACAATATCATTGAAATTAAACTATTTTTACGGATTCTATCACGATTTGTTTCTATCACGAGTGGTCACGGGTTAGACCACGAAGGCTGAAAAGCTTTCGAAATGTCGGGCATAAAAATTAAAACCAAATCGTGATAGAATCCGTAAAAATAGTTTAATTTCAATGAATAACATTCACGTAAACCTAAGAAATCAATACAATATCACTTTGCCCGGCCTGGGGATCGACAGGACGGTACTCGTACCTTAACACAACTACGCCACCGATGCAGTCATATTATAATGTTGATATTAGTTTTTAGGGTTTCGAAGACAAATGGCAATAAAAGAACCCTTATACACGTGGTTCCGCCATGTCAGGACTGTTCGTCTGTATGTCTGTCTGATCGCGGTTTACTCAGAGACTGTTAGTGGACTACTAGTTCTAATTAGACTACTAGAGAGCTGTAATTTGGCATGTGTATACATATCAATCACGCTCAGAAAACTGTAAAATAAAATATTAAAAGGAAAACGATCACGGCTAAGCAGGCTTTACAAGTTAACGAGTAATAAACGAACAAAGTAAAAAGCTAAATTTTGTACAAATTCTATTGAATACTTCTCAAGTGAAGTTGTTATTTATGTAAAACATGTAGTAAATATGAGTTTATGGGCCATATTCTTAAAATTATGTCTAATAAATATATATTTTAGTAACATTTACCCCTACTTCGGAACTCTTTACTATGCGTGATTAGGTGTGGAGCATCCTCTTGGCCGGTTTTAATTTTTATGTATTGCAGTTTTAGCCTACTTCGTCGACTCCATATTGCCCATAACATAAGCAATCAAGTTAACAAGCACGAGAAGTACTCAAGCAAACGTGTAATTTTTGCATGTTCACGAGTGATTAAGAACAACGTAAACAATAATTACAACATTTAGAAATGGGAAATCCAATTTTGTCATGTTGTGTAAAATAGTGTGAAACACGGTCACCGTAATGCGCAAAATTGACTTATGTAAAGAGGTCAGAAGGTTCAGGAATATTTGTTTTCGTATACTTGACTTGATGGTTGGTTGGGGTCAAAGATATTTAATATTTCTAACTTTTTCTTTCTTCCTAACTGCCCTTATCCCACCTTAATATGGGGGCGGGGCAACACACTTTTTCAAGCATGTTGCAAAGAGGATTTGGCTTAGTTTTTACGACTGACCGCCTGCCTGACGTCAACCCTTTATGAGGGATCCAGTCCCGGTCAAATTAAATTAGAAAATTTACTTTGTCCGACCTGGGAATCGAACTCAGGACCTCCCGGTCCACAGCCCATACATGCTGCAACTAGACCAAGGAGGCGACGTTTATGAATATTACTAACTATACAATAATAAATACAGGGGCTATCAAACAAATTTCCATACAAAAATTTATCTCAAACTTCAGTACCGCCATCAAACACTTATTAGAATGCGAGGGCGATTGTTACAATTTACACCCTAGAATGTCCTGTGAATGGTTAAGAATCACGTAGGACAAGTTTATTCTCTCAATATCATTACGCTGGCCGATCTGGCGTCGTATATTTCAAATAAACTGAGCGACTTACGACCACTAGGTCATAACTTTTGGATCACAAGTTTTATGCTATTGTCCCGTCTAGATACTGTTGAATATCTTTGGTTGGGGTACATCCTTGTGTCGGTTAAAGTTCTGCCTTGTAAAAAGACCATCGATTCGTTTTCCTTTTTGGACTGTGAAGAAGCTTATAAAGGCCGGCATGATTCTGGTGACAACATATAGATCTATTGTTTGTCGATGGTTGCTGTTTTTTGAATAACCAGCAGTGTAGTGTAGTTACCTCACCGTGTTCGGATAAAAAAATACTTCTAAGACTCGTCATAGTACCTAACTCCTGTAAATCTAGCAGAAAATTGGAATATTTTTCTGACAGACTGCCTCAGTGTCGCAGTATAACATTCTTACGGCATCGGATTCGATCCCTAAATCGGGCAAAATTATATTGTTTTATTGTATTTGTTGCCTTCTTGGTCTAGTGGCAGCATATATGAGCTGTGGACCGGGAGGTCTTGGGTTCGATTCCCAGGTCGGACCTTAGCGAATTTTAGTCGAAGCGAATTTTCTAAAATTCGCTTCGACTAAAATTTCTTCTACTAAACTTCTTCTGAAGAATCTGGATTCTTCAGAGGAGGTTGATGTCAGGCAGGCAGCTGATCGTACAAACTAAGCCAAATCCTTTCTGCAAGCTTGAATAAGTGTGTTGCGCCGACCCCACATTAACGTGGGATAAGGGCAGGTAGAAAGATATTGCTCAATTTCCTGAGATGGCGATAGGTTCGTCCCTTATCTTGGTGAATGCCTCAGTAGCGCTCTGCCTACCCCTTCGTTGATGACAGTCATACTCATGCCTGTGATTCTCGAAAGGTTTATCAATACCAAGTAAGGTGTGAAGCTTGGCGTGTCTGGGCATCTATCTGTCTTTATCACGCAGCAAACTTACGCCCGAATGGTCAAACGCTACTCAACTTTAACGGCTTCTTACATTGATTTTCGCCATACAATTTCGACGTATAAGGCGGCTTTAAACGACATGAGGCGATCTTAAGTGTATGAGCATAGGGAGTTGCAGAGACTGGCAAACGAGCAGATGGGTCACCTGATGGTAAGTGATCTCCACCGCCCATAGACACCCGAGACTCGAAAAGAATAATGGGTGCGTTACCAACCTAAAAGGATAGAATGGAAGGGCAGAGAAAAGGGACTAGGAAAGGGAGGGGAAATTGGGCTACCGAAAATCTCACTCACCAAACGAAACGCGACAGCGAGCTGCCACTACCACTCAAAAAGTTATAAAAGTTTTCACTTGCTTCCTTAACGAAGTAGAAGAGAAATTAACTAATGACGAATATAAAATATGATATATAATTTACATCCTTACATTAATCCTCAATTATAATTCAATCGGATAAGTCGGTCTATAGTACCTACTACGGATGTTATTGGATGGGTTCAATCATGAGTGACGCAAGCTGTTAAACTCTTACCGCCGAATGTTCATACACTTAAGGTCGCCTTATCTCGTTTAAGGCCGGCTTATCTGTCAAAATTATATGGCGAAAATCAATGTAAGAATCCGTTAAAGTTGAGTAGCGTTTGACTATTCGGGCGTTAGACAAAAGAAGTTAGAGGACAAGGCATAACTACGAAAACATGAAGCTTTCCTAGTGTATGGAATGAAACAAAAATGGCGACTTTGCGAAAGAAAGATCCCATTAATATAATAGTTAGACATCTTCTTCATATTCTGAAATTAGTATTATTGTAGATCAAACACCGTATTTATAATAAAATCAATATGTATTTATACATTATTTAATTGTGATGACACGGTGACAACTTACATGTAAATATATCGCGAAACTAAAATGGCGGAACCGGCTTCATAGTAAACACGTATTGTTCTTATTTATGCCGAGTCCTCTTATTTTTTCTTTAGTCATTGGTTAAACTTGATTCCAGTTATAGTTATGACAAAAACGCCGGATAGTACGGAAATTGCTCTCATTCTCTACAACATTTATATACAACTAACATAAATAAAAATATAACATATCCTTGAAAGGGTAGGTAGAGGCGAACTAGAGAACACTCACATTTCGCCTTGATAATATGATAATACACCCACATTTCGCCGAGCCTAGTTCCACAAATTCCAGACTCCGGGCTGATACTGATTTGAAAAACTTAATATCTTCACTCGGGGATCGAATCCGAGACCTCAGAACGGTGATCACACCGAACACACTATGCCTGACGCAACTTCAGATTTTATTTCCGTGTGCAATGTAAAATTTGCTGGCAAATATTTTACGATATGACGCCGTGAGCCTACTTATTCCCCAAAGCGGTACATTTTCTCGTCGAGTTCCGATCAATGCGTTTGGCAACACATTCCATCAGCCAGCCACAGAATCCAGCACTCGGTTCGGGGGCATTCACCTCTCTGACCAATACATACGTGAATACGTACACCTGTGCAAATGTGAGAGTGAGGTTTTAATTAAAATGAATCCAAACTACAGCAAAGAAAACAATTATGTCGAGTCTTCTTTAATTTATCTTTGCGTAATCGTGTAACAATCTGTAATTACTGTCAGAACGGCTGCCGTGGTCGCGGCCGTGTTGAACCCTGATTAGGCATTTTTTCTGTGCTGCAATCAGTAGTTTATGGTCTTGTGAAGATATGCTACTGTGTAAAATCGGAATTGTACGAAAACCCCAAGTATATGCAATGCATACAAACAACATCCGATGTTTTAGCATTTAACCAGTTAAAGAAAAACGAGTATGGACCCTAGTCAAATACAAATTCTGTATACGATCATTACTACACATGTTAGAATGCCGAATTGAACAAAAAATCTCGAAGGGCGTAGCGCATAACTTTATTCTAAGGCATGCAGTCCACACAGACTAACGGCCGGTTTCAACAAACGATCACAGTTTAAAGTGCAGATAGATCGCGATTATGAACCAATCAAATCACGTCATTTGACGGAGTCATGTTCAAACTGTGTTCTTATTGGCTAATTTTTGTAATCTATCTGCACATTCGAACTGCGATTGTTTATTGAAACCGGCCGTAAGAGCAGGGACACTGTCTACCCTGAAAATTTCCTACTTACATAAAGAAAAGTAAAAATTATAAACATTATTATATTTTAAATATAGCAGCGCTCAGCATAAATCGACACGGGGATGATGATAATAGTGACGACGATGTAAGAGTTAAAGAAAGTAATTTTTGCATATTTATTTGTTTTTTATTTATTTTTATTTGTCACCCTGATCGGAATGCCTGTGCACGTCACAGTTCGTAGGTAATGAAGCATACATACTGCTCGCCCAATATCCGTGACGGTGGTACAAATTAGGACATCGCCATGACGAAAGTAAGAGTGCCTCGACCGACTGTGGATTCTAACCATGATCAAGTTAAGGCTTAGTTGTCGTGTGGGAGGGACACTAGGAGCGAACTAGTTTCTCCACTCGGACTTATTGATGAAATCCAAACTGGTTCACATAAAACTATTGCGGGGCTATTGCGTCATAAAATGAGACTAGGTTATTGTTTTGTTCTGTGAAATAATGACAAGTTTAAAACTGAACGGACAGACTTCGAAATGTATCCGATCGTGACCACATTTATATGGGACTACCCTCGCAATAAGCTCTATCGAACACAAAGATAATCTTGAAAATATGTATACATAAAAGGAGAAACTGACTGACTGACGTATCAACGTACCTACAGCCGAAATTATTGGAGCTAGGAACGTGAAATTTTAAACACTGCTTTCTTTTATGACGTAGGCGAGCACTGAGAAAGGATTTTTGGAAATTTATCCCCTTAGGGGGTGAAAATAGAAATGTGAAGGGGTCGACTAGGTAGACTAACGCCGATGTAGCCGCTTTAAATCTAAAACGCTCTACATAAAAAAATACAGACCAACCTAGCCTAAAACAAATTTTCTAATTTAATTTGCGTGGGACTGGACGCCTCATAGGTGGTTGACGTCAGGCAGGCATTCGGTTGTAAAAGCTAAGCAAGATCCATTCTGCAACATGCTTGAAAGAGTGCGTTGCGCCGACCCCACATTAAGGTGGGATAAGGGCAGGTACAAAGAAAACAGTGTAATATAACCTAGCCTAAGCAAAATATTTACCTACTCTGCAATATTTTTTGTAACCAAATCTCAAGTCGCCATTGATTTGGCGGGAATGAAAAAATCACTTAGTTGTAAATCTACAAAACTGTTATTTTATTCGACCTTAGTTTACGTAATCATATAAAAAATATAACCTCCACACGTAACAAACTTTATGTAGACGCATTTAATTTTATTTCGAAGTACTTTGGACTTCCGCATGTGTACGAACGCACTTTCATACCTTATCACCAATGGAAAGGGATAGTTTTTAAAATACATACGAAAGCCTTTCAATATTAATGCGTGTGCACTTTCTATCAATCAACATTTCTGTTATTCAATCGGTCATGAATTACCGGAAAAACTGGCGACAACCGGTAAAAACCGGTATGACTGATCGTCCCAAAATGGCAGGTACTTAAAACGAATGGGGCTTTGCGTACCTACTTGTTTCATTTGTGTAAACATGTGCATGAATTCCGCACGTTTGTCGATGAAATAAGTATACTTTTTAAAAACTACACGACTTATAACATACTACAATATTTTAAATGATTCTCAATAAAGGTTTTATTCAGTTCATCTTTTTTTTAAGGTTGTCAAATGAAGCTAAAACAGTTTTTAGTTTCAGTCTAGAGCGATATAAATCATTGTAAAAAGCGTGCGTTCATTCATCATGGGTGCGTTGCCAACTGAAGAGGAGGGGTAAAGGCATTGGGAAATGGAGAGGAGAATTGGGCCATCGGAAATCTCACTCCCCGAAGGAAATGCAAAAATGAGTTGCCACTTTTCGTCGGTTTTCTATGAGACAGTGGCATCAAACGAGTAGAGCCGGCCCATTCGTGCTGTAAGCATTACTGTCTACAGCTTGGCTTTACCACTCAACGAATTATACTTTACAATCAATACGCGAAGTGTGGCAGCAATGTTTCTATGTTTTTAAAATCTATTCAGGCTACGATTCGCCCAAATATATACATTTGGGCAAATTATAAACAAGTTTTGCATTATACGAAACAAGTCGCCAACATCACAATGTTATAAACGAGAAAGCCACATGAATATGAATGAAGTTATCTGACACGACACGACATTGAACGAGATAGGTGACGATCGCGGTCAGCTTTTGTGATAAAACTATAGATTATTGACTTTAGTCTGTGTGTTGCTATGGTTTGGATCTGTTGTGCTCAGACAAGTTATTGCAACATTCTTTACATTATGTCATGGATAAAAACGTAGTTTTTGATGTAAGTAAGTAGCATTATATTCATTAACTTTTCTAAGAGTTGTATCTATTTCTAAGGATCACTTTTATAAGTAATGTCAGGTTACAGATCATTTATAGACGATATTTTGTACAATAATGCAATTTGAGATTTGTTATTTTAACATCCTGAAATGAGACTTCGCCTTTGCAAAATATTTTGTATGGTTCTGCGCCATATTCGTTTAAGCTCTGCCATTTCGTTTTGTTCAATGCGTTGTAGATATAGTAAAGATTAATGAATATAAGGCAGTGAATAATTTAATATACTGCATATGTGTTGACGTCTACAGTTATAAATGGGTATATTATGCAAGTCTAGCCAGACTGCATCATAAATTTTTGGAACTACTTTACTTACTTACTTTACTCCTGTAATTGGTACATTCATCAGAATATGACTATTTAGTTAGATACTATCTTCAATTATATAATGTGTGTACTGCTGGAAAACCTTTTATAAAAAAAAATGGAAACTAAGCTTCACGTCGTTATTTATGATAGTTATCGTTCGTACTCTGAGTTATTCTTTCTAAACGTTGGTGAATAATATATATCGTACAATCTTTGTTGAAAACGCTCGTTCGCGCGATATCTATGTACCTATAGGAAGTCGGCAGATGGAGCAATCACCGAAGACGTGCTGTTCTTCAAAAACGTTTAGTGCGAAGATGTCTTTCGTTAGAATGACGCGGGCCTGGCTCAGCTGACTGACACATCCATAATTTATATATTAATTTAAAAAAAAAACGCATCTCTCTAGCTGCCTCCAATTCCCGTAAAAATGTTAAGTATGAACGAGCCTCCACGAGTCTGTAAAATCCACCGTTAACATTTGTCTTCGAATCGTCTCTTTAGTCTAGTGGTACCTAATCCTTGTGTTCGAATTCCAGGCAACACTATTTTTCTGACACTATTTGCACGGGATTGATCGTAGAGGAGGTTGCTGTCAGGCAGGCGGCCGTCGTCAGAAATAAATTGAATTCTTTTTTCAAAATGCTTGAAAAAATTTGTTGTGCCGACCTCAACTGTGTTGAGTGGTAGTCAGGCTGGAGGCATTACGTCTACTTGCAGCACAAAACGGCCGGCTCGACCGGTTTGATACCAATGTACCTTTCCCAATCTCTATTCCCCTCCTTAAAGCTTGCTAATGCACACATTACTATTTTGGTATGATAGGTTTCGAGTGTTGATAGGTAGGCAGTGGAGATCACTCACCATCATTCTGGTTTCTCCCATTGGAGTAGGATCAGAGTTAGCATCTTTGTGCCACACGGTTCTCTATTTGTGGTAGTAAACAGTTTTAGAAGTAAGTGGCCTCTTTGATCTAGTTGCAATATATATGGGCTATGGACTGGGAGGTCCTGAGTTTGATTTCCAGGTCGGGATAGGATAATTTTCTTATTTAATTTTCCCGGGACTGGATCTGTCAGAAAGGGTTAACGTCAGGCAGGAAGCCGGTCGTAAAACTAAGCGAAATCCTTTCTGAAACATGCTTGAAAGTGTTGCGCCGACGCCACATTAAGGTAGGATAAGGGCAGGTAGAAAGAAAGAAAGAGGTAGTTTTAGAAGTGTCTGTGAAATTCTGGCTACATACAATCGTATCTATTTCTAATAGTAGACTTCACTTTAGTCAATATCCTCTCTACTGTTTAGCATGATCGTGTGTAAACTTCGATGTACGTGTGTTCCTTTCCAAGAAATATTCCGAGTACATTACGTAACGCGTGTCTAACATTTAATATGTTACATTAACAGCTTCTGTTGAGCATTCAGCTCGTATTGAAGTCGTTGACGATCGCTTTCACGAAATTTATAAGATAATGATCGGCAGACGTCTATGGGCTGCACAAACATGGATGCCGCTTTCTATATTTTTACCACCTACATACTATTGTTTGAGAGTCGGTAAATAATTTCAATGTTCGTTTCTGCATTTTAGTTTGTATATACTATGTTTTCATCCAAAGTGTATAATTTTCAACATATTAGTTTAAATAAGTCTAAATATAGATTGTTTGTTCATACATCTATCAATACCTTATCATCTATCATCGTTTTTGCACTGTCTTTACTAGGGACGCAGTTTCCAAATGAATATTTTCGCAACATGATGAAAAGAAAGTCGCTGGATGCAGGCCGCTTCCAACAGGTCGATGGAAGTGGACGTCCTGTGGCTGATGATGATGATGATGAAAACAAACGATTGCCTTTTGTGACATTCGGAAATTAGTAAATTACTTATATCACGCCACTTGCTTACATGGTGAATGAACACGAATGAATAAACGACCGAATGTATGAAATAATGAATGAATGAATAAATTACAGCCCAATAATCGTCAGACATGGAGCTCTACTGAATAATTTTAATGAATATATTATTATACGTAATGGAATACTATAACTGGATTGAAATCAACAATGGATTTAATTATGCATGTTGTAAGTTTATCTAATTGATCGTAAATTTAATATCGAATTATGTATCATCGTCAGATTACGGCCTCTTTGCTGGGACTTTCTTTTTAAAACTTGACAAACTTTTTTGGTCGGTGCCTCAAAAGTAAACCGTATAGTTTTATTAGCTGTGGAAAATAATATAATTGCATAGGAGTTTTGGCGGAAATTTTGACGGTGTCGCTTGTTTTAATGATTTCATATTTTAGTCTAAAGTTGTGTTTGTGGTTTAAATGTGATGTGTATCAAAGCAATAAACGATGACGAAGATGGACAGTATGTGGAAGCTTTGAAATAAGTGATTTTGGATGTTTTTTGTCGGGTGGATGGGTCGACCATGTTCGATTCCTCCGCTGCGAGAAAATCGTCTAAAAAACATCAAACTGGAAGGAATTGACGCCAAAACTCCAGCAGGGGCTTGAACTCGAACACATCCGACTTCATTGCACTTGCGAAAACTTACATGTAGGAAAACAATTACCCTAACTTGACATTGGCATAATGTATTTCAATTGCCATAAAAAAAAAGAATTGCATAGATTAATATTTTGTTAATTTTATAAAATTATAAAATTTAAAATAGTTTATTCGAAAAAGCTCTCACATCCGAATTTTAACTTAAGTACCAGTGGGTATTAATTTTATTTTGTTAAATATTTATTGCAAGTTAAATTGTACCTAACCATTTAAATTACCAATGTACCTATTTAAACACGTGTTATTGTTGGTTACTGCCTACCAGTTATTCTTTGGACACACAGATCAGTCGTTGTAGAAAGTTGTCATCCTCAAACCCGTTTGATTAAGATTGCTTCTGCATGATTAATAGACTGATTAACTTTAGTTGTGCAATACAGAGTGGACTTGCGTACCTAACAATTATCTTTTCATCTCTTAGCGACCATTCTTGGATATGATTAAATGGTCCATTCTCTACCTATATACCTACTACTACCTATATACTGTATACCTACTCACAACATGCTCCCATTCCTTTTCTGTTCACGTTACACACGTCAGACACAATTTTGACTATTTGCATATGTGTTTAAAAGTTCGATAACAGTTTTAGATTTCTCCATATATTTGATAGCAGTGCTCCTTGCGGAATCTACAGCGAAATAAATCTATAGAGAAAACGAAAACTGGCGTCGTTTTCGAGAAGTGTAAACAAAACTAAAGACACGTCTCTTGCTTATGTTTTCCTCGAAACACTAAACCAAAACACCTACACATAACCTGGTTTCGCCACACATTATTGTAAATCGTCCATGAGCAGAAGACAACGTGTGTGAAAAAAAAATATTGTTTTATTTCGAAAAAAAAGAAACGCGCCTAAATTCGTACTGTTCATCCACCTTTGTAATTTAATTTAAAAACTATTCTTCCAGGGCGATTACATATGGATCGAACCGGTGTCTGGTCGCGAGTTCGACGTGGCTATAGGCGCGCGCGTGCTCGCCGCAGAGGGCCGCCGCATCAGGGTCCGCGATGACGACGGCCAGGAGCAATGGCTGCCGCCGGAGCGCCGCATCAAGGCCATGCACGCCACCTCCGTGCACGGCGTCGAGGACATGATCTCCCTCGGCGACCTCCACGAGGCTGGCATACTGAGGAATCTGCTCATACGGTACAACGAGAATCTCATTTACGTAAGTATTGATTTGACGAGACTATCACGGCTACACACCCGCCATTGTTACCTCTGTAAGCCAGGATCAACAATCGCATTAATCGACACTGAGCAGCGAAGCTTAGTGAATCTCTGGGAATTCAAAACTGTCTTTATCTCGCAACGAATTTAATCAAAAGTTGAAACAGGATGCAAATTTTATCTAAACTGATGAAAATCATTGCTTTCAATATACCTCTAATATTATAAGTAACTATTAAGGTAATGGTAGGTATAACTGTTTATATGGTACATTCTTTCTTTCTTTCTATATGCCCTTATCCCACTTTAATGTGGGGTCAGCGCGACTCACTTTTTCAAGCATACTGCAGAAAGTAGTTGTAGTTTTTACGACCGGCTGCCTGCCTGACGCCGACTTCCTCTGAGGGATCCAGTCGAAATTGGAAAATTCGCTTTGCCCGACCTGGAAATCGAACCCAGGTCCTTCATTCGTAGACGAAAGATTGCTTTAAATTCTAAATATATGGGTTCATGACGTAAAACTGGCTTAGGTACGTGAACTAAACAACCCACAAATCATGAATCATTTCAATTAAATGTACTGCCTCTTCAATAGCCATTGCCACACCTCATTATGACGTCTTATCCAAAAATCTTTAAATCAGATAATGTATTGATAAATATCGGCTTTATGAATTGTCGAAATTTGTTTAATTGAAACGAAGTTGAAAGGCAATCAATGTTCTTTTAACATTATTGAGTGTCAAAGAACAGATGAATTTGTGACTAAGTAACTGTAGATCGACCTGTTGGAAGCGGCCTGCATCCAGCGACTTCCTGCGTCCTTTATCAGGTCGTCGGTCTACCTTGTAGGTGGACATCCTACGCTGCGCTTGCGGAAGTCGCTGGATGCAGGCCGCTTCCAACAGGTCGATCTAGAAATCTTTGGGGGAGGCCTATGTTCAGCAGTGGACGTCCTATGGCTGATGATGATGAAATGTAGATGTTTTATTTCATATTTTTACTAAGTTACATCATCAATTCGGTAGTTGTCATTGACATTGACTTAAGCAAATTATATCGAATAATTTGTAATATTTCTATCAACATATTCATTATCTCTTGGGTTTTTAAACTTCGTTGTCTCATGATACTGAAAACTTCTTTTGTTCATTTGTCAAACGATATGAGTATAATGAGGGTGGCGTATGTTATAAATAATTACATAAATAATATACACGGAGTAAAGAAAAAGAAGGACACCATCTCACCTAAAGTTAAACGGAAGCTACAGAGAAGCCACGCACACAAACGCGCCTGTACAAAAGTGCCCTACGCACACACACGCCATTACGTGTCGATAGATCGAATGGGCCGAAAACCCTGCTTTACTTTCAATGTTCCTAGCGCTCCGTCCATCTTTTTCTTTACGTCTGTGATTATTAATAATTGATTATTATATGATGATTATTATACCTAGTATTTTAGCAAAACTGATTGACATATTTTTTCTTTTCCGCATTCCAGACTTACACCGGCTCAATATTAGTAGCAGTGAATCCATACCAAATCCTGCCAATATACACGGCAGACCAGATCAAATTGTACAAGGAAAGGAAGATTGGCGAACTACCTCCGCACATATTCGCTATAGGAGACAATGCGTACGCGCACATGCGTAGATATGGACAAGACCAGTGCATCGTCATCAGCGGGGAGTCGGGGGCGGGGAAGACTGAATCTACTAAACTGATACTGCAGTATTTAGCTGCGATTAGTGGGAAACATTCTTGGATAGAGCAGCAGGTTGGTGATATCTATTTTAATGAGATTGCTGATTTATATCGTGACGTAAAAACTCCTGCACGTAAATTGAAATGTGATAGCAATAAACATTATTGCTTCTTTATATTCTTAAACAAAAATAAAGTAATTGTTTAAGTATTCAAGCTATTGTTTCTTATACAACTCAAATGGTACCAATCGCTATTAGTAATCAGTTGTAAATGGAAATCTTAGCTAGATTGAAAATTCTAACAATAGAAAACGTGTCACTGTTTAATTACATAGGTTCATTTCAACGAATACTAACATACCTCTACTTTTAATTACAGATTTTAGAGGCAAATCCAATATTAGAAGCATTCGGTAACGCAAAGACTGTAAGAAACGATAACTCATCACGCTTCGGAAAATACATCGACATTCACTTTAGTAGCTCCGGAGTTATAGAAGGAGCTAAAATAGAACAATACCTTCTGGAAAAGTCTAGAATAGTCTCACAGGGACCTGAAGAAAGAAATTACCACGTCTTTTACTGTTTACTCGCTGGATTATCGAGAGAAGAAAAGAAAAAACTGGAGTTAGGAGATCCATCGGAATACAGATATTTATCGGCGGTGAGTTTAAAAATTTTAATTAACAAATATATGCATATGAGTAGGTACTTTGAATAACTCAGCAAGCAGCCGATCGTAAAAACTTAGCCAAATCCCTTCTGCAGCATGCTTGAAAAAGTGTGTTGCGCCGACACCACATTAAGGTGGGATAAGTGATAAGTGGGGAGGTAGAAAGAAGTACCTTGAATAGCTCAAAAAAGTTTAGAAGGATCCACCCAAATAAAGAGTTTTTAGTGCGGGGTTTTGGAATTCATTTTTTGACTTGCGATAATTAAATAATTTGTGGATATTTTAATGTTTTTGTCTGGTGTGTTTATTTGAGACCTAGTTCTTTACAATAAACTAAAAAAATGACATGCAAGTTCTCTATTGCAATGATATATTATTAGCCACGTAATAATCGGATCGGATTGTTATTTAGTATAGATATTAACAATCATAATATAACGAGGTAGGTAAAAATCTACTTTTAATTGTAAAAAGAGACAAGCCGTTTGCTCTCCTGGCGATAACCAATGTACACTGTATCCATCAGGTATCAGCAGCAACAAGACACATCATGTGTTCTCAGGCAGGATATAATATGTAAATATCTGTAATCAAACCTGAGATAAATAGCCCAGTATATTTCTTTGGATCAAACCTGTTACATGCCTTATTTTTATGCAAAATACCATTCGGTACTAGTAGAACTACAAACATTTCGGGCGCCAGTTTTTTGCCACCTACGATTAAGATCTTACGTCATAAGCAGATTTTATTTACAATTTATAGTTTGAATATAAATTGATTAGAATATTGCCGGCTTAGTGCCACTTGTGGGGACTTTGAAGTGCTGATTAATTACGATAAGGTAGTGTTATCAATTTAATAATCAATCGATCTAATAGGAAATGTCATAGACAAATCAGCTCTGGCTACCATAATAATATTTTGTGTAATTGCTTTTTCCTAAATCTCTACAATTACAACTATCTTTTCTGACTTATCTGCACTTGGTGAACTTTATGTCGTATCAAAATTTTTGGTTGTTTTTTTTTTACCAAAAAAAAAGGCATATGAATTGCCCTGTATTGATATTTGTACCTGGTAGACTCGTAGACTCGTAGGCTCGAGATGAGATGAACATTTCTGCCTAACCTTTCGGGAATAAAGGCGAATAATTATTTAATTTCCTAAATACAACAATATCTTAAAGTATAATGCATTGTTGCAGGGTGGTAGTTTCTCATGCGAGGGAAGAGATGACGCGGCGGAGTTCGCAGACATACGATCCGCCATGAAAGTGCTGCTCTTCACTGAGCCAGAAATATGGGAGATATTAAAACTACTAGCGGCAGTATTACATTGTGGAAACATAAAGTATGAAGCTACTGTTGTCGATAATCTAGATGCAACTGAAATAAGAGACGAAGCGAATGTAAGAAGAGTTGCAACATTATTAGGTGTCCCCCTACAATCCTTGATTGGTGCATTGACTAGGAAAACTCTATTCGCACACGGAGAAACAGTCATATCGACGCTTAGCAGAGATCAATCCGTCGATATCCGAGATGCTTTTGTCAAAGGAATATATGGAAGGTTATTCGTTACTATTGTAAAGAAGATCAATGCAGCTATCTACAAACCTAAAGCGACAATGCGAACAGCCATAGGAGTGTTAGATATATTTGGTTTCGAAAATTTCGATCACAATAGCTTCGAGCAATTTTGTATAAATTTTGCAAATGAAAATCTCCAACAGTTTTTCGTGCGACACATTTTTAAATTGGAGCAGGAAGAGTATAATCATGAAGGAATTAATTGGCAGCACATTGAATTCGTGGATAACCAGGACGCATTAGACTTGATTGCACTGAAACAGCTGAACATTATGGCGTTGATAGATGAAGAATCTAAGTTTCCAAAAGGGACCGATCAAACTATGCTCGCGAAGCTTCATAAAACCCACGGTCTTCACAGAAACTACCTCAAGCCGAAGTCAGACATCAACACGAGTTTCGGCCTGAACCACTTCGCTGGTATTGTGTTCTACGATACTCGAGGTTTCTTAGAGAAAAATAGAGACACATTTAGTGCTGACTTACTACAACTCATTCACATTTCGACTAACAAGTTCTTGCAGCACATATTCCAAGATGATATCGCGATGGGTTCTGAAACTAGGAAACGTACTCCCACTCTTTCCACGCAGTTCAAGAAATCGTTGGACTTGCTCATGAGGACATTAGGGACATGCCAGCCCTTCTTCATCCGTTGCATCAAACCGAACGAGTTCAAGAAGCCAATGATGTTCGATCGCGGCCTTTGCTGTAGACAACTTCGGTATTCTGGAATGATGGAGACGATTAGGATTCGAAGAGCTGGTTATCCAATCAGACATAGTTTCAAAGAATTCGTCGAGAGATATAGGTTTTTGATATCTGGTGTTCCTCCAGCTCACAAAACTGAATGCCGATCAGCGACTGCAAAGATTTGTGCTCAAGTTCTTGGCAAGTCTGATTACCAACTAGGTCATACAAAGGTGTTCCTCAAAGATGCTCACGACTTATTCCTGGAACAAGAAAGAGATCGCGTGTTGACAAGGAAAATACTGATCCTTCAAAGGTCTATTAGAGGTTGGGTGTATCGGAGACGGTTTTTGAAAATGCGGGCTGCGGCGGTCCTCATTCAGCGGCACTGGCGAGGGAAATTACAGAGGATCCGGTACCAGAAGATGAAAGTGGGATACGCTAGACTACAAGCCTTGATTCGTGCGAGAGTGCTGGCTCATAGGTTCAGGCATCTCCGCGGACACATCGTTGCATTACAAGTGAGTAACGTGTTTTATTTATTACAAAACCAAAACAAATATGTGCCAATTTTCATATTTCTCCTAATTATTCCAGTACGGAGTCTATAACATAACATAAGCTCACGCCTGTATCCCCGAAAGGGTAGGCAGAGGCGCACTAGCGAACTAGAACACCCACATTTCGCCGAGCTTAGTTCCGTCCCAGATGTGATAGGGGGCGAACCTATCGCCATATCGGGCACAAATTCCAGACTCCGGGCTGATATGGAAAAATCCAATATCACTTTGCCCGACCCGGGGATCGAACCCGACACCTCAAAACCGTAGTCGTACCGAAATACCATTACGCCACTGAGGCAGTCACGGAATCTATATCCTTTTCATTTTTGTGAGAACGACTGGACGGTGAACCATGACGGTGAAAAATTTGAAACGTTGTTTCGAAAATTCATCTGTCGGGATAAATAGCGACGGACGCCTCGGCCTCCGGAAGCCGAGACGCTTATGTAACATATATATGTGCCGTCTCCAACGGGTTAAAAAAAGAAGAAATTTTCAATGAGCACTTGCTTCAAAAATGCCTTTAGTACTGCTAATAATCTTCATTCGAAACGTCCAGGCAGCAGCCCGCGGCTACCTGGTGCGTCGTTCGTACGGGCACAAGATGTGGGCGATCGTGAAGATCCAGAGCCACGCGCGGCGGCTGATCGCCATGCGGCGCTACCGGCGGCTGCGGCACGACGCGCGCGCGCACCACGAGGCGCTGCGGCTGCGGAGACAGGAGGAGCAGCGCCTGCACCACCAGGGGAACTCGCGCGCCAAGGAGATCGCTGAGCAGAACTACAGGGTCAGTACTCTTTATTATAAAAGTTGTTGCTTATTATGTTTAGTACTCTTTATTGTGATAGTTGTTAATTATTATGTTCAGTACTCTTTATTGTAAAAGTTGTTTATTATTATGTTCAGTACTCTTTATTGTAAAAGTTGTTTATTATTATGTTCAGTACTCTTTATTGCAAAAGTTGTTTATTATTATGTTCAGTACTCTTTATTGTAAAAGTTGTTTATTATTATGTTCAGTACTCTTTATTGTAAAAGTTGTTTATTATTATGTTCAGTACTCTTTATTGTAAAAGAAGTCGCCTCCTTGGTCTAGTGGCAGCATGTATGGGCTGGGGAACGGGAGGTCATGGGTTCGATTCCCAGGTCGGGCAAAGCGAATTTTCTAATTTAATTTGCCCGGGACTGGACCCCTCAGAGGGGTTTGACGTCAGGCAGGCAGCCGGTCGTAAAAACGTAGCCAAATCATTTCTGCAACATGCTTGAAAAAGTGTGTTGTGCCGACCCCACATTACAGTGGGATAAGGACAGGTAGAACTCTAAGGTCTGATGTGGAGGCGTGATGTACGCCTTATATTTTGTACTCCGTCTGAGGAGGGCACTAGTCCTCAGACCACGAGGGGCCTTGAAGAAGGGCCGACTCCCGCGGGGGCTGCGGCTGAATGCAATTGCGTAACCCGTGGCCTTCGCAATAGGGAGAGAGAGGAACACCGCGGGGTTTAGTCGGTAGGACGGTATATGCCGGTGAGTCCGACATACCTCTGAGTTTCGACTTGGAGATGTCTGTAAACAGATTCCCCGTGTAAAAAAAAAAAAAAAAAAGGTAGAACTCTTTATTGTAAAAGGTTTTTTTATATCTTTATATATATAACGTAAAAAAAAATACATTTAAAAATATTCCCCTCCGATGGGCTCGGGACCCAAGCCACCGGCGGTTAGGATCCCAGAGTGAAGAACCTCCTCACAATTCGTGCCATATCCAGTAACACTGCCTTCTCCATTTTTTCTTCTTTTCCTACTATTATTATTATTACAGCCTCCATCAATTCCAGTAGCAAGGCCCATCCAAATCTCACCACGGGTGTATTAAGACTGTGTAATGTGTGGGTACATCACGATGTTAGGTGTTGTACCGCCAGTTTTTCTTGAACGTGCTACATAAACTCCTGTCTTACAGGTTCTTAGTTGAGTAAGATCGTAGTTCTTCCTAGGATACGAAACTTTCACCCTAGCATCTTTAGCCAGCAGTCATGTTGAATTACACTGTATATTATTATTATTAATGCAGCCCTCAACTATCCCTTGAACACGGGTATGTGGGTACATGGCGATCTTGGACGTTGTACCAGGGTGCTACATAAACTCTTGTCTCTCAGGTTGTCAGTCAAATAAAGTCGTGTTTCTTCCTTGGTGGAGCTTCCCTACTTTAGGAATTAGGATACGTAATTTTCACTCCAATATCTTTAGCCAGCAGCCATGTTTAATCTCAATCATAGCTCTGAGTCTAAACTAGGAATATGCCACTTTTGACATACCTACGGTTTTGAGATATTATAGGTCAGGGATGGCGAACCAGGGCCACGCATGCCATTCAATATTTATTTAGAAAAAATGGCACTTCCTTATATAAAGGCTCCACTACACTGTTATATGTAGGTTATTACCAAAGCCTTGATCCGAAACATCTTTTATAACGTAGTCGTCCAAATTTTATATTTCATAAGGATTTAATTGAAATTCTTTGAATATACATAAAGACTAGCTCTCTTTCCCTAATAAAAGCAAATCTGTCTCTAGTTGTTAAACATGATTTTTGGAGAAGATGTTCGTTCAATAAAATTATTATTGTAGTTCGATAATTAACACAGCGCCATACAGTCTGAGGCCTACAAGGCTACGTACTATCAAATACCGCAGTAACGCTCAAAGATACTAATCAAGTGATACAGTCACAATTTGTCTAACTCATTCCGGAGTCGGCTTCCCATTGATGTTCAATATCTAATCATCACAGAATTGGACATACACTTTGATTTGCTTTAGATTGCCGATAAAGAGTAGTTAAGATCTATGTGAAAAACAAAAGGCCCAATGATTCTTTGTTTTAGTCTTTACCTAAAATCTGTTATTTGATCTTGATTTTAATACGATAAGAAATTTGTTGTTATTATTAATGATGTTTTAGTATGTTAAAATGTTTATGCTTTTAATTCGAGGATGTAAATTAATATAATAAATTCTAATTAGGCAGAGAAAAAGGAACTGGTTATGATTTAGGAGACACGACGGCCGTTGGAGTTTAATTTAAAAGTCGTAAAACATGAATAAATTATATTTGAAAAGATTTATTAGCTTAAATATATAAGAGAAACTGTTTTACGAAGTTATTTGAAAATACGTGATAAAATCTTAAAAACGAAATCAGAAGCTTCGACAGGCAACACCTGAATGAAAATAAATAAGTTGCAATTCAAATTCAAATTCAAATCATTTATTCTGCATATAGGATATTTTATACCACTTTCACATGTCAATTACAAGTATTTGATTCTAAGATATTGATAAAGTAATAATGGCGTCGGCATTTCGTGGCTATCCCTAAGAAGAAATGCCGAAACAAACTCAAGGGTCAATAGGTGCCTATTGTATGTACTATGCTCAATTGAGCACATCACGCAAAAATGCAAATAAAGCCAAAAGGCTGATCGCAGATAAATTGATGAATGAATTGTTTGTTGCACGTAACATTCATTAGCATCATAGAATTGTAAGTGATAGTGGCAAAAGTTAATAGCAAGAGTTGGTATAACTCAGTAAAATAACATGTTAAAATCATAAATTATTTTTGAGAGGGAGGGCGCTGGCCTCCGCGTAAACATTCCACTCCGTTTTTAAAATTAATAATAAATACAGAGCCTCAGTATTGGCTGTTACTTTTACCTCTAAAACTAATATAAGTCTACAAGTGATTACTGTTTTTGAATTAATACCCCTAGAGGAGGTAGACGTCAGGCAGATGGCTGGTCGTAAAACAAATGTCAAATATTTCTGCTATTGGTATGCTTAAGAAAATGTGACACCGCATTGCAGTAGGATATGGCTAGGTGAAAAAAGGAAATGCGTAAATAAATAAAATATCGCATCACTACAATGTGTGGCCTAATGATTTTAAAATGATGTCAAACAATACAAAATAAATAGTAATTCCAGAGAAAGTCGGCTAAGATTCAGTCACATTAAAGTCTCACCAAAAGTTTCGCGTCCACTCTTTGATAAGGCACTATAGAATTAACCTTCGGAATGGTACTTTATGGGCGGAACTTTCGAGATACCGTTTCTAGTATACAATTCCAGCCAATCAAAATGAGGCAAGAATTATCAGAAACAATATCCAAATTAGGTTCGGCCCAGTGTTGTTACCGACGTAGGTACCGCCGATGTATCTCATTCGATAATCGACATCTTTTGTAAACGTTCGTGTAGATTCTTAAACCTATGTAATTGATATAATATAGTTATTTCTTGTTTCGAAATGTCTGGTGATTTCTAGAATGTGTTTGAAAAACCACTGCGTATTATTGATGAGGCCATGCTGCGTATTATGTGACAACTTCCAGTATGATCCATACGATCAGGTAAATCAATATTTCTTTGTTATTTTGTGACCCGTGATGAAAAGATAAATTTTATTTTCAGTGTTTCAAAATTCAATGGCCAAATTATAGATTTTTAAGTAGCCATGAATGTAGAAATTTATTTACATTTGTAGGGTTCCGAAGCCAAATGGCAAAAAAGGAACCCTTATAGTTTCGCAATGTCCGTCCGTCTGTTTGACCGCTGATTATCTCAGAGACTATAAGTACAAGAGAGCTGTAATTTGACTTGATGACATGACATGAACATTTATCTCCTCGAATCAAACCCGCGGCTTCTCGTTTCACAGCCGGCTACACCACCCACTGCGCCACGGAGGCTGTCAAATGTGTAGGTAATAAGAATAAATAAAATAAATTGCGCAAGGAACAGGCGATAATTTCTACTGGAACTGGCCACCGAAACCTAAATTAAAAGATTATTATTCCGTTTGTCCACCTGTACAGGTGAGATTTGCCTTTAAGGACATCCAAGTTTGGGATCACGGAAATTATGTTGGGGTGCGTAGTTACTCGTTTTTAGCAAAAACATTACTGTCTGAGACTATTATAGTACTACTCAAACGCCTGTACCAGAGATCGTATGACGTGCACCTGATACCTATCAGGCGCAATATTTTGGGGGCACCGTGGCCTAAAAATTACAGGCTATGTTGCTATTGCTAGCTAGTGCTTGTGACATGTAGACATGAGAACCATTGAAATCACTAAGAAGTTCCGGCGAAATGGAAGAATCTAAGTACAAATGCGAATCCTGGCACTAGACACAAAAACAGACAGAAATAAATTTAAGCGTATCTTCGACATAGTCGAGAATGTTAGAATTTTACCACTAGCATTAACGAATGGCGGTTTACCTAGAAACATAGGCATAAGCATTACTTATTACTTACATACTCACTATCCGGGATTCAAACAAGATTAAGCAAAGCAAGCAAATGAATATGACCGTACGGTCAAAACATGCCCAGTAAATACTTTAAAAAAGTTGAAATTATAATCACAAGATTAAAAACTTAACTGACCGACTTTCAATTTACCGATCGTGACCAAATTTATATGGGACCACCCTTGAAATAAGCTCTATCGAACACAAAAAGAATTTTGAATTTTTGAATCAGTCCACATTTGGCGAAGATAACGAGTAACATACATAAAAAAAACGACGAATTGAGGACCTCCTCTTTTTGTGGAAGTAGGCCGAAAAGCAAACAAGTCCATAACGATCTACAAACGAGTGTTGCGTTACAATGGCACGATAATTTACAATCATTAATATTTCGCGTAAGGTGATGTGGTCAATCAAGCATACGCGTTATGAAACCTCGTTGGACGGCCGGCACGTAACCGCGGCGTCTCCGGCACGTAATGAGGCGCGATCCGCGAGCCCGGCCGGACGCGATATGATGAACATGTGGCTGAAGTGCTTGTGCGAGAACATGGTCTTGGACCTGCGCTATGTTAGTATCGGAGTTATTGGATCTGTGGTTGAAAAGTATGCGATCTTAAGGCTGAGATCTATAGAGCGAACTTCGACTAAGTCTGAGTCCAAGAAACGAACTCAGTGAGGATTTCGACTTAGTCCGAGTCATTTTTTACAAGAATATTTTGCTTAGTCTGTCTGACAGTCTGTTTTTCTTGTAAAAAATGGCTCGGACTAAGTCGAAATTCGATTTGAAATTCAAAATCCTCACTGAATTCGTTTCTTTGATTCAGACTCAGTCGAAGTTCGCTCTATAGATCTCAGCCAAAGAGACTTCGCGCTTGACCAGTGTTCCAAGTATATCGCTTATATTAACATCTGACGTTTGATTTACGCGAGCGTCTGCGGTGTTGTGTGTTATGGAATTGATTTTACGTTGATTGTGTTTGAAGATAATTTGAGTATACCGTGTAAACATCCGAAAGACCGCTTGGTTGAGAAGTGTTACGAATACTAAATTAAGATCAGTGGCTTATTTTAGGCGGGATTCTGTTGTTACATTGCTTTTACACCGATTGTTTATAGTGATTTGGCTGTAGGCATGATAAGTTACACTCATGTCCATCTAACCGTGACTTCATATACTTAGTAATGGATATTAGGTAGTAACTAACAATTGGCACGTTCACATTCATACTAGTAGGTACAAGGCGTAATTTACCGCGTTTCCCTTTAAATTACTTCCAATTGATCAATTTACTGTTAGAAGTTACATATACTTGTATCCTTACAAGACAGTTTCAGTGTTACGAAGCAAATCCAATTTAAATACAATCTAATTTGTTACTCCACAGGAGCGCATGTACGAATTGGAAAGGCGCGAGGCAGAATTAGCTCTTGAAGAGAAGCGGCAACTAGAAGCGAAGAGGACATTGCTACAAGAAGCAGCGAGGAAACAAGACGAGCCGGTGGACGACAGCAAGCTGGTTGAGGCGATGTTCGACTTCCTGCCAGACTCGAGCAGCGAAGCGCCGGCTCCAAAAGACACGTCAGTCTTCAGCGATCTGCCGCAGCTTAGGGCTGATCAACAAGAGGTAGGTAACCTTACTTCTTAAGGTTCGATTTTTAAATAGGTAGATAGCTTTGGTTGGAGAATAATTTCGACGCTTCGACATAATTTTCGATACATTATCATGTAACGATACGATACGTATGTGTGCGTTAATTAAATTAACATGCATCATCTGTCAAAGCATAAAATTATCTCTCTGAATAAATTTGTTTGGCCATTGAAAAATTTGCTCTAACTTAGTGAGTATCCGCCGAATGCTGATACACTTAAGGTCGCCTTATGTCGTTTAAGGCTGCCTTATCTGTCAAAATTGTATGGCGAAAAACAATGTAAGAGGTCGTTAAAGTTGAGTGAGTAGCGTTTGAACATTCGGGCGTATGTTTGTTACTTGATAATAGTCGATTACCACTGCTCATGAACACAATTCTTTAGAATTTAGAAGAATCGTCGATATGTTGCCGGTTTATAAAAATGGGCCTAACGACATATTACTTTCCAAAATATACCTATAGCTACTCGTACCCTCTAATACCGTGAAGTCTGCCAAGGCCAAACCTAATCCTTCGTCCAGAACTCTAGAGGACACAGATACGGCAACCAATTACACTAACGCCCGGTCCAATAAACAATCTTAGTTCGAATGTGAGATAGATTACAAAAATTAACCAATAAGAACACAGTTTGAACATGATTCCGTCAAATGATTTATTGGTTCATAATCGCGATCTATCTATACTCAAAACTGAGATCGTTTATTGAGACCGGTCGTAAACCAAATGGAAGGTATTCTGCAGTATCAATACTTTTATAGCAGTGTAAATCTTATCTATGTTTTATTGGTAGTTGTAAATAAATAATTGGGTCGTCGCTTCGTAATATGGAAGCATTAAAATATGTATAATAATAATAATAATGTGACTATACATTATTGTACAATATAATGATGAGAACTAAACTGTCACCTCCTTGGTCTAGTGCCAGCACATATGGGCTGTGGACCGGGAGGTCCTGGGTTCGAATCCTAGGTCGAGCAAAGCAAATTGTCTGATTTAATTTGCCCGGGACTGGATCCCTCATAGGGGGTTGACGTCAGGCAGGCAGCCGGTCGTAAAAACTATCCGACATCCTTTCAGCAACATGCTTGAAAAACTGTGTTGCGCCGACTCCAAATTAAGGTGGAATGAGGGCAGGTAGAAAGAAAGAACTAAAATCAGACATTACTAATTTGGGTCGACACCCGAGGGGAATCGGTAAATAGAGTCAGCTATTTTATCACAAGTCCGATCTATTACTTCAACAAGGTAGACCTCTGTCTACCTTGTATGTACCTGTGCATCTCTATGCACGGGGTATCCTCGAGCATATTTCCATCACGTGTAGGGGTAGGTACAGGGACGAGTCTGTTGTATCAGTGGATATAACAAAAATTTTAATCCCCATACCTCATGAGGTATAGGAATCTTAAAATCAAAACTATAAGCAAATTGTCATAGTGACCTATAATGCTCCCCATTCTCATAATGCAGCTGAGAAGCTTGGTAGGCTGAAATTAGACCAATGCGATCTGATCTCCCACTCCGATGTGGATTAAGCGCAACACTTTCTTGAGATGTTGCAGAAATAATTCGGCTTAATTCTTATGACCAGCTGCCTGCCTGACGTCGGGCCTTTGGTTATTTAATGCATAATCATAATGCAATATATAGACATAAAAAGTCCCTAAACTACTTTTTCGAATGCATGATATCAATCTTGTCCTACATCATTCTACAGCTAACAAAAGGTCCCTAAAACCTAAACTACTTTTACGAAAAGATAGAAATCACATACTAATTTAATCTACACCCAGTTAATGCTATCTTGTTAAAATATTTCTAGTTACAGTCAAAAACACTTAACATAGATGCAGTTCTTTGATTTACTATCTTGTTTATACTGAAATCATCGGTTATACCAAGTTATTTTTGTAATAAAGGTAATACGGTTACGGGTAATGCACAAAAATAACTGTCTTAGGGAGTGACCACACTTGAGCTGGTTGGAAATTGGAAACTTATGCCATAATATCATAAATACGACATTCTCTCGGACATGATACATATATACACAACCCACCAGTCATACACATAGTTCTGATAAATAGGAATCATGTTCAGGGATAAAGGAATTAAGATAAACTTTCGGTCTCAAATCCTCAGACCTGAATCAATTTTTATAGTTCACACAAATATTTAAAGAACACACGAAGACTAACAGTTTATTTGTGGTCACCAGAATCGTGCTGGCTTTCATATATGCTTCTTCACATTCCATAGAGGGAAGATGCAAATCTAGTTGACTACGACAGGGCAGGCAGATGATCGATAGAGATAGAGATGTACTAAAATTTTATTTCGTCGTGGGAACATGCCATGCCCGATATTAAGATACCGCCCATAATAATTATTATTGCACTTCAAACGCTATCTAAAAACGCAAATAACTCCGGAGTTGACGTATATATTTCGGCATTCCTTCCCCATATCAGTTTATTTTCGATGCTATCATCAGCCAAAAGTGGAAGCAATACAACGTGCATTCAATTTCAATATCAGACGATCTTTATTGAATAAACGAGTACTAATTGATTGCATATCGTAAAGTAAGTACATTTTAATAAAATCAGTGTTGTCGAATTGTATGTGTTTAGTTTTTAATTCAAGCCGGTTGGACGCACTTTTGTGTGACTTTGGATAATTTACCTATATTTTTGAGTGCATCAATTAGTGTAAAATAAACATAAAAATAAATTATATATATTAAATAGATGTGTCTAATAAGTGGATTCTGTGATAATTGCGTCAAAAAACGAAACGATAATGTGTTTTTCCAGGTCCCGGAATTTCAAAAACAGGTTACATTTTGTATATGAAATCACCTCTTTGGTCAGCTGCGTAGATTCTTAAGTCGAACACCGTTTTGTTTTTAATTCAAATCGCAGTAGATGCACTGATTCTTTAATTCACTTCTGTCTACCCCTTCGAGGATATCGTTATTAGCTCATTTGTGTATCTGTTCTTTACATCATCATCACCCATAGGACGTTCATTGCTGCACATAGGCCTCCCCCAAAGATTTCCAGAGCGACCTATTGTTTTACTTTATATCTCCCAGATAATGTTACAGAAAATATTCGTCTTAGTTTTTACTACAGACTTCCTGCTTGATGTTCAACCATCTCTTATATACCATCTCTTATCATAATAAAAAAGATACGAATAATGTAAGTATTCCAGTAGGTCAATTTCTAGCTACATATTACTTTTAATAAACTTTTGCAGATGGTGACGCCAATGCAGACGACTTCGGAAGATGAAGAGGACCTCACGGAGTACAAGTTCCAGAAGTTTGCTGCGACCTACTTCCAAGGGAACGTCACACACCAATATTCTAGAAAACCACTCAAACATCCATTGCTGCCGCTGCACACTCAAGGAGATCAGTTGGTGAGATTCTTTAAACCATTTAAAAAACACGAAAACGTCGTGTTGGTAACATTTAAAAAAGTTGAGAATCCTGATTCCTCATCATGTTTAGAATGTAACCATAGTACGTTTTATCAGCAATGACAACAATTTTGTTATATATATATATATATTAGTGTTTTCGGTATTTCTTTAAACGATATGTTACAATTAAAATATCAAAATACAACTTTATCGTAAGACCCAAAGATATGCAATAAAGATGGCATTGGATTTCATTCGTTTTTCCCCGTTCACTTAAATATAATAAAGCATCCTGTTCCAATTATCAATTATCGTTAATTAAATCTTCATAATCAAGTACACCGATCAGTTCTACGTGTATTGATAAGGCAATCACATTTCAGGCGGCACAAGCGTTATGGATTACAATACTTCGTTTTACCGGAGACTTGCCGGAGCCGCGGTATCACACTATGGACAGAGATAACACATCGGTCATGTCCAAAGTTACTGCCACTTTGGGAAGGAATTTCATAAGGTCCAAGGAGTTCCAAGAGGCGCAGATGATGGGCGTGGACCCTGATGCGTACCTCAACAAGCAGAAGCCAAGGTCGATAAGACACAAATTGGTATCACTGACGTTGAAGAGGAAGAACAAACTCGGCGAAGACGTCAGAAGGAAGTTGCAGGTAGGTGTAAAAATTGCAGGGATTATTTCAATTAAGTGGATTATGCCAATTATAACACTTTAAAGTATAATCTGACATTAATCGGAATATTTTATCTCATTCGCAACAATAATAATGGGAACGTGATTTTTGAACAAATTTACGAATGTGTGTACTCAATGATAAGATAATAAAGTTGCGGTTTATTTTTTTGAACAGGACGAGGAGTATACTGCTGATAGTTACCAGTCGTGGCTTGAGTCACGTCCAACTTCCAACTTGGAGAAGCTTCATTTCATCATCGGTCACGGTATTCTCCGCGCTGAGCTGAGAGATGAAATATACTGTCAGATTTGCAAACAACTCACCAACAATCCTTCAAAATCATCACACGCTCGTGGATGGATTTTGCTTTCGCTTTGTGTTGGATGCTTTGCTCCTAGCGAAAAGTTTGTAAACTACCTAAGGGCGTTTATAAGAGAGGGTCCGCCTGGATATGCCCCGTACTGCGAAGACCGTTTGAAGAGAACTTTCAACAACGGCACCAGAAACCAGCCTCCTTCCTGGTTGGAGTTGCAAGCTACCAAATCCAAAAAACCTATAATGTTACCTATAACATTCATGGACGGTAACACAAAGACGTTGTTGGCAGATTCGGCGACAACTGCAAGAGAACTGTGCAACCAATTGTCTGATAAAATAGGTTTAAGAGATCAATTCGGCTTTTCCTTATACATTGCTCTGTTTGACAAAGTAAGCTCCCTTGGCAGTGGAGGCGACCATGTAATGGATGCTATATCACAATGCGAACAGTATGCTAAAGAACAAGGTGCTCAGGAAAGGAATGCTCCTTGGAGACTGTTCTTCAGAAAGGAAATTTTTGCTCCGTGGCACGATCCTACTGAAGACCAGGTCGCAACTAACCTTATTTACCAGCAAGTTGTCAGGGGTGTCAAATTCGGCGAATACAGATGCGATAAGGAAGAGGATTTGGCAATGATTGCCGCACAGCAATATTACATCGAGTACGGACAAGACATGAATACTGAACGTCTCTACACGCTATTACCTAACTACATACCCGATTACTGCCTGACAGGTGTCGAAAAAGCAGTTGATAGATGGGGCGCACTCGTTGTGCAAGCGTATAAAAAGAGTTATTACGTCAAAGAAAAAGTGCCCGCGTACAGGGTTAAAGAAGACGTTGTGAGTTACGCAAAATTTAAGTGGCCGTTATTGTTCTCAAGATTCTATGAAGCGTATAGAAACTCGGGTCCTAATTTACCTAAAAATGACGTAATTATTGCGGTCAATTGGACAGGTGTTTACGTTGTGGATGATCAAGAACAAGTGCTGTTAGAACTATCGTTCCCTGAGATCACGACTGTCTCAAGTCAAAAGACAAATAAAGTGTTCACGCAAACTTTCAGCCTCTCCACTGTTCGAGGAGAGGAATTCACATTCCAAAGCCCTAACGCGGAAGATATTCGGGACTTAGTAGTATATTTCCTAGAAGGTTTGAAAAAGAGATCGAAATTTGTGATCGCGTTGCAAGATTACAAAGCGCCGGGTGAAGGGTCCAGTTTCTTAACATTCCTAAAGGGTGATCTGATTATTTTAGAAGAAGACAGTACTGGCGAGTCTGTACTGAATAACGGATGGTGTATCGGTCGATGTGAACGGAGTATGGAGAGAGGTGACTTTCCTGCTGAAACAGTCTATGTACTGCCTGCGTTAACTAAACCTCCGCCAGACATCCTAGCCTTGTTCTGCCAAGAGGGTGCACAGCATGGCCGTCGACCACCGACTAGCACTTTCAATGGAACCGAGACGAGAGATAAACCTCATACTTTGCTAGAATATGCTTTAGACCATTTTAGGTTACCGCCAAAACGCACCGCTTCTAAAGCACTCACGCTATCTACAGCCAAGAGAGGCGGCGCTGAGGAATTGTGGCGACATTCTAGAGAACCAATAAAACAGCCGCTATTGAAGAAACTACAAGCGAAGGAAGAATTGGCTGAGGAAGCCTGCTTCGCCTTCACAGCGATACTCAAATACATGGGTGACTTGCCATCAAAGCGTCCGCGTATTGGAAATGAATATACCGACCACATTTTTGACGGACCTTTGAAACATGAAATCCTTCGCGACGAGATTTACTGCCAAGTAATGAAACAATTAACAGACAATAGGAACAGAATGTCAGAAGAACGGGGTTGGGAATTGATGTGGCTCGCTGCTGGCCTGTTCGCGTGCAGTCAAGGACTGTTACGAGAGCTGACACTTTTCCTTAGAACAAGAAGGTATCCAATTGCTCAAGACTCACTCCAAAGACTGCAAAAGACTTTAAGGAATGGACAGAGGAAGTATCCACCACACCAAGTGGAAGTAGAAGCGATACAACACAAGACTACGCAGATATTCCACAAAGTCTATTTCCCAGACGACACTGACGAAGCTTTTGAAGTGGATTCCTCGACTCGAGCGAAAGACTTCTGCCAAAACATTGCTCAGAGATTGAATCTCAGGTCCAGTGAGGGGTTCAGTTTGTTCGTTAAGATAGCTGATAAGGTGATATCTGTGCCGGAGGGCGACTTCTTCTTTGATTTCGTAAGACATCTAACGGATTGGATTAAGAAGGCACGGCCGACGCGCGACGGGATCGTTCCACAGTTTACTTACCAGGTTAGTACTTATACATAAAGGGCCTTACTTATAAAAACAGTTTAGCTGAGCAAATAGCTAAGAATAGGCTCTCACTTTTTTTCTTGTGTCACATCGTTTGAACATTAAAGGGACAGGCTATTCTTTACCATTTGCTCAGTTAAACTGTTTTTATAAAGCCGTATATGTGAAAAACTGATTCTATATATATATTTGAGTAATTTTCCATGTCAGGTGTTCTTCATGAAGAAGCTGTGGACGAACACGGTGCCCGGCAAGGACCGCGCGGCGGACGTGATCTTCCACTTCCACCAGGAGCTGCCGAAGCTGCTGCGCGGGTACCACCGCTGCGGGCGCGAGGAGGCCGCGCGCCTCGCCGCGCTCGCATACCGCGCCAGGTTCGGCGACAACAAGCAGGAGCTGCAGGCGATACCGTGAGTCTACTTCACGATAATACATTTCTTTTCACCTCGGTGGCGTGGTTGTATTTCGGTATGACTGCTGTCCTGATGTCTCGGGCTCGATCCCCGGGTCGGGCAGTGATGCAGGCGATACCGTGAGTCTACTTCATCCAAACTAACTCAAAACCAACGGCGATACACCGCAATAGACGCTTACAGGCGACCGACATCTGACAACACGTCTGCCTATAACATCTGATATAGTAGACCGCTCAATACATTTAAATCACTACCCACCACATCACCGAGCCGTAAATATTATAATTCATGCAACTGTGGTGTTTGTTTTAACTATAAAGCAACTATATTTTGAATTACCAGAAAGATGACATAATATATAATAATGCAGTACTCCGCTTCCTCATAACTCGGCCCATAAGTTGGCAGACTTGGTTCGAGGAGAAATGTTGAACCTTAGATGTCTTTGAGAGTACGTCGTCCCTGCTCAAAGCAAATCAACTTGTAGGAGCACACACTTTTTAGTACCTACAGTCATTTGGTAGTTTTAATTACCCAGAAAGGTTTCCGGAAGTTTTAAAAATAGGTAATTTTAGGTAATTTTAGAAATAGGTAATTTTAGTAGATTTTATGCTCTTTTTGATTTCAACTTTGCCACTTCGTATATTTGCCACTCGCCTTGCCATTTTCGAAATAATCGTCAAAAGTTTGTCTAATAACAAATATCTCCTATCTGTACTACTGTCGCCCTAAGGGTGTTGATGTCCGGTTTGGGCAATGATTAAGGTTTCTCTGATCATTAATAGTCCAGAGTCGATAATTTTATGACCGATATGGTGATAGGCTCGTCCCTTATTATGTAGAAGTACTTACAGTCATATTGCGCTAACAGAGGTCAATTATTAATGAACCAAATAGCTCCAAAGCTACGAAGCGACCAACTTCAAGAACATGAAAATAAATTACCACCAACAAAATGAACTTTCCAGTCAAATGCTCCGAGAGCTGGTGCCTTCAGACCTGATCAAGCTGCAAAGCTCAGCTGATTGGAAACGCGCCATCGTGGCCTCCTACAACCAGGACGCTGGCATGACTCCTGAAGACGCCAAGATCACGTTCCTCAAGGTCATCTACCGGTGGCCGACCTTCGGCTCGGCCTTCTTCGAGGTCAAGCAGACCACGGAGCCCAACTACCCAGAATTACTTCTCATTGCCATCAACAAACATGGTGTTAGCCTGATACATCCGCAGACTAAGGTATGTACTTCATCGAGATCATATGTATTTGTAATAGTTAAATTAACATCATAACATTCCAAAATTTTGGAAATCAAAACATTTTAATACGAAAGATAGTACCCAGAATGGGGAACTTGCACAAAAAATTATAACGAGAAATTGTGTTGATAAATCAATAAACAAAACCATGAAATTTGTAGTATAGAATAATTAATATTTTACAAAATATCCTACTTATAAATTACATATAATGAAACGTAATTGCAAAACCCAAGTGACGTCATTGCATAAAGAATCATAGAGTAGTGTTTCCTAGTTCGGGTCTTTTTCCCAATTTTGCCGAAAATTTTTGTATTTATTATGGTGATTAGTGAATTAGATTTTTGCATATTTTAATATTTTGGTTTCTGGTGTGTTTACCTTGAGATACCTAGTTCTTCTATTCTTATTTGAGACCTAGTTCTTCACTATAAACTAAAAAAAAAATTTAGTACACGCAAGTTTCCTATTAACTCGTAATACATCATCATCGTCCACAGTCGCCTTCTTGGTCTGGTCGCAATTCATATGAGCTGAGGATTAGGTGGTCCTGGGTTCGATTCCCGCAAGCGATTTTTTATTTACCCGCGACTGGATCCCCTGAGGAGGTTGACGTCAGGCAGAAAGCCGGTCGTAACTAAAGCCGAATTCTGCAACATGCCAAATACATAATTTAAGTCCAAAATCATCACCAAAAACAGATGTTTCACATTAGCAGAGCTCGGCTCATATTTAAAATCGATACGGGGATAATGATGATGGTTGTAGGGAAGCAAGAATTGTAGTAAATTATTATGAAAGGTTTATCGACCCTAATCTAAATGTCTATGCACGTCACTGCACTTACCATAGGTGTTATTAATCTAATCATGATACGCTCCTTCACATCTTTTAAAATTAATGTTTTTTTTACGTTTCTGTGAAAAGGAAAAGATCAATGGGATTTACCGTAGGTGATTTGTCACAAAAAGATAAAAAAACAACGGCTTAATATTATAAGAATGTAATTAATAATCGTTGCAATCAATTTTATTAATCTGTGTGTGACTTGGCAAAATATACTATATTAGGTACTCATACATATAAAATTGTGTTGCAGTCACATTTGGAGTTCAAAAAGAGCTTAAAAATTGTTCTTCAAAATCGGTCAACATTTGCCGTAAAGGTATCAAATTTTGAAAAAAGTAAAACACCGAAACATCGAATGCCCGTTTAAAAATAAACTTAATGTTTTTTTAGATCTACGCAAATGTTATTCATTGAAATAAAAATAGTTTTTACGGATTCTATCCGATCGGACGGACCGTGACCACGTGACCACGAAAGCTGCAAAGCATTCGAACGTCGAGACTAAAAATAAAAAACGAAATCTCGACAGAATCCGTAAAAACCAGTTATTTTGAAATAAACTTTTTTTCAGGATATCCTCGTTACACACCCGTTCACAAGAATATCAAATTGGTCGTCTGGTAATACGTACTTCCACATGACCATCGGCAATCTGGTGCGAGGATCGAAACTCCTCTGCGAGACATCACTAGGATATAAAATGGACGACTTACTGACGTCATATATATCTCTAATGCTTACGAATATGAATAAACAAAGGTCCGTGAGAGTGAAATAGATTTAGGGGCGATTTTTCAATAGCCAGACAACTTTTATCTGCGGGATGTGTTCTTTTGATGATTTTTGTGTTCTTTTGATGATTGTGATGTTTCAAACATTAACTGTCAAAAATTACCTCGGTGGCGTGGTTGTATTTCGGTACGACTACTGTCCTGAGTGGAGAGTCCACTGATATGTGGGTGTACTAGTTGGCTAGTGCGCCTCTGCCTACGCCTTCGGTAACACAGGCGTGAGCTTATGTTATGTTACGTCAAAATTATTTTCCTGATAATTTATCTGGCTATTGAAAAATCAACCTTAAGTGTGAGTTTATGTAATTATGTTTTGATGACGCTACCAGTATTGCGAATTCGGCAATGGAATAAGTCCAACCAGGTAAATAATATATCAATGTCCAACCAGTAACAAACTTACAATATCAAGAAATGTACCGTTGCTATGTCTTATTATCGATAAATATATTACGATTTTGATTATTGTTACGATTTATTTCGGTTTTCGCGAAATATTTAACCAAACTTTCGATAGTTATAAAAATCTAAACGCTTACAAATATTGCGACTTTTGTACATCACACCATGAAGTATGTTGTAAACAATATATTATTGTATGATGACGAACACTTAAAAATTTAAATGTATCCGTCCATCTTGAAGAAAATATATTTTGTAAAATTTTTAATTGGCAACACTAAAGGCTTGTAAGTGTAAAGACACTTATCAGACAGGTATAAAAATATGTATCTTTATTATATAGATCATTATATTCAAAGGCTATTATATAAATATGGAAGTCAAGTGCGTATTTTAATAATAATTATAATAAAGATCTGTTTAGTGTATTTATAAATAAGATGGCGATGTGGTGTGTGAAATAAATGTCAATTTACTTACTATTTTCATAGTTAGCTTTGGATAATATTTAATATAACTAATAACGACAAACATGTTGTATGTAAGGTACATAAGTACATGTATTTTTGTAAAACTTATATACCGTAGACAATAAACCTTTTTTTTTCTAAAAATCGTTTCAGTTTTTAGGCTTGCAACATTCTTAGTAAGTCTTTGTGTAGATGGCGTAGGTTTAAGTTAATATACGGCCAAAAAGTTTCTAATAAATACATAGGAACTAAAATAATAGATACTTATTATAATATCTTATAGACGGTAGTTAAGTTTCTTCAACTTTATTGTATCCAAAGTATATATTTCATAATTAATACATTTAATAATTGTATTCACACCTGTGAAATCATAATTTACGAAATATTTTGTTTTATTTAGCTAGTGATGTAACTAGGCCCAATTCTAAACGCTGACAGCAGATATCGATAACCGTAAATAGAGACGTAAATGCTCATAAACCGTAATGTGCTTCTCCACCCAGTCGATCATTTCGATCTAATTGTTTAATGTAATACAAAATATGTACGTATCGATGGAAAGCAACTTGCCTCTGCATGTGCATATCGAAATCACCATGCTGGATCGAAGCCTTTCCACTGGGTAGAGAAGCATCTTTAGAGCTCTATCATTTTTCTAGAATAGAGTATGGGAATTGTTTAAAAGGCTTGCTCGATAGTAAATCGTAAGTAAATTTGTATTTATTTAATAAAACGCTAAGTAACATGTCAAATCTTTGTTGCATGTTATGCCATGAGTTCGGAGACATAAATACGTTTGTTTTATTAATTTTGCTTTTATAAAGTTAAAAAGTTGCATTTGTGAGTGGTTGTAAACATGAGTCACAATGATCTTTTGCGTTTTATTTACCTCCATTAAAAATATCCTAAAATTACTATCTGAAGTTCAAAAACTTCTATGTATACTACTAGAGTGGCTGTTCGGTACATAGAATGTGCGCACTAAGTCTCTGTTAATCGACCTCAACTCACTATAGAAATCTACTCTTTTTCCTTAGCCGTGAAACGTCAAACACTTGCCGTCATGTGCCAAAATTTTACTTCGAAACAGCTTGTCTAGTAAATACATACATAGAAGTCTTTGCTGAAATTTTGTCTTTGAAGATTCTTTATAGTGATATTATGCTCGTATCTTATCACATAATGGGAAGGAAAATAAGCTCAATTAACTGTAGCTACAAGGTGTCATCTCTGCCTAACCCTCTGAGAATGCAGGCGTGAGCTTAAGTAAGCAAAAATTTAACAACTAGTAATCAACCCAACGGGACCAGCAGTTATAAATAATGTACAAGAAGTTAATTTCCTAAAATTACACAAAATAAGTACAGTTTTGAATACACACGAACAATTAAAGTAAAAGCTGGGTATTAGAAAAACTGTTAATTAGAACAAACAAAAAATATATATCCGTAATAAAGTCGTGAGAGTCTCCCACGGCACGGTGCCTATTCACCCGCCAGGGAGTAATGATGCCTTCATTGTACCAACCAGCAGGAAGTAATTTATCTAACATCAAGAATATGAGTGTTTAGAGCAATTTCGTTTCTGATTTCTCATTCTAAAGTGTGCAATTTTGGGTGACGCGGCAAAGGCGACGCGTGGTGCCAATAAACTCCAGCGGTGACTAAGCGGCCGCCATCTTGGATTCTAGAATGTTCGGAAATAGGTACTAGATACTATCTTATAAATTCTGCTTCTTTGTACACAGTCTATGATAATTGTTTTCCTTTATGTAGGTATACAATGTCCATGGAGTAACAACAGTCGATTAATATCGAACTAATTATAATTACTTTTATTATAATGCCTGCAGACATTTATAGTCTGATCGATAGACATTAGAACCGTAGACGCCAGATAGTTAGTTCCTTTTAATTATCGTTAACATTGTATACCTACTTATGATACCTACATAGTTTTGCAAAGGTAAATAAGTAGTCTGTTATTTTCCACTATTTTCTTATAGGTTACAATAATTAGTTACAATAGTTAAATTAATATATAATACATAGGTGTATGTAGTAACATAGGTCCATAGTTAGGGCGCTATGTATAGGTATTCAACAATATGAGTATGATAATGATATCTTAGGTTTATACGAGTATGAAATAAAATAGTAATTTCTTAGTTTCCTTACATCTCCTACCCCAGTCTAATATGGGGTCGACGCAATAGTTTATAAGCATAAATAATTAATGAATATAAAGTGTTATTTCATCATATTTGAAGTATTTTTTTGCAGTTATAATCTTATTTCATCATGAATACAGAGATATTTATTTCATTCAGTTCACCTACTTGTTTGCCTAATCCCACTACTTAACCAATGGGCCGTGGTCCGTGGACCTCACCAGACCTGTGCCCAGTATGGGCAGTAATTATAAGACTGATATTATTAAATATTTATTTAAACCGTGCGAATTAAGCGATGAAACCACCAAATATTGTCTTACATTTGTTTAATTCAACCTTTTTCTCACAAGACCTCTCGAAGCTTCTGAAACTCGTTAATCTTTATAAATCTGTTTAAATACCAGTTCCAAAACAATTGAACATAATATTTTAATTGCAAATGTTAAAATTGGGTGGTTTCCGTGCAGTTCCCACGCTCGAAGATGACATGTTGGAAAACACCGGCACCGCCTCATGTTCCCACACTCTGCATATCTCGCCTCCATAGATCAACCTGACAGAATGTAAAAAAGCAGACAATGATACAATTGTGTGCACACAACTTTCTCACAGCACAGATATAATCGTCATACTAATTGGTGCAGGTAAATGACCATCTGTTCTAGGTTTTATTTCCGAAAAGGATGCTGCCATAGAAGTTCTTGATGCGCCTGTGTTTTCCCCAATAAGTCGATTGTCAACCGGATACGCTAGATCCTGATCATTTTTTTTACTGATAATGTCTTCATTATTCTATGAATGAATGGTTACGTGCGTATAGGAATTCACGTCATAATTTCTTGTGCACGTCACAGATTGAGAAATAATGCCTTTAGTCACGCGAGAGGTTGTTAACAGTTCAAAGAATTCTTGCGAGTTGAGGTAGAACTATTTGATTTACATTTGTACTTAATGTTGTCTTATTAGAATCTTTCTTACTGCCTAGTGCCAGGGTCCACCTTCCTACTTAAACGCTTCCACTTCGCCTGGTCTTGAGTATCCTCCACAGTAACACTATTAGCCAATAGTGTTACTATCATATCATCTCTCATATCATCCTCCAATACGTCCAGCCAGCGCATTTTGGGCCGTCCACGAGGACGCACTCCTGGTGCGATTGGTGGTTGTCTTATTAGCATGCTATCTCTAAATTCCAGCTCGATAGTTTTTCTAATACTCTTTGTAGGATCACATTAATAAATGGACCCCATAATAATGGTATGCAGGCTATTTCAACTTCAATCCCTTGATAGGCGTTAAATAATTTTAACGCCTATCAAGGGATACAAATATTGCTCGAATGTCGAAATATTTGTTTGAATTGTGATCGTATTTGCTATCAGGGCCAGTATTAAATCTAATACTAGTCTTGATATTCGATATAAGGTAAGTAGAAAAGGTATTTTTGGAATTGATTTAGTGGCAGCATATATAGGCTGTGACTGTCCTGTCTGGGAATAAGAAACTTCACCGGGAGGTCCTGGGTTTAATTCCCGTGTCGGGAAAAACATTTTTTTTAAATTGGATTTGGTAGAGACTGGAGCCCCCAGATTGGGGTTGACGTCATACAGACAACCGGACGTAAAAACTAAGCCAAATCATTTTTGCAACATGCTTAAAAAGTGTGTTGCGTTGACCCCACATGTACGTGGGATAAGGGTAGGTAGAAAGAAATAATAAGAAAACTTCACTGGAACTGAATGTATAATTGATTATTCCACATAAGTCTAGAAGAATCTAACGCCCACATGTTTAAATCTCCAATAACATGTCCGCAGTCAATTATAGTCTCCAGCTGTAATTGTGTGTGACGACTGACGTTAGCGAAGAAGGCGTCACCAGCATGAATAAACTTGTACTTAGATCGTTTGATTAAACCATACTTTACAACCGATACTTTATTTCGTGGTTTTAGAAGAAAAGATATTAAGAAACTATCCCACCACTTTCTTTCTACTTGCCCTTATCCCACCTTAATGTGGGGTCGGCCGCAAGACTTATTCAAGCATGTTACATAAACTATTTGGCTTAGTTTTTACGACATGCTGCCTAAAGTCAAGCTCTAGGATCCAGTCCCGGGCAAATAGTGTTAGATAATTGCCTAGCCCGAACTGGGAATCGAACCGAGGGTCCCACGGTTAACATCTCATATACGCTGCCATTAGACCAAGGTGACCACCAATCAACATAGTAAGGCGAGGATTAAATGCATGTGCATTGAAGCACTGACTGAAGTATCAGGAAATACGAACATGTCCTTATCCCGGAACATTTAGTATTTCTTTTATCCGGGCACGGCAGTGACTACACTGTACTTGATGGTAAGTGTAGTGCAGCCAAAAAAAATAGCGACCACTGACAAACAATGTGTTTATCAGTGGTCGCCAGAATCATGCCGACCTATTTATGCTTCTTCAGACTCCCAATTCGAAGAGGGAAGAAGCAAGTCGAGGGGCTTTTGAAAAGACAGAAAGAATCTGGTGAAGAACTAAATAAACTATTAACAAAGGCAGCTAGTTCGAATAATAAATCGTAGAAGGGTTATTAAAATGTAAATATCGATGGTATAGATGTAGTGGTTACGAAACAAAGGTCCTGGGGACTTAGCCAAGTGGTTTTTGCGAGACTCTTATGTCATTCCCATGCATTTATTATTCTATTCGACTAGCGTATAAGCCACTTGGCTAAGCCCGCTGTTCCGAATCCAAGATTCAATAACTATTTATGTTAGATTTTTCGATTCGAAAAGTCACATTTGAATTTCTTGCGATTGTTGGTAGGTACTGCTGAAGTACTTTACGGCTATATCATATAATGGAAAGATCTGGAAACACCAATCTCTGTAGCGCGTTGAGGATTTGGACAACTTTTGAAAATCATGTAAAACTAAAACCCCCGCCCCGCCCAATTAAAAACAATAACATTTTATTATGAGCACATATTACTTTATTATGCTGAAATCTCGACTCGGAACAATGGCGGATGGGTATAAAACCTGTGATAATTATCTGAGGTCAAACTCGACGGAGCGGAACGCTATGTAGGGGAAGACACTTGTTATAATCATGTGAAGAGTTTTCGTAGACGTTCCCACAGACTTCGAGGCTCGGATTAATTCTGATTCATATGAAGCTAATTAAACACGCTCAGTTTTTCCGCAAACAATGGTATCAGTTACAAACGCGTTGATGACTTGGAATATCATTTCTATGTCTAGTTTTTCAATTTTCTTTAGATGGGTTTTTATAGCAGAGGCTGAGAAACGAGCATATGAGGCACCTGATAGTAAGTGATCTCCATCGCCCAAAGATATCTAAGACACAAAAAGAATCAAAGATGCATTTCCAACCTAAAAGAATGGAAATAGGGATTAGGAAAGGGAGGCGGCGAATTGGGCCACCGAAAATCTCACTCACCAAACGAAACGCGACAGCGAGGTACCACTTTACGTCGGTTTTCTGAGACAGTGGTATTAGATCGGTCGAGCCGGCTCATTCGTGCTGTAGACGTCTACCATTCAAAAAATGATGTTCTTTACGTTTATGAGATAAATAAAAGATTGAAATTATTTAAATTCAATTTTATTAAAAATATTTTATATTTCAAAATTCACTTCGAATATTCGCTTAGTACAGGGTGTTCACAATATTTTTGGCGAGCACTTCTTTCACTACATCATTTACAAAATATAGAAATACCAAATATAAAATCATAAAAATGTAAAAGTAAACTTTTCGTATGACGTTGCTTATCATTTTACACAAATTGACGTATTGTTTTAAGTTTAATACTAATTTCCTCGTAATACTGTAACTTTACCAATTCCATAAGATTACATTGTAATTTAATCATTCGCTACAAAAATATTGATATTTTTTGTACTTCATATTACACTTTCCACATGGAATGTTCGAAATCACACATTGCATTAAAATACACACCAAACCCATTGTTAAAGTGTAAACAAATTATCCGAGTAAAATAAATATATCATTCGATTTTTTGAAACACACTGTTGTGTTTTGAGTCTAAACACTAGCTAAAATCTATATTGTTCATTAAAATCTCGATAAATATACATACGTACATTGCAATCATTATTATATCGTTCGTGAACGATCCTTCAATGGTAGATTATTTAGAAGAAAATTTTAATTGTGCAAAAATGCGACTAACATTAAAACGCGTCTCCTGCACTTGATTTTCTCTAAACAAATCACAAAAACACATATGCAAAACAATGTTTTCAGCTGTCTTCTGTAGAACAAAAAATTACATGTTTTGTGTAATGTTATAGTGCAGGAGACGCGATTTTATTTAGTCAAAATGTCGAAATGGTAAATTAAATAAAGTGTTTAAATTAAACGATTATAAGGGGGCATTTTGAGTAATAAAATGATAACTTATTTGGTTTTCTCTTACATTTGAAAATACGACTTAAGTTTCTATTATCCTTAGTTTATACAAAATTTATAAGAAACGTACATTTCTAAATCAATCTCTCAATGAGTCTTATATCCCTTACCCAAACGTAAGCTTATGAAATATTAGCTATATCGTAAAATTAATAAACGCAATGGCTTGTCATGGTTAATATACAGCTATTTGGCCCCAAACAAATCCGAGAGCAGAGATCTCACTCCATGGAATTAATTAGGTACTTGACTATGTTTGATTTTATACACATATTTATATGTAATAGCAAATAAAACTGTATAGAAACCGTTCTGTAAAATCTGCATCGAAATTGGCTGAAAAATGAGACAGTAATTCATATTTTAAATTCTGGAGTGGGGGCATATTGGAGATATCTTGCTATCCCTTTCCAACTCACGTACCGTTAAGGAGTGACGTGGTTGTACTGATACTTCTTTTTCCAGCAATTTGACTGTTACACCAAACTTCAAAGGCCTATAACTTTTTTATTTTTGAGAATATTTCAGTATTTCTTTCTGTTTTATATATTAGACGATGTAAATTTCATATAAAATGAATTAAATAAAAACTAGTCAAGTGCTCAATTGTAAAAATTGTATAACAGAGGTACACTAAACGCCGTAGTAGGAACATCTCCTTTGAGTAACTCTTTGACATAGGCCAAAAAGATATACATCAGTACAAAATGATAAATTGTTGGTATTTGTGACTTTAAATTCGCCTTTAGCAAATCACAGATTAAACATAGGGCATCGACAACATAATCTGTACTTCCTAAACTCTTTTAAGAAAATAATGCTAAGTATTGCGATCGTAACAGTCTACAACACTTTAAATAATATGAAATAAATTTTATACAATTGAATTATAATGTAAAATTAAGATCTTTTTAAAATATAAAAGCTATTTTTTACAAAACTCCAGAGACCCAGAAAAATTTATTGAGGAATTTATTTAGTGATTGGTTGTATGGGTTATTGAAAAGTGAATTGGGATGACATGGTAAGTATATAGTCTGCGTCTACATAATATATGCGGTGCGCCAGAAAAATCCACAAATATAAATATTTTTCTTACTTCAACTATCTATCCATCTGCCTGTATCGCACCTTAATGTAGGGTCAGCACAAAACACTTGCTCAAGCATGTTGCAGCAATGACACCGATTAGTTTTTAAGACCGGCTGCCTGCCTAACAATAACCCCCTTTTGGGGGATTCATCCCGAGCAACCATGTTAGAAGAACCCCCGCCCGTACTGGAAATCGAACTAAGGACCTTGCCGATCCATATAAATATTATCACTTCATTTTCCTAACCTTGCCTAGCGAGTAAAGTTGTTTTTATCATACTAGTGTATTAGTAGTCGCCTCCTAGGTCTAGTGGCAGCATATATGGACTGTGGACCGGGAGGTGCTGGGTGCGATTCCCAGGTCGGGCAAAGCGAATTTTCTAGTTTAATTTCCCCGGGACTGAATCCCTTACGAGGTTGACGTCAGGCAGGCAGCCAGTCGCAAAAACTAAGCCAAATTCTTTCAGCAACATGCTTGAAAAAGCGTGTTGTGTCCACCTCACATTAAAGAGGGAGAAGAGCAGGTAGAAAGAAAAAAAGGTGTATTGTATGGTATCACTACATTTTCCTAACCTCCTTTAGATAGCTTATGTGGATTTTTTCCTCACATTATGCTCATTTACCTCCCCATCCCTAGTAGAAACGTACCTTATTACAATTAGGTACATTATATAGATGTTTCATAAAGTTGGTATAAATAATAACTACACTTACGCCCGGTTCCAATAAACAATCTCAGTTCGAATGTGCAGATAGATTACAAAAATTAGCCAATAAGAACACAATTTGAATATGACTCCGTCAAATGACTTGATTTGATTGGTTCATAATCGCGATCTATCTGCACTCTAAACTGAGATCGTTTATTGAAACCGGCCGTTAGAGAGGATGGCTAGCAATCCAGTAGTAAAATTTAAAATTTCGTATGGCTCATAGTTTTTGAATAATAATAACTTGGATTTGTGACGAAAAATTGATTTCTGGCTCATTGGGTCAGCTGAAGTACATTTGCAAACTACCATGAATTATTTAAGCAAACACAAAGCCATTTCCATGTTAATTATGCCAATTTACAGGTTGCATTACGGTTTTAAAATCCCCATGCTTAATAATTGATAGAAAAATTTCCAAAAAGTTTAATTTTATTTTTTACTTTACCATTGCGCTTTAAATCGTTCTCCCTGTATGTGAAATTATTATTGGTAATTATTATTGGTTTTATGAAACACCCGGTAGATCTTTTAAAGGTATTTTATCAATTTTCAATACATTTTTCTAAGTCTCGCGAGTATAATGAGATGAAGTGAGGTAACGCCCGTCGTGCATCGGTCAAACCGCGTCACGAGGCTCCACTCCTAACTCCGACGACTCTTCCTTGTACTTATACATGCTCGTATTACTTAAAACTATATTTTCCAAGCAAACTGATAAAATCTCTTCGTACATTCGCGTCATTTTCGTTATGAAACACAATTCCCACGATATGTTCAACTGTTTTCTTAATAATAGCATTTTGGTGTCGTAATTTAGTTAAATTAATTTTTATACATTCGGACGAAACGAGTGCCGAAATTACCCTGTTTCAAATTAAATAGCAAATACAAGTTCATTTGCGTTTCAGTACGTCATCGTGGCTTACATTTTGAACGTGGCGCGGCAGTGAAACAACTTTGTATAATATCTGAACCAAGTGTACATAAGTTGACAAGTAGACTTACGATATTGTACAAAAGGTAGCATCTACATTGTCTAATCAAAATTGTGTTGAACAACGGTCTAATTCCATAGTTAGTTACCGGTTCATCACAATATACATAAATTGGGCAATCTAAATACATACATTTTATTTTTTGTGCGATTTCGTAAGTCGACTTGTCAACTTATTCACGACTAGTACTGATATTCCCAAGCCTTTTTGCTGTCACGTTGGTATCGAAGGCTACGAATGACATGATTTTGATCCGCAAATATAGTTTGTAATCGCTATTAAATATTTTTGAAACAACCTTTCCTTCAATCCATTATCCAACATATTTCATAAGCGAAGCAATTGACTCGCGAATGTTCCTTACATATAATTATAGTAAAGCTCTCTATAATCTAATGTATTATAACATGATCTTTATAATTTACATTCCTAAATTAGTTTGACACATAATTTGTTACTAAATAAAATCTCTTGCCTTTAAAACTATCACAATCCCTTGAGAAAGAATATAATCAAAATAATAATATAAATAAGATCCCTATCTAGCTACTAGCGTGAATAAGTTAACAAGTCGACTTAAAACATTGCATTAAAAAAGGGCGTCTAATGCTTGTTTAATATATTTGTTAGCAAAATGATAATAATTTTAAAACCTTTTCCTTAGGTTGACATATTCGGCAGTTATATAAAGTAGGTAATATAGTTTCAGTCCAGTTTTGACACAATGTTTCAAGTCAATTTGTCAACTCGTTCACGTTAGGTATGTATATAATTGATCGACTATAGATCTTTACACTCAAAACCACATATTAGAATATTTTACTTGTCCAACATTTCTTTGACGCCTGCAAATCAAAGATCATGCTATGAACAATAGACGTTAGGCACTATAGAATCTAAATTACAAGTCACTCACCGCGGCACAATTCCAAGTCTTCAATTCCACCATCATCACTGACGAGTCCTACAAGACACAGACAACACTTGTGTCACACGTCACACAAAATCATGAACTACAGCTTGGCAAAAATGTTTGTACGTACAAAGAAAATATAAGCACCCCAACGAATTAGATTTGTTATTTTTTATTTTTATGGTGTTTCCACCTGGTTTCGGTAATCTAAGTTCTTAAGCATTGGACGTAGTTAAGCAAAAAAGACACACATTCCAATATCGTCAGTTAGAGTATATTGGTATCAATACATATTTTTTATTACGTTATGGGTGGACTGCTCTTTACTACGACCAATTTAGTGCCTGGCGTGAATAATTTGACAAGTCGACTTACTGTACGAAAATTGGTAAGTAGATTGCCTAAAATGTATTATGGTAAATACGACGTATTAGATTTATTTAGTTATTCACCACAATATAAATTGGATAGTCTAGAAGGCAATTTGCGTATAATATCGTAAGTCGACTTGTCAAATTATTCACATCATATACAGAAAATGAGTATGCATAGTTTGACTACATTGAATATCGGCCCACATCACACGCACAACATTGTCAAGCTGTAGTTTCGACTGAGTTTTCTTCACATTGTCTTGCACTACTGTTTCACTGCAGACTGTCATCCAGCCTGCAGTCCATGGGCTATTGCAGCGTGTTATCGGGCAGGCGGTGCGTGTCGTGGTGCCAGCCGGCCGAGTCGGGCCGCATCACGTCGTCCACGGTGGGACACACTGGCCTGGGCCCCGGCTCAGGCGTGTACGTGAATGTGAGCCCTGTGGCGTAGATAATACCGTCGTTTCGCACTAAAGACACTGGTACCTGAAGAAGAGAGGTTATGTTTGCATTTCTTTTATGAAATAATTTAATTAAAATTAAAAGAACTGATAAAAACATACATCCATAGCTTCACGCCAGTATCCCCGAAGGGGTATCAATATCACTATCAACCCGGGGATCAAACCCGAGACATCAGGAAAGTAGTCGTATAAATAGAAGTACGTAGTCCAATAAGAAATTTGAATTACAAAGTACTTGATGTCTCTATACTCTACTACTTAACATTTGAGACATAATATTTACAAAGACAGTCTCTCGCATTGGCTCAAAAGCTATAAAACCGAACTATAAGAATGCGATTTGGCAGAACCAGATAAAGCGATCTCCAACAGTCTTTCGGTCTTTAATACGAAATTAAGTTCAACTAATAAAAAAATATGTTTTACTCGTTTGGTTCAAAGACAACACCAAAAATTACTAGTATAATTCCTACTGTAATAAAAACGTTATGTACTTATCTGACTTACTTATTATTCCTTTTTCCACACATTTACATACATAATATTCACTTTTAAATCTCGTCAGCATTAAAAAACGCAATTAAATGTAAAATAATAAAAAATGGAACGAACGAAGTCGCATATCATACTTTCATACTTTTCTGTCTTCCCTTTTGCTATCTCAAATCACTCAAAAAGTAACCCTATTTCTACCAAAACCCATGTCGAAAAATACCTAATAATTAATTTATGTTTTAATCCGAAAAGTCCATATAAGTTGCCGGGGATTAGATCCGTAGCAAGCGTGGCATGTGAATAAGTTGCTAAGTCAACTTAAATTATTGTACTTAAAAAATTGCATAAAACTTTGGCGAAAAAATTACTATTTCTATTTTATGTGAACTATTGAGTTATAGTTTTATTCAACACAATATAATACTAGCAGATTTAGATGCCAGTTTTCGATAATATTGTAAGTCGACTTATCACAATAGTCACGGCTGCCACGGGGATAACGCCAAACAGTAAGGGTACACGGAGACATGCACTAAGGCACTTCCCGTGGGATATCGGTGATACATCTTACCTGTGTAGGCTGTCGCACCCACAGCCACTGTCCCCTGAACTGCGATATATCAGGCACCACGCACAGCATGGACTCTGCGCAGCGGTACATGGTCTCAGCCTCCACGTCTCCGAACCACACCTGCAGCGAGGGCGTGAAGTTGTCGCCCGCCAGCTCCAGCATCGCCACATCACCGCCGCCGTTCAGGTTCAACGAGTGCACCAGAGGCACTGGGGTTACTGGCGACCTGCCGGACAAAGTATAGGTAGTGGGTTACGGGCGACCTGGCGGACAAAGTATCGGTACTGGGGCACTGGCAACCTGGCGGACAAAGTACCACTCTACTTTACATAGTACCGAGACAGATGTATCAGCCTCTGATCTTTAGAAATTATGTGTTTGTCAGGCAAGATAGGATCGTAAAAACTAAGCCGAATAATTTCAGCAAACATGCTTGAAAGTGTGTGTTATACAGAACCAGTGGTGTGCAGTCCCTATAGATAACTCTTTATCTATAGGGACTGCACACCACTGGTTCTGTGTAGGGTAGACAGTGTCTCTGACACTGTCTACCTGTCTACCCTACCTCTCTACCCTGACAATAATAATTTTTTGAACAGTTATAGATATAAAGAACAGATTTGAAAAATATCAACGCTCGGCTTGTATTTTAAAACGATACGAAGATTAAATTGGCCCATCTTCTATTTCCCCTTTTCCTAATCCAAAGTGGGGTCGGGGCAACACACTTAAGCATCTTACTGAAGGGATTCGACTTAATTACGAAAGGTCGTCTAACGTCATCCGTCTAGGATCCAGTCATTGACATATCGTTATGGCTTAGAAAATTGGCATTTCCCGACCAAACCAACAAAGATCGCATTCCCGACCAAATCAACAAAGATCGCATTTCCCGACCAAACCAACAAAGATCGCATTTCCCGACCAAACCAACAAAGATCGCATTTCCCGACCAAACCAACAAAGATCGCATTTCCCGACCAAACCAACAAAGATCGCATTTCCCGACCAAACCAACAAAGATCGCATTTCTCAACTAACGCTCGGTTGCAATAAACAACCTCAGTTCGAATGTGCAGATAGATTACAAAAATTAGCCAATAAGAACACAGTTTGAACATGACTGTCAAATGAGTTGATTTGATTGGTTCATAATAGCGATCTATCTGCATTCTAAACTGAGATCGTTTATTGAAACCGAAGGACCTGGGGGGTTACCACCACCTCTTATAGCAATATTATTACAATCTTGCTTGTTCCGATTCCCGTACAAAAAAAACTTAATAAGATTATAATAATACTGCTATAAGAGGTGGTGGTAACCCCCTGTCCTTCCATCCCATATAAGCTGTCTGTTAGGAAAAGTCTAGCTTATCCCATATCCATATTTTTTCCATAACACCAAGCACTCATTGTTTGCGGATGATAAGAATTGACGTGCATTTGTCAATTTTCGCGGTTTATTTCCCACATGTACGTCACGTAGATATCACTGTGGGAAGCGTCAAGGGATACGTGGGCACATTACACGTTATTACACCAATGACATGCGGGCATCCCCACCGGTTAACGCTTCCTGTCCTGATAAAGCGTTCAGGTCATTATTACGATTAGTTTAAATTTTCTCACGAGATAAAATTTTAAAATACATTAGGTAAAAAGTATAAATGGCAGTGCTGCTGGTAGGAGAGTGCCAATATAAAGGCGCGTCTGCTGCTCATGTTTTTCTCGAAACTTTCTTTCTTTCTACCTGCCCTTATCCCACTTTAATGTGAGGTCGGCGCAACACACTTTTTCAAGCATGCTGCAGAAAGGATTTGGCTACGTTTTTACGACCGGCTGCCTGCGCGACGACAACCCCCTCTGGGAGATCCAATGCCGGGCAAATTTAATTAAATTCGCTTTGCCCGACCTGGGAATCGAACCCACGATTCTTGGTCTACAGCCTATATATGCTGCCACTAGACCAAGAAGGCGATTTCATTTTTTTCTCCCAACATTACACAAAATATGGTTTTGTCTATGGTACACTCAAAGGAAATCTTTGGGGGAGATCCATATCCAGCAGTGGACGTCCAGTGACATGATGATGACACTCAGTGCTATATGGATAGGATACAACGTGTACCTAAACAGAAACATTGTTTCGTGTGTTTGTAGAAAAACATGAGCAGGAGGCGCGCCTTTATTCCAGATAAAGGCGTGCATATCCAGTAACATCAGACGGGGATTATTTTACCGACAGCTGAGAGAGAGCTTTTTAAGTGGTAGCCACGCAGGACGTTAAGCGATTTAATGCTACTTTAACCCGACTGCTTCGGAAGGAGGGTAATGATATAAATACATATAAAACACCTCACAGCCTCGATGGCGCAGAGAGCGAGTATCCGGCGATAATGCAAGAGGCTGCGGGTTCGATCCCCGTACCGAGACAAACGTTTATGTGGCCCACATTTGTTTCGGGTCTGGGTGTTGTGAGACCGAAAGTCTCTCGTAGTTCCTGATGCCCACGACATAAGACTCGATCGTAGTATCTTGATCTTGTTATTTATTTATGTTAGTTTAAAATCCTGTCTTAAAACTAGATTAATGCTTGTGTATCGTTCTGTAATACGGGCGTTAGTTTATTTTAAAAACATTTTTGCAATAGTTGCAACATACTTTTTCGTGGAGAGAGTGTTAGCTATAATTTAATTTATAAGTCCGCTCTAAAACCAATAATTAAGCAGGGTGAACCAACAAAACTGGTTATTTGTTGTCAACAACAAAAAAATCAATAAATTTCGACGAAGGCGCCAGTCTTAGGCGCCGTGGTAAATTTAATGCTGTCAGATGATACAACTGAATTTAAATGCTGTGAGATTAATTTCTAAACACCGTTAACATAATATATTATTAGCAACTTAATATATTAAAGTCTGTGCTCTTTAGTTCATTACATCTAAATTAATATATAATTTCTTTTACTATCCACAGGAGAACAGCAGAAGCAGCGATAGCTCAGTTGGGAATGGCACGGACTGCCGAGACGATTGTCGAAGGTTCGAGACCAACCCCAAGAAAGGGCATGCACCGTTGACTTTTCTATGTTAAGTGTGTTTTAATTGTGAATTATAGCTTGCTATAACGGTAAAGGAAAACATCGTGAGGAAACCTGCATACCCGAAAATTGCTCCACAAGAATTTTGATGGTATGTGAAGTCTACCAACCCGAATTAGACCAGCGTGGTACATAGACTAAGGCCTAACCCCTCTCATTAGTAGAGGAGGCCCGTGCCCAGCAGTGGGACAGTAATATTACAGGGCTAATATTATCATCCACAGATATTAAATAGATGCTACTTTCGGATTTCTTAGTACCTATTAGGCCAGGTCTCCTGCACTAGCTTTTTCGAAACAAAACACATACGCAAAACAACGATTTTAGTTGTCACCTGCTCGTAGAACAATGGACCATAGATAAAAAATGCATGTTTTGTGTAGGTGTTTTGTGTAACGTTTTTGTGTAGGATACCCGGCTTTACTTACACATAGAAATACATATGCTAAGTTACTGTAATGTAGGAGAGTGTAGAGATAGTAGAAAAATTGATGGTCATTTTATTGCGGTAGTTTTTGAACCTTAGACTAAATTTTTGAACAAAGGAAAACAGTGACTTATGTCAATTCAATGTATACTTATCAAATATAAATAAGAGATAGGTGTTTATCAGACGAAAAATAAACACAGGGAGACGCACTCTACCAGAGTCATTAATAAAATAAGTGATATAAAAGTAAATGGCCGCTAAAATGAAGATTCGAGACATTTATGAATGGAAATTGGTGGTAAGCCTGTATCCCCAAAAGGGTAGGCAGAGGCGTACTAGAGAACTAGAACACCCACATTTCGCCGAGCTTAGTTCGGTCCCAGATGTGATAGGGGGCGAGCCTATCGCCATATCGGGCACAAATTCCAGACTCCGGGCTGATATGGAAAAATCCAATATCACTTTGCCCGACCCGGGGATCGAACCCGAGACCTCTGAACCGTAGTCGTACCGAAATAGGTACCACCACGCCACGTAGGCAGTCATAGTAATTGGTGGTACCTTGAATTAATTATGATAGTATTGTATTACACGATATTCCTACTCTAAATAGCCCTCATTAGGTTAATCTATATTGTGAGTAACAGATAACGCCCGAATGGTCAAACGCTATTTATCTTTAACGGCTTCTTACATTGATTTTCGCCATACATTTTGACAAATAAGGCCTTAACGACATAAGGCGAACTTAAGTGAATGAGTTAATTATTTGTTAACATTTGTTTTGGAAAACATAAGGACTACTTTAGCACGAGAATCCTTCATAAAGAATTATAAAGGGTGATTATACTGAAACATGACTGCGATTCCTATCGATTTCGCTGCTCTATTATTCACTACAATGATTATTATTCTAATTGACTGCAACTGTTCTTGTCTTTGATAAACACAATACGAAGTCATGTATCTATCAAATATGCAGTCATTGCAAAATGGAAAATAATAACGGAATAACGTGTACCTATACGCAGAGTATTATAAAACAGTGGCCACAAAAATACATATTATAATTAGACTCTAAGGGCCACTTGCAGCGCTATTACTAATCTAGAGTTACACCTTATCTCAATGTATCCTACAGCTCAATCCTATCTTTAAATCAATATTTGGGATAGTGATTTATCGCGGAGCTCTACGTGGCCCTTAAAGTAAACCCATTGATTTTGCTTAATAAGCTATGATTAAATAGTAAGGGCGACTTGCAGCGCGATTGCTAATCTAGAGTTACACCTTATCTCCATTATTCAAATCAAGATTTGGGATAGATAGAGTTATCGCGGAGCTGCAACTGGCCCTAAGTAAGTTGGAATTATAAAGAATTTTTAAAAAGATACAACAAAGATAATGTTGTTTTAATGCATCTGTTTTAATAATGCTTTAAAGTAGTATACAGTCAAAGTATACAGTGGTCGGTAAAAGAGCAACTGTCTGGGCCGTAGAGAGCTATCGTTGTCAAGCACAGACATTATCTAAGTAGTCAAGTGTGAAGTGATAAGACACATGTTACAATGATTTCTGTTTTAGCTCCCGTCCGAAGTGGAAGTACGTCCAAAATGAACAGCTTCATTAGGTACCTTAAACATTCTGCCATATGATTGCCTCCGTGACTGAACAGCCGAGTAGCCGGCCTTAGAAATATTTGATCTATTCTCCCTTCATAATTAGTTTCTGCCACAAGTCTACTATATAATAAAACCATGCGTATTTTTTATTTTATGCATACAGTACAGTAGCTCGACCATGGGTTTATTGTCATTTCACACTAGCGACTCAAAGACTTCTATGTATGTGAGTTGCGGCCAATTGACGGAAACTTAGGCTGAGATCTATAGAGCGAACTTCGACTAAGTCTAAGTCAAAGTCACGAACTGAGTGAGTATTTTTACTAAGTCCGAGTCATTTTTTACAAGAAAATCTTTGCTTAGTCTGTTTCAGTCTGATTTTCTTGTAAAAAATTACCCGGACTAAGTCAAAGTTCGATTTAACAAAGTTCGATTTAACAATTACAAATCCCCCCTGAGGTCGTGACTTTGACTTAGACTTAGTCGAAGTTCGCTGTATAGATCTCAGCCTTAGTGCGGAAATTCTATGTGCCTATCTACTGATCTAGTAGTCTTTGATTCTGCCTTCATAATAAGTTTATGCCACAAGTCCACTGGATTATAAAACCGTGCGGCGTGCGCATTTTTTACTCTATGCATACAGTAGCTCGACCGTGGGGTTTTGTCATTTCACGCTAGCGACTATGTAAAATATTTGTATGGCAAACACCCGAAAGCCTTTAGCGGTTACGTGGAGAATTGACGGTTTTCATAATAAAATATTTTACGTAATCGCTAGCGTGAAAAGTGAAAAAACCACTAACCACCGGTTGAGCTAAAGTGTAACAAAATGCTAGGTACTAAAAACCTATCAAATGTCAAAACAACCAGTCTGCTGACATTCAGAATTTTGTTATGAAGGTACCTAAGCTTTGCGCCATACGGAAGATATTTATTTAGTAATTCTAGTGTTATTATTGGCGCCTTATTGGTCTAGTCGCAGCATATGTGGGCTGTGGGCCGGGTCGTCCTGGGCTCGATTCCCAGTTCGGGCAAAGCTATTTTTCTAATTTGATTTGCCGGGAACTGGATCCCCTGGCCGGGGGTTGACAAACCAAGCCAAAACCTTTCTGTAACGTGCTTGATAAAGGGTGTTGCGTCGTCGCCATAACGACGTGGGATAAGTGTAAGTACAAAAAAAAAAGAATAGTCAGACATAAATATAGTTTAATACATACCTAACAGGTCCCATTCCTTCATAAAACTGATATTCAGCCTTATCAGTGGATATGATCGTCCAACAAGCACCATCATTAATCATTTCCTTGTTAGGCTCTTTGGGGCAAGGTGTTGCTTGGAACTGTATGATCCTCTCCTGAGATAGGCAGAGATACATCCTCTCTGTGTCTTTCATGTAAAACGCACACTTATGCAGTTGTGATACTGGGTCGTCTGCCTCTAACAGTGACATTTGCTTGTCCACCTATGAACAAAATCATAAGTTCTAGTAACTGCATTTGGGATATGAGGAAACATAGTAAATAATACAACGTACACCTGTATTTCCGAAGGGATAGGCAGAGGCAAACTATAGAACTAGAACAACCACATTTCATCTTAAAATTAAACTTTGAGATATGGAGTAAAAACATTGTCATGTAAAACTGCTATTGATAATACTGATCAAATAAAATATGCTATGTTCATGTTTGTCATATATTGTCTGTTTTCATTTGACAATATTTTGTTTGATGCACAATGCAAATTTTTTCTAGTGCTCATACTTTGCTGTGTAATAAATGGTTATGGTATATGGTTTTTATATATTATTATTATCAAAGTTTGGGTGGCAAACTAGGTTTGAAACTGACGAAATTCAGACTATGGACTGACACTAAATAGAAATCCAATATCACTTTGCCCAACCCCAGGATCGAACTCAAGACCAATGTAATTGTAACACTCATGCAATACAACTACGCCACTGAAGCAGAATAAAATGGTAATATATAAACACTCTTATCAATTTTAAACAGGAATTATCCTTTTACATATTGATTAATTTTTTGTGTTCTTCTTTATTTAAAAATATGGCCTCCATCAAAGGTTGATGATTTTGCCAATGACAGTGTTTAATAAATCAATTACTCAAAAAAATAGCTAGTCAGACATCTTGAAAAAAAAAACATTTTTTGTGTTAAAATTTCTTTATAATATTTAAAATAAAACTATTCTTACGGATTCTATCACGATTAGGTTTTAATTATTATTCCCGACGTTTCGAAGGCTTTGCAGTCTTCGTTGTTGCAAAGCCTTCGAAACGTCGGGAATAATAATTAAAACCTAATTGTGATAGAAACCGTAAGAATAGTTTTATTTCAATGTATAATATTCACGTAAACTTAAGAAATCAGTATATAATATTTAATTCTATTTACCTCGTATTATAAGTAGATAATAATAATATAATATTAGCCCTGTAATATTACTGTCCCACTGCTGGGCACGGGCCTCCTCTACCAATGAGAGGGGTTAGGCCTTAGTCTACCACGCTGGCCTAACGCGGGTTGGTAGACCCGCGTTAGGCCAGCGTGTATAAGTAGATGATTTTTGTAATTATTATAGTTGCTTAAGATGTTCCTAAATAGTAGCCAATGCCTATAAATGGCTTATTAACTTAATTAAAAGTAGACTGTGTTAATGAATATGTATATTGTAATATCAACTCTCAGTAGTTATAATATTATGCAAGAATTTATCTATTCTGTTAAAGGATGGCCTTTGCCAGTTTATATTGTACTAGGTTGCTAAGACCCTTGGTACTATTTTGGGTAGGATTCAAAAATAAATTATGGATATAATTATTATGTGAATTATAATGGCTGCATCTGCGGCATAGTATTATGTGCGCGATACGATACGACTATCGTCCTGAGGTCTCAGGTTCCCCAGGTTGGTCAAAGTGATATTGGATTTTTCAGTATCAGCTCGGAGTCTGGAATTTATGCGCGATAGCTCACCCCCTATCACATCTGGGACAGAACTAAGCTCAGCGAAATGTAGTGCAGCTCTGCCTACTCCTTGGGGGATACAGGCGTGAGCTTATGTTATGTTAATTATTATCTGCACAATATTTTCTTCAAAATGATCATAGAGCATAAAATTATATAGAACTACTTTTTGTGCATTTCAATGCTTTTCAAGTCATGAGAATGTGTTATTGCCCCTTACTTATAAAAATATTTGAGCGCTGCTTATCTTTATACCATAGGTCCCTTTCATTTTTAAACAATGTAACGCAAGGAAAAAAGTTACAGGTTATTCCTAACCATTTTCTCAGCTAAAAATGCAGTTTTAAGTAAGGCCCTTGGTGTTTATATTTTTTAATAGGCATCAAAAAGAGGTCTCAATTTGTTGATATTATTTTATGTGTTACTCGTTAACTCTGACAAGTGTGGACCGATTTTAAAGATTCTTTTTGTATTCAATAGAGCTTGTTCAAGGGTGGTCCCATATAGATGGGGGTAAATTTTGATATTGGAATTTTTTGACTTGTTTATTTTCAATGTAAATATTAATCTTACTTTTATGATTGACTAGCTGTTTTCCGGGACTGCATTAATGTGGAAATTTATTTCCCGAGATAAAACATAGCCTATGTATTAATCTGATATACATATAGCCACTTATTTATAAAAATATTTAAGCGCTGCTGATCTTTAACCATAGGTTGTCCCTTTCATTGTTAAACAATGTAACACAAGGAGAAAAGTGACAGACTATTCTTAGTGAAAAGATAAGCAAAAATGTTTTTATAAGTAAGGCCCATAATTGTTTCAGTTTCAGCAATTTTTCAGTAGTTTTTGTGTAAAAGAGCAAATATACACCCATACTCACAAACTTTCACATTTATAATAGTAGGATACAGGCTACATGAGCTTTGTGTGAGTAAGAAAAGTGCATAGCTTATATTATCAATGTTTTTTATGTAATATTTGTGTGGCCCATAGATATTTGTTTCAAGTCTGGGTGTTGTGAGACCGAAAGTCTCTTATAGTTTCTGATACCCACGACACAGGTTGTACCTAGTGTGGGGTCAGGACTAGATGTGTGACTGTTGGGTGTGTGTTTATTTGAAACTGAATATTCACCTTTCTTATTATGAGCCTGGGCAATGCCATTCCTGTCACTGAACAAACTAGCTTCACCGTTGATCCATAGTGCACATATCCGTCCCTCACTGCAAACTCCTCGGATTCACTCTCATTGTCATCCAGTAAGTGAATCGTGAATGCTCCCCATTGAGTGGACGATGCATGGAAATTACCGTTCTCCACATGGAGGTACCTTGTAGACACAGTTTGAGACCTCAAACGGTTAAACAGAGCCACTTTTGTTCCACTGGCAATACACAAGTCGGCATTCTTCAAAGACTGCTTCTTCTTAGACGGCTTTGATATTACTTTTATTCTTTTGCTATTAAAAATACCAATATCATGCCCATTACCATAGAACATTTTGACTGACAGCATAAAATGCTTCCTCTTATCAGAGTCAGATATGTACAAAGTTTTGGCAGCGCAGTACTGCTTGCCATTGTTGAGATCCAGTTGCTGCATGTCCTGGTCAGAGTTACCGATGCCGATGAAGGCGCACAGCTGCGCCGCCTGCTCGGTCTCACCCTCGCGCAGCATGCGCTCGCGTCGCAACCGCCAACCATCTCCAAACAGGTAGATACACGGCGGCGGGCAAAAGAACCTTTTTTCGTTACCGTATGACTTTTGCGCCACTTTGGCGTGCAAGATAACAACCACCATGTCGGAACGGTCTCGCAGGTAGCGCTCCATGGCCTCGCGCGTGAGGCGGCGCTCCTCGGGTCGGTAGGCGCCGGCCCCGGGCCCCGCGGCGCTCGCGTACCGCGGATAGGCGCCCGCCGGCGCCGGCGGCGACGCACCGCCCGCGCCGCCGCCGTACTGGTGCGGCATGCTCGCCACGGCTTCGTCTCACCGCGGGCTTGTCTTCATAGCCTCGCAGCCGTCCGCGACCTGCCCCTATCTCGAATGCTCGACCCTCTTGCGGAGCATCATTCTCTGTCACGAGTGCGAGGGGAGCCGCGTTGCGTCGAACCCTTCTTGACTGGAAACACAGGAGGGTCGCTCTCTGAATCGACTGCCGATCGATCGATACGCTTTTCTGTTATTCACGCTACTAAAAATTAATTACGGTGGGAACTGGCACACATTTCATTCAAAAACACCTGTTCCACGGCGGAATTTTCGGACGACTCCCAAGTTGCACTATACCCCTTTGTTATTAATTTTCTTTTCGCGCACTCTTTTGTTTTGTTCTTAGCGCAGTATTGGTATTAATTTTTCACTTGTTTTCGCCTGGATGTTGATAAAACTTGTGTTTATTCAAGCAAGTTTACGTACGACAACGCCAGATAACCGAGCTGTCAAAAACGACCATAGACAAAAAGCGCGATGCGAGCGTGTTGTTGACTGCACGCGCGCGAATTAACAATGAAATCGAATCGGTTTGATGCGAGGACGCTCGACTTCGGTGCGCCGACTGACAGACGGCCGGTCGTAGGATGTGGGGTTACGCATGGGGCGTGAGAAAATAAAGTGTGGGAAAGAGTGGGCGGTCGCGACGTAGTAAAACATTTGATATGTTGTAGTGAACCGCACTCCGTGCGCCGCCAGTGGTGAACGTTTTATAAATGTGGTTGTGTGCGTTGTGAATACAGTGAGTTCACAGAGCGAAAAGGTTGCGATGTGTGAGGAAGAGACCGACGATTGACCGAAGATCTCGTGGGAAACGACCTTTGTTATGTATTTATACATTAGTGTAAACAAAAAAATCTGATCTGGAATAATTTAATCACACGCCATGGGAGTCACTGGACTGTGGCGATTGATAGAGCCGGCAGGGAAACCTGTACCAGTCGAGAATTTGGAAAATAAAGTATTGGCAGTTGGTGAGCCAGTCATATGCATTTTACAGATTGAAAACATTATAATAATATCTACTAAATGCTAATCCCATGTAACTAACCAACAGATATTTCAATATGGTTGCATCAGATGGTGAAAGGATACCAAGATGCCAAGGGGGCTCCCATCGCAAACGCCCACCTGATGGGATTGTTCCAACGCCTTTGCAAACTGCTTTACTTCAGAATAAAACCTGTTTTTGTCTTTGACGGTGCCTTTCCAGATTTGAAAAAAGAAACAATTGTAAGATATTTTACTTATCTACCTACCTACATTATAAAGATAAAGCCATGAATCACACATGATTAGCCATAACATTTTGCTATTGAAAGGATTAAATAGATAGGTAATTAAACAAAATACTAGGCACCTTACTCATAAAAACATTTGCATGCTTCTTAGCTTTAAAACCAATTTGTCACTTCCTTCTTGCCTTACATTGAATTACTGTAGGCAAAATTGGTTTAGCTACTGTACTATAGGCAAAGTATTTGCAAACAATTTAATCCACATTAACAATATTTTGTATACTATTATGGATCATAATTGACTCAGTGTTATTGGTTTTTTAAGTGCTAAATTGTGTTTATTAGGTACCTTAATTTTTCTTTGGTTAAATTTGAACATGTCTCATTTTGATACTATCCACTGCCTCCATAAATATAATTTCTGCTGAAGATTTATTTTAATTGTCAATACTCCCAGAAACCCCACCACCAATCTATTCATTTGACTTTTAATATTTCAGGCAAAAAGACAAGACAGTAAAGCCAAATACAATTCAGAATCAGAGAGATTAAAAAGGGAATTGGCTCTTCTTTTGAACAAAAAAACAGCAATTGGGAATTTGTTGGGTAAGCAGATATCACCAAAAAAGAGCAATAATGTGGCACAAAATGATCAAGATGATATATTCAAGCTGCCTGCACTACCACAAAGAGAAGAAGAAAGTGAATCCGAGTAAGTTATGTAATTAATTCATCGATATAATAATATACCTAGATGCACAGTTGACGCTCAGAAAGTGGGACAGCCAACGAGTGCTTAAAATGTAAGTAAGCACTTGTTGGCTGTCAGTCGGGCGCCGACCGTTCGCCTGTGAAGATGCCTAAATGCTCTGTGAAAGAGTGCAAAAATAACACTCTTACAAAGCGCAAAACACATGGGATTTCATATTTTAAGTAAGTATAATTCCCTCACTTGATTCTTAAAACCTTAATCATGTTAAATTAAGTATAAAACGTGTATAAATAATTAATTTAACGAATTCAGTTAATAAAATATTTTGTCCCTTTTGAAATCATGATTTGGAACAATGAAATATATGGAGTCGTTTTTTTTTTGTAAATATATTATATTTATTTTAAATTTATGATTTTTTTTATTAATTTTATTTATTAATTACAGATTTCCATGAAATGAAATAGTAAGAGATAAATGTCGTAAAATTATTTCCGAAGAAAGGAGAGAAGGAAATTTTAAACCCAATTACTCAAGTGTGGTTTGTTCAGACCATTTTGCCGATTCCGATGGATATTATACAGAAAAAGGGATTAGGAAAATTAAAAAGAATGCTGTACCAAAAACAAAGGTGATAAATTGTCATCAGCTACATTGTCCTTAACTAATGTTTACTATTTATTTTAACAATATGTATGCTGTTGGTGTACCTATAAATAAATAAATATTGCCACATTTATTGACTTTATTTTAGATTGTCGTAACTACAAGTTTAAATGAGGCAGGGTGCAGTACAAGTGTAATAGCTGAAAAATATTTGATACAGAATTCATCAATAGCAAGCATATACTAGGTACATACTGCCATGTAAAATGACTATTTAATAATTTGCGGCTAATTCTAATAAATGTTTTCAATCAAAGTGTGCAGATCATAAAAATTTGCCAACATGAACAAAGTTGAACATTCCGCTGTCAAATAATAATTTTAATGGTTCATTCTCGCGATTTTTCATTTTTTTAATTTTTCATTTTTATCTTGGATTCTCGGATTGAGATCATTTATTGGAACCGGTCGTTAGGAATAATTACTACAACAGTAATTGTGGCGTCACCATTTATTGGAAATATATTCATTTCCAGGAACCAGCAATTGAACCAATAAATAATGAAGGATCACCAATACCATCAGATTTTCATCAATCTTTAACACGCCTAAGTCGTTATTTTTGAAAGATAATTTGAAAGAACGCAACCAAAAATTTAAACTTAAATCTAATTTAGTGCGAAACTTAAAAAGACAGAACAAAAGATTAAGAAAACGAAATGATAGTCTAAAATAAATTATTAAGAATCTAAAGAGCAAAGGACGATCTTAGTGTGGGGCCAGGACTATGTATATTTATGAATCACGCTAAGGTAAAATTATTATACATATATCGCCATTCTCACAAATAAATACAAAAACTATTCGACTCCATTCAATCTTTGTCCAAGTGACTAGAATTTTTCTTTTAATAATGTCAAATTATTGTCAAATTCAAAAACTTAGAAATTCGAAAATTTCGAATTTAGGAACGTTTGAACATTCAATTTAAAAAGCTACTTTATGCCCCGTCTATAAGGTCATATTTGTGTTAATTTAATTAAATTTGTGATGTTTATTTGTTTTGTCTGTCGAGGACACTGTTTACAATGATATTTGTATGGAACTGTGCATCTAGGTATATTATTATATCGATGAATTAATTCTTCAAGATTCAGTGTTTGTAAGTGATTTCTTGTTAAGGTCCATATTTTGTTTAATTGTAATTTTTAATATTTGCAAATTCTATCATTTTCAGATCTGAGGATGCACAAAATTCTAGTGGTTCCATAATAGATTTACATTCAGTTGAATTGGAGTCAGATAAGTTTAAAAATTTACCTGTTAAAGATAAATACGATTTACTCATAGAATTGAAGGAAACGAGAAAAATGAATTCATGGGGAAAACTCCATGAATTACCAAAGCAAAGTGATAACTTTTCGGATTTCCAAGTATGTCCTTATATTGGTATTTTGTAAGTATTAGTAACATTATTTCTAAATATTTCTGATTTTACAGATGCAGAGGTTACTTAAACGAAGAAAAGTCCAAGAGTGCTTAGAAGAAACAGAAAAGGAAATGGGTGATGGAGGCATGTCTTTAAATGAACTTGAATCTTTACTCAATGAAGAAGGCATTGATACAAAAATAGAGACATTACCTACACGTAGAATAGCTTCAAATAATAACACTAGGTTTATACTTATTAACAATGTTAAACAGGCCTTAGCAGATGCTAGAAAGAAAAAGGAAGATGAAAGTATAGCTAGTACAAGCAAACCCGTGGATGTTAAAGCACAGGTACACAACGAACCATCTAAACATGATGAACTAGAGGATGATTTAGAAAGAGCCATAAAAATGTCTCTAGAATGTGTTAATGAAGCAGATGTAAATGTTAACACATCAAAAACGGATGATTCTTGGACCTCGTGTCTAACTGACACTGATTATTCGGACTCTGACGATGATGATTTTGAACAACCTGATATGTCATCTGCAAAAGCCTATATCATGCAATACAGTGATTTTACGAACAGAGCTATTGATAAGTTAGTTAGCGGTCGTAAAGTTGCTGAGAAACATAAAAACAAAATAACTAAAATAGATGAGGTGTTAGATGAATTAAATCAAGAAAAGTCTGTTATACTGGACAAAATAGATGTAACATCTGAAGATGACATTCCTACGGAAGGTAAAGAAATTTCTAATTCGCAATGCAATGACATTGCTAAAGAAAAGGTTATTATCGTAAGTAAAGAAACATTTCAAATCGCCGAACAAGAAATAAACCATACAAATCCTGTTACAAATGACCATATTTCTTTATCGGACACCGAAGACAGTGAAAAAATGCAAATCGACTTAATTGAAAAGGATAATGAAGAACTTTGTTTAAAAGAGCCGAATATTATGGAAAGTGTTGAATCTCCTATAAGAGAGAGACCTTTGGATGAGAGCCAGCTATCCGTTATATGTGTTGATAGCACAGCTCCGCCAGTGGTTACATTAGACAGTAGTATAGAGGATGACGAAACACAAAAAGCAGCTTTTCCTAGCAAGAAATCAGATTCTGATTCTAGCGATGATGACTTTGAAGATGTTAGCGAAGTGGTATCTGAACCACATAAAACTGTGGTACAATTAACCTTAAATACAAGTGCAGTGCCTGATGATGATGATATATTTGCCGACGTTTTTACAAACCATGAACAAATGTCTATTCAACATGTAGATAACACCGATAATATTAAACAAAGCGAGCTTTCACATATTGTGTACAATAATAAAGAAATAGATAATAATCTAGAATTAAAAAATAACACATTGGTAAAAAATAAAATATATGTACAACCAGAAGTTATCAATATAGAAAAAGAACAAGACATATTTCCATCTAATTCTAGTGTTTTAACAGAAGGGCCCAAAAACGATAGTAATCCAACCATAAAACAGTCAACTGCAGATACAAATTGTTTAGAGAAGAATCCTAGCAATAACGAAGTACCAATCACAATTCAAAAACAGACAATATCTAAAGAACATCTTACCTCTATGGTGGAAGAAATTCAAGTTGTGGAAGATAATTTAATACAAGAAAAAAGCCGCCTAGACCGTGTCGGCAGAAATATCACAGAACAGATGACAAAAGACGCTCAAGAGTTACTTCAATTATTTGGAATTCCATACATAGTCGCGCCAATGGAGGCTGAAGCGCAATGTGCTTTTCTAGAAAGTGCGAAGTTAACTGACGGTACAATAACAGATGATAGTGATATCTGGTTATTTGGTGGGAGAACAGTGTATAAAAATTTTTTTAATCAGAAGAAACATGTGTTGCAGTTTTTGGCTGATAGAATAGAAAAATCTTTCAGTAAGTACCTACATTTTTAGCTTCAAAGTTTTCTATTGTTTATCAATCTATACAGGTTTGTACCTCAGCTAATAGAAGTCCCTTCACAATAATTATGAGTAGACTGACAGAGTACCATAGATATGTCTTACACATTTCTTCTTTAAATGTTTTACTTATTTGTATTCAACTTAACATGTTTGTGATTTTCATTCCATATTACGTAAACAATTAATACTAAAGAATAATTTGCTATATATTTATCAATACTTTTTTATAATCCTACCAGATTTGACCAGGGAAAAGTTGATACTACTTGCTTTACTGGTTGGAAGCGACTATACAACGGGCGTGACAGGAGTAGGCCCTGTAACCGCCTTGGAAATTTTAGCCAACTTTCCCTTCAATAAGAAACAACTGAATGATAATGCCCAGAAAACTCGTTACACAGAAATTATCACTGGTTTGCAAGAATTCAAACATTGGGTGAGGGGTGGCAAAAGAACTGATAATACAACTCTCAAGAAAAAGTTGAAAAATGTAAATCTGACTGAAGATTTTCCAAGTGTGAGGGTAAGTTTAATGGACTATTTAAGGATATCTCTTTTTACTTAAAACAATTGTTAGATGTTCGAAGTAATTTCAGGTAGTTCAAGCATACTTGGAACCAAATGTAGAAAAAAGTGAAGAGAAATTCACTTGGGGCCAGTTAGACATCACAGTACTTCGCGATTATACTAGAGCAAAATTCGGATGGTCTCAAAACAAATTAGATGAAATTATTAAACCTGTTTTAAAACGGATTACGGAACAGAGATCCCAGAGAAATATGGAGGATTATTTTAAAAGAAAAATAGAATTTCAATCGTTAGAAGATCAAATGAGCAAAAGGGTCAAGGCAGCTGTGCAAAGAATGGGCCCAAGCTTGGATATTCCAACTGATGAGCTAGAACTAAATGAAGAAACAGCAAAAGGCATTGGAAAGAGGAAATTAGCAAGAAGTAAGAGTGAGAGTGTTCAGAAAAGTATTGCTGAAGCGGGACCTTCTAGAGGTAAAAAGAAGAAAGGTTGTGAAGAAAGTGTACTTAAAGATCTAGGAGTAAAAGTTGTTACACAGGTAATTGATGGTAAATCAAATTTCGATATCAAAATTCCAAAAACTGATAGATTCCAAGAGATCATTCCTCAAAGAGAAAAAGATAAGAAACATTTGTTGGAGAATAAATTAAAAGCAATAGAGGTTTTTAGAAAAACAAATATTGATCGTAAAAAGAAAGCCGTAAAGAGGAAAACGATTCATCCTAAAGCAGACGCGGGACTTTCGGAAAGCAGTGATAGTAATTAAGTTATTTATTTTTTGTCACTAAAAATAAAATACCATTTCAAAATAGTCACTTTATTGTTTACATTTATACTTTCAAAGTAACTATAGGTTTATATCGTATAAAGTTAGGATAAAATAGTATTAAAACTAAAATAATGCGATTTACAAGCTTAATGAAGTTTTTAGTAGATGAATACAAATAACTTCATGAAATACTCTTTACATAAATGACACCGATTGCGAAAGCAAGGTTTCAAACTAAAAAAAATAAGACTAAACGGACCACTATTTTCGAATATCTTCAAAATACATCACAAACATAACCCACAAATTATTGCTTTGTATAACTTTATTCCTAACGGGTATTTTTTACTTAGAAAAAATGATAAACCTACGATATTTGCTATTCGATTTCGTGTTTTCAATGAATATTTTAAAGTATGCAAACCAAGCAAAATGACCTTATTTAGTAATAAAGATATTTCAAATGATATACAAGTAAATAAATATTAATAAGAATTGAACCCTGTATAAACAATACGCGTGAAATACCTTGACTGATCCAAAATTAGTCATTTATAGATCACTCGTCTCTAAGAAAAATAACTAGCTCGTGACTTTAGATCGTCCAAGACATTTTAGGCGTAATGATCGTTATTTTTAAAAATTTTACCTAGGTGGAAGGGGGGATATATTTAAGTACTAATTTTACTAGCAGCCGAATTGTTTTCTGATATAACCGCGATCTAATTCTAAGATATTGTGCAGGAATTCATATAAATAATCCAACGAGTCTTCCATTCACAAAACAATACAAATAATGACTAAGATAAAATATTTAGAGGGCCCATTGTTTAACGGCAATACATCACAGTATAACTACCGTTAAAAAAATCTTTGAAAGTGTTACTCAATATGCACCTCTATAGACAAAAATAAAATGGAATTAAAAGACGATGATGAGACTATCAATTTATTTATAGATGTATTTTTATACAATTACATTAAATCACGTGGGCAGTTGCACTAACCGCCCACATAATTCAGTCCAGTCCAAAGTTGGTGCCAACAGGAACCGCTATGCTAAGTTACCATATTATAGTATGTCTAGTCTATTGACATCCCCATGCCTCAATTTTAAGTCTATTGCAAATAAAACTGAGTGGTGAGTATTTTAGATTAGACAAACTAGTTTCCTTGTGGCGCCTCAGACTTCATTTCAGAATGGACTGACCATAACAGCACAATCAAAAGCATTGGTACGTAAATCTCACAGTCGCGTCCATCGCAAAACCTATCTCATTATGAGATTTCGAATTTATTTTGGAATGGTCATAGTACGACACAGTTTGTCCCATACCCATCATATTGTGTGACAGGTGATCCTTATGTTCCAATACGACCACCTCAGAAGCTAACAATCACTGCGCTTTGGCAAGAACTGGGGCACAGTTGTTGCAACAAATTAAACATGTTTACAAAGGCACTGTACATACTACACAATTACACTACACGTTAGTTTTGTTTGTATTATTAAATTCAGCTATGTATCAAACATTAATCTTCCTGATTATTTTTGATATTGGATTGCCCAATACAAATTCAACACCAGAATTAAATGTTGACGTATTAAAAATCCCCATCAAACCACTGGGAAAAAACATAGTTTGAAATTAAAATATCGAAAGCAATTTCAAGTGGGAATAAAATCACGACGGACACACAAACGCGGTACCAACACTATCACAATCTTAACAAAACTAGTCAACTTTAACCACACTGTAGATCTTTCTGACGAACCAGAAACACGCCATGAAACCGATCGTTCCTGTGAGGAGGAAGAACAAGAAGACCATAATGAAGGTGTAGCCGAAGTATAGGAAGGTGGAGGCGGCGTCTTCGATGTTGAGCTTGGTGACGAAGTAGTGGCAGCAGTAGATGAAGAGGTACCCGGCCGTGGAGCCCGAGCTGAGGAAGCCGCGCCACCACCAGTGGTAGTCCTCGGCGCACAGGTGGAAGTAGCACAGCAGGATCGTCGTCTCCGAGCACGTGATCACCAGGATCACGAACACGAGGAACAGGAAACCGAACATGTAGTACATCTGGAACCAACACAACTTATTGTACAGACAAATATCATTCCAATTATTTTCCAATCGTCGTATCACCCTTTAGTTTCCGAAAACTAAAGCTGCGACGTCGTCCGTGACTAACTTCAATCTGGTCAACTTTTTACGCTTATCGAAAGTTTGAATGAAAACCGTTAAATATCGATAATTCAGGAATCATCATTAAAAGTAACTGCTGGCTCATCAACCAAAACATGACTTGCAAAACGAGAGATTTTCTGTTGTGTATCTTACGTCACTTGTCGCTAGTTACAAACTTGAAGTTGTCGCAGGTCATCTTACATACCAAACAGCGATATTTGGATTGATCTACCGGCGGACTCGACGGTCAGTTGGCAGACCTAACAAATCAAACCCAAAATAACATCAAGTCTTCATTCATCTCTCGACTGCCTTGGTGGCGTGGTGGTATTTCGGTACAACTACGGTTCTGAGGTCTCGGGTTCGATCCCGGGTCGGGCAAAGTGATATTGGATTTTTCCATATCAGCCTGTCTGGAATCGTTGTGCCCGATATGGCGATAGGCTCGCCCCCTATCACATCTGGGACAGAACTAAGCTCGGCGAAACGTGGGTGTACTAGTTCACTAGTGCGCCTCTGCCTACCCCTTCGGGGATACAGGCGTGAGCTTATGTATGTATGTATGTCTTCATTCATTTTCTTATTATCGTAAGAAGTACCATATAGGTCTTGAAAAAGTTCACCAACTTACCTGGCTAGACCATAGCGAGTTAAGGATGAAGAACAGCTGGATAAAGATGCAGCCGAAGGGCAGCACACCACCCATAATGATGCCGGGGATCGGCTGCGTGTACAGAGACTGCTCGGGGATCTGCCGCGGGATCTGATTCGTGCGCACCGGGTGGTCCAGGATCTGTTGAAGAAAATTAAGTTACAACTGTTAACTATTACAGAAAAATTAATATCTACGGCACGGAAATTTTAAAGGATCTCCCGTTTTGTACAATAGTACAGATTTAGATGCAATTGGTAACTTGCAGCTGATAAAATGTTTCCAAATAATCGTGTATTCGATGGATGTTCGTTACCAGTTAATTTAACTACATACATACATTTTGTCCATCTGTGTGATCACCAGTCTTGCACATGATTGCACTCTACTTACAATCAGAAGCGGTCTAGCAAACACGATAAAAAAAACAATAACAGCAAGCTTCCGAATTTTCAACGTACCCTCTTTCTAAACCCGAAGTAAGCGCCGATGAATGTGAGCGGCACGGAGACTCCGAACCACAGCGCCAAGAGAGCCACCAGCGTTGAGAACGGAATCGCCGCGGAGGAACCCTTGCCCCATAACACCAGGTTCATTATGAAGAATAGAGAGAACACCACACTGGAACAAACATGTCAAATGAGGACATTTGAATTTTAGTCTGCAATAAAAAAAACAGACTACCTCGGTTGCGTGGTTGTACTTCGGTACGACTACCGTCCTGAAGTCTCGGGTTCAATCCCCGGGTCAAGCAAAGTGATATTGGATTTCCCATATCAGCCCCGAGTCTGGAATTTGTTCCTGATATGGCGATAGGCTCGCCGTCTATCACATCTGAGACGGAACTAGGCTCGGCGAAATGTGGATGTTCTAGTTCGCTAGTTCACCTCTACCTACCCCTTCCGGGATACAGGCGTGAGCTTATGTATGTATTGTATATAAAAAAATATCGATAAAGGCTATTAGAAACGTAACAAACTCGACAAATGGCATTCATTATTATTTATCAATGGCGGTCCCTGACGCCTGCGCCCATTCATATTGCTTTCAGAATTAAACAAGTGAATAGCTTAATAAAATCCACTGTGCTCACAAACTTTATTTTACATAGTATGGAAAGTCTTGTCTTTGATTTATCTATATAAATTTCGGACCCAAAAAGGGATGAAGTTAATTTTGCAAGTTCGTATACTGCGCATGAGCCATGAATGAGTATTGTATGTAACGCGTTAGCGTAAGTGGATCCCAGTTATAACGGTTATATTAGTTATAGTTATCACGATATTTCGTTGATGTGATGGCTCACCCTGGGCACACCATGGAGGTGAGCAGTATGTTGCTCTTCCACCGCCTGCCGCCGAAGCTCTTGTAGATCCTGGCGCTGACGTAACCAGCGATGGCCCCGAGCAGCACCCACGCGACCAGCGCGCACGTCATGAGGGCGCCGCGGTTGGCCGGCGACAGGAACCCCAGGCACGCGAACGCGAGGGTCACCAGCGTCATGCCGAACACCTGGGGGAGATCACATCAGCTGTTCGGCGGTTTGTCTCGACATACTTTTCGTTATGGCGCGTACACAGCGCGTACGGACCGAACGAAGGCGAATTAATCATGCCTGTCTCATTCCAACAACAGCGAAAGTTTGTTTGTGTGAACGCAACAGGTATAGATTCTTTCGCCTTCATTCGGCTGGTGTGTACCCGCCATAACACTGCTACCTTAGTTATCCAAGACATTGGTATCTTAAAAATATAAGTTTACTTAAAAATAACCAAAGAATGGAAACTGAAAATAGTTTATACCTATTGTTTAGCAGAACTGCGTGACACACTCGTCTGAATCAAATAATTAAAAATAACATCCACATAAAACTACCAAAATAAAACTGAATGCTTACTAAAAGCAATTAGTCTGAAATTCTAATGATAAGCACATTATCATTATAGCAAAATAACATACCTGAGAGCCAGAACCCAAGAAGACTGCAAGAAGCATGCCTCGTCTCGGGGGCCGGAACACATCACCGTGCACTAACTTCCAACCGAACTCCTCCTGTGAATAACCTTACCATGAAAACAAATCATACATCAGGCAGCAAATTTAAATTGTCAATCAAAGTTATGAATAAAAGTATGAAATTGACTGACGTATCAGAGTATAGCCGAAACTATTGCAACTAGAAAAGTAAAATTTGACACACGGCGTTCTTTTACGACGTAGGCGAGCACTAAAAAGGATTTTTGGAAATTCATCTCCTAAAGGGTGGAATAGGGGATAAAACTTTGTATAGAGAAAATGGAAATATGACAGGACAACCTCTTACACGGGCGTAGACGCGTGCGAAGGTAGTTCAAGTATACGAAAGCGAAGTCTATCCTTGTTTTACCCTTTTTTATAACTTCTTTTTGTATCACAGCATGTCTTACCTGAGCATCTTCTCCGCATTCCATCTGATTGTATCGCGCGATATCCTTATGAAGGGTCCTCAGCAAGATCATCGCAACCATTCCACTTAGGAACAACACTATGACCAAGGAGTTCAGTATGGAAAACCACTGGATGTTGGTCTGGGGCATAGACTCCAGAATATAGTCCCATCTTGAAGACCATTTGATTGTGTTGTTATTGACGAAGGTGACGTTGTAGGTGTAAATGACGTCTAGGGTCTTGTCGGAATCTAAAGTGGAAGGTATTTCGAGAGGATTGTTACGCACGCTGCAGTCGAGGTGATTCTCGTCTGTATGCTTGATGCTGGCTGGTGTGATCTGCAGACAAAATATTGGGTGATACAATTGGGTATTTGACTATGTTTGATTATGTACACATTTTTATATGTACTAGCAAAGAAAACAAAAAAGAAACTCTTCTGTAAAATCTGCATCGAAATTGGTTGAAAAATGAGTTAGTAATTCTTATTTTAAATTCTGAAATGAGCAAGAGTGGGGATGTAGTGGGGATATCTTCCTATCCCTTTCTAACGCACCGTTATAGCCCTGACGTGATTTTACTGATACTTCTCTTTTCCGCAGTTTGAGGGTTAGACCAAATTTCAAATGCTTATAACTTTTTTATTTTTGAGAATATTTCAATAATTCTTTCAGTGCTATATTTTAGATGACGTAAATTTCATAGAATATTAATTTAAAAAAATTGTCAAGTACCCAATTGGTCTAGTGGCAACATAATTATGTATATGAACTGTGGACTGGGAGGTCTCTAATTTAATTTGTCCGTGACTGGATCCCTCAGAGGCTTGACGTCAGGCAGGCAGCTGATCGTAAAAAACTCCTTTTTGCAACATGCTTGAAAAACGGTGTTGCGCCAACCCACATTAAGGTGGGATAAGGGAAGATTGTGTGATGCAATGGAATATGCAATAGATACAAGATGGTTCATGTTTACATAGCATATTGCTAGGCGATGCAGTAAAATATGACTAGGTACCGTCGTCAGATTCGTCCGCACCTCTATCACCGCATCGCCTTAAAACTTTCAAATGAAAAATGAACTTTAAATGATGTAACAAGCACAGCAAGGCTTTGACATGACCTTTAATTAATCATCGTTACCGCCCTGCCCATTTTGAAGAAAAACAAACTAATCAATATTATATTAGAGGACTATGCTAGATATTGTGGAGAATGGCTAAAATTAAATAATAGTTAATAAATACACCCAACAGTCACACACATAGTTCTGACACTACACTAGGTACAACCTGTATCGTGGGTATCAGAAACTACGAGAGACTCTCGATCCACAACACCCAGACCCGAAACAAATATCTATGGGCCACACAGACATTAGTCTCGGTGCGGGAATCGAACCCACGACCTCACGTTTCACAGCCGGTTACTTGCTCGCTGCGCCACGGAGGCTGTCAAGTAATTACTGACTGGCTTGACATTTTAGAGGACATGATCTGAATGTTTCACTACAGAGTACGATCAGGCAAATTGGAAGCGGTAAGTAGGAAGGCGGAAAGACAAAAAGATATCTATATTATAATTTTGACTGCCTCCGTGGCGTGGTGGTATTTCGGTACGACTACGTTTCGGAGGTCTCGGGTTCGATCTCCGGGTCGGGCAAATGTATATTGGATTTTTCCGTATCAGCCCGGAGTCTGGAATTTGTGCCCAATATGGCGATAGGCTCGCCCCCTATCACATCTGGGACGGAACTAAGCTTGGCGTTATGTGGTGTTCTAGTTCGCTAGTACGCCTCTGCCTACCCCTTCGGGGATACAGGCGTGAGCTTATGTTATGTTATATTATAATTTTTATATTTTTGTACAGGTCAGTGACCTATCACATGAATCCGTTTTCGATATGTATACTGGTCAGTGTCTATTGAAGATAACATTACGTAACTGCTATATTGCAATAGATTAGCATACCAATGTAATAAGTTGAAAGACATCGTGAAACTGAAGAAATTTGCATTTGTATCTGCAAGTATTGAATAGTACCAGCATGTAACATTAATATAAAGTAGATTTCGTATCTCGTATGCGGAGAGTCATTTAAATCAAGACTATTTACAAAATACTGTTTTCTTAAGTTTACGCGAATCCGGATTCTATCACGATTTGTTTTAATGTTCGTGGTCACGGGTCGGATTGGAGTTTCCGAAGACTGCAAAGCCCTCGAAACGTCGGGCATAAACATTAAAACTAATCGTAATAGAATCCGTTAAAATAGTTTTATTTCAATATTTACGAAATGTTATGAATAATTTCTTTGTTAGAATATCCCGGTGTTGAACATTGGGGCCTTACACTAATAAATAGAGTTTGGTTAGACTTTGTCCACCACAAATGCAGGTTAGATTTCACTTTCAAAATGTTCATGGAGTATAGACAAAAATAATAGATATATTACTTTAATAATTAAAAAACTTAACGGACAGACCAAATTTATATGGGACACCACCCTTGAAATAAGTTCTATCAAACACAAAAATAATTTTGAAAATGGGTTTACATTACGCGGAGATATTGCGTAACATACATAAAAAAATACAGACGACTTGACTTTCTCCTTTTTGGAAATCGATGCAAAAGATATAATATAGACTTGTCTTAACATTCCGCACCACTCAGTAAAAAACACAGTTCTCGCCTAGCATCACAGCTTTTTTCATGCAAAAATGGACCGATCATTAAAATTGTGTGAATGTAATTTAACATGTTACGTTTTATCGTTCAGCATCGTGCTCTTTATCAAACAACACTCGATAAAAACCATAAACATTATTTCTTACTCAGAAATTATTTGGTTACACATCTAGTTTATCTTTACAAATACTATTTTTGCTTTTAAGACTATTATCACTTAACTGATGGGTATCATAGTCATTACTTCTAATTGGTATTACATAAATTACGAGTATTTAGTACTTATCGGTATCTTTGCGGAATTATTAATAGTTTTATTAAATAAAGTGTGAAATATTTCCTTCTGTCCCAATTTATTTCCTTAATTTCACTTAACTTGCGTACTAATGGAATATTTGTAAAAGATTGTGTTAAGAATAAAACCGGGTTTTACGGCTCCTAGATAGATCTGTGCAAAACCAAGATTTGCCACACGGCAGGACTACTACACTCCCAAACAAAAAATGCTAATATAATATTTTGTAGCTAAGACTTCACTGACTGGTCTCTCAATCTTTAACGGCCGGTTTCAATAAACAATCTCAGTTCGAATGTGCAGATAGATTACAAAATTTATCCAATAAGAACACAGTTTGAACATGACTCCGTCAAATGACTTGATATGATTGGTTCATAATCGCGATCTATCTGCACTCTAAACTGAGATCGTTTATAGAAACCGGCCGTAAGTTGTCAGTCCAATGATTTGATAACTCATTTGTTATAATCAATTGATTATAGACATACTATATTCAGGTTATATTTGCGGCCAACGCACAACCTTGTACAACATTTATATCGGTCGACTATTCCGAACACATCGCCTGATTACGCTAGACACGTCATGTTGCCCATAATTATCACAATTTGTTTTCAATACTTTGACAATACAATTACAGGATCGATCAACAACTTTTAATAATATTCTGACGATGTCGACGGCGTCGCATTATTTTTGGTCAATTCGGCTTATATTCAGCCAAAAATAAACATTGGCTGTCTCTTTCTCAATGTTGATAAACAGATTTTTTCCAAGATATTGCGATATTAAATTTTAGTTTAAAGCAGCGGTCGGCAACTTTTTGGCAGGTAGGGGCAAGAAGGTGGCAAAATATTGTTAAGGTGGGCCTCACCTCCTATTTTCTATCTAGAATCTATATCATTTTAGATATTTATGACTAATTTACAAAACAATCACGGGCCGCAAACAGGATATCCACGGGCCGCGTGTTGCCGACCGCTGGTTTAAAGTGAATTTTGAATTTTTGGAAAAATAATTATTGCATTATTTCTGCAATCATTAAGCTCTTTACCAAATATGGTCATGCTGAAACTAGTCACAACCACTCTTATGTATGGGTATACGAGGCCTCCTACCTAGGGTTGCCAGGTGTCCAGCCAAATATTTACTTGTCTGACCTATCCAGCTTTTGGCTATACACCACGACTTACTCTTTTGAGATAACCAGAATTACCTTGAAATGAATTCTTTAACATTGGGATTCTGCTACAATTCAAAACACATCTCTGGAGCATTGTGCCATATTAGGCATTCACAGATGTCAATTAAGTATAAAGTATAAGTCGACCTATCCAAACAATAAAGTTACATATGATAGTAATTTTTTTTAAGTTATGACATAATAAGTTAAATTATAACATAGCTTAAAAAATATTTACTAGTTAAATATACAGGTCAATATAAAAATAATAATAATAAATAATATTAGCCCTGTAATATTACTGTCCCACTGTTGGGCACGGGCCTCCTCTACTAATGAGAGGGGTTAGGCGTTAGTCTACCATGCTGGCCTAATGCGGGTTGGTAAACTTCACATATCTTCGAATTTCTTGTGGAGAAATTCTCGGGTATGCAGGTTTCCTCACGATGTTTTCCTTCACCGTTATAGCAAGCGATATTTCACAATGAAAATACATTTAACATAGAAAAGTCAGAGGTGTATGCTCCATTTTGGGGTTGGTCTCGAACCTCCGAAACTTGTCTCGGCAGTCCATACCATTCCCAACTGAGCTATCGCTGCTTATTCAAGGTCAATTCAGGTCAATATAAGCTCAGAAAAATAAGAAAGCCATTTCGATTCATTATCATATGTAACTTTATTCTTTGGATAGATTGAAGTTATTATAAATGTCTCTCACCTTAGCCGATATGATCCGGCCGCCATTGTCACGGAGACCAACACCCCAGTCTTCATCACCACCACTGTGGTACGTTATCTCAATGTCAACATGATTGAAGATGTAATATGAACCAATCTGCGCTGATGATACCTTCACTATGGGAGAGCATGTGTCCTGTGAAAAACAAATTAAATGCTATAAAAAATTGTGGCTAAGATGAATAATTTTAATCAAAAATACTACACATGAATATGTCTGGTCCATAGATATCTAAAAAGTGCAAGTTAGTTCACTCTTTCTAGACTCTTTCTAGACTCGTCAGACACTCTTTTTTCATATAAACAGTGGCAGTTTTCTCGTAAGGCTAACTTGGCCCTAGGCCCTAGTGGCTGTACAATTAGGGTGGCCAAACAAGAAACCATTTGGCAACCTTACTGACGAAGTTAACTTCATTATCTACAATAAAATTGAGAACCCTTTTTTAAGACGGTTTAAAAAAAATGGCGGCATCTAGTACAGTGCCTACGGCTGCCAGCACCGCAAATCCTCCACTGCATATAAGTCAACAGGTATGATTATGATAACTTAAAGTAGTGGTCGGAAACCTTTTGCCGCAAGGTGGCAAAATACAGTAAAGGCGGGCCTCATTTCATATTTTCTATCTAAAGAGGTATAATCTATAACATGGGCTGGAAATAGGATTTCACGGGCTGCATGCGGCCTGCGGGCCACGTGTTTCCGACTGCTAACTTAAAGCTTTAAATCATATACTCAGAACTAACCTTGGTTGAATTTTTCCCACAAATAAGGTTTATCAACCATAGCAAAAGAAAATAATAAACAAATACACCTAACACACATAGTCCTAAAGCCACACTAGGTTGACTTGTATCTTGGATATCATAAACAAGGGACTTATGGTTACCCAACTGAAACAAATAACTGTGGATCACAAACATTTGTCTAGATACAGAAATCGAACCCGTGGCTTTCTATTCCACAGCCAGTTACTCACTTTGTGGCACCGAGGCTGAATGTTACTGTATTTCCCTAAACAACATTTTTAAATATCTTAGTAACTTACCATATCCCTGCGGACTTGACAGCCCATAGGGAATCCAGTGCTGCAATAAACCTTCCCACTTTCATTAATTACGTAACACCACGTCACAGGCATGTTATCCAAAATCCAGTGATGTTGGTAGTACAGTGCCATACCCATTCTCAACAGGTTTAACTTCTTAGTGGAGTCCGTGTCGGACCCTTTATATGTTTTCCTACATACTGCTTTACAAGTAACCTTTTCTAAGAAGTTAATTTTGTAAGGGCTCGGTCGAATTCGTTCGCCGAAGACCACCTGACCGAGGTTCTCGACCGGTGACTGACTCTCGTCAGCGGTACAGAAGTCGAAATGGTGGTATTCGAAAGGAATTACTGATTCTTCGGTGTTGAGTCTGTTGACGTACAGAGGAACTTCGGTCTGTAAGAAAGATTAGTCAAGAGATTATTATATAATATATACAATCTTTGAGATTTTTTTTAAACATAAGTTCTTAGTTTACCCTAAAAGACAAATAAGAAATAATTAAAATAATACAATTGGGTACTTGACTATAGTAACCAATATTAATGAATTTCTATAGGAACATAGGATTTATTATCTAAATAACGTATGCAATAGGAATTTATTAAAAATACTCCAAGGATAATTTTATTTTAGTAAATAGTTAATTTTTTATCTGTGTCATGTGACTGTAAACACCAATCACGATGCATGATGTAAGATTACTCATTTTTCTTGTTTTGTTGTTGCACCAGGGCCTAAGACCTAAGATCCAAAGTCATACTGCCAGGTTATTTGGCAAACGTTTTTTCATATTTAAATCTCAACTTAATTTCAACACAGATATGATTGATGATCAATATCTGATTGACGAAATATCTGACCAGTTTTTTTTAGTTTGAAATCATAAATGTTATTTCCTCAATATATTTTTTGAAAGCTATTGATGCGATCTATGGTAAGAAACAATGATGTCACCCATAGCTACAGTTAACAGGTAGCATTTTGGCGGCAAACTAAATTATTCATTTTAATATTTGCTTTTTTTAACTAAATATTTGAAAATAAGTTATGAATTTGTTTTTACATGTTTAGGATAAACTAATAAATAGCCCTTTATACTTTTTAAAATTTGTCAAGTGCCCAATTGGATACTTGACTATGTTTGATTTGAATTTTTTTTTATCACAATTTGGATTTATTTTTAGGGCCAACGTTTTAAGATGTTTTTGCTATTATGTATAAACATAATAGCAAATAATAAAAAAAAATCATTGTTTTAATTAATCTCTTTCTATAATATGAATATTATACCAAATTTCAAAAGCTTAAAACTTTATATTTTTAAGAATATTTAAATGATCTTTTTAGTAAAAAAAATTGTGATGTACCTAATTCCAAATAATAGACCTATAATTTTTTTTTTTTAATTGTTCATAGCCATGGATACAATGTCCTTCAGCCGTATACTCTTTATTATTTATTACACTTTGTTTCCTATATCTAAGTTTTCGCAAGTGCATTGAAGTCGGATGTGTTAGATTTCAAGACCCTGCTGGAGTTTTGGCGTCAATTATTTCCAGTTTGATGCTTTTTAGACGATTTTCTCGCAGCGGAGGAGTCGACCATGGTTGACCCATCCACCCGACAAAAAGCGTCCAAAATCACTTATTTCAAAGCTTCCACATACTATCCATCTTCGTTGATGTTTATCGCTTAGATTCACATCACATTTAAACCACAAGCACAACTTTAGACTAGAATATGAAATCATTAAAAGAAGCCACCCCCCCTTACCGTCAGAATTCCCGCCAAAACTCCATATACCTATAAAAAGTTTAAGGGTGACCAACAGTGCTTTTAAATGCAGTTAGTCCAAAACTCAATTTAACTTACCTGTCATTCATATATTGTAGAACATAAAAATACTAACAGTATGAATTCTTTGTATTATTGTTAAAAGGTACAATGAAAAATGCTTAACCAGTCAGAGGTGGCACATATATGTTACATAAGCATATGGGCCACTGGAGGCCAAGCTGCCCGTGACTATCTACATTATAAGGTTCCGTATTTGCCTTTTGGCTCCAAAACCCTAAAAGTTAACATTTAATTGCCGAAAACAATGAAATTCATTTTTATAAAATATAAAAATGGACTTTTTAATCCCATTAGTTTAAAAGCGCAAAAATGAAGTAGGATAGGAAGTAGTTGTTGTAAAAACAGCATAAGATATCTATTTCCTTTTATCCTTATCGCATTTTGAGTGGCCTGCTAGTTAATTAAAATGTGGTAATTGGAAAAAAAAATTATTCACTGTATACCTACACATTTCCGTACTGATTATGATTTTAGTCGTTACGAGAAAAATGTGATAAACGTAAACCGGCAACAACACAGCCATTACAATGTGAACGAACGTGTTTGCAAGAGAAGCATTTCCTAGGATTTGATAAACAATAACACGTCATCTCACCTTGCATGCCTTGGCAGGATCTTCACCGGCTTTACAATAGTTCACGGGAGCCAAGCCGGGTAAATAAAACGCTCTAATAGGCGTCAAGAGCAGCAATGCGCAAACCACATACAATTTTATAGACATGACGTGCTGATCTATTGCGACTTCCATTCAAACTATCCGAGTTGAAACTGACAAAATTCGAACACGTGATAACGCGCAAACTACATAATCGTTTCCAATATGAAGTTTTGATTAATATTGAGCAGATTTTCGGATTTTTCAGTTTTATTTTAGTAAACCTTGCCTCTTGCACACTCGGAAACGTCACCACTGACAGAGTTGCCACTTTTAAAAACTATGTCTATGGTGACTAATTTTATTTTACGGCTCTGGATATTCGTGTTTTGAGGTGACTAAGTACTGTATTCAATAATCGTTTTTTTTTATAATCGACTATGAACTCCATCTCCATCATTCACAATCATAGATTCATTGTAATTGATTGTAATACTTATAGCTTATAAGTAGGGATGATCGATATTAGAAAAACATCGATGTTGATATCGATGTTAACATCGACTCAAAAGTATCGATGTACGATAAACATCGATAGCAAAACATCGATATGTCTAAAACATCGATTTTTCGGTAGCAAGTAAAACTGTCTATTCTATTTATTTTTTCTTATTGTTTATTTGTAGTTTACTATTATAATACAAGAAAAAAATTTACATTCCAAGTATTTTTAGGCACACTCTATAAAAAAATTATCTTTGTAAGGTATTTTCCCTTTACGGCCGGTTTCAATTAACGATGTTAGTGTAGAGTGCAGATAAATCGCGATTATGAACCAATCAAATCAAGTCATTTGAGGAATCATGTTCAAACTGTGTTCTTATTGGCTAATTTTTGTAATCTATCTGCACAATCGAATCGAACTAAGATCGTTTATTGGAACCGGGCGTTGGTCTGTGCGTTGAAGTTGACAGGTTTTTTTTATCCCTTAGGAAATGCAAAGAAATAATTATTCGTACGGCTTACATTAATTACGTTGATCAGCATCATCTAGCGTTAAATAGTTGAACTTGATAGCAATCTAGTCCCTAGCTAGTACATACAACGCTAGATGACCCTAAAAAGAATATTTTGACATTTCGATATTTTATGCTCATAACATCGATATGTCGATGTTATCGAAATCAAAACATCGATGTCAAAACATCGATGTTTTCTAGTACAATATCGATGTTAATTAAACATCGATGAATATCGATCATCCCTACTTATAAGCAATATTCATTAAACTAAACAACATGATTTCTTTATTTCCGATTTGGAAGCAAGATTTTCGATAATTGGAACTTCCGTTTAATATCTTTTCTTCATGCCATTATGCGATCCAAAGGCAGATATGCACAATCTACATAGAAAACTACGTTCATAAGGGCAAATAAGGAATAAGGATTTGATTAAAGTTCGATCCCATTATGAAGTGATTTCGGAAAAGAATATACATAATAAGTGTTAAATATTTAATTTTACTTCATTGGGTGCACACCTGAAAAATATTTATGTTTTTCGTGTTTCCAGTAGCGTTACTAGGCATAGGCGTACTTAAAGGGGTTTCGCGAAGCCTCCAGACTTTATCATAAATGACTGAATAATTTGATCACTATTACGATCGAGAAAGAACATAAGTTTAGAGCGTGTTTCTTAAGAATGAAACAAAAGGTGCCTCGCTGATGCGACTTCACTCTCGTCTTTATCAGTCTACGCCGCGCCGCGCCACTGCATGTTTCAACGAGAATGTTACTTCGCCTCATGATATCAGTGTTGCTGCCCAATAACCTAAGTATTGACGAGACGGTTCCAAGTATGATTTTTTGTATACAAATATTTTTCACATTGATTGCTAACCTGGCAATCGATGCTAGCTTGACTGTCCCAATACCGATACTATGTTTCTTATTCGTATGTACCTTATACTTACTTATTTGATACTTTCTTTCCATCTGCCCTAATCCTACAATGTGAGGACCGGTCGGCGCATCACACTTTTTCAAGCATGTTGCAGAAAGGATTACTTTAAAGATAATATTAAGGATTAGGCATTTTACGATCATAACCTACGGGAAAATGGTGTTAGAAAAACACTCCACCCACCCTAGGAATTGAAGCCAGGACCTCCCGGTTTACAGGTCATGTACATTGTCACTAGAGACTGGAATTTGTGTGCGACATTATGATGACAGACTCGCTTCATATAACATCTGGGTAGGAAATACGCTTGGAGAAATGTGGGTTAGTTCTCTATTTCGCCTTTGCTTACCCTTCGGGAATACAGGCGTGAGCTGATATATGTATGTAAAGCGGGACTAATGAAGATTTTTGTCAGTTATATATACCTCTAGATAACAAAATTATATGTGAGAATCAATCTTTTAGGGGTGAGCACTGTTTTGTAAAGGCGCGTCTCCTGTACGTACATGTTTTTTTTCGAAACCACACACGTACACAAAACAAGATTTCTCATTTTCTCCTGGTCATGTAACAATAGAGCATACACAAAAAAAATTAGAAATACCAATTTTTTGTGTAGGTGTTTGTGTATTGTTTTAGTGTAGGAGACTCGGCTGAAATATTTTGTTTAGTTAGAATGTCATAAAAACACCGAAATAAAAACTATTTAAAAATATTTTAATATCACTAATATTACATGGCAAATATCATAGCAATGAATCCAGTAGTAGCTCCACAGGCGCACAATAACGAATTATCTACTTTAGCGGTGGCTGACGCCTTCGTAACAAGTTTTTTTCTGCATCCACTAAACTTATCGTATCTTCTTCTAATGATACTCCTCTCGCGAATGCTGAGATGAGACCTAATGCCGCGGCGGGCTTGTCGGCGGGGACCATGTGGCCGGCACCGCGGATCATTACTTCTGTTAGGTTGCCAGCTACTTTGTAGTATCTGTAACAAGAAAATGGATAATATGAACATATCGCCCCAATATCGCCCCTTACTTATAAAAAATTTAAGCGCTGCTTATCTTTAACTATAGGTTGTCTTTTTCATTTTTAAACAATGTAACGTAAGGAAAAAGTGACAAGCTATTCTTAGCGAAAAGATAAGCGAAAATGTTTTTATAAGTAAAGCAAATTAAACCTATATCTACATTACGAACCAAATTTTATGTCGCATCATACGGCGGAAATTGGTTGGCAAAAAAAGAGCTCTGCCTACCCTTTCGAGGATAACGGGCGTCAGGGTTTATGTATGAACAAAATTGGGGATCAAGACAGGTAATGTTAGTCTAAAGCCGCGTCTCCTACACTAAAACATTACACAAAAAAGTAGTGTAGGTGCACAAAACATGGTTTCGTTACACATTTTTGTCTATGGTCCATTGTTCTATGAGACGCGGCTTAATGATGGCCCTTTTTTTACGAAAATGTGTTTTGGATTCTTAAGCATATAAGAATATGCCCTTAGAAATATAATCATAATTAATGTATATATTTTTCTCGCCACCATGAACGAGATGAATTTTGCTATAAATACGTTTTAATGAAACGTATTTGGGTGTTATCAGCGGCTTAACTCTTATAAGAAATATTGGTGTCAACTCGTGAAGGAAATCTTTGGCATACCTATGTATTATACATGCGGTGTCTATTTAATCCTTGGTACCTTCTACTAATAGGTTACTACAATTCCACTCACCCAGCTAATTCATCATCGTGATACCACGGTAACCGTTTAGCTTTGGCGTACTCGGAAGATCCGGAGAACGACAGCGAGTCGTAAGTATTGACTGAGGGATGGTACGCCACTATAATATCCAGATGGCCGCTGAAAAAAAACGTAACTTTAGGTTAGTACCATCGTACTTATGGTTGCCATTTGCCAAGCAGTAAAATAAAATAATAATCACACCCAACAGTTGAACAGTCACCCCTATAGTCCTGACCCTACACTAGATTTAACCTGTGTCGTGGGTATCAGAAACTACGAGATACTTGCGGTCTCACATCACCCAGATCAGAAATATACAAGGTGTTTCATAAAGTTGGTATGAATAATAACTACATTTAAAGATACTATGCCTAGCAATCTAGCGGTAAAGTTTAAAATTTCGTAAGGCTCATAGTTTTTGAATTATAAAAAATCAATTCTAAATTATTGATTAAAAAAAATAATTTCAATTTTTTATTTTTTTATTTTAGCATTGCGCTTTAAATCGTTCTCTCTGTACGTGGAATTTTTATTGGTACCAACTTTGTGGAACACCCGGTATATCTGTGGGTTACACATTTATCTCGGTACGGATATCGAACCTGCGGCCTCTCGTTTCACAGCGTAGTCCCCTCTACGCCACATAGGCTGTAAAATTTTTGTCTGCCTACTCCGTCTGAACAATATGCCTAAAGCACTTTTTATGTAGATCCGTATATTCAGTAATACCTAGTACTGAATCGGTGGCATAGTAGTATTGCGTGCGCTGTAAGACTATCGCCTGAGGTCTCGGGTTCGATGCCCGGTTCGGGTAAAGTGAAATTGGATTTTTCCGAATCAACCTGGAGTCTGTGTGCCCGATATGGTGATAGGCTCGCCCCCTATCACATCTGGGACGGAAATAAGCTTGGCGAAATGTGGGTGTACTAGTTCGCTAGTGCGCCTCTGCATACCTCTTCGGGGATACAGGCGTGAGCTTATATTCAGCAATTAAGTTCACGTAACTTGTCCAATACTCACTTGTAAAGCATAACTTTATAGTTTTCAAGAAGTTCTTCGAGCCACATTTTGGCGCTGCCCATGAAGTCAGGCACTAACTTCCTGTACACGACGCCTATTGACGTGAAGTTAGTGTTGCCAACGTGCAGGGCTCGCCTCACCTCCTCTCTTTGTAGGTAATCCGTGTAAACGCCGTCCAGGCTGGTTTCGTCTTGTAGATAGTTGTATAGGTTCGATAAATGTGACTGAGACAGGAATAACTGGAGAAGGTAGTTGTAATACTGAAAATAATAAATAAATTTTTTTAAATATGCATTTTGGGGAGAGATCGTAGTAAAAGATTCTTAAAAAAATTGGAGTAAAAGAGTTTTACTCGCAAGTGTAAGATTTTCCCAGAGATCAAATTGTTATTGGCGGCCACTATTGCACTAACCGCCAGTGACGGATTTGCAGTGCTGGCCGCCCTAGGCCCGGTATTAGCTGCTGCCCCTTTTTTTAACCGACTTCAGAAAGGGAGAAGGTTTTCAATTTTATTGTAGATAGAAGAAGATAAGAAAGAATTATCTTCGTCAGTAAGGTGAGGTCTTTTTTTTACATCCGTGGTTACCCCATATATTCTGTAAATATGGACTGATTTTCAAGATTATTCTAAGATCAAGGTCAAGATTTCATGGGTTTTAAAGTCGATTGTTGTTATGTGGGCGTTTCAAACATTGTGACGAGTTATTTAAAGATAGCTAAACTCACAGCATACGCCTTCAGCATCTCTCCATTGTTGATGAACTGCGTGACTGCTGTTTCCAGATGGTTCATAGAGTTAGCCACACTGTCGTCCACAAGTCCTACTTCTCTGACAAAGAAGCTGTACCTCTGCAGCGACAGAGGATCGATGAATCCATTCCCGATCGCTAGACCCTGGGGTATAAATATTATGATTAAATTAAGATCTCACGACTCTGCATAGCTTTTAATAGGTTTCTTGGGCATCCAAGACCTTTTAAAAAGAGCAAAGTGCGTTAATCTAAAATATAGAGCGGTGTAGACTTTTATTCAATTCTTTATTACATTATCTAGGTAAGTACCTACTAGATTAATGTAGATTCTACACCATTTTAAATATTAATTATTTGATCGTTCCCTATATTTTAATAGCGTTAAAATATGTATATCTTTAAAACTAACAGTAACTATATTGGATAGAGACTGCATCTAAAGATACCTTAATAGGACACACTATATCGAATACCGAAGGACTCATATTCGATTGTCGTTAGAATTATGCCGGACTACCGGACCGGCTATTTCTGCAACACTATTATTTTTAATGTGGTATAAGCTACAGAGGGGTTACCACTACCTCTTATAGCAGTATTATTATAATCCTACTTGTACCGATTTCCGTCCGAAAAAAAACAAAGTAAGATTATAATAATAATGCTATAAGAGTTGGTGGTAACCCCCCAGGTACAGTTAACATCCAGGGCGATCGGCTTAAAATAATGGTATGTACTCACGTGAAGGTTGATCGGTTCATCCTCTTGTTTGTGCCACAGTATTTGAACTCCTAACGAAGGTATGTGTTTCCCAGCATATGATTCACCAGCTATAGTCAATGGCGCTTTACGCAGCTCCGGAAACATTGTCAAAAATTGCTGCAAAGCTGTGTATAAGTTTTCCCCGATCTGAAATGTGTAGAATTACAACATCAATTTTATTTATTAAATACAGCCTGCGGTGTGCAGTGGGCGGGTAGCCGGCTGTGAAGCGAGAGGCTGTGGGTTCGATACCCGCACCACAACAAATGTTTGTGTAGATATTTTATTCGGGTCTGGGTGTTGTGGGACCGAAAGTCTCTCGTAGTTCTTGATACCCACGACAGAAGATTCGTATCTCAGTGACGTGTTAACAACGTTGTAGGGCGCCAATAGAAGTAACACTTAATACTTCTATTGGCGCCCTACAGCGTATTCAATTTTATCGTGACACGGCGAACACTGTACTGGCCCTGTAGATTTTACAGCCCTTGAAATAAAATTATTTTTACGGATTTCATCACGATTTGGTTTTAATTTTTATTCCCGACGTTTCAAAGGTTTGCAGTCTTCGTGGTCACGGGTTGGACCCGTCGTGAGTCCAACCCGCGACCACAAAGACTGCAAAGCCAAAAAGCAAATGAATAGCATTCGCGTAAACTTAAGAAATCAGTATTTACAGCCCTTATTCGAATTCATCGTCAATTCATTCTTGCGCTACGAATATTTTGTTATGCACCAACGACGGCCAATTTTTAGAAGTTATTGCGATTTCGGATTTTAGCAGTTTAACCATACAAGATAGTGCAAAATGCATAAATGCCACCAGTTAGGCCATAGGTATTCGCGCCACCTGCCAGAAAGAGGCGCCTGGTCGAAAAGGCTGTGACAATGTTGCCACAGGCCCCCAATAGTATAGTTGCGTCACTGATTGTACTCATTCAAATAAAGAGTTTATTCTTCTTGAAAGTGGTAAGTTCGTACCGTGGTTTGATTGGTCGCGTAGCCTCTGTCGTCGTCAGTGAAACTGAAGCCGGTGCCGACGGGGTTGTCAATGAACAACAGAGAGTGATTCTTAGCCCAGGAATGCTTCATTTCTGAAATAAATAAAATAAAATAAATCCCCGAAGGCACCCTAGCGAACTAAAACACCCACATTTCGACGAGCTTAGTTCCGTCCCAGATGTGATAGGGGGCGCCCCTTTCGCCGTATCGGGTACAAATTCTAGACTCAGGGCTGATATGGAAAAATCCAAATATAACTTTGTCCGACCTGGGGATCAAACCCGAGACCTTAGGACGGTAGTCCTAAATACAGCCACGCCACTAAGGCAGTAGTAATTTAAAATGTTTTGGAATTGCATATTTTGCCCAAAAATTAAATATTGTAAAAAAAAAAAATTTCTTCGTATTGTTTTTACATTATTTATCTCTCCATTGTAATCGTCCTACTCAATTTAACCATTTGAGTAATTATGGTCTATTATTAAACTGTCAATATTTGGCCCAAATGTCTAATATATTTTATCATTTACAAGAACATAGGTACTGACAAATTGAACCTTCTCAAACCTTTAAGGTTAGGCAAACAAGATACAAAGCTTTAACAAAGGTGTTTACCATTTAAATCCATACTCTCGCCGACGAAGAACGGTCCAATTTCAGTAAAGAGTCCGTATAGAGATGATGCGCCAGGGCCACCTTGTAGCCACAGGATCCATGGAGTCTCCTCCACAGGTTTCCCAGACACAGGGAAGTACCAGAACCATAGATTGGCGTTGTATTCTTTGTTTACCTGAAATAATAAAAAGCTAACTTAATAATCACAAGTTTAAAAACTTAACTGACGGACTTCCAACTTGATCCGATGATGACCAAATTTATATAGAATCACCCTTGAAATAAGAAAGAATGAAAAAAGAAATAAACTTTATTCAGCCAATGTCTCAGGCAGCAATGAGTGGGAGAGAGTAACATTTGATTGAGATTTCATACAGACGTCATCCGTGCAGCGAACTCTTTATTAGAATCCTGCTTCGTGATTTAATACAGTGGAAGTATAAAACCGCAAACAAGATAATAAATATCATCGTTTATTTGAAGTGATATTAAGGATCCGTCAATAAAAATATGAAAGATAAAAATATTAATAGAACTGGTTTTATTATGTTACCGTTAAATATCCAGCGTAGCTCTCCATATCTGGCAATAAATAATCAGGATCGACGGCCGCTGCTGCCCTCGCTTCTTCAATCTTCTTCTGCTCAATATAAGAAGTGAGGAGAAGAGGAGAGCCTGCGTCGAAACTCATCTTAGCTCTAGCAGACTTGTAGGTCCTCTCCATGAAAGTAAGGATAGGCTCGGGAGCCTCTCCCGGAGGTAAATCTGGGAGTGGTGACCGATCCACCCCCATAACTAACTGTAGACATCTGTAAATAAATATTTATTGCTCATTAAAAAGGCACTACCTTCTTGTTATAGACAAGGCATAGTGTAATAAAACTCGTAACTCGAAGTCGGTACGTAGTAAGTGGCGGTGTTAAAAAGTCTTAAAATCACAGTCTTAAAAATCCTATACAATTATAAAGATAAAGGAATGTTTTTCTGTATTTTTGTCTGAATAATTAGGTTAAAAACATCTTTCTTTCTACCTGCCCTTATTCCACCTTAACGTGGGGTCGGCGCGACACACTCCTTGAACCATGTTGCAGAGAGGATTTGGCTTAGTAACTACATTATCAGCAACAGTAACAGAGCCTACGTTTATCACGGAATAATGTACGCTTTCTATTGGATACATCACACTTATAATATGAAGGCGAATGTTTGTGAGTGTGTTTCTATGTTTGTTACTTCTTCACGGTTAAAGAGCTGCACCCATTTTGATGAAATTTAGTATGGGGGTAGCTAACATCCTGGATTAACGCATCGGTACTAATATCTCGGAAAAAAAACTTCCAAGCAAACGGAGTCGCGGGCAACAGTTAATTTGTTTATAATGCGTGAAGTCGCAAGAAACAGCCAGTCTCTAAATAAATTACGATGTTAATGACATATCCTTTAGAATGGCACTGAAATATATTATTAGCAAAGAATGTGCTCTTTAAACTTTTAACTAGATAAATATTTTTTATAAGACCGAATAAATCACAAAAATATCTTAGATTCACGCGATAAAATCTCGCGACCCGGAAAAGATTATAGATAATATTTTACGATAAGGTAATTTTAGTGACATTTACCATTAGCGACAAATTACTGACCACTGGTTCTCATGTGAATTTTATTAATATGAATTTAATTTATAAATTATAATCCAACGTCGTTTTACATAATATAACACTGACGTGTTAAAAGGCAAAGTTCCGAATTTTTATAAGGTTTTGCATTTTTATAAAAAAAAAGAGTATAGAGTATAAAACTATTCATCTCGTACGAAGTCCGGGAGTCCTCGGGACTCAAGACCATTAGTTAGACTTCAAAGTGTCCTCACCTGCTCACACAGTGGCGTGCAGTCTATATAGGTAAAGAGACACTGTCTACCCTTACTCAGGACTCAAGCCACCGATAGTTAGACTTCAAAGTGCTCTGCTACTGCTCACCTGCTCACACAGTGACGTGCAGTCTATATAGGTAAAGAGACACTGTCGACGCTGCAGTGGTGAAGGGTGAAAAATTTCAAAAGGGAAGGCAGTGGTACTTTCTCATCTATATAGTGCCTAGATAAAACTCATTTATTTACAATCTGGAAATGGAAGCCGGTAACAATCGGGTTGTATAGACCCGTCGCCACTGCTTCCCTAACAATTTGCTATTTAGTACTATACATTTTTTTCTACCCGCCCTTATCCCACCTTAATGTGGAGTCGGCGCAACACACTTTTTCAAGCATGTTGAAGAAATGATTTGATTTTGTTTTACGACTGGCTGCCTGTCTGACGTCAACCCCCTCTGGAGGATAATATACTGCATTTAGTACTATAAATTAATAATAAAAAGTAACCAAAAACAGATTTTCAAAAGAGCAGCGCTTGGGTTGAATCGACACGAAGATTATTATTGTAGTGACGGTGATGCAAGTGTTGAAGAAAATAATTTAGCAAAATTTGTCTACCCTGATCGAAATGCCTGTGCACGTCACTGTGCTCGCAATGCATACCATGATGGATAATATTGGTCTTAGTCTCTTGAGTCAACTGTATTTCCACTTAGTTTATTTTTAACTCTTGCATGTTATTCGATCATTGTTATTACATTGCAAAAGATAAAAATAATAAATTGTCTCTATAAAAATAGTATGAACAACATTGCTACACTAGAAAAATAGCAGCATTGAATTATCTGAGTAAGTACTAAGGGTATGGATGCTTTTTCTACCTCGCAAGTCATTAAAATCAAGTGTGCGAGTGCGATGCTACGTAATCGTGAGTAATCATCGGAATTACGGTCGTAGACCTTTCCCAGAGCACGTCGTTTGAGCCCATCTTCGATTCTCCACAAACGATTTCTTCAGTTAATAGCCAATGCACTTACTTAAGCTACTCTGCAGAGCTCGGTATATGACAAATAGTCACGGGCGGATCGGCCTCTGGTGGCCCATACGCTTATGTAACAACAGGTATATGTGCCTCCTCTGACGGGTTAGTAAAATATACAGATAGAGTTAGGTTCTTCATGTTTACTTTGATTTCAATTTTATTTCTATTTATAGATACTTTTAAGAATATCCATAATGATTAAGTTTTTAGATTTAGATTTTACTATTTTAATTACTGTTAAGTTTCATTTAATAAAAATAAATATCAGCGTACTTTATCATTAAATTAAAAATGTATAATACATAATAGTCACGACTCTGTTCGCATAAATATCCGGCGGAAGTGTAAACTTTTCCGGGATAAAAGTAGCCTATGACACTCAGGAATAATATAAGCTCTCTACTGGAGAGAAATTTTATAATAAATTTTTAAATTCGCTTCGGTAGTTCAAGAAATTGCTTCTTATAAACAAAACTTACAAACTTTACCTTTTTTTACTTTTAGTGTGGATAAAATAATAAATAATTATCCCCGAACCATTCCAGATATGATAATATATAGATATATAATAATAATATTATAATCAGGATTCTAAACTATGTAACAGTTAATCATATTTTAAAATTTTCTCCCTAACAGAAGACTTCAACGCGATTAGGATTTTCAAAAACTAATAAGGTAAAAATATTTTTCAATTGGTATTTATTTCTTCTTTTTTAGAGACATCCTATATTTAGTTTGTTTATTTTTCTATTTCACGTGAAATATTTATCATGACACGTTGCTTTGAATACACAATATCTTTGATATCTAAAGATAATAATATTATTTTATCTATATCAGCCATGAACTAAATTGCAGAAGGTGACAATTTTCAAAGGACATCCAAGATGAGTTTCTCTTTTTGTCGCATCTTAGTTTAGTCGCTGTGAACTGTAAGGATCTGGATTCATATCCCGGGTCGGGTAGTATTTTATTGAATCCTTATCCCACACTACTCTGCTTAGACGCAATACACGATAAAGATTCGGCTTAATTTTTACGACCTCCATCTGCCTGACGTCCATATCGATATAATCGTGTTTCGCTTTACACTGGAATTCGAACCCAGAACCTCACGGCTATATACACTGTGACTAGACAGACAACAACACAATATCCCCTAACTTGTTGCTAAATTGGATTTTTGCATATCAGCCCGGAGTCTGGAATTTGTGCCCGATATGGCGATAGGGTCGCCCCCTATCATCTAGGACGGAACTAAGCTCGGCGAAATGTGGGTGTTCTAGTTCGCTAGTGCGCCTGTGCCTACCCCTTCGGGGACACAGGCGTGAGCTTATGTATGTATGTTGTTGCTAAAAGTAAGCCTACAAGAACCAAATTACACGGACTCTTCGCCTTATTGCGTAAATTTGCGAAACTTGTTTAATTTATACGTATTCCCACGAGGATAATTGTTATTCAGGACAGGCGGATGTTCTAAGTGAATGTTACGTGCATATGCAACTACACAGGTTGTGGAAGATTTATGTGTTGTAACCTGTAACACTATTAGAAAGTAAGACGCATGTAACTTGTTCCCAGTTCCCACGAGTATACGAGTACACAAGCGTTAATGTACAGTCGTCGACAGAAGTGATTTATATGTTTACACTTTGTTCCTTACTTACAAAAACAGTTTAGCTGAGCAAATGGTTAAGAATTGTCTGTCACTTTTTTCCTTGTGTCACATTGTTTGAAAATAAAGGAACAGACTGGCGAAATCACCAATGAAACGGTGGCACCGCCATATTTTTTAAAATAAGAAGAAGAAGAAAGGGACAGATTTTTCTTTACCATTTGCTCAGCTACTGTTTTTATAAGTAAGGTCCTATATTTTTGTGAATAGATAATTACTAATTTTGAGTTTTGCGAAAAAAGAACAAGAGTTATGATCAAGAATATTGTAAAGAAATTTGGAGAAAGAAGTTGATTTATTACAATTATATAAAATCATTGCCAATAACTACATAGTCAATACTAATGATTTTGGATGTGTGAAAATATTTCTGCTGATTTTAATTATACATTTGAAAACTAAGGGTTGAGCTCTGTATGATAATAAAAAAAATGGAAACTAAATATGTCACATTCTTCAAAAATATTTACGTATTTAATTTTAATAATAAAAATTTCCAAAAATCAATCACTAAACAATTTACATAATGCTACACAACTTCAAAAATTAATTAAACGTTAAAACAATTAATCAAAAATGTGCATAAATATACAATAATAAACACCATCAATATCATAAACAATCAATATCACAAAAAGTCAGCTTCTCACTCAAACTCCAATAGACAAGGGTCACTCACGTGAAAAGCGCGCACCACACAAGAGGCATGGTCACAGGACACAGTTCCATGTACACCAGTAATACTAGAGGTATATAGGCAGCGAGTGCACGGAAGGGACCAGCCGACGTGCTCCTCAGAGGCAGAATGGGACCGGTGTCCTAGCGACTGGAACCTTGTATACTCACCGGCTCTCATGTGCACTTGAGCCTTGAACTTGGATTTATCTCGATCTCACGCACAGGGTGCTCCGATTTGCATGTTTACTAATAAACAAACAATTTTGATTTTATTTTTATGGTGTGTTTTGAATTCAGAATTTTGGTTTTTGATTGATATGTTTGTATTTCGAATGATAATTAAGATATTTAATTGATGGTTTTTTAATATCTTTAATAAAATACTTAAGCAACATTTTATCACACCTTTATGAGATATTCTTCTTTCTTTCCAACTGCCCTTATCCCACATTAATGTGAGGTCGGCGCAACACACTTTTTCAAGCATGTTGCAGAAAGGATTTAGCTTATGGCCTTTATGGGATATTGCATTTAATTATATTATATTATGCACATAGATTAGTAATAATATTAGATCCATAATATTACTGCCCCAGTGCTGGGCTTGGACTTCGTCTACAAAGCCGCTGGTCTAATGTGGGTCGATGCACTTCACAAAACTTTAAATTATTAAGCAAATAAACAAATAATACTTAGTTCAGTCATATCGTTGATACACAATAATCATGATTTTAAAAGCAATTTATAGTATTTTTCTAAATCTAACTAGTGAATATAGATTGTAGTGAACCAACCATGGCTACATTTAATTTGCATATTCCAAAGCGTGAGTCACTATTGGATTCTAAGAGCAGCGCATAAAGAAACACCCTGTACAAGTGTTGAACAGGTACGGGGTACCAATGACCTGTTTAGCATAATGACGCTCCCACGCTCCGACATTCGCGATAGATTCTTGCACGCTCACAGATGTGATTTGCTCTATATTTAGGATGTTCGTAGTAAAACAAACATCGATACGATACAGTTGATACGTGATCGCAATCGACAATTACGTATTAAGATGATTTTGATACAACTGAATTGATAACTGAATTTCCCACGCTCGTAAAAACCGCTCGCGTGTAGCTGCGGTTTTTTTCTGTATTCCCAAACGATTAATTTCGGTATGCAAGCTCTGTGTGAGATTAATGAGTCAGTGTTGCGGTGAAGCCCCATCGATCGCTTCTCCGTAATGTATTTTAATTCCCTAAGGACAATGGGAATAATGCGCATATGTTACCCCACATTTATTTTATAGGTGATAAAAATAAACGCAAGTAATCAATCTTATTTACCACGGTATAATCTTTACGTCAACTTCCAACAGGTCGATCTGAAAATCTTTGGGGAGGCCTATGTTCAGCAGTGAACGTCCTATGGCTAATGATGATGATGAATCTTTACATCTGGAAATCTTTGGGAGAAGCCTATGTCCATCAGTGAACGTCCTGTGTCTGATGATTATGATGATGAATCTTTACATTTTTGATTGTTTATGAGGAAATAACCCTGAGAATAATCATAAATCATATATACTCTGGTATATACTTTATCGTAACTTTGGTTACGATGAATAAGGTATTGACCGTCCTTTGTCCAGTGGCAGCATATATGGGCTGTAGACCGGAAGATGCTGAGTTCGATTCACAGGGCAGACAAAGCGAATTTTCTAATTTAATTTGTCTCGGACTGGATTCCCTAGAGCAGGAAGGGGTTGATGACAGGCAGGCAACCGGTCGTAAAAACTAAGCCAAATAATTTTCTGCAACATGCTTAAAAATGTTTGTTGAGCCGACCCCACATTAAGATGGGAAAAGGGCGGGTAGAAAGAAAAATGATTGACCCGACATTCGAAAGACTATTCGCTACTGCAGGGGGTTACCACCACCTCTTATAGTAGTATTATTATAATTTTACTTGTACCGATTCCCATACAAAACAAACGAAGAACGATTACAATAATACTGCTATAAGAGGTGGTGGTAACCCTGCAGAAGACGTTCAAGACAATGCGAAGTGGAAGCATGTAAAGAGGTGAATCCTAGCATGAAAGACATAAGATTTCCTATAGACTGCCGCGGTGGCGTAGTTGTATTGCGTGGTACGACTACTGTCCTGAGGTCTCGCGTTTCAACCCCGGGTCGGGTAACCTGATATTGAGTTTGCTACTCAGAAACAGCCCGTAGTCTGGAATTTGTGTCCAATATTACTAGGCTCGCCCTCTATCATATCTGAGACGGAAATACGCTCGGCAAAACGTGGATGTTCTAGTCCTCTAGTTCGCCTCTGCCTACCCCTTCGGGGATACAAGTATGGACTAATGTATGTAGAAGGATATAAGTATATTTTTTGCCTGTCGTTATCCCGGCCTAATGCCAGGGTCCGCCTTCCTACTTAAACGCTTTCACTTCGCCCGGTGTTGAGCATCCTCCACAGTATGAATGTTAGTTCTCATTTTGGTCCAGCCAGCGCTTTTTGGGCCATCCGCGGGGTACATCCCTGGTACGATCTGGTTCAGACTTGCGAGCGTCGCGACGTACTCCTGTTTTCTCAAAACGTGACCATACCATCGCAAGCGACATTCTTGCTGTTTAGATAGAAGCAAAGTTATAAGTACCTTTGATATGTATCTAAGAGCTTTTCTATTTTATTCAGTGCATCTCTACGACTTCAACGACGTTGCCAATTTTATTTTTACGATCTTGTGGACATCTTTATTGTCAATACAGTCTCGATTTTATATCTCAAAGACGTTAACTCACTAGTAACTATGTTTAGGCAAGATATATCTCAGATAGATATATTTTTTCCCACGACACAAGCAAAAATTGCCATTTGCGAGAGCGCATAATATAAATTAGAATATAATATACGTAAATTGAACGTTAGGTATTTAAATTAATTCTCTTTTATAATAAATGATTGTTAAAATTTTAAATATTTTAAAATTATCATTTACCCAGCAGCCCGAGCAGGAAAATTTCTGACAACCGTAAATATATGTATTCGAACTCGATGCGCGTCTATGAAATTTGTATGAAATAGTAACCAAATGTCATCAGTGCGCAGCGAGTTCGAATACATTTACGATTGTCAAAAATTTTCCTGCTCGGGCTGCTGATGGCAGCTTGTATATGACGAAGTATTTGAACGAAACGTTTTGTACATACCTAAAGCACATAGGTACTTATTATCATTAATTACAAAATTCAATTTTATTGCTGTACCAATCTCTAAAATATTTTTGCAAAGTAGTATTTTTCCGTGTTGCTGGTATTACGTGCCTATTTATAAGCTGTGCTTCCTTCGTAATGCGTAGTCAATAAGCAATAAAAACGCAAAAAATAATAATTCGGTAGGTATATTAAGCTTTTACGCCATCTCTTGGGTAGGTCCTATCTTATGATGAAAACGAAAATGTATTTAAGTCATTTTCTAAATAGATATCATACATACCAAGACACAAAAAGAGTATACTGATTTCTTAAGTTTACGGGAATGTTATACATTGAAATAAAACTATTTTTACGGATTCTATCACGATTAGGTTTTTATTCTTAATTTTATTTTTAATCGTGATAGAATCCGTAAAAATAGTTTTATTACAACAAAAAGATTATGTTCGTTTTTTATGGCAGATGCTGTCAAACGAACAGGAGGGTTTCCACCACCTCTTAAAGCAGTATTATTATAATCTTAATTTGTTTTTTTTGTACGGGAATCGGTACAAGTGAGATTATAATAATATTGCTATAAGACGTAGTGGTAAACCCCCTGGTGGGACAGGTGTCCCACCTGTTGGTGTACTGGCTTGGTGTATGTACCACTAGATAATGGTAAGTGATCTCCACCGCCCATAGACACCTAAGACACAAAAAGAATCATGAGTGCGTTGCCAACCTAAAAGGAGGGGAATAGGGAAAGGAAGGGGGACCGACCATCTCACTCACTGAACGAAGCTTAACAGCGAATTGTCACTTTATGTTGGTATTCTGTAAGACAGTGGTAGCAAATCGGTCGAGCCGGCCCATTCGTGCTGTAGACGTAACTGCTGTTACACCCTACCACTCAAATATTGCCTTCCTATTTCATTAAAGAACTAGACGCTACGACCTATGAAGGTACATAAGCTCACAGTAACATTCCAAAAGCACGGATGTTAAGATATTGTTATTTATAATTATGTAAATAGATATACTGCATGTATGACATTGAGGAAAACAAATTACAAATAAGAATCAGATACGAATGCGATTAGATGTTTCTTATCTTACTTTATTAGTTCACTACCTGGTTGACCGACTTAGCTGAGCAAAAAGTATTTACATATTATTATTATACAGCAGTCGCTTAGCTTAAGAAAAAAAACATTCATCCAGAAATGCGATCAATATTGACACCAGAAACCGATCGTGGAATCCTGTTTGAAGCAAAAACATCTTATCTGCAATTTCCAAAACAAAATATTATGTATAATTTAAATAATATGTTTAAGGATTATATATTATATAACTAGTTAGAAAAAAAGTTGTCCGAAATAATATTCTACTTCCTACTAATAAACATAGAAGTTTGATTATTTGTAGGTTTGTCATTTGGATATTTGATAATTAAATCACGCTGAAACGGCTTTAGATTTGAATGTTTAGCACAGATGTATTATATTAGCAAACAGGTTTTGGAAGACCCCAATGATCCCATCATGGTAACTGATGCAGCAGCACTTTCCTTCATCAGCATGTCCAGCAGTTTCCTTACTCACCACTTATCACAATTTTTTTATAGCAGAAATTGGCAAACGAGCAGATGGGTCACCTGATGGTAAGTGATCTCCATCGCGCTTAAAAACACCCAAGATACAAAAATAATCATGTGTGCGTTGCCAACCTAAAAGGAGGGAATGGAAGGGGAGAGAAAAGGGATTGGGAAAGGGAGGGGGAAATGGGAAACCGGAAATCTCACTCACCGAACGAAACACGACAGCAAGCTGCCACTTTACGTCGGTTTTCTGTGAGACAGTGGTGTCTAACCGGTCGAGCCGGCCCATTCGTGCTATAGACGTTACTGTCTTCAGCGTGGCTCTACCACTCTAAAATTAGTAATTATTACTCTATATATTATACCTTCAAACCGTAGAACCCAACATCGGGCCCGCCCAAGATACCTAAGATCTCCTACAGTAGAAAACACAATGATATGAACATAGAGATGAGCTTTAACTCTAGTCCCCAGCGATAGCTAATTATGAGGTCTGTGCCTTCTAATAAATGCCGTCGTACGCAATCTGTCAAATTAATATATTTCTGGCTAGACCTCCATAAGCATCAGAAATAATTTCATGTGAAACTAAAAGCAATTTTGCTAAGACCACAAGTTCATTTGAAAAAAAAAACTTTTACTCTGATGAAATATTACCGTGGGAAATATTTTTTACGCGACTGGAGCCGAGAGAAAAAACTAGTAAGTAGTAATAATCACGAAAAGTTTTGTTTAATCATATTCATTCGATGTGTTTGCGGTTTTTATGTGTATTATTCATAAGACGCCAATTTTCACACGGGTATGAATCACCGCGCTTTATTATTATCTAACGAGCGTGTAAATAGACACGGATATATCAAATGAATATGATAATTTCTATAAGTGTCTAATTATAGAACTTATAATTGATTCAGTTCTAAAAATTTGGTAGAAAAATTCTAACTACACTGCAACTGATGGTAAGCGTAGTGCAGTCCAAAAAAACTGCAAAATGTTGCAGAAAGGATTCCGCTTAGTTTTTGTGAGCGGCCGCCGACATAACCTTAGTCTTCAGTGTGAATATGGTATATAGACCGGGAAGTCCTCAGTTCAAATTCCGGGTCAGTTTTTCTTACACGATTTGCGTGGGACTGATTCCTCCAGAGCCTAGAGAGGGTTAATGCCAGGCAGGCAGCCGATCATGAAACCTAAAGCCGAATCTTTTCACTGATTGTTGTACCAACCCCACAGCAGATTGAGATAAGGGCAGGTAGAAGAAACAGAAACACAAGTTCTTATATTAATTTTTCGTGACTGCGATTTCTTAAAGGGCAACAAACTATGCCCCTTACTTATAAAAATATTTACGCACTTCTTATCTTTAAGAATAGTTTGTCCCTTTCATTTTCGAACTATGTGACGCAAGGAAAAAGTGACAACCTATTCTTAAAGATACGACGCGTGTAAATGTTTTATAAGTAAGGCTCTACCTCTATATGCCAAGGCGATGTCGTAAGATGACCCTGGCAATATGCGATACATGGATACACGTATATGTGTAAAATAAACAATACCGTCACGAAATTTGTCACTAGGAGAATGGATTATAAAGCATCTCAAGCGTAAACATCTATCAATAAAATATAAGTGAAATATATGTACGTATTGGCGTGGAGTGATCGTTAGGGCTGTCAGCTGGATATTATATTGAAATAGAATGATAAAACCAGCAAACCGCTTCCATGGTCTATTGGCAGTGTATCATACCCCTCTCATTAGTAGAGGAGGCCCGTGCCCAGCAGTGGGACAGTAATATTACAGGGCTAATATTATTTATATATGCTGTGAACTGGGAGGCCCTGGGTTCGATTCCAAAGTCGGAAGGGTGCTTTATAACTCGGGACTTGATCCGCCAGAGGTAGGATGACGTCAGGCACGTAGCCGGTCATAAAAACTAAACCAAATTCCTTCTGCACCGCCCAATGCCCTTCAAACCACAACACAAGAGTGGTAGTACAATGCTGTTAGACTCTACCAGTGGATACGAAAACTGTTTATTTTGACTGGACTATGGTATCCTAGGTTCCCACGTATATAATGAAACCTAACCATTAATTTCCTTTTTAACAAGCTCGTCCACATAACGTTGTGACCACAAACCAAATCAATTTAGCTGACCTTCGTCCTATTTTTATGCTTTTGGCATGAAGAGTCTTTTAGTTATGTCCTAAAATCTGATTATTATACATTTTATAGCCAGATGTCACTTTTACAATAAAAAAATGGGTTGGGTTTGATGATAAAATTTGCAGTTACACCGCTTTCTACCGTAGATTGTAATATCCCAAAGCCGGATGAATTTAACACATAAATATTTAGCCTAACATGACTGTAAAAAATGGACATGCCCCCTGACCGAGTGTCAGGACACTATTCGAATTTGTCTTCGATTTGGTTTCATTTATTGACTTAAAATTACACCGATATCGAGCTAAAAAGTGCGCTTATGTCGAGGACATGTCATTTGGTAATTTTTAACGCGACATTAGTGCACTTTTTAACTCAATTTCGGAGGAATTTTAAGTCACTTAATGAAATCGAATCGAAGTGAAATCAAATGCCAAGAGTCAGCCCCCGTTAACGACACTTCCAGCGGTTTAAAACATGTTAATTGGGTACTTCAGTATGTTTTATTTTATGCACATATTTATATGTAATAGCAAATAAGACAAAAAAGATACCCTTCTGTAAAAACTGCAGCGCATTGGTTGAAAATTTAGGCAGTATATTATATATTTCATTCATATTTTAAATTCTAGAGTGCATATTGGAGATATCTTGCTATCCCTTTCCAACGCACGTACCGTTATGGCGTGACGTGATTGTACTGATACTTCTCTTTCCCGCAGTTTGACGGTTACACCAAACTTCTAAGGCTTATAACTTTTTTATTTTCGTGAATATTGCAATATTTCTTTCTGTTTTATATTTTAGATGACGTAAATTTCATACGGAAGCAGCGATAGCTCAGTTGGGAATAGTGGAGTGCCGAGACAAGTGTCGGAGGTTCGAGACCCACCCCAAAATGGAGCATACACCTCTGACTTTTCTATGTTAAGTGTATTTTCATTGTGAAATATCGCTTGCTATAACGGTGAAGGAAAACATCGTGAGGAAACCTGCATACCTGAGAATTTCTTCACAGGAATTTCGAAGGTATGTGAAGTCTACCACCCCGCATTAGGCTAGCGTGGTAGACTAAGGCCTAATCCCTCACATTGGTAGAGGAGGCCCGTGCCCAGCAGTGGGACAGTAATATTACAGGGCTAATATTATTATTATTATTATAAATTTCATACAAAATTATCAAAAAAAACTAGTCAAGTACCCAATTCTGGCAGCCCTGTGGACCATTATAACGTGACTAATGTATTGCTTTGAAGTTTGAAGCACACATTTATAACGGTATGATTTTTGTTTCATTCTACGGTGTGATTTCTAACACACCAGTCATGAAGAACATAATATCGCTAGTGCCAGTAACAGTTGCCTTGGGGTCAGTATTTACTTCTTCTTTAGCATATCTGTGTTTTTAAAAAAGTTTGATGGATGTAATTTTTGGAGTTCAGTAGCCCGAGCACGAAAAACTAATGTAAATGCATTCGAGTTCGCTGCGCACTGATGACGTTTGGTTAATATTTCATACAAATTTCATAGACGCGCATCGAGCTGAAATACATTTACGGTTGGCAGAAATTTTCCTGCTCAGGCCGCAGCACCCCTAAGACGAGTTAATGCTTGTGGATTACGATGATAGTTATCGTTAAAACTCCATGCATTTGTCTTGTAGCGACCCTTACGGAAACTACAATGAACTAAATAAACGCATAGAGATTTAATTATAATTATAATTATTATCGTTATCAAGGAGCATTAACTTGTACCAGAGGTACAGCCTAAGGGCGAGTTGCAGCGTTGTTACTAATCTAGAGTTACATCTTATCCCGATTTGTTTTACAGCACTCTCCTATCTTTAAATCAAGATTTGGGATAAATAGAAAAACGCGGAGCTGCAAGTGGCCTATTATTATGCAACCCATCAGCGTTCGCTTGGCCAATGTACTAGTAGTTCATTGTTTTATCGTCACGTGTCACATCGAGTCGTAGTCACGGCGCGGCAGCACGGTATGGCATCCGAGTCAGCAGTGCACCACGCAGGGCACTGGAAAGAGAGATCGCGCGGCGGAGCCAAAAAATCGAAATCGCAATTTCCATTAGCTCTATTCAGCGTCTTAATATACCTAAATCCCACGTTTAGGCCATAAGTATTTAAAACTCTATTCTACGTATCCGATACTACACATGCATGCATCGCATTAAGCCTGGATTATTGAAGCTTAATATACATACAACCATTTGAGATTTATAGTTGGTCGTAAATTAACATTAGGATTCCCTCATTAATAATTCATCGGTCGTAGTATTTTGAAAACAACATTAACTCGGTGACAGGATTTAATGTTGCGAGCCATCGACTTTGAAGGCCTCGGTACATTCGGATGACGTGTTGTTTGGCTCCGAAGTAATCTATGAGGTTCCCACGCTCTTGTTCTTTCCATTAATGTTTTTTATGTTATAGAACCACCTGATACTAAACGGACACCGTTGCTATTAACTTATTTAAAACGTGACGGTGAAAACAAATTAACAACGTTAAAAAGAAGTGTTTTCAACTGTACCATGTGATATTGAGATCTTATTTATTTAGATTTAAGTAGCGATAGCTCAGTTGGGAATGGTACTTGAGGTTCGAGACCAACCCCAAAAAGAGCATACACCTCTGACTTTTCTATGTTAAGTGTAGTTTCATTGTGAATTATCGCTTGCTTTAACGGTAAAGGAAGTCTGCCAACCCGCATTAGGTCAGCGTGGTCGCCTAAGGACTAACCCCTCTCATTGGTAGAGGAGGTCCGTGCCCAGCAGTGGGACAGTAAACTTAAAGGGCTAATATTACTATTATTTAGATTTTAGAGACAACGCGTGAGAACACGGATAACTCTTTAGTTGAAATATTGGATAGTAGTGGACGCTCTATGTCGATTTTAAAGCAGTATTTGGTTTTGGGTGAATATTATCACCCAAAATATATTTTAAATTGCAATTATAAACTGTTTTAATTTAATAGCACGTATTCACGTGACGTCACTTCCTTGGTCTAATGGCAGCATATATGGGCAGTGTACATCTACGTTTGAACCAGTCCAATTTCAGATGAAGAAAACAGATTAAGAATAATTTTAATTCCGGAATTATCTTATCTTAATTTTAATCTGGGAATAATCCCAGATCGGGTGCGTGTTTTTAACATCATTTGCCTGTGACTAGATTCCCCAAAGAGACCGACATCAGGCGAGCGGCCGCGTAAATATTAAAGGCAAATCCTTTACGTAACAAGCTTAAAAAGTTTGTTGCGCTAACCCCTCGTCATGGACTTGAAAGGGCGGTTGGGAGCTGACTTAATTACCAAGTTTATTGTTCATTCTTGTTGTAAGACCGAAAGTCTCTCATAGTCTCTGACACTCACGATACAGGTTATACCTAGTGTGGGGTCAGACTAGGTGTGTGACTGTTGGGTGTATTTATTTATTTATTCTAGGTTCATATTACCCAGTGGGTATACGAAACCCTCCATCGGGTGCAAGGGTTGTCTATTTCTCACACCTTTTATCAAAAATGGAAGCGCCAACGTAGCAAGAACGCTATCACAAGTTGACGATAAAAGCTACTTTGGCATCAAAAGCCACTCGGGATTTATCACTGTGAAAGAAAAATTCAATTCCAACCTCTTCTTCTGGTTTTTCCCGTTCCAGTCTGGAATGGAAACAGTGCCTTGGATTATCTGGCTACAGGGCGGTCCAGGATTTTCGTCTTTGAAAGCGCTTTTCGATATGTTTGGACCGATTACAATTGAGGATGGTTCAGGTAAGTTATTAAAAATGAAGAAATGTATTCGTGCTCGATGCGAGTCAATGAAATTTGTATGAAATATTAATCAAATGTCATCAGTGCGCAGCGAGTTTACATTTACATTAGTTTTTCGTGCTCGGGCTACTGGTGACGGGCTTATTTGTTTTCGTAAGCAGATAAATTATATGAGTTCAAAATTGGAATGAGTACGGTAATACTATGTTAATCAATATGAAGTTATGTTGTAGCAAAATTACGAAATTTGACATGGGCGAGCGATTATTCACTATTGTTTATCGACAATCCAGTCGGCGCTGGATTTAGCTTCACAGAGGATGACCAAGGATATCCTGACAATGAAGATGATGTGAGTTATTAAACATTGTATATTTACGAGAGCACATAATATTTGTTAACATGTTTTTATATGTTAGTATAATTTTTGAGTGGTAGAGCTACGCTTTAACAGTTATATCGGCAGCACTATTGGGCAGCTCGACCGGTTTGATACCACCATCTCACAGAAAACCAACGTAAAGTGGGTTTCGTTGGCTGAGTGAGATTGGCGGTCATTTTTCAAACCCGTCAACCCGGCCCATTCGTGCTGTAGACGTTACTGCTATTACTGGCTCTATCTCTCAAAAAGGATATAAATATTGTGACTTCTGATTTACACAACATAAACATAAGCTCGCGCCTGTATGGCAGAGGCGCACTAGCGATCTAGAACACCCACGTTTCGCCGAGCTTAGTTCCGTCCCAGATGTGATAGGGGGCAAGCCTATCGCCATATCGGGCACAATTCCAGACTCCGGGCTGATATGAAAAAATCTAATATCAGTATGCCCGACGCGGGGAACCCGAGACCTCAGGACGGTAGTCGTACCCGCTGTACGACTGAGCAGGAAAATTTCTGACAAGCGTAGGTAAATGTATTCGAACTCGATGCGCGTCTATGAAATTTGTATGAAATATTAACCAAACGTCATCAGTGCGCAGCGAACTCGAATACATTTACATTTACTTTATTTCTATGCATTTACTTTAGTTTTTCGTGCTCGGGCTACTGAAATACAACCACGCCACCGAGGCAGTCATTCTGATTTACCTCTACATATTCTTTTTCTAATAACATTCTCATATCACTTACATAATTGTGATCGGAGGACGTTGTAAAATTTTATGACATTGCAGCACAGAAATAATAGCACAGATGAGCAGGCACTAGATATGCAAATGAAACTAGACATGAAAACTCATGCATGCGTAAAATAAGAACCTAGTCCTTTTATATCAGGTCGATGGTCCCTTTATGATACACCAATGACCTGTAATAATAGTAAGTGTGAAATTACACTTGCCTACAGGTTTTTAAATTATGTTACGAATAGGTTTTCCTTCAGCAGGGTTACCACCACCTCTTATAGCAGTATTATTATAATCGTTCTTCGTTTGTTTTGTATGGGAATCGGTACAAGTAAGATTATAATAATCCTGCTATATGAGGTGGTGGTAACCCCCCTGTTCCACATTAAAATCCATTGGCTTAAGAGAATCAATATGAAATAAAACTATTCTTACGGATTCTATCACGATTAGGTTTTAATTATTATTATTAGCCTTCGAAACGTCGGAAATAATAATTAAAACCTAATCGTGATAGAATCCGTAAGAATAGTTTTATTTCAATGTATAATATTCAAGTAAACTTAAGAAATCAGAATCAATATGATTTCCAACAAATAAAAAAATATATAACTATTATTATAAATCATATTTTATCATCATCATCAGCCACAAGACGTCCAATACTGGATGTTCTATAAATCATATATTTTTATTAAATTTTTGTTATTCCCAGAGATTGCTTATATTTTTGACCGACTTCAAAAAAGGAGAAGTTCCTCCATTCGTTTTTTTTATGTATATTACGCGATATCTCCGCCTAATGTGGACCGATCTTCAAAATTATTTTTGTGTTCGATGGAACTTATTCCAAGGGTGGTCCCATATGAACTTGGTCACGATCGTATAAGTTTTGAAGTTTAAGTTTGTTAATGATACGGTTAATAAATATCCTTATCGTAGCTATACCCATGAGTTTCCATCATGGATTTCCAAAGGAATCATAATTTGAAGGCTTTCTATTCCAGATTGGTGAACAACTGCTAGAATTTCTACAGCAGTTCCTGGAACTGTTCCCAGAATTGAGAAGAGCTCCATTATTTATTACCGGCGAATCTTACGCTGGGAAATACGTCCCGGCGCTTGGTATCCAAATACACAGAAATAAAAGTTATCGCTATCCAATTAATTTAAAGGTAACCAATTTCGGCAAGTCATCGTCTAATTCTAAACGATTTAAAGAATAATACCCGGTGACCTTTAGAAATCATGGAATTAAGTGATAAAACCGCACTTTAACATTTTTATTGACTGGTCCTACTAGGTAATTACCACTGTCTCACAGGAAGAAACTTGAATGGTTCTCTGTTGCATTTCGTATAGTGAGGGAGATTTCTAGACAGACAGTAGACGGTAACATCAGCACGAATGGGCCGGCTCGACCGGTTCGATACCACTATCTCACAGAAAACCGACGTAAAGTGGCAGCAGACAGCAGGCAGCGTGTCGTGTTGCGTTTCGTTCGGTGAGTGAGATTTCCGGAGGCCCATTTCCCCCCCCCCCGTCCATTCTCTTCTTTTAGGTTGGCAACGCACTCATGATTCTTTTTGTGTCTTGGGTGTCTATGGGCGGTGGAGATCACTTACCATCAGGTGACCCATCGGCTCGTTTGCCAGTCTGTGCTATAAAAAAAAGTTTCACAGCCGGCTGCTCGCCGGCTGCGTCACGGAGGCTGCCATGGATCATAGATAAAAAATATGTGTTTTGTATAACGTTTTAGTGCCGGAGACGCGTCTTTATGTCACGTTACCTTCCAAACTTCTCCAAACTTTCCTTACAAGATCGTTTGTATTTACTTTGTAGGGTTTAGCAATAGGCAACGGTCTGATAGACCCCAGATCTATGATGCACTACAGCGAGCTGTGCAGAGTTATGGGTTTTATAGACGACTCTCTTATCGACCAGTTGAGTGTTTTGGAGGAGAGTGTCGTCAAACTAATTGATGGTGGAAAGATGGTTGATGCAGCTAACGTAAGTACCTACATTATAATGTTTAAATTTAATTCAGCCTACATCGTGTCCCACTGCTGGGCAAAGGCCTCCCCTTTATTCCTCCACTTGTCCCTATCTTCTGTTAGCTCTCTCCAATTGGGTTCAAATCCATCTAGCTCGTCTCTCCACCTCTTTTTGGGTCGTCCGCGTTTTCTATGTCCCGTCGTTGGGATCCATTTCGTAGCCGTTTTGGCCCAACGATCCGGATGCATTCGAATCACATGGCCTGCCCAATTCCATTTAAGCATTGCGGCCTTTCGTCCGACATCGATGATTCCAGTTTTGGAGCGCAGTTCGGTGTTTTTGATACGGTCAGTCAATTTAACACGGAGGATGTTGCGCACCATCGCTCTTTGACATACCTTAAGTTTGAGCTTCTGTGATTCGGTTAGTGACCAAGTTTAGGCGCCGTATGTTAAGACGGGCAAAATGCACATGTCGACTTTCCTCGAGTTTTCCTTTAAGAGAGAGCGGAAGATCACCTCTTAGAAACTCCTTCAAGGACCAGTAGTATTTTCATGTTATAATGTTTAAATTATAACATGAAAATAATGATAGTGAAAACACACGGCGACAGTCTACAAATATTACACTGTGCACAGACATCTGTGGTCCTGTCTCAAATTAATGCACGAACACCCTTCTGCGCGCTCGTTATTTTGAATTGTACTTTGCGATAGGCTAGCGACTCGCGCTTAAGTTTAACTGATTTTATAAAAGTAACTAGCTATTGCTCGCGACTCCGTTCGCGTGGAATTTGGGATAAAAATAGCCTATGCCTATTCATTACAAACAAAAATACAAAAAGCAAATCTTTCCTTTTTATAATATGAGTATATATGTATTATTACAGCAGCTCGAGCAAGAATATTTCTGAGAATCGTAAATGTATTCGAGTTTGATTGTCGTTTAGAAAATGTGTATGAAATATTAACCAAATGTCGATTATGATTGAGATAAATATTCCTGCTGAAGCAGCAATATAAATAGCAATGTCTTTTTTAGAAATTTAACGAAACAATAGAATTTATAAAGAAACACAGCGGAATTAGCGTGTACAATTTCAATCACGATCCTACAAATGAAGCACCGGAGTTTGAATCCTACATAAATAAGCCCGAAGTCCGACATCTTATACACGTTGGCGATGCCGAATTCAATTTCAACAATCAGCTGGTCTACAATAAAATGTTACCTGATATTATGAACACAACGAAGCCGTTTATTGAAGAATTGTTGGAACATTATGGAGTTATGAGTTACAGGTAACATACATAATAAGCTCACGCCTGTATCCCCGAAGGGGTAGGCAAAGGCGAGTTAGCAAACTAGAACACCCAAATTTCGCCGAGCTTAGTTAAATTCCATGTGTGATAAGGCGAGCCTATCCCCATATCGGGCACAAATTTCAGACTCTAAAATAAAATAAAAATAAAAAATCCAATCCAAAATTGAGAAGATAGGTAAGCAATTGATTGCAATTGCTTAATTGTCATATTTGCAAAATTGTCATATCTATTGAGATATGACAGGCTATGTGGCGCAGCGAGTGAGAAGCCGGTTGTGAAGCAAGAGGCCGCGGGTTCGATTCCCACACCGGGACAAATATTTGTGCGGCATGCACACTGTTTCGGGTCTAGGTGTTGTAAGACCCAGTATCTTGTAGTTTCTGATACCCACGACGCGAGATTCGATCTTAGTGTCGGGTCAGGAAGGACTCAGGAGTCAGGACTATGTGTGCGACTGGTGGGGGTTATTTATTTAATTATGCCCAAAGTGTATTCCCAAGGAATCCCTTCCGTTTTTTCCAAGCTTTTTAGACAGAATAATGCTACGTATTGCACACTATTTTAACCAGGTCGCAGAAAAGTTTCGGCTTAGTTTTTACTAACGGTTGACAATCTAACCTCAACCAGTGCTAGGAATCCAGTCCTGGAGAAATAATCATTTAGAAAACTTGTTGGCTGATCAGAGATTTAAATACACTTTCAATTTGTGTAAATATTTTACTTAAATAAAAGATTATTGCATATAATATTATGTCAGAAGTTAAAAGATATACATGTATGATAGAACAATAAGAATAAACATATTAGGTATCTAGTATTAATGTGAACACTCAGGTATCTTATTATTCTTCTTGATATTTAATTTACTTGTCGTCAATAATTCGATCAATTTATGATGTAGCCACAAACAGATTAAATTCAATAAGGCTATAAACTATTTACTGGCACATAAATTAAGATATTTATTTAGTTCATGAATGCGAAATCGTTTATAATTATTTGAATTTACGGTGGCCTGCGTAATTCCGTAGGCATACCGATCGATTAGACGTAGTTTTGCAAAGTTTTGTGGAAAGGACGTACGTTTTGTACGTAGAGGAACAAGCAATTTTACCATATTCGCTAATATTAATTTATTTTATTTTAACTAGAAAAATGCTTTATTTTATCACCCATGCCGTGTACAAGCTTATAATAGTTAGAATCTAGCAACAAACATACTATTGTTGAGCGCTAATTCTATACAATATATTCCTGTAGGATCTGCAATGTATTCATAATTCTAGTACCTACGAGTTAGTTTTAAGTTATGACATTTAATCTGAACAATGATGATATACGTTTTCTCTATCCATTCATTTTAGTTCATTATAGAGTCCGCAAGAGGCGCTGCTAGTCAAATGTATTAGAGAAAACTAAATAGTTTTTGTTACCAAAACTTGCAGTAAGGCCTTATTGTAGGCGTAAATACGGTGATCCTTATTATTACTCGTAAGCGGTGATCTAATTGATCTTCTTTAAAAATGCGGTTATCCACTCGCTCGTTTGTCTTTTTATTTTATACAAACAATGTATTTGTGTATGCAGTGGACAATTGGACATCATATTGGCATACAGTTTGTCAAAACACACGTACAAGTTATTGAATTGGTCCGGACGGGAGAAATATTTCACAGCACCTAGAACACATCTGCGAAGATTTGTTAATGGACCTATTGTTGGGTAAGTAATCAAATCGTATGTTGAAGCCATATGATGCTATACATTGTTTAGATTCCGTCAAAAATTTTCTCTACCACCAGTTCGGAGTGCTGGTTCATTAGAGAAGAACGGGAAAGAAACTCTGACGTTGCTCTTTTTGAATAAAATATAATAATACTAATAATATTTAGCCCTGTAATATTACTGATCCACAGCCGGGCATGGGCCTCCTTTACTAATGAGAGGGGTTAGGCCTTAGTCTACTACGCTGACCTAATGCGGGTTGGTAAACTTCACATACCTTCGAGATTCTTGTGGAGAAATTTTCATCTATGCAGGTTTCCTCACGATGTTTTCACAATTCATAAATACACATTTAACATAGAAAATTCGGAGGTGCACGCTCTTTCCTGGGATTCGTCATCGACACATGTCTCGGTAGAAGCCTTTAGATGCTTGATTGAAACTAGGTTAATCGTGACAAGTTACTGACCAATATTTTGAGGTTTTTACATTTTTTGAAAATAATATTGAACACTCACAATACGCTGAGTTCACTCACATCCCAGGTAAAATAGCGAGCCCACTGTCATATCATATATATCGCGGTTAATAACCTAATTATTTTTTCAGCTACAAAAAAAGCGGCGGTAATTTCGCAGAGGTGCTGGTCCGCGGGGCCGGTCACATGGTGCCGGCCGATCAACCAGAAGTGGCCAAGTTCATTATAGATAGCTTTATCGATGAATACAGATAGATAACACAAATGATTGTCACCCTAACTCTTAAACCTTAGAAAAGTGGGCAGATTTGCTACGAGCACACTTACAACTTTTCCGTACCATCTTGAAAGGTTGTGAGTAGGTGTGGGTGTATGTTTTACTCTTTCACGCAAAAATTGATGAAACTTTACTGTTATATATTAGATTATACATCAGAATAACACATAATAATATGCTACTTTTTATCCCGTAAAATATTTTTTTTATCTGGGCACGGCAAAGTACATAAGCTCACGCCTGTATCCCCGAAGGGGTAGGCAGAGGCGCACTAGCGAACTAGAACACCCACATTTCGCCGAGCTTAGTTCCGTCCCAGATGTGATAGGGGGCGAGCCTATCGCCATATCGGGCACAAATTACAGACTCCGGGCTGATATGGAAAAATCCAATATCACTTTGCCCGACCCGGGGATCGAACCCGAGACCTCAGAACCGTAGTCGTACCGAAATACCACCACGCCACCGAGGCAGTCAACGGCATAGTACAGTAACTACACAAAAAAACTAGCAACCACTGACAAACAATGAGTTTATTAGTGTTCGCCAAAATCATGCCGGTGTATTTATGCTTCTTTATACTCCGAATACGTAGAGGAAAGAAGCAAATCGAGGCGGTAGAGTAAACATTTTAGACAGAATCTAAACAATGTGTGACATTTTATGGATTCAATAAACGATTTGATTTGATTTGAGGGGCTTGCGACAAAACAAGCGGATGATCGATGCAGATACAGGGATACCCTCATGCCCATCCCAACCAACCATCAAGTCATGCCGCAAGCCCCTCGAGATAACCGGAAGTACACTGACTGATCCTGGAACATGGATCCTAGATTTTATCCCGGAAAATAAATTTCTACGCGAACGGATTCGCTGGCAACAGCTAGTATTTTATAAAGCTAAAGCAAAAGAAGAAGTAGGTCATTTGATGGTTGGAAAATGTTGCAAAGGCTGCAGGATTACCACCACCTCTTATAGCAGTATTATTATAATCGTTCTTCGTTTGTTTTGTATGGGAATCAGTACAAGAGGTGGTGGTAACCCCCATGGTTCCACAAATCATTGTGGAATTTAATTATCACACCGACGCGAAGTACTAGGAAACGACCATTTTAAAAAAACATAGCACACAAGAAAACAGAAAAGACCAAGAAAAGAGCATATAGATTCCTCAAAGGCCGGCAACGCATCGACGATTCCTCTGGTATCGTGGATGTTCATGGGCGAAGGTGACCGCTTACCATCAGGTGGCCCTTCTGCTCGTTTGCTACGCCATTCCATAAAAAAAACACACACACAATTCATATTTTATAATTATATCACAATAACAGATAGTTTATTAAAAATATTAAATTCGTAGAGTACATAAATAATTTGATGTCTTATTATTTAGGTACTACATTATTTGCATCTATATTTTTATAAATACTTAGTTTGGTATATACGTAGGTATAAATGATAAAAATTGTGGATAACGGAGCTGGTCTCACTTTTAGTATTTTTTTAGCATCTAAGTACTGATTAACTTTAATTTGTTAGTGTTACTGTTTGTTGTCCTAAATAAATGTAAAAAAATAATATAAACACTTTTGCTTTGTACAAAATCATCAATAACATAACATAAGCTCACGCCTGTATCCCCGAAGGGGTAGGCAGAGGCGCACTAGCGAACTAGAACACCCACATTTCGCCGAGCTTAGTTGCGTCCCAGATCATATAAAATAATAATATATAAAATCATCAATAATACTATTCGAATAAGGGGTTTGTAAAAAGGAATGGTTCACGAATACTACTGGGGGTTGCCACCACCTCTTATAGCAGTATTATTATAATCTTACTACGTTTTTTGTACGGGAATCGGAACAAGCAAGATTGTAATAATATTGCTATAAGAGGTGGTGGTAACCCCCCTGAGTGCAAGTATGCTGAGGGACTAACATGAATAACTTACAAAGATATTTGTATGGAAAAGTTAAGATTTGTTTGATATTTCAGAATAGATCTTAAAAGTTGCTAATCACCCTCAATTAAATATAACAACCTTTTATCGTGAACCAATTATTATACTTAAATGTTATAAATATTACTAAGAATTTGAAATAACCCGCAATTAATATTAGTAGTATACAAGTAGTTAAGTGTCCAGTTTTAAAATTCTGTTAGTAAATATTTTAATTTTAATTTATAAACAAATTTTTCTAATAAATATTTTTTCTGTTGAAATGGATTTATCTAATGTTTAAAGGAAGAGCTGTCTTGTACAAAACCTTGAATAACTCAAGCCGGGTCTCCTACACTAGCTTTTTCAAAACAATACACTAAAAACATATATGCAAAACAACGATTTTAGCTGTCACCTGCTCATAGAACAATGGACCATAGATAAAAAACGTATGTTTTGTGTTGTTTTAGTGCAGGATACCCGGTTTTAACTAGAATCTTATACTATGGTATGGAACGATTCACAAATTAATACTAGTAAATACGAGACCACGTGACTCAGTTTAGTTTGTCTATTGCTAAACCGCTGCAACACACGTGTTACTTCTTAGCGTGTCAGACATTTTATGTATGAAACGCGCCTTATAAAGTTATAAGGCGCGTTTCATACATAAAATGTCTGACCGACCAAATGGTCGAACAGACCTGTAAAGATGTAAATACTTATGAATATAGTAAAATATAGTGGAGATACTTATAATGGAATATAATAATGTATATATATATTACGAAAGAAAACAATTACAAAAAAAAAGATGAAAATGAGGTTGCAGTATGAGCGCGTGTAATGGCGGGTCCACCGAACGAAGGCAAACGAATCATGCCTGTTTCATTCACACAACAGCGAAAGTTTGTTTGTGTGAACGCAACAGGTATAGATTTTTCATTATCTCCCTCGCACTTGTGTACCGCTTTGTGACCATTGTATCAAATGACGTCATGCATCTTTAGAAACATCGAATGGCGCGTCCGTGTAGATGATAGTTTATATTTTACGACAGATTCAAAGTGAAAATTCATTCAAAATAAATTTAATTTATGACATTCCATTAATAACTAAAAGCAATCTTCAAACAGATCCACATAACAAAATACTTCACTCAACGGAACTTCAGTCTTCGAATTTCACTATTTATCCAGTCCAATAGAACAGCCATTATCACGTCATTGTCAAGACACCTTCAGTAATAGACGTCTCATCGACCGTACTATATAAATACGCTTCAGTCCGTCTCTTCCACCGCAAAGCGTATAACACTCCAGCGGCTATAGAAATCAGTAGAAGCACGTTGAGTAATATACTGATAATAAGCCCGGCCGTAAGTCCTTTTGGGCCGGACTCAGGCTCCTCGAGGGGGTAGTCGGGCGTTTCGTCGGGTGAGGGGATGTAGTTGGGGGCCACTGGGAGGTCCAACCCTCGTATGAAGTAGGAGAGGAGGTGGTCCATCACTGCTGGTTTGTCCATGGCTACGAGGTGGCCGGCACCTCGGACCAAAACCTCAGTCAGCCGACCACCGGCTTTAGCGTACCTAGAAGTGGATTAAAAAAAATAATTAAAAATATTGATCACGTAGGCATGTAAAAAAGCACTTATGACCAGTCAACACAAGCAAATTTGGAATTAAGATTAATATAATTCACATTATCTCGTTGAAATTAAACTATTTTTACGGATTAATTAAATAAATTAATTATTTTTAGGCTGCAAAGCTTTCGAAACGTCGGGCAAAAAAATTAAAACCAATTCGTGATATAATCCGTAAAAATAGTTTAATTTCAATGAATAACATTCACGTAAACCTAAGAAATCATTACATTATCTCGCCATAAATTTGAAGACAGGCAGGCAAGTATGGACATAATAACGATGGGATGGCTAAGATAGGGTGATAGGTGATGGGAGATAGGAATATAGTGTAAGGGACTGTACTGACCCTGCGACGGAGTTGTTGAACCACAACGGTTTCCGAGGAGCGTCCAAGAAGTCCTGCCTCATGCTCCACTGCCAGTGCGCTCGACGAGCTTGCGCGTTCTGAACGCATGGCGCCGTCAAATCCAGCTGACCGCTAAGTACATACAATCATTCATTAATTAGCTTCTTATCCCCAGAGGAAGTTGACGTTAGTTAAACCGGCATATAATATTGTCAGAAACTAAAAGATATAGATGTATAAGAGAACAATAAGAATAAACATATTAGGCATCTAGTATTTATGTGAAAAAATGTGGCTCGAAGTAAATCGCAGTTCGATTTGAAAATTCCAAATACTCACTGAGTTCGTTTCTTTGACTCAGACTTAGTCGAAGTTCGCTCTATAGATCAGCCTTAGTGCTGTAAGTCCTAAATCACTTTACCACCACATCAATCTATATAGAAATGACTTACCAGTAAATCAGTATCCTGTAGTAGTCCAGCAGCTTCACGACCTTGGAACTGACGTCACTCACGAAGTCAGGTATCAGCATTTCGTGAACAGTACTGTTGGAGAAGGAGAACTTGAGGTTCCCCACGTGTATCGCCTGCCTTATGTGTGGTTGTGTCACGAACTCTACGTAACTCATTAGCTCGCTTAGGTCGTCTTTGAGGATGTTATACATCTGAGGCTGCATCGTCATGTCTTGCAGTTTGTCCATCAGTTTGTTACGGAGCTGGAAAAAAAACAAATATTATCGTAACATATTGACAGCCTCCGTGGCGCAGCGGGCGAGTAGCCGGCTGTGAAGCGAGAGGCCGCGGGTTCAATCCCCGCACCGAGACAAATATTTGTGCGGCATACACACTGTTTCGGATCTGGGTGTTGTGAGACCCAGTCTCTCGTAGTTTCTGATACCCACGACACTGTTGACTGTTGGGTGTATTTATTTATTATTTATTGTATGCTCACGTCTGTATCACCTAACAGGAAGACAGGGGCGCACTACTGCTAGTGCACTGCGGCGACGAAAGTTCTAATGAACACACAAATTTCTCCGAGCTTAGTTCCGTCCTAGATGTGATAGGAGGCGAGGCTATCGCCATATCGGGCTAAATTCTCTGGAATTTGTGCCTGATATTGCATGTGCCCGGAGTCTGCTCCGGGCTGATGTAGAAAAAAAAACAGTATTACTTTGCCCGACCCAGGGATCGAACCCGAGACCTCAGAACGGTAGTCGTACTGAAATACAACTGCGCTACCGAGACAGTGAATTCAATTATTTATCTTGTAAATAAATTTATTTCCTTCCTTTTATCATTGTGTGTCTCATCATGAGAGAGAATCATCTGAGACTCTCATATGCCGTGCCGAAAAATGTTTATTTCTATTATTCTTCTACCTACCCTTATCCCACTCTACTATGTAGTCGACGCAATAAACTAGTTCAAAGATGTTGCCTAAGTATTTGGCTTAGTTTAGCTTCGCCTCAAAAACGGCAACAACGACGGTACCTCTCTGGGGTATCCAGTCGCAGGCAAATTGTACTAGAAAAATATACGCCTGCTCTGGGAATCGAGCCCAGGACTTCCCGCACACCCTACATACGCTGCAACTAGACCAAGAAGTCAGGCTCCTTACGCTTTGTTACAACACCAAGCACTCCAGTTTCCTATTAAACGACTTCTAAAGGTTTTCAATTCGTCGCGTCGATATTTTTGTGTTACCCGATATCTACGGGAAATGTGGAGCGAATTTCAAGATTATTTTAGTATGCATCTATTTTTTAAATAAATACACCCAACAGTCACAGACATAGTCCTCCCTCTACTAAGTTTAACCTGTTTCGTGGTTATCGGGAACTACGAGGGTCTTAGGCTGCGGACACGAACTCAGCAGGAGAGAAGCGGAAGCGGCGGCGGCGCGACAACGTACCACTAGACCGGTCGTACGCCGCTCACCGCGCCGCGCCGGTGCCTTCGAGGCCAGTTCCATTTAAATCTATGCATTGAAATGTGCCGCTCCTCGCGTCGCCCCCGCCGCCGCTCCGTTCCCGTTGGGTTCGTGTCTGCGGCCTTACGGTCCTACCACCCAGAAGGGAAACAAATATATGTTTGTCACATAAACCTTTGTGCAAACGAACCCGCGGTCTCTCGTTTCAAAAACAGCTACCCCTCCGCTGCACCACGGTGACTGTATCCATCATATAAGATGATGCTTTTTAAATTGAACGGGAATTGAAAACATGTGTTTTTACAAAGTAATTTCTCGGGTATAAACACGTACACTAAAATTGCTATAGATAATATCACCAGCAGTCTGTAAATAGTAATTTGTGATAATTTCATACACGGTTACTCCGCAAGCCCACAATTATCGGCTGAATAATAATATGGAAAAATACCTCAAAATATACTTTTTACACGACTAGTCATAAAAATATGTTGGATTATTTTTTTTGTATGTAGTAGGTAAGGTCCACTTGCAGCTTCTATCTTTAAATCAAGATTTATAGGAGTCAGCTGTAGGATAAATCGAGATAAGGTGTAACTGTATATACTAAACTTTTCCAAAATACTGTATTTTTTGCTTTTGTTATCAGTAATTACTTTGGATTTAATACTAAGGCTACTGTATCTAAATTAAATTGTGGGGAGTGGCGCCGGCTGCTTTTTAACCTAGTTCAGCATACGGATGCATTTTTTATTGTCTTTTATTTTATTTGTTGTTATTTTGGTGTGTGTATTTTTTGGTCAATAAATATATTATTATATTATACTCTAGATTAGTAATAGCGCTGCAAGTCGCCCTTTATACATTGTCTATATGTAACTTTACTAAAAGAACGATTAATTAAATATCTAGGACAATAGAAACAGAGTCATAAAATGGTGCCGTATTTTTTAGTCCTTTTGTTTTATTGACTTCGCCTCGGTGGCGTAGTTGTATTTTGATGCGACTACCGTCCTGAGGTCTCGGGTTCGATCCCCGGGGTTGGAAAGTGATATTGGATTTTTTCAACATCAGGCCGGAGTCTGGAATTTGTGCCCGATATGGCGATAGGTTCGCCCACTATCACATCTGGGACGGAACTAAGCTCGGCGAAATGTGGGTGTTCTAGTTCGCTAGTGCGGCTTTGCCTACCCTTTTGAGAATACAGGTGTGAGCTTATGTTATGTTTCTTGTTTCTTTTATGCCATCGTAATGACGCAGTTACTACTTAACATAACATAAGCTCACGCCTGTATCCCCGAAGGGGTAGGCAGAGGCGCACTAGCGCAAGTCGGCAGTTACTACTTACACCAGTAAATAGCCTTGAAACAAAATACAATTAAATCAATGATCGAGTAGGCATATGAATTGAAAAATTATGAATATTGATTATATTTTAATCTATTTATGTTGATTTATTTAACGTTTGAATATTAAATAAGATTTCGCCAGGGAGGTACTGGTACCAAATAGCAATAGACAAATCTGCAAGATGTGACTATTTAAATAGTCACGGCCGGCTCGGCCTCCGGTGGCCCATGTATGTAACATATATATGTGCCGCCTCCGACGGGTTTAGCCGCGTCTCCTGCAGGGTCACCACCACCTCTTATAGCAGTATTATTATAATCGTTCTTCGTTTGTTTTATATGGGAATTGGTACAAGTAAGAATATAATAATACTGCTATAAGAAGTGGCGGTAACCCCCCTGCACTAAAACATTACACAAAACACCTACGCTTAACATGTATTTTTATCTATTGTCCATTGTTCTAGGAGTACGGGACAGCTAAAATCGTTGTTTTGCGTATGTTTTTTGTGTGATTTTTCGAAAAAACTAGTGCAGGAGAAGCACCTTTAAATAGGACTTTATTTTGAAAAAAAGAGATAAAATGGTCCTTGTGCATAGGATGCTATCATAGGAACACAGGAATTACCAGACAAGGATTATATTGAGCGTAGTTAGAGAAGCTGGTACTGGCCGCATAACAAAATTTGGTACCTGACTAATTTTTTTAAATTAATTTTATATGAAATTTACGTCGTCTATAATATAGAACAGCGGCCTGAGCAGGAAAATTTCTGACAACCGTAAATGTATTCGAACACGATGCGCGTTTATGAAATTTGTATGAAATAATAAGCAAACGTCATCAGTGCGCAGCGAACTCGAATACATTTACATTTACATTAGTTTTTCGTGCTCGGGCTACAGAAAGAAATATTGCAATATTCTCAAAAATAAAAAAAATATAAGCCTTTGAAGTTTGGTGTAACCTGCAAACTGCGGGAAAGAGAAGTATCAGTATAATCACGTCACGCCATAACGATACTTGCGTTGGAAAGGGATAGCAAGATATCTCCACTATGCCCCCACTCCAGAATTTAAAATATGAATAACTGCCTCATTTTCCAATTAATTTCGATGCAGTTTTTACAGAAAAGTTTATTTTTTGTTTTATTTGCTATTATATATAAATATGCGTATAAAATCAAACATAATCAAGTATCCAATTAGTGGTAATGCTACGATGGACTTCAGCCATTTTGTATTCAGTCACTTACGTCATTTTGACAAAGACTGAATTAAAAAATACCTCAAACCGAAAATACTAAAAAGCTAACTACCATAAAATCAGGACGTCGTGGTTCAAAGCACACGGATTTCAACCAAACGGCCAAGTCCGGTTCGCTACTTAATTTGACACACTGAATTTGTTAATGAGTTTGGAACTGCCCAATCTAATAAGGCTTACGATAAGCATACCACAAAACAAGTTTAACAGGACAAATGGACGCCTCGGTTAAAGGCGTAATGTTATGATTATGCATAACTTGCGGGATTTCCCATCGATAAAATAATGGACTTCCCATATCTACATATTTTCCTCACTTATATTACATACATAAGCTCACGCCTGTATCCCAGAACGGGTAGGCAAAGGTCTACTAGCGAACTAGAACACCCACATTTCACCTATCTCATTTTTTAAAACAGAGACTGGCAAACGAGCAGATGGGTCACCTGATGGTAAGTGATCTCCACGGCCCATAGACACCCAATACACGAAAATCATGGGTGCACTGCCAATCCGAAAGGAGAAAGATATTGGGAAAGGGAGGGGGGAATTGGGCCACCGGAAATCTCACTCACCGAACGAAACGCGCAATGAGCCCACTTTACGTCGGTTTTCTGTGAGACAGATATCATACCAGTCGAGCCTACTCATTCGTGCTGTAGATGTAATTGTCTTGTGGCTCTACCACTCAAAAACAATAAAATACACTCAACATTTCCGTCTCACATGTGATAAGGAACGAGCCTGTCGCCAATATCCTGCACAAATTCCAGACTTTGGGCCGATACTGGGTAGAAAAACTCAATATTGCCCCACCCGGTGATCGAACCCGATACCTCAGAACCGGTGGTACCGCGCACACAACTACACCGAGGCAGTCGATAATTGATTCGTTTAATGTAATTTACGAAACTCCTGTTTACATTTTTTGCTTCAAGACTCACCAGTCTGTTGCCAATCAGTACCTATACAAGTTTTAAGGTATATTATAAATCATACGATAATCCGATGGGCATATAAGGTTGTTATAAATTTTGTTAATAAGATTTCCTCATAGCAATTAACATAACTGGCTGTATTAATTTTCGGTGATTTTGGGTAAGTGTAAAATATCTTATTAGTTATAGATGTAATTCATAGTTAAATATAATTAATCATCGCTTTGAATGTTAGAAGAGATTGAATAGCGTCCCAATTAGTTATATCCAAAATCAACAATGGTTTCGAAGATTCACCCTTAAATATAATGTTACATGTTCACAAAATATCGCAAACTATACTTAAATAACGTACATTTAAAGTTGAAAATAAATCGGACTCCCTCGGTGGCATAGTTGTATTGCGTCCGTGGTACAACTATCGTCTGAGATCTACTGAGGTCTTGGATTCGATCCCGGGGTCAGATAAAATAATATTGATTTTTTTTTATCAGTATCAACACAAAATCTGGAATGTGTGCCCGATATGGCCATAGGCTCCCCATCACATCTGGGACGAAAAAAAACGGCGAAATGTGGGTGTTCTAGTTCGCTAGTTAGCCTATGCCTAGGGATTATTCGGGAATATATGCGTGAGCTTGTATGAAAATAAATCATGGTGTTACCTCGAAAGCTTTCTTCGCTTCTCCTTTCTTGATGGCTTGGAAGTATGCATCCTGCATTGGTTTAATAGCAGCTGCCCCTTGCGAGTCGATCAGACCCCACTGTTGGAACACTGCGCTATAGTTCGATATACTGTCGCGGTTTAGCACTGGATTGCCCATTATGATGCCCTGGAATCACAGAAAACATAATCATTATCGACCCACTTCAAAAAAGCAAGCTCATTTCGTCTCTATTTTGTGAGACTTCAAAAAAGGACAAGGTCCTCAATTCGTCTCTATTTTTTCCAACGACTTCAAAAAGGATAAGGTCGTCAATTCGTCTGTATTTTTTCGAACTACGTCAAAAAAGGAGAAGGTCCTCAATTCGTCTGTATTTTTTCGAACGACTTCAAAAAAAAGAGAAGGTCCTCAATTCGTCTGTATTTTTTCAAACGAGTTCAAAAAAGGAGAAGGTCCTCAATTCGTCTGTATTTTTTCGAACTACGTCAAAAAAGGAGAAGGGCCTCAATTCGTCTGTATTTTTTCGAACGACGTCAAAAAAGGAGAGGATCCTCAATTCGTCAGTATTTTTTCAAACGACTTCAAAAAAGGATAGGGTTCTCAATTCGTCTGTATTTTTTCGAACTACGTCAAAAAAGGAGAAGGTCCTCAATTCGTCTGTATTTTTTCGAACGACTTCAAAAAAGGAGAAGGTCCTCAATTCGTCTGTATTTTTTCGAACGACTTCAAAAAAGGAGAAGGTCCTCAATTCGTCTGTATTTTTTCAAACGAGTTCAAAAAAGGAGAAGGTCCTCAATTCGTCTGTATTTTTTCGAACGACTTCAAAAAAGCATAAGGTCCTCAATACGTTTGTATTTATTTTATGTTACTCGATAACTCCGTCGAATGTGGACCGATTTTTAAGATTATTTTTTTGTTCGATAGAACTAATTCTAAGGGTAGTCCCATATAAATTTGGTCACGATCCGGTAAATTTTGAAGTCGTTTCGTTAATTTTTTAAACTTGTGATTATTTTTTGTACGGATTCTTTTAATGCCATCATCTCAATAAATCTCCCAATAATGCCTTCATATGAGACAAAAACAACAAAAAAACGACATCCCATATTATGGGGTAGAGGAGAAAACAATTCCCACCTCATTTATATTTAATTTTTTTTAACAACTATATCGGTGTGGTTAATATTATGAATGCTCATGCCAAATTATAAGCTTCTAGTCGCAAGTCTCAGAGACGCGGACAGACAGACATTTTTATTACACACAATCTTATCTACTATATAAAAATAAGTCGGGTTTTCCTTCCTGACGCTATAACTCCAGAACGCACGAACCGATTTCTACGGTTTTGCATTCGTTGGAAAGGTCTCGGGCTCCGTGAGGTTTATAGCAAAGAAAATTCAGGAAAAATTTCAACAGAAAAGCGGGAAAATCTTTTTTCACATACAGCGCCATCTCTGATACATAGCATGTACTACAAACCAATATTTTAAGTAGATGGCGCCGGTGCGTGATACATTGACAGATGGGGTGACAGACGGGTGACCGAGGTGGTGACAGACGGGGTGACAGACGGGGTGACAGACGGGGTGACAGACGGGTGACAGACGAGGTGACAGGCGGGGTGACTGACTGGGTGACAGACGGGGTGACTGACTGGGCGACAGGCGGGCGACAGACGGGTGACAGACGGGGTGACGGACGTGGTGACAGACGGGGTGACAGGCGGGTCACAGACTGGGTGACAGACGGGGTGACCGACTGGGTGACAGACGGGTGACAGACGGTGTGACAGAGGGTGTGACTGACGGGGTACGAGACGGGGTGACAGACGGTGTGACAGACGGTGTAACTGACGGGGTGAGAGACGGGGGACTGACGGCCAAAGTAGATCATCCCATTACCTCCTTTAGAATTATTGGATTATAGGTGCCTACGACTCACTCTTTCAACCCTCTCTCTCATACGCAGACGAAGTTGCGCGGGTCAGCTAGTTGAAAGTATAATTATCATCAGCCAAAGGATGTCCACCATCGAACATAGGCCTCCCTCAAATATTTTTGACAGATTAGCCTACATCGAAAGAAAATAGTAACATTTAAGTGGTAGAACCACGCTTAGACTGTAACGTCTACAGCACGAATGGGCCAGCTCGACCGGTTTGATACCACTTTCTCCCAAAAAACCGACGTTTAGTGACATCTTGCTGTCGCGTATCGTGCGGTGAGTGAGATTTCCGATGGCCCATTCCCCCCCCCTCCCTTTCCCAATCCCTTGTCCCTTCTCTTCCATTTCCTCGTTTTAGGTTGGCAACGCACCTATGATTCTTTTTGTGTCTTGGGTGTCTATGGGCGGAGGAGATCACTTACCATCAGGTGACTCATCTGCTCGTTTGCCAGTCTCTGCTATAAAAAACATTAATTCGAATTTTAATTCATACAGAGAAGCATATCGAATTATTACATACAAACACAAATTATATTTTTGACTACATGTTGCACAACGCATTAGAGTCAATTTTTGTTTAATGAACACATGCCATTATATCATACGACCTAGATATTTACTATGATCGAGCGTAAAACCAAATGCAATTTCATTCTTCGCAGTTCGCAGGTTCCACGAAGTATTGTGCTGTTGACCTTTAATTCCGAAAGTGTTATTTCAAGTTGACTTTGAATTAATTGATACGCAGATTTGGCAGACAGCAAATAACATTGAACGTTGTTGTCCACTTTGGTGAGTCCACTTTCTTTGAACTGACCTTTCCTGTTAGCCTCTATGCCTAAATTAATGTTGCAAGACATTGTTTTAGCTCAGATCATACATAATTATGTACACTGATTGCTAGCATTATACAAGAGAATTAAATGTTTTTTTTATCCTGGCACGGCCAAGTGGTTGCACCTGATGGTAAGCGTAGTGCAGTCCAAAAAAACTACCACGAAACCATTGGCAAACACTATGTTTATCAGTGGTCGTCAGAATCATGCCGGCCTATTTATGCTTCTTCACACTCCGAATCCGAAGAGGGAAGAAGCAAATCGAGGGGCTTGCGACAAGACAGGCGGATGACCGATGCAGATACAGGGATACCCCATACCCGTCTCAACCAACCATCAAGTCATGCCGCAAGCCCCTCGAGAGAGATATTTGCAGGTACACAATTTTCTTTGTGCTTATTCCAATAGTGGTCCCATATTTACAGCCTCCGTGGCGCAGCGGGCGAGTAGCCGGCTGTGAAGCGAGAGGTCGCGGGTTCGATCCCCGCACTGAGACAAATGTTTGTATGGCCTACAGATATTTGTTTCGGGTCTGGGTGTTGTGAGACCAAAAGTCTCTCGTAGTTCCTGATACCCACGACACAAGACTCGATCTTAGTGTGGGGTCAGGACTATGTATGTGACAGTTGGGTGTTATTTATTTATTTATTTATTTATATTATAGTCACGATAATAATAAAGTTTAAAGTGGTCCGTTAATTATTATTAATTTAGTTACAAGCATATAAATAACATTTTTATAGCAGGGACTGGCAAACGAGCAGATGGGTCGCTTGATGGTAAGTGATCTCCACCGCTCATAGACACCCAAGACACAAAAATAATCATGGGTGCGTTGTCAACCTAAAAGGAGGGAATGGAAGAGAAGGGACAAGGGAGGGGGGAATGGGCCACTGGAAATCTCACTCACCGAGCGAAACGCGACAGCTGCCACTTTACGTCGGTTTTCTGTGAGACAGTGTATCAAACCGGTCGAACCAGCCAATTCGTGCTGTAGATGTTACAGTCTACAGCGTGGCTCTACCACTCAATCTCCTCATTAATCCATTCCTCATGATCCTATGCCATGTTAGGGCGATAATCATCGGCAATATTACCGTCCAGTCGCCGTTGACTACAACAGAAGTAAACATCTTTTTTTGTATTCTTCTCGATTATGAGATCTTGACCTAGCAATCTTATTATTCGCAATACAGTATTATTACATTACCTACGTACTTGTCTTTGAAACTCAATGTCATAAGTCACATTTAGGTATATTTTTTGTTCAAAAATTGCAACCGTAGTAACCTACAAGTAGCAAGACAATATGTATGCGTTTAAGAATAAGAAGGTTATTTAAAGGCCTTGAAATTTATAATGTTTTATGGTAAGTAATTATTTCAAAACAAGTTCACGTTTTTAAACGAAATGTTAATGAAAAATTTCTTCAATCGGTTCAAAAACGTAAGCGATGTTTAATTACATGCTTAAAAAAGAAAAAGCAGCGAATTGAGAACACTTTGATTTTAATTAAAAAGTCAATGAACACAAACCTGTAGGTTAACGTCAAGAGGTCCGATGAGCTGGTCTTGTTCGTGTATCTTGAGGCCAAAGGCAGGAAGGTAGCGTCCCGCGTACGACTCCCCGGCGATGTACAAAGGAGCTTTCTTCAGTTCCGGGAACATCGCCACGAACTGTCTTAACGCGTTGTATAGGTAACCAGCACACTAATGAAAAAAAAGGTGCTTAAAAACTCACAACAGAATTGGAAACTTCATCAAAGCGAGGTTAATTTTTCACTTAATCGACTGGAGTTGACTTTACCCTAACAAGCGTTACAGTTCAGTCTCATATCCATAAAATAAAGTGCTGAGTGCGCCTAAAGAAGTTTTCACCTCAATAATTTTTGTTCTACCTGCCGTTATCTCACTCGGATGTCGGATCGGCGCAACACCCTTTCCCGTCGGAGGCGGCACATAAGCGTACATATGGGCCACCGGAGGCCGAGCCGCCCGTGACTATTTAAACATGTTGTAGAAAATATACAGCTTTACTTCTGACGACCGGCTGAACGAACTACTACTTCAAAATAATATTGGATTTGGTACTTAGTATGAGCCCGGAGTGAGCCCAATATGGCGATTGAGCCTATCACATCATATGACGGAAATGACCTGCAGCCTGAGCAGGAAAATTTCTGATAACTGTAAATGTATTCGTGCTCGATGCGCGTCTATGAAATTTGTATGAAATATTAATCAAATGTTATCAGTGCGCAGCGAGTTTACATTTAAATTAGTTTTTCGTGTCGGGCAGTAGCCCGTAGGCCAGTGCCCAGTGGCTACTGGGCAATGTGGGTGCAGTTGCATGTGCACGCGCAATGTGCATATGCGTATCTAAGGGCACTTTGCTTTGCATCTCTGAAAACAATTACCCTATCGCGATCGGGCACAAATTTCAAACTCCGGGCTGATATTGAAATACCGAATACCACTTTGGCCGACCTGGTTCGAACCCGAAACCTCACGGTAGTCGTACCGAAATACGATTACGCCACCGAGGCTTGATAATACTTTAATTTTCGTTTCCATGCATTTTACTAGCAGCACTACATGGTAAAATAAAAGAATAACGAAAAAGACTTATTACCCTACGTGATCCATTGTCTGTCTGTCTGATCCATTGATAGCCCAAGTTGTATAACAAAACCAAACAGCATAATAATTCAGCAATACATATCCACCCTTGGAAATTTCCAGTCTCAAATCTCGGGATTTACAAAAACCGAGACAAATCAGCTTTATTAAAAACTGTGCTTTATTAAGATCCAAATCGCTTGGTTTTCCTCAACGTTTGTTGACCACAACTGTCCATTTTTTGTGCCGAATATGTTTCCGGGTTAATCATTATGTATGTATTGAGTTGCCACAAAAAATATTGTCAGTGTGGTTACGTAACAAAATCAATCAAGGTATGGTACGAAAAGTAATCACGTAACACTAGTTCCAATATTAAGGTAGGTACACACTAAGGGCGACTTGCACCACTATTACTAACCTACAGTTAGCCTTAACCTCAAGTTAAATTGAAATAGAAACATATGAAGGACATGTAATTCATTACATGTAATTAATTAAATGTCATCATTTATTATCTGTAATTGCATGTAGTACATTACATGTAATGAATTACATGCCCTTCATATATTTCATTTTCAATTTAACTTGAGGTTAGGACTAACTGAAGGTTAGTAATAGTGGTGCAAGTCGCCCTTAGCTGTTTCACCATTAGCCACATCTGCTGCTGCGGCCCGAGCGCGAACATTTCTGACAATCGTAAATGTATTCAAGCTCGATGCGCGTCTATGAAATATTAACCAAATGTCAACAGTGCGCAGCGAGTTCGAATACATTAACGATTGTCAGAAATATTCCTGCTTGGGCCGCGGAACATAGGCCTCTAAAAAGATTGTCGACATATCGGTCACAAATTCCAACCTGAGGTAATTGATATGGTTTTTCCAACCGAAACCCCAAAATTGTGATTTTCCGAACAAATACTCAGTCTGACGTCAATCTTTCTGAATGATCCCGAGCAAATCTTGTTGGCAAAACGACCGCCCGACCTGGGAATCGAAACCGGAACCCAAAAATATACCTATAGAGTTCTTTTGAACACAAAAATAATTTTGAGTATCAGTTAGATATTCAAAATTATTTTTGTCTTTATCAGTCTTAGATAATAAACGTGTGTTGCGCCGACCCCACATTAAGGTGGGAATAAGGGCAGGTAGAAAGAAAGTATCAGTCCTAGATAACGTACATACACAAAAAATAAAACATAACATAACGTAAGCTCACGCCTGTATCCTCGAAGGGTTAGGCAGAGGCGCACTAGCCAACTAGTATACCCACATTTCGCCGAGCTTAGTTCCGTCCCAGATATAATAGGGGGGCGAGCCTATCGCCATATCGGGCACAAATTCCAGACTCCGGGCTGATATGGAAAAATCCAATATCACTTTGCCTGACCCGGGGATCGAACCCGAGACCTCAAGACGGTAATCGTACCGAAATACAACCACGCCATCGAGGCAGTCAATACAAAAAATATATTCTATTGAAATTGGTCGAAAAAATATAATAAACTGACATACCATTTCCATATCGCGGACATATCCATCCACGCTGTTGGTAAAGCTGAACCCAGCTCCTACCGGGTTGTCGATGAACAGCATCGAGTGGTTCTTGGCCCATGACCACTGTCGCTCTGAAATATTACCAACACCATAAATTCATCTTACTATGAGTGCTACGAGGTCCAAAGTTCAAATCCTTGGTGATCTACTATAACCTGCCTTTATCTCACGTCACTGTGGAGACAGTGTTTTGATTGCCTACCTGACCTCAACGCCTTTTAAGGGAACCATTCCCGGGCAAATCGGATTTAAAAAACAGCATTACAGCCCTGGAATTTTAACCCCTATACTCCCGGTGTATAGACCATATACGCTGTCACTATACCAAGAAGGCGACAAATCCCAGGTAATAATAATAAATACACCAATAGATGTGTCTGCCGCAGATCGTGCCAGGGTTGCGTTCAAGAGGACGGCCCAAAAAGCGCTGGCTGGACGTTTTGGAGGAAGATATGAGAGCCAATGGCATGGAGGATGCTCAAGATCGGGCAAAGTAGAAGCGTTTAAGTAGTAAGGCAGGACCCAGGCAGAAGGCCAAAAAGACACCAATAGACACATACATAATCCTGACCCCATATAGGTTTAACCTGTATCGTGGTATCAGGAACTGCGAAGGACTTACGGTCCGTTTAAAGGATACCTGTCCATAGATATAATGAGATTTAAATAGTCCTTATAGCTGGTCCATTACGGCCAACTCGGTTGCCTCGTACTCGTAGCTCTTGTATTCTAGGAAATGTCATACGACCTTACGCCTTACGCTTGATCGATTGATTTGGATAAGCTCAGAAAGTATCCTTTTTGTTAATGAATTATACAAAATAACTATAATACAAACAAATATGTGCTTTATTAATTGAAGCGTGCATTATCATCGTTCGTTGTGTTGTTTGGACCATATTAGAGGTAAACCATATTGGATTTTTTTTTCAAAAAGGATAAAGTTATATCGTCACTGTTTTTTCAAAAAGGTGTATGTAGGTATAATATATGTAAGTATAATTTTTAAGTTTAACGCTCTATCGATCTTCAATAATTTTGTCAATAACAAAATCTAAACCAAAAAAAATAAAGCGTACGTTGGTTAATACTTCAAAAAGTTTTTATAACAGTGGATAATTGTTTGATATGTCTGTATCTATAAAATAACTTCAGTAAACGAAATTCAATATTATAACAGTGTAATTTTATCATATGACTACTTAAATTATGCAATTTAGAAGGTAATAAAATAACAGATTCAAAGAATTCTTTTAAAGAATCAAATTCTCACGCACGGCCTTCGCGTATCTATGCATAAAGCCATAAAATAATAATTGTATGTAATTTACCTAAAACTCAACAGTTTTAGTTTGACCTCCAAGAGATTTGCTTCTTCACTCATTTATTTGATGGATCGTGATAACCGGTTTCAACACATTAAGAAACGACATGTTTTATAGAACGTTTGGATGATTTTTTAAAACAAGTAAAAACAAAGTCTAGACATTATCGAGAGTTAAATCAAAAGTGAGGAAAAAAGGAATCATAAAATAAAGGTATCAAAACATATAACTGCTACGGTGGCGTAGTTGTATTTCGGTACGACTGCCGTCCTGAGGTCTCGGGGTTGATCCCCAGGTTGGGCAAAATGATATTGTTTTTTTGAAGTGTCAACTTCTTATGGGAGGGTAAACCGCTTCGTAACGTAACGCGTTACGGCGTGGCGCCACTCTGTCTGGCTTCTTATCTTATTAATATACTGATCCCCTTACTTATAAAAATATTTGAGCGCTGCTTATCTTTATACCATAGGTTGTCCCTTTCATTTTTAAACAATGTAACGCAAGGAAAAAAGTGACAGGTTATTCGTAACCATTTGCTCAGCTAAAAATGCTGTTTTAAGTAAGGCCCATAAAGTTTAAGTAATAACCTAAACTTTTCTCAAGTTAAACATATTCGATATTAAATAGTTCAACTTAGATTAGTTTAAGTTATCACTTCTGACGATACGCAGACTTTTTTTTTAATTCAGATCAGCCCGGAGTCTGGAATTTGTCCCCGATATGGCGAAAGACTCGCCCTTATCACATCTGAAACGAAAATAAGCTCGGCGAAATGTGGGTGTATCTAGTTCGCTAGTGGGCCTCTGCCTACCCCACTGATATAGCATACAGGCGTGAGCTTATGTATGTAAAATATAATCACAATGAATAACAAAAAGAGAGGATCGAATTAAAAGCCTTGTCATTGAAATATCTCGACATTCAACAATATACCTCTATATGCATGACGATAATTTGTACACCACGTAGTTTTATCTGCTTTGTTGATCTATTTTATGATTGATCAGAAAAAATGGTCATTTAATGGAAGCCCAGTCACGTGTTTGGATAGTACGGGGTGACATAGTACGGTGTTATGAATTTTAATGAGATTGTAAACAATGTATAAATAAATATACTATAAGGCTGCGTTTCCACTAGAAATGACCGAGGTAGCGAGGCGGGCGCGGTGCGCGAATCTGTAGCGATGCTATGAAACCCTTGTGTGAATGAAATGTACGAGATAGCAAAGCTATGCGAGGATGCCTTACGAGGCTGTGAAACTATGGGTTTAGCATAAGCCGCGTCTCCTGCACTAGTTTTTCTCGAAACATTACACATAAACACATACACAAAACAACGATTTTAGCTGTCTCCTGCTAGTAGAACAATGGACCATAGACAAAAAACTTCAGAAATATCATATTTTCGACCGACTTTCAAAAAGGAGAACGTCCTCAATTCGTCTGTTTTTCGGCCGACTTCCCAAAAAGGAGGAGGTCCTCAATTCGTCGGTATTTTTTTTTTATGTATGTTACCTACTCGATATCTCCGCCAAATGTGGACCGTTTTTCAAAATTCTATTTGTGTTCGATAGAGCTTATTTCAAGGATGTTCCATATAAATTTGGTCACGATCATTTGAAGTCGGTCCGTTAAGTTTTTAAACTTGAGATTATTTTATGTACCTATGTAACGCGATATCTCCGCGAAATGTGGACGGATTTTCAAGATTATTTTTGTGTGCGATAGAGCTTATTTCAAGGGTGGTCCCGTATTAATTTGGTCACAATCGGATTTGAAGTCGGTCCGTTCAGTTTAAACTTGTAATTATAGAAAACCCTATATGACTACTGAGTTTTGCATTGTGTTTGTTTAAGTTATTGCTTAAGAAAATAGTTTCCGCATCGTGATATGGGGCGGAACTATTGTCATATAGAGGAGAAATCTATTTCCCGGAAATCATTTTACAGTAAGTTCCTGGCAGCGTATAATATGGTCTGTGGACCGGAAGTTCTGTGTTCAAATCCCAGGTAGTGCAAAACTGATTTTCTACGACGATTTGGCCGTGACTGGATCCTGCAAAGGGTGTTGACGTCCGGCAGTCAACCGGTTGTAAAAACTAAAAGCGAAATGTTTTCTGCAACCTGCTTGAAAAAGTGTGTTACACCGACCACATACCTAAGTGGGATAAGAGCAGGGAAGTTACCGTCACTGCCTCGGTGGCGTGGTGGTATTTCGGTACGACTACGGTTCTGAGGTCTCGGGTTCGATCCCCGGGTCGGGCAAAGTGATATTGGATTTTTCTATATCAGCCCGGAGTCTGGAATTTGTGCCCAATATGGCGATAGGCTCGCCCCCTATCACATCTGGGACTGAACTAAGCTCGGCGAAATGTGGGTGTTCTAGTTCGATAGTGCGCCTCTATCTACCCCTTCGGGGATACAGGCGTGAGCTTATGAGCTTATGTTAGTTACCGCCACCTCTTATAGGCTAGGTATACTATACAAATATTTTTACATAACTATTGGGTCACCAATATATCAATTATATATCAATTAATAAATCAATTAACAACCATGCTGTTAGTAGGATGGTAAAATAAACATTAACAATGATATGGTCATTAGTCTATACATGAGATATTGTAAACTATACATCATACATACGCGTCTTTTCTGTGAACAAATACAAGATCCTTACAATCACCTCCATGCCAGTTTACAGACAGTCAAGTTTACTCTAATGAGTACTTGATTATGTTTGATTTTATACACATATTTCTATGAAATAGCAAATAAAACAAAAAAGAAACCTTTCTGTAAAAATTGCATCGAAATTGGTTGAAAAATGAGGCAGGAATTCATATTTTAAATTTTGGCATATTGGAGATATCTTGGTGTCCCCTTCCAATGCACGTACTTTTATGGCGGTGACGTAATTATACTGATACTTCTCTTTCCCGCAGTTTGACGGTTACACCAAACTTCAAAGGCTTATAATTTTTTTATTTTTACAATATTTCAATACTTCTTTCTGTTCTATATTTTAGATGACGTAAATTTCATATTATAAAATTAATTTAAATAAATAGGTAAGTAGTAAGTACCCAATTCTTTAAGAAACAATATTCTAGTAAAAATATATGGTAACTTCGATAAGTTTACCAATGGATGTTTCAAAAAATTTTCATTAGTTGTTAATGAACAACATACTTAATTATGAGTAATATAGGATCCAATATAGCGTGCAAGGGATACTTAATTACCTACTGCATCTAGTTTAGAGGATTTTATTTCTTGTATGCCTTTTTCTACTTTAATTTAATGGAGATGAAGTTCATTATCAATTATTTATGAATTTAAAAAATACGATATTACTATGCTATTATTGCAAACCAGTCCTAAATGGCATTAACTGAGAAAGGCACTTCGTATGGCAAGCTTCAAATATTGTTAGCTTGTGCATTTTGTGCACGTAAGCACGCATTCTGCATACATTGGCTCTAGTAACAAAAACGTGACCAATTACTAGGCTTTGGATTTCAAGTGAGGATATGTAGTCAAAACACCGTATTTAGAGCATATTTTGTATGAGTTTTCGTATGGATACTTATCTAATTCCTACTTACATTATGTATTATTATAGACGAGACAAGGTGCCAGCGGCCCGAGCAGGAACATTTCTGACAATCCTAAATGTATTCGAGCTCGATGCGCATCTATGCAATTTAGCAAGCCTAAATACATTTACGATTGTCAGAAATCCTGCTCGGGCCGCTGGGTAAAGGTGGTAGGTAAATACAGCAATATATCTTAATTGCAAGGCAAAGTTCCTATTTTATTAATCACAAGTAAAAAAAACTTAACAGACCGACTTCAAATCCGGTCGAGACCAAATTGATATGGGACCACCCTTGCAATAAGCTCTATTGAATACAAAAAGAATTTTTAAAATCGGTTCACATTTGGCGGAGATATCGCGTAACATACATAAAGAAATAAAGACGAATTGAGAACCTTCTCCTTTTTGGAAGATGATCGAAAAATGATAATTATCATGATGGTTTGTAACATGAGTTTTAAATTATATTATTTGAACATTCAATAGCAATAACTTCGCTCTATTTGAAAGAGGCTTTGATGAGCCAAAATAATCTTGTGCTGATGAAGCGAGAGACAGTAAACTGCATTATAATAAGGTGGTGAATATCATAATATATAATGCATACATACATACTATACGATAATACGATTATAGTGTAAAGTCAACACGGAAATAAAAAGACATAAAGCATTACTCTTATAGTAATATAAGGAAATACTTGTAATATGGCTACTAAATGTTATGAAAAAACGTGTTTAAAAAGCAAAATGAATGACAAGGAAAAGGCTTCTCAATAATAACGACAATTATCAACAAACAATCCAATCACTCAAAGCGGCAAATATACCTACATGAAGTATATACTTCGTACACTATAATACAGGTAATATAAGGTACCTACTAAAAATAAACAACAAGTTTTGTAGGTAATTATATGTGTGATTGGTTATAACTCATACGTTTTGTACTTTGTAGGGAGCCATTAAGTTTAATTTGAGCTTTATGAAAATTATCACATAAAAAGCGGCGTTGGATGCAGGCCGCTTCCAACAGGTCGATCTGGAAATCTTTGGGGGAGGCCTATGTTCAGCAGTGGACGTCCTATGGCTGATGATGATGATGATGATGAAAGCGGCGTCTCCTGTACAAGTTTTTTCGAAACAAATCACAAAAAACACTTTCAAACGAGGTTTTTCGTTGTCACCTACTTATGTATATACTATATATACTATATATTATATCAAAATTAGTAAAAATACCATGTTTTGTGTAGGTGTTTTGTGTAATGTTTTAATGAAGGAGACGAGACTTAAGTTAAACATAAAACTTCAGATTCAAGTATATTGAAATCACCGTAAACAATGGACAAAAATCTAAATGTACAACGGATAATGACAAATCAAATGTTATTTACGCGAAAGGATCAGAGTTTCTGTGAATGGTACGTGTTTGTTCTCTAAACGTACGTTTTGAATTTTAATAGTCTATCCTTATTTGGTATATAGTCAAAAGTCAAAACTAAAACCGCGGTGTATGGGGATATTTGGACTTCCAGAAATCTCAATTACGAAACGTAACATCATGCTGCCTCTTTACATCGGTATTCTACGAGACAATTTTATTTCACAATTCGGTTGAGCCGGATGATTTAAGCTGTATGCATAAGCTCACGCCTGTATCCTCGAAAGGGTAGACAGAGACGAACTAGCTAATTTAAACACCCACATACTAGACTTCGGGTTGATAGTAAATAAAAAACCAATATCTCTGCCCGACTCGGGGATCGAACTCAAAACCTCAGGACAATAGTCGCACCGCGCACGCAATACCACCACACCACCGAGGCAGTCCGATTCAAGCTTGTTTAAATATTGGTGATTTTACAAAACTTACCTTTAATAATCTTTTTAGCAGCATCATACTCAAACGGGCCCATCTCGTCGAAAAGTCCAGCAAGACTGGACGCCCCAGGCCCACCCTGAAGCCATACAATCCACGGCGTCTCATTCACCGGCTTGTTAGCTACCGGGAAGTACCAGAAGAACGTACTGGAGTTGTACCTCTTATCGATCTCGAAGAAGCCAGAATAGCTCGTGACGTTTAGGAATATGGAGCTGTTTACTGTAGCCAATTCTCTTGCTTTGTGAACATTTTCTTTAGTGAGTAAGGGAGTCAGCACCAGAGCCGGTGTCGATGCCACAGCTGCAATCCCACTGCAAAGAAATAATGAATAATAACTTAACGGACCGACTTCAAAACTCATTCCATCGTGACCGAATTTATATGAGACCATCCTTAAAATAAGCTCTATCGAACACTAAGAATCTTGAAAATCGGTTCATATTTGGCGGAGATATAAGTCATTAAAAGTTCTGCTATTCATCGATAGATGGCAAAACTAAAAAGTATCACCGCTGTGCCGGTCGGAGTGGGGGGGTGTTAGGTTATTTTCGTTACTGAATTTCTGGATTCGGTCTCCACGCTCAAGGCCCGCGATAGAAGCTATGCAATAGCTTAAAAATATATTTGAATTGAGTACCTTTCCTTTTTTTGAAGTCGGTCGAAAAACCAACGGCGAAGGGTGAAATATTTGAAAAGCGAAGCCGATGTAGCAGTTTCTTTTAATTAGTATCTAGTTGTTGAGCCGATAATTCGACAGCGGTAAGCCGGTACGAATCGTGTTGTATGGACTTTTCGTCACTGAAAAACAGTTTTTTTTATCTGAGCGCGGCAAAGTTACGCAATACGTGATAGTAAGTGCAGTAGAGTCCAAAAAACAGTGGCCACCGACAAACAATAGGTACGTGTATTTAGATCACCAGAATCATGCCAGCATACACTCCTAAGAGGAAAGCAACAATTCAAGAGGCTTGCAACAAAACATGCCAGTATTTAAACAGCAGTCTACCGTTTTGAAACAAAACACGAGAATTAAGAGGCAGGGCATAACAAAAATCTTTGTTTGGTTTTCACCTACAAGTCCTACACAAGTTATACGTATAATTACGTATAGACTAGATTATTGGAGTCGTTATTATAGTTCTCACGTTATCATGATTCCAATAATGTTGGAACCGCCTATTTACATGATTCACATTTGTCATTAAAAATTGAAGTGTCATGACGTCAAATGCCTCCGGGACTTTCCTAGGGCATCGATTCACAATGCTTATTATGATGTAACGTTTGACTGGTAGAGCCACGCTGTAGACAGTAACGTCTACAGCACGAATGGGCCGGTCCGACCGGTTTGATACCACTGTCTTACAGAAAATCGATGTAAAAGCAGCTCGCTCTCGCGTTTCGTTCGGTAAGTGAGATTTTCGGTGGCCCAATTCCCCGAAGGTTCGAGACCAACCCCAAAATGGAGTATACACCTCTAACTTTTCTAAATTAAGTGTATTTTCTTTGTGAATTATCGCTTGTTATATCGGTGAAGGAAACTGCATACCTGAGAATTTCTCCACAAGAATTTCAAGGGTATGGGAAGTCTACCAACCCGCATTAGGCCAGCGTGGTAGACTAAGGCCTAACCCCTCTTATTAGTAGAGGAGGCCCGTCCCCAGCAGTGGAACAGTAATATTACAGGGCTATTAGAGTATATTATTACGCAGTTAATTCCAATGTAAGCCGATAATTACGTAAAAGAATAAACTACTTACCTATTAGAAAAATATGTCTTCGAGTAAGACCAATACTGCGATAGGGAATTTCCTGAATATAAACAAGGTACCGAGATCGTGACTTGATTACAATCAAGGAAAAGTATATGAGTAAATCGAACTGAATTGTTATAATTATTTTAAGAATGTGTCTTGTTTATTTGTCAAGCAATCAGTGTATCCCACTGCTAAGCAAAGACCAGCCCGCCTAGCATGCGCGCCACGAGATATCCCAACAATCGACTGTCGAGATGTTGTCTACGTGTTGTCTACAATATTGTATGAAAATAAACGAGGACGCATGTTAGTGTCCGTAAACAAATAGAGAAAACCGGTTATAACAGGACAAAGAGCGTAGACAAAATGTTCTCGTGGCGCGCATGCTAGGCGGCAGGGGGTTACGGAAGTATTGTTATAATCTTCATCCGGGTCTCCTGCACTAAAACATTACACAAAACATGCATTTTTTATCAATGTTCCATTGTTCTACGAGCAGGTGACAGCTAAAATCGTTATTTTGCGTATGTGTTTTTAATGTTTTGTTTCGAAAAAGCTAGTGCAGGAGACGCGGCTTATCTTGTACCGATTTCCGTACAAAAAAAAGCAAAGTAAGTGTCATGTTGGTGGGGTGGAATTAGACTCGTAGATATGAGCAGGTTACAGGTAGTGACATATTGCAAGACGACGTCGGAGGAGATGGAAGTAGGAAGTGTTGCCATTGACTGGGTACAACTTAATTATAGACTTTTTTTTAATGCAGAGACTGGCAAACGAACAGATGGGTCACCTGATGGTAAGTGATCTCCACCGCCCATAGACACCCAAGACACAATAAGAATCATGGGTGCGTTGCCAACCTAAAAAGAGGAAATGGAATGGGAGGGAAAAGGGATTGGGAAAGGTAGGGGGGGAAATGGATCACCGGAAATCTCACTCACCGAACGAAACGCGACATCAAGCTGCTACTTTACGTCGGTTTTCTGTGACACAGTGGTATCAAACCGGTCGAGCCGACCCATTCATGCTGTAGACGTAACTGTCTACAGCGTGGGTCTACCACTCAAGAATTATAATAAAATTATTATAATAAAACTGCTATTAGACATGTGAGAACCCCCTGCCCTTTCTTTTTCTAGGTCCTACGGTCCTCTGCAAGTGCTCTTTATCTTGGATCGAATTCATCCAGAACATCTTTCATCTTTTTCCCGGTCGTCCACGGCTTCTGCGACCGTTCGTTCGGATTTCTATATTTTATACGGACATCATTTTTTGTTCTATAGAGCTTAGATCTATAGAGCGAACTTCAACTAGTTCTGAGTCAAACAAACGAACTCAGTGACGATTTTGACTTAGTCCGAGACTTTTTTTTACAAGAAAATCTTTGCTTAGTGTGTCTGTCAGTCTTTGCTTCTTGTAAAAAAGTACTCGGACTAAGTCAAAGTTTGATTTAACAATTCCAAATCCTCACTGAGCTCGTTACTTTGACTTACACTTAGTCGAAGTTCGCTCTATAGATCTCGAATTGAACAGCCTTAGGACTGTCATTAAAATCGCGGAGGAAAAATTACAAAGTTACATGGCGAATACAATCGCAGTCAACTATCTATAACCTACTTAGTACTTACTATTATTTGTTAGCAATACGAATATGCAATTCAAGCTCACTATGACGGGAAAATGCGGAAAGTGCAATCCGTTTTGCCCTTTTCCTCTAAAATACATCATTAGTGTCGAAAAGGTCGTCTGATACAATAACGTCTTCAATTTAAAATAATAATATTAGCCCTGTAATATTACTGTCCCACTGTTGGGCACGGGCCTCCTCTACTAATGAGAGGGGTTAGGCCATAGTCTACCACGCTGGCCTAATGCGGGTTGGTAGACTTCACATACCTTCGAAATTCCTGTGAAGAAATTCTCAGGTATGCAGGTTTCCTCACGATGTTTTCCTTCACCGTTATAGCAAGCGATATTTCACAATGAAAATACACTTAACATAGAAAAGTCAGAGGTGTATGCTTCATTTTGGGGTTGGTCTCAAACCTCCGACACTTGTCTCGGCAGTCCGTACCATTCCCAACTGAGCTATCGCTGCTTTTAATTATATGATTCTTTTATTAAGTTTTAGTCTTCAATTTATATGATTTATATTGGACGTAGTTATGCAAAAAGGATGTAACTCCGAAACAAAACTAAATGTTTTATTTGTTAAGTCTTGGATCCTTTCTACATTTTGCATTAAAATATAATAAATAGATAGGTACACAAGACAAATCAGCATTTTCTCGACGCACTCTCTCGAGCACAGTCGAACTTTTTCTATAGGTACCAACTGTATATTATCTATAGTCGACCTTTTCTGCATACTAGATGAAGCTACGTGCACATTCCCACGCAGCCAGCAAAACAACACGTTTGTTTTATTTATAGCCAGTTGTATTGCCATACCACCTATCCCACCCATCTGGTTTTCTAGTACAAATGTAAACAATACTCACGACGGCCAAGCCAGTCGCCAGGAGTAATGTTTTTCTTGTATAATAGAATAAATAGGTACCACAGACGTATAAAAAAAAGACACCGTCTCGCCTATAGTTAAACGGGCGCCCGGACGCCGCTCTCAGTATATACAAAGTACTCTGTGGACGCCACAGATAAGTCACGCACACAAACGCGCCTCTACAAAAGTGCCCTGCTCGCCTAGCATGCGCGCCACGAGATATCCCGATAATCGACTGTCGACATGTTGTCTACGTGTTGTCTACAATATTGTATGAAAAAAACGAGGACGCATGTTAGTGTCCGTAGACAAATAAAGAACAGGTTATAACAGGACAAAAAGCGTAGACAAAATATTCTCGTGGCGCGCATGCTAGGCGGGCTGGCTATGCACACACTAACACATAGTCTAGTCGCCGCCATTCGTGTCTATAGATTTGATTCGCAGAAAACCCTGCTTCACATTCAATGTTCCTAGCGCTACGTCCCCTTTTTTCTACGTCCGTGGTAGGGCCCAGTTTTTGTGCCAACTGTCATAAATCAAGAAAGGTACAGACTTATTTATATCGAGGGACTTCAAAAGGATGTGATCGATTTGTCTGTTTTAATCTCTTAGCCTATATTTCCACCAAATGACCGATTTTCCAGATTCGGTATTCAATAAGTCTTAGTCAAAGGATGGTCTCAGATAAATTTGTCATGATTGTATACATTTTGAAAATGTCAGTTAAGTTTTTAAACTTATGACATGGACCAAGGACTTATGATCTTTTTTTATGTAAGTTGCAGGTAGTTTATAAACATTAATAATTTATGTTCTCATGATCTTATTAACTATTATTAATATAAATTAAAACTATTTCTTTCAATATGCACAAAGCTGTTTAAAAACATTTATCTACGACACCACTTTCAATTATTACAATAGTATATGTAGATGTCGTGAGAACATAAATACAAGCCCAACAAAGTACCGCGTTGGGTTTATCTCGAATAAACGTTTTCACATTATCATCGATTGCAACATAACCGAAATGTATGTGCACAATATGTTTATTTCAATATCTATAGATCGTTTGTAACAGGTAATAATAATGTATTTCTTTCTATAATTTATAAACAGGAAACCTAAGTTCAATATAACACTACCTTACATGTCCACAGGAAAATAATTAATAATAGCTATTATAACACTGTAATAAATTGACTATGTATTAATAGATAAACAAGAAGTAAAGAATGTAAAAAATATATAAAACGAATTGCAACTACATGCTAGCAATACGATACAAATTTGAAATCAATTTTACATATTGAGGTTAAAATCTGCTCTAAATTAGATATCCCATAATCCATATTTCACATGACCTATTAAGAGTCTTACCTCATAATCATAAACAATCCAATTTTAGGAAACATTTTGCAATCGAACTGTAAATTGCCACACAACCGAACACGCGTTCACAGCGCGTGGCGCGCGGTCCGACTATCCGGGCTCCGGCATGTCGGCTGCCTCCAGCTGCCTCGAGTCGCCACTCGCCGTTCGCCGAGTCGCTAGTGATTCATTCATGCCAATCACATGTACGAGTCGACTTTCACCGTGCGATTAGTCGTAAGTTCGTAAGAGGCGACCAAATCGTATCATAAAGCCGCACACCCCATTTAAATATAAATGGTAAAATAAAGGGTTACTTATAAAAACATTTACGCTTAACTTTTCGGTAAGAATAGCCTGTCCCTTTTTTCCTTACGTTACCTTGTTTAAAAATGAAAGGGACAACCTATGGTTAAAGATAGCCGCGCTTAAAAATTTTTATAAGTAAGGGGCTATATTGTCGACGCAAAACAATACATATGGCGTCTAATCTAATCTAATCGCATGCAAGTTGCGACTAATAATTTTTAGGTCGATTTAAATCGTCCACTTTCTACCCCGGCAAAAATCGCTACCTACTTTAGCATTTCAGATTTTAGTAACGAATAATTAGGGTTTAGTTGATTTGCTGTGCTTGTGTAATATTTTCGGTGTGCGGTTTAGTTCGCGCGTCGCGTCGCCGTCGTGCGACGCAAATTAACACACGTGTAAGTGTAAATCGCGCATGGGGTGTTATTATGCATTCTTGGATTGAGGCCGCGGGCACAAATTCAGCGGGAGCGGAGCGCCGCCGCCGCCGCTGAGTTCGTGCCTGTAGCCTTATTGATATTTTGTGTCCTCTTTACTTTGTCTGCTTACCCCTTCGGAGATACAGGCGTGATTTTTAAGTTTTCATCATAATCTTCATCATCAGCCACAGGAAGTCCAATGCTCTAGATAGGCATAAGTTAAGCATTAGTAGTATTTTGTTAAAGTTTTTACTTTCATTAAAACAAAAATGAGCAATGTAGACGGGATACTTTGAATCGATATAATCAACAGCCTTTTTGTTATTGTCTAATATATAAATACGTAGGTATGTACCTCCTTATAGGATACATCCTATGTACCTACGCATTTCAATTTGTACACACAATAATAATTATATACATATGTAAAAGTAATAAACAGTGCCATTTCTCATTCTGAGTTTTCATATTAAAGGCGAGAATATCACAGAAAACTGTCTAACGAGGCAGCGATGTAGGATTCTTCTTTTCATGTTGCATGACGTGGTCCCTTTATAACAATTTTCTGTACTTCTCGTTTCCATCGTGCAATAAAGTCTTTCCATATGAGGACATAATTCACCTAATTAATCAGAACAAGCAGCACAGTACCTACTTAAAATGGGTGTTGTTACCTACATTATTCCGAATCAAAGACATTCAACAATAGACGGGACAACAGCACAAAACTTGTGATCCAAAAGTTATGACCTAGTGGTAATAAGTCGCTTAGTTTATTTGAAATATAAGCGCGCCAGGTCGGCCTGTGTAATAATATAGAGAGAATAAACTTGTCTTACGTGATTCTTAACCATTCACAGAACATTCTAGGCTTTAAATTGTAATAATTGCCCTCGCATTGTAATAAGTGGTTGATGGTGGTACTGAAGTTTGAGATCAAGTTTTTAGTATGGAAACTTGCTTGATAGCACCTCTATGGTCAGTAATATTAAATCTCTTTGTTCCGAACGAATACTTACGTTTTACCATTTCTTTAAACACCATTTATTTATTCGTTTGTAAACAAAACACACTAGCTATAAGGTGAACCTACTGCATTGTTTTCTGTTCACTTCAATTCGTTTACAATAATTTTACATGTTGATAGACTTTATTTCTCACTAAATATGAAATATTTGAAACATCAAGAAGAAAAGAGCACTAACACCAAATATTTATTAAATTACACATTACATTTAAACGACTTGGTATCACTCCACCATTCCGATTTTCACCATGTTTCTCCCTGAAAATGTTTAACACGCCATTAATTTCTTGCACACCTCGATCTATAATATTTTCATCCTCAGCATTGTAATCATAATCGATATCGGTACCAGAGTATTCTCTTTCAATACCTCTGTGTTTGTCAACGTTCAGTTTCGGATCCTCTCCGTTTAATATCACTTTGTCATCTTGAATGATTTCACTTTTGTCTGATAATGGTGTTGGATTTCGAGATAATTTGATCATGGCTATGTCGTCGGGCCATGGCTTTTCGGCAAGAATAACAGTGGCACTAAAACAATAATACATTATTAGATTTTTTTCAGTATGTAAGCAATAAGAAGAGATAAAGTCAGAGTATATCACTGAATTAGTAACTAAGCTGAAAAAAACAGTATTTAGTTTTATAATATCCAAATCTTATTACAATAAATAAAATCTCCTGTATTAAATCATACAGATTTCTGTAAGAATCGGAATACAAATTCTATAACGACAATAAAAAGATAAATAAAAATGAAATAAATTTGAAACACAAATCTTACCACGTTACAAGTATTAGTTGACAAAACATGTTTTCTTCGTAGTTGTTCATTAGCTGCAATCACTTCATTTGTAGAACGGTCTCGCGTTTTACCAGTATCAGCGTATAAAATTACTTCACTTTGCTAATTACTATATGCGCGCCAATATTTGTAGATTAAGATTTTATCCGTAACAATCAATGTGTAGTCGTCTTACATTGTTCTAGACCTCTAATCAATAAACAAGAAAGTAAATAAATAAGACTGAAAGGAAAATAAAAAATAGTCCCATGAATGACGACTGTCCTATGAACTATCGTATAGAACGGACTTATTCCTGTCCCTTTCACTCACAGGCCCAAACACCCCCTCCCCTACCCATTCACCATTTTTTTCCACGGTAAGCAGGGGCAGGGGATTGGCCTTGCTCCTGGCTTTGATAATATCTATGGGCATCTGAAACCACTTACCATCAGGTGGGTTGCCTGGCAGACAGTGTCTGCTGGTCTGCCCCCACAAACTAATAAAAAAAAGATACCTGAAGAAGTTGAAGAACAATCCCAGGCGTTATTCCTTTTACAACACTGCTATTTCTTAACCATAGATTGCTTACACAAAGTTTCATAGGCTGAGATCTATAGAGCGAACTTTGATTAAGTCTGAGTCCAAGAAAGGAACTCAGCCAGGATTTTGAATTTTTCGAACTTCTACTTAGTCCGAGCCATTTTTTACAAGAAAAACAAACTGGCAGACAGAATAAGCAAAGATTTTCTTGTAAAAAAATTACTCGGTCTGAGTCAAAGTTCGATTTAAAAATTCCAAATCTTCGCTAAGTTCGATACTTTGACTTAGATTTAGTCGAAGTTAGTTTTATAGATATCAGCCATAATACCTATGAACTGTAAGCGATATCTCCTTCACGCAACTATTTTCTGTTATTATATATTCGTTATTATTGAGTATTTATCTGCAGAGCTATTATTATGTTGTTGTTATGAAATATTTCCTCTGATAATATATAATTACGTTTTACTAAGTTTGTATCGTTATACTAATTAGTTATTATAATAATTAGATAGAAAAATAATTTTCATATTGCACGATTAGTGAAGGTAAAAATCGCCTAAGTAAGAAAATAGAACAATATTTATTATGGCAGGGCTGCCCCTCGATTGCGGATTACAGCTTTCCAGGGGCGGCCCTACCATACGACGAATTAAAAATTCCAAATCCTCACCTAGTTCGTTTCATTGACTCAGACTTAGTCGAGGTTCGCTCTATAGTTAAAGCCTTAAAGCCTAAGTTAAAGAAAATAAATCAATGAGCTATTAATAATTTGGCTTAGTTTTTACGAACGACTGCTTGCCTGACGTCAACCTGTCATCTGGTCGTCTGGGGATCCAGTACCGCACAAATTAAACTAGAAAATTCGCTTTGCCCGACTTGGGAATCGAACCTACGACCACGGCCCATATGTGCTGCCATTAAACCAAGGGGACTGCCTCGGTGGCGTGGTGGTATTTCGGTACGACTACGGTTCTGAGGTCTCGGGTTCGATCCCCAGGTCGGGCAATGTGATATTGGATTTTTCCATATCAGCCCGGAGTCTGGAATTTGTGCCCGATATGGCGATAGGCTGGCCCCCTATCACATCTGGGACGAAACTAAGCTCGGCGAAATGTGGGTGTTCTAGTTCGCTAGTGCGCCTCTGCTTACCCCTTCGGGGATACAGGCGTGAGCTTATGTTATGTTATGTATGTCTTTCTTTTTTATATTTTAGACGACGTAAATTTCATATAGAATAAGTTTTTAAAAAATTGTCAAGTATACAATTCTTTGGTTATAATAATATTTTTCCAATTATCAAATAATTTTACCAAATTCGGCCTTGATAATAAAACTCAATCAATATCTATGTACGTATATTACATGAATATAACAGAGTTGTTCCTGACGAAGTCCTGCACGAAGGACCCCTCGAGCAGTCCGAACCTCCTGCTGAGGGACTGGTCGTGGGTCCAGCGCGCCACGAGGTTCTGCACGGGCGCGGGCTGGTCGAGCGGCACCATGTGACCCGCGCCGCGGACCACCACCTCCGTCAGACCACCGCCGCTCTTGTGGTAGCTACCAAAAAACACATTTCAAATACTGACTTCAAATGATAGATAAATAGAAATAGATAGATAGAAACTCTACCAACTTCAAATGAAAATAGATATATAGAAAGAAATACTACTTCAAATATAAATAGATAGAAACTGTACATCAACTTCAAATGGAAATAGATACATAGAAACTCTACCAAGTTCAAATGAAAATAGATATATAGAAAGAAACACTACTAACTTCAAATATAAATAGATAGAAACTGTACATCAACTTCAAATGGAAATAGAAAGATAGAAACTCTACCGAATTCAAATGGAAATAGATACCTAGAAACTCTTTACAGACTTCAAATAGAAATAGATAGATAGATAGGAACTCTTCACCGACCTCATAGGAAATAGATAGATAAAACTCTTTACCGACTTCAAATAGAAATAGATAGATAGATAGGAACTCTTCACCGACCTCATAGGAAATAAATAGATAAAACTCTTAACCGACTTCAAATGGAAATAGATCAAAACTCTTTACCGACTTCAAAGGAAAACAGATAAAAATTCTCAACCACTTCAAATGGAAATAGATAGATAGATAAAGACACTATTTACTGATTTAAAACGAAAATAGATAGATATAAAATCTTTACCAACATCAAATGGAAATAGATAGATAGCAACTATTTACCGACTTCAAATGGAAATAGATATAGAAACTCTTTACTGAATCCAAATTGAAATATATGGATAGATATTAAAGCCTTTACCGATCTCAAATGGAAATAGATAGATAAAACTCTTTACCGACTTCAAATAGAAATACATAGATAGATAGATGAAAACTCTTTATCGACTGCAAATGAAAATAAATAGATAGAAACTATTTATCTACTTCAAATGGAAATAGATAAAAACTTTATTGTAGGAACACACACAGAAAACAGATAAGAGTAACATAATTGTACCACATGTGGCAAACCTATCGCTAAAAATGATCGTTATCGAGAAGCATTAACTCTTACTATGGACACTGAAGTCCATGGGCGGTGGTGACCATATACCGTCATGGAGACCGTATGGTCGTCCAGGAAACTCACCCTGCCAGCTTGGTGTTGTATATGTATGGGAACCTGGTCGCGTTGAGGAACTCGTCGGAGCCACTCCAGCGCCACGTGCGGTAACTCTCTGACGTCACCGAACATGCCAGCATTTGATCCAGCTGACCACTGAAATCATAATAAACATAAGCATAACATAAGCTTACGCCTGTATCTCCGAAAGAGTAGGCATAGATGCACCAGGGGACTAGAACACCCGCACTTCGCCGAACTTTATTTCGTCCCCGATGTGATAGGGGGCAAGCCTATCGGGCACAAATTCCAGATTCCGGGCTAATATGGAATCCAATATCACTTTGCCTGACCCGGGAATCGAACACGAGACCTCAGGACAGTAGTCGTACCAAAATACAACCACGCCACCGAGGCAGTCATGCTGGAACTCATAGTATACTAAATTATATTCATAACTTTGTCAGCTTTTCATACAGACTTCCTTTTTTTCTAATCTAATGTAACAATATTAAAATACTACCAAGAAAATCGGTGATGAAAAAATAAATCGATGGCGAAAAATTACACCAAATTGATTAATATCAATCGATTTTGTTGATCATGAATATTATTTTAATCGATTAATTTTTTCATGGCAGTATTTTAATATTGTTACATTAGATTACAATAACGTGTCAATTAAGACTTCCAGCTTATTTCCATCAAGATTCATCTAAATATATGGATCCTTGGATGTAGAAAATACCTTTCACTATCATCATCATCATCCATAGGACGTCCATAAAATACCTTTACCTAAGCAAAATTGTAATTTTAATGTGTAATGTTAATAATTTATCGACCGACTTCCAAAAAGGAGGAGGTCTTCAATTCGTCTGTTTTTTTTTATATACGTTGACCCACTGAATGTGGACTGATTTTCAAAATTCTTTTGTGTTCGATAGAGCTTATTTCAAGGGTGGTCCCATATAAATTTGGTCACGATCGGATTTGAAGTCGGTCAGTTAAGTTTTTAAACTTGTGATTATAACCTCCTTATATGTTTTTCTTTTTTCCTTTCAGTGAATATCATTGTGTCGTATTACGTTGAGCCGAATAAATATTTCTTTCTTACCAATACGCCAGCACTTTGTAATGGTCCAGCAGCTCCTCGATGAGCGGTTTGCTACTGCTCAAGAAGTCTGGCGCCATTTCAGTGTTCACAGTCAGGTTGACGAAACCGAACTTAATGTCGCCAACGTGTATCGCTCGCTTCACTTCAGATTTCTGCAGGTAGGTTATGTACCGGCCCACAGACAATTCGTCCCTTAAGAAGTTGTACGCGTGCTTCTGATGCGTCAGGAATAATAGAATTGTTATGAGGCTGTTCCATTTCTGAAATAAAAGACTCAACAGTCACTTACAAAGCCTGACTCTACTTCCGCCCGGTTCCAATAAACAATCTCAGTTCGAATGTGCAGATAGATTACAATAATTAGCCAATAAGAACACAGTTTGAACATGAATCCGTCAAATGACTTGATTTGATTAGTTCATATTCGCGATCTTTATGGACTCTAAACTGAGATCGTTTATTGAGACCGGCCGTTAGATAAGAATCTTGTTTTGGGTATCAAGGACTACGAGAGACTTGATCTCACAAGTCAGAACACCCAAACCCGAAACAAATACTCCTTGGAAATAAACTCTTTCTTTCTACCTGCCCTTACCCACCTTAATGTGGGGTCGGCGCAACACATTTTTCAAGGATGTTGCAGAGACGATTTGGCTTAGTTTTTACGACCGGCCGCGTGCCTGACGTCAGCCCCCTATGAGGGATCCAGTCCCGGGCAAATTAAATTAGAAAATGCTCTTTGCCCGACCTGGAAATCGAACCCAGGACCTCCCGGTTCACAGCCCATACATGCCACTAGACCAAAGAGGCGACCTCCTTGGGATTAAACTAAGGGACTTAATTAAATAAATAACACCCAACAGTCATTTACATATTCCTGCGGCCTGAGCAGGAAAATTTCTGACAATCGTAAATGTATTCGAACTCGATGCGCGTCTATGAAATTTGTATGAAATATTAACCAAACGTCATCAGTGCGCAGCGAACTCGAATACATTTACATTCGTTTTTCGTGCTCGGGCTACTGACCCCAGTTAGTTACCAGTTTACCATGTTTGTGTTGATGGGAATTTTAATATGCCAGTGACCCCCATTATACCGGGTACAGTTTCCTCGTCTACCTATTCCCTTGGGGAAGAGCTGTGAGCTATGTATAAGATAATAGGTACTTAAATCCTTTCAAAATTAATAAAATAGTAACACAGTCACGTATAGAGTATTTAGTTATTCAACGATTTCTAATAATTTCATAACAATAATTCTAATATCAAAGTCGATGATAACAAGTATTATTAACTTGACCCCGTGGCCGCAAATTCGATTAATGTATTATGTTTTTTAACTACACAATTTAAAACGTTAATTGGACTTAATGAATGAAAACCGCCTTAAGAGGCATTACACACTTTATGCGAGATTTCCAAGATTTTGAGCGCCTAATTTACCATCATAAGAACGGGTTAAATGCCATTGAATACATTCAAAATATAGATCGATTATTTTTGTTGACGTATTGTAGAAAACATTTTCTAATACTATTGATTTTTTAGTAGCGATTAATCTCCCGTACCTTGTTTCTTGAAAATAACGAAGCAGGTCATCTTCAGGCTCCTAATTCTCTTATTAAAAGTCATTAAATGGACATGAGAAAAATCCTAGATATCAGGCATCTAAAACTGTTGACGTTTGGTAGACAGAATATCGATAATTAATCACACTAATTGTAAAAAAAATAAAGACTGTGACGATTTTTACGATTTATATCCGAAGTTTATCGCGAGTTTTTGCAAAGAAGAAAAGCAAATTACAAGAAACAATTTATACCAAAATTAACTTTGTTTTATAAAAAACCTAATATTGTAGGTCAAATGGAAATATTTTTGTTGATAACTTTTTTATTACAAAAAATACAGCGCACAAAACTGCAATGAATTTGCGTTCGAAAATGCGCTCGTGGGAGTAGGACCTGTGTCGATTTTTTTCGTGCTGCTCCCGAACGCTTTAGAATTCGTAATTACAAAATATACCACAACTGATAAGTTTTGATCCATGAGAATATATTTTTTAGTACGTTTCATTATTGTACCTCATTGTACTGTAATTGTATTTTATTAACCGACTTCAAAAAAAGGATGAGGTTAACAATTCGTCGGAGTCTTTTTTTGTTATGTATGTTCTCCGATTACTCGAAGACGCCTAGGCCGATTCATGAAATTATTTTTTTGTTGAAAAGGGTATACTTCCCAGGTGGTCTCATTGGCACCAAATCAGGATCTGATGATAGGATCCTATAAAAATCGAGGGCAACCATCAAATTTTATAGGGACCCAAACTGTGTTTTACATATTTTCTAAAACTATATTGGTATTTGCGTCTGGTACTCATCATCTCATGTTGCTGAGAGATATATTATAGTACAGACTGGCAAACGACCAGATGGGTCACCTGATGGTAAGTGATCTCCACCGCCCATAGACACGTAAGACACAAAAAGAATCATGGGTGCGTTGCCAACCTAAAAGGAGGGAATGGAAGGGAAAGGAAAAGGGATAGGGAAAGGGACGGGGGAAATGGGCCACCGGAAATCTCACTCACCTAACGAAACACGACATCAAGCTGCCACTTAAATCTTATCTTCAAATATCACTTCAGCGTGGGCTAAAACACAAGCACAAAGTACGACATCATTTCCAAACCTTCTGTACTTACATTCTTTGCTTCTACGCTTCTGTTATTAGCTATGTCGTCCTGGAAAGAATCTACCAGAGGCTTCACTATATCCAGCTGCTCCTTCTCCAGCAGTCCGAAGTTATAGAACGGTGACGTCAAACGAGATATCATGTCTGGTTGTACGTACGCGTTGCCTATTATAAGACCCTGCAATATAATATAATAATAATAATATAAGCCTGTAATATTACTGTCCCACTGCTGGGCACGAGCCTCCTCTACTAATGCAAGGGGTTAGGCCTTAGTCCACCACGCTGCCCTAATGCGGGTTGGTAGACTTCACATATCTTCGAAATTCTTGTGGAGAAATTCTTGGGTATGCAGGTTTCCTCACGATGTTTTCCTTCGCCGTTACAGCAAGCGATAATTTACAAAGAAAACACACTTAACATAGAAAAGTCAGAAGTGTATTCTCATTTGTGGAATTTGTGCCCGATATGGCGATAGGCTCGCCCCCTATCACATCTGGGACGGAACTAAGCTCGGCGAAATGTGGGTGTTCTAGTTCGCTAGTGCGCCTCTGCCTACCCCTTCGGGGATACAGGCGTGAGCTTATGTTATGTTATGTATTCTCCATTTTGGGGTTGGTCTCGAACCTCCGACACTCATCTCGGCAGTCCGTACCATTCCCAACTGTCGCTTCTAATAGCTTATCGATGGATAGATCGTTAAAAAATATTGTGCCTTTGTGAAAACTGTTTTCCGTTTTGAGAACCTACCCCTAGGTTCTCAAAACTCCCCTAGGTAACCCCTCTGTATGGGTTCCATTTTTGCCATTTGGACTCTATGTGGCAAGTGCGAGTTTGTTTCACTTTTAAACGAAGACTTTAACGAGACTTACGATCGGATCTGTGATGCCAGCTCCGATATTTAAAAATCCATAGGTTGAACAAAAAAAATATAGATCAACTTAAAAAACAACTCGCAAGTATACAGTTTTGTGTTGTACGTTAATAAATTCCGCAAAATTTAATAGATTTATGAATAAATTTGCTGAATCATTTCTAACAAAATGACAGTTATGAACGCGATCGAACTCTTAAAAAAACTCGCACAAACTAGCATTACACACACTGAACCCTAAAAACGTAAGGGAATGAAATATTAAATGATACCTACCTGTAGGTTGATGTCGAATCCTGGCGTGTTCCTGTGCTTGTATATCTCCATGGCGAGCGAGGGTACGTACTTCCCGGCGTATGATTCACCCGCCACGAACAGCGGTCTGGTACGAAGTTCCGGGAACAGTTGGAGCAATTGCTTCAAAACTGAGTATAGATGGGTTGAATACTGAAATGAGAATTGATCTTTCGAGTTTACAACTACCCTTATCCAATTCTCCACAGTGGGGTCGTAACATATTTTTCGTGGAAATGATTCGGCTTCGTTTTGACCATCGACGATGCAATATGGACCGTGTTGTGCAGTAATGAACCAACCCATATTTTTTTTATCGATGCCAACGTGATCGAAACCATTAATAGACCATATTGATGTGAAAATTATTGATTTCTTAAGTTTACGCGAATGTTATACATTGAAATAAAACTATTTTTACGGATTCTTTCACGATTTGGTTTTAATGTTTATTATTTTTTATCTTCGAAACGTCGGGACACAAATAGTCTCGGCGAAATGTGGGTAGTTCGCTAGTGCGCCTCTGCCTGCCGCATCGGAGATACAGGCGTGAGCTTATGTTAATGTCCTTAGTACCCCTTACCGTAGCCATATTTCTGGCGTATCCATCGGCGTGTCCCGTGAAACTGTATCCTGTGCCAACTGGATTGTCTATGAATATTAACGAATGGTTCTGCAGCCATGTGTATGGGTTAGCTAAAATTCAAAAATACTCTCATTTTTACCAGCCCCGTATTAGGGTAGAAACACGGACGTACAAAAAAGATGGACGGAGCGCTAGGAATATTGAAAATGAAGCTGGGTTTTCGGCCCATTCGATATATCGACACGATGGCGGCAACTCATCAATTGAGCCGAAAACCCTGTTTCACCTTCAATATTCCTAGCGCTCCGTCCATCTTTTTTTACGTCCGTGGGTAGCAAATAATATAATTTATTACATTTTTTAACTGCCCATTGATAGTTACGAGTCTCGTTTAATATGGTGATTGTACACCACGCTGGCCTAGTGCGTGTTCATAGATAGACCGTGTACAATAATAGTTTCGATTAAATACGTTTTTGTAAGAAATGGTCGATTATTTTATTTACCCCATAACATAGGTCCACTTGTCCTTTATGTTTGTTGCATGTGTTTACATCCCTATATTGTATACCTAGTTCATTTTCGTTTTAAGTTTTAATGTATGAATGTATTGGTGTAACAATTGTACAATAAACCTTTTTAAATAAATAACCCGATAAAGAATGTTAGGCACAGATCAAATAAAAATGCGTGTAACTCACAAACTTACGTTTAAGTCCGCTATTACCATCCACCTTAAACGGTCCTATTTCGTCAAACAATCCTGTCATGCTCGAAGCTCCAGGGCCGCCTTGCAGCCAAATAATCCATGGTGTATCATTCAATGGCTTCTTAATTGGGAAATACCAGAAAAATATATTCGAGCCGTAATTCTTGTCTACTGTAAAATAGCCTGAATGGCTTTCGACTCCTAGAAACAATGATGGGTCAACCCTACTGGCGTTTCGCGCCTCTTTTATCCGACCTTCTTCGATATACGGTGTCAGGATCAATGCCGTTCCATTATCGATTTTACTGCGTTTATCACAAGGTTTCGAATTGCTTGTATCGATAGCGTTATCGTGTACCTCCGGGCACACGTTTTGAGGCTGATCTTTGGCATTCACAGGAGCGGTTATGGTATAACTATAATTCTTGTCTCGTAGTATTTTACTTGTGCCTTTCGAGTCTTTAGTGTACAAATCTGTCAATAATACATCTGATACTTTGCCTTCGAGGCTTGTGACTCTGCAGTAAGCACTGGAAATTTAAATAGCGTTTATTCTTAGATGATATTTCTATGCGTTTATTTTATTCAAAGACATTCGACAGTAGATAGATGGGACAACAGCACAAAACTTGTAATCCAAAAGTTATGACCTAGTGGTCATAAGTCGCTCAATTTATTTGAAATATACGCGCGCCAGGTTGGCCAGCGAAATAATATTGAGAGAATAAATTTATCTTACGTGATTCATAACTATTCACAAAATATTCTAGGATGTAAATTGTAATAATCGCATTGTAATAAGTAGTTGATGGCGGTACTGAAATTTGAGATCAATTATTTTGTATCAAAACTTGCTTTATGGATCCTCTATAGTTAGTAATATTAAATCTCTTTGATTTTAATAGACGATGCTGACGTTGTTTTAGTGAATTATTTGAATACCAGCAGCCCGAGCAGGAAAATTTCTGACAACCGTAAATGTATTCGTGCTCGATGCGCGTCTATGAAATTTGTATGAAATATTAATCAAATGTCATCAGTGCGCAGCGAGTTTACATTTACATTAGTTTTTCGTGCTCGGGCTACTGTTCTATTAAGGTAACAATAAAAACTTGTTTCAGTTTTAATTTGCTACTGTCTTTGCAGTAGATGCTCACTAATCAGAACTCGATCTCTTAATATGACATTTGTACCTGAGGTACCTTTGCAAATTAAGGCACAGTATTTGTATGCTATCTTTGCAAACTAAGACAAAGGATTTGTATTCTGCCTTTGCAAACTAAGGCAAAGGATTTGTATTCTATCTTTGCAAACTAAGCCAAAGATTTGTATTCTACCTTTGCAAACTAAGGCAAAGGATTTGTATTCTACCTTTGCAAACTAAGGCAAAGGATTTGTATTCTACCTTTGCAAACTAAGGCAAAGGATTTGTATTCTACCATTGCAAACTAAGGCAAAGGATTTGCATTCTACCTTTGCAAACTAAGGCAAAGGATTTGTATTCTACTATTGCAAATTAAGGCAAAGGATTTGTATTCTACCTTTGCAAACTAAGGCAAAGGATTTGCATTCTACCTTTGCAAACTAAGGCAAAAGATTTGTATTCTACCTTTGCAAACTAAGGCAAAGGATTTGTATTCTACCTTTACAAACTAAGGCAAAGGATTTGTATTCTACTATTGCAAATTAAGGCAAAGGATTTGTATTCTACCTTTGCAAACTAAGGCAAAGGATTTGCATTCTACCTTTGCAAACTAAGGCAAAAGATTTGTATTCTACCTTTGCAAACGAAGGCAAAGGATTTGTATTCTACCTTTACAAACTAAGGCAAAGGATTTGTATTCTACTATTGCAAATTAAGGCAAAGGATTTGTATTCTACCTTTGCAAACTAAGGCAAAGGATTTGCATTCTACCTTTGCAAACTAAGGCAAAAGATTTGTATTCTACCTTTGCAAACGAAGGCAAAGGATTTGTATTCTACCTTTGCAAACGAAGGCAAAGGATTTGTAGTCTATATGAAAGTAAAGGATATAATTTCTTTGCATATGAAAGTAAGGGATTTTGATTTACAATAGCCATACAATATAATATCATTAATATGGATGCGAGAGCAACTTAAGGATACAAAGTTGCATCCATAGTATTTAATGGCCTTGTTTAGTTACACTGATAAACCACTTTGGTCGATTTACTGAGATTACATAATCACATAGATCTGATTTAAAATATTTCTTTCTTTTTTCTTTCATTTAAAAATCTATTGTTGGATCTTTCTAGGATCATCTAAGACAGCATGACATTTGAGGCGAAAGGTTTCAAACTTATGGCACCGCTGATCTAAATACAAGAAAACCTTCAATTTGTTTAAGACTATTTCTTTAACGAAACTTTTAGATAAAATTCTGAGTACTAGTTAACGGTTTAGTAAAATCTCAGGCGGATACATTTCAATAGAATAAAAAATAGCAATTAAGACGCACATTCACAGATTCAAGGTCTTTTTCAAAATCACCTTACCTGATTACGCAGATAACCAAAGAACATAACACTGGTCTCATTATCACTTTCATCATACAACTGGTAAAACTAGTAGATTAATTAAAGAAAACTTATTTATCTTGAGTATTGATCGTTTAGTTCCGAACATTGAACAAGCACTGAGGAGTATTGCAAACAATATCGTACGTATACTACTATCAGTTTGAACTACGTGATCCCAAAGTTTGAATAACTCGCGATATGCCCATTGAAGTTCACTAAACACGAGGATGTTATAAAACTAACAGATTATATCTAGCAGCAATGAAGGCAATTATCTAACTAATATAATATACATCAAATGAATCGATATATTATATACCTAGATGCACAGTTAACGCTCGGAAAATGGGACAGCATAGAAGTGCCTAAGCACTACTTTTGCATACAGTCGAACGCCAATAGAAATCTAAATTTCAAAATTCAAATTTAAAAACGCTTGCTCATTTCGTTTAAAAAGCTACTTTATAACACTGGCATAGGGTTATAATTGTGTTGATTTAATTAGAACTTATGATTTTTTCCTTTGTTTTATTACTGAGACCACTTTTTATGACAATATTTGCAAAGAACTGTGCATCTAGGATATATTAAATCGATGATCAAATGTCATGTTTGTTAGGTAAGCGTAGACCAAAATGCCACTCAAACATACTCTAGCATATATGCTGGTATTATGTAACATCGTACACATATCTATTCCGAGCGAGCTCCGTCCTTAAGCAGATAGTTTGATTGGTAGAGCCACGCTGTAGACAGTTACGTCTACAGCACGAATGAGCAGGCTCGACCGGTTTGATACCACTGTCTCACAGAAAACCGACGTAAAGTCGCAGCTTGCTGTCACGTTTCGTTCGGAGAGTGAGATTTCCAGTGCCCCCCCCCCCTCCATTTCCCAACCCTTATTCCCCTTCTTGTAGGTGGCAACGCACCCATTTTCGTGTCTTAGGTGTCTATGGGCGGTGGAGATCACTTACCATAGACCCATCTGCTCGTTTGCCTGCTCTCTGCTATTAAAAAATACTATAATACTACACTATACTTTACTGCCCGGACGAATAAAATACACCCAACAGTCACACGCCTAGTCTTGACCCCACAGTAGTGGTGTCAGAGACTATGAGAGACTTTCGGTCTCACAACACCCAGACTTGAAACAAGTATCTGTGGGCCACACAAACATTTATCTCAATGCGGGAATCGAACCCGCGGCCTCTCGCTTCACAGCCGGTTACTCGTCCACTGCGCCAAGCTGTCATGCTTTATAAAAGGCATACTCAAACAAAATTATTGAGCATAGCTTGTCTCATTTGAGTGAAGCCGCAGTATCGCCTTATTTTCTGTACAATAAGATTCAAAATATAACGCGAGGTTGCCCATCCTTTACACGCACCAGTCATCGCATGAAATGCATTGGTTGCCTTCAACGATGCGCCTCGTGGCTTATCACGGGTGTGTTCAGTGGCGTGCAGTCCATATAGAGAAACAGACACTGTCTACCTCGACAAATTGCAAATTACATAAATAAAGAAAGCGAATCAACCAAAAACAGATTTTAAATAAAACGTGTAAAATATCAGCGCTTGGCTTAAGTTGATATAGGGATGATAATAATGATGGCGATGCAATCGTTGAAGAAAATAATCTTGCAATTTTTGTCTACCCTGCCCGCCTAGCATGCGCGCCACGAGACATCTCGATCATCAACTGTCGAGATGTTGTCTACGTGTTGTTTACAATATTGTATGAAAATAAACGAGGACGCATGTTTGTGTCCGTAGACAAATAAAGAAAATCGGTTAAAAAACAGGACAAAAAGCGTAGACAAAATGTTCTTTCTCTCGTGGCGCGCATGCTAGGCGGCCTGGGGGGTTACCACCACCTCTTATAGCAGTATTCTTATAATTTTACTTGTACCGATTCCCATACAAAACAAACGAAGAACGATGATAATAATACTGCTATAAGAGGTGGTGGTAACCCTGCTGGTCAGAATGTCTGTGCACGTCACTGTTTGTTCACTGTTCACCTCATCTCAGAACTATTAAAACAGTCACGACCTTGTTCGTCATCTAAAAAACTAGATAGACAACTTTAATTGGTTAATATAAAGGTGAAACAAAAGATTTGGGAATATCATCAATACTGTAATATTATAACGCTCTCCCGTTGACTTCATTTTTTCAACTGTTTTTTTTTTATTAAAGAAAATCCAACAGTAAAATGAAAAATTAAAAAAAACATTACCCTCCTTTTGAAGTAATCTAATGAAAAAATTTCCAGGAATAATGGTCCTTACTTGTAAGAACAGTTTAGCTGAGCAAATGGTAAAGATTTGTCTGTCCCTTTTATTTTAAAACGATGTGACACACGGAAAAAGTGACAGACTATCCTAACCATTATATCATACCATACCACACCATACCATAACCAAACAGTTTAGCTGAGCAGCTAAACTATTTTTATTAATAAGGCCCATATCTTAGATTACACCTCTACTGGGTAAATGTAAAAAAAAACAATAACTATCATTTGAAATGTAACTTATAGATATAGAATAAATAGGCTTAATAAAAAAATATCTTAGATTACCTTAATTTAGGGAAAAAGGATTTTCCCTAACAAATCTCCCCACCCTAGCTACAAAGTCTAAATACTGTCTTGAATAGATCAGTGTCTGTATCAACATTCTTTACATAAATTATTTCATTATAATACCTCATGACTAAGTACTGTATGACTGAATAATAAAGCCTTTTGTATTATATGCTTTGAGAAGGCCGCTAATTACGAATTTACAATTTTTGTTGACCTTTAAGATAATAAATAGACACTATTTCGCTCAAATTTGAAGATACGTATTTGTACATACTCCCACCATCAGCATTCTCGATAGAACTACCATTGGTTCTCAGGTTTTGTCGGAATTCAAGTCTAAAATACCTTTGTAAACTCTACTATCTGGGTATAAGAATTTGCGACTGACATTCTCTTATATTTTTGTGAAAGTTTTAATAATAATTATTTTTCTTATCCTAACATTTAAAGCGGCTTACGATCCTAACCAATTATACGTTGATAAATAAAGTGTCATTTATTGCATTAAATATTTATTCTATTGTTAATTAAAACATCTCTAATGTGACTCATGACGTCAGCTAGCCTCGTTATCTCACTCGCTATTGTTTGTATTGAATCTGTTAGCCTCTTGGAATTTTCCAGTTTTTCCTTCTCTAAGCGTAAAAATTCTGTAGCCTCATTATCGCTTTCTGTAACAACAGATATTAAATAATCTGAGGTAAATAATAGAATAATTGAATAAGTAATTTCGGAAAGGCATATCTAAAAATATAAATTATCTGTCAGTATATCTATAAATATATTATAGTTAACATCAAAAATATTTGTAATTCTGGGTTGCTAATGGACCCTAAATAATAATAATAACGTTTACTGACTCCAGAAAACCATAATAGTACAAACCTGAAATACTAGGGTTATAGAAACAAAATTGTAACTTGTACGTATTGTACGCTACTATATAAAAAATATAATTTAATAATTTTCTGACAAGTGCCCTTTTCGAAATTCAAAGTTTGCTAGTGCGCCTCTGCCAACCCCTTCAGGGATACAGGCGTGAGCTTATGTTATGTTAAATGTACGAATCCAGTGAGATAGATTTCTTAATCGTTACACGAACGAAGTCATCATCATCATCATCATCAGCCATAGGACGTCCACTGCTGAACATAGTCCCCCAAATATTTCCAGATCGACCTGTTGGAAGCGGCTTGCACCCAGCGACTTCCTGCGAACGAAGTCGCTAGATGTTAATTAAACATACCCAAATCGTCATTGTGTCCGTTCTTCTGTGGTCCTGTCCCCACTCTGGGCTTCCTGTCGACAGGGCTGGCGGGCTCACTGCGGTCGATATCAGACGTATCTTTCGACGAATGCCTGCGTTTACGAGCACGACGTGACCTCAGACGTGTTTCTAGAAATTTATTAAACAATATTTAGGTACACACGTAAAGAAAAAGATGAACGGAGCGATAGGAATCATGGACGTAAAAAAAAGATGGACGGAGGATTTTTTTACGTCCGTGCTAGGAACATTGAAAGTGAAGCAGGGTTTTCAGCCCATTCGATCTAATAGTCTATACTATCTATATATAATAGTCGATACTAATTCGCTAGTGTGCCTCTGCCTACCCCTTCGGGGATACAGGCGTGAACTTATGTTATGTTATGTTGTTAAACAATTCAAAATATTAAATAAGATGAAAATTAAAAATGTCTCCACGACGAACAAACCCGCAATATGTGTATGATTTATGCCTCTTATATGCGACAAACAGAAATCTGAAACTGCTAGATTTCGTGGCGCTGTATGAGAGTAGCTAGAGAAGTGAGATTTTTTTTTTTTTTTTTTTTTTTTTTTTTTTATAGCAAAGATTGGCAAACGAGCAGATGGGTCACCTGATGGTAAGTGATCTCCACCGCCCATAGACACCCAAGACACAAAGAATCATGGGTGCGTTGCCAACCTAAAAGGAGGAAATGGAAGGGGAGGGAACGGGATTGGGAAAGGGAGTGGGGAAATGGGCCACCGGAAATCTCACTCACCGAACGAAACGCGACAGCAAGCTGCCACTTTACGTCGGTTTTCTGTGAGACAGTGGTATCTAACCGGTCGAGCCGGCCCATTCGTGCTATAGACGTTACTGTCTACAGCGTGGCTCTACCACTTGAAAATGAATTGAGATGCCGCAGGTTCCAATAAATAAACTTGTATCTCCGTGTGAGGTCAGGATTAAGGGCACGTACCTATACTACGTGAACTGTTTTAGGGGGAAGTGGGATCTTAAAAATACCACGTTTTGGTCAGAGGGGGGGGGGGGTGTAATATGGTTGTGCGTTTCATTGCTAGCATTTTTAAGCTCATAGGTGGCAAACACAACATAATATAACACTGTCTCACAGAAAACCGACGTAAAGTAGCAGCTTGCTGTCGCGTTTCGTTCGGTGAGTGAGATTTCCGGTGGCCCATTCCCCCCCCCCCTCCCTTTCCCAATCCCTCTTCCCTCCCCTTCCATTTCGTCTTTTTAGGTTGGCAACGCACCCATGATTCTTATTGTGTCTTGGGTGTCTATGAGCGGTGGAGATCACTTACCATCAGGTCACCCATCTGTTCGGTAGCTTGTCTTTGCTCTAAAAAAAAATTTTTTTTTTTTTAAATAAATGATATATTTTAAACCATATTTATACATTACTACGTGAAAACTAGAGGGGGGGAGGGTCTTGGCATATACTTCAAGTGGTCACCAAAGGTAGGGGTAAAAAATTAAATACAATTGTGTCACATAGTATGGGTATGTACCGTAAACAGAATATTGGATGTTATTTATTTATTCAAATAGGTACTTACCACAATATTGATTTGCAGCAACCTCATCATTGTGATAATTATCTGCCTCTTCCTCTTCAGTGGCCTAAAAACATCACATGTGGTTATTTTTATTATACAGGGTGATAACAAAAACAGGTGAAAACATTAGCATTCAGCTGCAGTCATTAAAGGAAATAAAAAATATAGCCTCTAAATTATTTTTTCGTTCTACCTGCCCTTTTCCCACCTTAATGTGGGGTTGTCGCAACTCACGTTTTCAAACATATTGCAGAAAGGATTTGGCTTAGTTTTAACGACCGGTTGCCTGCCTGACGTCAACCCTTTTTGAGGAATCCAGTCCTGGGCAAATTAAATTAAAAACTCGTTTTGTCCGACCTGGGAATCGAACCCAGGACCCACAGTTCACAACCCCTAAGTGGTTAATAAAACAAAATAGTTTGAATAATGATGTCTATTCTGATGATGACTTACTCCTTCAGCCAGTGGATCATGTTTAATAACAATGCCGTCAACCGCACTGTCCCCTATAATACTGAGAATGACATCCTCCATAGCAGACAGTTGTGTCACACCATCAGGTGGTGTTCTGTTAGCATCCTTAGCTGCCTTCAGCTCTAAGGCTCTTCTCCGGACCCTGTACTTCCAATCAGACCAATACTGTAAACAATAATTAAAACACAATCATGATTATAATTGCAAATAAATGATTACCAATATTTTTAAATGAATTCCTAGGTGTTAACAATATAAATTAGTATTTTTTTTATTTTTAGGCTTTGTTGCTTCACGAGCACATCGCCTATGTGTATAGTTACATAATCCAATTGTTTTGAAAAATAACACTGGCACACTAAAAACATGTACCTACCTCCTATAACTTCCTATAACCACTATGGTTGCCATTGGTTTGGGGATTTTATTTTTGACTGTGATGTTTCATTGTTTTGTTTCCTAGTATTTTTTACTGTGTTCTTAATACCGCTTAGTAGGCAAAACTTGTATACTTATTATTTATATAGTATGATTTACCTATATAGATTCTGTAAGTAATAATCTACGAATCTTTACATAGTATAAAACAAAAGTCGCTCCCTGCTGTCTATCTGTCCCTATGTAAGCATAGATCTTTAAGACTATGCAATGGATCTTGATGCGGTTTTTTACTTTAGTAGAGAGAGTGATTCAAGAGGAAGGTCTATATGTATAATACATACATAAATTCATCACCTAAAACTACATAATGGGGGATGAATGTTTGGTCGACTCTCACGCGGGCATAGCCGCAGGCAAAAGCTAGTATACCTATTATAATTTTACCTTAGCCCATGCTTTTCCATCTTTAGTTGCTCCATCTTTAAATACATTAAGTTTCTTAGCACACGAGTTCCATAACTTAAGTGTATGCAGTTTGCCTCTTCGACCCCTCATGAGCCCTCTGGCAAGCTCAGTGTGTTCTTTGAGAAATTCTAACAACGCATTCAGCTGTTCAAATGTTACTTGTCTCTTTCTATGATCTAAAAATCAACAAAACATTGTATTCATACTGTAACTGAAGACATTCAACATTCATTTCTTTGCAGTAAACAACTAAACTTATAGAGATTAGAGAGTCGCACTTTATTCATATTTACTGTAATTTACTATAATTTTTGGAAGGGTTAATGTAAACAAACGATTTTGAATGAAATCAAAAGTCCATTACCTGAATCCATTTTTGCTTGCTTTTGTTATACACTTTATGAACTGCTATTCAACAAAAATATCCTGATTACCACAGCTTAATACTCACATAGCACAAAACAAAAGGATATCTAGATTTATTCTTTTCGTCCGTTTATTTTTATCGTTTTAAAATCGTTTCGGAAATAACATAGCCCTGTCTTGCAGTATTCGACATTATGACGAGTACAGCGAAATGCGCGCGCATAATTTGTTTTGATTGATTATTTTTTGTTTTTCAAGCGCTTCAATCACTAACACTAAAAACTAAAATCAAAGCTGAAAATTAATCATTTTATACAAGGATATTTATGGTGAAAAATAAACAAACAAACAAATGTGATGTGACAACGTAAACATTGGGATTTTGAATGACAGATTGAACACGATTATTACCAACTTAAAAAAATCTATGAAAACGCTTTTTGATATAGACGTATAACAGACGGTATAAGTTATAACAGATGCTACGTTAGTACGTAGCATAGTTGCTAAACTTAGTTTATTATATTCTGAAAAATATCCTATGTTCGCAGATGAAATATGCATTAGAATTAAATGATCTATGTAAATATGTTCTTGTACATAGATATAGTGAAAAGTGAGATCGCATCGTATTGATCAACATGAGCATCCGCAGCTAAAAGCTCAAGTACAGCGCTGAAAATGCTAAGCTTTCAAGATTCAGTTTCAATATGAACACAACAAATATTTACTTCCCGCCCGATACGTGATAACGCAGCTAAATTGAAAAGCTCTTTTCTTATTTAAATAACACATTGCAAGTGAGATTTTACATTAGGTTGCGTAAAAATCATTTGTGTAATAAAATTGACAAGTGTGTTGCATAGGTTTCCGATTTCGTCTTTCTTTGCATTGGTGAAAAGCTCTATGTGTAAAATAGAAATGGTACTGTAACATATTGTTGTTATACATTTTATAGAGCTTCAACATGATATTCGACAGCGCCAGATTCTTCAAGAGGGTGAGTTAAATGTAATCAAATGTAAATAAGGCATTTTCATTAACAGAAGCTTTTTATTTGAAAGCAGTTATATAAATATTTTATTTTGAATTAAATAGAGTATTCCTCTTATCTGGTGCTAATTCAAAATCATGCAAATATGTCCCAGATTGCAGTGAAAAATGTTATTGTGGCTCTATGTAGCTCTACATACATGCTATAAACAAGTCGAATAGGTACCTATTTGAAATTACAAAGTGTAGAGTGTGTTACCCATCGATATATTATTTACCTAGATGCACAGTTGACGCTCGGAAAATGGGACAGCAAAGAAGTGCTTAAGCACTCGTTTTGCCTACAGTCGGACGTCGATAGAATTCTAAATTTCAAAATTCAAATTAAAGAACGCATGCTCATTTCTTTTAAAAACCTACTTTATAACACGTGCTTAGGGTTATATTTGTGTTGATTTAATTACAACTTGTGATCGTTTTCTTTGTTTTATTTCTGAGACCACTTTTTAGGAGGATATTTGCAAAGAACTGTGCATCTACGATATGGTAATATATTGATGGTGTTACCGAATAATCAATAAACAAAAGAAATAAGTACTTGTAACCACGCTATTAAATATATTAAACATAGTTTTCAATCTGTACAGCTATGACGTAAGTTCTGTGATTGTAAACTCTACGTAAGCTTATTTAGTACAAATAAAGGCGCGTTTCCTGCACCTGTTTTTCTCGGAACAAAACACATATACTCAAAACAATTATTTTCGCTGTCTCCTGCTCCTAGAACTGAACCATAGATAAACAAGCGAAACCATGTTTTGTGCAGGTATTTTGTGTAATCTTTTAGTGCAGGAGACGTGGCTTAAAGTATGCAGCGCATTTTATTTCGCGCTATGTGTACGACATGGCATCGAGGAAAGTGTGTATGGTGATTGGTGAAATGGTGACTGGTGACGTACTATTTAAGAAAGGAATAGACTGTAAAGCAGGGTTGCCAATTGCCATACGTCCCGGTACGCCGGGACATGTTCCAGTTTGGAGTCCTTAGATAAAGTATAAATAGATTGGGCGTCTAGGTACTTAAATCTTGAATAAGTGAGATAGATAAATGCAGTTTACAGTGTGAGTGATAGAGACAGACGAAGAATTTTTTATCTCGTTCTGCGTATGCGTTTTTATTGTCTGACACCAACTCCGAATGTACCCCGAGTTGGTGTCAAACATCTTCCTGTGAAATGTTGACTTGCGTTTATGTGGTGTATTTCGTGTATATTGTGACAATTGTCATTATTCCAATAAGTATCAAATAATTGTGTGTCTCCAAGATGGTACAATGTTGCATTTTAGGCTGTTAAAGCCGTATTGAACGAAAATGAGAAAACATAACCTCTCATAGGTAAGTACCGATTATTAGCGTATATCCCGCAAATTTACTTGTGATAATCTCGGTAATGATAATTAGAGTTGAAATAAATGTAAACTTTCGCGGAATTCTCAAAGTAATATAAGAAATTCACATCGAAAAGAAAATAATTTTTATCCTATAACCTTTCCAAGTTTGATTGGTTATTATAATGCAACCATGTTGCTTTGTAAACCTGCATCTTTAATTTGGTGGCATTACATAAAATTTAGGGGTGCCAAGAAAACAAAAACTTAATTACCCCAAATTACGGGAAGTTTACATTGGACTGACTATAAAAATATTTTATAAGACTGAACAGTTTTTTTAACCGACTTCTAAAAAGGGGGGAGGTTAACAATTCGTCGAAATATTTTTTATGTATGTTCCCCGGTTACTCGAAGACGCCTGGGCCGATTTATTGATAAAATCAATTTGCATAAAGTATTTAAATGTTAGAATTCATTATTCCACAAAATCTATGGTGCGGTCACTTGAGTTTAACAAAAATGCGTGCTTAAAGCTTAATATTTCACTAATGAAAAATGGTTTTAGCAAACCTTCAAAGTATTTTGAACGACCTATTCAACGATATCCCACACTGTGGACAATGGAGAAAAAAATGTCATTCCTTAATTTACGTGTAGGGGAAGTACCCAAAATTGTTATTTTTTTTGCAATATTTTATTTTACACTTTTATTGGTCTGATTGATGTGTATTTCCATGCCAAATTACATCTTTCTAGTCTAAAATAGTCGTTGAGCTAATCAGCGGTCAGGCAAAAAGATAGACATGACGAAAATATAAGGGTTCCATTTGTGTCAATTGGCTTTTAGGACTTAAAAACTGAGCCTTCGCGGGACACTTAGCAGATGTGAAACATCGCAAATTGATCTTTACTAGTTTTTGCCAGCAACTATGGCCGTCTTGTCGATACGTTCTGAGGTTTTCATCCAATCTATAGGAAACATTTTAATGATTACAAAGAAATGTTAAAATATAAGTCTTTTTTAGTTTTTAAACTTGGTGACTATTGAAGTTATATATTTATTCATTGTTGATTATTGTTAAGAATGAAAGATTATTAGTTCATACTGTATTTGTAAGTAATAAAATATACTATAGTTTTTTTATTCCACTCCATCTTTTTCTTTTTTCAATCTGTCCTTATCACACAATGTAGGGTCGGTGCTTTAAGAAAATGTAATAATAATATAGCCCTATAATATTACTGTCTCACTGTTGGACACGGGCCTCCTCTATCAATTAGAGAGGTTAGGCCTTAGTCTCGCCTTTTTCAAAATGTTAATACATTAACCAAAAATAAGCCCTTTAGTTATTTCTGTAGAGTCCCTTCCTTGGTCTAGTGGCAGCATGTGTGGTCTGTGGACCGGGGAAAGTCCTGGGTTAAATTCCCAGTTCTGGCAAAGCAAATTTTCTAATTTAATTTGCCCGGGACTAGATCCCTCGTAGAGGTTGATGTTAGGCAGGCGACTGGTCGTAAAAATTAAGCCAAATCCTCTGTGCAACATGTTTGAAAAAGTTTGTTGCGCCGACCCCACATTAAGGTGGGATAAGGGCAGGTAGAAAAAAAGGAGTTATTTCTGTAGAGACGCTTTTAAATTTTTATCTTTATCTTTATTATAACATAACATAAGCTCACGCCTGTACCCCCGAAGGGGTAGGCAGAGGTGCACTAGCGAACTTGTACACCCACATGTCGCGGAGCTTAGTTCCGTCCCAGATGTGATAGGGGGCAAGCCTATCGCCATATCGGACACAAATTCCAGGCTTATATTGAAAAATCCATTATCACTTTGCCTGACCCGGAGATCGAACCCGAGACCTCAGGACGGTAGTTGTACCGAAATAGAACCACGCCACCGAGGCAATATAAAAAAAAATATATACATTTTTGTTTTACAATTATCCACATATTGAAGGGTAAATTTTTCTCACAAGGTATCCCTGTGTTTTATGTCTGTCCCTTACGGGTATACGCGCATGGCTACTCTATTCATTCTTTCTCTAAGTTTGGAGTCTTGTTTTTTTTTTTTTATTGCCAAAGTGGGCAGACGAGTTAGCGGTCCGCCTGATGGTAAGCGGGCCCGCCGCCCATACACTTAAGCAATGCCAGGCGCACAGCCAAGCCGCTGCCTACCGGGAAGTGAGTACTCTTTTTAAACCTTGTATCCCAATGTACTGATAGGAACGTACTATTTTCTTAAAAACTTATTTTTGGTCTAAATGTCCCGGTCAACATTCAAACATTTATAGCAGCCCTACCGTAGAACTCCTATTTTGGTTACGGAAATAATTAACCGACTTAACCACTGTTGTAACAGAGAAAACCGACGGGAAGTGACAGCTTGCTCTTGCGTTTCGTATGATGAGTCAGATTTTCGATGTCCCATACAAGAGTGATTTTAAAGCGACCATGAAGCCACGTCTACTGCACATGTTTTTTTCTAAACAAAACACTAAAACACATACGCAAAACAACGATTTTAGCTGTAGAACTGCTTGTAGAACAATGCACCATAGATAAACAATGCATGTTTTGTGTAGGTGTGTTGTGTAATGTTTTAGTGCAGGAGACCCGGATTAATATGAACAAACATGTTGAGAACGTTTTAAAAGCGTCGCCGCTGAAAATCTCTCATGCGAATGAGAGTTTAATACATGAACTCATTTGTTCCATTTCAACGCTTTTTTAACGATCGTTATAAAGCTCTCGTGCGAATGAGTCCTCAGTTAAGAAATAAACATTGTGTTTTTTTTTATCTAGGTAGATAGATGTCGCCACAGTAAGTGAATATCTTATTAAGTGAATGTTAGCTTTGATTATTCTCCAGCTACAGGTAAACGCAGAGCGAAAAGATTTTTGAAGGTGTCTTTGGAATCCATTTTTTTAAAATCCGCAAAAAGTTTACTATGCAACTAACTCTACATAATAGTGTACCTAAAGCCGCGTCTCCTGCAGTAAAACTTTACACAAAACACCTATATAAACACGGTATTTTTGTCTATGGTCCATTGTTCTATGAGCAGGTGACAGCGAAATACGTTGTTTTATGTAGGTGTTTTTGTTTTGACTGCCTCGGTGGCGTAGTTGTATTTCGGTACGACTACCGCCCTGAGGTCTCGGGTTCGATCCCCTGGTCGGGCAGTTATATTGGATTTTTCCATATCAACCCGGAATATGGGATTTGAACACGATATGGCGATAAAGCCGTCCCCTATCACATCTGGGACTGAACTAAGCTCGACGAAATGTAGATGTTCTAGTTCGCTAGTGCGCCTCTGCCTACGCCTTGGGGGATATAGGCGTAAGCCACGCTATGTGTGTTATGTGTTTTGTTTCGAAAAAACACGTGCAGGAGACGCGGCTTAAGTTGACGTCGTAGCTAGCAAGAAACATCTTACAGTGTTCCAAAATACAGGGGGGCTACCACAACCTCTTATAGCAGTATTATTATAATCTTACTTGTACCGATTCCCATACAAAACAAACGAAGAACGATTATAATACTGCCATAAGAGGTGGTGGTAACCCTGCAGGCCTACAAAATAGAGCCACACATTGAATGTGCATCTAGGTAGTAAATTCGACGAAATACTCGTGGGACATTTCATCAACTTAATTGCATTGAAGTCATTCGAACTACTTTATGTTCCATTTAAGTTAAAGCATTGCTTTGCCAAATGGAAAACAGAGCGGAAAATATCGCATATGTACTTACTCGTAGTTGTGCGCCGGCTCATCCGTGATTTATTTTAAGTTTAATTTTAAAACTGACTGGCATAGATATTCTATTTATAAATTTTTGTGTCCGCTTTTGTGCCCTCAATTTTTAAATGCATTGTACCTATACCTTTTCTAACCTATGTTCTATTACCAATTATCCAAGATTTTGTTGAGCAGACTCTTCTACACCACGCTTTTGGAAACTACAATAGTAGTTATTCTGTATTCCGCATAAATGAAAGTAACCATACATTTCCCGTGAATTGTGAAAATTACCTTCCCACTGTTTAGTGAAATTTATATTTTTCCAATAGACAAACAGCTGCGCCTTATTATTTTGTCAAAGCTATAACATTAAAGTAATGAGGCGGAGGCGGGCGCGACAGCGGAATAACCGGAGAACTTGGTTAAACTGCCTTACGGCCAGTTTCAATAAAGAATCTCAGTTTGAATGTGCAGATAGATTACAAAAATTAGCCAATAAGAACACAGTTTGAACATGACTCCGTCAAATGACATGATTTGATTGGTTCATAATCGTGATCTATCTGCACTCTAAATTGAGATCGTTTATTGAAACCGGCCGTTAATAATTCAGTGCGTATTCTACTTTATTTCTACCTGCCCTTATCCCCTTAATGTGGGGTCGGCGCAACACACTTTTTCAAGCATGTTGCAAAAAGGATTTGGCTTAGTTTTTACGTCCGGCTGCCTGACGTCAACCCCCTCTGAGCGATCTAGTAATAATCCATGCCTCCCCCAAAGCTTTTATTATAATTAAAGATTATTTAATTTTAATATTAACCTTTATTTGATGTAAATCTAATCCATAAACGCTCGAAACTCCTACGCGAAACCTCGTCATTTACTCGTTTGAATTAAAAACGTATACAGAAAGATGGTGGATGAATCACTAAAATGCTTACTAATGTTTGCAAATTAAATAGATTACAGTAACGCAGCAACATAAGGGCATGAAGTCGAAACTAATGTGTGCTTTAGTGAAACTATAAAACGGTCAGATACCTTACCGCATCATTGTGGCGGAAAGAAAATTTTTCAGTTCGTTTTCCAATGTTAATTTAATCTATTCAATAATTTATTTGTTAGAAATTAGGTCTGTCATCGTATGTCGACGAAATAGGGATGAATAATTATAGGTACATAGCTACATATATTTTTATTTCTATCTATAATATGGACTACTCAATGTGAAAGCAGTCGACCTTATCGCCATCATAATCATCAGCCACAGGACGTCCACTGCTAGACATAGACCCCACCAAAGATTTCCATCTCGACCTATTGGAAGCAGCCTGCATTGAGCGACTTCCTGCGACCTTTATCAGGTCGTCTGTTCACCTAGCATGTGGACGTCCAACGCTTATATCCAACGCTTACGCCATATTAGGCTCAAATTCCAGACTCCGGGCTGATATTAAATAGAAAAACGCACTTTGCCCCTGGGGATCGTACCCGAGAACTAAGGACGATAATCGTACCGCACAGCGGCGGAAGCAATACAACTACACTACGCAGTGAACTTGCCATTATGGCATGTACACACCAACCGAACGAAAGTTCGCGAATCTACGGTTGTTGCGTTCATCATACAAACATCAAACAAACACACAACATCATCAAACAAACTTTCGTTGTTGTGTGAATGCAACAGGTATAGATTCGCGATCGTTCATTCGGTTGGTGTGTAGTTTTATTACCCGCTACAGCTTATCACGCTGCCAGCATCGTGTTCTCGGCCTAAACGCTACTAGTTTCTTCCAACAGTGGATTAAGTACCTTCGCACTGACCGCGCGTGTTTGCATTCGGAAAATTCCGGAAATAAATTTCCCGAAGAGTGCGTTTTCGCGCCAAAATTACGTAAGGCCATGTCTTAAAAATGTTCTAAAACTGTTTATGCGTATTACATTATGGAAATAACCGTTGATGTGGTGAGTTTTATATCACATTCCAGTGGATTTTTTGGATGCCAAATGGCTTAAAGTTAAGACGAAAATACATAAATATGCCAAAAATGTAACTTCATAATTTTGTATAGAAAAATTTAAACGTTTTAAATTCCTACATTTCTTAGTTTTTTGTCGAATTCTTACATACTGATAGATAAAATAAAACTCAATAAAAATAATTAAAGTCTATTTAAAGATAAATAGTGGAACTAGTGGAAGTTATTCCCCAGAAGATGAATCCCGCAGACGTTAATGTCAGGCAAGCAGCCGGTCGTAAAAACTAAGCCGAATCATTTCTACAACATGTTTGTAAAGTGTATTGCGCCGACCCCACATTAAGGTGGGATAAGGGCAAGTAGAAGGAAGGGTAGTGAACGTTATTTGCGAATTTATTTTTGTTTGGTGCGTAGGCGTGTTGTGTAAAATGTCTAAATAGCGTTTCGCGTGTAAAGTCGCTGAGTGCTTGTACGTAAGAATAATTAAGCTGTTATCCTTAACAACCACTTAAAGACACGCCAAAATAACATTTGGGTATTTGACTAATTTTTTAAATTAATTTTATATGAAATCGTCGTCTAAAATATAGAACAGAAAGAAATATTGAAATATTATCAAAAATAAATAAGTTATAAGCCTTTAAAGTTTGGTGTAACCTTCAAACTGCGGGAAAGAAAAGTATCAGTAAGATCACGTCACCACCATAACGGTACGTGCGTTGAAAAGGGATAGCAAGATGCCCCCACTCCAGAATTTAAAATATGAATTACTTCTTCATTTTTCAACCAATTTCGATGCAGTGTTTACAGAAGGGTTTCTTTTTTCGTTTACATATAAATAAATATATGTACAAAATCAAATATAGTCAACAACCCATTTAGATTATACCTAGGTTAGGGCCTTAGGCGGATCTCATACTGAATCGCATTCCAGCTCGGTTGGCGGTGTCGAAGCATCGCGCTTTATATTTACGCGATTTTTTTTATAGCAGAGACTGGCCAGCGAGCAGATGGGTCACCTGATGGTAAGTGATCTCCATCGCCGCTAGACACCCAAGACAAGAAAATTATAGACATGCCAACCTAAAAGGATTATGGATTGGGAATGGGAGTGGGGTAATTGGGCCACCGGAAATCTCACGAAACGCGACAGCGTGCTGTCACTTTACGCCGGTTTTCTGTGAGACAGTGGTGTCAAAACGGTCGAGCCGGCCCATTCGTGCTGTAGACGTAATTGTCTACAGCGTGGCTCTACTCATTTTTTGTGTGATGTTGTTTTGCGTTTTGTTACAAATATTAACATCAATGATCAATCGTCTCGTCAAACGAGCAGAGGCGTAGCGTGTATACAGACGTGGGCGACGTCGCATCAGCTAGGCCCCTTTTCTTTCTTTCCCAAGATATATCCAATAAGAGGGGCTTCTAGCGAGGTCCCAAACAAACACGATTTTTGGGACGTTTTCGAGCGTAAAAGTGATCAAGTGAAGTTATATGTGGTAAAATCTGTGGGCACCGCATTTAAAGAAGCTTCGCGAGCCCCTTTAAGTGCTAGGCCATGGGCGAGGGCCCACTTCGCCCTTGCTACGCCATTGCAAACAAGTCTCCCAAAGTGGTCTAATTTAGCAATAAAACCGTTTATATAAACTAGCGTAGCGCAATTCCTTAACCCGTTTCGGTGAGCGGGACGGTGTAAGATCGCCTTAACAAAACATACCTGTAAGAACTAGGTACATTTTCTCGTGAAATACATCGTTTTTTCCGTAGGACTTTACGCAGGCGACACGACGCCACTCATAAAATAAGCTAAAATTTTCGGCAACACTCACGTATTGGTAAAGCCTTGTACTTGCCCTTAGTAAAAAGGTAAGGTCAAAGACACGACTTCTAGTTTTTTAAGTTATTAAATATATTTGTACTATCAAATAAAATGCATGTCGTAGTTTTATGAATGCAAGAACGTAGTAATGAGATTTCATAAGAGGGACAGATTTTAAATCACCATTTCAAGTTAAAAACATAAAGATCTTTAGAAGAGGCAGAATTCAGTGGTAGGTCACTAGACGCAGGCAGCGTTTGGCTTGAATACAGGGTGTTTCATAAAGTTGGTCTCAATAATAACTACACTTAAAGAGAGGATGGCTAGGAATCTAATATTAAAGTTTAAAATTTCGCAAGACTCATAGATTTTGAATAATAGAAACTTGAAATTGTGGCGAAAAATGTTATTCTGGCGCATTGGGTCAACTGCAATACATTTGAAAACCACCTATGATGTAATTAATTATTTTTAGCATACAAAAAACCATGCCTATGCAAATAACGACAATTTACATATCGCATTCTGATTTTAATATCCCCATGCTCAATTATTGATTCAAAAAATTAAGTAAATTTTTTTTTTACTTTACCATTACGTTTTAACGGCCGGTTTCAATAAACGATCTCAGTTTAAAGTGCAGATAGATCGCGATTATGAACCAATCAAAACACATAAGTTACGGAGTCATGTTCAAACTGAGTTCTTGTTGGCTAATTTTTGTAATCTATCTGCACATTCGAACTGAGATTGTTTATTGAAACCTGCTGTTAATCGTTGTCCTGTAAGTGGAATTGTTATTGAAATAAAACTATTCTTACGGATTCTGTCACGATTAGGTTTTAATTATCAACGTCGGGAATAATAATTAAAACCTAATCGTGATAGAATCCGTAAGAATAGTTTTATTTCAATGTATAATATTCGCGTAAACTTAAGAAATCAGTATGGAATTGTTATTGGTACAAACTTTATGAAACACCCGGTATAGCTCACCTATAGCAGTTAATGCTTACAATGTATAGAATAGCAGTAGCAATTGTTATTTCGTTGTCTATTTGCTCATCAAACTTACCACCAATTTTACGGTTGGCACCGTTTTTTTACATACTTTTTTCCCCGGAGGCACTTTCGCCAAGGTCATATCGGGCCCGGATATGATAGTATGCGAGCCTATCGCCATAGCGGCCAAAAATTCCAGACTCCGGAATGATAATGAATAGAAAAACCAAATATCACTTTGTCGGACCCGGGAATGTAACCCGAGACACTGGGATGGTAGTCGTACGGCGCATGCAATATAATAACTACTCGTACGTGATCGAGACAGTCTAGCAAAGTTTGTTAATATTGAAAAACAGTGTCACCTTAAGAATTATTATGATTTTTTTCTCCTATGCCTTCTTGTACTTGTACTTTTCTTGTAACAGAAGGTAGCAAAATTAAAGTTGGTGTGTAAAGCCGCGTATCCTGTACTAAAACATTATACGAAACACCTACGCAAACACGGTATTTTTGTCTATGGTCCATTCTTCCATGAGCAGGAGACAGCGAAATACGTTGTTTTGAGCAGGTGTTTTTTGTGTTTGTTTCGAAAAAACATGTTGAGTGGTAGAGCCACGCTGTACAGTTATGTTTGTCTACAGCACCAATGGGCCGGCTCGACCGGATTAATCCAACGTAGAATGGTAGCTCGCTGTAGCGTTTCGTTCGGTGAGTGAGATTTCCGGTGGCCCAATTCCCCCCTCCCTTTCCAATCCCTATTCCCCTCCTTTTAGGTCGGCAACGCACCCATGATTTCTTGCCTTAGGTGTCTATGGGCGATGGAGATCACTTACTATCCGGTGACCCATCCGCTCGTTTGCCAGTCTCAGCTATAGAAAAAAAATTGCAGGAGACGCGCCTTAATAGTTTCATGGTCGTGAAAATGAACGACCGTCCCCAGTTTTGCCATCGCCTATTGATACCGGTCGGTAAACACCGGCCGACTACTCTGATGTACAACTTAGCTAATTTGCCGCACCCACTCTTTAATCACTTTATCCTGTGTACAGGGATAATTAATCAAAATGACATACACAAGCTATTAATGAAGCAACAATGTTACTGGAATTACTTAATTATGGGATTTCTCGGGCTTGCTTTTGCAAAATGAGTGGTTGAAGCCAACTTAGCCAAATAACCTCATTATGTTTTTATTTCCGCATTTAGAACAGATTTATTTTAAGAACGGAATATTATAAGACATGTGAAAAGAAAACCCACATTTTAAAAGCTTCTAACCCAATTTAAAGTTCAAAATCGACGTCTAATGTTCTCAATTCGCGACCAGCGACTCGGGAGTGGTGGCATTGGTAAAACACATTTCCATGCAATGACAAAAAAGTGCGTTTGCTCTTCAGCAGCCCGAGCAGGAACATTTCTGACAACCGTAAATGTATTCGTGCTCGATGCGCGTCTATGAAATTTGTATGAAATATTAACCAAACGTCATCAGTGCGCAGCGAACTCGAATACATTTACATTTACATTAGATTTTCGTGCTCGGGCTACAGTTGGGGAATTATATTAATTAAATAACCCTTGAGAATCAGTCAACCTCATAAGTTTTGAGCCTCCTAATACACCCATGGTAGTTTAGCTGTCATAGTTGTATGATGTATTTTTTATCTGAGCACGGCAAAGTGACTAAACCACACTAAATAGTAAGTGCAAAGCAGCCGAAAATAACCAGCGACCGCCTACAAACAATCGGTTCATCGTTGGCCACCAGAATCATGCCGGCCTATTAATGCTTCAGACTGAAGCGGGAGAAGTAAACGAGGGGCACGTGACAGGACAGGGCGAAGACCGATGTACCCCCATACCTGCCTCAACCAACCATCAAGTCGCAAGCCCCTCGAGAAAACCAGATGTACACATTACACAGGCTGGTCCTGGAAATCACCAAGGATCACTATAGCAGATTTTAACACGACGTGTACGGTGGTCGCTATCCGTTTGGCTACGAATATCCTTCCACCAGCTAATGCATGTCTCTGGTATAAAAAGGCACATAAAGATCCAATAACATTAGTATTCCAAAACATTTTGTTATCACTTACCATACAGATCTCGCCAAGCTGGCGACTTGTGCCGGTGTCAACGAAGCGAGGACGCGACGCCGCCATTAGCCTCCGAACACCTGTGATTTGAATACGAAAGCGCCGCTAAGTGCTTTCGACACTCGTAAACAATCGTGATGAGCAATCGGCATCGAACAATGATGCATTTAATCGTGTTTATTGGGTACCTAACCTTGACGATTGTACCATCAACTAGTATTTTCAGAACTGGGCCTATAGCTGTAGCAATCCTACATACATAATTATAACTATAAAAATAAAAAATCACTAATAACTATGTCTTTGTTGTTATTATAAAGTGTTTGGACATGATGAAGTACTGATATTTAGTATTCTTTAGGTGCTTAATTAATAACGCCAGCTTTAACAGTAAAGCAAAACATAATAAGGAATCTGAGTCTCAAAGACTGTTATAAAAATATCTAGGGTGGCTCCATATTTTGGTTAAGAGCTGTTAAAGGAGTACAGAGTCAACTCCTCAGTAATCAACAGCATATATGTCGCCACAAAATAATTGAAGTTTAACGCGGTTAAAACGTCATTAACCAAAACCATCTTCAAAAATGACACTTACGTACAGGAACGGGTGACAACATTCCTCTACCAGAAGTGCTGCTGTAGTCAGGCACGAGTGCACGACACCCGTCTGACTAGGAATTCTTCCCCCCGGTGGACGAACACTGTCACTCGTTCCTCTAAACATTTTTATTGTCGATCGACTTCCAAAAAGGAGACGGTCCTCAATTCGTCTGTATTTTTTTTGTATGTTACGCAATATCTCCGCCAAATGTGGACCGATTTTCGAAATTGTGTGTTCGATAGAGGTTATTTCAAGGTGGTCCCATATAAATTTGGTCACGATAGGATAAGTTTTAAAGTCGGACCGTTAAGTTTTTAAACGTGTGATTATATTCGTATCGACACTGGCACCGACTGCAAAGACTCCTAAAAAGTTGTTTTTACATAAAAATACATAAGCTCATGCCTGTATCCCCGAAGGGGTAGGCAGAGGTGCAATAGCGAACCAGAACACCCACATTTTGCGGAGCCTAGTTCCGTCCCATATGTGATATGGGGCGAGCTCAACGCCATATCGGGCACAAGTTCCAGACTCCGGGTCGATATGGAAAAATCTAATATCACTTTGCCCGACTTGAGGATCGAACCTGAGACCCCAGGACGGCAGTCATACTGAAGTACAACCACGCCACCGAGGCAGTCTGTCATTTTCGAGTATGTCATTTTTGAAGTCGGCTTTAAGTTTTAGACTTCTATTATTCCTGCCTTATGCTGGTTATCAATTCTCGGCTGTGTGTGTTCATGGTAGCAAGACGTATTTAAGTAGCGACTATTCAAATGTCTGCGAACACATCGACAAGGAGTGGACACCGTTTATGTGTTGGCGAGTTTTATGGCCACGGTAAAATGATCGTAAAACACAGTCGCCATGCTCTTTCAAGTGTCGTCCACAAAATTAGGATGGATTAATGCTCGTATTTTATAACTGGACGCAATAATAACGGCACTCTTATTACCAATATCCACAGTCACGCCTATTTTATGGTACACCTTCTAGGTTTTGGTATTTTGCGTCTATAGTATTATGGGTAGTTATGCGTCATACATATTCAAGATTTAAGGTTAGTAGCCTTTCCTAGTAGAATATCTTATCAAAGATTCAATGGCACAAGCAGATAAATGAGCTATGACGTAATTTACATCATTTGCTAGCACAAGCCACAAGAAATTAGATTCTGAAAGAAAGGTGTTTTGGACCTTCGAAAATCTATTTCATCCTAATAAGTGGTCTGATGAAATAGCATAATATAATTTATGTTTATGTAATAATGTAGTAATGTGCATAGCTCACGCCTGTATCCCCGAAGGGGTAGACAGAAGTAAACTAGCGAACTAGAATACCCACATTTCGCCGAGCTTAGTTCCGTCCCAGATGCGATAGGGGGCGAGCCTATCGCCATATCGGGCAGAAATTCCAGACTCCGGGCTGATATGGAAAAATCCAATATCAATTTTCCCGACCCGGGGATCGAACCCGAGACCTCAGGACGGTAGTCGTACCGAAATACAACTACGCCACCGAGGCAGTCAAGTCACTCAAGTCTGATAAAATAGATTTTCGTGTAACCTATCATCTTGGTTTTATGAGACATTTTGGTACTTTTTTTTTAACAATATTTGGAGGAGACTCTGCTACTGGTATACAGTTGACCCCTCCAAATCTTCTTTGCTACATCCTAAGACATGATACATTATTGTGGTTGACATATAACTTGTTAGTACGTTATACAACCCTTCAACTCTAATATATTTGTCGCCTCCTTGGTCTAGTGGCATATATGGAGATCCTGGGTTCGATTTCCATGTTGGGCAAAGCGAGTTTTCTAATTTAATTTCCCGCGGGACTGAATTCCCCAGAGGGGGTTGACGGGCCGGTCGTAAAAGCTTAGGCAAATCCTTTGTGCAACATGCTTAAAATAGTGTCTGTGTCGCCGACCTCAATTTAAGGTGGGATAAGGGCAGGTAGAAAGAAAACTCTTCAACTCTATTATACTACCTTAGAAAGATTAGAGAGGTATGTTCGAGAATCAACGATGTATATTGTTTCAGCACACCGTGCACCCGTCAGCGGGACTGCCGCAAGTGTCCAAGATTCCTTTTGCCAAAGGACCTTATGGTTCCTGGTGTACGCCTGAATCGTCACCGATACACAACAAGTAAGTATAAACATAACATAACATGAACTCACGCCTGTATCCCCGAGGCGCACTAGCCATCTAGTACACCCACATTTTAGTTCCGTACCAGATGTGATAAGGGCGAGCCTATCGCCATATCGGGCACAAATTCCAGATTCCGAGCTGATATGGAAAAATGCAATATCACTCTGCCCGACCCGGGGATCGAACCCGAGACCTCAGAACGGTAGTCGTACCGAAATACAACCACGCCACCGAGGCGGTATGTGACTAGATAAATCTTTATTTTTTTCTCATGGGGTCGGTGCAACACACTTTTTCAAGCATGTTGCAGAAAGGATTTGGTAAAATTTTTACGACCGGCTGCCTGCCTGACGTCAACCCCCTCTGGTGAATACAGTCCTGGGCAAATTAACTTGGAAAATTAGCTTTGCCCGAACTGGGAATCGAAACCATGATCTCCCGGTCCACAGCCCATATATGCTGCCACTAGACCACGGAGGCGACAATGTGACTAGATAAATCAATAATTTAAATCGATTTGTAATTTGAAATCATGTTTGTAATAAAATATCATCTAACTCATCTGTCAGCTGCATATCTAGTGAAACCTTGGCTTCCAATCCTTTCAAAGCTAAATGGGCTTGTATTCTCCATTCTAAATACACATAAGTTATCCAGAATTGTATTTTGTGCGTCTGTGGCGACAGGCTCTGGAAATTCATTCGCAAACCGAGGCTAAATAGTTGCACATCTGTGTACCTCTTCAAAGACTATGACAGCCTCCGTGGCGCAGCGGGCGAATAGCCGGCTGTGAAGCGAGAGGCCGCGGGCTCGATTCCTGCATTGAGTCAAATGTTTGTGTGGCCCACAGATATTTGTTTCAAGTGTGGGTGTTGTGAGACCGAAAGTCTCTCATAGTCTCTGACACCCACGATACACGTTATACCTAGTATGGGGTCAGGACTAGGTGTGTGACTGTGGGTGTATTTATTTATTTATTGTTTGCAGGCTTACTCAAACTGTATCAAATATCGAAACGAAGACCCAGATAAAAGACACTCAACAAAAACATGAAAAGAAGTAAGTAAAATTACATAATTTTACTGTGCAATGTTAATAAATTTAAATAATTTTACTAAATTCAAAAGAAATACCAAAAATACATACTAAATAAGTTAACCCAATACTAATTAATTTAAATTAAATTTAGTTTTAATTTAGTATGTTGTCAACAAAATCATGTTTGACATAGTTTAAAGTCGTGGTTTTCTTCCAGTCCAATAATTCCTCAGCAAAAAGTGCGATTATTTTCAACCACACCACCCCCAGGATACAAATCGTCTCGTGAACAAAAAGACGTGATAACTGAACTTAAAGAGATTAAGGAGACAGTATCAAGCAACACCGAGAAGTGAGTATTCAAAAATGAAATTGACCGCGAAATTTACCTTTACTCTTAATCAATACATATTATAATTCACTGTATGTTATATAAAATACCTACCTATCTACTTATTATCATCAGCATCATTATGTAGTTACATACAAGCACACACTCATTTCATCATCATCATAATCATCAGCCATAGGACGTCCACGGCTGAACATAGGCCTCCCCCAATACAAACATTTACAAACACAATATTACGCACACATAGCAAGACGTGAAAACCATTATAATACGGCAGAAAGCCTCTGGGAATACAAAACTCCCGCAACGAAATCAATCAAATAGAAAAATAAGGAGGAATTGGAAATATCATCGTTGCTTATTTAAATTACCATATTTATTTTAGAACATATGGCTCCCCAAAGATTTTCAGATTGCCTTGTTAGAAGCGGCCTGCATCCGGCGACTTCCAATGACTTTGAGGCCTATATTCAGAAGTAGACGTCCTACGTCTGATGATTGTGATGATGATGATTTCATTTTAGACCACCAGTCTGTGAAGACAAACCCGCTCCAGTAGAGACTCCACAGAGTCCAGTACCAACATCGCCGTCACGCAAACAGTGCACAGGATTTCTCAAGTTGCCTACATTCTGTGATCCTTTCGTACCCATCGATCCTCAAGGTACGTTCACGTATGCACGCATGTATCTCCGAAGAGTAGGCAGACGTGAACTAGCGAACTAGAGTATCCAGTATCCAAATATCGCCAAGCTTATCCGTTCTTTATGTGGCGAGCCTATCGCTAAAAGAGCGTTAATTTAATGTCCAGGCAGCTCATATAGTTATATTTTGTTAAACGATAGCAGAGACCCTGTGGGATACCAATTAGTGGCAATTGTGTTAATAGTCATTAATTTATAGATTAACAGTTGTGTAACTTACAAATACGAAGTCGAAAGCTTCGACCACCTTGGAAGACTCATCTACGGCCCGAGCAGGAAAATTTCTGACAATCGTAAATTTATTCAAGTTCGATGCGCGTCTATTAAATTTGTATGAAATATTAACCAAGTGTTATCAGTGCGCAGCGAGCTCGAATACATTTACGATTGTCAGACATTTTCCTGCTCGGGCCGCTGATAATCATATCCACGCAGCACATCATATATCATATCATATCGAATGGCACCTGTCTGGCTCTTGCGTGGCTAATAAGCTAGAATTTAAATTCAAAATAATGACAGTACAAAGTTTCCATCTAAAAAATACTGTAACTTAGTCATGTGTAGTGCAAATCCAGAAAAAAATAAAGTAAAAATAAATAAATAAATCCGGCTTCTACGTCATGTATTTTTTTCCTGACTCTAAAAAAAGTCACCCGGTATAATTATTTATTAAATCTTGAATTCAGTTTCGTGAAACCTTTCCTAATCCCCAGGTCGCGTGTACATAACCTGGTTGCTGTTGGTAACATTCTGCTACAGCTACAATGCTTGGTGCATCGCTCTCCGTGCCACCTTCCCCTACCAGACCCCTGAGAATACCGCCATATGGATGACCGCCGACTACTTCTGCGACCTGGTGTACTTGCTTGACGTGCTGCTGGTGAAGCCGAGGCTGATGTTCCTGCATGAGGGGTTCTGGGTCGACGATCCGAACGAGACTAAGAAGAATTATATGAAGAAGTTACAGTACAAAGTAAGTTGGGCTGATAGGTGCTCTAGCTGCGAGCAGGAATGATTTTGATAATCTAATTCAGATCGAACTGGATGCACGTTCTTGATATTTGTATGAAATTACCTTATTTCATCAGCGCATCGAGCTTTGAATTTAAGTTAAAATGTTATTTCTGTTCGGGTTTCTGAGTTTTAAAAACTAATGACTCAATCAAATCATATGTGTCCAACAAATTCAAGCTGGAACTACATAGAAGCAGAGAATGATAGATTAACTGACTCCGGCCGTGTCGTTATATGTTAAAGTTGCTACTGCTAAGATTACGTAGCATCAATAGGAATTAGAAACTTCAGTAGACCTTTTCGATTTGTTTCAGTTCGATGTCATCTCACTTACTCCTCTGGACCTGTTGTACATCTACTTCGGCACGCATAGGGTGGCGCTTCGATTCCCGCGGCTGCTGAAACTGCAAACTTTCTGGGAGTTCCACCAGGCTATGGATCGAGTGCTCTCTTCACCTTACGTGGTAAGTAACATTGAGGATGTCGATGTTTGATGTTTTAGAAAATTATGTAATTAAACAGTTCTTGTTTTATTATCTGACTGTCCCGTTTAGAGGGTTTTTTAATTTACGAAGATGCACGATTAGATGGCCCACTTAGTAAGGTTTTAAAGATCGCCGATAATTATCATCAATGCCAAGTATACAACCTAGCTACTGTTGAAAGTCTTAGGAAAAGGGGACAAATTCAAGCTTCTGAAAATCTTACACATTGTCAGCAGTGGACGTCCTATGGCTGATGATGATGATGACTCATTGTAAGCAACAGTAAACTTTCCTTTCACGTCGATTTTCTGTCATCTAGTGGTAAGAATCTTACTATCCGTAGCGTGATCCATTCGTGCTGTAGGCAACATTGCGTCTGCTCTACCTTCTTCGAAATTAATTTTATTAGGAATAACTGTCCTGTATTCAATAGGAACTTCATCATCATCATCAGCCATAGGACGTCCACTGTTGAACATAGGCCTCCCCCAAAGATTTCCAGATCGAACTTTATCTTATTATATTGTCACCAGGTCAGGATCGGCAAGACTCTCTTCTACATATTCTATCTAATCCACCTTAACGCATGCGCGTACTACGCCATGAGCGATTACATCGGCCTCGGCTCCAACGGCTGGGTCTATGACAATGAAGGCAACGCCTACATCCGCTGCTTCTACTTCGCCACCAAAACTGCCACCTCCATAGGGAAGAACCCTAAACCTGAACAGACCATCGAATACCTGTTCATGACCGCGGCGTGGCTTATGGGCGTCTTTGTGTTCGCATTGCTCATTGGCCAGATAAGGGATATTATAGCAACTGCTACGAGAGCTAGGGTAAGTATTTCTACATGTCTATCTAGAATAATCTAGATATAACTAGTGGTCGCCCAGTCGTCTGAATTCCGCCATGAATAATTTATTTTTTAAGTTTGAACTTTATTAGGATTCTTTTGTCAAAAATATATAAAATATGCACTGCTTCACCAAATTAACTTTACCTGTGTCAAATTTCACGTTCATCCGTTCGCGCAATTCTCTTAAAAAGGTCCAAACTTTTCGCTTCACGTATTAATATTAGATCATTGTGTATCTTATAACAGTCATCGATCGGAAGCTCAAACTCTAAAATTCTTTGTACCACCTTTTCATTATTTCCACCTGCCTTTTGTAACATGTAATGTAATGTAATAAGTAATAAGTGTATGTTTGGTCGATGTGTCAGGTTAAAACAAATTAAAAACCAAAGACCGAGATGTTCTCATACAATCTATATATTATTAAAATATCACCATAATTACAATTACATTACTTTTATTCTTATAAAATAAATACAGAGCGGGTCGTGAGCCTACTGGATTCGCTATCGTTCAATGCTCGAGTACATTTAATTTTGATGTTATGATAGTAAACTGTTACCACAAATACAAATACAAAGGAAACTAAAAGGGGCGCCACCAGCCTCCGGGACAGACTGGAAATGGAATACGGAGGTACCTTCTAAAGGGTTTGCGGAGTGGAACTCGCAGCCAACTCCGAGCACAACCTCATATAAAATGGAGTGATCCACCAAACACGTGGACACCATCACGTCGCGGCCACGCGCTCGGTCACCCCCGCAGCTGGCCCTGGACCGCACCTCACCCAGGCAATGCAGTCCACACCATGGAGACCATCCAGGAAGGAGAGTTAAAACCAAGAAGGCCCCTTGAGGGAACGCGAAGGATGCCTATAGATGGATGTCCCAAGCTGCCGACCTCAGCCTTAGGACCTTCTGGTTAACCGTTGGTACCGAAGCGCCGCATGGGGAGCGCTCCTGGTCTCCGCCGCGGACGGACCGCCACAAGTCGACACGCCAAAGAAATCGATGCTCTTAGATCGAGATTCTCAGAAAAAAAAAGGAACGCTCGACTGACGGATCCCGGTATTTATACCATTTCGCTAGGCAATAGACAAAGCTCCAACGACGCAAAACAAAAGTCCATATCACAAATCACAATTAATAACATGATTAATCATACCGATCGACATCTAAATAACTCTTAGACTAAATATAGACTGGACAATCCTCACTGACATATTGAAGAAACGTGATGGTGCTATACGCATTTAAGTGTGTTGAACAAAGATGCTAATCTAGTGCTTTGTCTCGCGTCGAATACCCAGAAATTCTTGCTTTGTGCATTTGCTTTGAGCTCAGAATTTGACAGCATATTTTATTCTGCAGTTTACGTGGATATAAATCACTTATAATTATTCAATTCTTATTATTATATTGAAACAGTGAGTTTGCAGAGTCTCATAATGGTGGGATGTTGCATTCGCGGGTGTAAAAGCAATAACAGACGAAATGAAATTTGTGTTACATTTCACACGTAAGTAACGATGAAATCTTATTTCTGAACATTTTATTAGTATCGGTGTGATATATTGAAGAGTATTTAATAAGATATGTGGAATAATATGCATATAAATCGCAATATAAAGTGAAAATATAATTTCCTGACGTAATCATGGTGTTACCGGCTACTAAAATCGTAAAATCCGTAAATTGGTAAATTAATAATTTCATTGAATATCAATTCTTTAATAATGTATAAAGCAATAAAACATTACTTATAGGCTCTATACCCTCGGAGGGGTCGGCAGAGAAACTATTACGCTCATTGTTCGCTCACGTTATTTCTGTCCCATTATGAACCTAGTACCTACTATTAATTAAATATTTATTATTTTTTTAAGGTTCCGTCCCTCAAAAGGAAAAAGCCCTTATAGGAACACTTTGTTGTCCGTCTGTCAAGACATATATCGGTATCGCAGGGAGGTATTGAGTTGAAATTAAAACCATATACGCAGATCTGTAGGTGTTTGAAGCTTACTGACGGGGGCGTCGAAGTGTATTTGGGGGCGCACTGGAATTGGTGAGCGGTGTTGAAAAGGATTCCCCGAACGTGAGAACCCAGTATTTTATTTTGGAAATCCCCATACACGCCCGCGGCCGCGCCTCGTAACGTTAGCATTTATTTCAAAACTGACCAATAGAAGTCATTATGATAATAAAAATGGATATGCAAGTTATGAGAGTTTTTCCTTTTCGTTTTGATATTTGTTTTTACCGCCCCCTTGAACATGCCGCCCTTGTGCGGTGCACACCTTGCACGCCCGCACGTAACTCTTGCGGCGATTACGATCAGGTAAGTTTGGAGTCGGTCCATTAAGTTTTTAAACTTGTAACTGTTTTACGTTTTCCTCTTACTTTGTCATTAAATTATAACCTAATGAACATGGTACCTTTGAAATAATCTCTATCGAATACAATAGCATTTATCAGGATTGGTCCACATTTGGCGAAGATATCACATACACTAAAATAGTACAAACGAAGTACGTACAGTCTTTCTGCCTCAGTGGCGTAGTGGTATTGCGTACGCGGTACGACTATCGTTCTGAGGTCTTGGATTTGATCCCCGGGTCGGGCAAAGTAATATTGGATTTTTCAGTATCAGCCCGCAGTCTGGAATTTGTGCCCGATATGGCGATAAGCTTGCCCCCTATAATATCTGGGACGGAACTAAGCTCGGCGAAATGATCTACGATTTGCAAGAGGGATGACTGGACCGTGGGTAGCTTCACCTGGTGTCTGGGCCTAGAGCGTCGATTAAGAATGGAAGTAAAGCTGATTCGCATTCGTGATCCTTTTGGCCAGTGAGTATAACACACAGGAATGGAACCGGTACCCCGACCTAAGTGACCGTTGGGATTTTCAATATCGTGCTGTATTTTAACAGCGAACGGTCCGGTCAGTGAGTATCAGTACATAATCATTACTCTCCTGCGGTTAGGATCATAAGATCCGTCTATAGATTTCTCACGCAAAAGTTTAATGAGCAGTGTTGAATTGCATATATTTGTGTTTTTTTTTAATGTTTATAAATATTATAGGTACTAATTACATCGACAGCGTATTTTACTTACTTTGTGTTTACATATTTTTTACCTGAACTTATTCAAATCTTGATTCCAATTACAGAACATTTACATAAGTAGTTTTCATTCAACTTAAAAAGTAGGAGGTTCTCAATTCGTCGTTATTTTTAACGGGAGGCCGCGGGTTCGATCCCCGAGCCAAGACAAATGTTTATGTGATCACCAGATATTTGTTTCGGGTCTGGGTGTTATAGGACCGTAAGTACTGATACCTACGACACAGGTTAAGCCTAGTTTGGGGCCACGATTATATGTGACTGTTGGGTGAAAAAACCCTTTCATTCAAGGGCAGTTGTCTTGGTATGTTTGAATAACGTACCACAAAAAAAGCCTCATCAATATCCATAAGTATATATATTATAAGTTTTGTATATAGTAACAGTAGGATAATAATTATATTACCAATAATATATAACTGAATATAATAGACAGGAATGGGCTCGGCGAAATATTGAGTGTTCTAGTTCGCTCCTGCCTACCCCTGAATACAGGCGTAATTATATGTATGTACACTACTAATATTTCGATTAATATTCCCAAAAAAAACCTGAATTCAGAAATTCAGGTTTTTTTTTACAACCTGACCACACAAGCGATGGCTCTCGCTGTCTCATGTGTCGGTACGACGTGGTGACATCTATAGGATAATCTAAGAAATAACTCAATAACTCATCTGTCAATCTGACAAAGCACAATGTCAATGAACTCTTTTTTTTTTAATTACCCAAGGAACACGAGTCGTTCTGCCAACGTAGTCTTAACTAATCGATGACATTTTTTTTTTATGTTACACTTTATTCCACTCTTATGTGGGGTCAGCTCAACACACGGATTCGGCTTTGTTTTTACGAAAGCGGTTTACTGTATGTCGTCAACCCTCTCTGGTGATACCTACTTAAGTACGAAAGCTATATCTATTCCACCACCAAGAAGCAATGTCAACCAGTTTTATATGGGCATTATGAGGATTAACAACCAATGCGAGTACAGCGACAGTCAGTGCTTTATTGAAAGCGCTGGTGCTGCTACTGTTCACAAGTCGTATCACTTTACAATCAGTTTGTAACATACTCCGGTATGTTGCAGGCGGAGTACCGTAAGACAGTGGACGGTTGCAGCCGATACTTGCGGCGCCTCAACATGCCGGTCGCGCTGCAGAGACGCGTCACTCTCTGGTTCACGTACACCTGGAGCCAGCAACGATGCTTTGGTATGGACTTATGGGCATAATTCTAGGGAATACGTATAGGAGCATTAAAGAAAGAGCAAAACTACTAGTTCATTGAGAAATAATCTCGGATCGAATTGAAATGTTCAGAATTTTGATAGAATTAATTAGCTGAAATAGGTCTAATGCAAAGATTTCCAAATCGATCTGTTGGAAGTGGCCAGCATACAGCAACTTCTAGCGACTCATGATGATGATGATGAATTAGCTAATCTTTGGTGATTCATCATACCATTAAATGATGTCTCCGGTATAGAACCTGGACTTAAAACTAATTTGATAACAGGAAATTCTCAGAGTCAAGAATTTAACTAAGCTGCCAAGTCCGTGACGTTTCTCCAAACATTTTCAACTCATATTTTACTGTCCTGTAAAGAAAAGGATTCCAATTCATAATATCCATCCTCTTTGAAAGAATTAAATGATTATCAGGAAAGATTTGTATTATATAAAATACTATCGATAGATTTATTTCTTTCCTCGTCAGCTTCTGGATATAGCTAGCGGGTACATTAGCTGGAGACAGGCTGAAATGACATTAAGAGCTTGGGATCTTTTTTACTAATACCACCATCATTTTCGAATAGCATATCTTGTAGTGACTTACCTGACTATGTTTTAGGCTTCACGGTAGATATTTAATATGAAGGTGTTTCAGATGAGTCGAGTATACTAAATTCGTTGCCGTTCAATATGAAGCGAGATGTGGCGCTGGCTGTGCACATGTCCACTCTGAGCAAAGTGAGTGTAAATATAACCTAAATTCACCATTTATCTCATCAAAAACAAAATTAAGGTGTAATCGGTAGTAAGGTGATAACAGTGGCGTAACTATAATGTTGGGGGCCCGTGGCAAAATCTTCGGATGGAACTTTGCCGAGGCGGGACATGTCTTTTTTCCATTAGGAATATCCTCCATACCTTTCAGCCCGTGGCCTACTTTCGGTCGATGCGGCAGCCACCTGTGCCTGCCGGGGGACGTGGGGCACCACTTGTAGTGTGAGGGGGTGTACTGTGTAGGTGCAGCTGTTCCGCGACTGCTCGGCGTCGCTGCTGCGGGACCTGGTGCTGCAGCTGCGGCCCGTGTCGTGCCTGCCGGGGGACCTGGTGGTGCGCCGCGGGGACGTGGGACACCACATGTACATCATCAAGTCGGGCGAGTGCTGCGTCAGTAGCTTTGTTACCCTCTTTAAAATGCAGGAAGTTCTCAATTTCTTTAGTATTTTCCATGTATACGCATTTTGATTTTCAAAATTATATTTGTGTCCAATAGTGCGTTTAGGTATTTCTAGTCTAGTGAAAACGTATGAGTTATGAACCGGGATGTCCTCGGTTAGATTCCCAGGTCAGGCGGGATTTTTATAACACGATTTGCGATTTTGACTGGATCCTCCAAAGGGGGGAAGGCGTTATATCCCCATGATGTTTGTAGAAAGTTGTTTGGCGAAAGATTCCCAAATACTATCTTATCTTCCCATCCAAGTAACATACATGGCATTCTCTTGATATGAAATAAAAATAAACCATGATTTATAAGGAAGTTACGGCCAATATGTCGGTTTTTAAGATTTACCTTCCTGTATTTGTAATTGCAGGTCATGTCCCCTGATGAAAGCGAGGTCTTGGCGACGTTACGCGAAGGTTCCGTATTTGGGGAAATCAGTTTACTCGGTATCGAAGGTTTGCGACGACGTACTGCTACTGTCAGGTGAGATTCACTACCAGTTACTACTAGAGACGTTCTTCTTTCTTCCATTCTGCCATTTTCATTACATCTCGCCTGATTTCTAACCAAATCAGTATGGTTAAATTATATATTACTTCAGAACCTAAAGCAATAGTATCAGTATATAAGCAGTAGCCTGTGACACGCTCTACTGATAAAGATTGAATCATCTGGTATTCTATCAAATCTTACTGAATTACCAGAAGTTATTTCTTACAAAGGAAAGAGAGATCTCCTTTTTGCAGCATACCTTAATCCACTTGCCCTTATTCATTTTACAAGCATGTTGGAGAATGAATTCGTATAAGTTTTTTATGGCTGCCTACCTGACACCAACACCTTCTGGAGGATCCAGTTCTGGGATTCGAAACCAACACATTTAAACCCAAAAGTAACAGCTTCTGCAGTATTCGTGCCTTCATTTATTTAAATATTAATATCTATTACAGATCTCGCGGCTACTCCAGTCTTTTCGCTCTATCTCGTAATGATTTGGATGCTGCCCTCAAGTATCACAAGGAAGCCGCCAACATCCTTCGCCTCAGAGCTGATCAGATCATAAGAGAGAACGCTGCCAGACTGGTCAAGAGGAAGCAACTGGAAGCTAAGAAGTCCCATGACGAGCCTCATGGCTTGAGGCATAGGAAGATGTCCACCGCATCCACCAACATGGATAAGGAGGGGAAGAAGGTCAGGGTTGCCAGTGTCATGTCTAAGAGGAGGCTGTCTGCTGTTTCTGAAAACAAGGTACGTAGTATTTATAAAAATATCTCAAATTGAAGGCCATGGTCTGAAGCACAGTAAATTTTCTGAGTTGTCCAGCAAATTGGCTGATGAAAATAATGTAAGGGTATCTAATACGATGTCCAAGAGTGGGGTGTTGTTTTTTAAGATAAGTTACGTAGTAAATCCCAGGTTCCTGTAAAAATATATCTCTTAACGACATATTCCCTTGATCTGAAGTATATTTATTTATTTTTATATTTGCGTGGTAGGCGTGAATATACAAGTCGACTTACACATTGTATTACATTTGGCATCTGTATAACCTAATATAAACTGTGTCGAACAAGTTACTACCCCTATGGGTGTTTATTGATACCAACTAACAATTGAGTTAAGTTTCATTCAAGACCATATACATAATGGACCTTACTTATGAAAACATTTTGGATTATCTTGTCTTTAATCATAGTTTGTCACTTTTTTCCTTGCGTCAAATTATTTGAAAATGAAAGGAACAAGCTATTGTTAAACATAAGCAGCGCTTAAATATTTTTATAAGTAGGGGTAATATTCTAAGTCGACTTATCAATTTATTCACGCCTACCACGAATTTCGTTATGTATGTAATCTTATTAAAATATCTCTATAGCAGGGTGTCCGCGCATCGTTAGCGTCAGCATGCAGTGGTGTTCGAACCCCTCTGCCTACCATCGTACTGTCCAGCGATTGAACATAACATTCCAAACAACATTCCATCTATGCATTTATATATTTATTGTAGAATATACCTATCTATAATACCGTTGCATTACTCTATATTGTTTTAGATATAGTTTATCAATTTTTTTTTATAACAGAGACTGGCAAGCGAACAGATGGGTCACCTGATGGTAAGTGATCTCCACCGCCCATAGACACCAATAATACACCAATAATAAAGACACCTGTAATAAATTTATAAATACTATTCGATGCCTCGGTGGCGTGGTTGTATTTCGGTACGACTATTGTCCTGAGGTCTCGGGTTCGATCCCCGTGTCGGGCAAAGCGATATTGGATTTTTCCATATCAGCCCGGAGCCTGGAATTTGTGCCCGATATAGCGATAGGCTCGCCCCTTATCATCTGGGTCGGAACTAAGCTCGGCGAAATGTGGGTGTACTAGTTGGCTAGTGCGCTCATGCCTACCCCTTCGGGAATACAGGCGTGAGCTTATGTGTGTGTTAAGTTATACTATTCGAAGTGACGGATTGCGAAAGCAAAATTTTAACGGATCTTTTCTGCAACGTGATTGAAAAAGTGTGTCGCGTCAACCCATTTGAGTGGGGTAAAAATAATATAAGTAAATTACTTACTGTGTATGAATGAAATTATTATTTTTTATGTTGTCGAAATGGGTATTAGTAAGATTTAAAAAATGTGGATTATATTCCTAATTTCATAACGATTTCGATATGAAATAAAGATTGTGCCAATTTGTGTATCGATGTTTTAGCGTATCTTTAATCTACATAGTATTACATAAATTATTTAAACACTTTGATAGTTTAATCCGTTATTATTTTAAAAACAGTTTTAAAAATGGATCATAGAATATGCGACCGTAAGACGGTTCTCATAGTAGGAATATGAGTATTTAGACTGAAACTTTATTTGTGTATTTAAATAAATTATTGTGTGTTCTAGAAAAATGAATTTTATTTATATCCCTATTATTATATTGGCGATAGGTTCGCCACCTATGATTAAAAATGATATGATTAAATAAAAAAATATAATTGATATCCAAAGAGATTTAATGATGTCGCCTCCTTGGTCTAGTGGCAGCGTGTATGGGCTTTGGACCGGGAGGTCCTGGGTTCGATTCCTAAGTCGGGAAAATCAAATTTTCTAATTTAATTTGCCCGGAACTGGATCCTTCATAGAGAGTTGACGTCAGGCAGGGGCCGGTCGTAAAAACTAAGCCAAATCTTTTCTGCTGCATGTTTGAAAAAGTGTGTTGCGCCAACCCCACCTTAAGATGGGAAAAAAAATCCAAAGAGATTTAAGATCCAAAGATACTACATACAGTTTAATGTCTTTTTTGATATCTATCGAAAATGTCGATAAATTCAGTAAATATAGGCTACTAAATATATGGGCATTTTTGTTTTCTCATAATTACTACTATTAATTATTGTCGCAGTAATTATCCGGTTCTCTTGACAGGCTTGCGACCAGTGGCGTAACTATACCATCTGAGGCCCGTGGCAAAATCATTGGATGGGGCCCCCGTAAAAATCGCTGTAATGTAATACTTGTAATAAATGTTGTAATTGAATTTTAATAAATCACCTGAATTATTTAAAACATGTATTGGTGGTATTTCGGTACGACTATGGTTCTGAGGTCTCGGGTTCGATCCCCGGGTCGGGCAAAGTGATATTGGATTTTTCCATATCAGCACGGATTCTGGAATTTGTGCCCGATATGGCGATAGGCTCGCCCCCTATCACATCTGGGACGGAACTTAGCTCGGCGAAATGTGGGTGTTCTAGTTCGCTAGTGCGCCTCTGCCTACCCCTTCGGGGATACAGGCGTGAGCTTATGTTATGTTATGTAGTTAAAACATAACATAAGTTCGTGACACCTCGGGTTGGGGGCCCCCTCGGGCCAGCAGCGTGCAGTCCATATAGACAAAAAGACATTGTCTACCCTGACAAATCGACAAGGAAATAAAATAAATCTTAACTAATACCGATTTAAAAATTGCCGCGCACGGCGCACGGCGCACGGCTTATCGGTAGGTACCAAGCGGCGCGTGGCGCGTACGACGCGGTCAGTGACTGACCTTGCACCGATGAGTCTATGATACATATTTCTGAAGAGCTCAATTTGCACGCATTAAAGCTGTTTTTTCTATGATCACACGATTGTGTCGACCGTAGTGGCGTACGCTTATTGGTGAAATCAATGCACAAAAGTCAAGATTTAGACATCGCCTCCTGTCAACAGTGTAATGCTATTGGTTAACTCAAGTATAGTACGAACAATTTGAAAATGCGTTCACTTGTCATGTTATCATGGTACAAGTACAATAAACTGAATCGTATAATAATGTTCACTCATGATCGATACATTCAGCATTCTTTCGTTCGTTCTCCAATAAATTTGATGTTGTCTTGTTTATTTACTATTTAAAGATTTTTTGTTGAAAACTTGTAATATATATTTTCATTGAAATGAAGTAGGTTAATAATAATAATATAAACATTTGTTTCTTCTGTGAGAATTGTGGTAAAGTGTGTTTACTAAATGTTATTTTTCGAAACTTTCTTAAGACGAAAAAAATCTACTATTTGGTACACAAAGGACAATGCCTATTCGAATTTCAAGTGCAACAATGTATTAAAGTGGAGTATGAAATGCAAGTATTTATTTATACACAAAGTAAAGTTACGTATATGGTTATGATAACTATTTATTTGTACTACTAGATAGTTAAAGTACCTACATGTAATTGTGGTGACCCATTTGACTCATCATGAAAGCTATTTTGCGGATTCGTCTTTTAGTTTCATTTAATAACTTTAACTCACCATTTTATTATTTACTAAATAGTTGTCATATTATTAATTAAAAAGATGTGCGTCACGAATGTAGGAAAATTTTGATAACCTACATATTTCTTTGTTTAAATGCGCTAATGTCTGGTATTAAAGCACCTAGAATAACTTATGTTATGCCTACCCCTTTGGGGATACAGGCGTGAGCTTATGCTCACGCCTGTATCCCCAAAGGGGTAGGCAGAGGCGTACTAGCGGACTAGAATACCCACATTTCGCCGAGCTTAGTTCCGTCACAGTTGTGATAGGGGTGAGCCTATCGCCATATTGTCCAGACTCTGGGCTGATATTGAAAAAAAAAAACAATATCCTATTAGGAAGGCAGACTATTTCTGAATAAATAGGTTACCTTTTTGTAGCGGGAAAAGACAAAAGGGAACTTTTATTAGTATCTATACCACTTATGGGAGGAATTTAATATTTTGCCTACCCTATGGAATATGTCTGTGCACGTCCCTGCCTCGGGCACCGTGGCATTTTGTCAGCCCTGCCACCCTATAGTTCCGCCACTGCTTTTGACATGATGGTTGGTTAGGACGGATATAGGGGATCATCTCTATACCCTATGTCTGCAACGGTCATCCGCCGTCTTGTCGCCCCTCGATTTGCTTCTTCCCTTTTCGGAGTGCTAAGCAAAAATAAATAGAGATAGATAGATAGATAGATACACCCAACAGTTACACACTTAGTCCCGACTCCAAACTAGGTATAACTTGTATCGTGGGTGTCAGAGACTATGAGAGACTTTCGGTCTCACAACACCCAGACTTGAAACAAGTATCTGTGGGCCACACAAACGTTTGTCTCAATGTGGGAATCGAATCCGCGGCCTCTCGCTTCACAGCCGACTACTCGCCCACTGCGCCACGGAGGCTGACATGATAGGCCAACATGATTCTGGCGACCACCGATAAACTCATATTTTCTCAATGGTCTCTGGTTTTTTGGACTGCGCTACGCTTACCGTCAAGTTTAGTGTAGTCACTGTGCCGTGCCAGGATAAAAAAAATGAAAGGTTTATTAACAGGACGTTAGTTCCCCCTGTAAATACCATAAAACAGTCAATTTGAGATTGTAATTGTATGCCCAGGAACCTTGCGTGCAATGGAAATACTTAATTTCAATAATTATATGGAATTATGCAGCTTTTAACTGTTGCAAAATAAGGAACTGTACGGGGGACCGGCTGGCAATAAAGCTCTATTTTAAACGGCTAAAAAAGAAGGAGGTTCTGAATTTACATATATTTGTGTGTTCCCTAATGCACAGATTTGACATTCTCCGTGGCGCGGCGGGCGAGTAGCTGGTTGTGAAACGAGAGACCGCATTGGATTCCCGCACGAGAAAAAAATGCAATCAAAATATATGCCAATTTCCATAACTACTGATTTAGAATTTAAAAAGTTAAGTAAAAACAAAACAAATAGAATTATTTTAAATAACTGCCCTGTAAAGTTCAATATTTGTTATATCCGTCACTGTTCTATGACTATGACGAAATGTTAGTGTCATCAGCAGATATTTGTTTTGGGTCTGGGTGTCGTGAGATAGAAAGTCCCTCGTACCTTCTGATACCCGCGATTCAGATTAAACTTAGTGTGTGGTCAGGATTATGTATGTGTGCGATTGTTGGGTGTATTTAACATTGACAATCGTCTGGCACGGCCACACGACTCATGGGTCACGATGCCTTATTAATGTTGTCATTGATCGACCTCTGAGAAATCAGGCCTTTATTCTCATTTTACTCGTACCTACTACATTAAATAAAAGTTAATAAAAAAACTATGCAATAATCTGTTTGTATCAATCAAATAGGTTCGTGTCACTGCCAACTAGCTCAGTGAAATAAAAATAATGTTGCCAAGTGCGAGTACAACACACAAGGTCGTAAACGCGGTTCCATACAAAACATACATAAAACATATTATTTTATTTTTAATATAATATAAGCTCACGCCTGTATCCCCAAAGGGGTAGGCTGAGGCGCACTAGCGAACTAGTACACCCACATTTCGCCGAGCTTCGTTTATTTTATTTTTTACAACAAAAAATCAAGAAATTAACAAATTCATTTTGAATTTTAGTATATCTCTAGTTTAATATTTTCATATTCAATTTCAACTGAGTACGATTAATCTTTTCCCCTAGTTGCTGTAGAGGTGTCTCTACATTGCTTCACCCGGCTTTTATATTAAAAATATTCATTTTACTTTACTGTAGTTTCTGCAAGAGGCGCTGCTAGTCAAATGAGGCATACGAAAACTATAGTTTAGTTTTAAGAGCCTAGTTTCCAATTTCACTAAAATGCTGATAATACTTGAATGGTTTTCAAGGGAAAGGAAACGATTAAAGAATATAATATCAGACGACTTTTCCGTACTTTAGGCTACCATGAGATTTTTTGACATTACTCGCTAGCGACTCCGTTAAATAATTATACGATAAACACCCGAACGCCTCTAGCGGTTACGCGGGGAACTGACTTTTCCATACAAATATTTTACGTCCTCGCTCGCGTAAATACGTACAACAAACTCATGGTTGAGCTACTTAACTCACAATGCATTCCAGAGAGAGGGTGCGTAAAGAGATTGAAGTATTTCGTATTGCGTTTGTTCACATTCAGAAACAACCAATACAAACCCAAAGAACCCTAAAAATGTAGCAATTATCTTTTCAAATGAATTTCCTTTGTCTACTGTGACATGACTATACAGCCGAGGCGGATCAAGCTCATCACGGCTCGCGTGACGCGCCTCATTCTTTATTGAAATAAACACGTAGCCACGTTATTGTAAAAAAAAGTAAACGAAACTGTAATTTTGCCAAACTTTTACGTGAAATATGATTTTTTAACGTCGATTGAAAATTTTATGTTGTTTATTCGAATATTCTTAGAAATATGCCCAAAGTTACAGTTGTAGCCTAAATTCATGATGATTACACTAAGGTACCTAAGTCATATACTAGGAGCGGGGGTTTAGGCCATCTGAAAACCCCCTTAGCCTACGCCCGGGGTCGGCAACACCCGAAACACTTCATTCATGTACTTAATTGTATATACGTCTTAAGAATAATTGCAGCTTCGCGATCTATTTATATGGGATTCAGGCCGCTTCCAACAGGTAGATCTGGAAATCTTTGGGGGAGTCCTATGTTCAGCAGTGGACGTTCTATGGCTGATGATGATGATGATGATGATCTATTTATCCCAAATCTTGATTTAAAGATAACAGTGAGCTGTAGGATAAATCGAGATGAGGTGTAAGTCTAGGTTCTCCATTTATCCTAAATCTTGATTGAAAGATAGGAGTTAACTGTAGCATGAATCGAGATGTAACTCTAGATTAAGATACTAAGATGTAAGAAAAAGTTTTAAGATGTAAGGTCATTAACACCAAAATACTAATCATCAAAACATACATTGTCGATCGGGGGTATGTACAGACTGCAGAATAGTCAAACACCCCCCATTTGAAAGCTTTAGCTATGCCCGTGAGGTAAGTAGGTAGTTAAATTACGAAGGATTCTGCGCAATCTTCCTATATAATTAAAATGGATTTTATGCAAAATTTTAATAATAAAAAAAAACATTATTTCTACCTGCCCTTATCCCACCTTAATATGGGATCGCTGCAACGCACTTTTTCAAGCATGTTGCAGAAAGGTTTTGGCGTAGTTTTTACAACCAGCTGCCTGCGTGACGTCAACCCCCTCAGGGATCTAGTCTCGGGTATATTAAATTGGAAAAATCGCTTTGGTCCGACCAGGGAATCGAATCCAGGACCGCCTGATCCACAGGCCATTTATGCTGCCACTAGATCAAGGAGGCGACTCGAAGCAAGATTGCAATAAAATCAAACCTCTTAATTTTTTTTACTAATGACGTTTTATGGTGAGTACACACACATACCAGCTGAACGAACGTTCGCGAATCTACGCCTGTTGCGGTCATACAAACAAATTTTCGCTGTTGTGTGACTGCAACAGGCATAGATTCGCGATCGTTCGTTCGGTTTGTGTGTACAGAGCATTAAGCTCATTTCGTAGATACCTACTGTGTAAACAGCCCCTATAATTAAGGGTAACTTTCAACTAGTTGCTCAGTCTGTAACTCAACCCGGCCGCCGTCGGAACACAAGAGGCTTCGGTATCGAGTTCTTAAATATTTAATAACTCGTTAATTACTAATGAAAACTTAATTTCATAGTGAAAATATCACGGCTTGTGACGAAATTTTGATCTAATTAGGTGAGTGATTGTTCGCTACTGGATTTAAATATTTAATTGCGTAAATCGTATTTAATTTTTTTTTTTAATATTAATTCCTGAGGGCCACTTGCAGTGCAATTACTAATCTAGAATTAAACCTAAACTCGATTTATTCTACATCTCATAAACCCTCATAATCTCATACCCTATCTTTAAACCAACATTTGGTATAAATAGAGGTTTATCGCGGAGCTGCAAGTGGTTCTAAGGGTGACTTGCAGCAATAGTGCTGCAACGAAAGTTCGGACTAACTCTAGATTAGCAATAGTGCTAAGCTAGAGTTAGTCCGTAACTCGATTTAACTTACATCTCATGGGTATATTTAAATCGAGATATATCTAAGTGCTGCAAGTCGCCCTAAAAACATAGACAACTTTCTTAGTTTAGAATTATTATTATTGGATGAATTATCCAGGCATACTAAATATGATTATTTTATTAAATAAAAAAAATATCTACTAATCTACAGTAAATGCTTGCCCTAGTAAAAAATGTAGGTCATATAAATAAAATTAGACACAAAAAATTGAATGCACAAACGACAGTCAATCTCATAAATGCACTATATTGAAAACTACACAAGAGCGGACGTATAAAACATTTTACAAGCCAAATAATAAATAATTTCATTATTTTTGCGGTCGTAAAGCGGCAATATTGTGGGTTGCGTGATTCACGACCCACGGCCACGGGCCACGATAGTTATCTGCGTTCATAAACGATGATGTAGGTAAATATTGCCAAGTAATCAATTTTGCTTTATTGAATTATACAACTTTCCCATATTATCATAATTTTGTATCGCATAATTCGCATACAGGTTTTTTGATTCTATTTATTTTCATGGGACTAGAGATCAGTAGCCCGAGCACGAAAAACTAATGTAAATGTAAATGTATTCGAGTTCGCTGCGCTCTGATGACGTTTGGTTAATATTTCATACAAATTTCATAGACGCGCATCGAGTTCAAATACATTTACATTTACATTAGTTTTTCGTGCTCGGGCTACAGTCAATCCAAACGTTACAGTAGATGTTACAGATGTTCCGTTTTTTTGTTATGTTTGTTCCCCGCTTACTCGAAGACGCCTATTTTTTTATTAGTAACAGACGCAAATACCTGAATAGTTATAGAAAATATATACCACACACTATAGATCCCTATAAAATTCTTCGATTTTTCTGGGATTCCATCATCAGATCCTGACTTGGTGCCAATGGGACCACCTGGGACGTATACCCTTTCAAACAAAAAAACAATTTCTTGAATCGGCCCAGGCGTCTTCGAGTAATCGGGGAACACACATAGTAATCATCACATGTTGGTGAGCTGATGATGGAAAATATAACTCCTTAACTATTAGGAATTGGTGGATAATTCTTTTAATATTATAGGCTCGTATAGACAACTAATTATGTTCCTTTGAGCTATTCAGGTGAGCTGATGATGGAAGATAAAACTCCTTGTTAGGAGTTAGGGCATAATTCTTAAAGTACCAGATAGATAACTATTTCAGTGATTGCGTCGGCAGTCTCAATATTTATGCTACTTAACACTAATGAACACTAAAAATAGATAAATAATCATTAAAGTTTAACAAAAACTGAAAACCGACTTCAAAAATGAACACTTAAAAGTAAAAAATAACAACAATTTCTTACTCTTTGGAATCGGTCGGTGACTTTTCATATAATTTGCTTCGGCCTCAGCACCGACTCCAAAGAGAGTAAGAAATTGTTGTTATTTTCTACTTTTAAGTGTTCATTTTTTAAATCGGTTTTCAGTTTTTATTAGATTTTATTCGACTTTCATAATCACAAGTTTAAAAACAGAATGGAACGACTTCAAATCCGATCGTGACTAAATATATGGGACCACCCCTGAAATAAGCTCTATAGAACGCAAAAATAATTTTGAAAATCGGTCCACATTTGGCGGAGATATCGCGTAACATACATAAAAAAATACAGACGAATTGAGGACCTCCTCCTTTTTGGAAGTGGGTCGAAAATAATATCAAACATTTTTCCACTGGTATTTTTACAAACATCTTTAAAATAATAATAATGATATTAGCCCTGTAATATTACTGTCCCACTGCTGGGCACGGGCCTCCTCTACTAATGAGAGGGGTTAGGCCTTAGTCTACCACGCTGGCCTAATGCGGGTTAGTAGACTTCACATACCTTCGAAATTCGTAGACTAGTATAGTAGTTATCTGTGTTCGAAATTCTTGTAAAGAAGGGTATGCACGATGTTTTCCTTCACCGTTATAGCAAGCGATATTTCACTATTGTATGGCCTATGTTTGTATGGCCTACAAATCGACCTATCCAAAGAATAAAGTTACATATGATAATGAATCAAAATTGCTTTCTTATTTTTTTGAGCTTATTTATTGACCTGTATATTTAACTAGTGAATATTTTTTTAAGCTATGTCATAATTTAACTTGTTATTATGTCATAAATTAAAAAAAATACTAGTATTAGTTAAATATATAGGTTAATTTAAGCTCAGAAAAATATAAACGCAATTTCGATTAATTATCATATGTAACTTTATTCTTTGGATAGGTCGAAATATTTGTTTCGGGTCTGGGTGTTGTGAGACCGAAAGTCTTTCGTAGTTCCTGATACCCACGACACAAGACTCGATCTTAGTCAGGACTATGTATGTGACTGTTGGGTGTTATTTATTTATTATTTATTTATATTATTACTATAGTAACAAATAGTATCTAGTTATTGCTTACCTTAGTTCTATACTCCGTAGGCCGATAAAGTAGGTTAACTGTTACACCATAATTAGTTACTGAACAATCACCACGTACGATGTGTTAGTAGATACTACTAGATACTTCCTGTTATCAGCGAACCGCTTCAGCTAGGCTTCAGAACAAAGAGATTTAATATCACTTACTATAGAGGCGCTATCAAGTAAGTTTCCATACAAAAAAATTATCTCAAAATTCAGTACCCCCATCAACTATTTATTGCAATGCAAGAGCGATTATTACAATTTACACTCTAGAATGTTTTATGAATTATTAAAGCCGGGTCTCCTGCACTAGCTTTTTCGAAACAAAACACTAAAAACACATACGCAAAACAACGATTTTAGCTGTCACCTGTAGCCCGAGCACGAAAAACTAATGTAAATGTAAATGTATTCGAGTTCGCTGCGCATTGATGACGTTTGGTTAATATTTCATACAAATTTCATAGACGCGCATCGAGTTCGAATACATTTACGGTTGTCAGAAATTTTCCTGCTCAGACCGCAACTCGTAGAACAATGGACCATAGATAAAAATGCTTTTTTTTGTGTAATGTTTTAGTGCAAGAGACCCGGCTAAGAATCACGAAGATAAGATTATTCTGTCAATATTATTACGCGGGCCAACCTGGCGCGTATGTTTCAAATAAACTGAGCGACTTATGGCCACTAGGTCATAACTTTTGGATCACAAGTTTTGTGCTGTTGTCCCGTCTATATACTATTAAATGTGTGCTTCGGAATAACAGCGCACTAACTAGAAAATTACCCTCGTGATGATTATTAATACATTTTTTGCAAAAAATATATGTTTAATGAGAGCAAAAGAACATCAGTTTCAAGTAATAAGTAACAATACTGTTATTTAGCAAATTATTCATTGTAAAAGTTTAACATTTTTCATAAAATCTTTTTATGTTCCTAATGAATCTTAAGGCTAACAAATCGAAATCTTTACGAGGTCTATCTACTATTGAATATTGAACAAAGATCTTTGTCGAAGCTATAGATATTAGCAGTTCTTGTTGTTAAAGCAGTTTATAGTAAGCTATCTAATATAATGTTTGTACCTATATTATGCTGAAGCATAACAAATTGATACTATGCTTTGTATATAGTCTAGCGGCGATAACTTAGGAACCGTACCCATTATCCGTTATCGTTACCCATTTTTTACCATATCGCCGAGCGTCCCAGATGTGATAGGGGGCGAGCCTATCGCCATATCGGGCACAAATTCCAGACTCCGGGCTGATATGGAAAAATCCAATATCACTTTGCCCGACCCGGGGATCGAACCCAAGACCTCAGAACCGTAGTCGTACCGAAGTACCACCACGCCACGGAGGCAGTCAGGTAGTGGACTAAGACCTAACCCCTCTTATTAGTAGAGTAGGTCCGTACCCAGCAGTGGGACAGTATATAATACAGGGCTGATGATGATGTATATTGTCTACATAAACACACGCGGGGTACATTCGTACAGTACGAATGTACCCCACTTATAACTGTACGAATGCACCCTAACACATAAAATCAATAAAATAATTTAAAACAAAAATACCCATTATAAGTAATCCAAATTTGATGTTTATATTGTAAAATAAGACATTGTGCACATACAATAATAAAATATATTAAATGTTCGGGGCAAAGCTTGCTCTTACAACAACATTTAAATGTAAGTCCAAAAATTACTTACACCGAGCGAAAACACCTAATGGCTCGTTTCGGCAAAAGCAGCAGCCGCATTGCCCTGCCTCCCCGCGGTAAGGCTATGCGTATGAGCAGGACTTATGGACACAAATACAAACGCTTCGACGTGTTTAGTTTAAAAGATATGACTACTGTACGAATGCTCCCGCTGTACGAATGCTACCTGCTTTCCCCTATCATACATAAAAAAATATATAGACGAATTGACGATCTTTTTGTAGTAGGTCAATAAAATCAGCTATAAATGTTATACGCTCCAAACTGCAAATTAAGCTCATGATTTCAGTCTTTGGACATCCTCCTATGTCCTGAATACTAAACCAAAATCGGTGTAACTTGGTGGAGGCAATTTTGTTTAGAGAGGAACCTTGTAGGACTGCCTCGGTGGTGTGGTGGTATTTCGGTACGACTACGGTTCTGAGGTCTCGGGTTCGATCCCCGGGTCGGGCAAAGTGATATTGGATTTTTCCATATCAGCCCGGAGTCTGGAATTTGCGCCCGATATGGCGATAGGCTCGCCCCCTATCACATCTGGGACGGAACTAAGCGTGGCGAAATGTGGGTGTTCTAGTTCGCTAGTGCGCCTCTGCCTACCCCTTCGGGGATACAGGCGTGAGCTTATGTTATGTTTGTAGGAACCTTGTAATATTATGGTCCCAATGCTGGTCACAAGCCTTCTCTACTAATGGGAGATGTCAGGTGTTAGTCCATCTCGCTGGCCTAAGACTTCCAAAAAGGAGGAGGTCTTCAATTCGTCTGTATTTTGTTTTATGTATGTTACGCGGTATCTCCGCCAAATGTGGACCGATTTTCAAAATTATTTTTGTGTTCGATAGAGCTTATTTCAAGGGTAGTCCCATATAAATTTGGTAATGATCGGATTTGAATTCGGTCTGTTAAGTTTTTAAACTTGTGATTATTATTATTAACAGTTATAGTGGCCCGTTGCACCACAATCCCTGCATTATGATGAGCATGCCGTGATCTACAATACTCGCTGGCTCGTTTGCATGAATAATTTCAACGATAATGAGCGTCGTAAGTTCGTAGCCGATGCCAAAGTTATGACAGGCCGCGCTTGTTGGCCGCACTGGCTCGGTTCTTCGCTACGAGTACATTCGATTTGAATTGTTTGTTTTAATTTACTTTCCTATCGTTTGATATTACATCGATAATAAATTCATGTTATGCTTAAAACGAAGTATATGAAGCAAATGGAAGTCAGTTCAATGAAGGTTTATTGGCATTATAACATTATTTACCTAATATGTACTTAGGTAATTTTGTAATAATTATTGTAATATTTTTTGGACTGCACTACACTTACCATCAGGTAGAGTGTAGTTACTTTGCCTTGATAAAAAAGAGGTAATTAATAAGTAATCATTACCAAATACTGAGGATGTATAGCCACGCTAGGATCTTTAGGTGTTAGTTGTCAGATTGGTAAGTTAAACTGATAATAATTAAGATCACGGACATGACCAACTAGAAGCTTTTTTCTACCTGTAGTCCCAATTACGAATAAGTAATGACTTATCCGCATCACAAGATCGAAGACTATCGCCAAATTACTCAAAAATTGCAACCCGCAGTCCTCTGCAGACAAAATCTTTATTTTAAAATCTTGACACAATTTTCATACACTTAAGGTCGCCTTATGTCGTTTAATGTCGCCTCATCTGTCAAATTTGTATGGCGAAAATCAATGTAAGAAGCCGTTAAATTTGAGTAGCGTTTGACCATTCGGGCGTAAATCTCTGGTTATAAGTTCACGAAAGTTTTGAATCTATAACTGACAAATGTCTCAACAGTTGATTTTTAAAATTGCGACAATAATTATGGACATCACGAATTAAAAATGTAAACTTTAAAACAAAATGCTATATAAATTACGTTTCGTTGAGCACGAAAAGGCGTTGAATACTTTTCTTCTTTAGTTTCATATTTTAGGTCTCGTTTTAATGGCGCTCATGAAATAAACTTTATGACATGAAGGGGAGATCGGAAGATAACAGCAGAGATAAATGATAGGTACTCCACAAGTCCATAACAAATACAACAATACATGGATTAGACACTGATTAGTATCATAATTCTATTATTTTTTGTTACCCTCGGACTATAACAGTGCCGTAATAAATGTCATTCATCATCATCATCAGCCACAGAACGTTCACTGCTGAACATAGGCCTCCCACAAAAAGTTTGCCAGAACGACCTTTTCTTGCTAATTTGTTTTTATTTTATCTCTGTAGTAAGAACTTTTTTTTAAATATATTGGAATTCCTGTTAACTACAAATAATACAATAAATAATAATGCCCTATACTATAACATGAACAAGAATATACAAGAATAATTAGGTAAGTCAGCTTTCAGGAAATGTTTTTAAGGTGCACTAGCGATAGCATGCGACAAACATTAAAATAATCGGATCAAAGAAGAATGCCAAAAATAGCCAGATTTATTACATTAACAACGTTTGCCTTGTTACCGGGTCATTCATCAAAGTCATATTATCATATTCGCTTCAATGAATAATGTTTATTCAATCCACAGTCAATGTTTGGACGCCTATCAGTATCATATTATGGTAAAGTTTGCACACTACTTATAATTTTCTATCCAAATATAGCATCTTTTCGCAGCAATACCTAGGTACATTACATACAACATATCTATTTTGTTTTTTGATAACTTCGAATTATCTGTAAATATATAAAAAAAATGTTTTATTTAAATAACACATTCAGTAGAATAATAAATAAAGGTTTTTTATTTAAATAGGCGATGATTTTCCAAACAAACTTTAATCTTACTTACTTACTAGGAGATGCAAGTTGGTTATTTATCATAATAAAGAATTAATAATCATCAATATTATCAGCCATAGGACGTCCACTGCTGGATATAGGCCTCCCAAAGATTTCCCAGATTGACCTGTTGGATGCGGCCTGCATCCAGCGACTGAATAATAATTAATATTTACAGACATCGTGAAAAATGGGCCGTGGGAAAGAGCAAGACCAACCGACTAGCAACCCGGTCGAAGCTAAAAAACATAGAGATGAATCTACGGGGCATATGAAGAATGGGAACTACGAACGAGCCTTGACATCACTTTTTAAGGTAAGCTCATCAATGATAATTAAGCTATAACTATACATAATGGGCCTTACTTGTAAAAACAGTATAACTGAGCAAATGGTAAAGAAGAATAGTCTGTTACTTTTATTTTCAAACAATGTGACACATGGAAAAAAGTGACAGGCTATTCTTAGCCATTTGATCAGCTAAACTGTTATGTATTTGTAAGTCGTTTAAATTCTTTGGTGTAAGTATATGATATCCCCATTACCTTATAGCCTTTTAGATATTAGTAATTTACCAATGCTTTAAAACAATCATTTGACCAAAACATCGGCATTCGGTACATTATAAGACATTCTCGGAACAGAATTGTGGATAATTTCCACACATGAGACAAGCGTTTCCCCTTACAGTCCTAGCGCTACTAGCGTGAAGGTAAATGCTGAGAGGGTGCGAAAACACACTCTGTCTCCATGGCGACTAGAGCTTAGGTGTCGATACTGACGCCTCTTTCCACACCTTACGTAACGTAGAACACGAGAAAAGAGTTCAGCTGGCACTTACAATGCAAAGTGATGATACCGCAAAGGCCCACGCCAGGTCAATCCTCGGCCCAACAAAAGACGCCGAATTCTTGCAAAGTTTCGTTCGAGTTGGCATTGCTGAAGATGAAGAGGAAATCCCGGTTCCAAAGGCCTCTATCAGCAAGAGGGCTCCGGCCTCTGCTGATAAGATACGAGAACCTGAAATGGAAGATGAGAAGCAATCAGCTAGAGGTAGAAAGGAGTCAGTTAAACCCCGTAAACGTCGTGAGCGAAAGCAGAAACGCGAGAAACGAAGGCGTGAAGAAGAATTGTATACGGACAAAGATCGTGCTGCTGCTGTAGTCATGGGATCTAAGGATATCAAACAATCGTTGAGCCTTAAAGATAAGGCAGAGAGGAGCAGTGCTCTACAACTGCCGGTTGAAGCTGATGCTGGTACGCTGTTGGCACTAGCTCAAGCTGAAATGATGAGGAAACGGTATCGTACGGCTATACTCTTCGTGAATAAGGTATTGTTTATATTATTTTTAAGACTCACTCTCTAATCGAAGCGGCAGGTGCAATCTTTAAGAAATATGTACCAAACCAAATAAAATTTCCATGAACTTGTGTTGGTAATTGGCTTGTATCGTCTAATTCCAGGCAATCGAGCTAGCTCCAGAAGAAAAAGCTGCCTACATCGCCCGCAGCAAATGTTACCTGTTACTTGGAGAACCACGGTCCGCTCTAACTGATGCAGAAGCGGCTTTGAACCTGGATCCTAAGGACGCGAAGGCGCTGCTTCGCAAAGCCGAAGCACTGTACTATTGCGGAGAATTTGAGATGAGTCTAGTCCATTATCACAGGGGACTGCGCACGCGTCCCGATTTGAATGATTTCAGACTTGGAGTACAAAAGGCACAGGTAAGCTGGTCTTGTAAATTGTATTGGGATAGGCACTTTTAGTAAATATTTTCTAAGTAATAGAAGCATTCTAATTTAGTTTTTTATGAAGCAAATCATCACAATGATGTCTATTCGATTATGAAATTTATTAAGATACTTTTTGGTACAATAAATATTGGAAAATCCAATATCATACTGATTTCTTAAGTTTACGCAAATGCTATTCATTGAAATAAAACTATTTTACGGATTCTATCACGATTTGGTTTTAATTTTTATTCCCGACGTTTCGAAGGCTTTGCAGTCTTCGTGCTCACGGGTTGGACTCAGACGTCGTTCGAAACGTCGGGAATAAAAATTAAAACCAAATAGTGATAGAATCCGTAAAAATAGTTTTATTTCAAATCCAATATCACTTTGCCCGACCCGGGGATCGAACCTCAGGATGGTAGTCGTACCGAAATACAACCACGCCACCGACTACATCATTATGGAACAATCACTGTATACAAACGAGTTCTGCAAAAGTTTATTGGACACTACCTACTTGTTAAATTAGAAAGGCAACACCTAACGATAGTTTTAAACCATTTGGTCCCGTTTTTGTTTATGGCTAAACATTTTAACATGAAACAAATGAATTACAGGAAGCCATTGAAAACACAATTGGATCTGTAAAACCAGTTAAGAAGACAGGAAAACGCACAGCTTCTAAATCAGCCAGACCGGTGCTTGGGCAACTCATGTCAGACAAGATTTATCTTGAAAATCTTATTAAGAATCCCGACCTGGCGATTGCGGATAAGAAAAATGACATAGTAGTCAAACAGGCACAAGAAGCAATAAGATTTCTGGAGAACAGAGAAGAATTTTGGCGGCAGCAGCAAACTGCAAAAGGAAATTGAATAGAACTATCTTTTGTTGAAACATACAGAATATGTTGAAACCAAACAAGTGGTTATTAAACACACCAAGAATCAGTGGCGTAACTATACTGTTCAGGGTCCATGGCAAATTTATCGCATGGGGCCCTTTCGGGCGCGCGGTTCCCTATGGTCAAGGTTTTTTTGGCCTAGAGCTTCCTTCAGGTCGATACTGGGGCTCCCTATGACCAGGGGCCCGTGGCATTTTGCCGGAATGCCACTCTGTAGTTACGCCACTGCCAAGAATAAAAAGTTATTACAATATAATAATGAGTATTATTAGGTCTTCTGTTGTTTATTTCATGACTTCATAGCAATTTAACGATTTTCAATATCTTATAGCACTTACAAGTCATATTAGTGATCAATAAAACATTTTTAATTACAAATTTAATAAATCGCAGTCGTGACTCATGATCAAACGTTAATTGCATAATAAACATTTTAGAACCTAGTTTTAATGTTGTTTAGAATCAGACTACTGTGAAAATGTGGTCCTCTATATCCATCTGTGTTCTATTTGGCATAATTTTGGTAAGACTTTAAAATTGTTTATAATGCCAAGGGCAATGATGGAGAGTTTCTAGTGCTCCGTACTCAATAAACGGAACACAATGTTAAGTGTAAAAGAACTGTGTAAGAATTCTATTCTTCTACATAATACACAGAATAAAACAACTTTCATCGACCCATTTCTTCAACTTGCAGACAGTTCTAGCTAACAAGTGCCCAGAACAAGCGTGTGCAGCTCTCATGACCGACACAGTAAGTAATTATAGGCCTTACCTACTTATAAAAAAATGTATGCATCTCTTAACTTTCAGAATAGTTTGTCACTTCTTTCCTTACGTTTTATTTATTTATTTAAATGACACACCAACAGTTTATAGACATATATAATAAGAATAAATATAGTAGGTTACAGTCCAGTCTACTTACTAATTATAGGTGTAAAACAACATTTGAAGAAAAACAGTCGATTACAATTATAAACCTACATATACATAATACAATAGATAAAAAAAAATTAAGATACATTTAATATTAATATTTACGTACGCTATTGTCATTTCATCATTTTCATGTATTAATAAAGAAATAGATTCAGATTTTTTTAAGCTTACGTTACTGTTTGTTAATAAAAGGACAAACTATTCTTAAACATGAAAAGCGCATAATTATTTTATTTTGTTAAGCCAGATTTTTCGAAACAGAACACTAAAAACATCTCCACAAAACAAGGTTTTTCATTTACTCCTGCACGTAGAACAATGGATCATAGATAAAAAATACATGTTTCCACTGCTTCGGTGGCGTAGTTGTATAGCGTGCGTGGTACGACTACCGTCCCTGACGTCTTGGGTTCGATCCCGGGTCGGGTAAAGTTGGTACTTTTGTGCCCGATTATGGCGATAGGTTTAGGCTTAGATATAGGCGATAGTCGCTGGTAGGCGAAATATGGGTCTTCTAGTTTCTAGTTTGTTTGATTTGCCTGGGATTAGATCCTCCAAACGGAGTTGGGGTCAGCCAGGCAACCAGGCCTAAAAATTAAGCCAAATCCTTTATGTAACATGCTTGAAAAAGTGTGTTGCGTCGACCCCACATTAAGGTGGGATAAAGGTAGGTAAACAAAGTTGCCCGACAGTCGACGGCCGATCGTCGACAAAATGTAATCCAATTTCCAAGATTCTTTTGTAGAGGTTCCACGCAAGATGATCCCGTATTTTGGTCAAGATTTTATGTCGTTTTCGACCTACTTCCAAAAAGGAGAAGGTCCTCAATTCGTGTGTATTTTTTTATGTATGTTACGCGATATCTCCGCCGAATGTGGACCGATCTTCAAAATTCTTTTTGTGTTCGATAGAGCTTATTTCAAGGGTGGTCCCATATAAATTTGGTCACAATCGGATTTGAATTCGGTCCGTTAAGTTTTTAAACTTGTGATTATTTCAAATCATAACAGTAACTGTTGACAGCCTCCGTGGCGCAGTGGGCAAGTCGCTGGTTGTGAAGTGAGAGGCCGCGGGTTCGATCCCCGCACCGAGAGAAATGTGTTTATGGCCCACATATATTGATCATAGTTAGGACTATGTGCGTGACTGTTGGGTGTTATTTATTTATTTATAACTATTAACTGAAGCTCTACCCGATCAGGTAATGAGTGTGTCCTGTGAACCGCCTTTGAATCAATACATTAACAGACTGAAAAGTTGTAGAAGACAAAATCCTGGAAAAATAACGGTATGGACTTGGAATGACTTTTACTTATTTCCATTTATTATTCCTACAACAAGAAATATAAAGGCGGACTTAAACGTATATCAGGCCCGCCCGGCCCCGCGTCCTTTAGCGGTAACAGGTATACCAAACGAATGTACTCCTTGCGAAAATCATATGTACCGCTTTCATTTTCAATGTACCTCTTCAATTTTTAAATTACAAGCGCTTTTTGGTGGCCGGGCCAAAAATGCAATATCTTACGAGATATTGGATCAAGAAATTAGGGAATCAGGGCCGGGCTGAAATTATTTTGGTAGCTCTGTACATAAAAAGTACAAGATATAGATATGAACTGTCTATGTACATATAATGTACCCTGAATATAGTTAATGCTATAAGCATTCTCTGCACATTAGCCTTAGGGTGATTAGATGCAAAAATGATGAATTGTGCAGGTGTGAAAAATATTTCACAAGAGGCTATAGTAGGATTGCTAATTAAACGGAGTAAACTAACATTTCGAATGTTACCACTTTTTCATGAAATTTAACTAGTGCTGCGGTAAAAAGATCAAGATTATAGAGGTATAAACATTTCATTCTTTCATTTTCTAAAGTCCAACTCAACGTCGTAATTCCTGCTTAATGTGTGATTAGTACTGCATGTCTACTGAATTATAGTCATAGTAAACTAGTGCTGGCTAAGTTATGGCATGTCTACTGGAATTATAATCGTGATTCATTATTCACAAAACTTACAAAAGCTATGAATATGCCAAACGTCATTTTTCTAAAATAATAAAAGTAATATTTGTAATTTTAATTGTTATCATTTCGCGTATCTGTTGTGATTATTTACGCAAAATTATTTACACAGACATTTAGTCGAAGGGTTGAGCTGAAATTTCTAAAATTCCCAATAAAATTCTAATTTTGCAAGCTAATGCTGAGTTATTGTTTCTTTGAATGATAAAAATTGAACTAGATCAATCACTATGTTTTGGAAGTAAGCAAATTTTTTTGGAATGTGACATTTCGATCTGTCAGTTTACTCCGTTTAATTAGCAATCGGACTATAACAAGAATTTAATTTAAAATAATTTTGCTTATTCTAACGCGATTTGCCCGTTGACGTCAGGCAGACAGGTCATAAAACCAAGCCAAATCCTTTCTGCAACATACTAGAAAAAGTTTCGCCGACCCCTCATAGGAATGGGATAAGGGCAGGTAGAACGAAAAATGAAATAAATCCCTCGGCTATACCGCATGGAGAAGTAGCATTGTTGAACAAAACATTATCTTTAAAAAGAAGTTTAACTGCACCCAAAAATATGGCATCGCCGGTTCTACCTACATTAGCAGAGACTGGCTTCTTATGACGGGCGGCTCGACCACCGGCAGCCGAGCGGTTATTTAAATGCGGTTAATGTGTATATTACGCCGCTTCCAACAGGCAGCACAAAAATAATCAAGGCTGTGTTGCCAACCAAAACAAGGGGAATAGGGATTGGGAAAGGGAGGAGGGAATTTCCGGAAATCTCACTCACTCAACGAAACAGCGAGCTGCCACTTTACGTCGGTTTTATGAGACAGTGGTATCAAACCGGTCGAGTCGACCCATTCGTGCTGTAGACATTACTGTCTATAGCGTGGCTCTACCACTCAACCAACTCAAGACAGCCTCCGTGGCGCAGCGGGTGAGTAGCCGGCTGTGAAACGTGAGGTCGCGGGTTGGATTCCCGCACCGAGACAAATGTGTGTGATGATATTTGTTTCGGGTCTGGGTGTTGTGAGACCGAAAGTCTCTCGTAGTTTCTGATACCCACGATACAGGTTGTCTCAGTGTCATATGGGTATCCCACATCTTAGTGTGGGGTCAGGACTATGTGTGTGGCTGTTGGGTGTATTTATTATTTATTTATTTAATTACTCAATGGGCTAAAAATAACTTTTTATCACAGATTCAAGTGTCCATTATTCGAAAACTATAAACGAAATGTTAAACTTTACTACTAAATTACTAGCCATCTTCCCTTTAAGTGTAGCTTTTATTGATACCAGCTTTTTGCAACACCTGTATACTTCTTACACTCTGTTCAGTTTACATTTCTCATGTTTGATCAAACTACTGTCTTCTACTTCACAGTGCAAGTTTGCAAGGTGTGTAGTTGTCGAGAAATATCATTTGACTGGGAAGAATCAGAACAAAATCAGCTACCCCAAAGCATACGCATTGTTAAACCAATTAGATAAACAACAACCAGCTACGAGGCACATGAATGAGCTCATACGGCAGTGTTGCCTCTGCGAACATAACTATTTGAACTACCCTCAATTGGCACCGAACTGTGAAATCTTCAAGTACTTGACGTGTACGCTGTTCGCTTATTTAGTTGTAAGTACCTACATGTAATTAATATCTAGCTAAGCAATTGTATACATAGGAAACCACAGGAGTACGTCGGTCGTAAGTGTCTGGGCTAAATCGTACCAGGGGTGCCCGTGGATGGCCCAAAATCAAAATGTTTTAAAACAATATGATTTATAATAACCAATTGTCTCACTGTGGAAAATGCTCAAGACCGAAATGGAAGCGTTTAAGTAGGAAGGTGGACCCTGGCATCAGGCGGGGTAACGCCAGGTAGAAAAATAATCATAAATATATGTAGGTGGGTAACCTACCACTTACCTAACTAGGTATGGTAGCTATTTGGCCGTGGCGGCGCTCCCGTGATAAAAGTAATTACATAAGCACATTGCAGTTTTCCATTTAAAATAATTTTATAATCAGTTCAGTAACTCCAATAATATTCCCTATGAACAAAATACCATAACATAATAAGCTCACGCCTGTATCCCCGAAGAGGTAGGCAGAGGCGTACTAGCCAACTAGAACACCCACATTTCGCCGAGCTTAGTTCCGTCCCAGAAGTGATATCGAGCCTATCGCCATATCGGGCACAAATTCCAGACTCCGGGCTGATATGGAAAAATCCAATATCACTTTGCCCGACCCGGGGATCGAACCCGAGACCTCAGAACCGTAGTCGTTCCGAAATACCACCACGCCACCGAGGCAGTCAAATAATAATAAAACAAAATACCTCTATGTAATAAATGTCTTTGGTGGTAAGGTAGATAGATACTTATCAGTTATGATTACATACTTACTGGACGGCGACTTACGCAGAGCAAAACCCACTAAAAATCCTTTCAGCGCTTTGGGGTCTGCCACTTCATATCCGATGACTTCACGCTGACATGAGAGGACCTTGCCAACCATGGAGGGAAGCAATGTCTCTTAATTCGTTATATTTTCACTTCACATTAAGATTAAATCTGAGGAAATAAATGATAATTCAGAATAAGATACAATATATCTAGAGACTGCCTCGGTGGCGTGGTTGTATTTCGTTACGACTACCGTCCCGAGGTCTCGGGTTCGATCCCCGGGTCGGGCAGTGATATTGGATTTTTCCTTATCAGCCCGGAGTCTGGAATTTCTGCCCGATATGACGATGGGCTCGCCCTCTATCACATCTGGGACGGAACTAAGCTCGGCGAAAGTCGATGTTCCAGTTCGCTAGAGCACCTCTGCCTACCGCGTCGGGGGTACAGGCGTGAGGTTATATCTAGAAATAAGTACTGATTGTTTAATACAGGGACAGAACACGACGAGTACGTCATACGAGTGGAATAAACCTGGATGCAGTGAAACGGCGGACAATGTGCTCGCCTGCAGAAGCGTACTACAGCAATACTGCCCATGTCTAAAAAGGAACCATTGCTCAAAATAGTACTAGCTTTTGCCCACGTGAAACTTTCATCCCCTGTTACACCCCTTTGGGATGATTTGTTTAAAAATCCTTTCTTAGGCTGAGAATTGAGATCTATATGGCGAACTTGGACTACGTGTCTACGTCTGAGTCAAAGAACAAACTCAATGAGGTTTTGGAATTTTCAAATCGAACTTCGACTTATAGTAGGATTGCTAATTAAACGGAGTAAACTGACATTTCAAGTGTTGCCACTTTTTCATGAAATTTAAATAGGGCTGCGGTAAAACGATACAAATTGTTTAAACATTTCAATTCAGTGAACCATATCATTCTTTCATTTTCTAAAGTCCAACTCAAAATCGTAATTGCTGCCAAATGTATGATTAATACTGCATGTCTACTGAATTATAGCCATAGTAAATTGCTGTATGCTAAGTTATGACATGTCTACAAGAATTATAGAGATGGTTCATTAAAAACAAAACTTACTAAAACTATGAATGTGCCGAAAATTCCAAATCCTCAGGGTTCGTTTCTTTGACTTAGACTGAGATCTATAGAGCGAACTTCGACTATGTCTGAGACAAAGAACAAACTCAATGAGGTTTTGGAATTTTTAAATCGAACTTCGACTTAGTCGGAGGCATTTTTTACAAGAAAAACAGACTAACAGTTTGTCTAAGCAATATTCTTGCAAAAAATTACTCGGACTAAGTCAAAGTTCGATTTGAAAATTCCAAATCCTCAGGGTTCGTTTCTTTGACGACTTAGCCGAAGTCCGCTCTATAGATCTCAGCCTTAGTGCTCACTTACGTCATAAAAGGAAACCGTGTGTAAAATACGTTCCTATTTCCAATAGTTTCAGCTGTACCTACGTTCATTTGTAAGTCATTCGGTTTCGCCTTCTATATAAATAGATAATATAAGCTCACGCTTGTATAAATATATTTAGACTATTTTTATATTTCATTAATATATATATTAAAATTTTTCTTCTTGGTTGTTTATTGTGATCTATCTGCACACTCAGATTGATATAGTTTATCGAAACCGATAGATAATCAAAGAAAGAAAGAAAGAATCTTTATTTAGCCAACACAACCCGTCGCGTCGGAGGCGGCACATATATATGTTCCATAAGCGTATGGGCCACCGGAGGCCGAGCCGCCCGTGACTACACCCGCCACAATAAAACTACATTTTGTAAAAGAAATAACACTTTATTTGTTCAATCGTCTGCGTACTTATATCTAATAGAATCGCGGCTATCGAGACACGAGGCCGCGCTCACAATCCATTTATCATTAAAAATATCTCATTTGCTTACACACCGTCATAATTCACTATTTTATGTACAATATTTACAATGACTCAATTATAATCTTACTAATATACCGTTTACTCTCACACTATGTCGACGCGACGTTAGACTGCATTTCTGTCATAGATTTTGGATCATCATCATCCGTCGACCGTCATGGTAATTACAGTAGGTACAGATAAAATTGTATAACCTTAGACAGAAGAAGATAGAGGACAAGGCATAAGTACGAAAAAATTAAGCATTCCTAATCTATGGAACAAAATCAAAATGGCGATTTTACGAAAGAAAGATCCCATTCATGTAACACTTAGGCATCCCCTTTATATTCTGAAATTAGTATTATTGTAAATAAAACACCGTATTTATAATAAAATACAATAAGTATTTATACGTTATTTAATACTTATGACACGGTGATAACTTATGTGTGAATAGATCGCGAAACTAAAATGGCGGAACCGGCCTCAAAGTACATACGCATTTTTTGTAGTTATGCCAGGTCCTTATTTTTTCTTATATCATTGTGTAAACATACATATTATTTTGACATTTTAATGCCCGAGTAGTGGAATGCAATCACACATATAAGGACGTGTTACCTTACTCAAAGCAACATTTTTGTTTTGTCGTAATGTAAACTGCTTGTTACACCAGGTGTTCGGCAACTACTACACACTCGTCCAACAATCCAACTGTTCGTCCAACCCAACACGTGTAGAGAGGTAGTTCGAAAATGTTATATAATTTTGTGGTATGTTTTGATCGATTGCGAGTTGGGACAGGTTGGTGTTGGACTGTTGGACGACCGTGTAATGCCGGCATTGCAAGAATCAAACGATGACGAATGATGCAATCTACTCTTAGATGATAATTAGAAGCCACAGCACTTAGCCTAGCCGACCAACTACAATGTCTACACAAAATTTTCGTCAGAATCCATAATAACTATAATTATTCTACTTAATAAAGTGGTTAATAATCCCACCACTCACTAATTTATGTACAAACATAATAATTGTGAAAGAAAAATGTGTCTAGCACGTGAAGTGATAATTAGAAAATGAACAAATTAGTTCAAACATGATTTTCTACATTACATCTCATATTTTAATTTGAATTTTTATTACTCAATATTATCCAAAATATATTTAATAATTACATTTTTCAGAGTCATATTCTTTAAAAAATGTTTACCCTTAGTAAGAGTTTTTCTCGATTCTTGAAATCGACGATAGTTTTCAATTTCTCCATACAGTTTTTAGTTCGTTGTAGTTTCCGTAAAGTGGCGCTGCTAGTCAGATATATGAAGAAGACACAAGCTATCGTCGATTTAGAGAATCGAGAGCTGTCAAAATAAACTCGTACTAACCTAACTGGGGTACTGTCGTTTGTCAAAGTGATAATATGCCTATGATACTACCTACTGTGGAATAATACATTATTAATTGTAAAAGAAATATTTAACTTGAATGCTAACTATTATTCGATCCATTAGAAGCCTGGATTACAATGTAAATTTTAGGCACCACAAGCCAATATGCAAAACATTACTCATGTAAATCGAATTAGAGGTTGCTTCGGTAATAAAAATTTGGTTAACTCTGCATAGTCACGTTTTACGGTAACGACAAGTTTTTCACTCGTGGCAAATTTAAGTAAACGGAGTTACGACCTTTCATAATTAGGTCGACGATAAGTCTGAAGTAAAACACGCAAATGTGACTCGGGCAAAATGAAAATTGTTGTGGCCTTTAAAATAATTATAAGAATATAATTGTATTTCAATGAGCCTCGACCAACACCTTCAGATGCTCTCGGTTGGTGCTTGGATCAAGAACCAAATGCAGAAGGCAGTGTAGTAACAGCGTATCCAGTAAGATACGGCACGAATTGTGAGGAAATTCCTCACTCTGGGGTCCTAAACTGTTCTGTTTTTAAAAACAAAAACCTTTAACAATAAAGAGTATTGAACATTATTGTAATATAATAATTTAATCATTATTTCCCACAATGGTAATTGTTCGCAGATAGGTGCTATCCGTTACAAGTGGTAGCGATAGAAGATAATAATCTAGCTACTAGTGTTACTCTGCCATGTTATAAACACAATATACAGAACTTTTTTCCCGGAAATTAATCGCAACCGGAATTTAATCGGACAGTGAATAAAAGGAAAAGCAATTCCGAATTTGAAGAAAGAACTTTTAGAGCTATTAAAGCATAGACAACATGAAAGAGTAAAAACAACGACAGATAAAGAGCAAAATATTTTTCTCGACATCATTTCTAACTTACGATACATGCAAGTCCATAATATAATTTATAGTTAATCAAATATTGCATTTTTTCCGAAAACACTGCACTAAAGTCACACGGTCGCGTACAATAGCCGCGACAGTGTCGGCTAATCGGCCTCCTCGGGCGGTCGTTTGTAAACCGGCCCGAACTTGGCCATGTATTTCTTGACGAACGTCCGCGCCTTCGCCCTCACCGAGTCTGTCACCACCAGCTCATCCACTGACCGGCAGTGCTTCAACTCCTTCAGCATCACGAAGTGCGTCAACTGTCAACAAAATTATTTGATTAGGGGCCGTTCAAGTGTCACGTAAACAGTTTTTTTTACAATTATACCACTGTCTCACAGAAAACCGACGTAAAGTGGCAGCTTGTTGTTGCGTTTCGTTCGGTGAGTGAGATTTCCGGTGGTCCATTTCCCTTCCTTTCCCAATCCCCTTTTTCGTACCCTTCCATTTTCTCCTTTTAGGTTGGCAACGCACCCATGATTATTTTTGTGTTTTGGGTGTCTATGGGCGGAGATCACTTACACACATGAGGTGACCCATCTGCTCGTTCGCCAGTCTCTGCTATAAAAAAAAATAACATTACCTTTCTAGCCAAGTGTTTGAAATCTGCGGTGCACGTGATCCGTCCAGCGGGCGCGTCCGAGTGCCTGTACGGGTTGAGATGGTGCACCATCACGCCCGCCATGGCGCTGCGGAACTGCTCCTTGATGCGTCGCGTCTCGCGCTCGCTGATCGCTCCGGGTATGACGGCGCTGGCCGACGAGCTCGGCGGTGGGGAGGCAACGGTGGGGGGAGATAGCTCCACAGGCTTCTCCGGCTCGTCCTCCAGCTCGGATTCCGTGTCGCTGTCTGTCTCACCAAGATCTAACATCTAAAACAACCGGTGTTGGCAATAAGTAATCAAGTTTTGTCAATTACGGTTTTATCACTGTCTCCCAAAAAACTGTGAAGCGAACTGGCAACACGATCAATCATCAATCAATCGAGTTCATGAAAATTTCGGAGGCTCGTGTCGTGCCCACACCAACCGAACAAAGGCGAAAGAACGTTCGCGAAGGGCCATCGCCTATGGGGCCCGAACGTTCCCGATCATTCGCGAATGTTCGCTGCTGCGACCACACCAACTGAACGCTACCGAAGCGTACCGAAGCTTGGCGAACGCAACATTTAGGGTTCCGGGTAGCCGGGCAGTGCTCATGGTAATGCCATTGTCCATGAACAACTATCACCACTTACAGGGTGTTGTTTACTGGTCTATTTAAGCTAATAAATAAAATTGTGGTCTTTAATATCTCAGTTCCAACTGAGATACAACGATTAGATAGAACTGGAGTTCTTACTAGATCTAATCGTATCTGTCGTTAGAACTTACCGAGAGTTTATCTTGATGTCCAGCCTTCACTTTGAGCTTCCCGGAGAGCAGGCGCACCTTCTGCATCAACTTCTCCCGCCGCCGCCGCAGCTTCTCCTTCGTCTGCTTGTACCGTTTCACTTCTAACCTGCCCGCTAGCTTATCTTCTTCTGTTCTCGGCTGCAAGATAATTGAATTTTTTCCAGTCATTACTTTACTTATGTACTACTTTATTTAACTATCAACGCACAGCCAAAACTACTAAAATGTGGCACATGTCCTATGTGCGTCCTAAGAGCGTTATCTGCCTTATTTCATAAGTTCAAGGATGTACCTGTACAACCCACTATCCTACTGTTAGCACGATCCTCTTCTACTAACGAGTAAAATCAAATCAAAATATGAATATTAATTATGAAACAAACACTCACGCTAATTGGCCTCTCTGATACCAGGCCAACCCTTCTCTTCCTCTGCCTCATATTGAGAAGAGCATGGTCAGGTATCAACCCGTTATGAGTTTCTTCTTTTATCACTGGAATAGTAAAAGTGTTTACATTTATTACACCAACTTCAAGAAGGTTGTTACGCGATATCTTCGCCAAATATGGACCGATATTCAAGATTGGTATTCAATAGAGTTCACTTGCAAGAAGTTTGGTCACATGTAAATTTGATCAAGATCTGACAAACGAATATAAAGTAAAAAATTCTGCTCCCCAAAAATTCCAGTTTGAATTGAAAAAAAAAAACTTATGAGCTGTACCTAACACAAAAAATCTACAAAAAATTAACACTTTTTCATTTGGAGGGTTATGCGGTGGGGAACTCCAGGGAATCACCTGCATCTTGCTGGTTTTTGTCATGGGTGATTTCTATAACAAAACATGTACCCACCTTCGTATATCCCATTGACGCCTTCAACAAGCTTGCCTTTGACTTGCCGTCTCACTATAGGACTGTCCAACGCATTGTCAGGTTCCTCTTCCTCTTCTGATGAGCTATCGTCTAAAAAATTTTGTTTCAATAAGTCAACATGAATGTAGTCTCCTAAACCTATTATGGTAGTGAATTAAACTTGATGAATGTTAAGGTTAAATTTCGACCATTGCGTTGCGAAACCATTTTATATTCTTTGCGATCCCAAGGTGATTTCTTCTGTAATTGCGTACTGTCGTTGACGCAAATAGCGTTCTTCGGTGGTGGGAGCTTATGAGCTCCCCACAATGGACAGATTATATGCCGGCATCGAGCAGTGATGGGTCCAGCTGAAGTCTGGGCGCTTTTCGCGTCACGTCATCGCAATGCGTCGAAGAGGACTACCTTGAGGTTTTTAATCGATTTAGAACCGATATAACCGCCACTTTCCCCCGTAGGCGTGGCCTGAGAGATAATGCTTTAGGTCGTGAAAAAAGGGAACACTTATACAATACAAAGGAAATGAACGCGTTGTCATTGGCGATTAAATCTATGAATGAAAGTATTTATCATTGACGTAAAAGTTGCTTGCTGTATTTGTTTTAAATTCGAATTTCATTCAATATATCCCATCTCTTGTCGCCTCATTGGTCTAGTGGCAGCATATATGGGCTGTGGACCGGGAGGGTTCGACTTTCAGGTCGGGCAAAGCGAATTTTCTAATTTAATTTGCCCGGGACTAGATCCCCAGAGGGGGATGACGTCAGGCAGGCAGCCGGTCGTAAACACTTAGCCAAATCCTTTCTGCTTGCTTGAAAAAGTGTGTTGCGCTGACCCCAAATTAAGGTGGGATAAGGGCAGGTAGAAAGAAAGATAACCCACCCATCTCTTGCTTCTCCCCTCAGGTAATGCTTATTGTTCTAAAGAGTTTGTGCTGCGAATGATTACATGTCTATTGTGAATAATATAGAATTGTCGATAGTACGATGTAGAGTACTAACCGGGCGGCGGCGGCGGCGGGTCCCACTGCGGCTGGCGCAGCTTCACGTGGTAGTAGTAGGGGCGGCCGCGACCGTCCCTCGCGCTGCGCCACTGCGACGGGAGACGCACCGGCCGCTCCACGCCCGGGACCGAACCCGGGACCGACTCCGACGGGAGCCCCTGCGTACACATTTAAACATTCACACTATTACATATTTTAAAACAGTAGTAGACAAAATATCATAATCACTACATATTAAACAAAGTCGCTCCCGCTGTCTGTCTGACTGTATGCTTAGATCTTTAAATCTACGCAACGGATTTTGATGCGGTTTTTTAATAGATTCAAGAGGAAGGTTTATATGTATAATACATGCATAAATTCATCCCCTGAAGGGATGTAAGGGGGGATGAATGTTAGTCAAGACTCTCACGCGGGCAAAGCTGCGGGCATAATATAATGAATGGACAATATAATATAATAAATAAAACAAACCCAAGACACAAATTATAAAATAACAACAAATGATGAATACAACTTTACATCAATACTAATAGATTTTTTTAGTATGGAAAGAGGTTAAATGTACCTGTGTTTCTGGTTGAGGCGGCATCGGACCGTGGTGTCCGTAGGGAGAGGGCGCGGGCGCGGACACCCCGGGATGCGCGCCCGGGATGCCGCCCGGGATGCCGCCCGGGATAGCGCCCGGGATGGCGCCCGGGATACCGCCCGGACCGAACATGAACCCGCCCATGCCGAACCCGCCCATACTCATCAAACTAAAACAAGTATCACATTTTATAACAATAAGGCAGCACAGCCTCGACTAATCGCGTGTCAGGATACGTCAATTCCGTCATATTTCCGTGTAAATTTTACACTCCTTTAAAATGGAAAATATCAACACAGCATATCTGTGAACTTTAATAAAACGTTGACAGACACCGATTTGACCAATGCGCGTGCTGAGGTAAAAAGATATTTAACGAAATAAATTATTCGATTTTTCAACCTTGTTTCATCAAACAGCATAATCCCAAAATGGAGGTACTAACTTGTGCTGCGGCATGCAATATGGCTGCGCTCCAGGGAATGGTGGGTAAAATCCAGCTTGAGGGGGGAACTCCTGCGCCATCCACTCCGGTATCTCGCCCACTCCCGGCACACCGGGTACTCCTAACATACCGGGCTGCATGCCTGGTTGCATACCCGGTTGCATGCCAGGTTGCATGCCAGGTTGCATGCCAGGTTGCATGCCGGGTTGCATGCCAGGTTGCACACCAGGGCCGCCCATCATTCCGCCAGGAAACATCTGAGATGAAATGTGTTTGATCTGAGTTAAAGTTCACAAACAAACACACGTAAGCTCACGCTAGTCATGACTATTTCAATCATGATTGAAATAGTCATGACTAACGTTAGGGGGCGTCCATAAATTACGTGAGGTGTTTAAGGGGGGGAGGCGGTCGAGTCAAATCTCATCTAATCTTACGTTGGAGAGAGGGGGGGTCTCGGCAAATATCACGCAATTTTTTTTCTGATTGAAACAAAAAAAAAATACTATTTTGGTCCATTTAATCCAGATTGTACGTGCGTTTACGTAAGAAACTCACATTTTGAAAAATCTCACGTGAGATTGGGGGATGGGGGAGGGGGTTGAATAAAATCTCACGACAGAAAATTTAAAAAACACCTTACGTAATTTATGGACGCCCCCTTAGTCATGATTAAATCAATCGTCATTGATTAATCGATTGAAAAAAATAGTTGACCCAACACTGAGCGTAGGTACCTGCGCGTAGTCGTTCCTCCATCGCGTGTGAGGCCGTGTCCGCTCGGCGGCGGCGGCGGCCTCTGCGAACGCGCGGCGCCGCTCCTCCTTGCTGACGGGGGGCACCGCGGCCAGTACGCGCTCGCTCAACCTATACGAAACACATAATACCCCTTACTTATAAAAAATATTTAATCGCTGCTTACCTTTATACCATAGGTTGCCCCTTTCATTTTTAAACAATGTAACGCAAGGAAAAAAGTGACAGGCTATTCTTAGCGAAAAGATAAGCGAAAATGGTTTTTATAAGCAAAGCCCTATCATGTTACCACTTTTCTTAACTAACTTTCTATAACTTATTTTATTTAAAGATAAAAATATGAAATACAAAATGTTCAAACTGCTTAGCTCGTAATCCATAAACCCACATTACCTAATACTTCTCCTTCCATCAGGGCTACTCCTTCGTTTCCTCCTGTCGCGATCGTCCCGATCTCTATCCCGCTCTCGTTCCCTCTCTCTGTATCTGTCGCGTTCCTTCTCCCTGTCTCGTTCCCGTTCGCGTTCCCTCTCACGGTCCCGTTCTCGCTCTCTCTCCCGTTCTTTTTCCCGTTCTCTCTCCCTGTCCTCCCGCCGATCTCGTTCCCTTTCCCGTTCCCTGTCCCGATCCCGTGTCCCACTCGAGTCGGCAGCACGACGTTCAACATTCGCTTGTCTTTCGTGCTCCTTCATTTGCTGTATGCGCTCTTTCTTTGGGATTTTGAACACTTCCTGTAAAAAAAAATATCATGAAGTGCATAATGTCATTTGACTAAATGCTCGACAAATCCCACCAACTATTTTTTAGGCTATTTATTCGATTCATAAAAAATATCAGCAATTATCAATGAATTATAACTTCGTAGGCTGATATAAAAGTTTTCTTTATGACAAATGTACCGTACATACCTTCAAACTGGACCACCGTTCCAGCAGTTGATTCGAGAGATCTTTAATTTTTTCACATATGGCTGCATTCTCCTTAATTTTCTCTGGACTTAACGGGTTCTCTTGATTTGGTCTATTCGGCAGCTCTATTGGTAAACCTGTGGAGGATGTTTTAAAGCTTGCATTTTCCTAAAAGTTTTCACAATTCAATTTGCTAACCTATACAGAATGTTCTCAAATATATATCTCTCTTCTATAATATTTTTTTTAAATAAAAAATACTACTTGGTGTAAAGATCATTGCATCACGGATGTGTCGTGTGACCCAGTCTCCTGTGTGTCATACCTGTAGCCTCATCGATGTAGACATTGTCCGCAGGTACTTCGGCCGCGCTGAGCCAGCGCTCCACGGTATTGAAGAACCGACTCTCTTGCACCATCGTCTTGTTCGGGATCGGCAGCCGATCCACCGTCAACAGCATCTCCAACCTACAGGCAAAACGAGATATTGTGCATTTGATCATGGGTGAAGAATATTTTCCATATTTTCGGAATGCTTAGAGTTACAAAGCGTTGCCTCCTTGTAGTGAATCCAATAGTAAGCAGGAACATATCAGCCGCCGGCACGGCAGGTCTGCGTCGCGCAGGAGCCGCAGGAGCGACACTGTGCAGCCAGGCGTCACCGTGTCACACATGATGGTTCAGTACAAACCTGAAGTCTAGCGGCGCGTCGGTACACCAGGGCGCGAGTAGCCGCAGCCCGCGGTAGTCGAGGAACAGCCGCCGGCACGGCAGGTCTGCGTCGCGCAGGAGCCGCAGGAGCGACACTGTGCAGCCAGGCGTCACCGTGTCACACATGATGGTTCAGTACAAACCTGAAGTCTAGCGGCGCGTCGGTACACCAGGGCGCGAGTAGCCGCAGCCCGCGGTAGTCGAGGAACAGCCGCCGGCACGGCAGGTCTGCGTCGCGCAGGAGCCGCAGGAGCGACAGCTGCGCCGGCCTGCCCTTCGCTCGCACCACTGTACGTGAGAGGCGCAGTGTGTGCGACTGGTTCTTCACGCCCATGCGACTTAGCGCCTCCAGGTCTTCTTCGATCTGTAGGCGAAGAAAGACAGGAATGTCATTTGTTATTTGCAAACTAGTGACACTGAAAAAGAGCCACATTGATTAACTTTTAGTTCACTTTTTAATTATCATGATGAACAACTAGTACTGACATCAGCATCTTGCACTAGGTCTGGCGCTTTGGGCTTGTACTTCCTCGGCCTGGGCTTGCGCTGTCTCGGGCGCGGTTCCTCCGCGAGCGTGGCCGCGGACTCCTCCGACGAGCCCGTTGCACTCTTAGACGTCGACACATCTTCCTCCTCCTGAATAAATAGGACAAAACAATTGTATGAGCACATATAAAATTCCATAAAAAAATTGAAAACCTTATCTATGTATAAAACAATCCTGCACCGACCTCGTCATCATCTTCATCATCAGAGTCGGGCTCGCCGCCAATCCATCCGCGGCACGCCTCCGCGCCGCAATAGCATCGTTGAGCGACCTTACTGCATGAAGAAAATTCAATATAAATTTAACTGCGTGGTAGTTTTGAGTGGTAGAGCCACGCTGTAGACAGTAACGTCTACAGCACGAATGGGTCGGCTCGACCGTTTCGATACCACTGTCTCACAGAAAACCGACGTAAAGTGGCAGTTTGCTGTCGCGTTTCGTTCGGTGAGTGAGATTTCCGGTGGCCCATTTCCCTGCCTCTCTTTCCCAATCCCTTTTCCCTCCCCTTCCATTTCCTCCTTTTAGGTTGGCAACGCACCCATGATTCTTATTGTGTCTTGGGTGTCTATGGGCTGTGGAAATCACTTACTACCAGGTGACCCATCTGTTTGTTTGCCATAAAAAAAAATTGCAACCATTACAATATATTGTATGTATAATTAATTTAGAAATTAAATTAGAAATTTTTAAGATACTTACAATTTCGTTCAGGCAAGTATATTAATAATTATTTCGACCGGTGTAAGATATTTCACATACTTCCATTGCAAGAGCGTAGGCGAATAGCCGACATAGCATATCTTTTCAACATCGTCAATGGTAGGGTTGACAGTCCCGAATTACTAAGTAAGATTGGGCTGCGCACACCTTCTGCCAGGCTCAGAAAGCCTACCCTCTTGCATGTTCCACTTGTTAAGGTTGCATATCGACAAAACTCTTATTTAATTAGAGCCTGCAGAACTTTCAACACTGTTTCTAGTGAGGTTGATGTTGACCTTTTCAATACCAATAGTTGCATAGTAAAAAAAACTTTGTGTAATCATTTCTTTTTGGCGTAAATACTTCATGTTAGGTATCCTAAGTAACCTTATTTAAAAACTGTTATCTAATAGGTATACAGCTTATAATTATTTGTGGAAACTTGTAATTGACCTTTCTTAAGTTAACACTATTTTTACTTAACATGTTAGTTGTAAGTTTTCCTAATAGAATAAAATAAAATAAATAAAATAAAATAATAAAATCGTGATAATACAATAACAAACAATACCATTGTCTAACTACACAAAATATTGAAATCACTCACCCAAACCGCTGAAACTGATAGTCGAACGTAATCTCCTCGCCGGCGACAATATCTCGCTTGCTGAAGAACCCTATTCTCAGTTCCCCATTCACTGTCCACTTCTGCGTCTCCGCGTTTGGTTCACAAGAGTGATTTATAAACCGTGAGATGTTCCCTTTCACCGTGGCGTCGATTACGGTGTCGCCTTTTAGCGACATAAAGTAGTGGTGCATATTGTTTTCATCGGAATAAGCCAGCGCCCGTTTGTAAAACTGTTCGTAATCTAGGACTTCGCCCACGTATTCCATCAGGAATTCACCCCTGGAACAAAAGCAATGTTTCTGTTAAGTGGCGTCTCCTGCACTAAAACAGTGCACAAAACATGTATTTTTAATCTATGATCCATTGTTCTATGAGAAGGAGACGGCTAAAATCGTTGTTTTGCGTATGTGCTTTTGTGTAATGTTTCGAGAAATACTAGTGCAGGAGACGCGGTTTCACATAGATAAAATAATAATAATATTAGCCCTGTAATATTACTGTCCCACTGCTGGGCACGGGCCTACTCTACTAATGAGAGGGATTAGGCCTTAGTCTGCCATGTTGGCCTAATGCGGGTTGGCAGACTTCACATACCTGCATGCCTGTATGCAGGTTTCCTCACGATGTTTTCCTTCACCGTTATAGCAAGCGATATTTCACAATGAAACTACACTTAACATAGAAAAGTCAGAGGTGTATGCTCCATTTTGGGGTTGGTCTCGAACCTCCGACACTTGTGTCGGCAGTCCGTACCATTCTCAACTGAGCTATCGCTGCTTTTCTAGGTATAGTCATATTCTTATATATTATGGTTTCCTTTTATATCTAATGAATTCCGAAATATAGACTTAAATCGAAATAGATAACGCCAGTCTGTGCCTTATATGATCGCCAGTCTGCAACTTATATATTATGACTAGAGAAATTATGCAATGAGAAATTGGCTATTTTCAAAGTATTTTAGTTAATGTTTATAGCAAGAGCCATGATAAGACATTTTTTGTTATTGTCTGTTGTCTTATTGCTCCAATATATTATTATTTAAAAAAATAAATCAACAGTAGGCAAAATCAGGATATCAAGCCTAGAGGCAAAACTGTAGCTTTCAAATACATACATATTACATAAATCGAACATGCTATGCATTCAACTTATTTGTATATAAATTTTAAACAAGTGTCGATGTTACGGATTTGTATTTTGTAATACGTATGCTTTTCTGTGAAATACACATACAATATCTAACAGATTTATGTTTATGATTAGTAGTAGGTCTAGTGTCTACTAATTTTAATTTTGCCATAACAATAGGGAACTTGCGTGTAATTTTTTTATTAGTTCATTGTAAAGAACTACGTCTCAAATAAACACACCAGAAACAAAAACATAAAAATATGCACAAATCATTTAATTATCGCAAGTCTAAATATGACTTACAAAACCCCGCGCTAAAAAAGGACGTGACGTCACCGCGTAAAAATTGGTTTTTGTTCACATCTCAGTTTACACTGACGGCTAGTGACATTGTCTGGAATGAAGTTTGAATCGCTATAATTGCCTATCGTTTAAAATTTCCCCATGCCGAACAAAAATTTCCCCAAAAATGTTGAAGCTATTTCATTAAATAACGAAGTAAACATAAGTTGCACTCTTGAATCCTGAGCGGAGAGGTGGGAAAGTTACATGAAGAAAAGAATTTGGAAAGAGGAGTACCTCCGAAATCTCATTCATCAAGCACCATACTAAATATAACAATAGTTTTCCGCAAAATTGGGAAAAATAACCTAACCTGGAAACACTGCCTAATGCAACGACGTCACTTCGGTTTTGCAATAACGTTCCATTACACGTAATTTGTAATTATGATATTTTGTAAAATATCAATTATTGTATAGTAGAAATTTCATCATAGCATATTTCAAGGTTTTGTTTATTGATGTATCAACACAATTTCTCGTTATAATTTTCGTGCAAGTTCCCTATTAGCATGCCAATGAATGATGACACTTATCAGTGTGTACGGTTGTCCCTGACGACGTTGACGCCAATATGACCTTCATTGAAACTCAAGAAGTCATACAAACGATAATGCGTAATTTATTTAGACTATTTACTACCTCGGTGGCGTTGTTGTATTTCGGTACGACTACCGTTCTGAGGTCTCGGGTTCGATCCCCGGGTCGGGCCAAAGTGATAATGGATTTTTCCATATCAGCCCGGAGTCTGGAATTTGTGCCCAATATTGCGATAAGCTCGTCCTCTATCACATCTGGGACGGAACTAAGCTCAGCGAAATGTGGGTCTTCTAGTTCGCTTCTGCCTTCAGAGATACAGGCGTGAGCTTATGTATATATGTATGTATTTAGAATATTTAGAGACACTAACATAAAACGTATAACCAAATAATTCGCGATTGCTATGTACATTTACATTGCTAGATACATTGTTTTATGAGTCTTGGGTCATGTCTACCAGGAACTAAGGAGACTTTCGGTCTTACAGCTCCCAAGCCTGATACAAACATCTTGATGATGGAGTAAAATTCACAACCTCTGTTTTCACTAGTTACTCATATAGAGGCTGTAATATTAATTAGATTGCATTATGAGTTCTTAATAAACCATATATCAATGGTTCCAAGACTCAATATCCTTATTTTAACAATGAATCATAGAGAATCTAATAAGTAATAATGGCCCAGGAACTTTAAAGGAAACTCTGAAATCAGCATCAGATTTCTAAATCTATGTATACATAATTATTTTGAGTTGATGTTATCGCAGATGCGTCACTTACGTAGGTATGTCTACTGATGCTTCAACTCCGCAGCCTTTCTTATCAGCATAGAACACTTTCAAAGCCGCATTTTCCATCTTCTGAAATCTTCTGTTCGTACACCTGTCTCCGACTGGACAACGGGAGTTACTGTAATTGTATAAAGCATGTAAAATAGGATCTGATTAGATATTTAAGTAATAAAATTCATAGGTAAATATGTGTAATAGACATGACAAATGTGAATGTTTATGAATAGACAATTTCAAAGTTTCAATACATAGAATTTACTATGTTAAGCAGCATGCATTAAAATGTTATACAGATAAAAGGCAGGTGAAAATTATTTAAAAAATATTAATAATTATTTCAATTCAATTTAATTTACCAAATATTTGATTTGACATGTGTGATCAAAATGCATTTTCTAGATAGTATAAAATTGTTATGTTAGACTGCCTCGGTGGCATGGTAGTATTTCGGTATGATTACGGTCCTTAGGTCTCGGGTTCGATCCCCGGGTCGGGCAAAGTGATATTGGATTTTTCCATATCAGCCCAGAGTCAGGAATTTGTGCCCGATATGGCGATAGGCTCGCCCCTATCACATCTGGGACGAAACTAAGCTCAGCGAAATGTGGGTGTTCTAGTTGGCTAGTGCACCTCTGCCTACCCCTTCAGGGATACAGGCGTGAGCTTATGTTACGTATAAAAATGTTATGGTTGACGTATAACTCTCACCATTCAATCATAAGTAATCTGTTGAGACAATCCTCCCCACAAGCAAGCTCTCCACGTTCCAACTCCTCTTTGGTCAAAAAGCAGTCACATATCATCTTCTTAGTCTCCTTACTGATCATCCTTTCACACAGGTACTCATTTTCATCTAAATGCTGGTACTGGTCCATTCTGTCTTGAATTATTTTGTCATATGCCTCCTTAGTTAGTGGTTTAACTGAGTTATCTTCCTCAGGAATGATATTGGCTTCAGACTCGGCCACTGATGGCAAACGTTGGGGCAAACTTGGACTTGCAAGAGGCGAGTTGGCTGGTGAGCTTGCCCCCATCTCCAACTCACTTGACCTACGCCACCTGGACTTTACTTTGACAGGCATCTCTGAGGGCACAGGAAATGGTGAACTTGGTGCATTGTTTAACACCATGTCTAGCTTCTCTTGACTGTCTGAGCTTGTTTCCTCCAGCTTCAACTTTGTTTGTGTTATCAATGCCTTTTTTAATGGAGTTTTTACTAATCCATACCCTTTAGTCTTTTGTTTCATGTTGCTAATTGTTTTAATGCGGCTAGACCGTCTTACGCCAGTAGGTGATGACTCAGCAGAATCATTGGAGTTCAGTACTTGATCTGTAACTCTTGACGAATTGCTATCATCAGATAGTGTTGAGCTTGGTGTTATACTTGGATCTGGACGAGTTAGCATTTCTGTTAGAAGCTCTTTAGAAAAATGTTGTTCAGGAGTAGCACAAGCTGATGTTCTAATATCACTAGCCTCCATACAATCCAATTGTGAGTCAGAATCGTTAGAAGCTAATTTTAAATTTTCAAAATGCTTTTGAAAATCACGGTCTGAGGATTTGTTTGATTCTTCGTTGTCTTGTGCCTTAGGGCTGTCAATTTTGATGTCATAGTAAAGCTCTGGATTGTCATCCTCAACAATTTGAACAACAGTGATGACTTCATCATCATCAACAGCATATTCTAATTGCATATCATCCAATGGAATGTCATGAGTGATTAGTGTTTCTTCAACATACTCTGGGACTGCCGCAGCAAGCTCAATGTCATTATTAACTTCATTGCTTACGAGAGGCTCCTGGTTAGGCTCAATTTCAACTTCTTTATGTTCTATATCTTCAATTTGGGATTGACCATCTAATATAGATGGGGACTCCAGTTCCCTGCTGTTGTTTAGGTTGACTTCGTTTAAGGAAGGTTCTTTACTATCCTGCACTTCATGTAGCATTATCACAGGGGACACATCTCTGGAACTTTCCATTGTGTTTGTTGCACTATTCATGGGACTGGGACATGCAACACTATTGGTGTCAGATTGTGTGTCTAATGCTGCATTAGAGTCAGATTCAGAGCTTGCACATGGATCAACAACTCTTATTTCTACACTGCTATTTGTCTCACTGTCACTCCCATCATATTTTCTAGTGAATGTCTCATCATTAGTGAACAGACATCTGTACTTCCCAAATTTCTTGTGCAATGACACAAGTGGTGTTTGGCTAGGCTTTGAGACAGGTGTCTCCATGGATTCTGATGTGTTTGGCTCAGACATGGTGTGTTCCTCAGTGTTGGATGCAGCTTGTTCAGAGGTGCTGGCTGGGGGTGTGTCGACAGGTTCGGCGGGGGTGTCGAGGGGCGGCGGCGCCGATGTCTCGCCTTCCGCAATGGCCGAGGCGCCGCCGCCAGCCTGTTTCCCGCGTCGAGTCGTCCGCCTCGTTGCCACGGGCTTTGTCGTCGCCTTCTTTCGCTTCGCCATTGCTCTACTACTACGAAGCAGCTACAAATGACCTGCAATAAGCATGTTACATTAGCATCGGCGGGCATTTGCAGGCGCTTTCAGTGACCTCTTTCTTACATTATTATGTTGACTGTCAATGCCACATGTGTTATGATTACAACAAAATTGTCGAAACCAATTTATTACTCACTTAAAATTCAACAATGCATAATAGAAGTAAGCGTCTATGACACTTTGGTGGGAAGTTCCACTAAGGTTTTCGGAGCGTATCCACCGGTAGGACACACCAAAAACATTCAGGATAAATTACAAACTATAACTACATACCATTACTTTTCGTATATAACAGTATACGTAACATTTGTTGGAACACAAAATATATACAAGAACAGTTAAACTCTTTCACAACATAAACTACAGGTATTCGTCAGGAAAGTTCATTTTTCTTGCAATTTTATTTCATTGCATTCATTTTTGCTTTTTTTTGAGTGATCAGACCAGCCATGAAATAATAATGTTGTCATACAAAATAGTTTAGTCGATTTTCTACTAATTTTAACGTCTAAACAAGTAATCAAATTATTTTATTGAAAATTGGTAAAACAATGTGTTTTTAAAATATTTATATTATGGTGCTTTAAATTATAACTACTTTAGGAACACAAAACAATTTATACATAATCGATTTATTGATATTCGGTAATAGACAAATAAGATGTGGCGGTTGTTTGTAAATTGTAATGTCAAATCATCTATGAAATGGCTTGCCAATTTTCGAAAAATCCATAATTTTAGGGAACGTTTGTAGAAAAATATTAGATATTTGTTTTTTGTATTTTTAAAGAAGACACTAACGCCACAATCAAAATCTACAGCGTGAATGAAAACAACGATGATTGTTTAGAATAACTTAAGGATTGTTTAGAATTTATTAATATTTTATGCAACTGCGTATTTATAACAATGTCATGCAAACCATAAGTGTTCATATTATATATCAGACTATAATAATATTATATTTCTATATACCAAGGTAAATTGTAACTATTATAATATGTATGATGTGGTTTTGTTTAATAAATAAATGAATAACTTGACTCACGAGATGGGGTCTGAGTTGCAGTATAACTATATCAAATGAGAAATTAGCGTTCCGCCCGTGTTTTGCAGTAAAAAAAAGGTACTCAAATCTGCTAGAAGGGGTATTTGTCTGTCAATTAGTAGAAATGAGATCCATCCAAGACTGTAACATCACTGGATATAGCAATACGAGAATTGGAAAGAACGTCAATAATATTTATTACGCGCCTACACTTGCTTACTTCAGAATTTAAAGATATAAATTGCTGCCTCATTTACAGAAAACTTCCTTTTTCGTATTATTATGCACAATATCAAACATAGTAAATTAATCTCACTTATATTACAATAAATTCTTAACATAAATACACAAGTATCTTTCTTTCTACCTACCCTTATTCAACCCTCATATGGGATCGGCACAGCACACTTATTCAAGCAAATTGCAGAAAGGATTTGGCTTAGTTTTTACGACCGGCTGCTTGCCTGACGTCAACCCCCTCTGAGAGATCCAGTCCCGGGCAAATTACATTAGAAAGTTCGCTTTGCCCGACCTGGAAATCGAACCCAGGACCGGTCTACACCCAATATATGCTGCCACTAAACCAAGGAGGCGACCTAGATCCATAAGATAAATACACAAGAATTTTGAAAATAATTTTTTCGAAAAGTCGTGACTTTCTAACCTCACCACTGACAACACTGTATACTGCTGCCAAGTCGAACCGAATTTGCTTGGTGGACGCGTGTAAAAGTTTATATTCACAATTAGCTGATATTTGAAGTTATTCGTGTATTTTGAAGATTATTTATTATTAATAAACAAAATGACAGAAGCAACTGAGGTATTTTCAAGTACTTTCACTGTAGGCTTTGTTATAAAAAGTGCATTGACTGTAGAAAGGACACGTCACGTTTTGTAAATATTTTTACAATTATTTTCACCTAAACATCTTCTTGTAGGGCATATTTTATGTACGTGATTTATCAGCGCTATATTCCGTCTAGATCTTTTACATTTTTTTTTTTTCCTAATCTTACTTGATCTTGAAAACAGTATTCTTTACTTTTCAGGTCGTAAAGATCAACAAATGGGATGGTGCTGCTGCTAAAAATGCTATTGATGATGCTATCAGAGAGGTAAATATTCATTAACTTTGCTCTTTGCTCAGTTTATTCAAGAAAGAAGTATATAAAGAGTTCCCCTGGATGAAATTGTTATTGGAAAATGGTTAAATTTAATGTCCAATGGAGTACATACTTGAATCTTTCAAAGGTCCTTGATGTATTTTATAAAATGTTGTTCTACATGTGCATCAATATAATAATATGTACCCCAATAATCCCATTATGGTCGCTGTTGAAGCAGTACATTCCTTACTCAACACCAATCATAATTTACTTCAAATACTAGACCCTAACATTGGACCTGCCTAAAAGTCCTAAGATCTTTAGCAGGCCCTAAGTAATGGTACGCAAAGATAACCTCTAATTGTTACATAGTTCAATATGAGGTCTGATCCTCCTATAAGGTGCCTATGTGTTCATTCACAGTCAAATGATTATATTTCTAGTTAGAGCACCAAAAGCGATAATCTCAGATGAAGCTGTAAAAGCAATTTTAGTCAACAATACAAATCATTTGAAAAAAAACATTTGCACTTATTTTTCTTTCTACCTGTCCTTATCCCACCTTAGTGTGGGGTCAGCGCATCACACTTTTTCAAGCATGTTACAGAAAGGATTTGGATAAGTTTTTACAACCGGCTGCCTACCTGACGTCAACCCCCCTTCAATGAACTAAAATAAACAATTATGAAAATCAAATACTATCATTATTTTCAACAAGTAATCATTGTCAAAACAAACTTGCATCGTGTCATTAGTTTATAGAACCAGATAATCATTGACATGCACAGGCATTTAAATTAGGGTAGATGAAAATCTTGCACAATTATTTTCTTCAATTTATTCTTGCTTTACTTTAACCATCATGATCATTCTCACGTCAATTTGAAATATTACACCTAGCGCAGTTTGAAATATTACACCTAGCGCAGTTTGAAAAACTCTTTTTGATGACCATGTTTTCATTCATTATATAATTTTAGTAAATCGTCAGGGTAGACAATGTCTCTTTGTCTATATGAAATGCACGCCACTGCAGATAATCTAGCGTACAAATTTGGTAATAAGAGTTGAATATTTCAGGTGTTAACTGGTGATTTGAAATGTAAGGAAAGTTTTGCTCTGATTGATGGGAGGTTGTTCCTCTGTGCTCTCGCCGTGGGTGTGGCTCTCTACGCTCTCCTCTGGGACTATTTGTATCCATTCCCACAGTCAAGGTAAATATTTAAGATCAGATTAATTTTGACGTTACTTCATTGTTTGTTTTATGGATGCTACCCAATATCTCCTATAATCTGTCGCCTCCTTGATCTAGTTTCATATATGGGCTGTCCACTGGAAGTTTCTGGGTTCGATTCCCAGGATGCTTATGTAACATATATATGTGCTGCCTCCAACGGTATGTGGTCTCCATTCGAGAACTTTTCTGTCCTATCGGCTATCAGATCTACAAGGTGGACCGACAACTTGATGAAGGTCGCAAGAAGTCGCTGGATGCAGGCCGCTTCCAACAGGTCGATCTGGAAATCTTTGGGGTAGGCCTATGTTCAGCAGTGGGCGTCCTATGGCTGATAATGATGATTACCTGGTCTAAATTTAAAAAAGCTTTTGTAAAAGTATTTTTTTTGGCATTCAAATTAGCCTTATTAAGCATAGTGTAGCTTTATAACCAAAATAAAATAATAGTAAAAAAATCATACGCATTTATTCCTGAGATAAACCATTAAATACAAAATAACAAATACCCCCTATTATAATTTAAAACTAATGTCCCAAAAAAAGGAATCACCATTGTGTGAATACTAACAAACTTATTTTTGTATGAAATATTCCCAAGGATATAATTTACATTTCAGGCTTGTGCTTATCATTTGTGTGTCTTCATACTTCGTACTTATGGGCATTCTCACTCTGTACACAACATTCAAAGAGAAGGGAATATTTGTAGTGGCCAAGGAAAAAGCTGGGAACGCCTTAAGGACCTGGGAAGCAAGCTCCTATGTAAAGAAGTAAGTAAGACTGAATATATCATACACCTATTCTAATTTTGCATATAAATATATTTTTGAGAGGCTATGGCTCCACCTCTCAAAAATATATGATGCTGCTATGCTATAAATATATAACAGTATGCTGTTGATGCCTCTCTACAGCACAAATGGTTGGCTCAACTAGTTTGATATCACTGTCTCACAAACAAACCTTCGCCGTTGTGTGAACGCAACAGTGCAGATTTGCGAATTATCGGGAACGTTCGGTCCCCATTGCCGATGACGCTTCGCGAACGTTCTTTCGCCTTCGTTCGGTTGGTGTGTACGCGCCATCACAGAAAACCAACATAGTTGCTTCCATTTCGGCAAGTGAAATTTCCAGGTATCCAAATTCCGCTTCTCAATCCCTATTCTTTTTCTTTAACTTTGACACCCACAAACATACTATTGTTATGGGTGTTTGTGAGCTATGGAGATTGTTTAGCATCAGGTGACAGATCACCCACTTGCTTGTTTGCCAGTCTGAGTTAGAAAAAGTTTTCTTATTCCATCTGTCTTTATACCAATTTAATGTAATGTTGGTGCAACTCACATATTTTATGCATTTTGTAGAAAGGATGTGATTTTATTTCCGTTTGCGGTATTCGAAATTCTGGTAGAACTTGTACACTTTGTTGAAATAAAAACTATTTTTACGGATTCTATCACGATTTGTTTTAATTTTTATGTCCTGACGTATCAAATACTTTACAGCCTTTGTGATTACAAGTTGGACTGGACATAAAAATTAAAACAAATCGTGAGTTTTTATGACAACGCATAACATTCGCGTAAACTTAAGAAATCAGTTTGTACACTTTGTATTTTTTCCAACGTGTTAATTATGAACTGTGCTTTCTGCTTATCTGTTGGTATTCCTAAAGGCGTGTCTCCTGTGACCCGAGCAGGAATATTTTTGACGATCGAATACGTATCGATAGTATTTAATACAATGTCATAGATGCGCATCGAGCTCGATTCGAATTCGATTGTCAAAAATATTCTTCTCGGGCCACTACACATGTTTTTCTTTTTCTATAACCAAAGTTCCTTCATGTAAACACATCACTTCCTTTTGCTTCTTGGGTCATTGAAACTGCAGAAGAATGCTATGAAGATTAATGAAAGTAGGTGAAACAAATATAGTATGAAAAAACAAAACTAATACAAGCTTGGTATTTTTAACATAACATAACATAAGCTCACACCTATATCCCCGAAGGGGTAGGCAGAGGCGCACTAGCGAACTAGAACACCCACATTTCGCCGAGCTTAGTTCCGTCCCAGATGTGATAGGGGGCGAGCCTATCGCCATATCGGGCACAAATTCCAGACTCCGAGCTGATATGGAAAAATCCAATATCACTTTGCCCGACCCGGGGATCGAACCCGGGACCTCAGAACCGTAGTCGTACCGAAATACCACCACGCCACCGAGGCAGTCACCGAGGCAGGCAGGCAGGCACCGAGTGGTATTTTTATTGTATGTATAACTTAATCCACGGGTACCTAAAATATAAACGAGTATCTACCATATTTTTTCATGTTTTAACAATTTGGTACTTGACTAATATTTTTTTATTAATTTTATATGAAATTAACGCCATCTAAAATATAGGACTAAAAGAATGACAGCCTCCGTGGCGCAGCGGGCGAGTAGCCGACTGTGAAGCGAGAGGCCGCGGGTTCGATCCCCGCACCGAGAGAAATGTTTGTATGGCCTACAGATATTTGTGTCGGGTCTGGGTGTTGTGAGACCGAAAGTCTCTCGTAGCTCCTGATACCCACGACACAAGACTCGATCTTAGTGTGGGGTCAGGACTATGTATGTGACTGTTGGGTGTTATTTATTTATTTAATTATTAAAATATTCTCACAGATAAAAAAGTTATAAGCATTTGAAATTTGGTGTTACTTGTAAACTACGGAAAAGAGAAGTATCAGTAAAATCACGTCAGGGCCATAACGGTACGTGTGTTAGAAAGGGATAGCAAGATATCCCCACTACGTCCCCACTCTTGCTCATTGCAGAATTTATAATATGAATTACTGACTGATTTTTCAACCAATTTCGATGCAGATTTTACAGAAGAGTTTCTTTTTTGTTTTATTTGCTAATACATATAAAAATGTGTACAAAATCAAACAGAGTCAAGTACACAATTGCAATGAATGGCATCACTATGATCGGTTTTGGTTGTTATTACCCCAGAAGGGGTTGACGTCACTAAACTAACACTTCATAATCACAAGGTTAAAAACTTAACTGACCGACTTCCAATTTACCGATCGTGACTAAATTTATATGAGACCACCCTTGAAATAAGCCCTATTGAACACAAAATAAATTTTGAAAATCGGTTCACATTTGGCGGAGATATCGAGTAACATACATAATCATCATACATCGCTTTTCGTTCGGTGAGTGAGATTTCCGGTGGCCCATTTCCCCACTCCCTTTCCCAATCCCCTTCCCTCCCCTTCCATTCCCTCCTTTTAGGTCGGCAACGCACCCATGATTTTTTTGTCTTGGGTATCTATGGGCGGTGGAGATCATTTACCATCAGGTGACCCATCTGCTCGTTTGCCAATCTCTGCTATAAAAAAAACAGACGAATTGAGGACCTCCTTTTGTGGAAGTCTGTCGAAAAGTGTGTTGAGCCGACCCCACTTTGGAGGGAGTAAAGGCAGGTAGAAGACTATAATTGGCGTTTAGCCAATCTCGATGTATGCCTTTATTAAAACCTGTAAATTAGATCAAAATTCAAATACAGATCATGTGTAAAAAGTAATTGTTGTTTCAAATTTTTGGTACAACACAGAGAAATGAGTCGTATAGGAAGATCGAAGCAATGGCGGCAATCTGAAAAATATAAATATTTTTTATTTCGATTGTGTGTGTTAGCAATGACAAGGTGGAGATATGTAGTACTAAGAGATATGAGAGAGTGTGAGGTATCCGAAGACGACGTTATGGATAGAGCGAAGTGGAAAAGAAAAACAAGGAAAGCTGACCCCACCACCATGTGGGATAAATAGCTTGGAAGAGAGAGAGAGAGAGAGAGAGAGAGTGTGTGTTAGCAATGTGATCTAAAAGAGATCAAATCTTGTGTTAGTGTACCAATTTTATATGGCTTGAGTCAGTAGGTAATTTGAATATAGCTGTAATGAGATTTTCTAGACCACATTAAAAAAAGCAGAGATATTGAATAGCCAGAATTCTTTCAAAGTTAAGATTGCCGACTTTAATTAAATACGACTTAAATGTATATATATGTAAAATAATCCAATCTAAATGTTGTTGCAGACATGACGACAAATATAACTTGGTGCTAGTGATGCGCGACACTATGGGCAAGCACCGCGAAGTCACAATCGTCAAGTCCTTCGGTTATTACATCGACTCCAACGGCGCCGTTGTCCAATCACAAGTAATCGGCGATGTCACCAAACTGTACCACTCTCTTATAAATGATAAGAAGGAAAAGTAAACTCTATTACTTTCGACTAAGGTCTGAGTTACTGTAATAATTTAATAAAATATTGAACATATACTTATGCTTTCTGTGTTTTATTTTAATGTTTAACTTTCTTTTTAAAACCTAAGGGGTAGCATTGAGTATTCACACCTCCTAAGGCTCATCCTCTATGGTGGCTTGAGCGAGAGAACCTGAGTTCGATTCCCGTACCGGGACAAATGTTTGTGTGAGCCACAGATATTTGTTTCAGTTCTGAGAGTTGAGATCGAAAGTCTCGTAGTTTCTGGGGGCCTAATTTGTAAAACGAAATCCGCAGTTGCGGACTTCGTTTCGGATGTTTTGCTATTCTATGTGGCTCACGTGTCCGACCGATATCGGTGCTATAAGGTTCGTTTCGGAGAATGCTATGCTGTAAACCGTTTGACAGCCCACTCTTGGGTTCTTGGCATTCATTTGATCCACGTGCATCTATATTAGTCTATGCGGTAGAGTATCGGTCCGATATCATTCATCCGATAACGTTTTATAGAATAGACACCCTGCTACCAACGACACAAGACTTAACTCACTGTGGGGATAGGTCTATTGTGTCATGTGTGTGACTGTTGGGTGTTATAAAGAAATATTTGTCTTTAGCGTGGTTCTACTTACTCGTATGTACATGCTCACATCACTCTCTTATTCAAGCTAGATCAAGCACTATAAAATAAAACTATTATACGGATTCTATCACGATTTGTTTCGAAGGCTTTGCAGCCTTCATGGTCACGGGTCGGATTCAAACGTTGGGCTTAAAAATATAAACAAATCGTGATAGAATCCGTAAAATAGTTTTATTCCAATGTATATATACATTTGCAAACTTAAGTAATCAGTATGGATCAAGCAAATTTTCGTAGAGCTTATTTAGGTCCCTTTGTGAGATTGAGGTCGAATCTACCATCATAACGTGCACAATTTCCTGCCATGAGTGATTTTTTCCAATCGGAAAACTCTCATTTTGAACCCAAGACCTCACGGTTGTCAGTGTAAGTTCTGTCACGCATAAGACCAATGAAGTAGTTTGATTTTGTATCCAGTAATTATTTAAAATTCATTCATGAAATCACATATTTTGGGATAGTGGCACACAGGATTTCATTATTTATTAGTCCCAACAGAAACAAAACACAAAAATGTCTACACAAAACATTTATGACTGTCCTTTTTATGGAACAATGTGCCATAGATAAAATTGTGTAGCGAAACCATGTTTTGTGTAGGTAGTATTTCATTGCAGGAGACTACATACAGGATTTCATTATTTCTTTGTCACCAAAGATATTTCTTGTCTGGATATATCCAGAACCCGATAGCCTTATAAATTCTAGCCTTAGCCATGGGTCCATGGGGAGCCTTGTGTGGACAACAAAGTAGCGACACCAAATAAAAAATACATAAAGCAGAAAACTTACAGAAGGTTCACTTATTTTTAGTTCAATATTTCTTCACTAGATGGACCTGTTAACAACGGGTTTATCATTAATTTATAATACTAATCATGTTATTGAAAATATATTATCCTGTAACGAGGAAAATATTGTTAATTTTATAGTTTCAAAACACTCATTACGCTCGATGTTACGGTTCCGCTATTGCAAGTTTAACTTTGTATCTCATAAATGTACGCTTTGAATTTGAATGTATGGCGTTTATATCGATTTTGCTAGCTTTCGTCTGCAAAATATAAGGTTGTCGGTTTGATAAAGTGTGAAGTTAGTGATTATTCAATGTCAAACGAACTTGTAGGATCGACCGTACGAATTTTCGGCCAGTCAGTAGGTCGGCTGGTTAGGTAATTCGCGAACGTAGCGTCTGTTGGCGCTACGATTCACCGCATAATAAGATGTATTAGATTATATGAAATAATAACTAACCGTGTGATTTATTATCCGAAACTGAATGCTAGTGATGTGAACTGTTGTTGCAATTTATAAAATACCTACTCAATCTTACAACTTAAGTAAAAAAATAATTACAAATACCTATTTGCCCTTGCGTACAACAAAATTAGTTTTTGTATTTAAGTATTACATGTGCACATCGTACTTTTTCTGCGGATCTTGTTACATATAAGGTAAGTTAAATTTATTATGCGTAAACAGCATTAATTTTATGTTGCACAGAATATTTTTTCAATACGTTTTATTCCAGCTGCTGTCTTTATGCGATGTAATATTTTTAATGAAACCTATTGTATTTAAGTACCTTTTAGAAATGAAAACTAAAGAAGAATGGTGCGTATATTGTGAAGCATTATTTGATGAACTGAAGAAGTGCAAGAAGACAAAGATAAATTGAAAACAATTAAAACTTGAACTAATTTTAATTAATAATCTATCCTGTGATACAAATTCATATACACTAACGCAGTTATAATGCTATGATAACACAACGTAAAGCTGGTTAACTATTCTCTATGACATCATCGCGGTGACCTGTACCAAGGACTCCGTACTTTATGGTTTAAATAACACGAACGACAGCTTGTGTTTATCAGAGTTAAAATCAATAGACTTATAGCTCCACGCAGTTTCATTAACACCAACAATTGAATAACAATGATAACGTTTAATTGACTGCACACGGTGCATGGAACTTGTCACTGTGAATAACAGCATTGAGCTGTATTTAAACGTCTTACGTGAACAATAGAGACTCTGATTGGCGAACATTGCATTTATCTAATGTTATTTTAATAAGAATGCCGAGCAAGTGTAGTGCAGTCACCTGACTTCACGTAGCCATAACACGGCCACGACAATTTCACAAGCTGATGCTATTTTGGTTCTGGCTTGAGTACCGGCGTGTGGCACACATGCGGCACGCAATCTTCACACAATATAACATGCGTACATCGTGAAATTCACATTGATTGTCTTGGTGAATCAGGCATAAGGCCAAATTACTTTTATAGAGTTCGAAATAGTTTTTAAGTATTGTAATCAACAAAATATAAGGACATCGGATCGTAGAGAATTAACTATGACCATTCTTGTATTCTTGATTCTGAGGACCGCCAAGGCTGGCGCTATCTGAGAAAGGCTTAAGTCTAGCAGAAGACGGATACACGCTGCTGACGATGATGATGATGATTCTTGAAATGAGAACTAAAGATTATTACCCATTTTAAGAAATTATAAAATATAAAAAAAAAGTTTTTAAGAGAATAGGAATATAAACTGACGTGGTCAACCACAGAATAAACCAAGTTTACTATACTCCATTACCAAATCTAGTAAAGATTTATATAGATAATGAAAGATTTTCTACAGTGTGATAAACATAATACCACAAATCCAGCTGTCTTAGTAAAATCAGTGTGCGATCAAGCTAGATTTAGAAAACAAACTCGTCAAGCGATACTATTCATACTCAAAGATTTCTTTGTACCTAGGTACATATAGGTACTACGAGACAAGCTCTGATTAGATTAATATAACTGTCCTTACTTTACTTAAATATTACTCTTAGCTCGTAAGTTAATAATTAATTTCAGCAAAATTGTGTGCCGTTGTTTTGTAGGTATTTAATCCAGTTTATCAAGGCGTGTCTCCTGCTAATTTTTTTCTCGAAATACTACACAAAACATGGTTTCGCTACACATTTTGTCTATGGTCCATTATTCTATGAGTAGGAGTCAGCGTATTACCTAAATATAAATATTGTTTCGTATAAATGTTATTGCGTTTTGTTTCAAGAAAAATATGTGCAGGAGACGCGCATTTAAGTCGTCTGTATGAGTCAAGGACTTTCAGGATATCTGGATATATGCAAATAATAAAAACAAATTATTTAAAAACAAACACTTTATATGCGTTTATCTAAACCGACTACACTACTATAAATTCGAGATATTTATTGTAAATTTATAACTGAAGGAAGTTCAAAATGAAAACTGAGGTTAGTCCAAAAACGTTTTCGAATAGGTAATCTACAAAATGACAAGTCATAAGAAGATTAAAGACCCATAAATTAACCAACGAACATCAATTCATGGCCTGACAACGCTACGAAAGCCATAACAATTGTTATACTAAAAGAAGCCTTTTAGGGTTTAGATTTTCACCATAGCAAGCCTTTGATTACGAAACATCAAGAAGCCTTGACATTTTCATATCGCAAATCCAAGATTCCAGACAACGTGCCCAATCAATACGTATTGCAACTTTTATTACGTTTTTGCCTTTATGGGTACAATCACTGGCTCTGTGCCTGCCTTAAAAACGTCGAACTCTGCCAACAATGCGCATCCATTAACTGTCTGCAGCGATTACGTACAACAGCGTATAGAAAAACACGTCTCCATTTTTACGGCAGACGCCAGAATATTGAGCATAGTTGTTGCCATAAGGAAGTTTGACAATGACTAATGCGTTCCGACATTGTTATAGTAATGATGGAATTCTTCACGTATCTTTAAAGAAATCTATTTTGTTTTAAGTGTAGTGATCGATATCCAAACCTAAACAATTAAAATAAATATTCACCCAACAGTCACACACATAGTCCTGACTCCACACTTGAACCTGTATCCTGAGTATCGGAATCTATGAGAGACTTTCGGTCCTACAACACTCAGACCCGAAACAAATATCTATCTAAACAAACATTTGTCTTGGTGCGGGAATCGAACCCGCGGCCTCTCGCGTCACAGCCGGCTGGTCACCGGTGGCGCTACAGAGGCTGTCAATTATTGTCGATTTTTTTGTAAAATATCCATAATAAATAGTTTTTGGGTTCTTATTAATATGGTAAAAGATTAACCTCATTGCTAAATTTGTAGTATGTTTGAAGATCCAGATGCATACTTTTTTTTCCAACTGTTAATTTTGACATTAATTAATGAGATATTCCTTATACTATGCGATTCGATTAGCGCTTGACCTTCCTAACCGGTCATCACTCTTATGAAGTTCGGAAAATATTTATTCTTAAATATCTTTCTGTATATTTAGATTTCGGAACTGAATTTCACCATTTTCATGAGTTTCGTACTCAGTTCGACATTTTTGACTTTGCTTCTTAAGTTAAATACACTGTGAAACGTGAAAAAATTAGCATAAAATGGATTTATACAGAATTTTACATTTTCAATATTTAGGCCTACTCTTACTACCTAACTAGGGTTAAAACTTAAAGACTACTTGCACTATTATTAATATAGTTATACCTAAACTTGATTTATCCTACAGCTCACTCCTATCTTTAAATCGAGATTTGAGATAAATAGAGATTTATCCCGAAGCTGCAAGTGGCCCTAAATACAGTACCTATTGGTTAAATTAATTGTAATTACATATTATTGTTGCCATACATCTAGTATCGATGAGTCTCCCAGATTTCTACAACTTGATACTATGAGCGATAAATAATTATATCGTCTGTGATAAGAAAACGCTCGACTGTGACCTTGGCATACATTATCACTGATACCAAGACAGACAACTCGGAAGTGATAAGCGATTTAATTATGAATCACTATACGTAATTAACTTATTAACAATAATTATCTGGTGGTAAGCCGTAGAATATTCGTAACCGGCCAGATGGCGACCATCGTATACATGGTGCTAAAACCTGCCATAGTGACCCACACAGTGTGGGCCACACTCCGTCTGTGGTTGGTGTGATCCGCGTTCCAGGATCAGCCACTTCCGGTTTCTTGGAGGGGCTTGCGGCTTAAACTTGATGGTCGGTTGGAACGGGGGGGGGGGGGGGGGAGATATTCCTGTGTCTGCATTGATCATCCGCCTATCTTGTTGTAAACCCTCGATTTGCTTCTTCCCTCTTCGGATTCGGATTGTCAAGAAGCATAAATAGACAGGCATGATTCTGGCAACCACTGAAAAACCCATTGTTTGTCAGTGGTCGCTAGTCTTTTTTGGACTACAATACGCTTACCATCAGGTGCAGTGTCACTTTGCCGTGCCCGGATAAAAAAAATGGGTGCGTGTACTTATGAGAAGTTATACTTCTTATCTTATCATTAAAAAATAGTTTTTAATTGCATGCAAATAATGAATTACAATAAAATAATAGAAGGATTGGAAAAGGATAATCAACAAATAAAAACATACGCAAAACAACCATTTTAGCTGTCACCTGCTCGTAGAACAATGGCCCATGGTATAAGATGCATGTTTTGTTCGTATAGGCGCAGAATGTCCAATTCCCACATGGTCCAATTCGCACAATGTCCAATTCTCAAAATGTCCAATTCTCATAATGTCCAATTCCCAAAATGTCCAATTCGCGAAATGTCCGTTTTGCAAAATGTCCAATTCCCAAAATGTCCAAATCTCAAAATGTCCAATTCGCGAAATGTCGAGTCCTCAAAATGTCCAAATCTCAAAATGTCCAATTCGCACAATGTCTAATTCGCGAAATGTCCAATTCTCAAAATGTCCAATTCGCGAAATATCTAATTCCCAAATGTCCCATTCGCGAAAGTCCAATTCGCAAAATGTCCAATTTGCAAAATGTCCAATTCTCAAAATGTCCAATTTTCAAAATGTCCAATTCGCGAAATGTCCAATCCTCAAAATGTCCAATTCGCGAAATGTCCAATTCGCACAATGTCCAATTCGCACAATGTCTAATTCGCGAAATGTCCAATTCTCAAAATGACCAAATATCAAAATGTCCAATTCTCAAAATGTCCAATTCACGAAATGTCTAATTTGCACAATGTTCAATTCGCTAAGTGTCCAAAATGCGAAATGTCCGTTTCGCGAAATGTCCAATTCTCAAAATGTCCAATTCCCAAAATGTCCAAATCTCAAAATGTCCAATTCGCGAAATATCCGATTCGCGAAATGTCCAATTTGCACAATGTTCAATTCGCTAAATGTCCAATGGTAGCTTTTTTTTCGAGACTTAATGAGCGGTTAAGCAGACAACTTCATACTGTAGACAACTTCATACTGTTAATTTTGTGTCACAGATGCGCGCGCATCTGAAAATTTCACTCTCATCATTTTTTCATAACGCGCCTAAAGAAGTATAACTTCAAAAATATCGTAAGTTCATTCTTTTAACCATGAAGGGTAAGCAGAATTAAAACTCTCGCGCAACAGCTAATTGCAAGCGCCAAACAGCAATATCTTGCTTCCGAGAGTGAGTGGGAAAGAAGCGGCCTGCGAAACGAAAGGCCCCGAGATTCGCATTTCGCAACGAGACAAATGTTTGATGTTAATTGTGATCCTCAAATATTTTTTCGGGGTCTGGGTTTTGTGGAACTTGAAAGACTAAGTTCCTCGTTCCAATGACACAAACTTAGTGTGCACTTAGGACTTTGCTTACGAGTATATGTTCAGTGTACTTTTTTATGTAAAATACTTTTCGGCTAGAAGTTCCTAAATTGATAAATTCGGGCCGGGGCAAAACTTTCCTGTGGAATTATTAAAATTGTTTACATTAGGTAAACATATAGACTTCATAGTTGATCGATTTGCTTGTGTACCTGCTGAAAGGTCGTTGGTTTGTGTGTAATTTAAGAGCTATTCGTTTATTAACCCTAAGATTATCTAAAGTTATATTTTTTCTATAATACGTACCTGTATAAAACAAATACATAATAATATACGTAATACCTACCTAATTTTTTGGTTCTTATCCTATTATGGCAGAAGGATGTTCATATTTTGTTATTATTTTTAAAAAATATAATTGTTTCTACAGATATTTCCACAAAAGTGTGACTGTGTACAGTCGAGTTAAAAACATCCTCCTTCTTTGAATTCGGTTAAAACGTAATTTGAAACAATAGGTATAAATTGTGTAATATCGCTACATGACTACAAGATAATCGATTATTAGCAACTCTTAACAATGCGTCACCATATTTATTCGCGTGTTGATACCTGAATCTGCGTGATTACGACGTGATAGTCATCATTACATCATTTCAGTGACGGCATCACATAATGATAATGATAGTGGGTTCGTTGATGTTATCGTATCTGGCTTCCGTCATTTCCGATAAAGGAATAACTTACATTGTGGAATAACTGGTGTTAGGATAGAGGAGGTTGGGTCGAGGCAACACACTATTTTTAAGTATGTAGGATTCGGCATAGTTTTTATGACCGGCTGCCTGCCTGACGTCATCGTTCTGTGGGATCCAATAGCGGGCAAAACGTGTTAAAATAGAAAAGCTGACCGTAGCCCGACCGGGGAATCAAACCCGGGACCACAGTTTCGCAACACATTATACGCTATCACGAGAATAAGTATGTAGGAACCTACAATTGGACTATATTCGAAATAAGGTAAAATTCAGTGTAACTGATTTATTTCAAAACAATTTCCTTGTACCCATGCATTGGCAGCGTAATGGTATTGCGTGCGAGGTAGGTACGATTATCGTCCAGAGGTTTCAGATCCAGGGCCGGGTAAAGTGATATAGAATTTATACGACGCCGTGTAATGATTATAAATAAATAAAATAAAAATCTTTATTGATCACGTAGGCATATAAAAGCACTTATGACATGTCAAAAAAAGCATAATTTAGATTTAAGTATTTCTTATAATATTATAGAATGCTATGAATTTGGAATCAGGGAGGCAGGTTGAACAGTTAGAAGAATAGGGTCCTATGGGGAAAGGGGAATGGAGAGGTTTGTGGACCGTGAAAAGGGAACGGGATATGGCAGGTCTGCCGACAGGGAAGCGACGGGAATTAATAGAAGTTGGTGGGATTGGATGAAAATACTACAAAGCCCTATCCTAGCTAACCTACCAAGCTTTCTCTAGCTACCTACGGATGACAACCCGAAGAAGAAAGGCAGAACGAAACTCCGGGCTTATTTTTTAATCAGTTATTATATATCAAAGTTTGGGTGGCAAACTAGTCATAATAGTCAAAATGTTGACATCTCCAAAAAGTACACATACTGAGTTGTGTAAAAAATGTAAATTATAGGTACTGTATAATTTATACAGTAGTACAAAGTTCTAGACCGACGCTCTACCATCGAACTTGGTAGATGCCTCTCTGGGGTTACCTATCGCGTAAACAAGTCTCAAGAATAAATAAGCGATTGGATAGTCTAGACGTTGCCCTTAGTCCTTTAGGCCAAGGCCAATAGCAAACGCATAAAAAGGGAAATACAATTACCTACTAGATAATATGTAGAGTAGTAGACAAATAGACCAATATTGATCAGATTTCAATCATAATCAAGCCTCAATCAAGGAGTGATGCAAATTATTAGATTAGTCCACAGATTATTATGGTATTATTATGGTTCGGCTTGCCCGGTTAAAAAATTCAAACTCTTTGTTATTTCTCGACCATAAATCACTTGGTTTCTCAGCCTATGTAAGCTGCAAACAGTTTCACACTTCTCAGTTGAAACAAATGCACCCGCCTGCACGTGTTTATTTAATTGGAGTCAATTTGCATAACACTGGTTGCTCGAGGCATAGGTACTAACATTTTGTATTATATTCTACTTTAGTCAATATTATTGCAATATGTCATAGTAACTCAACTTTGAATGGTTTATCAAGGATTTCATCAACAATTTTCCAAATATTAACGAAATGAATCACCATTTTCTCAATACTAAACAAGGCCATAAGAATAATGCCAAGCCTTGCCAGATGATTGTAACAGGACACAGAAGGGGAAACTCCTGATAAATTAACGTGACTAAGAAGCCTTTTCTTTGTAATATTTACCGAGCCTCGTGTAGACCACGTGGCTGTAAAACAAAAAATTCTAAATGTACAATAGCCTCGACCGCAAACGTGCCGATTTCGATTCATTTCTCTGTTTTACAGATATTGTTAACTGCAGTCCAAGCGAGTATAACTTTCGACTAAGTATTGGAATCGAACTGGGGTGCACTCATGGCCAGTGGCGAAGAAAACTAAGCCTGGGTCCAAGGCGGCGGTACTATTAGAGGCGGTCAAATACGAAACAAAATCTTTGGCACGTTTCACCTTACCAACGAACTTAACTCTATTATCTATAATAAAATTGAGAACCATCTCAATTTTTAAAGTCCGGTTAAAAACAAGGACCGGCACCTAAGTACCGAGCCGAGCGGCCGGCACTGCAAATCCGCCAGTTCTTATGAAATTTGCTTTAAATTTCAGATACCATGAGCATTCATCGAGCTTGATGGTCGAAACTCGAAAGTTATTCGCGCTCGGGTCTCTGATAAATCGTCGATGTCCAGTCAGATTCCAAAGACGTTATTGGTTACTTAAACATTGAAGACGTAAGGCCTACTCTAACTAAAGAGTTTTAAATGTCTTTGGGAGTACCATAAGATGATAACATAACATAAGCTCACGCCTGTATCCCCGAAGGGGTAGGCAGAGGTGAACTAGCGAACTAGAACACCCACATTTCCCGAGCTTAGTTCCGTCTCAGATGTGATACTGGGCGAGCCTATCGCCATATCGGTCACAAATTCCAGACTCCGGGCTGGTATGGAAAAATCTAATATAATTTTGCCTTACCCAGGGATTGAACCTGAGATCTCAGGACGGTAGTCGTACCGAAATACAACCACGCCCCCAAGATAAGATAAGATGATATTAATATCAAAGACAGTGGGTTTTTGAGGCGCCACGAGTGCCACGGCGCATTTAAAAGTTTATAATTGACAATACAATCGAGCTAGCTGCTGCATTTATCCTAGAGCTAAGCATCCTAGCATCATAATGTATATTGGAACTATTCCAACATGATTTGATTAGTCAATCACACTGTTTTTGCATTAGAAATGTTTCTTTTTCCAACACTTTTATATCACGTGAAGAATTATGTACCTATATTTGAATGCAGTAACCATCTCAGATCTGCGGTTTAATCTTTATATAAATAAAGACATCAGTAATAAAATTCTATAAATAAATACTTTCTAGTTTATTATTTATCGTAAAATGCATAAGTTATGCAGCGTAACCCTTTCATCTTTGTGGTTAAGACAGCTGAGCGAATTTTTATCCTAATTTCAGATTTATGTAAGTAGATATATTTAATATTCGGGCACCCCAAGATTCATTATATAGGCGTATGATAAAAAACACCATTAATAAAAAAAAAACTAGATTGTGAGGTAGTTGCATCGAAGCCTAGATTGTTAGGTAGGTACATCGACATTTTTTGGGAATTTCCAGTTTCCACTTTATATCAGCCATCCATATAGGAAGTTGCTGGATGCAGGCCGCTTCCAACAGGTCGATCTGGAAATCTTTGGGGGAAACCTATGTTCAGCAGTGGACGTCCTATGGCTGATGATGATGATCAGCCATCCATGTCCCAATGTTGGGGAAAAGCATTCCTCCAAGTATTTGTCATTTCATCATATTATCTTATTTCTTTTCGGTTGCCATGCAAAATATTATATCTTAGGAGTAGTGTTGCCAGATCTATTGTGTGAAATATCGGAACACAAGGTTAAAATGATCGGGACATAGGTTTTCAAATCGGGACATTACCGACCGGTTAGTATAACAAAGAAATCAAACTATCATAAGGTTTTTTTAAATATAACAAAATTTATGGTCGAATCTCAACATTGGCGAAGTTTCAATGCCTTTTTTAATCGCAGTTATATACCCCATCGTTTATGAAACCCCCCACAATTGAAAATGGGCCGCAAGGTGGCACTGCGTAGGAAAGGTTCCGGCTGAAGCGTGGGTGCTTCTCGCCTAGGGAAACCCGGGGCCGTCTCTAATGCGCCGAAGAGGGCCACCGCGGGGTTTTAGTCTGTATTGCCGGTGTAGGGTGTACATAGAGTTAGGGACTCGACCCAGTGTCGCCCGGATGTTTTCCATCTCTCCCGGGCATTATGGCGCTGGGTCGTAAGACCGGCGACACCGACATAACCGTCACGTCTTCCCCCAGGCGTGGCGGTAGTGTTAAAACACTTTTCCCCACGATAACAAAAAAAAGTTATATACCCCACATTTATTTATTTATTTTATTTAAAACACTTTATACATATGATATGTACAGGCGGACTTAATGCCTGAGGCATTCTCTACCAGTCAACCTTTGGATAGTGCAGAGAATAAGCAAAACAAGGTAGGTGTATAAATATATAATATATATATATATACATACATATATACATAAAAATACATATATAAATATATATATACAATAATGTATACATAATATATAAAAAAATCAAAAAGAATAAATATATTACATAATTTTAAATTCATAGGTACACACAACACATAAAAATCAATTATTACTCATTAGCGAAGTGACTCCACAACTCCATCTAACAGCAATTGACGTATTCTGGCTTTGAAAGCCAAGCGAGTAGTGCACGACCTAATTTCGAGAGGGAGCGAGTTCCAAGAAGGATCGATTGGATGGTAAAGGAAGAGTGAGTAAAGTCGGAAGTATGAGGGGGACATTTAAGGAGAAGATTGCTCGAAGAGCGAAGGTTTCTGTCATGGTTACTATTAAGATACTGAAACAGAGGAGATATGTAGGACGGTGGAGATGAGGAATTAAGAAACGAGTAAAGAGTGGTGAGTGCGCGCAAAGAGCGACGCTGACGAATCGGTAACCATTTAAGTTGTAGGCGATGAGATGACACATGATCATATTTTCGAAGATTAAAGATGAATCGAATGCAGTTATTAAGAAGACGGTCGAGTTTATTGAGCAAATCTGCATTCAGGTCAAAATAGCATACATCACCATAGTCGATAAGAGGGAAGATTAAGGCTTGCACGAGCATTATTTTAGTCTTGGAAGGCAGGAAATTCTTCAGGCGATAAAGGGCGCGGAGAGTACCAGTGACCCTCTGACAAACAGAAGTTACCTGGGTCCGCCAGCTCAGGGTAGTGTCGATATGTATCCCCAGGTCCTTAACAGCAGCGGAAAACGGGACAGCTATGCCATCAAATACAACCGGCGGAATAGCTGTCACGTCCAACCGGTTCAGAAGTCTGGAACTGCCTACAATAATGGCTTGACATTTCTTGGGATTCACTGCCAAACCATAACTGTTGGACCAGATTTTTAGATAGTCTAGGTCCCTATTCACGTTGGCAACGCCCGTAGATACACAGTCGACACCAGCCTGAGAATATAACTGCAGGTCATCGGCATACAGATGATACGCGCAATGAAGGTTGTGCGTTAAGAGATTAATAAATATAGAAAATAACAAAGGGGAGAGAATACCGCCTTGAGGGACGCCAGAATCAATATTGCATTAGAATCCATATCATTTAGAGGATTCAATCCCGAGATTGAGTTCATACTTCAATTCTACCCACACTCGAAATATGCCCAGCCTAATACAAAGAGTGCACCGTTCTCAGAGCAGTCGTCGTCGCAAAAAACCTCTCCGAAAAAAAAAAGTGCCGGGTGTGACGTAAACCATGGTCGAGATTCTGAGAGCCTAGCGTGCAGAAGCCAACTTTTACGAGATGATGCATATCACAGAAGGAGAGTGCTGAGAGAGATCGGGAACAATCTAATCCTTGATTCTCAGATTTTTTTATCTGATCCCTCCAGCTGCCAAAGGGGGCATAGGAGGCGTGACTGACCGTCGCTTCCCACTTTGTGGTTGGGGGCGTTTGAAAAATGTAATCGCGGTATCGCCTGCCCGTCGTAAGCTTTGACTTATAGGGCTAACGGAGGTCGTAGCAGGTGGCTGTTATAGCGCCCCCAAGATGGACAGCAGTGCAGGTGGACGGCCTTGTTCTGTCATTGCCGCCAAGGACAACCATCGGTGGCTGGGGTTTATGAGAGCCTCTTCCGCGATTGGAGCCGCCCCAAGGCGGTAACACCTAGAAGCGCTTCCAGCCAAAACATGGGCGCTTCTCGCCTAGGGAAATCAGCAGTTGTTCCTATTCGCTGCCAGGCTTTTAGTCGATATAACTATAACTAGTGCACTATGTGTTAGGGATTCGGCCCAGTGTCGCATGGATATTTTCCATCTGTCCCGGACATTATGGCCCTGGACCATTTTTTCCCGTGGAAACTTGATTTCCAAGATTTTACCGCTATATAAGTAAATAAACAGAAAAACTTTGACGTGACTGCCCGTAAGCGTCATGTTAGCGAAAACTACGTTGAGGAGATGAGGATGCGGCGGTGGTTGTGCAACGTTACACGATTAGGCCAAATACGTAAATTGGTGTCAGATTGTTGCAGGAATGTCGCTTGAAAGGTATTGTCACATTTTGAGTAAACCACGGGAGCAGTCGGTCGCAAGTTTCTAAATCAATCATGCCAGGGGTGCGTTCCCGTGAACGGCCCAAAAAGTGGAGGCTTGTCGTTTTGGTAAAAGGTATAAAAGCCGGTGCTTTAATTGTCACCTCCTTGGTCTAGTGGCAACATATAATATGGGCTGTGGACCTGGCCTTCCGCTCTAGTCCACAGTGAGTGTGGGTTAGGACGGATCCCTAACCAAAATACCTACACCAACACTACCGACTAAAAAAACCGTGGTTGCCTTATTCAACGCAAGTGAAATGGTTCTGGCGGATGCGGAGTAATCTCTGGATTGCTACTGGAACAGACTCTACACGTTGCCTTTCGGTCCGTCTCTTTGGGGCGAGAGCCCCACATATTTATGCCGCCTTTGGTAAGCACGACAAGAAGATGTTTTCGTGCCGCCGAGTTGTACATCTCAGAGGTTGCATCAATGCCACACATCCCCCGCTGTACGGCCCTGACTCCAATCCGCAAGACTGGAGGCGCCAGTCAACGACCAGGTGCCTCTCTTCTTGTTTGGCGACCGGAATCTAAGCATTCCCGATCCCGTCCAGCGCTTTCATTTTTCAACATAACACGTTCACAGATGAGGTCATACCGCGCCACGACCTCCGACTACCGACCATTGTAGCTACTAGCTACTACTGCCGGCAGAGAGGCCGTTACCGGCTACAGTTCTGAGAGCGCTGCGTTCTTCATCCCAGGCGCAATGGACACATTTTGAGAGTGTGTTGGGATGTATCCTCGGGGCAGTTGCTACAATGGTGGCACACGACGAATTCTGAGAGAGAGGGCCTCTCTCCGCAGTACTGTCAAGCCTTTATCCCTTCGAAGCCTGCCTTAACCCGCGATGAGATGCCCTCCTCACGCCAGAAGAAAGCTAACAAATAAGAGCGGGACATTCGACTCTAAAACTCGTCTTATTATTTCCCGTTGATTGTCTGCTAGCATTACAGCTGCCATATACCGTTCCCTTTCTTGCTAATCTAAGGCCCATCCCATTTACCTGCCTGCTTGTTTCTAAATTATTATTTAAATTGAGATTTAGACCATGATTGTTGTGACCAATAACGATTTTATTTTATTTATCTATTTTAACAAAAAATAATTAGTTTATGCAAACGGACAGCTGAATTGAAATATAGTTTAACATACAACCGTAATATTTACCACTTTGTCGGTAAACGAGTATGAGCGACTGTTAAAGATTTTCTATTAAAGTACATGCTAAGAAGGATAGTTAGAAATCGGGACATTCGGCGTCCCGATCACGGGTAAATCGGGACGGGTCACCAGACCCTTGAAAATCGGGACGTCCCGCGCAAATCGGGACATCTGGCAACACTACTTAGGAGGCTTGATTAGACATCTGAGAACTTTCATTTCACGTCTATCTAGATACTCTACTAGAACAAACATCTTCGGATGACAACAAACAAAACTGTTCGTAAATACACAGATGGATTAAGACTTCTTTTTTTTTCATAGCAAAGACTGGCAAACGAGCAGATGGGTCACCTGATGGTAAGTGATCTCTACCGCCCATAGACACCCAAGACACAAAAAAATCATGGGTGCATTGCCAACCTAAAAATAGGAAATGGAAGGGGACGGAAAAAGGGATTGGGAAAGGAAGATTGGAGTTAACTGTAGGATAAATGGAATTTAGGTTTAACTGTAGATTAGTAATACAGTATTAGCGCTGCAAGATGCCCTAGGTAGACTAATCTAGAGTTAGTCTTAAACTCGATTTAACCTATAGATCAAGTGCTGCATTTGTATGTAGTGATAGCTCAATACCGTTCGGCTTCCTCCAAGTGCTACAACCGGTTCTCCGCCAGAGCACTCTGACGTCATCTCGTTCAGAGAATCGATTCACGGTAAAACGTGTTTTTCCATTTTTGAATTGGAATATTGACCTACGAATCGATTATGTTGTTGGTCAAGGTCCATGTTAAACAAGCTGTCAAAGACGTTGGAATCGCTCCGGTTCAAGCTGTGCTGTGCAGCCTGTGCTGTGCCACTTGCCAGTAAAGCATATCAATACCAATGTCTACACTTTATACATCAATCTCTACAGTAATTCAATGCGGCCATATAGAACCATAGGTACTTATAAAACAATTTAGCTGAGCAAATGGCTAAGAATAGCCTGTCACTTTTTTACTTATGTCACATTGTTTGAAAATAAAAGGGACAGGCTATTTTTATAAGTGAGGTCCATAGTATCTACTTTTTTAATCAGTGACTGGCAAACGAGCAGAGGGTCACTGATGGTAAGTGATTGCCACCACCCATAAACTCTTAAGACACAAATGTATCATACTGCCAACCTAAAACGAGAGGGATAGAGAATTGGAAAGAGAGGGAGGAATTGGACCACCGGAAATCTCACTCATCGAACGAAACGAAATAGAGGGCTACCACTTTATGTTGGTTTTCTATGAGAAAGTGATATCAAACTAGTCGAGCCGGCCCATTCGTGCTGTAGACATTACTGTCTGCAGCGTGGCTCTACCACACAAAGACGTACATAATAATTGTAGTGTAGGTACAAACTACATAAAGCCGCGTCTCCTGCACTAGTTTTTTTCTAAACATTACACAAAAACTCATACGCAAAACAACGATTTTAGCTGATAGCCATAGATAAAAAATACATGTTTTACATAAAAATACCTATTATTTTGTGTAATGTTTCAGTGCAGGAGACGCGGCTTAAGCTAAACCCAAAGGCTTGATTGGTATTCCATGGCGAATGTCGGAGGTAGACAGGTTTAACGATAGTTAGCTATAATTACCTCTACATATTGAGTTTACGATGAATTACTTCGACGGCCTACCTGTTATCCCACGTCACTGTGAGGTCGCCGCGAACGCCACTTTTAAAACATGTTGTAGAAAAGATTAGTCTTTAATTTTTTCTGCGGCTGCCTTTCTGACGTCATTCACCTTTGGGATCTAGTCCCGGACAAATTTTATCATGGCGGGACACACCTACCGAAGGCTAAAGAACGTTCGCGAAGGACCATTGGCGATAGAGACCTAACGTTCCCGATCATTAGCGAATCTTGCCTGTCGTATTCACACAAACAAACCTTCGTTGGTGGTGTGTACCCGCCATTACAAAAATGGCTTTGCCGAAATCCTAGATTTGAACCCTGGACCTCCCGGTCTACAGCTCCTATACGCTGCTACTAGACCGTAATACGAACATTTAATAATGTGTTACTTTAATATAATTTCTAATATTTTGTTTCAGAAATGTCTCGGAGAAGGATATTAATAAGCGGCGCGGCTGGCGTAGCAGGAGCAGCGCTCGCCGCCTGGGCCTTAGCCGCCGATGAATCACCGGGAGTAAGTACTGACTACTAATGGCACGTACACAACGGCCGAACGAAGGCGAAAGAATCTATACCTGTTGCGTTCACACAAACAAACTTTCGCTGTTGTTGGAATAAAACAGGCATGATTCGTTCGCCTTCGGACGGCCCGGTGTGTACGCGCAATAACACTACAGTCTACACTGAGGGATATCCGCTAGGACTCCCCTCTTATCAATCGTCATGCGTTGATTTACAGGATATCATTAGCGGCTTGAAAACAGCAAGTAGTTTCTAGTATTTTATTAAGTTTTACCAGTCGCTTGAAAATGACGTGAGAACGAGGGAAGTATTTGTAGTAGCATCATACATAGTTTTAAATTTTAATTACAGATGCTTAAACAAACTTTTTTTTATAGTAGAGACTGGCAAACGAGCAGATGAGTCACCTGATGGTATGTGCTCTCCACCGCTCTAGACACCCAAGACACAAGAGTAATCATGTGTGCGTTGCCAACCTAAAAGGAGGGATTGGTAGAGGGGGGGAAAGGACTTGGAAACGGGAGGGGAGCAAATGGGCCACCGGAAATCTGACTCACCGAACGAAACGCGACAGCAAGCTGCCATTTTACATCGGTTTTCTGTGAGACAGTGGTATCAAACCGGTCGAGCCGGCCCATTCGTGCTGAAGATGTTTCTGTCTACAGCGTGGCTCTACCAATCACGTTGGCAACGCTTCTATAAATTGAAAGGACCCGTAGGTAGTAGGTACATAGTTACCGCTTTGCCATAGACTGGCAATGCCATGCCAGAAACACAGCATTATGACTCTCCTTACCTACAATTTTTAAAAACATGCATTTATGACCATTCTGGTTTCGCTGTGATCTTTGCTTATAAAGAGCAATCAATAAACTGCAACGTAAGTCATCCTATTTCATGTGGTTTTACTAAATGTTTGTTTTCATAATCTAAGATAAGATTTGCAGCCAACAAGAACAAGTAAAAATAGCGCACAGCATTCTGAGCAATTGTTTTGGCGAGGTTGTCGACCCAGCTGAGCTGGATGCAAAAAAGCTTCAAGGCTAACGTATTTTTTGGATATTTGTTTATGCACTTTGTTTTTCTTAAATGACGCCTCAGCCGCGACATAAAATTAGTAACTTTGTTTACGTGGTCCTGAGTTCGGATTCTAGATAAAAAATGAGGCCGCTTCCAACAGGTCGATCTGTAAATCTTTGAGGTAGGCCTTTGTTCAGCAGTGGACGTCTTGTGGCTGATGATGATAATGATGATGAGAGGTAAAGATCACTTAACATCAGGGGGGTTACCACCACCTCTTATAGCAATATTACTATAATCTTACTTGTATCGATTCCCGTACAAAAAAAACGAAGTAAGACTAGGTATAATAATACTGCTATAAGAGGTGGTCATAACCCCCCAGGAAGGCCATCTGCTCGATCACCTGTCTGATTTTAAAAATAAACTTAGGAAAGTTATTTGTTGGCTCACGCTTTCGTTTACCGAGTGCAGTACGACTGCATCAAATGTATAGAGAAACCCGACACTAATATCCGCGGCGCTGACTGATTGGAGCATAGCTGGCGTCGCTTTAATTTCCGTCTCGTCGTCCTAGTATTTGTCGCGAATATTAATGGCTGCGAGACTTTGTGTTGCGCACAAACTGCGCACATCTTTTTTTTAAATCTTAGGCTGTCTTTTTCCCATTTCAGTGTGCGATCAGCGGCCAGAGCAGGAAAATTTCTGACAAATGTAAATGTATTTCAGCTCGATGCGCGTTTATGAAATTTGTATGAAATATTAACCAAACGTCATTAGTGCGCAGCGAACTCGAATACATTTACATTTACATTAGTTTTTCGTGCTCGGGCTACTGCACAACAAACTTCTCGAGTACGCTACAGAAATGACTCGGCTTAGTTTTTACGATCAGCTGTCTCTACCTGACATCAATCACCATGGGAGATCCAGTCTTGAGCAAATAATGTTAGAAAAATAGTGATTCCCAACCTGGAATGTTAACTCACATTCCGCGTGATCCACAGCCTTATGGGCTGTAATCCTATATATGTATTTATGTTTTCACCAAAACAAGGAGGCGACAATGAATATATTAAGCATGGGAATTAGCTTGAGTGCTGCTAGAAACTGACGTCTAATAAAAAATGTTAATTGACTGCCCCGGTGGCGTGGTGGTATTTCGGTACGACTACAGTCCTGAGGTCTCGGGTTCGATCCCCGGGCGGGCAAAGTGATATTGGATTTTTCCAAATCAGCCCGGAGTCTGGAATTTGTGCCCGATATGGCGATAGGCTCGCCCCCTATCACATTTGAGACGGAACTAAGCTCGACAAAATGTGGGTGTTCTAGTTCGCTAGTGCGCCTTTGCCTACCCCTTCGGGGATACAGGCGTGAGCTTATGTTATGTTATTATTATTTCTGGTGACTGTAATTTGTTATTATTATTTGCTGTATATAAAGCTCGTAAGTAGTATTTAAAATAAAAGAAATGTAGTGGTTTGAAAACTTATTCGTGTTATAAGTATCAATTATTCGCGAGCCCCGAAAAGTTGCGGACGCTAAGCGGCGCTGTTATCGCGTGCACATAGTCAATTATTACCATATCATTAAACAATTAATACATTGTCGTTATACATACATAGGTACATGAGAATAATATATCACTGCGCCGAATGTTTTCCCGTTGTATTACCCACTGTGAGATAAGCTGAAATAATGCCAAGAATTTAATATTAAAATTGTGTCAATTATTATTATATTATTTCGTAGCTAGGGAGGAATATAAGTATAGGTATTTATTTATAGAAATACACATTACTATTTTCAACAATATTACATCACCATCACCAATATTATATCATTAATCTGAAGTTATGGCAATTTTACCAACTTTTTGATAAATTTGAGACTATTCTGTGAATCTGAAAATTAAGCCCCTTTACATGTACATATGTAATAAACTAAACTTTTACGGCGAGTTTTTATTAATACGAACCGTTAAATTAGGATGTAATATGATATGTAGTTATGTAATTTGTGCCCGATATGGCGATAGGCTCGCCCCCTATCACATCTGGGACGGAACTAAGCTCGGCGAAATGTGGGTGTTATAGGTCGCTAGTGCGCCTCTGCCTACCCCTTCGGGGATACAGGCGTGAGCTTATGTTATGTTATGTAGTTACATGGAGTATAGCATGAGAGAGGCTAGAATAAATCAGTAAAGCCTGGCTGCAGAGATAGAGATGAAAACAGGACGATATTTTTTTATCCGAGCACGGCAACGTGACTACACTACGCGCCCTTGTAAATTATTTTTATAAAGCCTATCCAGCGTGATAGACTAAGACCTAACCCCAGTCTTTAATGGAGGAGACACATGCAGCAGTGGGACGATAATATTACAGGGCTAATATTATTATTATATAGCCTATTTGTTCCAATCACTTTCTTCATCAACTTTATTTTGACACTACTTTTTAGTTAGGTAGATACATACTTTCATCGTTGTTAAAGCTGTTAAATAATATAATAAAATCTAATGTCAGGGGTCATCGTAAAGGCCCTCGCAGAATACCAGTGCCAGGTAGATCAACCTACTTGGTAAATGCTGAGCTTGTGGCCGTTTTAGTCAAGCTAGAGACACAGACCGTGGGGGATATAGGAATAAGTTTACTTAGTATAGTTTTAAGTGTATGGTTATTACTACTTGGCGTATTGCCAAATACATTAACTATATCTTACTATTTAAGTGTACCTGTACTCATTTTCGTTGGTTACGGCTGGTCTCAAGTGTTGGCTAAATAAAGTTTTTTTCTTTCTATATTTCTAATGTAATATTTTCTCCCAGGCGTGGTACAAAGCACCGACAGTATCAGCTAAGACGGAGCGCAAGAAGCGCCCTCTGCCGACCAGAGCGGAGCAAGTGGCAAGTTTGCAAGCTGGACATACGTACGACATACTCATCGTTGGAGGAGGCGCGACAGGAGCGGGCTGTGCTCTCGATGCTACCACCAGAGGTAATTTAATGCTGATTGAAACGAAACTGTTTAGTCTTTTTAACATTGACAGTGGTGGCGCAGCGGGCGAGTAGCTGGCTGAAAAACAAGAGGCCGCGGGTTCCATTCCCGCACCGCAAGGAGTGTTGATGTGACCCACAGATATTTGTTTCGGACTTCGGGTCTGGGTGTCGTAAGTCCCTCTTTGTTTCTGATAACTACGACCCAGGGTAAACCTGGTGTAAGGCCAAGCCACCATAGCTGTGACTGTTTAAAAAACACAAAAAATATCTTTGATATTTCAGAGAGTTATTTGCCACCAATGTGTGCAAGAATTGAGCGGGCGGTATTCCTATTGGAGAAAGGCTTTGGTATACTGTGTATCTTATCTCAACCACTCTCCACTAGGTCTCAGAACAGCGCTGGTGGAAGCGGACGATTTCGCGAGCGGCACTTCCAGTAGAAGCACGAAGCTGATCCACGGCGGTGTGCGGTACCTGCAGAAGGCGATCATGCAGCTCGACTACGATCAGTACAAGATGGTGAAGGAGGCTCTACACGAGCGAGCCAACATGTTGGAGGTCGCGCCGCATCTAACCAGGCCACTTCCTATCCTCCTACCTGTGTATAAGTGAGTATAATATTTTTTAGTACACCCAAAAGTTACACATACTGACCCAAGGTTTAACCTATATCGTGGGTATCAGAATCTACGAGGACTAAATGTCCCACAATAACCAGACCCGAAACAAATATCTGTGGACCGCACAAACATTTGTCTCGGTGCGAGAATCGAACCCACGGCCTCTCATATCACAGCCAACTACTGATGTAAAATCTCATTTCCAACCACAATTCCGATCTATACTTCTGTATAAATAGGTGAGTTGCAGTCTCCTATTCGGAACCACTGCTAGTTTTCTGCGATGTGTATTACTTTATGAGAGTTCACACACACACACCAACACACACATACATACACACCAACCGAACGAATGTTCGCGAATCGTCGCCTGTTGCGGTCACACAAACAAACTTTCGCAGTTGTGTAAATGAAACAGGCATCCATAATGGACCTTACTAATAAAAACATTTTAACTGAGCAAATGGCTAAGAATAGACTGTCACTTTTTTCCTTGTGTCACATTGTTTGAAAATAAAAGGGACAGACTATTTTTTAACATTTGCTCAGTTAAATGTTACTTGTTGTATGTTACTTTGTCCTATATTATTAGATGTCCTATACTATTGTTATCATGGTTTAGCTGCTCTAATTCAAGCTCTTTCTGTATCTGGTGCTGTACTTTATTAGTAGCTGACTGTAAATTGGTGTTAAAAAGAGCAACGTCAGAGTTTCTTGCCCGTTCTTCTCGTGCGAAACAGCCTTCCGAATAGGCGCTAGAGTTAAAATTTGACGGAATCTAAATAATGTTTGAACATTTCATGGATTCAATAAATGATTTTGATTTGATTTGATTTGAAACTGTTTTTATAAGTAAGACCCATAATGATTAAGTATAGAAATAATAGTTTCCATGTTCCCAATGATTACAGATGGTGGCAGGTCCCGTACTACTGGTTCGGTATCAAGATGTACGACCTGGTGGCTGGCGACAGGAACGTGAAGAGCTCCTACTATCTGTCCAAGAAGAACACCCTTGAGTTGTTCCCCATGTTGAAGTCGGATAACTTGTGCGGAGGCATTGTGTATTATGATGGTAAGTAATACGTATTCGTATGCCTGGTAAGTATATATACCGAGTGGCACCGACATAATGACAGTACCTTACAACTGTACCAAAAATCAGTCAAATAGGTGAAATACGTAGTTTAGAACACAGGACTGATTTTTAATTTTCCTATTCTTGCACATGATGTACATTCCGGGCGACTTAAAACAACTTTTTTGTCGACAACAATTTAATTATTAATTGTGGTAGAGCCACGCTGTAGACAGTAACGTCTATAGCACGAATGGGCCGGCTCAACCGTTTAGATACCACTGTCTCACAGAAAACCGACGTCAAGTGGCAGCTTGCTGTCGCGTTTCGTTCGGTGAGTGAGATTTCCGGTGGCCCATTTCCCCACTCCTTTTCCCAATCCCCTTCCCTCCCCTTCCATTCCCTCCTTTTAGGTTGGCAACGCACCCATGATTCTTTTTGTGTCTTGTCTATGGGCGGTGAAGGTCACTTACCATCAGGTGACCCATCTGCTCGTTTGGCAATCTCCGCTATAAAAAAACAACAAACATGAACGGACTTGACGGATCCGGCGCGACGTGGATGCGAGAGCCACGCGCCGCGTACCTACTGAAGTTTACCTACATGTAGATTTTCGCGCATTATACCGGTTTTACACAGTATAAATGGTGTGAGATTTAGTATCCGAACCCTTGTTGTGTTGATCTTGGAGCTTTTTTATTGGTGCTGCGAGATTTAAAAATACCTATGTTACTCTTTATCAAATTTAATGTCGTTATGTTGATGCCACTCGGTATAGTTATTCGTGACAGGCTCACCCTCTTGGAGGACCCTCTTGAGTGACTGTTTTGAATGGTAGAGCCACGCTGTAGACAGTAATGTCTACAGGACGAATGGGCCGGCTCGACCGGATCCTGGCCTGCCCCCTGACTTTTGACACTCGATTCGACTAATGAGTTAGATTCGATTCATTTAGTTACAAAAAGGTTCAAATGACAATCCAACGCGACATTAGCCAGTGGCGTGCAGTCGATATAGATATAGAGATAATGTCTAACCTGACGATTTCATATTTACATAAATAAAAATAAAAATTATGACCAAAAACAATTTTTCAAATAGCAACCCGCGGCTTATATTTTAAATCGTAGCAGGAGAGTTGAAGGAAATAGCTTTGCAAGTTTTTTGCCTACCCTGTGGGCTTAGCCAAGTGGCTTATACATATGACATAAGAATACGCTATATAGCGTACTCTTATGTTATTCCTATACATTTATTCTATTCGACTAGTGCATAAGCCACTTGGCTAAGCCTGGTGATCGGAATGCCTGTGCACGTTACTGACATCAGCACACTTTTTAACTCGAACTCGGTGGAATTTTAAGTCAATAAATGAAACCGAATCGTCATCAATATATTATACGCAAGATGCACAGTTCTTTGAAATATCCTTCTTATAAGTGGTCTCAGGAATAAAACAAAGGAAAAGATTACAAGTTCTAATTAAATCCACACAAATATAACCCTATGCATGTGTCATAATGTAGCTTTTCAAACGAAATGAGCGAGCGTTCCTAAATTTGATTGTCCCATTTTCTGGGCGTCAACTGTGCATCTAGGGAGTAGGGAAATAATATATCGATGCGAATCGTAGTCAAAATCAAATCGAGTGTCACAAGTTACCTACAGTAGTGTACTTTTTCTGACACTCCGAAGTACGGGATGTCCTGGGGGGTATGGATCAGGGTGTGTAACAGTGTCGGTGGGTCGGTGTCTCAGGGCAGCAGGACGACGCGCGCATGAACCTGGCGATCGCGCTGACGGCGGCGCGGCACGGCGCCACCATCGCCAACCACGTCAGCGTCACCAAGCTGCACAAGACCGCGGGGAAGCTCAGCGGGGCGCGGCTCAGGGTACGTACGAACAGACAACAAAGACCAAATGGGGGCAAATATGGACGTATAAACGGAGGGGTTTAATCACTTTCAACACCCCTCCCCCCTTATACTACGCCAAGGGTAAATGCAGAGGCGGCGTAAGGCGTGCGACGTGGACCATCGCCAACGGCCTCGCGGTCCTCTCTAAGGGCCACACGCTTTGACTGATACAATGAAAAAAAAGTCATAAAACAAAAACGATAATTATAATATTGACATACCAAAGAATAATGACTGCCTCGGTGGCCTGGTGGTATTTCGGTACGACTACGGTTCTGAGGTCTCGGGTTCGATCCCCGGGTCGGGCAAAGAGATATTGGATTTTTCCATATCAGCCCGGAGTCTGGAATTTGTGCTCGATATGGCGATAGGGTCGCCCTCTACCACATCTGGGACGGAACTAAGCTCGGCGAAATGTGGGTGTTCTAGTTGGCTAGTACGCCTCTGCCTACCCCTTCGGGGATACAGGGGTGAGCTTATGTTAATGTAATGTTATGTGTCAAAGAATAATGACCACTTTGGGCTACCAAACGACACCAGTTTAGACCATTACTAACAGGAGGCCTATAATACTACATATAATTTGCCTACATCAAATTTAGCTCTTACCCCGCTAATGGGTAAAAGTTGTAAGACGTAAGGTCATTAAGTCAAGATCAAGCTCCGCAGCTAAATATCAAACATACATTGCGGAAAAGAGCTATGCAGAATAGGACACCCCCAATAGAAAGTATAGCTACGCTTGGGGGCCAAACGAGCAATCCTGATGTTAAGTGATCACCGCTGTCCATAAACATCCATTATATCTGAGAAATCATCTATGCGTTGCCGGCCTTTGACTTTGGCCTTTGGTTATTTTCTCGAGATAGTCTCTAACTCGTAAGAATATGACTGAAAGCGGATTCCAAAAGCAAGTTACACTTAAAATTTCTCGCAGCTTCCATACATAGGTATACGCCTGTATCCCCGAAGGCTTAGACAGAAGCGAACTAGCCAACTAGAACACCCATATTTCTCTAAGCTCAATTATATTAATTACTCGTATTAATTGTAATTTACGTCCAGGACGAGTTGACCGGCAAGGAGTGGGACGTTAAAGCCAAAAGCATCATTAATGCGACGGGTCCCTTCACGGATAGCATCCGGAAGATGGACGATCCCACCGTTAAGGACATCTGCTGCCCCTCCTCTGGAGTGCATATCGTATTGCCTGGATATTACAGGTTAGTTAGTGAGCAAATATTGAAAGTTTATTATACATATGACTGCCTCGGTGGCGTGGTGGTATTTCGGTACGACTACGGTTCTGGGGTCTCGGGTTCGATCCCCGGTCGGGCAAAGTGATATTGGATTTTTCCATATCAGCCCGGAGTCTGGAATTTGTGCCCGATATGGCGATAGGCTCGCCATCTGTCACATCTGGGACGGAACTAAACTCGGCGAAATGTAGGTGTTTTAGTTCGCTAGTGCGCCTCTGCCTGCCTCTTCGGGGATTTAGACGTGAGCTTATGTTAGAATATTAGCTATCCGTCCGCGGCTCTGCCCGCGTTACCTATTCGTGCTGTAGACGTTACTATCTAGATCGTGGTTCTAACATATCAGGTCAGGACCAGCGTAGTCACTTAGGCTGAGATCTATAGAGCGAACATCGACTAAGTCTGAGTCAAATAAATGAATTCAGTGAGGATTTGGAATTTTTAAATCGATGTTCGATTTAGCCCGAGACATTTTTTTACAAGAAAAACAGACTGACGCACAGACTAAGCAAAGATTTTATTGTAAAAATGACTCGGACAAATTTAGATTTAAAAATTCCAAATCCTCACTTTGATTCAGACTTGGTCGAAGTTCGCTTTATAGATCTCAGCCTTAGCCTTGACAAAAACACAAAAAGGTACTAATTTTTCCCCCCAGCCCGGAACACATGGGTCTCCTCGACCCGGCGACGTCAGACGGTCGCGTGATCTTCTTCCTGCCGTGGCTGAAGGGCACCATCGCCGGCACTACCGACCTGCCGTGCCAGGTCACGCACAACCCCAAGCCCACGGAGGACGAGATCCTCTTCATCCTCACCGAGGTCAAGAACTACTTGAACCCTGATGTTGAAGGTGAGAATTACAAAAATTATAGGCCCCTTTGTCGTAATTCTAAAATCAGAGTAAAGTCCATGCAAAAAATATTTTATTTACGGACATATAACCGGAACCAATGGCAAAAGAAAAATAGGGATTCGGCATAACTACGAGAAAATATGTTCACTCTGAAGCCTGATCGGCCAATTTTATTTTGTCGGCTTATTTATTTACTTGTTGTCACCGTGTCAAAAACTATAACGTTTAAATACTTATTGATTTGAATATAGCTCCGATGTTTTATTTCTAATGATTTCGGGATGTGAAGAAGATGCCTGACGACTGTGATTTTTCTTACGCCAAGTCGCCATTTTGGTTTCTCTACATAGGAACAATATTATAAGAATCGCATCAGATTCGGTACATTCGGTTCAGGTGCTCGCATGAAACGACCTTCACGCTATCCTATGTTTTGTCTGTCACGCTTGACGCTCTCTAATACAAGTATCACCGTTGTTTTTTTTTTCTATTTCTAATAATGTAATATATAGTATATTTTATAATTTAATTTGCATTTTTTATAAATGAAGTCAGTCACACACATACTCCTGGTCTCACACTAAGATCGAGTCTTATGTTGTGAGTGTCAAGAACTACGAAAAAGAGCAACGCCAGAGTTTCTTGCCTGTTCGTCTCTGGCGAAACGGCCTTCCGAACTGGCCGTAGAGGAACTTTGATAAAATCTAAATGATGTAGTAACATTTCATGGATTTAATAAATATTTTGATTTGATTTGATTTACGAGAGACTTTGGGTTTCACAACACCCGAAACAAATATCTATTGGCCACACACACACTTGTCTCTCTCGCTTCACAACCGATTACTCGTCCGCTGCGCCACGGAGGCTGCTATGTCATTGGTATCATATTGGTATATACGGGACTATCCAACTTGTATACCAATAAATATTTTGTGTTTGTATAATGGTTTCTTAGGTTTACGTGAATGTTTTTCATTGAAATTAAACTATTTTTACGGATTCTATCACGATTTGATTTTAATTATTATGCCTTATAAATTATTAAGGCTTTGCAGCCTTCGTGGTCACGGGTCAGACGGGTCTGACCCGTGACCACGAAGGCTGCAAAGCTTTCGAAATGTCGGGCATAAAAATTAAAACCACGATTTGGTTTTAATATAATAGATAGAATCCGTAAAAATAGTTTAATTTTTGTGTTTGTGTTCAGTCCGTCGCGGCGACGTGCTGTCCGCTTGGTCCGGCATCAGACCGCTGGTGTCGGACCCCAACAAGCCGGACACGCAGTCGCTGGCGAGGAACCACATCGTGCACACCTCGGCCTCCGGACTCGTCACCATCGCCGGCGGCAAGTGGACCACCTACAGGGCCATGGCGGCTGAGACCGTTGACGCTGCTATCGAAGGTACCGCCATCATCACCCACACGATGTTCACTGCTGGACATAGGCCTCCCCAAGGATATATGATTGATATAGGCTATTCATTTGAGGTCTTTATCGAATTCAGTGATACTTTGACAACGTTTTGGCTATTTAACTCTTAGATCTCTTCTCTAGAGAAAAAGACATATGATTTTTAAAATATTTGTAAAGTATTATTACCTACTAAACCTATTATATTAAAATGATAATCATCATCTGCGTTATGTTGACATTTTTACTGGACAGGCGCTGCACTTACAATGAACCAAATGACCACTTGTCTCGAAAAAAAAATTGTTACTTGCTTCTATAAGCATTATCCTCTATTACAGCTGCAGTCTTGCCTGCCTCGACTGACTGCCTCGGTGAAGGAGTTGTATTTCGGTACGACTTCCGTCCTGAGGTCTCGGGTTCGATCCCGGGTCGGGTAAAGTGATATTTGATTTTTCAATATCAGCCCAGAGTCAGGAATTTGTGCCCGATATGGCGATAGGCGCGCCCTATCACATCTGGAACAGAACTAAACTTGATGAAATGTGGCTGCTCTAGTTCGCTAGTACCTACCCCCTATACCTACCCCTTCGGGGATAAAAGCGTGAGCTTATATTATGGGTTCTATAAGCATAAAAAAACATAAGCTCACGCCTGTATCCCCGAAGGGGTAGGCAGAGGCCCACTAGCGAATTAGAACCCGAGACCTCAGAACCATCGTCGTACCGAAATACCACCACGTCACCGAGGCAGTCGTTCTATAAGCATTATCCTCTATTACAGCTGCAGACCTAAAGCCAATATTCAAAGAGAGTCAAACCGATGGGTTCCTGATCGAGGGCGCCCATGGCTGGACCCCCACCATGTACATTAGATTAGTGCAGGACTTTGGATTAGAAATGGAAGTAAGTTATGGATGTTGATAAAGTCCCAAGCATATACAGGCTGTTTCATAAAGTTGGTATCAATAATAACTACGAGAGGATGGCTAGCAATCTAGTGGTAAAGTTTAAAATGTCGTAGTTTTAGGCTCATAGTTTTTGAATAATGGCAACTTGAATTTGTGAAAGATCTAGTTCTGGCTCATTGGGTCAGCTGCAGCACATATGCAAATCACCTTTGAGGTAATTAATTATTTTTAGCATACACAAAGCCATTTTCATACTAATTATAGGTCGCATTACGATTTTGAATCCCCGTGATTAATATATGACTAAAAAAATTACATTACTTTTTTCTAACTCTACCATTGCCCTTTAAATCGTTCTCTCTGTATGTGGAATTATTATTGGTACCAACTTTATGAAACATCCTCTATAATTGCACGCCTATATAAACGCAGGCAGAGGTAAGCTAGATAATTACTTAAGTACCCACATATCGTGGAGCTTAGTTTATATAGAGCCCAAATACCCACCATATGTGAAAGTGACTCAAAAGTATATAAGACCCAATTAATGAATTTGCCACAAACGGAGAACATATTCCATCTCAACCATGATATATTGGTGTGTCCAAATAAGGATCCTTAGCTTTCTCCCCACTTACCTTTATTGCAGCTATTCAAGTTTTTAGTGTTTGAAGTAATTTCTTACGAGCTGTCTGCCTGCCACCAATTTCATGTCTGTGGGATTCAGTCTCAGACCAAGGGTGGTTAATTATAAAAACTAAAATATTTAGTTTTAGAACGACGCAAAGAATAGTCCTTATCGACCGACTTCCAAAAAGGAGAGGGTCCTCAATTCGTCTGTATTTTTTTATGTATCTTACCCGACATCTCCGCCGAATGTGGCCCGATCTTTAAAATTCTTTTTGTTTTCGATAGAGCTTATTTCAAGGGTGGTCCCATATAAAGGTCTCTATCGGATTTGAAGTCGGTCCGTTACGTTTTTAAACTTGTGATTAGTCACAACAAGAGATCAATACTCCAACTTTATTCGTATTTGTCTATTTAATCAATATATTTTCTTTCAGGTAGCACAACATTTAGCTAAATCATATGGCGACAGGGCGTTTGCCGTTGCCAAGATGGCGACCATGACCGGTAAAAGGTGGCCCATTATTGGCAAAAAAATGCATCCCGAGTTCCCTTACATTGATGCTGAAATCAGGTTTGTAGATTTAGCTAAGCTTTATTCAGTTTTATTGTAATTTAATTCAGATTTAATACAAAGCATTACCTTTTATCATACAGTAAATAGGTCATTCGCATTGATTCGGTTCCGATGACCAGAGCAGATCGAAGTACATAAGTCCACGCCTGTATCCCTGAAGGGGTAGGCAGAGGTGTAATAACGAACTAGAACACCCACATTTCGCCGAACTTTGTTCCATCCCAGATGTGATAGAGGGCGAGCCTATCGCCATATCGGTCATCGTTATAATCCAATGTCACTTTGTCCAATTCGGGAATCGAACCTAAGACTATAGCACGATAGTCGTACCCAAATATAACTACGCCATTGAAACTATAAAATAATCAACAGTAAAATCGTGACTTTTGGGGGGGCAACGGCCACCCTTTAGCCCCCCTGACGCCGACCCTGTAAGGCCGCGGAAATGAACTCAGCGGGCTTGGAGCGGCAGCGGCGCGTTTCAATGCATAGATTTAGATGGAACTGGCCTCGAAAGCAGCGGCGAGACGAGTGGCGTACGGTCGGTCTAGCGGTACGTTGCCGCGCCGCTCCCCGCGCTGTCTCCGCCGCTGGGTTCTTGTCCGTAGTCTTACCCCCTTATTCATAATAACTTAGTAGAGCGTAATAAGACAGCAATAGTAAGTTTCATAAAAATTGTATTCATAATCATTCAATAGCGATAACACGTTCCAACCTTCGATAGTGAAAACATGGCCGATTCCGCTCAGCTGTTTCAACTCTGATATTCTTTCTTAATGACATTAATTTTGTTATAGCCCTGAAACTATTCTAGGGGGGTCCTAACCCCATCTAAGATTGATATAAATTTTTTATTTATTGTTTCCAGTCAAGACTTCCTATTTGTTTTAAAGATTGCCAGAGATAAAAATAAAGCTTTTCTGTAACCAGCAATATTGTATTCGATAAACATATTTTAGTTCTCTTTTAGCTAAACTAGGCAAGTAGGGTTATGCGTTCAATAAGACACAGAATTTCATCATGAATAAGGGGGTTAGTGTATGTGTGGTGTGGTGTGTGTGTGTAGATACGGCGTGCGCGAGTACGCGTGCACGGCGACGGACATGATCGCGCGGCGCCTGCGGCTCGCCTTCCTCAACGTGCAGGCCGCGGCCGAGGCGCTGCCCGCCATCGTCGACATCATGGCCGAGGAACTCAACTGGAACGACGCTGAGAAAAAGGTACGCTGCGGTTGTGTACAACTCCACATAAATGATAATATAAAACATCCAGGATCATATGACAATAAAAAAATATTAATTACTGTGGAATAATTCCAGAGTACTAAAACATCTTTATTTTGTTCGAAAACCAGCTATCTTTGATTATGTTGCTAAAATAGGCAAATGCGTGTTATTTTAACACAATGTAGACGCACTGTGTCTTTTGTGTGTTTGGCCTATGTCTATTTTTTTAAAGTGATGGTAACAGATTCGGATTTAAGTATCAGGCGAGGAGTAATAATTAAGATAATCAAAGTAAAATAGTCGTAGATGTAAAATAAAGCTTTCTGATTACCTTTTGTCCTGCCCTCATTCAGCCGTCGCTTTATGTTGAAAATATTTTAACAGCTGATTTCTTAAGTTTACGCGAATATTATACATTGAAATAAAACTATTCTTACGGATTCTATCACGATTATGTTTTAATTATTATTCCCGACGTTTCGAAGGCTTTGCAGTCTTCGTTGTCACGTCGGGAATAATAATTAAAACATAATCGTGATAGAATCCGTAAGAATAGTTTTATTTCAATATTTTAACAGCGTCAAATCAAAATCGCCGGTGAGTTCCTTGCCAACGAGATGGGTCAGATGGTGAACAGAGCGAGTCGCGACAAGATCCCGATCAACCTCAGCAAGCAGGAGATCCAAACATACATCAAGCGGTTCCAGATCATAGACAAGGATAGGAAGGGCTTCGTCTCGATCAACGATATTAGGAGGAGTCTTAAGGTATTTGAGTGGAATTTGATCGAGTTCCGAATGTTAATTGCAACATTCTAATTCTTTATTATCCTTTTATTGTTCAGGGGTTACAGCTCAAAATACAGTAAAAAGTCTTACATACGCTGTCCAGCGTACCAACATTAAAACCATTTTTAACTATAGTCAAAGCACTGTACGGTTGCGGGTTAAATTCCCGCATCTATAAAACATTTCTGTAACTGGCAAATGTTTCTAAATTGCATACCTCTTTTACTGCGACCAAAAAAACATAATATTGTTTTATTTATTACCAGTGGTACAAGATTTGGCAACTTACTGCCTCTAAAATATAAATAAATATTGTAAAAACATGCTGAATTCTAGAGTATGGGTGTGAAACCTTCGGATGCGGAAATAAGCGCCATATTATCGGAGATAGACGTGACGTACCATGGGCAACTGGAAATTCAAGATTACTTGCAGGTAGACGATACGGGGATCATTGAACGTTAAAGCTTTGTCACGTCCGTGGTATAAGTCATTGTTAAAATGGGGTCGGTGGTCTGAAATTGTGCACATAAACAATCTAATTACTGGAACTTGTACATTTTGTCTACGTGCATAATGAAACTTGTATGAAGTTTCAAGTTTTGGGCTTTTCAAACTTAACAAGTAACAGGAAAATTCATCCTAAAAGCCAAAAATTTTAAGACTCCATACTGTCGCTATGTCCTCTGTCCGTGTATGACTTGGGAGCGGTGTGTCCACAGAATTATGGCGAGGAGGTGACAGGCGAGCAACTTCACGAGATACTGAAAGAGATCGACACTAACATGAATGGACAAGTCGAGCTCGACGAGTATCTGCAGGTCCATATCGCTTGGGTTTTATAGATCGCTTTTATAATTTTTTTAACCCTCGACAAAATTAGAGATGCTTAAAACTTTTGTGTGCATATTTTTGTATAATGGTAAGAATCAATCATTGAAATCATTACTAATTATAAAGTAAAACCATTTCAACTAATTTTAAGTAGAGGATTGTACTAATTGTACGTATTGTTTGCATGAGCATGACTTAATGTCTAGTTTGTATGGATTTATGTGTATGTTTGCATGAAAACCTTATAAGTGTTTATTTATTTTAATGATCTTATTTTCAAAGTTGAATTAATATTGTAAAAACTCACTGAATGTCATTTTGTATATTTGAGTAAAAAATGATTTTTAGTTTATTATAATCATACATTATGAGAAAGTGTCATAACATCTGGAAATCTTTGGGGGAGGCCTATGTTCAGCAGTGGACGTCCTATGGCTGATGATGATGATGACGATAAACATAACATTGATGAGGATAGTAAATTCGAGGACATGTAAATCTCAAGGTAACTTCTATAGTAATATCTGCTCTGCGATATGAGCTTTAGGGCGACTTGCAGCGTTATTACTAATCTACAGTTGAATCTAATCTCGTTTTAACCTACAGCTCACTCCTATCTTGAAATCAAGATCTTAGATAAATAGAGATTTATCACGGAGCTGCAAGTGGCCCTTTAAGTATTTACAGTTGAATTGTAATTGCTATCCTTAATTCTCTTTATCGCCACTTCAACCATTCGGAACTTATAAAAACGTCGAATAGATGCACATATATATCTTAAAAATAAAATCTAAAAATTCTAAACAAATAATTTATTAATACAGATGATGTCCGCGATCAAGTCTGGCCACGTGGCGTACTCTCGATTCGCACGCATGGCCGAGATGGAAGAGGAACACCACGAGCGTGAAGCGTTGAAGAAGAAAATCACCGTCGAGAGGAGCGGCGGCGGCTTGTAGACGATTTAAATGTTAGTAATGGTGACGTCATTAGATGGAACGTGTGGCTGTAGTATGTGTCTAGAATGGCAACGGGGGGTCATGGCCCCCTTACCAATTATTCAGTACGCCCCTGTTAGATTTTTTTTTGTTTTAAATAATAGAACAAAGTTTTTATTTATATTTCGATATTTTCGTCAATACTAATTGCTTATTTAATTGCCTATTTTCGTCAATACGACGCGCATGCATGAAGAATGTAATGAGACTGAATGAGACGAAAGAGGTATGTAAGGATCGTAGCAAGTGGAAATCCGTTGTCTCTGCCTACCCCTATGAGAAAAAGGCGTCTATGTAGAGGTATGTATGTATGTACTAATTGTTTTTCTTTTGTTCCAGGTTTTATCAGCTCATTGCAACAAATTAATGCTAATACGCATAAGTATTATTTCTCGGAGTTAGTTTTTAATTAATTAGTGATGTATTTATTGAGTCCTAGAAAGTAGACACCTAGTACGTCCAACGTTTATTTATTAATTTAAGCAAAATGAAATATAATTATGTGAACAAATTAAGAGCCCTTACATGCCAATAGACTAAATCAAGTTTACATAAATATTATTAATAAACAATTCGATGTTATTTTTGTACATATGATAATAAACCTATTTTTAAAATCATATTATATAATAAATCTAACAATACCAATGAATTATTTATTTAATATTTCCGTGTAAGGGCAAACTTAATATTTTTTCTCAATTAATTTTAAGTGTACTATGAGACAAATTATACACAAATGTTAAGACAACCGTTCAAATATTGTGATTGTTTTGTATTAAGTTATTTTGTTTGTTAAATATTTATTTTGTTGTATTTGTATTTTTACAATCATATTAAGAGGGACTTGTAGCATTATTACTAATCTAGAATCAGTCCTTAACTCGATTTATCCTACACCTCATTTCTATATTTAAACAGAGATTTGGGATAAATCGATATTTATCTAAGTGCTGCAAGTTGTGAAATATGAAAATTTAAAAAATCATTGTCTATTTTGACATTATTTGATTAAATGTGACGCTTATAACGTGGGCTTTCTCTGAGTAGTGACTAGTAAACACCTTAAAAATAAATCTGCAGTAGCTTGAAATATTCCCAAAACCTTTTTTTTTATAGCAGAGACTGGGAAACGAGCAGATGGGTCACCTGATGGTAAGTGATCTCCACCGCCCATAGACACCCAAAACACAAAACTAATCATGGGTGCGTTGCCAACCTAATAGAAGGGGAGGGAAACGGGATTGGGAAAGGGAGGGGGGGGGGAATAGGCCACCGGAAATCTCACTCACCGAACGAAACGCTACAGCAAGCTGCCACATTACGTCGGTTTTCTGTGAGACAGTGGAATCAAACCGGTATTAATAATGCGCAATAGTTCATTCAAAGGGAAACAACCTAAAACGCCTAAATCTATAGTGGTCCCAAATTAGTTAGGTCACTATCGGATTTGAAGTCAGTTTGAAGTTTTTAATAATGAGTCGAGTGGTCATTTGATACATTGATAATAATATCATTCTAAGTCCAGCGCCTGTCTTTAAAAAATAGCAACACACTGCATATCTTCGATTTTTATTTTTAGTTATGTCGTTATTTTTAAAATGCAAGCCATAGTTGATTGCTCTGATTTGTTGTAATGCAATTTGAAGAATACGCATACAATGGAATTATTGCCCATTAACCAAGGGTGGTTCCATATTAATTTGGTCACGATCAGATACGTTTTAAAGTCGGTCCGATAAGTTTCTAAACTTCAAACGAATTCTCCGAATGCAAATTCCTTCGAAGCTTCTAACAATTTTTTTTTTGCCGCCAATATACATGATGGCAGGTACACACCGGCCGAACGAAGGCGAACGAATCTATACCTGTTGCGTTCACACAAACAAACTTTCGCTGTTGTGGGAATGAAACAGGCATGATTCGTTCTGCCCAGTGTGTACGCGCCATCATACAAAAAAGGAGGTCTCAGTAAAACCTACTACAGGTGCAGAGGTTTGTAACGTAATACTAATAATGTTCGTAAAAGTTTTGAACAAATTTGAATCTGAACAAAATATTTTATAAAACCTAATGTACTGTAATAAACATCATATTTCAATATAAACAGTTGTATTCTTGGTACTCCCCTCATCAGTGGCGTGCATAGGCATTCGATACAGGGTAGACAGAAAATTAGCACAATTATTTTGTTCAACTCTTGCATCTCCATTATTATGATTATTATCATCGCCACGATTTTAGAAATAAGATGGGTGGTGTTCTTATTTTGAAAATCTGTATTTATTTACGATTTTTATTCTATATTTATGGAAAAAACTGGGGGGGGGGGGGAGGGTTGAACCTCCAAACCCCTTCCCCCTTGTAGTATAGTACTTTCTCTACTATATTAACAAAATTTACTACGACTACTTCGAGTTACGACTTCAAGAGAAAGAGGACATATTGTTGTTGTATTATGTATAGGTACTAGGTAGGTACCGACAGGATAGCAATAAGGTAATACAGCCCAAAGATAATATTTGACTCACAATTTAACCGCGACAATATAAGTAGAATGCAGGGCAATAAATACGTGAGAGAATTTCTATTTTCTTTTCACTTATTTTACATCACCAAGGTCACAACATAAATTGTTGTGCAGCGACATCTGTTGGAGTTTGTTGGAACAATTTACTACGTTACGAAACAAACCGATAGCAAAACTAGGTTTTCTAACGTGCTACAGTCGTAAGCAATTGTTATAGTAGAATTGCTAATTAATTAGCAATCGGACTATAGTTACAACTCGCCAATTATCATTAAGGTTATTTGGTTTGGGTGAAATAAAAATATTTTGTTCGGTTTTATTGATATGCGAAAGATGTGCGATAAAGATAATAGTCATTTGTAGAAATAAGTAGCGCGTAGATTCTGCCAGTGACATAAACAAAATCTAAATAGCTACGTTTAATTTATTAATTTATGGAGTGTTGGAATTATTGTTACTCTAAGGATTGTACGGAGTTAGATTAACGAATATAAAATCGAAGTTGCGTTCAAAGCAGCTCGTTATGGTATTATGACATGATTGTATGTACTTGAACTACCTCTCTGTAATTTTTTTCATCCGCCTCATATGTATTCATCCATAAAAATGCTATTTTATTAGTAGTATTTCCGGTGTTATTTAATTATTCGCTAATTATAATATTTTATAGCACCTATCAAATACGTATGTACCTAAAAATAAATTACTACAAATTAAAACGTAAATGTATCTTTGTCCTGGCGCATAAATATTTGTAAAATATAATTTAGATTTTATTCTTCACTCTTCTTCCAACTTTGATAAGGTTTTTGAACTTCATAGTCATAGACAACTTTTTTTTTCACAAGGAAATTGTTTGACAAATAGTTTGGCGGGAAAAAGTTTGCGATGTAAACGTTGCCCCGGGCGCGGCGTAGGGCGGCGGTTACGCCCCCGCGGGCCGTTGTCGCGGGCGGGCGGTGGGTGGGAGCGTCTCTTCCGCGTTCTTGGACATTTTTAAAATGCGTAGTGGGCTTATAGGGTTCTGTTTGAAGGGGAAAATGCGGAAAATTTAAATTTGACGTCGCTAATTACTTTAGAAATGTGAAAGTTATTTGGAAATTATTGATATATTTCGTAAAATATAGTTATGCGATGTTGGATTTATGTAATGTTGGCAGACTTTTATGTATACCTACTACTGTTGGGTTAGGTTTTCAGTCAAGTACATCTTCAGGTTACGATATTTAAGTATAGAACACATTAATTATTTTGTATACTTAGTAAGCATGTACCTACATACTATAGTCTAGGTTTTATTATCATGGCCAGAATTAAATTAAATAACACCCAACAGTCACACACATAGTCATGTCCACAATCTAAGAAACGAGTCTTGTGTTGTAGATGTCAGGAAATACGAGGGACTTTCGGTCTTATAGCATCCAGAACGAATATCTGTGAGCCACACAAACATTTATCTCGATGCGGAAATTGAACCTGCGCCCTCTCGATTCACAGCCGGCTACTCACCCGCTGCGCCACAGAGGCTGTCAATGAATGAAGCTAAAACAATCAGTATACTAATTGTGTAAATAAATTTTATTTGAGATCTACCTGGTTAGTAGTATAGCGCAAAGAGTAAGGTAAAAGTTTTCACGCAACGATTGTTTCCAACAATTTAAATAAATAAAAATAACAGCACTTGGTATAGACCAGAGATCATTAAATTTAATAAGGCACGTAATACGAGGTCGGCCGCGGCCGCAGTGATTAATAACTGCGTGCGTTGAACCCACGCGACGTCAGGCCGCGTGGCATCGTGTGGGCAGGAGTGGTAGGACGCACATCGCCCACTGAGGCGTGCGTGCGGAGTGTGGGCCCGCGACTTACGACTGCTGCATCGCTCAATCTACTTATAGGAACAATAACTTTAGCTGATGAAAGCTTCGAAATAGGTACGTTAATCATCATCATCAGCCATAGGACGTCCACTGAACTTAGGCCTAGCCTAAAGATTCCAGATCGACCTGTTGAGATGAGGTACATTAATGGTAAATTATTCGGCTAAGTTCTATAGAGCGAATTTATTATGTGCGTACAGAGTGTGGGCCCGCGACTTAAGGCTGAGATCTATTGAGCGAACTTCGAATCTTTGTTTAGTCTGTCTATAAGTTTGTTTTTCTTGTAAAAAAATACTGGGAGTAAGTCAAAGTTATGACTACCGTCCTGAGGTCTTGGGTTCAATCCCCGGTTCGGCAAAGTGATATTGAGATTCTCTATTTAGTATCAGCTTTAGGCTGATACCAGTCTGGAATTTATGCCCGATATGATGATAGGGCCGCCTCCTATTATACCTGGGACGGAAGTAATCTCGGCGAAATGTGGGTGTGTTTTTCGCTAGTTCGCCTCTGTCTATCCTCGAGTCTTTAATGTATTAATTTGCTGCTGTTTTATATGAGGCATGGACCATGAATATTAAGGCCCTGAAATGATAAAGTAACTTCACAATACCGACTCGTACTGTTTCTCAGCAGTAGCGTGTCCTGCTTGAGGATGCTTGCTCTGACGCTGTTCAAGTAGATGTGTAACCGGCGCTTAATACACGTTATACACCCGATTCGAGTATCATAAATACGACATGACATGCCACTACTGAAAAAAAAAACATATTAATACTAGTTCAGGTCTGTATCTCCGAAAGGGTAGGCAGAAATGCACTAGCGAACTAGAATACTCACATTTTGCCGAGCTTAGTTCCGTCTCAGATGTGATAGGGGGGAGCCAGACTATCACAATATCGGGAACAAATTCCAGACTCTGCGCTGATATTAGAAAAAACAACATCACTGCCTGATCCGGGGATCGAATGAGAGACCTCAGGACGGTATTCGTACCGAAATACAACTACGCCACCGAGGCAGTCAATAAACAACAAAAGTTAATTGGTATAATAAAGAGATTGATAAAACCAGAATATAGCATTTACGGATATCCTAGTTTACAACTACTAAAATTGCTGCATCTCACTGCTGTGAGCTATGCATAGCCAAATGATTCATCTACAGTTACCAGAACTCATAACTCTCAGGCTGAGATCTATAGAACGAACTTCGATTAAGTTTGAGTCAAAGAAACGAACCCAGTGAGGATTTGGAATTTTTAAATCGAACTTCAACTCAGTCCGAGACATTTTTTATAAGAAAAACAGACTGTCAGACAGACTTAGCAAAGATTTTCTTATAATAAATGATTTTGACTAAGTAAAAGTTCGATTTAAAAGTTCCAAATCCTTAGTGAGTTTGTTTCTTTGACTCAAACTTAGTCGAAGTTCACTCTATAGATTACAGGTCAAACGCTGCTCAACTTTAATGGCTTCTTACATTGATTTTCGCCATACAATTTTGACAGATAAGGCGGCCTTAAACAACATAAGGCCACAATAAGTGTATGAACATTCGACGGTAAGAGAAACAGCTGTACTGACGTGATTACCTCTGACGAATGGTCTTGAAGGTCATGTATTGACGAGTAAGCCACTAATTAACGGGAGATGCAATGTTACTTGTGAGGCAGGGCGTGTCTGTGCGAAGGCGGGTGGCGCGGGCGGGCCGGACCGCCCACCGTCACTTCCGCTTCCGTCAGATCATGAACCCTTCAAGCCCTCACACCTGATGACCCATTATACGTGTTGTATGTTAATAATGGCGAAGCATAGGCCATGGCAGAAGTTAAAGGTCATATGGAAACCGGTTTGTCTATTACTATCGTACATGATAATAATATAGTGTACAGATATACAGAAGCGTTTACAAATGCAATATTGGTCGATACTCGTATAACTTTGAAAACTGTCGCGAGAGGGTGGCTCAAGTATTCGTGACCCTCTTGTAGATTTTAACTTTCCTAGACTTAGTAAAAAATATATATATAAGAAGGGCAAAATGGATTATAGGAGCATTCCGTAATAGTTGAATTTAAACGAAGGAATGAAACTAGTGCAATAACTAATTTGGAGGAAAATGGATATACCTATATAATTTAATTGATTTCACATTTATTGAAATAAAACTATTTTTACTTGGACTCGTGTCCAAACCGTGACCATGAAGACTGCAAAGCCTTCGAAACGTCGGGAATAAAAATTAAAACCAAATCGTGATAAAATCCGTAAAAATAGTTTTATTTCAATGAATAGCATTCGCGTAAACAAAGAAATCAGTATGATTTCACATTTGTCATCAAAAGAAGGTCGTGTCGTAATTGCTATGCCGGGTAGTCTTTTGTATGACGCATATTCTGTTTACTGTACAGGAAAACCTAGCTCAAGGTGCGAGTATAAGGTGTGTTAATTTATGCTACTTCGATGTTCCTTAAGTATTGTGGGTCAATGTTTCGTATTAGCTATATACAAGAAACCCGAGTACAAATAACCATTATAAACTTTGGTAAACATGTAACAATGAATCTATATTTTATTGGTATCTGGATGTTAATGTTCGCGACAGCTTTGGTGTCTAGTCTTCCACACATCTAAGACGACAATCATGGAGTATGAAGCCTACACGTATTAGGTAACGAACGGTTATCTTATAGGATACATTACGCGATGTTCGCCATCTAAAGCTTTGGCATCCATTATCCAACGATGTCTTGACGTACTACCAGCGTAGAAAAGGATGTTAGTAAATGCTACTTCGGTCTTCTCAATAACGATGTGGCTACGAGAGATAAATAACAATTCTGGCATAATGTAAGTTCACCTGTATCTCCGAAGGGGTAGCTAGATATGAACTAGACCATCCACATCTCGCTGGACTTATCTCCGTCCATTCATATATTAGGCGGCGAGCCATACAGCACACGAATTTCTTCCTGGCCAACCTATATGTGACTTTTCGAATTGAAAAACACCTACTCGGATTTGAAAAATATCTAGTGCTATATTTTCTTCATGGAGACGTTATTCCTTGGCAAATTATTGATCATTAATGATAAATTATAATGAGAGTTGTGCTTGGCACTAGTAACCTTTTGATTTTTGTGCCCAACCCATCTAAATTCATAAATTCATTTCATTCAATTTTATTTCATTTCCAAGTCCGCCTTTTCAGTGCCGGGATAAGGCCTTGCAGTGCTCTGCTATGATATCGTTTTCATTAATTCAGATTTCGGTTACTAGGACTGGTGCGACTCAATTGATGAATTCAATGAAATGATTCTACAAAATATTTTCACTTGGTCTATATGAGAAACTAGAATGGATTCTAAGGTGATATAGTTAAAATTATTGTGAATTATCGTACTACGCTTGAAGATACGTTAAAATAATATTCTGTGCGCGTCCCCTTTCGCAACACCAGCCGGAATCCCGCAATACAATAATAGAAGGGGGATCATAAGGGTGTTCATTGTATGAAGGTTACCTGAGCGTAGTATCGAAAGAGCAGGTTTATTTAGAATTCCATTGCTGACTGCCATGCTAATATGTTTTATTCTTTTTTGAGTTACTATATGATTTTGTTTTTCATAATTGAAAACAAAATCCTATGTGTTAGTATTTAACGTAATGGCATCGTATAAAAGTTTTAAGCTAAGATAATTTTTCCATCAAATGGAGATAAAACTTGCGATTTATCATTTCTCATCGGGCTGGACATCTTAACTTACTCCATATTTAAAAATTAATATGAGATCATAAAATCTCCCCTGAATGCTGCAGTATCAATTCTTCATGAGCCAAGAACATGCTAAACAACATTGTTTGTTTTACATATGTCACGGTAAATTCTCGTTTCCCAACAGAGTGGGTACCGCCCATCGGTGGGTACAGGATCTAAGGGGGCAACGCTGGTCCAAGAAACATTAAGGGGGCGTGAGGAGTAGCCACCGCCCCTTCATAATGCCCATAGTGAACACGAGAGTTCTGCTATCAGCTACAAGGAAAAATCTTCATACAAGTTGAAAAAGATAGATCAGAAGTTCAATTTCCATAATGGAATTAATATTTTAGTCATTTCGTGTATCTGATGTGGATGGAAGGACCTTATGAGTATTATTTTTTATGCTACATTATTTCCTAATGTGGGACTTGCATTTATGCTTCAAGTGTTCTAGACAACTTTGTCAGTTTTGTCTCTTCTTTATCTATCTCTTCAACATTAAAGCATAACTAGTTAGCAATAGTCCTATATTTTAAAGTTTCCAAGTCCCAAAACTATTCAACAGTCATAAATATTTTCACGTGCCACTAGTGGTTTGCGTGCCAAAGGCTTGGCACGCCTGTCCTCATATTTGGTGCTACATTCGTCAAGAGCGTGTTAATAATTTTCTTTCTTAAATATTCACGGTTGTCGCTTTGAGTGGTGGCTGGTGAGCTTCTGAGAGTACATTCAGTATATTTTTTGCTGTGGGAAGCCCAGCAGAAGAAGATCCTCTTTTTTTTTTAGGCTTATAAGTTTTAGTGTTAACTTCTCGAAACCTTTATTCACGTACGTGGTTATCAGTAATCTATAAAAATATGATTTTCATATTTTTTATTTCCATTATGATTTGATTTCTTGATATTTCGTGGCAAATAGACTAGCGTGTCATTATGTCTGTAATGTAATATTTGGTTAGAAAGTTTTATTATAAAGTAGCCATTTATTACTTCCGGTTTTAAAACAATTTTAACACAAATACGCTTGATATTTCATTAAAAATAAATAATTATTAAAATTAACATAGTCTCACAAAAATTATCATATCAAGATTTTTAATTTTAGTTATGTATTAACAAACCGTTATTTAAATAAAATAATTGCATAATTATTGGCGTTAAAATTCTTTGCATAATATGTAAAGGAAGCCATATGCGAAAACTTGCTTCGCGCCGCAAAGCATTTGCGCGGGAGAGTGGCAGAGAGGAAACGATTAATCTTGATTAAGATCTTTTGGATAAAGTTACGTGCAATGAAACTCGTTCCGTGAGCAACCTTTTAAAAAACCTTGTGAATTTCTCACAATGCCATCGGTTGACGTCGATACTTTTTTACACAATTCAAATTAGGATTGTTGTCTATGGCGTAAACAGATATTGAGGACAGGGGGGTTACCACCACCTCTTATAGCAGTATTATTATAATTTTACTTGTACCGATTCCCATACAAAAAAAACGAAGAACGATTATAATAATACTACTATAAGAGGTCGTGGTAACCCTACAGGAAGTAATTTATGTTGGTAGAATCGGAAAATAATTTGGAATCGAGGACATGGTTGTAATACAGAAGAGTGGTTGTTATGAAGTACAAGTAAATCTACTAATAAGTTCTCGCCTAAAGCCAATCTTCAGAACTTTTTACAATGTTATTGTCATGCTAATGGACGTTGTAGGACCAAAGTTCTAGAAATCCTTAGTTCTGGATACCCACCTTCCAGTCCAGGTGTATTTACTATTTATACACCAAGTACTTTGAATGTGCCAACCATCTCCTAAAACAATGAGCTCGATGATTTCATCGGCACTATTCATCAACTCATTAAAGTACGCAAACAGTATCGCGTCACACGGACACCGCATGCCGCGCCACGCCGATGAGGTACACCCATAATAGAATCGTGTCAGACGAGCAACAGCTTAACACGATTATTTGTGACAAAAGAATTTGGACCATGTACTGCAGCTGTAAGATTCAGATTACAATCGTCTAGCAGTAGAAACCCGTGCGCTTTGGAATTTACGTCAGACTAATTCAAGTAATTGATTTTAAATTGTATTATTAATGTAGTAAGGTGTCGTGTTGTTTGAATGTATAGTCAGATAATTAAACCCGGGACACACGCTCTCTCGGGGCGGCTGCTCATTCGTGCATAATGGACTCCGGGCAAAGCGACGCGGCCGACGCTTGACAAAACGTGGCACGACTTTCACTCTCGACGCGACGCGAGCCAGTCTAAACCTATAAATAATGGGGTCGATGGATCTTAACACTCGAGAATCGACATTGAGATATTGGTATATATGTAAAATCATTTAATAAAGAATAATTTGGTAATGATGCTAATAATGATGTGGTGTTATCATTAACTATATGAAATTAAAAATGATACAGACACCGAAATCTGGTACCTACTTGATAATACTTTTGAGGGATAAACTTTTTTGTAAATATCACGTACCCTGAATCTGTCTCTATATCTACAAATTAATAATAAGCTACCTAAAAATATAAAAACACCACATCTTACTAGATGAACTGTGTTAATATTACCAGCGGTGGGTGATGGATAATAGCAATAATAAAATTTCTAATGCATTCGACAAGTAATAGGAGTTGCATAACAAAGTGTAGAGTATGCGAACTCGATCCGACAGATAAGAGTTTCTCAGCAGACACGAGCGTGTCGTAATCTAAGAAACGATACGGAGTCATGTGAACAAAGAGTCGCAAGTGCAACAGCGCGGGCGCTTATCGTTTGTTTACAGGCCGCTATTGAGGCGAGTGCGAAGCGGCTGGCGCGCCGGCCGCCACGACATGTGTGCATTTTTTGCCCGCCCAAGGAGGCCGCGGGCGCGAGGTTATACACCCATTATTACGTCCTTCCTACTTTCAATTATTATTATCGGGCGGCGGCGCCGCACCCGCGACGGGGAGGAGGTGAGAGGCGCAGCTGCTGCCTACCAATAATCAAGACCTGTCTCGTGCAGAGCGAGATGGAAATAGCCGTTGTCAACTAGAAATTGATAGTTTTTCACTACTTTAGTCAACAATATTGAGGTTACAACTAAAATCAGCTATGTATTGTAAATTCATAAGCCTCAAAAGTTACTCCTGAAACTTCTAAATTGACACGTATTTCAAAAATTCTCTAATAAACGAAGCAAGTTCGAACGCGATGGGAGGCGGTTCTCCGAAAATTCCCGAGCGCGTTCGTCGATTCTCGCCAGTTCGCTCGCCGCAGTTTGGCGGCCGGTCGTGAGGATGGTGTGTTCCGTACGCGAACAAAGAAAAATATTTGTTTGCAAGTGTGAAGTAGATGATGTCGTCTGAGCCCACGAAAGTGCAGGTGGAATACATAAACGAGGACAAAACTAGCAAGGTAAAGTCTGTGAAGTGAAAGGATGCAGTGTTATTGTGTAACAGATCGGACGCCAACGGGCAGCGGTCTCGTGTCGGCGCAGGGGGAGGGCGGGGCGAGCGCGGCCCCGACCGTGTGGGGCTCGGCAGGCCACACGCAGGAGGTTGTGACCGTGTCGCGAGCAACTCCCTTGCCGAAATAGCATCAGCGTCCTCCTTCACTGTTGCTTCCCACCCATTTGCAATTCCCAATATTCTTACAGGATGTCATCAATAATATTGCTAAATACAAATAATTATATTGCTTGAAGCCTCAGCGAGCAACCATGATGCAGTAAAATACGTAGTGTTGATTCTTTTTTGTAAATGTATCTACTAATAATACTAAACTTAGCTAACAATAAGCAATGTGAGCATAACATGTAATTTATTAAACTTACCTGTAATTAGCGTGCTCGCTATAATGTTTCACCGATATGTACCCTATTTAGCAAATTCATAAAAATCACAGTCACGCGATTTGAGGTGGGTGGATCAAAGGGCGGCGGCGGCCTTGCGTGCGACTCCCGGCACTTGTTAGGAAAAGGCGTGTCGACCTCACTACTATACTATTAGGAGAAAGTAACTACAATGTATCTATTGATAAATTCACTAAAGTATACTACACTAGTACAACACACACTATTTTCACTCAATTATTAGAACAAAGAGAAAATTAAACTTGTGCAGACGTGATGCGATCACGCGACAAAAATAAACTCACCCGCAAAACTGAAAAATTAAAATAAAAATAACGTAATATTGTCTATGGCCTGTAAAAAACGTTAAATGTCAATGTCAATTTTCGAATTATATTTTTTGTTTGCATCCTTTTTTAACGGTTTACAGGTGTTTCAGAGATTTACCCGCCAAAATATTGCATAAAATAAAAATGAGAAATAATACAGAATACAGTGTAGAAAATGTTTCCGTTAGATTTATCAGTAAAGGTAAGAAGTGTAATGTAATGTGCCATTCACGGAGATAGGCGAGTTAGCTACTTCAGTGTTCGATAAATAAAAAGGGATCCCGGGGTGAGCTGCCTTTTGTTCGTAGTAAAGGGCTGTGAGCCTGCAACTGCAAGTGACATTTGCCCCTCCTGTTTGTTCTAATTCCAAGCTATAGTACTCTACATCAGCTAATAATATTGATTCAAAAATACAGGTAGATCATTTGATTTTTATGTGGTTAATGTTTGTATCTTTTTATAACATTTTTATGAACATATAATCAGGATGACTACTCAGTGGCTGAAAGTAAACTAGTACTTCTAACCAATGAGAGAAAAATATTGCAATGATTGCTACAAATCCAATGCTAATTCCATGGGCCAACTGAGGTGTTACCACCACCTCTTATAGCAGTATTATTATAGTCTTACTTGTACCGATTACCATACAAAAAAAACGAAGTAAGATTATAATAATACTGCTATAAGAGGTAGTGGTTACACCCCCTGTTTAGCCTTACTTGAATAAATAATTGTTTCTCAGGATAAGACCCGGGCTCATACTATGAAACAACGCTCAGACATGAATCTAAATTTAAATCTGGTTTTTACTTAAAAACATCAGTTTCAAAGCTAGATTAATACCTGAGTATTGTTTGGTTTGATTAATAACTCACAGTATGTTTTCTAAACCAAAGAGGTAGATAGAGTACTGCCTCGGTGACATGGTTGTATTTCAATACAACTGCCATCCTGAGGTCTCTGGTTTAATCTCCAGGATGGGCAAAGTGATATTAAATTTTTCCTATCAGCCCGGAGTCTAGAATTTGTGCCCATTATGGCGATGGGCTCGCCCCCTATCATATCTGGGACGGAACTAAGCTTGGCGAAATGTGGGTGTTCTAGTTTGCTAGTGCACCTCTGCCTACCCCTTCAGGATACAGGCATGAGCTTATGTCATGAGGTGGATGATGGATTGAAGAAAACAATTTTATCTGAAATAATTTATGAACAGTCGCTTTTGAAGAACATACACATAACATATACATGTTTGATAAAAAAACTTATTACAAGAATGAACCAATAAGAATAAAAAGACACAAAAATTATTTAATCATCAAATGATTGAATGAAATGATGGGATGTTATCTATATTGTCTGACTTATTAAAACTATCCAATAAATAGTGTCAGCAGCTCGGCCTCTGGTGACCGAGACACTTACGTAACATATAGGCAAAGAATTTAAACGCCCATGTAGGTATATGTGCTACCTCCAACGGATTATTAAGTAACCCAATATGTTAAGGCTAATACTATTCTTATATTTTATTAGTCTTAATTTTGTGTCCATTAAGAATTACTTTATCTCTAAGTCAAAAGGAAGTGATGCTAAACTTTTTTTATGTTATGAATATGTATTATGGATTTTCCTCGATGACTCATTGGTGTTTTGTTTTGAGTATCACATCAAGGATGTTGGAGAAATCCTGTTTTGCTCAACAAAAACAAAATTGCTTACAGATTTCAAAGTCTATATGCATGTAATTATTTAGAACTATATGAGGCAAAAAGAACTGAAAGCTTACTTGGGGGTGTGGACTGTCCTGCTGAGACGAAAGTCACAGGTTCAAAACTCACCACAAGAGCACACACCTCTCCAGTGGCATGCAGTCCATACAGAAATATCTTGCAAATTAGTAATTAAATAAAAAAAAATAGTAACAAAAACAGTCTCAAAACTATTCCATATCTTAAAATTTTAAATAAATACAGCTATTTTGACAATGATGATGGTGATGTTAGATCAGACCAGATAGTACAAGGGGTGCGTCCCCATGGACTATCCAAAAAGCGCTGGGTGGACATTTTGGGTGATGATATGAGAGTCAATGATCTTACTGTAGATTACCACTCGACCAAGAAGCCAAAGCACACAATCATTAATTTTTATGGCATTGTCATAAAAATTATATAAAAATTATATGCCTTTGGGTTTTTCATAAGGTAGAAGACTAATTTCCAACCATAATAGGGCGAGATCTGTCTGCAAGATCACTAAGTTCATCATGTATGTAGTCGCAATCTGATTTTATATTGGATAATTGTAAATGAGGGAATTTATTATATATCTTGGAGTCAGATCAGAGCCTAAAAGTATAAATTACTATAATGTTATTCTTATTTACACATATTTTTCTAAATAATAATACCACATGTCACTTCTATAATCTATTAAACACACCAAGGTTGAAAAATTTCATTGAAAATCTTATTTCATTCAACCAGTCATTAGGTTTATATTTATGAAAATTAATTCATGAATATTAATTACCCTGCCAGTGCAGTATGCAAATGAGTTTACTTTATAAATACTTTAAAAACTAAGTTATTGTCATGTTTCATGCTTTGTTTTCTGTGGATAATTCATAAATGCTGTTTAAATTGTATGGATGCAATGCTATTTATCTTTGTAAATGTTTGTCATGATTTTTGAAGTAGTTATGTCCAATTGTGTATATATTTTTAAAATATTATGGCTTTGTTGTGGCAGCTATTAGCAAAGTTGTCTAGAGATCTTCATCCAATGCAAAGAATATATTCATCATCATCAGCATCAGATACAGGACGTCTATTGATGGACATAGGCCTCTCCAAAGATGTCCAGATTGACCTGTTGGAAGCGGCCTGCATCCAGCAACTTCCTGCGACCTTTATCAAGTTGTTAGTCAGTCATCAGTTATTAAAAGATACATTATGGCTACGGCTAGAGGAGCTAGGGCTATGAAGACATGACAACAGTAGAGACAGAAAGCCATAATATGGTTGGGTCTGGAGCAATAGATTGTGGGTTTGATTCCTGAGACAACTGTTTGTGTCATCCATAAATCTTTGTTCCGGAACTCTGTGTTATGAGACTGAAAAGTCTTATGTAGTTCCTGTTACCCACAACGCAAAATCATATTTTTGTGTGACTATGAGGTTTGAACTATGTATGTGACTATGATTATGTATGTTGTTATTTATGTTTGTGGCATCAGGTTTTATAAAAAAATGTGCCCCCTAACTATAATTTATTTATATCTACTTCGTCCATTTTGTTTTTTGGGTATAAAGAAAAACTGCCCGGAGTCTGGAGTTTATGCCCCATATGGCGATAGGCTCGCCCCCTATCACATCTGGGAAATAAGCTTGGTGTAATGTATGTGTTCTAGTTTAACAGTTCGCCTCTCTTCGACTTATAAATGTATGATATATGATAGGCTCGATTTCGGTGGATTTTTCAAGTAACTAAATGAAATTGAGTCGAAGTCGAATGGAGTGTTGAGAGTTACCCTACAGGCGTGAGAACCTGTGTGTATGTGTGTGCGCGTGCGTGCGTGCGTGCGTGCGTGCGTGCGTGCGTGCGTGCGTGCGTGCGTGCGTGCGTGCGTGCGTGCGTGCGTGCGTGCGTGCGTGCGTGCGTGCGTGCGTGCGTGCGTGCGTGTGTGTGTGTGTGTGTGTGTGTGTGTGTGTGTGTGTGCAAAGATGTATAGAAAAAGAGGACACCGTTTCGTTTATGTGATAAGCCACGCACATAAACGTCACACAAAGTGCCCTACACACACAATGACACTCAGTCACTGCCATTACGGGTCCATAGATCGGATCGGCAGAAAAACCTGCTTCAATTTCAATGTTCCCAGCGCTGAGTCCTCTTTTTTTTCTACGTACGTTGTGTATGTACGTATGTAGAAGTATTGTGATTGTCAGGAGGGCAGCGGCACCCAGTCGCCCGTCGCGCTGGAGAAGCCACACACACAAACGTCACACAAAGTGCCCTACGCACACACTAACACTCAGTCACCCTGCTACACTTTCAATGTTCCTAGCGCTACGTCCTCTTTTTTCTACGTCCATGTTCGTATGTATGTATGTATAAGTATTGTGATCGTCAGGAGGGCAGCGGCACCCAGTCGCCCCTCGCGCTGCTGGCGGCGACGTGCAGCCGCCTCGGCGCCGCCAACATGGGGCCCGAACAGCAGCAGGACAAGGAACAGCAACACCACTTTAGTGAGTCACATTATTTTATCAAATCAAACATAATCTTTTGAGTGGTAGAGCCAAGCTGTAGACAGTAACGTCTATAGCACGAATGGGCCGGCTCGAGCGGTTTGATACCACTGTCTCACAGAAAACCGACTGAGATTTCGGTGGCCCATTTCCCCCCTCCCTTTTCCCTTCCATTACGTCCTTTTAGGTTGGCAACGCATCCATGATTCTTTTTTTTGTGTCTTGGGTGTCTATGGACGGTGGAGATCACTTACCATCAGGTGACCCATCTGCTCATTTGCTAGTCTCTGCCATATAAAAAAAACATTAATATGGCAAATGTGTCTGTTTGACAAAAGGTACACATTCCATATTTATCCCAGTGCAATGTGAGGTCGGCGCAACACTTTTTCAATCATGCTGCATAAATGAATTCGGCTTAGATTTAAAAACCGGCTGCGAATACGAATAAATATTGACGAGTATTGCATATTGATGGATCCTAAGAATCCAGATAGTTAAATATTGCAAATGCGTTTAAACCTGAATTTAATGATTGCTAGGATCACAAATATTGTGCTATTTTTTGACTATGGAAACCTCACTGTTGAATTTAGCACATTGTTTATACGTAATACGTAATATGAAAAATAATTCCATTGGTTAAGAACCTCCTCGTTTTTTAAATCAGTTATAATAAGTCCGCAATTTATATACACATTGATATTAGCTAAAGGTAACATTTGAATACTTTCCTGGCGCGCCTAACTGCGCAATGGCGCGTGCTGGTGACGTCACAAACCACATCATGCGGCCTTTATGTTGTTATTTGGCAGTTTCTCCTTCCACCAAATCTGAATATCTTCTGATTTAGGCGTAATTGTATTGCGCACGCAGTATGACAACCGCCCTGAGGTCTCGGGTTCGATCCCCGGGTAGGATATGGCGGTTTTATGGTTCGTATCAGCCTGGAGTCTGGAATTTGTGCCCGGCATGGCGATAGGTTCGCCTTCCATGATATCTAGGATGGAAACGAGCTCGGGCTGAGGGTGTTTCAGTTCTCTAGTGCGCCTCTGCCTATCCCTTCGGGGATGTAGGCGTGAGCTTATGTATGTACGGATTTATGAGATTATTTAGATTTTTTTATCCGGGCAGTCCAAAATAGGTTTATCAGTGGTCGCCACAATCATGCCGGCCTATTTATGCTTCTTCAAACTCCGAATCCGGAGAGGGAAGAAGCAAATCGGGGAACTTGCGACAAGACAGGCGGTTGACCGATGCAGACACAGGGATTTCCCCATACCCGTCCCAACCAACCACCAAGTCATGCCGCAAGCCCCTCGAGAGAAGCGGAAGTACACTGGCTGATCTTGGAAAGTGAACCATACTCGGAGTGTGGCTCACTATGGCAGGTTTTAGCACCATGTGTACGGTGGTCCGCATCCGGTCGGATACGAATATCCTACCACTAGCAAAATTTTGGATAATATATTGATCAAAATAAGGTCAAGAATCTGACGAATTACCTTATTCATAGTATAAAGGAGTACGTCGTATAATATGTAAATCTTGCAGAGTATGTTTTGTTTGGACATTGAACACTAAATGCAAGGCATTAAAGTGCACAATGCATTTGACTTTTACAAGAGACAATTTTTATGTTGTTATCCATCCAGTTATTTATGTACGTGAGGTTAAAAAGAACAAAACCTCGAGCTGTTTCCGATAATTATAGAGGACGTACTGAGTGGTGGTCAAGGGGGGGGGGGTAACGGTCAGTGGCGTGCAGTCAATATAGACAAAGAGACATTGTCTACCCTGATAATTTGCTATTTCCATAAATAAAGAATAAAAATTGTGACTAAATACAGATTTCCAAAATGGCAGCGATCGGCGTATGGTTGAAATCGACACGGAGATCATAATGATGGTGATCGTGATGCAAGGGTTGAAAAAAAGAATTGTGCAAATTTTTGTCTACCCTGATCGGAATGCCTATGCACGTCACTGGTGACGGTCCCTATAGTGACTTACGAATGCACCCTTAGTATATAACAATTTTGTTACCTTTTTTCTAGTTTTAAAACAATATTAAATAGTTATTAAATAGGTAACTAATTTAGGCCATATTCCCCAAGATTGAATTTAATTTAGTTATACCATAAAATTGATAACAGGCCCACAACAACAGCAACAAGCACAGCAACAGCAACAACAGCAACAAGCGCAACAACAGCAAGCGCAACAGCAGGCGCAACAACAAGCTCAGCAACAACAGGCGCAACAGCAGCAGGCGCAACAACAAGCGCAACTGATACAGCAACAAGTGCAAGGCGATGCTGCGACGATCGCCGCGATACAACAACAGTACCTGCAACAGCAACAGCAACAACCGCAGTTGAGGGTCATCAGCTCTGCGGTGGTGCAACAGTTGAGAGCCCAAGGTTTATCGGTAGGTCTAATATTCATTACAATTTATTTAATTTAATCAATACAATTAATTAAATTTAATTCTAAGGGGGAATTGCAGCACTTAGATATATCTCGATTTATCCCAAATCTCGATTTATCCCAAATCTCGATTTAAATATAGCAACACACTATAGGATAAATCGAGTTGACGTCTAACTCTAGTTTAATAAGAGGGCTGCAAGTCGCCCTAAGTGGTAAAGCCCCATTGTATATATATAGTTTTGGTACTACATGGTACTATACCATAAAAAATCACAAGTTTAAAAACTTCAAAATTTATTCGATCGTGAAATTTATATGGGATCACCCCTGGAATAAATTTGATCGAGCACAAAAATAATCTTTTGAAAATCGGCCTACATTTGGCGGAGATATCGGGTAACATACATAAAAAAATACGGACGAATTGAGGACCTCCTCCTTTTTGGAAGTCGGTCGAAAACATTATATGGCAGTTTGTTGCGGACAATGATAAGTAAATTGATTTTTAATATGCATTGTTTTCAGGGGAACGAGCTGTCAGCCGCGATAGTGAACGCCGCGAACAGTGTCCCAAATGGAATTCAAGTGCAACAACCACAGGTGAAGTTTGTTTTAATTTAATATACTACATTTCCCTTTGAATAAAACGGAACTCGTTGCTAAATAACGCCTAGTAATGACGTCGCCTAGCTTGAGTTTGTTTCGGCATTTTTTCTCATGCCGGATACTCACTAACCGAACGAACGTTCGCGAATCTAAGTCTGTTGCATTCACACAACAGCGATAGTTTGTTTGTATGAACGCAACAGGCGTAGATTCGCGAACATTCGTTCGGTTGGTGTGTACCCGGCATCAGGGATAGCCACGGAATGCCGACTGCTTTATTTTTAAACTGATAATTGGACCGTGTTACGCAGAAATGATCCAACCCACAAAAAAATTAAAAAATGTTATTGATGCCAACATGTTTTAAACAATTAATAGACCGTATTGGCGTAAATAAATTTTTTTTTTGGATTATTGTGGGTTGGATCATTTCTGCGTAACACGGTCCAATTGACATGTAAAAGTGATATTTAATATCCTATTTGCAGAATAAATGTTTTGAATGTGTGTGCAGGTGATCTCGATGCAGCAGCTGCAGTCGCTGCTGGGCGGCGGCGTGGTGTCGAGCGACGGCGCCCCCTACCAGAACTCGCCCCACCACCTCCTGCAGATACACCCGCAACTACTGCAGGTAACACTAACTATCATAACATAACATAAGCTCACGCCTGTATCCCCGAGGAGGTAGGCAGAGGCGCACTAGCGAACTAGAACACCCACATTTCGCCGAGCTTAGTTCCGACCCAGATGTGATAGGGGGCGAGCCTATCGCCATATCGGGCACAAATTCCAGACTCCGGGCTAATGTGGAAAAATCCAATATCACTGCCCGACCCGGGGATCGAACCCGAGACCTCAGAACCGTAGTCGTACCGAAATACCACCACGCCACCGAGGCAGTCAACTACAGTAACTATCATACTATACTCTGTTTTATACTGATTTCTTAAGTTTACGCGAATGTTATACTTTGAAATGAAACTATTTTTACGGATTCTATCACGATTTGCTTTATTTTTTATGCCCGACATTTCGAAGGCTTTGCAGTCGTCTTCAAAGCCTTCGAAACGTCACGTAAAACTTAAAACAAATGGTGATAGAATCTGTAAATATAGTTTTATTTCAATATATTCTGTTTTACTAATTAAATCAATAGCGATCAGCGTTATGTCAAATTCAAAGATACTACAAATTCATTGTAATAAAGTTTTAGGCACGGCGCTACATACACAATGTAGTAAAAAATACTTTATTGTAATGCAAATTCATGTGCCTTAGGCCCAATGGAACAAATAGATATATTGCTGGATAATTGGGTACTTTTGACTATAGTAACCAATATCAATGAATTTCTGTAAGAACATAGATTTATCATCTAAATAACGTATGCAATAGGAATTTATTAAAAATACTTCAAGGATAATTTTATTTCAGTTGTTTAAATACTTAATTTTTTATCTGTGAGTCACGTGACGGTAAACACCAATCACGGTGCATGATGTCAGATTACTCATTTTTCTTGTTTATTTGCTCCACACGGGCCTAAGACGTAAGATCAAAAGTCATACTGCCTGGTTGTTTGGTATTTTTTTTTCGTAATTTTATTTAAATCTCTACTTAATTTTAACGCGGATGTGATCGACGATCGATATCTGTTCGACGAAATATCTGACTTGTTTTTTTTAGGTTGAAATCATGTTTTTTTATGAGCGATTTTGTATCTATGGTAAGGAACAATGATGTCACCCGTGTCTACAGTGGGGAACTTGCACGAAAATTATAACGAGAAATTGTGTTGATAAATCAATAAACAAAACCTTGAAATGTGCTATGATGAAATTTGTAGTATAAAATAATTGATATTTTACAAAATATCTTAATTAGAAATTACGTGTAATGGAACGTTATTACAAAACCCAAGTGACGTCGTTGCATTAGGCAGTGTTTCCACGTTGGGGTATTTTTCCCAATTTTGCGGAAAACTGTTGTTATGTTTAGTATGGCACTTGATGAATGAGATTTCGGAGGTCCTCCTCTTTCTAAATTATTTTCTTTATGTAACTTTCTCACCTCTCCGCTCAGGATTTAAGGGTGCAACTTATTTTTACTTCGTTATTTCATGAAATAGCTTCAACATTTTTGGGGAAATTTTTGTTCGGCATGGGGAAATTTTAAACGATAGGCAATTATAGCGGTTCAAACGTCATTCCAGACAATGTCACTAGCCGTCAGTGTCAACTAAGATGTCAACAAAAAGGCATTTTTAAGCTGTGACGTCACGTCCTTTTTTAGCGCGGGGTTTTGTAAGTCATATTTAGACTTGCGATAATTAAATGATTTGTGCATATTTTTATGTTTTTGTTTCTGGTGTGTTTATTTGAGACGTAGTTCTTTGCAATGAACCAATAAAAAAATTACACGCAAGTTCCCTGTTAACAGATAGCGTTTTGGCGGCAAACTAAATTATACATATTAATTTTTGCCTTTTTTAACTAAACATATGAAAATAAATTACGAAATATTTTTTACATGTTTAGGATAAACTAATAAACAGTCCTGTATACTTTAAAAAAAATACTCAAGTACCCAATTATAAATATTAATTTTTGCTTTTTTTTTACTAAATATATGAAAATAAATATCGAAATATTTTTTTACACGTTTAGGATAAACTAATAAATAGCCCTGTATACTTTAAAAAAAATACTCAAGTACCGAATTGGTAAGTCATCCCCTAATAGCATCTTCTTTTGGTGACTAAGTTTTCTACTAACACAAAGGCCTTAGCACAACTATCGACTAGGCATTCGATTCGACGCGATCTTATTTGATTGATATTTTACACTAACTACTTACGTTTGTTAGCAACAAGCGAGCGGCGTGTACGGCGGGTGCCTGGTGGGGGGCGTGGGGGGAGTGGGGGGCGTGACCCCCATGCAGACCGTCACCGTCGACGGACAGGAGGCGCTCTTCATACCGGCACAACATGCACAGGTAAACTGTTATTTTAATATCCGACATCAATTGGACCGTGTTGTGCAGAAATGATCCAACCCACATTTTTTATTGATGCCAACATGATCCTAAAGTCTAAGCCATTATAGACCATATTGATGTAAAAAAGAAATGTGGCTTGGATCATTTCTGCACAACACGGTCCAATTAAAGAGGAGATTTCGGTTTTGATTCGATGATGGGAGTACGGGACTATGGAGTGCAAAAAAATTAAATTCTCTAATATACATATAACACAACACATGATTAGATTTATATTGGTCTTTCTTTCTTTCTTTCTACATGCCCTTATCCCACCTTGATGTGGGGTCGGCGCAACATACTTTTTCAAGCACGTTTCAGAAAGGATTTGGCTTAGATTTTTACGACCGGTCGCCTGCCTGACGTCAACCCCCTCTGAGAGATGCAGTCCCGGGCAAATTAAATTAGAAAATTTGCTTTGGCTGACCTAGGAATCGAACCTATCACCTCCCGGTCCACAGCCCATACATGCCATTAGACCAAGGAGGCGACAAATTCATACTGGTATTTAACATCAATTACCTGTACCCTAGAACCAACAGTATATTCAATCAGGTATCTAATGTACACTTTCTCCAAAATATTTCTTTCGCAATCCCAACTAAGACGTAGCCTTCGGTACATGCCTTTTTTCTCCTTTTTTTCCATGGCTGCTAGATCATCCATCTCCTTTTATTTCCACAGAATTTCTCAGGAATGGGACAAGTGAGCCTTGTTAACGGCCAGTTGGTACGGACACCGATGTTGCCCGCAGGCTTCCTGCAAAATGTCATGCATCTGCCGGCTGGTGAGTCCGTAAAACTCTTCAGACTTTCCAATACAATATAAAGCCACGGCTCCTGCACTAGTTTTTCTCGAAACATTATACAAAACACATACGCAAAACGTCGATTTTAGCTGTCACCTCGTAGAACAATAGACCGTAGATAATACATAGATAAATACATGTTTTGTGTAATGTTTTAGTGCAGGAGAATCGGCTTAACGTCAACACCTCACTAATGCTTGGGTGTCACAGGCGTGGGTTCCGTTATTTTTAATTTTTAGCTTCGCTTCTCATACTGGAAATAATCTTACTTCATAATGTTTCATTCATAATTTGCATGATTGTTCCATACGGTTAGAGTTTAGAAACTTTCACTTTATAACACTGAGACACTATTAGTGATGGTGATTTTTTGGTCGTCCACACAACATGTGAAATTTGCGCAGTCTCACTGCATGAGAGTTTACATACGTTAAAAGTCAATTCAAATTCAAATAATTTATTCTGCAAATGGGATATTTTATATCACTTTTACTCAATTACGAGTATATATTGAAAAAATAATAATGGCGTCGGCATTTCGTGGCTATGCCATATATGAAGAAATGCCGAAACAAACTCAAGTGTTACCGCCTCTTTTAAACTTAAGACAGTACATGATACATATATGTATACTATTAGTTACAATGAAAAAGAATATCAAATAAAATAAAAAAGAATATTTAATTTATTCCTACATATATAAAATCACAATTTAGGGCGACTTGCAGGGATTTCACTATAATCGCCATTTTATTAGTCCCCGACTTTGTCCTAAACTTGATTAAAATCAAATGTCATATTAGTTGTCCCGAATTCACTCGCAGCTCCGCACTAAACCACGATGAATCTTGTAATAAACCCCATTTTGGAATCATTTCAGTTTAACGTCTTGCACGTCGTCGATTTACCCCTTATCTGGATTAAAATAAACGACAAAGTTAAATCATCGGGGCCGCCGGTTTAAATGGCTAATCGTGATTATTGAATGTCAAACAACATAACATTTTCATATTATTTCTTGTTGTTTTATGAAAATAATGATAATAATAACACTCAACAGTCACAAACATAGTCCTGACCCCACACTTGTGTCGTGGGTATCAGGAACTACGAGATACTTTCGGTCTCACAACACCCAGACTCGAAACAAATATCTGTAGGTCATACAAACATTTGTCTCGGTGCGGGGATCGAACCCGCGGCCTCTCGCTTATCGGATAGCCTTATCGGCTGTGTGGTCGTCTATCACATCTGGAACGGAACTAAGCTCGGCGAAATGTGGGTGTTCTAGTTCACTAGTGCGCCTCTGCTTACCCCTTCGGGGATACAGGCGTGAGCTTATATTATGTTTTCTACCATGTCCTATGCCTACCATGTCATGTGCCTACTCCGCGATGTTCTCCTATTTTTAGGAGAAAGGGGGTTACCACCACCTCTTATAGCAGTCTTATTATAATCTTACTTGTACCGATTCCCATACAAAACAAACGAAGAACGATTATAATAATACTGCTATAAGAGGTGGTGTTAACCCTGCAGTTGTTTACGAGATGATAAATTCCGCTTGAGCTAACAAAGTGCAAAGTTACTCCTAGTTACTCCTTAATAAATATAAATAACTAGCCTCATAGTATGTGTGTTCGTATTACATGTGAACATTTGGTGACTATTAACTTAAGAGAATCTATTGAAAAATCATATAAAACAAACTAGAATTCGTTTTATGCAAAATTTTTATGATAGATGTTTTGATACGGAACTTTAGATATGAATCTAATGGAACGTAAAGAATGAGTAGAAGTAATGAAATCGCGAATTAATAATCTACACTCGGATTTCTTAAATCGAACCAGAAATGTGTATGTGCAAGACAACTAATGGGACATTTGATTTAAATGACATTTAGGACTGAATCGTGTATTAATAAAACGGCGAATAGAGTAAGATGCAGTGTTGCAAAAGTGTAAAATTAAAACTCGTTAGATTTGGCATCTGAAAATCGGGAGATTTTTATACGGAATGAAACACAAGTAGTTTATGTTAATAATGCGTTAATTTATTTAATTATAATCAGTAAGTTACATATAATCATTTATAGTTTGATATATTGTACATTGATTAATCATTTTCGTCTTCTTACCACCTCTTACTACTTATTTTCGTGAACATTTTCTCATATTTATTAAAATTGTAACAACATTGATTGTTGTTTTCTATACATCATTTTGTGTGCAGAAGATCTACCATTGACTTAGTGGAAAGTTTAATCCGTTATTTTAGTGCGAGCTCTTCGTAACTAAGTTTTAACCTTGGATACTGACGCCGTGCAACGTAGTGAGACAATAATGTCTCACTTGGAAAGCCTTCACGCCGCGGCCGTGTACTGTCGTTCTATGTGTTATATTTATATGACATGTGCATGCAATTCTATGAATGGACTATAATGAACGACTAAAGCAAGTATAAGTTATCCAATTTGGGAAACAACCCGAACGAAGTTATCTTCAGAGACATTTGACAGCCTCCGTAGCGCAGAGGGCGAGCAGCCGGCTATGAAGCAAGAGGCCGCGGGTTCGATCCCCGCACCGAGACAATTATTTGTATGACTCACAGATATTTGTTCCGGGTCTGGGTGTTGTGAGACCGAAAGTATCTCGTAGTTCCTGATACCCACGACACCAGACTCGATCTTAGTGTGGGGTTAGGACTATGTATGTGACAGTTGGGTGTTATTTATTTATTTTCCCTTGTATACTCACCAGACAATAATAAACTCTATTATAAGGTATTTTAGTACAATTTGCTTTAATATACCGCGAAGTTGAATGGCCGTATTTTATTGTATGTAGTATTGTCGTATAGGCCGTATTGTATTGTATTACAGGTTTCTTTTAGTTTTGCCGTATTAATAATATTATGTTCCATTTTTTATAAGAATATTATTTTACATTAGTTGAAAATCCAAAAATTCGGCAGATAGGACTGCTACATCGGGACATCGTGAGCAATGACCAAAATCAGTAAATATCCCGATAAATCGGGAAATTTTGCAACGCGGGCAAGATGCCTACACTCTTCACTACTCCAAATTCATAAGTTCCGTTTCACAAAAAATATATAACCACAATCACAATTCCGCATAAAAAAATATTTTTTGCAATTTAAAATAAAATAAATCCCAACAATCACTCATTATTTACGTTCCGTAAATTTCATATTATTATCTATAGTGCCGTCTCGCAACATCTATCATCACAATTTCGCGTATAAAGAATTGTATTTTATTTTACATGATATTTCAATAGATTCTCTTGTGTCAATAGTTGGCAAATATTTAGTTTTAATTCAGTTTGAATACATGTAATATAAACACACATACGACGAGGCTGTATGTGGTTGCTTCCTTGGCCTAATTGATGAAAGGCATAATTGAAAAAAAATAATTAGTGTCAGTTGTCTGGATTACGACGTGTCAACTAGACATACGTATAATATTTCGCGATAAGGAATGGTCACTTTAGTTCGCGGCTCCTCAACGAACTAGTTCGTTCTTTCAGTTCACGTCTCGAACCAAAGAAAGGCTAAAAAAATATTATTTGCACGAATTTTAACCGACTTTAAAAAAGGAGGAGGTTATTAATTAATCGACTTCAAAAAAGGAGGAGGTGAATTAACCGACTTAAAAAAAAGGAGGTTAACAATTCGTTGGAATCTTTTTTTATGTATGTTCCCGGATTAATTATTTTTTATTCTTTCATAATATGCTGCTGTTTTTTTTTACTTGTACATACTTGGGGAATAGTGACGGCGTCTAAGGGACAACCCTTACCAAACGAACCCAACGATGACGGTGGCCTACTTACACAGTAGGCCACCAACACCTTTAGGTTTAAGCCAACCTTATCTGCATGTGGTACACTTTTCTGAGTAACGGACTAGGTGCTGGCGAAACCTGGGTTCTTGCCTTGCAGGGTATGGGGGACAGACCAGGGACCAAATGTTTGCTATTAGATCGTTTTGCGAGGCATGCATGTTGAAAGAAAAAGCTTCTGCATATCGCTTTCCTGGATCTGCAGAAGGCTTTTTACTTTGTGTCCCGACGGGTAGTCTGGTGGGCCCTAAGGTTCAAAGGGGTGCCAGAAGCTTATGTTGACGTTATCGAAGACATGTTCTTCCGATCAAAGTCTTTGATTCGGACTGCTTTTGGCGTCACCACACCCTTCCCGTTCACTATGGAGGTTCAGCAACCACCGTGGGTGTTCATGTACGCTGATGTCTAAGACAAACAGCGTCTAGGGGCCGCTTGAAAATGGTCGACTGAAAGGAAATGTGCTAAAGATCAAGTACATGAGTTGCGTAAACGTAGTATTTTATAAATGTTTTCAAATATTTTTTATCGAAGAAAGTAAAAGAAAATATTATGATGTGTTCCCATCTGTGAGACTAAAAAGTGCTGCGCACCGTATTTGAATATAGCTTAAAAAAGCACGATATTTCCCTAGTGGTTATTGACTACGTTACGAAAACAAGACCATCATTTGGCCAGTACTTCTGTGTATATGTACGATACGTGGTCTGTCAGCGTTATTTTAAGGAAATACAGATGACCTCAAAAGCGCTGGCTGGACTTTTTAGAGAATGATATGAGAACCAATGGTCTTACTTTGGACGATACTCAAGACTTAGATTCTATCTAACTTATCAAACGAACTAAAGAACGAGAGATCTGGGAACTAGTTCGTTAATTTCTTCTGTGGGAGCTGTCCTCCGCACTGGTTCGTTCGCGAACTATATAAATCTATTGTCAACAATGGTAATTTCTATAATAGAGGTATAATAAAATTTTATCAAGAAGTAACTTTGAAATTCGTTAACTTAAGTGAAATTTGTCATCTCGAAAACAACGCTCTCCTAGAAAATAGAATAACTAAAGTACTTTGTAATAGAAGAACATTGCGGAATGCGAGCGTGCACAAGAAAACAAGGTACTCGTTGATGGTGATGAACTAAGTGTGGAGTTGCACCAGTTACAAGGCGTTTGTGATGCGTGTGCCGAAACCTATCCTGCACCGAGGTGCGACGAGACATTGAGGAAAACTTTTAACTGCAGTGCCGGGTCGGGCGTGGTTGGTATACCACCGCTTCCAAGGACTAGTGCCACACGTGCGCACACAAATATCGGGCATAATAGTGAAGTGTTGTAATTATGTGGTTTGTCAAGAGATTATGTACATACAATGTTAGTTTGTAAGGTGTATGTATGGGTTATTGATAATTATATACTCTTCGTAAAAAAACTTGAGTTTTTATATATTTTACGAATTCATCATCCTTGTTTGATACCAAATCATGTTCAGTGTAAAAAACAAAGCCATTTTTATCATAGATTTTCATTAAACAACAAGAAATAATGTGAAAAGGTTATGTTTTTTGTGTTTAAATTCTTTGGTTGTTTGTCAATAAAATCAAGATTAGCGACTTTAAACCGGCGGCCATGCCCATTTAAGTTAAACGTTTATTTAAATCGAGATGAAGGGTAAAACCACGACGTGCAAGACGTTGAACTGAAATGATGCCAAAATGGAGTTTATTTTACGATTAAACGTCGTTTATCGCCTAGCTGCAAGTCACCCTTAAAATGTCAACTTATTTCTAAATTCTATAATAGAGTTCATAAGCTGTATCCCCGAAGGCGTAGTAGCTAGAGGCGCACTAGTGAACTAGAACACCCACATTTCGCCGAGCTTACTTCCGTCCCATATTTGAAGGCAAGCCTATCGCCACATCGGGTACCAATTCCAGACTCCGGGCTAATACTGTATTGATAAAACCCAATATCACTTTCCTCGGCCTGGGGATCGAATCCGAGATTTCGAGATCGGACGGTAGTCATCTTTATATATATTCGATAATAGTGACAAAAAAGTCATGGTGACAAAAGTTACAAGTTACATATTCGAAAATTGCTTGACTCAACTAAAATTAAAATAACCTGATTCAATATTTTATCTTACTTTTACAGTATTTAAATGAAGTAAATTGCTATTAGTCACTTTGCCGTGACTGGATAAAAAAAAGAAAAACAAAAGTTCTATGTGTGATTATTACCGTGGACTTTAAATATATGGGACGGTAGCTGACGCGTTTTTCACAGAGTTGGGTGGACGACCATAACACAACCACAATCATTACCCATTTGCATGTGTCACTTTCGCTTCTAATACTATTTTCATACTAATATGTGTTTTTCCCCACGTGTCGCTCCCGCTGACAGAACAACAGGCGACCGTCACCATTCCCGGCACTAACCTATCCATACCCCTGAGTGCCCTCACCGGGAACCAACCCGTCATCACCATCCCCGGCTCGAACATTACAATCCCGAGCATACAGATCCCGACCAGCCAGCCGATATCCATCCCGTGTAGTACCGCCGGGGTGGCCAATGTTGGCACTGTCGCCAGTGTGGCCAACGGCACAGGCGGGGGTGAGAAGAGTGGGGGGAAGGACGTCAAGCCGCCTACAAGTCCCACTGCGCAAGGTTTGTTACAGGGCTCTACTGTGAAGAGAGAACTTTCTGGAAACATGCACGATACTCATTATCTTTACTGAATAATCACAAGTTTAAAAACTTAACAGACCGACTTCAAAACGAATTGTGACTAAATTGGGACCACCCTTGAAAGAAGCCCTATCGAACACAATATAATTTTGAAAATCGGTCCAAATTTGGCGGAGATATCGAGTAACATACATAAAAAAAACCGACGAATTGAGGACCTCCTCCTTTTGTGGAAGTCGGAAGAAAAGATTTTTTTTTTTATTGTGTACATCGATTTAATATATATCCTAGATGCACAGTTCTTTGCAAATATCGTCATAAAAAGTGGTCTCAGTAATAAAACAAAGGAAAAAGTCACAAGTTCTAATTATATTAACACAATTATAACCCTATGCCAGTGATATAAAGTAGTTTTTAAAACGAAATGAGCAAGCGTTCTTATATTTGAATTTTGAAATTTAGAATTCTATCGACGTCCGACTGTAGGCAAAACGAGTGCTTAAGCACTCCTTTGCTGTCCCATTTTCCGAGCGTCAACTGTGTATCTAGGTATATAATATAACGATGATCGTGTAATATAATTTTTTTTTTGACACTTTTCCATGATAAATATTGTTGAATGTAAAACAGAAAGTTCTCTCTGCACAAATTCCTTTTCACTCCTGTGCTTACATTTTCAATTGCAATTTACATTACTTTGCTTGGTGTTATTATTTCTCGCACACAGTCACAGTGCTTCACTCACACTATGATAAGATCACAATGGTTTGGTCGTTAAGGTAGTGAAATAAGTCATTGTTGCTATACAAATACCATCTATATTTGTTTGATTTAACGTGTCATTGTGAAGCTATTTAAGCTTTCGCGTTTTGGTATTTTGATTATTGATATGTACAAGAGGTGTAATCATAATTTAGTAGACGAAATGAGTGGGCATTCCCATATTTTAATGAAACTGTGTTTTAAACTAAAATTTATTATTTATATCTTGGCCACTTGCAGCTCCGCGATAAATCTCTATTTATCCCAAATCTTGGTATAAAGATAGGAGTGAGCTGTAGGATAAATCGATACAAGGTTTACACATAAGAGTTACTTTTAAATTAGTTATAGCGCTGCAAGTCGACCTAAGAATTAATGATTAAGTAAAGCCGCCTCTCCTGCGAATGATTTTCGAAACAAAACTCAAAAATCACCTACACAAAACAATGTATTATGTCTCCAGCTCATGGAAAAATGGACAATTGACAAAGATTTGTAGAAATACTATGTTTTGTGTAATGTGTTAGTGCAGGAGACGCGGCTTAACTAAACTATAGAGATCATAGATTAAAGATATATATCGTTAGCTTGATAATATGTAGTACTTTCGTACTGTATTGTACCTCTAGTATTTCTAACTGCAGTGGAAAAAAGTGCAAATGTTTGGTCCCACTATTAGCAATGGTGGACAAGCAGTTTCAAGCTTTAACTGCATAGCATATTTGTATGAATAGAGCAGTTTTATGAGAAAGCGGTGGTGAAATGTAGTCTAGGCAAGGACGTCCAGTGGTAATAAAATGCTGTAATATAGGCTAAAAGCTTACAAAGTTGAAGTAATCGAGCAGTATCGAGTGTGTTCAGTGACAGCAGTAGTTGTGAACGCAGGCGGCGGAGTGGCGGTGCGAGGGGCCGTGGGCGGCGTGGGGGGCGTGGGCAGCGTGGGGGGCGTCGGGGGCATGGGCGTGGTGCCGGTGCAGGTGCCGGTGAGCGTCGCCAACGGGCACACGGTGTACCAGACGCTGCACCTGCCCGTGCACGCGCCGCATCACCTGCAGATCATCCCGCAGCTGCAGCAGGTACGACGACACATGTTGACTGGTAGAGCCACGCTGTAGGCAGTAACGTCTACAGCGGGCTTAGACAAGTGGTTTATGCGTTAGTCGAATAGAACAGTCAACTAGAATAAATTACATAAGAATACGCTATATGCGGCGTACTCTTATGTCATTCCCATACATTTATTCTATTATTTCTATTCTATTCGACTAGCACATAAGCCATTTGTCTAAGCCCGCAGATTTACAGGTCTACGGTTTTATTTATTTAAAACTTTATATACATGATGGGCCTTACTTATAAAAGCATTTTTAGCTGAGCAAATGGTTAAGAGTAGCCTGTCACTTTTTTCCTTGCATTGCATTGTTAAAAAATGAAAGGGACAATCTATGGTTAAAGATAAGCAGCGCTTAAATATTTTTATAAGTAAGAGGCTGTATGTTAATCTATATAGACTGCACGCCACTGGCGCTGGGCCCTTATTGTCTTACCAAACGAATACTTAACGCAGTCACACCATGTTGACTTAACTACATTTATATGGGAAAGTATTCTTTAAACTGTTCTCTTTAAGTGCTATTTTCATAAACACGATGAGGTGCGTTGCACACTCGTTTTGATATGTGGGCATAGCGAATAAAAAAGAAAAAGGGCCCTTGGGGGATTACCACCAGGATTATTATAATAACATAAACATAACATAAGCTCACGCCTGTATCCCCGAAGGGGTAGATAGAGGCGCACTAGCGAACTAAAACACCCACATTTCGCCGAGCTTAGTTCCTTCCCAGATGTGATAGGGGCGAGCCTATCGCCATATCGGGCACAAAATCCAGACTCCGGGCTGATATGGAAAAATCCAATATCACTTTGCCCGACCCGGGGATCGAACCCGAGACCTCAGAACCGTAGTCGTACCGAAATACCACCACGCTACCGAGCCAGTCATATTATAATCTTACTTTGTTTTTTTTGTATGGGAATCGGTACAAGCAAGGTTAAAATAATACTTCTATAAGACATCATGGTAAACCCCTGATTACTTAACATATTTGTTCATAGATGCAAGCTCAGCCACAAGTGGCGAATGTGCTCACACCCTCGGGCCAGATACAGCAGATACAAATCGCTTCGTTAGCTAACGTGAGTCAGTTTTATTATAAAAAGGTGCTAATTTGATTTAATGCCGTTTTTTTCTTTTGAATTGTACAGAAATCTGCTCAAATTAACTTGGCATGTTTGCACTTCCAGGCGCCTTATGATAATTATTTTTGCAATAAGTTTTATTAACATATTATGTTATTTCAATTTTATTGATTGCCAAATGAAACAGGTTATTTCAAAATCATATGATTTTTCTACTTTAGGAAACCCTTTCTTATTTGTACTAACCCGTTAAACATACTGTCATACGTACAGTTTGGCAAAAAAGAGTATGCAAATAACGAGGACACCTATATTCAATGTATCAAAATAGATGACACGAAAGCTACTAATTTAACAATACAATTTCTTTATTGTAAACCATTTTAAACAAAAAAAGTGTTATAGTCGACAATGTGCAGTCTAATTGCTGAAAGTTTTCGAAAGCAACGGACACAGAGAATCAACTTTTATAGTTTTGCCACAACCATCTTGTATTGAAATCATATTCTATCACCACCACATCATTTGCCGAATTGTAAATAAATAAAATAATATTAGCCCTGTAACATAACTGTCCAACTGCTGGGCACGGGCCTTCTCTACTAATGAGATAATAATATTAATAATAAATTATTAATTTGCCGAATTGTACTGTTATTAAAACCGTTTGCTGTAAATAAACGCTGGGTTTGGTTTGGTACAGCAAGCGGGCGGCACGCAGGCGACCGCCAGCGCCGCGCAGACTCCCGCCACCATCACGCTGCAGGTAAACTTCACTTGCATCAACCGTCATATCCGGGCACAGACCAACACAGTTCAGGCCAATGATGATACAAAAATAAGGACTTGGTATGACAATGAAAAAAACATGCATGCCTAATGTAGAGCAACCATAACCACAAGTTTAAAAACTTTATACAACGTCTTCAAAACTTATCTAATCGTGACCAAATTTATTTGGGAGCTCCCTTGAAATAAGCTTTATCGCACACAAAAAGAATTTTGAAAATCGGTCCACATTTGGCGGAGATATATCATAACATACGTAAAAAAAAATACAGACTACTTGAAGACCTTCTCCTTTGTGGGAGTCGGTGGAAAAAGATTCTGACGAATTGTTAACCTCCTCTTTTTTTTGAAGTCAGTTAAAACCATATCAAGAAACTACTTGTAAAATGGCAGAATCGGTTTGAAAATTAAAACACGTTGTAGTTATGCCAAGTCCTTATTTTTCTTTAATCACGGCCCACACTCATTCGTTTGCTTTGTCCGTTCGCCTTCGTTCCGTAATCCGTTGGTCTGGACCCGAATTACGAGGGTGATGGGTCATGCATGATTTTTGAGTTATATGACATGTATTTTAATTTAAGTGGGTTATTTATGTTTAATTTATGTATTCGTTTTGGTATTGTTTCTTTTTTATTTTAGGCTTAAACTCATTTTAATTTAATCTAAAATCCATATTATTTAACGTGACTACAATCAAGCGAAATGTAAACGGATTGCAAATTAATTGCAAAGAGGCACAAATTGTGTTTTTGGTTGTTGAAAACAACACGAAAGCATCCGAAAAATTAATTGTTACCCGCAAAAGTATAAATAAAATAACTACTTGCTTAATAATAGTCTTGTCAAACTAATTTTTAATTAGTTCTCACGTCATTTTAGTTAAAAAATACACCATGTTACGTTTAGTTGATGACAACATTTTAAATTAAAGTGGTCTGATCAAAATATAATTACATACATCTTCAAGCACTTTTTTAATTGTTATATTCAAAAACAATCGTTTACCTACGCTGCTCGGACGTAAGGCGGTATCGAACCCAATTCAAGCGGACGGTGTTCAGCAACAGCCGACCATCATCACAAGCACGCCTGCAGGCCAGCAAGTGACCGTCATACCGGCCGCGACCAATGTACGAGCCGCCAATATCGTGCAGGTATTGCGTTCGGCAATCTTCGGCCCTGCAGCGAATATTCCCGAAGCGTGATGTAATGTAGTTGTGTGCTTTTGTGTTTGTGAAGCCGACTGGCATTATAATATGTGGGTTCGATTCCCGTAAATTCCAGATGCAAGAATTTGTAGGGCAGTAGGGTCATCTCCGTTTCACATACTATCTACAATATTATCATCTTACGGTTTGTATTTCCGAATCTAGTAAACAATTGGTCAGCATGTGGCGATATAATTGGTAAATATATTTGAGTAGAAAGGGCGTAGGGTAGGACTTTTTTATCTGTATATATACAGTAAAAAAATATTGAATAGCCACCTTTATTCCTAACCAAAGAAAATATATTTTTTGTCTGTGATGTCTGCATTTTGATTTGACCTTGATTGATAGTATTTGACGTTTTCTACAATAGAGAGGAGCAATTATTTGCAAAGTAAACATTCGAATAATTACATTTTGAAAGTAGTTAGATGAAGACTGTTAATCGAAAATTGTTTAATAATAATTATTACTAAAACTATTCAATTGAACCCGTTTGTGTAATGAAACAATATATTTATCTTGAGATACTGTACACATATACACATACGTACAGTGCGTTGAATCAAGGAATTGGAGAATAGTAAGCACCCGTTTTGCGTTGTTGCTAAATTGAACAATTGGGTATGTGACTAAATTAATTTTATATGAAATTTACGTCATTTGAAATATAGAATAGAAAGAAATATTGAAATATTCATGTCGCGTCAGCGCAACACTTTTTTATGACCGGCTGTTTGCCGGACGTCAACTCACTTTGGAGGAACCAGTCCCGGGCAAATAGTGTTAAAAAAACCTGCTAGACCTGAGAATCGTTTTAAAACCCATGAAATATACAAAAGGAATATTTATGTAATATATCGATGGATGATAAATAATTGATTCGATACAAAGATCGATGGATGATTATTAATTGATTCGATACAAAGAGCTCATCTCTTTCATTTCTCCGTTTAAAGTTTCTTTGGCTTGACAGTTGACACTTGACACATTGTCATCTTACGATTATAAATTTACGATACATTGCATTTTTCTGTGTAAATTAATTTAAAGCAACGTAAAGCTACATATATATTGTTTTTTTTTATTAGTGATAAATTGAACAAAGTGTTTGTTCGGTGTTATTTACGTGTATAGTGTTTGTAATAGTTATAGTAGTGTTAGGTTAAAGACTATGGACCTATATTTTCTCATTTCAACACACGAAATATCTGTAAGCCAAATTTCATAATCAAAATAAACACAGTACCTCCCCTTTTCGACCGACTTTCAAAAAGTAGCTCCTCAATTCGTCTGTATTTTTTTTATGTATGTTACGCGGTATCTCCGCCAAATAGACCGATTTTCAAAATTTTGTGCTCCATAGAGCCTATTTCAAGGGTGGTCTCATATAAATTTGATAACGATCGGATTTGAAGTCGGTCCGTTAAGTTTTTAAACTTGTGATTATACATAAACTAGTAGTTGTAAAGCTGGAATAAATTAAGCAATATTTAAAGCTCTTCCAGCGGGATTCAAGTCTTCTCATTTTCTATATACATAATAAGATTATTTTTTATCTATTAACAGAACACATACATATATGTTTTTCCCCAAAGAAGTTTAATTAATATTATATAACCTATAAAAAGTTTCTTTCTATAGATGCGTTCTGACAGTTTTGTACTTATTGTAGTAAATAGTGAAGAAGTTTAAATAGTCACGGGTGGCTCGGCTTCCGGTGGCCTATATGCTTATGGAACATATATATGTGCCGCCTCCGACGGGTTAATATCTTTCAATAGTGCAATTGTATATACTATAGTATGAGAAACAATAAAAATAAAATGAGACCACGGAAAAGAAGATTTGTTGAGAAAAAAAAAATACTTGATGGAAGTTGTGAAGTAAGTAATTGGTATTTATGTTATTTAATTAGATAACTTCAAGCAGCAACAAAAAGCAGCAACAGCTCAGTTGGGAAAGATACGGACTTTTGAGATGAGTGTCAGAGGTTCAAGAACCCTGAAAAGGAGCACACACTGAATTTTCTATGTTAAGTTGTTAATTATCAATTGCTTTAACAGTGAAGGAAAATTGTTGGGAATCCTGAGAAATTTCTCCACATACTTGAGAAATTAGCACTAGTAATATTACAGTCACACTGATACAGGCACAGGCCTCCTCTACCAATAAGAGAGGTGAGACCTTAGTTTACCACACTGGCCTAATATGGGTTGGTAGACTGCACATACCTTCGAAATTCTCAGGTATGCAGGTTTCCTCACAATGTTTCCTTTCAGAATTATAGCAAGCAATTATGTATTTATACACTAGGGGTAGCCAGCTAGTCGATTGTGGCTATTTGTCCAGTTGTATGTGGCAAGGCAAAATTCTATAATTTTAATATAAAAATACGTTGAACAGACTGCTCAACGTAATTATCAACTGTTGCCTGCATCATCTTGTATCCAGTATGTAACTGGTAGATAGCACAGGATTAAAGGCCGATTTCAATAAACAATCTCAGATTGAATGTGCAGATAGATTACAAAAATTAGTCAATAAGAACACAGTTTGAACATGACTTCGTCAAATGACTTGATTTGATTGGTTCATAATCGCGATCTATCTGCACTCTAAACTGAGATTATTTGTTGAAACCGGCCGTTAGTCAAAAAATGAATCTATCTTGGATCAAATAAAGTTAGACACCCCTGCAATACACACTTAACATAGGAAAGTATAAGGTGCATGTTTTTGAGGGTTAGTCTCGAACCTGTCTTGACCGTTCACACCACTCTTAACTGAACTGGTAGCACTTTGTATGATATTTTTTCCAGACTACCGCTGCCAAGGAAATATTATAGTACATATAATTGACACCAAACTGTGCTTTACTTATAGTAAAAGAAAAAGATTGAAGGCTTGGCAGGAGATCAGTCATCGGAGAATACTTTTTATCAGTAAGTTTTGATTTTTATTTAGATGCTTAATTCCACCAGGATGAGGTCAGTGGTTGCAGTCCCTAATAACAGAGACCGAAAACACCAACATATTTCTATATAGCTCCTAAATTTATAGCATTGAGACAAATGTTTGTGTTGCCCACAGCTATTTGTTTCAAGTCTGGGTGTTGTGAGACTGAAAGTCTCATAGTCGCTGATAGCCACGATACAGCTTATACCTAGTGTGGGGTCAGGACTAGGTGTGTGATGGTTAGGTGTATTTATTATTATATATTTTTGTCCTGGATATGTGCTATGTATTCTTTTCTAAATCATATTATGTTATTGCAGATTTGAAACATACTTAATTCCAGAAAATGACGAAACTGACGATGAGTCAAGTGTATCTGACACCAATAGTTTTTTTGAAGTTAAGGTAATGTAATGTGATATGACTTCTTTAGCTATGATTTCTTACAGTGGTGAAATCCTGTCCTGATGCCAGGATACCTCTTCCTACTTAGGCTGGTATCTATAGAGCGAACTGCCTCTATAACTATGACTGCCTCGGTGGCGTGGTGGTATCTCGGTGCGACTACGGTTCTGAGGTCTCGGGTTCGATCCCCGGGTCGGGCAAAGTGATATTGGATTTTTCCATATCAGCCCGGAGTCTGGAATTAGTGCCCGATATGGCGATAGGCTCGCCCCCTATCACATGTGGGACGGAACTAAGCTCGGCGAAACGTGGGTGTACTAGTTCGCTAGTGCGCCTCTGCCTACCCCTTCGGGGATACAGGCGTGAGCTTATGTTATGTTATGTTATAGAGCTAACTTCGACTAAGTCTGAGTTAAAGAAATGAACTCAATGAGGATTTGGAATTTTAAATTGAACTTTGGCTTAGTCCAAACTATTTTTTACAAGAAAGACAGACTGAGAGACTAAGCAAAGATTATTTTGTAAAAAATGACTCTGACTAATTCAAAGTCCGTTTTAAATTTTCCAAATCCTCACTGAGTTTGTTTCTTTGACTTAGTCTTAGTTGAAATTCAATCTATAGATCTCAGCCTTAGATTTAGTCACATTAAGTCCATTGTTTAACCCATTCTTGGCTCTGAAATGTCCAAATTGTGCTATTTGGATGGTCTACTAGATCATAGTTGTGTTAGGATTGTGTTAACCAAACCTGATGAAATTATGATGATCAGCATGCAAGATATACCCGAAGATATGACAAACATGAAGACCTCTTTTTATTTTTGAAGCAGCATTAGTCTTGTGTTCTTTAATCAAAATAATCTATTGTAAAGACTGCCTCGGTGGCGTGGTTGTATTTCGGTACGACTACCGTCCTGAGGTCTCAGGTTCGATCCCCGGGTCGGGCAAAGTGATATTGGATTTTTCCATATCAACCCGGAGTCTGGAATTTGTGCCCAATATGGCGATAGACTCGCCCCCTATCACATCTGGGACGGAACTAAGCTCGGCGAAATGTGGGTTCGCTAGTGCGCCTCTGCCTACCCCTTCGGGGATACAGGCGTGAGCTTATGTTATGTTTTTGAAAAGAAACAATTCACTAAAGAGTCAGGAGTGACTGCATGGAATTGCGCTGGCTGAATGCAGTTTATCCAAGAGGGGTCCAAACCATAACATAATTAGTTATTAAATGAATAATTAAAAAAACAATAATGATTTCTTAGGTTTACGTGAATGTTATTCATTGAAATTAAACTATTTTTACGGATTATATCACGATTTGGTTTTAATTTTTATTTTTAATTTTTATTTCGAAACGTCGGGCATAAAAATTAAAACCAAATCGTGATATAATCCGTAAAAATAGTTTAATTTCAATAAAAAACACAATTTAATAATTGTTATGTATTACTATTGTTATGTATACATTTCTGTTTTTGGTTATGAAATAAACGGGGCATTTTATTTCATTGTTTATTAATACGGCTCGGGAGACTTCACATATTTTCATAATTTTCATCTCCCGTCTTCCCCTCCATTATCATGACCATCACCACCACCACCTCCACCTCACTCACCATCACATAGATCATAGTACACAAGAACAGCACGGTGAGAGAGAGAGGGATGAGTGACGTATGTCGCGTCGGCACGCCAACTTTACCCATCGCATTACATTATTCATATCAATAAATAGATCACCGTTTTATTGGTGAAAAAAATAAATAAACCTGGAACCTTCTCAATTATATTTAGTAAAAGTATTAATGAAATTTTTCGTGATTTTATTTTACATAACTATGTTTTTCTAATTACATATTAAAAGTAGTATGATGTTGAATATAATAATTATGAAGTTGATGATATACTAACTAAGGGAAAGATAAAAAGTACCCTTAACCGACGCGAATGTATGAAGAGATTGATGAAAGTAGATGAAGCGAAAGTAGTGTGTCAGAATCGGGCGAAGTGGAAATCCATAGTCTCTGCCTACTCTTATGGGATACAGGCGTGATATTATGTATGTATGTAAAAGTATTATGCAAATTCCATCTTCCTTATTTACCCTGTTTATGATTGTGTGGCTCAATTATTAACACGTCGGAGGCGTCACATAAATATGTTACATAAGCGTATGGGCCACCGGAGGCCGAGCCGCACGTACTATTTAATAAAAGAGCTATCTAACAATTTCCTTATTTATTTTAATCGAATTAGTCTTCGTCAATTTACTTATTGTTTGAAATGTTGCCATTCTTTTGAATATGTCTAAGACGTCGATAACTTTAGGAGTGGCCTAAAAGTTGGATTATCAATTTTATTACAGGGTCAATTTATGTGTGTGCCCTTGAATAACATGTTCGCCATTTTGGAGTCCAAAATGTGTGTAATTTTCGCAATTACTGTTATTCTAAGTAGAAATTGTTGTACATGGTCAGGTGCCGACGCTGGGCGTGGGCAGCCTCGGCGGCGCGGTGCAGCTCGTGCCGGCGCTGGGCCTCCCCGGCATGCAGTTCACGCAGCTTCAACAGCCGCAACCGCAACCGCAGCCACAGCAACCCGCGCCTGTCATTGGTAAGTGATAGTGAATACCATTTACAGACACTTGCTCTAGCGATTTCTATATTCTCTTATGCATATTTAGTTATTTTGTGCCAAACCCAAGGAGGTTGACAATAAATAAAATTGAAAACCAATTTCCAAACCCGGTTTCGATTGCAATAAATAGTGCATTTGTGATAAGTGTGTTCAGAGGGACCTAACTTGCTTGAAGGATGCATTGGAGCAAGCTTTTTTTAACAGTTAGTCAGTTCCTCTAGAGAGTTTGCATAAAACCATATCTTCTGCACTTTAACATTACACAAAATACCTACGTTATTGTTATCAGTTTATTGTCTCCTTTTAAATATGTGTTTTATCGTGTTTCTGTTTATACCATTGTGTCGCATAATGCTGTGCCGAATAAATATTTTCTTTCTTTCTGTCTACGCAAAACATGGTTATTATACCAATTGAGATCCACTCAAAAAAGGTTTTGAAGTTAGTCCAAAAAAAGTAGTTTGAAAACTGGGGTATGTTCCACTTGCAGGTCAACAGATCCAGCAGGACCCGAACGAGCCGGGCAAGTGGCAGGTGGTGACCGTCAGCACGGGCAGCGCGGCGGGCGGGGCGGGCGGGGCGGGGAGCGGCGCGGGCAGCGGGGGAGGGGGCGCCGCCGAATGTGAAGCGAACAAGGACGCCGGCAGCCCGGGCGGCAAGCGGCACATGAAGCGAGTCGCGTGCACCTGCCCCAACTGCGACCAGGGCGAGAAGTACGTACATCACGTGGCTCACGTGGCGCATCAGACCAATGATTTAAGAAAAATAAGGACTTGGCATGACTAGGGAAAACGTGTCTGCCTTAAGTATGGAGTGAAACCAAAATGACGACTTGACGAGATAAAGATCTCAGTAATATCTATGTCTCACGTGTCGCATCAGACCAATTTTAAAAGGAAAATAAGGACGTGGCACTGCGGAAAAACGTGTTTGCCTAATATATGGAGGGAAACAAAAATGATGACTTAGCGAGATGAATATCCCAGTTAGACATTTTCCAATTCCGATAAGCATTATTTTTGACAGCCTCCGTGGCGCAGCGGGCGAGTAGCCGGCTGTGAAGCGAGAAGCCGCGGGTTCGATCCCCGCAACGAGACAAATGTTTGTATGGCCTACAGATATTTGTTTCGAGTCTGGGTGTTGTGAGACCGTGCGTCTCTCGTAGTTCCTGATACCCACGACACAAGACTCGATCTTAGTGTGGGGTCAGGACTATGTATGTGACTGTTGGGTGTTATTTATTTATTATTTATTTATTTATTTTAAATTAAACCGTATATATATTAAAAACAATAAATATTTATTTAAGAAATCTTATGTCATGGTGACAACTTACATGTAATGGCGGGTACACACCAACCGAACGAAGGCGAAAGAATGTTCTCGCCATAAAATGTCGGGACCAGCTTCAAAATGAACACGTTTATTTCGTAGTTATGCCAAGTTCTTATTTTTTGTTGTCATTGGTAATGCCACACCCGGGCTCCCACCGATCGAACCAAGGCGACGGGTGTGACCGCATCGCGAAGCCGAGCCAGCGTGTGCTCTCCACCACAGAAACCCATTTTATTCAGTTGGTATAGACCGGACATCACCCCTTGCACGAGATTTTTTTTTACATTTCCGGCTTCTCGAAAACATCGAAGAAACGACTATAGTTTCCATATTTTAAGTTCGTTGTAGTTTCCTAAATAGTGCCGATAGTCAACTGACGAAATGTGGATAAAACTCTCATCGAATTTTATTCGTCACTGCGCGATGTCGCATCTCGTTACAGTCTACCGCTCGTAGCAGCTTTTGGTCTGATCGGGAGACATAAATTCTATTGGTAATAATAATAGGTCGTCCATAAACCACGTACCATTTACCTCATGCTATCATAAATCACATTGAACGAGTACTATATTTACGATCCAAAATCACGCTACCCATAGATTTCGAAAGCGATGCGACAGCAAAAAGGTACTACAGTTCTGTACCTCAAAGGCATACATCAAGCGCCAAAACACAAATTTTACAGGAGAGGGGAAACTATGAATCCAATACTAGTCGATTTAATAAAAAATTGCAGAAATTATTATGTATTCAATATTTTGTTTTTTTTTTCACATCTGGGGGTTACCATCACGTCTTATAGAAGTATTATAATAATCTTACTTTGTTTTCTTTTTACGGGAAATAGTAAAAGTAAGGTTATAATAATCCTGGTATAAGAGGTGGTGGTAAGCCCTCTGTAGGTGTAAAAAACATGATTTTGAAAAAAAATAGTTACTATTGTATCCCTCTGAGGTACAGTTATTTTTGCTGCCGCGCAACGTTAATTATCGTTCATTCAAAGAAGCATTTGATACATCGTTATACATTATCACAAAACTTCCATCTCATCAACGTTATGTGGTTTATTGACGGTCATGTCTTTCGTGTATTCAAAGACTTGTTTAAATTCCAGCCGGCTGGTCGACAGGAAAAAGCAGCATGTATGTCACATAGCGGGCTGTAACAAGGTGTATGGCAAGACGTCTCACTTGCGCGCGCATCTCAGGTGGCACTCCGGGGAGAGACCGTTCCTTTGCAACTGGCTGTTTTGTGGGAAGAGGTAATACCAGTAGCTCACAATGAGTTTGTTGCACGTATTTACGCGAGCGTGCGGTGATAGCTCAGTTGGGAATGGTACGGACTGCCGAGACAAGTGTCGGAGGTTCGAGACCAACCCCAAAATGGAGCATACACCTCTGACTTTTCTATGTTAAGTGTATTTTCATTGTGAAATATCGCTTGCTATAACGGTGAAGGAAAACATCGTGAGGAAACCTGCATACCCGAGAATTTCTTCACAGGAATTTCGAAGGTATGTGAAGTCTACCAACCCGCATTAGGCCAGCGTGGTAGACTAAGGCCTAACCCCTCTCATTAGTAGAGGAGGCCCGTGCCCAGCAGTGGGACAGTAATATTACAGGGCTAATATTATTATTTATTATTATTATTTACGCGAGCGAGGACGTAAAATATTTGTATTGAAAACGTCAGTCCCCACGTAACCGCTAGAGGCGTTCGGATGTTTGTCATACAAATGTTTTACGGAGTCGCTAGCGAGTAATGTTAATAAACTCATGGTCGGCCTACAGCTCAGTGGCGTGCAGTATATATAGACAGAAAGACACTGCTGCCGTCCTCAAGCTAAAATGCCGTTAAGTAAATAAACCTAGTTTTGAGATGTGGATAATGTGGAAAATATGGTCCCTAGAGATTTCATAGACTTGTGGTTTTTATTTATCTTAAAGTAAGTTATTAAGTCTATTAAATATAAAAGCCACATTCTAATAAACGTCTAAGGATAATATGTTCCACGTTTATTGGAGATATCTCAAAAAAAAAACTAAAACAAAATGGCGACTTTACGAAGGAAATATCCCATTAATATAGCATTTAAGCATCTTTTTCATATTCCGAAATTAGTATTGTAATTATGACACCGTGTTTACAGTAAAACCAATATGTATGTATCTCAAAGTTATTCACTTAACGGAATTAAAGCTTGAGGACGGCAGACTGTCTACCCTGACAATTTTCCATTTACCTTTAATTATTTATTAAAAAAAATTATTTATTTAATAAAAAATAAAAATCTTTATAAAAAGGGATAATAATATTATAAAGATTTTGATATTTAATAAAATATAAAAATCTTTATAATATTATTTTCAAAAAGGGATACGGAAAGGGTCAGGAAACGTGATATTGGATTTTGTCATATCAGCCAGGAGTCAGGAATTTGTGCCCGATATGGCGATAGGTTCGCCCCCTAATCACATCTGGGACGAAACTAAGCTCGGCGAAATGTGGGTGTTCCAGTTCGCTAGTGCGTCTATACCTACCCCTTCGTGGATCCAGGCGTGAGGTTATGCTATGTCATTGAACCCGATTACATCTGTTGTGTTCAGATTCACCCGGTCCGACGAGCTGCAGCGGCACCGGCGCACGCACACGGGCGAGAAGCGGTTCGAGTGTCCCGAGTGCAGCAAGCGGTTCATGCGCTCCGACCATCTCGCCAAACACGTGCGCATACACACCAAGAACAGGATCACTGTGAGTATCAACAACGCTTATATCATTTAGGGCCACTTGCAGCTTTGCGATAAATGTGTTTACCCGAAATATCGATTTAAAGATATGATAGGCCCGCCTCCTATCACATCTGGGACCGAACTAAGCCCGGCGAAATGTGGGTGTTTTAGTTCGCTACTGCGCCTCTACCTACCCCTTCGGGGATACAGTCGTAAGCTTGTGTCATGATTCCAGATCGACTTGATACAAGATTATTTTATTATTGCTCCAATTATCCTGCAAATATATTTTTTATAGCAAGCCTGGCACTCGAGCAGGTAGGCAGGTAGGTCTCATCTGGGTATGAGATTTCCATCGCAGCTAATCATGCGTACGTTGCGGACTGTGAAGGATGGGATTAGAGATTGGGAAGATTTTGATTTGGGCCACCAGAAATTGTTACATAAAAACAAGTCAAAATTACTTATTTTATTTATGTTTGTGAGTAACTTCGTTTTTGTTTTAAAAAGTAACACTTTTCGGTGTATACCAAAAATATAATAACGTGTCTGCCAGCAAAAGATACTTTTACAAACTACATTTTAACAATAATCCCAACATTTTAGGAGGTGGCAACATCAACGCAGTCGATGTACTCGGATTCCGGAGACGACAGCTGCGACGAGAAGATGATGCTCACCATCGAGACGATACACACTGAGGCAGACAGCGAGGACAAGCTGGTGATGATCAGGCCTGGACCCAAGATGGAGCCCGAGCATGTGGACAGCTAGGGGGACGACAGCGACGACTAAACGCCGTCGCTTTAATACAACACAACAAGCACTTCAGTGTGGACCACAAAGGATGACAGTGAAGTTAGTAACAGTTGAGCCAGAGTGAAAGTGCAGTGATACAGTGATTTGAATGGATGATGCTACAATTCAGTGGTTAAGGGTGAACATTTTATTAAGAGAGATAATATATTGTCCTCTAATTGATGACTATTTATCATGCCGCCATTTTAAGTTGATAGGAAACGTTTTTGCACTGCTGCAGTTGATGGGTAAATTTACCATACAATACTATACTATGATGGTGCAATCCAATGTATACACAGGCACACTGCCATCCTCAAGATAAAAATGCTGTGAAGTGAATAAACATAAGTGAGTCCAACCCGTGACCACGAAGACTGCAAAGTCTTCGAAACATTGGGATTAAAAATTAAAACCAAATCGTGATAAAATCCGTAAAAATAGTTTTATTTCAATGAATAGCATTCGCGTAATCTTAAGAAATCAGTATGAATAAACGTAATTTTGAGATGTCTCCAAAAATGGGGAAAATATGCTTATAGTTTTATTAGACTGTGGCTTTTAAATTTAATAGACTTGATATGTCTATGAAATCTGTAGAGACCATATTTTCCACGTTTTTTGGAGACATCTCAAAATTAGGTTTATGCATTTAAGGGCATTTTAGCCTCGGTGGCGTGGTGGTATTTCGGTATGACTACGGTTCTGAGGTCTGGGGTTCGATCCCCGGGTCGGGCAAAGATATTGGATTTTTCCATATCAGCCCGGAGTCTGGAATTTGTGCCCGATATGGCGATAGGCTCGCCCCCTATCACATCTGGGACGGAACTAAGCTCGGCGAAATGTGGGTGTTCTAGTTCGCTAGTACGCCTCTGCCTACCCCTTCGGTGATACAGGCGTGAGCTTATGTTATGTTATGTTAGGTTTATTCACTTAACGGCATTTTAGCTTGAAGATGGCAGCACAGTGAACATACCCACACACATCAATAGGTAAAAATGATCAAAAACTGTGAATCACATAAAGTTGAGATTACGAATGTGAATATATTTTTAACTTTGAGATTAATTGCGAAATATTGTCACAGATAAGGTAGAAATACGTTTTTTTCATCTACTCACATGAACTAAATGATTGTCACATTTCTTACATTTAGTTTGCACTGAAAATTAGGCTAAATGCTTTGATCATTTGACAGTCAAATCTTTTATCTGAGCTATTAAGTATATTGCTTACTTCATTATAAATGCAGCTATAATTCTCACTAATTTGCTTTAATCTTATTAATTACTATAGTACCCAATCATGTTTTAGCTACAATGGTTATTAACGGCTGGTTTCAATAAACAATCTCAGTTTGAATGTGCAGATTACAAAAAATAGCCAATAAGAACACAGTTTGAATATGACTCCGTCAAATGACTTGAATTGATTGGTTCATAATCGCTATCTATCTGCACTGTAAACTGAGATTGTTTATTGAAACCGGCCGTAAGCCAGTTTATAATAGTATATGAAAATGTGTTGTCCATTATTACTTAATTTAATAATACCACTGATTTGCGAATGAGGATACTAAATATCGATTTTAACTATGGACTTCTTAGGGCAACTTACAGTACCTAAACTCATTTTAAATTGCATGTCAGTCATATATTTAAAGCGAGATTTAAGTTAAATCCAGATTTAGCTAAGTACTGCAAGTCGCCCTTAATACTTGTATTAAGCTTTCTCCAGAGATTTACATTTAATTTTGTATAAAATAATTTTAGGGTATATCGGGAAAGATTTCTATTGGTAAGTGTATTCTTATTTTTAAGTTTCACAAGGTTACACAATTTATTTAGCATTATGCTTCAAATCATCATCATCCTCCTGCCCTTATCCCAATTTTATTTGGGGTCGGCGCAACATGTTTTCGACTTCCATACATGCCTATCAGCCGTCATCTGGTCATTCACTCCTTTTTCTTTCATGTCCTTCCTTACACACTCCATCCACCTCTTCTTTGGCCTTCCTCTACCTCTCCATCCCTCAACATTCATATTCATCACTTTCTTACCCACGTATATCTCTTCCCTTCTCATAACATGCCCATACCAAGACAAACGGTTTCCTTTCAATCTATCTACCACAGGTGCCACTTTCAAGCTCCCTCTAACGTGCTCATTCCTAACTCTATCCATCCTCGTCACTCCACACATCAATCTCAACATTCTCATTTCTGCTGCGTGCAATCGTTTCTCATCCGTCTTCTTAGTGGCCCAACACTCCGATCCATACAATACGGCAGGCCTTATGATAGTCTTGTAAATTTTGCCTTTCACTCTAAAAGGCATCCTAGGGTCACATGTTGTGCCAGAGACCTGTCGCCATTTCATCCAACCTACGTTGATTCTCTGCCTTATGTCTCGGTCTATTCCGCCATCACCCTGCAGGAGTGACCCAAGGTAGCGAAAATCGGAACAAACCGGTACCGGCATCCCGCCGAGTGTTACGGGCATAGGACCTGAGAGACCGCCAAAGTCGCAAAACATGTATTGTGTTTTGGTTCTGCTGACTTTTAAGCCCACACATTCAAGTCTATTCCGCCACTCTTCCAGTCTGTTCTGCACCTCTTGGCCAGTCTCCGCCACCAGCACGATGTCGTCGGCAAACAGCATGCACCAGGGTGCCTCTTTCTGTATATTCGACGTAAGAGCGTCCATTATTAACAGAAAGAGGTACGGACTAAGAGCTGAACCCTGATGCACACCAACAGCCACATCGAAACTGTCTGTGATGCCAGCTGAGGATCGGACTTGGGTACAGCATTTGTTGTACATGGCTTGAATCAACTGTAGGTATTTCTCAGGCACACATTTCTTCTTAAGGGCCCACCACAAGACTTCACGGGGTACCCGATCATACGCCTTTTCCAGGTCAATGAATACCATATGCAAATTTTTGTGCGCTCCTCTGTACTGCTCGGTTAGCTGGCGAATGGCAAAAATGGCATCCATTGTGCTACGGCCGGGCATAAAACCGAACTGGTTCCGTGAAATCTCACTCTCCCCTCTCAGGCGTCGCTCAATTATTCTCTCCCATACTTTCAAACTGTGTGACATTAACTTTATTCCCCGATAATTGTTGCATTCTTGCACATCTCCCTTATTTTTAAAAATGGGCACCAGATAGCTGTTGCACCATTCTTCAGGTATAGTTTCAGTCTGCAACAACTTATTGAAGAATAAGGTCAGCCAATTCAATCCGACTATTTGTAATATCTTCCATACTTCAACTGGTATTCCATCAGGTCCTACCGCTTTTCCATTCTCCATTCCGCTAACAGCCATCTTCACTTCATCAATACTTATTTCTCTCACTAGCCCCATATTACTCTGTTCATCATCAAGCAGTCCATTCCAATCATTCTCCTCATTCATTAGTCTCACAAAATATGTCCTCCATCTATCTTTGATCCTCTCATCGTCTGTTAATACCACACCCGCTTCATCCCTTATGCACTTCATATGTGACACATCCCTCGCCTGTCTTTCTCTAGCTTTAGCTAGCCGGTACACACATTTTGTACCTTCAGGACTTCCTAGTGATCTGTATAGTGTGTCCTGCGCTTTTGCTTTTGCTACTGCAACGGCTTTCTTAGCTTTTTTCTTACATTGATCATACTCACTTTTTCTTTGTTCTTTCAGCCAGTCATTTCCCTCTTCTACATGTTGCCATTCTTTAAACCTCATTTTCTTCTCCTTGAGTACACTTTGTACTTCTTCAGTCCACCACCATGTATCCTTACCTACCAACCGTTTACCGTTTGTCTCTCCTAACACTTCCTTTGCCACTTTCCTCACGTGCATACTCATTACATTCCAACAGTCATTAACACTCCAGTCTCTCATATCTCCCATTTCACTTATTCTTTCTATCACTCGTTTCTTAAATTCCGCTGCACGTTCATCTTTCTCTAACATATGCCATTTTATTTTTGGAGGGAGTTGCTCTTTGTTTTTCCTTAAATTTACCCAGATTTTGATCTCTAATATTAGGAGTCTATGTTGCGAGACTAAGTCTTCTCCGGGCACCACCTTGCAGTCCTTAACAGAGCTAAGACACTTGCGTCTCAGGAGTAGATAATCAATCTGTGTGCTATGGTGGCCACTTTTATATGTTATAAGGTGCTGATCTTTTTTTTGGAACCAAGTGTTAGCAACTATCAGGTCAAACGCAGTAGCCATTTGTAATATGGCTTCCCCCTCGCTATTTCGTCTTCCGAATCCAAATCCTCCATGTACTCGTTCATACTCTCCTCTCGCTCTTCCTACGTGTCCATTAAAATCCCCTCCTATGAATATATCTTCAGTTTCCTGTATATCAGCCATCATACAGTCAAAATCCTCCCAGAACCTCTCTTTTTCTTCATCACTACACCCTGTTTGAGGTGCATACACACTTATGACATTCAGAACCACATTTTCCAACATTACCTTAACTACTATCAATCTATCACTCATCCTTTTAACATCTGCCACACATTCTTTTAAATTTGCATCCAGTACAACTCCCACGCCATTTCTTTTACCATCACCTCCACAATAATAAAACTTATATCCATCTCCAATTTCTCTAGCTTTCGTACCTCTCCACTTTGTCTCCTGCACACAAGCTACATTTATTCGTCTCTTTTTTAATACAGCCGCTAACTCCCTTGATCTACCAGTCATCGTTCCTACATTCCAACTTGCATACCTTAACCTCATTTCCCGGGCTTGCGTCTTACGTTGTCCCCGCCCGGGGTGGTGCAACAACCCTTGCCAATTTGTCACAGAAGCCGGGTGCTGCCCCTGCGCGTCGCTTCGGGGGGACGCCCTAGTCCTGTCGTACTTCTTATTCTTACTGGCCATGCTGCTTAGAGTTTTGGCAAATGTTTTATGGCCGGCCGCCCGCCTGACGCCAACCCTCTTTGGGAATGCTATTGTTAATGTTAATGTAAGGGATAGAGAGGGAATGGGTTTTATGGTAGGGATGGATGGGGAAGGAGATTATGGCCAATTGGTGTGGATACTACAGTCACGGAAGGGAGGTTTTTAGTGCCTGTAGTAGCTCGGGGGGTCGAGGCCGCGTACTCGAAGCCCTATTCTATGACTGGCCTCATCAATAGATAGGAGCATCCCCTGACACTATGCTTCAAATATTTTGTAATAATATTAACTAAAATATTTATCATTACTAAGTGGGGTACAAAAATAATAATTGTAGATTTGTTTGTAAAAACCGAAAGTCATTGTGATCCATCGTTTTTTTTCTTACAGTATTGTGATATTTTGGGTTTTGTCAATATTATACGCACAGACTATTTAATTTCCCCACAAATGCAATCATTGGTTGTATTACCGATTACTAATTTAATTAAAAAAAAAAAACTTAAAAATTAAGACAAAATTCGTACACAAAATGATAATGCACCCATTATTGTGTAGATTTGGATAAGTAATCTGTGATCAAATTGTACACTTCTAGGAGCAATTTGTAAAATAATTTGTAGAATCCTGTCCATATTGTATAGCTTAGATTAAAATCACTACAAATACATGTTTTATATAAAGCGCCATAAGGTATATAGAGTAAATGCACCCATATTCAATATAATATTGTGATAATTAAAGATATAATACTAATACTGCCGAATGTTATAATATAGATTAACCGCCGAATGTTCATACACTTAAGGTCGCCTTATGTCGTTTAAGGCCGCCTTATCTGTCAAAATTGTATAGCGAAAATTAATATAAAAAGCCGTTAAAGTTGAGCAGCGTTTGACCATTCGGACGTAAGACACTTATGTCTTTTAAGGCCACCTTATCTGTCAAAATTGTATAACGAAAATCAATGTTTCTTACATTTAAGTTGAGTAGCGTTTGACCATTCGGGCGATAAAGTAATAAAACATAACTTCTAAGATAAGAACTGATATAGGTTGCAGAAAGTTGCTGGATGCAAGTCGCTTCCAACAGGTTGATCTTAACATTTTTGGGTAGGCCTATGTCCAGCAAACGTCCTGTGACTGATAACGATGAAGTTAAACTTAAAAATATAAACTACAAAAGAAATTGACACGGTTTTGTCGTGTTTCATTTGCGTTAGTTGAATTCATTTGAATGTTTTTATATTCATCAAACTTGTTTTCCAAAACTTGTAAAATGGTGTATTTACTCAGTAGTGTATGAATTTTTATGCCAGTGTTTATAATTTTGAGTGAGTTAATTACTTTATAATTAAGCAGTATAATTTCCACATTTATTTTAAGCACTGACTATACAGAACCATTAGATTATGATTTTTTTATTTATTTTTGTGTGTGCAGATTTACATACCTATGGAATATTGTAAACGGAAGAAAGACAATTTTAATTTATTTTACAATAAAGTTTGTAAAATAAATTAAAATGATGTTTGAAACAGAAGTCGCCTCTGGTCTAGTGGTAGTGAATATGAGCTTTGGACCAGGAGGTTTCGGGTTCGATGACCATCCTGCATTCTGTATGCTTCATATGGGGGTTGTCGTCAGGTCGTAAAAACTGCGCCGACCCTCCATTAAAGTGGCATAAGGGAGGGCAGAAAGAAAGGTGTTCAAAATAAGATTTTGTTAATTTTATAAAATAATTAGCAGTTGGCAACTCCACACCATTCTATTCCACGTTCTTCGTTTTTAATATTCCATATTGTTATTTTAATTTTATACTTTATTACAAGCTTACTAAAGATCAGTTTCGCAAAATATCTAAGTAGAATGCCGTTACGAAATCGAGACATCGAATGGCGCATGAAGTGCTGGGTCCAATATGTTTTTGCTTATTGTAAATATTATGTAGTTAGGTACCACGTATTGTACAGTGTATGTATGTAAGTTTGTACATATTGTTAACCTCGTTAAATAAAATATTTTTTCATCTAGCTGTGTTTTTATAGAAATCCTAAGTCCTATACACGGACATAGAAAAAAAGGGGACGAAGCGCTAGGAATATTGAAAGTGGAGCAGGGTTTTCTGCCGATCCAATCTATGAATACGTAATGGTGGCGACTAAGGGCGACTTGCACCACTATTACTAACCTACGGTTAGTCCTAACCTCAAGTTAAATTGAAATAGAAATATATGAAGGACATGTAATTCGTTACATGTAATTAATTTAATGTCACCATATATTATCTATAATTAGATGTAGTACATTATATGCTAAGCTCTATACGTTATTACTCTAAGATTATATGTTATGAATTACATGTCCTTCACATATTTCTATTTTAATTTAACTTGAGGTTAGGACTAACCGTTGGTTAGTAGTAGTGGTGCAAGTCGCCCTAAGTGTGTTGAGGCGCGTTTGTGTGCGTGTAGGCGAGACGATGTCCTCGTTTTTTTATACGTCCGTGGTCCTGTACGAAGAGTGATTACCGCGACCGGTTTTAATAAACGAAGTGTGGAATCGCGAAAATTAACCAATGAAATTAACGTCACACTGAACTCCCGTTTTCGGTGACGTCACACGACGGCGCATGTTTAACCTGTATTTTCTCTATACCTTGTGTTGTGCCTAGCCGCCCTACAATAGATTGATAAAAGCAAGAGAAAACTGAAGTCGATACTAAGTTTTTGTTAAGCAATAAAAAAGTAGGTAAAGTTTCACAAAAAAAAAACTAAAAAGCTTTTAAAATACTAGAACTTTTCTTGTTTTCTTTTCATTTTCAGGTTAAACTCAATTTTGTTCTTAAAAATAATAAAAGACTTAAAACTGCTTTCAACAGTTTTAGCCATTGTTTCGATCGTTACACTCGATGGAGACGAGCAGTGAAGGTATCTTTGTAGTTGTTCCGTCAATTTAATTTGTTTTTATTGTAGATCAGAGAGTACATTTGACCATAATCTTACCGATCCCAAAGACATTCAACAGTAGGTACATAGACGGGACAACCGCGCGAAACTTGTGATCCAAAACTTGTGACCTCGTGGTCATAAGTCGCTCAGTCCTATTTTAAACATACGCGTGCTAGGTCATGCGAACGTAATAATGTTTAGACAATAAAATTGTCTTACGTGATTATTGAACATTCATAGAACATTCTAGGGTGTAAATAATAAGCGTCCTCGCATTGTAATTAGTGGTGGCGTTACTGACATTTATTATTATTATTATATTAAATCTTATTGACAGACCTTTGCTATATATGTAAGTTTACTTATTTTTATTGTTATTGCGTTATCCCACTATATTGTGGGGTCGGTGTTACACCCTCTATCACAGGCATAGCTAAGGACTAATATAGACGAGGACGAAGTACCATCAGCGAGGCCCCTTTTCATTCTTTCCCAAGATCTACCCAATAAAAGGGGCTTCAAGCAAGGGCCCAAACAAACAAGCTTTTAAAATGACGTTCTTTTTCGAGCGTAAAAGTGATCAAATAGGCATCTGTGGTAAAGTCTGAGGGCATCTCATATAAAGGGGCTTTGCGAGGCCTCTTGAAGTGCTCACTTCGTCCACGTCTAGCTACATCACTGCTCTCTATAGCGAGTTGCTGAATAGATTCGCCTTGTTTTAACGACTGCCTCACTGTCTAGCGTCCAACCATCCTGTGGGGAGGAGGATCCAGTCCCGGGCAAATCGTGTTAGAAACAGTAAATCAGAACCGACCTGGGAATCGAACCCTGGACCTCCCGATTCACATATATGATGCCACTAGATGAAGAAGGCGAATTAAATAAGTTATGGCTTTGTTTTAGCCCTTCTTACTCCTTATGCTCTCCTCTAGGGCTAAGCGAACCGTTGATCCAAGTTTGATCTTCAAAGGCTGCACTGCAGTCCTGTGAATTAATAAATAAATAAATAACACCCAACAGTCACATACATAGTCATGACCCCACACTAAGATCGAGTTTTGTGTCGTGGGTATCAGGAACTACGAGAGACTTTCGGTCTCACAACACCCAGACCCGAAACAAATATCTGTAGGCCATACAAACATTTGTCTCGGTGCGGGAATCGAACCCGCGGCCGCTCGCTTCACAGCCGGCTACTCGCCCGCTGGGCCACGGAGGCTGTCAGTTGACACAGTCACACAATTGAAAATGAATTTTTTATTAGTCATTCGAAACGAATTCGCTGACAAACACTTGGACGAAAGGCAATTCAATTCGAATTCCGTAAAATGCACAGAGCACAGCACATCGAAAGCGGACAATTAGATGTTCTTATTGGTCCGTAACCAGACTGCAACATAATTACTAACCTACCACAGACGCTTCAAGTTAACAATCTTGTGCACTCAGCGTTGTGTTTCGTCTTATCGCGATTTATTCCAACCGTACACCGTTCGTTTTTATCTTTCCCGTTGGCAGAACAAAGTTGTTCTATTGTTGCGATTTAGAAAATTGTGCTTACACACAATAATTACAGAGAGTACTTAAGTAGTTTGTTTTGAATAGTTTAGATTTTAAATGTGTTTGAAGCTTCCAACTGCCCTTATCCTACTCATCCCACCAGTGGCGAAGGATAAAAATTTTCAAAACGGAAGACGATGCAGCATTTTCTTCTAATTAATGCCTATTTGTCAAACCGATAATTATGCAAAGGTAAGCCGCTAGGAATCATATTGTATGAACGCTTCGCCACTGCATCCTACTACAACTTCGGGCCGATGTAACGCTCTTTATTATCTTAAGGATTCGGTTTTGTTTTTACGTTCTCTCGAGCCGCTTACCTGAAGTCAACTTACTTTGGAGGATCTAGATTCTAGTAGCGATAAAATGACTTTAAAAACCTATTTGCCCCATCTAGATTCGAACCCAGAATATCCGGTCCACAGCCTCCATAGTACACTGGAACTAGACCAAGGGGGCGACAAATAAAATACTGCAGACGTTTTAGATAATTTACAGACACAATTTATGTACTGAAATTGCAAAGTTGATCCATAGTATGCTATCATTACAACATGGTGTGACAATTCGCGGCAAAACCGATTTTCGTCGCTCCAACCATCAGCTACAGTTTGCCGGCTGGGTGGCCACTGACCTAAGATTCTATTGTCTGATTCGAGTTATTCCCTGAGCATCCGTTGAGAAACCGACGCAGCATTCGAATTAAACCGTGTTGGGCACGATAAACCGCCACTAGTCAGGTCGTCGTCCGTTATTTTCCGTGTCGCTACGCGTCTAATGGCCGCCATTACCGCGCCCGTGAAATCGTGATGCCGACCGCCGCGCTGCCCACAAAACGTATAATGCTCCATTTTTCTGGTTTCCTTGACGCTTCTGTGACTTTGGTATTTTTGTGGACATTCTTACGAGATTTTTATTTGGTATCTGTTAACAGCGAACTCTATGTCCTGATATAAAATGATTACAGGATTAAAGATTGTCTATTGGAAACTTGGAAAACTCATTAAATATTACGGTAGGTACATACATAGGTATCTAATTGACATATTGTTTATATGGTAGTCAAGACCAAATGGAATTCTGAAAAGATGTTTTCCAGCATTATCATCATCATCATCATCTTTCGCTTCCTTGATCTAGCGCTGTTTTTTTTTGGCAACTAGTGGCAACGTTTATTATCTATGGATTGTGTATCTGCAGATATCCTGGGTTCAAATTCAGCAAAGTTGTTTTTCTAACACTATTTGCTCGGGAATTAATCCTTTTTTTTTCGGGTACGGCAAAGCGACTACACTGCACCTGATGGTAAGCGTAGTGTAGTCCAAAAAAACTAGCGACCACTGACAAACACTATGTTTATCAGTGGTCGTCAGAATCATGCTGGCCTATTTATGCTTCTTCACACTCCGAATCTGAAGAATATGAGCGGTTGGCATTGTCTGCCAACTAGTCTGGCTGCCTGTCTAGCCGGCCGTAAAAACTACGTCTGCTTGCTGGACTGATACAATCAGGGTGATGACACGGTCCTCCATAACAGAGTATATAGGCAAAGCTACCAACCGCCAAACATGTAGACTACAAGATCTTTGCTCGCTGCCAAGAAGACTGATGTCGTTGACGACCTATTGTATACCAACATCTCAATAATCACTATAACTCTGCCAAGACGCATCATGACTGAGAAGAAGATCACTTATGTATGGTTTTATTATAGAGACAGCATTTGGTTTGTGAACAACAAAATCCATTGGCATAATGGTACGTCGCGTCGCGTATATACTTTATAATGTTCACTTCTTACTACTAACATAACAACATAAGCTCACGCCTGTATCCCTGAAGGGGTAGGCAGAGGCGCCCTAGCGTACTAGAGCACCCACATTTCTCCGAGCTTAGTTCCGTCCCTGATGTGATAGGGGGCGAGCCTATCGCCATATCGGGCACAAATTCCAGACTCCGGGCTGATACGGAAAAATCCAATATCACTTTGCCCGAGGATCAAACCTGAGACCTCAGGTTCGTAGTCGTACCGAAATACAACCACGCCACCGAGGCAGTCTTCTTCTTATTACTAATTTACTACTAATCATTCATAATTCAATGTTATGTGTATATTGTAATTATCTTCTTGCGTATTATATAAAAAGGCACAAATTCGATAAATTAAACAGCATGATTGTAAGATTTACCGTTGATAGTGAATGTAAAAGGCGCGCAAGAAAGCAAGACAACGCTGCAAACTGTGCGCTCTGCTGCGTCGCCACGGCGAGTAGGCAGCGTTCTAATGAAAGATACGCGATAAATTTTAATTACATCTAGCTGTCTAATTACAGAGCCGCTGCTCAAGTAAAAATGTGATTATGCACCGGTCTGCCGTCGTAAGTCATTGACTGGTTATGGACAATTTGATCGGATGTTATGCGCAGCTGCCGCTTCATGGTTGACGGAGACGCTCCACCGTCGCATTTGCATGTGCCATTTACGCCTTCTGTGCTAGCAACTAGTCTAGCTTGTAAGGAATTTAGAGATAGTGACTGCCTCAGTGGCGTGGTTGTATTTCATTATGACCACCATTCTGAGGTCTCGGGTTTGATCCCCGGATCGGGCTGGATTGGATTGTTCCATATCAGCCCGGAGTCTGGAATTTGTGCCCGATATGGCGATAGGCTCGCCCCCTATCACATCTGGGACGGAACTAAGCTCGGCGAAATGTGGGTGTTCTAGTTCGCTAGTGCACCTCTGCATACCCCTTCTGTGATACAGGCGTGAGCTTATGTTTAGATAAGTCTGCTGTTTTATCTATCAATCGGAATTCAGTAGTGGTGTTTACTGCTAACTTCCACGCTAAACACAGCTATAGTGATCCATAACGTGTCAGTTCAATGCTATGGCAAAATTATTCTTACTGGCTAATTCTTTTCAGTGGTGTGAATAGACATTCCGATCAGGGTAGACAAAAATCTTACACAATTATTTTCTTCAACTTTTGCTACACCATCATAGTGATTATCATATCTGTGTCGATTTCAAATAATCCGGGCATTCCTATTTTGAAAATCTGTATTTATTCATTTGTTTTTATGGAAATTGCAAATTAAGGTAGACAGTGTCTTTATGTCTATATGGACTGCACGCCACTACCTGTGTAAGAGTAATTTTTCAGCTCGCAGAATAAAGCTGGTAGTATATTGTTGACAGGATCTTTGTTCAGTAGAATCTATACTAACGACGTTTACTCTCCCAGATTCCAAATCTTGGCAATAAAATGCTCATTTGGACTTTGATCATGTAACGCGAGTGCACTGGCCGCCATGCAAATTTAGTGACTCATCTAATTCTTTATTTATATAACAGTACATCTGGTTTTTACTTGAGCATGTCTAACAAAAAAGCTATTTTACAAGAAATGTTGAGCGCACCTGCAAAAAGCTATGAAATGCCTCAAGATGGCATGGCATCTGGTGACTCATTTATCTCAATGATTGCAAGTTTTAGTTTTACGAAGAAGTCATCACGACAAATAGTTTTATTAGCTAAAGCCGGCTGTGCTTTAGTCCAGTGGTCGCAGCATACGGCCTGCGAGGCCACTACGTGTGAGGATCAAGTAACTTACCTTAGTATGAGTTTTTCTCGATTCTCGAAATCGACGATAGTTTACAGTTTCTCCATATATTTAGTTCGTTGAAGTATTCGCAAAGTGGCGCTGCTAGTCATATCATATGTATGGACAAAACGCAAACTATCGGCGTCAAAATAAACTCGTACTAGGGGTACAGTTTGTCATATCTGTATTTATTATGGCTTTACTACTACTTCTTGCCTCGGTGGTCGGAAAATGCGAACGTCATTGAACTATACCAACGTCAACTACCCATGACCTATCACCCATGCAATGACATTACATAACCATAGCCATCTCGTTCCAGCGTATAGCATCATGAGCGGCTACGATAATTGGTGAAGGAAATTAAAGGGGCTATCAAGCAAGTTTCCATAAACAATAATCTCAAACGTCAGTGTCGACCACTTGTTACAATGCGAGAGCGTTTATTACAATTTACACCCTAGAATGTTCTGTGAATGTTCAAGATACACGTAAACATTTTATTATGTAAACGTTGTTACGATGGCACGACCTAGCGCGCGTATGTTTCAAATACGACTGAGCAACTTATGTCCACGAGGTCACAACTTTTGAATCACAAATTTCGCACTGTTGTCCAGTCTATGTACTCTTGAATGTTTTTGAGGAAAATAGACCTTCAGGCTTAGCTTAGCCAAGTGGCGTATGCGCTAGTCGAATAGAATAGTAAATGTATGGTAATGACATAAGAGTACGCTATATAGGTATGTCGTATATAGGTAACAGGTCGATCTGGAAATCTTTGGGGGAGGCCTATGTTCAGCAGTGGACGTCCTATGGCTGATGATGATGATGATGATGATATAGGTATGTGGCGTATACGTCACTTGGCTAAGCCTGCTTAATATTTTACCACCCCAATACCACAGGATTTCTGATGGTAACTTATTTGTAAGTCGGCTGCCTATTTCACTTAGCATAGTCTTAAGTTTGACCCCAAACCGAGCACAATGAGAAAGGAGTGGCTAAAACATTTGTATGAACATCTCATCGACAGCCCCGGGCCCTGGCTCGTATCGTGCTGATAAATGCAACAGTTTATTGCAAAGTATAATATATTTTAGAATGTTATGATCAGCTACAGCCCAGTTGGGTGAGTTACGGAATGCGGAGACAAGTGTCGGAGGTTTGAAACCAACCCCAAAAAAGGTGCACACATCTCTAAATTTGAATTATCGCTTGCTATATCGGTGAAGGAAAACATCGTGAGGAAACTTGCTTACCCGAGAACTTTTCCACAAGAATTTAGAAGTTATGTGAACTCTACCAAGCCATTAGGCCAGCGTGGTACACTAAGGCATAACCCCTCTCATTAGTAGAGGAGGCCCGTGCCCAGCAGTGGGACAGTAATATTACAGGAGTGATATTATTATGATCGTCAGTGGCGAAGCGTTTACATTTTTGAAAGGGAATCCAGTGTTGTACAGATAATTGTTTTTGCAATAAAATTCTTACGAGGGTTACTCGTAGCTATAGTTTAACATCTTTTTTGAGTGGTAGAGTCACGCTTTAGACAGTAACGTCTTCAGCACGAATGGACCGGCTCGACCGATTTGATACCACTGTCGCACAGAAAACCGACGTAAAGTGGCAGCTTGCTGTCGCGTTTCGTTCGGTGAGTAAGATTACCGGTGGCCCATTTCCCCCCTTCCTTTCCCAATCCGCTGTTCCCTCCTTTTCCATTTCCTCCTTTTATGTTGGCAACACATCCATGATTCCTTTTGTGTCTTGGGTGTCTATGGGCGGTGGAGATCACTTACCATCAGGTGACCCATCTGCTCGTGTGCCAGTCTCACCTAAAAAAAAATGTCTAACTTTATAGTTAATGGTTTTTTCAATTTATAGTCTTTTGAAATAAAACTATTTTTACGAATTCTATCACGATTAGGTTTTAATTTTTAATTTTTTATAGTCTTTTACTTCTTTCTTTCGAAGTCGAACGGAATCGCGTATGGTGCCTTCGTTACTGAGCACCATAATTATGGAAGTATGTGTTATAAAAGGAAGACGACTTTTATTTTATTTTATTGAATAAAAGGCAAATTACAGAATTAAAATTTTCACAACATTTTGTTCTGGCATAACCGTTTATGAACATGTAGCTTGTTAGTAACGAACGGTATTTGTCTCGAAATATTTTCTTATACCGATGTATTTTAAGGAAGAACTTTGTTATTGACAGGATATCCATATTTTTTTACAGCAGTGACTATCAAACGAGCAAGTGGATCACCTGATGGTAAGTGATCCCCACCGCAGTTTACTTCTTCTTTCTTTAAATGACGTCTTCCGTTAGAGGATTGATACAGTTCCGTTTCCGACTTCCCTCTATTTTCCGACATTATATTACTGTTATCCAGATCAGTTTCCCGGATATTCTAGAAATCAGACAGCAATAAACTCAGTGAAGATTTGGAATTTTAAATCGAATATTTACTTTCTCCGAGTCATTTTTTACAAGAAAATCTATGCTTAGTCTGTCTGTCTGTTTTTCTTGTAAAAAATGGCTCGAACAAAGTCAAAGTTCGATTTAAAATTCTAAATCCTCAGTGAGTTTGTTTCTTTGACTTAGACTTAGTCGAAGTCCGCTCTATAGATAAATGAAGAAATAGCCTTAGAGAAATGTGTAGCCCTAAATTCGAATTTGCGATATAGATATATAAGTACATATTGGTATTCCGTTATGCCGACGCTAAATTAATTTATGATACCAAAGCTAACAGCGTATAACTTTAGCGTTTAAGTCATATTAACATCTATAAATGCTACCTATTTTCGAACAAGCAATTGAACAAGTCACGTGTTATAAAAGGTAAACAACTCGATACATTAAGCATCGAGTATGCGTCAAAAAGGTCAACAGAGCATTTCTAAAGACAAATAGATGTAATTTCCCAGGCAGGTGTAGCGCGCGCACCCGGCGTCACCTGCGATGTCATGCACCTCGTCCACCTCGCGGCCACGGTGGATGAGCGCGCGACGGCGCGTGGCACGCGGGTCGACGCCTCTTGAATCCTCCCATCTTGGTTATGGTTGTAATTGATGGGGCCATATATCCCGTTTGAATGGGATAATCCTTGTTTTTGATACTCTGCACCGATTGAGATCTTCGGAAGTCGGAAAGGTGAGGAAATACCGGTTTGAGAAAGCCCGGCAAATTTGGATACGTACGTTTAAACCATTCAAAAATAACTACGTATAACAACTTCTAAGTAGGCTTTTTAAACAAATAAGAAAATAGTTACTTAGAAATATATAAAATAGTCGCCTCCTTGGTCTACTAGCAGCATGTATAAGCTGTGGATCGGGAGGTCCTGGGTTCGATTCCCAGGTCGGGCAAAGTAAATTTTCTAATTGAATTTTCCCGGGACTGATCCCTCATAGAGGGTTGACGGTTGGTCGTAAAAACTAAGCCAAATCGTCTCTGCAACATGCTTGAAAAAGTCTGTTGCGCCGACCCCACATTAAGGTGGGATAAGGGGAGGTAGAAAGAAAAAGTAATATATAAAATAATTTAACTTTTTATTCGAGAGTTTTTTTTGTAAATATGGAAAGACGGTTTTTTTATAAGAATTTCAAACACAATGTAGCAGTAGGTAATTAGGACCACGAAACATATTGCTTCTGTCCTGTGATTAAGGACCATCCTATTTATAAATAAAATTATGGCTACAGTCATACTGTATTAATACAGCTCTTTCACATTTTCAAGTCTTAAAATTCAAGTATTTTTATTAAGTCGCCAAAGAGCATTGTTTTGATAACATTCTTTAGTTTAATTGGATGTTATTTCATGCTCCACACGCCACATGTTAAATTACGTATATAGATGATCAGCCAATGTATTTTACTTTCTTTATCTCTAAGAGAAATTGTGGAGAACTGAAATTTAATTAACAAGTTACTCGTCGGAATTGGTTAAATACGAGCTTCTTTTTTGTTCTTGCGAGATCATGCAATACTGTAATTGAAACACCAAACGTCACGAAAGCAATGTTTCTGTCATGTTTTAATGATTTACGTGGTCTTTGTAGGGATTAGCTGGTTTGATATGAGCGTGCAATAAAGAGCTATTTAGATGGAGTTTATGCCCCTTACTTATAAAAATATTTAAGTGCTGCTTATCTTTAACCATAGGTTGTCCCATTCATTTTTAAACAATGTAACGTAAGGAAAAAAGTGACAGGCTATTCTTAGCGAAAAGATAAGCGAAAATGTTTTTATAAGTGAGGCACTATAGCACGATATAAACAATCACTCTGACTAAGAAAGACATGTCTTTATGTGAAAGAAAAATAACATAAATAATCCATAACATAACATAAGCTCACGCCTGTATCCCCGAAGGGGTAGGCAGAGGCGCACTAGCGAACTAGAACACCCACATTTTGCCGAGCTTAGTCCAGTCCCAGAAGTGATAGGGGGCGAGCCTATTGCCATATCGGGCACACATTCCAGACTCCGGGCTGATATGGAAAAATCTAATATCACTTTGCTCGACCCGGGGATCGAACCCGCGACCTCAGAACCGTAGTCGTATCGAAATACCACCACGCCACCGAGGTAGTCAAATATAATAACATCTAATAAATTTATAATAGGTACTCGTTATGTGAGAACGTTTTCTCTAAAGTACCTAGATACTTACTTGCTACTAAGCTCAAATGTCTGGCCATAATTTAGATTGCGAATATCGTTTAAATAACAAAAAACGTTATTAATCAAGTCCTCATCACCTTGACGTCTCTTTTATATTTCTTTAATGGATTTTTACATGGTCCAGTAGAAGGAGTCTATTCTCGGAACACTTTTCGATTACCTACTGACGTACATACATGCGTATGTAATAAGTCATCTATAGGTACTTACTTGACTGCCTCGGTGGCGTGGTTGTATTTCGGTACGACTACCGTCCTGAGGTCTCGGGTTCGATCCCCGGGTCGGGCAAAGTGATATTGGATTTTTCCATATCAGCCCGGAGTCTGGAATTTGTGCCCGATATGGCGATAGGCTCGCCCCCTATCACATCTGGGACGGAACTAAGCTCGGCGAAATGTGGGTGTACTAGTTGGCTAGTACGCCTCTGCCTACCCCTTTGGGGATACAGGCGTAAGCTTATGTACTTACTAAATTAATTTGTTAGTTTGTTTGTTCATTGGGAATTATAAATTATACGTATCTGAATCGGTGGCAGAGTTGTATTGCGTGTGTGGTACGTCTACTGTCCTGAGGTTCAATCCCCGGATCGGGCAAATTGATATTATTATTTTTTTCTATTCAATATCAGTCTGGAGACTGGACTCTGGAATTTGTGCCTGATATAGCGATAGGCTCGCCCTCTATCATATTCTTAATCTGGGACGGAAATGAGCTCGGCGAATTTTTTTGAGTGGTAGAGCCACGTTGTAGACAGTTACGTCTGGGCACGAATGGGCCGACTCGACCGATTTAATACAACTGTTTCACAGAAAACCGACGTAAAGTGGCAGCTTGCTGTCGCGTATCGTTCGGTGAGTGAGTTTGGCGGTGGCCAGATTCCCCCTTCGCTTTTCCGATCGATATTCCCTCCTTTAAGGTTGGCAACGCATCCATGATTCTTTTTTGTCTTTGGTCTTGTTCGTCTATAGGCAGTGGAGATCACTTACCATCTGCTCGTTTGCTAGTTTCTTCTATAAAAGAAAAAAAAATAAAAGTGGGTGTTCTAGTTATCTAATTCGCCTCTGCCTACCCCTTCATGGTGAGTCTATGTACGTATGGAATCTAAAAAGGAACTCAATTTTTTTCCGCTTTCCATTTGAACCATAAGAGCAAAACAGGATAGAAAAAAGTCCATTACGGACATACAAAGTAGTTTTCACCTGTTACACTAGCAATTTCATAAAGGTTACTTGTTAATTGGAATCGTGGAAGGAGGGTGCATAATGTGGCCTCATAGCGTGACGACTGACGACCGAGAGCCACAGCGCTTAGTTCTTACATAGCTATTCGATAGAAATGCCACCGCCATTGTTTTTGTTCGGAATTCTACTGCGAGATGGTGCGTAGCTATTTAGAAGAGCCATTGAAGTATTCAACTAAATTACATCCCGCAATATAACAGCAGAAAATATCGGAAATCCGGTGGATATTAGAATAGAAGTAAATTGTAATGTTGCTTTGCTTTTATGGAACATATAATTCTTTGTCCGCGTGATTTATGATTACGGCTGCTAATTTGTGCTTAGGATCATAGTGAAGACGGTGTTTTAATAACCGTTCTATCCATTTAAACTGTATTAAATCAAAATGTACGTACACTGTTTATTAACTGCACAAATTACCTTAATTATTTTCAGGTCATAAACAAAAATAACTTTAAATTTTCAGTAACTAGGTAACTATAATACAGTTGCCGGTGCTAACAGAATTCCCGCCCCAACTCCGCCATTTTGAAGACCGTGTGAATCTTAATTCGAATATTTAAAATAAGAACAAGCAGCACTGCTCCAGATAAAAATAATAAAGATTTATAGCCACGAAGTTCATAACCTGATGTCAAAGGTACCTACGCAATGTTGTCCATGTATTATTATAATCATAATTAATGTACCAAGTAAAAATATTCTTTCATTAAAAATACATTCATTACAAGTACACGAGTTCCGCAAAGTATACGGTACTAATTAAAGTTCCAACACATTTTAGTTTATTCAAACACAACTATTTAAATATATAAAGAGGATACATTTACATTCTATTGTATCATAAATTCGTGGTTATGCTTTAGATCCTTAATCCTCGATCGTTAATAATAATTGTACATAACATGGCGTATCAAGCACTCTTGCTCAGGACTGGTGGTCGCTCAGCCATGACGGAGACGCGGTTGATGACCGCTAAGATGCTTCACGAACGAAAATTTTATACAAAGCTACCACTGTTGACGTAGGAATATAGCTGTTGGTAATTTTAACAGATATTTTAAAATTTAACTCAAGTTTTTGGGGCATCGAACTCACCTCGTGGTGTTTTTAGGTTATGTTAGAAAAGTAGGGTTAACTTTAGATATTGCTTTTTGATTCGTGGGACTTACATGTTCCTCATGGTCAAACAAGAAAGTATAGACTTTAAAAGCATAATATGCTTTTAATGACGAAGTACACTGAAATGTATGTGTTTTTGAGTGGTAGAGCCACGCTGTAGACAGTAACGTCTACAACACGATTGGGCCGGTTCGACTGGTTTGATACCAAGGTCTCACAGAAAACCGATGTAAAGTGGCAGCTTACTGTCGCGTTTCGTACAGTGACTGAGATTTTCGGAGGCCCATTTCCCGCCTCATTTTCCCAATCCCTTTTCCTTTACCTTCCTTCCTCCTTTTAGGTTGGAAACGGAATCATGATTCTTTTTGTGTCTTGGATGTCTATGGGCGGTGGAGATCACTTACCATCAAGAGACCCATCGGCTCGTTTGCCAGCCTGGACTATAAAAAAAAACGTTCGCATTCTAGCGCCTTAAATCTATTGTTTACAATTACATAACATTTTGATTCGCTGGAAGTACGGTTTCAGCGGAATTTTAATCCACTCGAAGATGTCAATATTCGTATTGCTATGTATACCAAAGAGATTTAATATTACTAACTATAGAAAGACAAGTTTTCATTCTAAAAGATTGATCTCAAACCTCAGTACCGCCATCAACCACTTATTACAATCTGAGGGCAATTATTACTATTTGCACCCTAGAATGTTCTGTGAATGGTTAAGAATCACGTAGGACAAGTTTATTCTCTCTATAGTATTTCGCAGGCTAACCTGGCGCGCTTATATTTCAAATAAACTAAGTGACATATGACCACTAGGTCATAACTTTTGGATCACAAGTCTTGTGCTCCCGTCTATATACTGTTGAATGTCTTTGATGTTATTATATTGTGAAATATTCATTCAGAGTCTCGCAGAATCTACTTTCCGCGATATTTGCCATTTGGTCAGTTTGTCTTATTTCATAGAACTTATGTATGGTCGTTCTCAAATCTCAACAATTCGATATCTTATCTTAATGGTGGATTGTATTTCGAACTTAGAAAATACCGGAGCTGCATGTGACCTAACTGGGTAATAAAGATATTACTTTCCATTTGTATTTGAAAATGGCATATATTTTATCAGGAGAACGCTTATAGTTCTAAACGCAACGTTAGTTTGTTGATAGTTTGGAATAGTGGTATTTAGTGACCATATTTTTCGACGCAGAACCTGGTTGAGCTGGTCTAAAAGAGCTTTATGTCAATGCAATATAATAGGAGCGTAGAAGACGTCAAAAATCTCGTCAGGAACGATGTTGATGACGTCTTTGTCACTTGTACATGAATGTAAAGGTCTTTCTGACTGACTCGACTAAATTTAATAGTCCAGGGTCGATAATTTTTAAAACCAAAAAAAATCATAGTAGGATGAAACCCATTAGAAAAGGAGGGAAATATTATAAAAATGAAAGGAAAAATAATTTACGGGCGATCTGTGGTCGGGAAGGGGGTGGGGATGAGTTTTTAAGGGTAAAAAACGGTTTTTCTCGATTTCCGTCAAAACTAAAAGTCCTATCGAAAAAAGTCAAATGGCAAAGTTGTAGATAATAAAAAGATCTAAAACTTTTGTATTTACACTTTTTTCACATAACCTCAAAATTTATGTGAAAAATTCAAAAAACCAAGTTTTTGGTTTTTTATTTTTATCTTTTACAATTTTTTTTATTTTTTAACGAAATTTTGTGAAAACTTACCTTTTTATGTCCCAAATACGCTGTAATTTATTCGATTAAAAATATTTCTTTTTTCACCTTATTTTGAATTAATATCGAAAAAACACCCTAATTTTCAATCGAAAATTCACCCGTCAAAATATCAGCTTTTTTCAAAAAGTTGGTATGGTTTCTGTTCGTTGAAATCTCTACTTTCCGATGGTGAAAAAAAAAACATATATTACTATGGTAAATCTTCTCAGAAAATGCAATTGACTTTGACAACTTCGATGAATAAAAGCTGATGTCAAAGTCTCAAATTTTTTGTATTTATTGTCGATTATTTTCTTGCTGGATACCACTAAACGATTCAAAGCTGATTTTTTTATTGCATACACTTGCTTATCATCTGCCTTATTGCAAATGATACAAACAGATTCATCCATACTGATAATCTGAAAAGACAAAATCGAATTAATAATGTCTTCACTATTTAATCGTGAATAAACTCCCATGAAAAAAAATTTTTAAAGAAATAAATGTCAAAATGTATGAATAATATATTATAAATCTATAAAAAATTTATAAAATATATATGAAAATCGGCCAAAAGTTTGTTTTATTAAAAATATATCTACGATATATATTTTATATATTTTTTATAGAATTTAAATATATTTTTTATGTATTTTGAAATATATATTTTTTCATGGGATTAACTAAATTTGTTTGTGCAAAATTAAGGAGATTATTATTTTTTTATCTTGTACAAAAATATCATTTAATTTTAATCTTTAGGTTATGTTACGTTAAGCATACTATTTTTTAAAGAAAATATTACGATTTTTTATGGTTGAGTTGATTGATACAGATAAAAATAGAGATAGTATTTACCTTTCTATGCAGATTCGAAAAGTTTTTTTGTTTTTTTAAGTAAACTTGTCACAATTATCTTCAAGAAACTCAGCGTGCACGTGTATTTTTATAAACGATGTTGTATACTGTACTGTATTTCGAATACTGGTTAGGCTAGCAGTTGTAACAGCTGCTACGAAATATATAGTATATAATACTAGGTATGTATGTAGTAAAACCCAGACCCGCCTAGCCCCTTCCCCACTTCTCCACGAAATACCTTTTGATGGGCTACAATTTTTCGTAGGTCACTCAGGTATATCTACTCAGGTACATATATATAATTTATCTCAAAATAGTTATAAATAGGCATCTACGCATATAATTTAAAGAAAATTAGACAACTTTCTCCAAATATTGTAGATGTCTTATTAAATATTAATTTAATTAACTTATTTGTTTCTTAATTATAGTAGTATATTTTTTTTTTGCAATTTTTTTGTTATCAACGTCACATGAAATCTAACGTTTTTCGAGTAATTAAAGTGTAAATTTTAATAAATAGCTCAAAATTATTTATAATAATAAAAAAAAAAATTTCGAATTCAAGTTTTTTTTGAATTTTTGCATTTTCGGAGAAGATTTACCATAGTAACATATTTTTTTTTTCACCATCGGAAAGTAGAGATTTCAACGAACAGAAACCATACCAACTTTTTGAAAAAAGCTGATATTTTGACGGGTGAATTTTCGATTGAAAATTAGGGTGTTTTTTCGATATTAATTCAAAATAAGGTGAAAAAATAAATATTTTTAATCAAATAAATTACAGCGTATTTGGGACATAAAAAGGTAAGTTTTCACAAAATTTCGTTAAAAATAAAAAAAATTGTAAAAGATAAAAATAAAAAACCAAAAACTTGGTTTTTTGAATTTTTCACATAAATTTTGAGGTTATGTGAAAAAAGTGTAAATACAAAAGTTTTAGATCTTTTTATTATCTACAACTTTGCCATTTGACTTTTTTCGATAGGACTTTTAGTTTTGACGGAAATCGAGAAAAACCGTTTTTTACCCTTAAAAACTCACCCCCACCCCCTTCCCGACCTCAGATCGCCCGTAAATTATTTTCCCTTTCATTTTTATAATATTTTCCTCCTTTTCTAATGGGTTTCATCCTACTATAATTTCTTTTCACTTTTCATTATTTTTAAAGGCTTCTACCCTGGTCTATAACTTCAGAACGATGCTTAGATAATGTAGTGAGAGGTGGACTAACAATCTCGATAGGCGCAATTTCTGTTGATTTTGCAGGGTAAAATGTCAAAGTAACAACGACCTCCCTTAATACCTAGTCACCTTAAGTCCTTTGCTGGTGGTAGGATATTCGTATCCGCCCAGATGGCGACCACTAAACATAGTGTTAAAACTTGCCATAGTGACCAACACTCCTTGTGTGGTTCGCGTTCCAGGATCAGCTAGTGTATCTTCGATTCTCTAAAGGGTCTTGCGACATGACTTGATGGTTGCTTGGGGCGGTCCCTGTGTCTGCATCGGTCATCTGCCTGTCTTATCGCAAGGCCATCGATTTGCTTTTTTCCACTTCGGAATGCGAGAAAGTGCAGACGACTAATATTAACAAAACGTCCATTAAAAGTCCATTGAAATCACTGCTTGCTGCTCACTTTACTTTTTATGAGTGTAACTGTGAAAGTATCCGAGTTCATACAAAACGTCAACCAACGACCGAATAAAAAATATAATGACCACAAAGCGGCGACATATTTAACCCACATTCTTGATCTTCTTTGTTACTGTCTTTGGCCCTTTGAACGCTCTTTCCAAGCGGATTGTTATGTGTTTACGTGTGTGACTAAATTATATTAAAAACGTCAGATCCGCTTTCAAAGAGTTACATAAGCTTTTTGATGATCAGAGTCGTTACGAAACGAATATGTATAAAGTTATCTAGTATGTCCGTGAGTTTAAAGCACTAAGATTATAGTGTTTTAAAATTATAGTCTAGGTTCTACAATGTGCTGAATTTTAATCGGTACATACTAATCTTTTATTACATAATATGGTGTTTACTTCAGTTTATCAGATATTTTTTAATTGAAATTACTTAATTCGAGATGTTGATGATTGATATGGGCTAGGAAGCTAATAAAATATATAGAGGTATAATAAAAATACGAGAAGGAATATTTAATAAAAATACCGTAATTACAGGTTTCTTATCTGTATTTTCTTGGTGGTTGAAAGTGGATTACGTAAATAAATAATTAAAGATAATAACAATATTATAAAGAAGCAAAGTCATACACCAACTGCAGTATTAACTTGTAGTCACTGTAATGGCTTTATAGCAATTTGCTCGACACGAGTTTTCGTGATATCGTAACGATTGGTGGCTCTGGCTTTTTCACGGGTTTAAAAAACTGTCGCCGCGTCTCAGACCGAGGCGGCGGAGCGTGACCACTACTCATAAATTGTTGGGCCAACGTCCAGTTCTAATGGATTATTTTGTTTCATTTGTCTGTGTAAAATTAGGATTTCTAGTGATTGTATAAGACTTGTGATTATTGAAAGTAGAATTTTATTTATTAATCTTCTACCCAGTCTGTTGTTAAAGCGCGTGGCCTACACAAAACATCTATCATCTTTCTTTTTGTTCCATTGTTACATGAGCAGGAGACAATGAAAAACCTTGTTTTGTGTAAATGTTTTTAGTGGCTTTAGTGTAGCACACATTTTCTTATTCTGATAAGCTCTGCCAGGGTATTGTGACCATACAATATAATAGTAGCGGGAATTTAAATTATAATGTCGACTGTCACTTGTTCCATTAACAAGTGACAGTATTATATAAATGGTTTGTGTCTATTGAGGGCCTGACTTATAAAAACAGTTTAGCTGAGCAAATGGCTAAGAATAGGCTGTCACTTTTATCCTCGTGTCGCAACGTTTAAAAATAAAAGGGACAGGCTATTCTTTATCATTTGATCAGTTAAACGGTTTTTTATAAGTAAGCCCCTATAGGTCTTGATGTATTCTTTAATATCTCTATAATGTCATTACTAACCAGACTATTTTAATACTAAAATGTGTTTTATAAAATTTACATTCACATGCATTTTATTTTTTAAGTCAAAATACTTGAACCAAGTGCTTCTCGTCTCTTCCTTCTCATGACTTTTTGCTGTGAAAAAATTTGGGAAGCCTACATTGATTTAATAATGCGTCCATTGTATTGTGAATTCAATTTGGTTTGAATCGAAAAATACTGGATGCCAAAGATATTGATAGTTATAAAAACAAAATAGATACTTCTTAGAAATCTTTTGAGTTATATTTAGCACGTTGATTTCACGCGTACAACAAAGCTATTTTAAATATAAGCATTTTTGAATTGATTCAGTATAACAGTTTTAAAATGTGAATTGTGCAAGTAAATTGTGCGATGCTATGCAATTATGCAGTGAGGTGTTTACTCTCGTTCTAGACATTGCAAATGACTTGTAAATTGTAATAATCTTATTATCAATTCTTTAACCACAATATCTAGACATGATAATAAATCGTAGTACTTAGTTCCTTATAACAATTGATTCGATTTAGACAGAAATCCGCCCTTTCAAAGCGTAACGAAGGGTTAAGCAATGACAGGAGTCACCAGCCAGTGGGTGTGAACATTAGGAAAGGTCGGAAGGTGGATTTTCCACGCAGGTGTCCGTGTTCGATTGTCAATGGCCAGCCATGTGAGACGGTGGAACAATACCTTTCCACCAATGACTAACGATGACAATAAAGGATTTGATCTATTTATGTCAGAACAGCGGGTTTAGACAAGTGGCTTATTCGCTAGTCGAATAGAATAGTCGAATAGAATTAATGTATGGGAATGACATAAGAGTACGCCGCATATAACGTACTCTTATGTCATCCCCATACATTTATGTTATTCGACAAACATACTCGACTAGCGCATAAGCCACTTGTCTAAACCCACAGAATTGCACTACATAACTTGATAAATATACCTAGAAAGTTGCAAGAAAATAATTTTATTAATATCTACATCAATACTTAACTTTAAGCTTAGTTACCAGAATACCTTCAATGGAGAAATCCAGATCTTATTCAGATCCCCGAATTTCCTCCTATTCTTGCCTATGCAAGACTGCCTGATTTTACAGATTTATTAAATTTTGATTTATTTCATGATTACATACAGATATAACATTGATATTGCACGGCGATGTCCACATTAGGCTTTCGTGAACATCCAGGCAATTGTTTACTAGAACTAACATACATAATAATTAATTTAAAACTACACATAAGAAAGAACATGTCATCAGAAAACCGACGTAAAGTGGCAGCTTGCTGTCGCGTTTCGTTCGGTGAGTGAGATTTCCGGTGGCCCATTTCCCCCCCTCCCTTGTCCCTTTCATTCCCTCCTTTTAGATTGGCAACGCACCCATGATTCTTTTTGTCCCTTGGGTGTCTGGGCAGTGGAGATCACTTACCATCAGGTGACCCATCTGCTCGTATGCTAGTTTGTGCTATAAAAAAAAACACTTGAGTACTGCCGCCAAGCAGTGTGCAAGCACTGTTTCGTATAGATTTGAAGACAGTGAAATTAACTGTGCAAGTGGCTTAACATATTATGTTGAAGGTTGGCGAACGTTGCTGTTGAGACTGTTCATAGACAAGCGAAGCACTGAGTTACCGAGTAACCACTCACCAGTCACCAGCTTACCATTTAACGACTTGTTCGCTTTGTTACTCAAGCGAGGAATTTCGACGAAAAAGAAGATATAATTCATGGAGGCTTCATAAAATAACATTACTCAGCCACAAATACTGGACTTGAAAGTCCCGTAGGAGTGACAAGTAAACACGTACGATCCGTTAGAGACGTCACACCGTGTGGACACTCATGCATTTCTGCAATTTAGAGTGTGACATGTTGGTGCGAACTTATTTATTTATCTTGATGCTAATAAAATGTACGAGAACATGTTTTATTCCCGTTGCTATAGTTAGTCGGAGATAAGATCGCGTCCGTTACCGTAGAGAAATCACTCATAATAAAGATTTACGCTCCACATACGAACCACATCACATTACAAGCGGGAAATTGTAATTTTTATAATGTTTTATGGCGGCGTGTGACCAAGTTTAAGAGTAATTGGTACGCTTCGCCGTATTACGTATAATTACAGGGAAATGTGGAAAATATTCGATAAATTACGAGAAGTTTTAATATACTTAGAAGTTGTGAAGACATTTATATTTCTTCATTATCATCTTGATTGATTTTTGCTATATTCTCCGCTTCTCTTCTTTTAAATACCGTAGTGATGGGCTATTATATTATGATTATTTATATTATAGTATGTTTTTCACAGTAAAATAATATAACTAATAAGATAAAAGTTTTTGAGCATTAGTTCTTTTGAAATTTTGAATTCTAAGCTTATTCTGGAAATCTTTGGGGGAGGCCTATGTTCAGCAGTGGACGTCCTATGGCTGATGATGATGATGATGATGAAGCTTATACGTTTTGAGTTTTTGAGTTTTGATAATATAAATGAATATGTATACTTGCAAGATGAGTGACTAATGAAGACTAATACATAAGTACTGATGCTATAAAATACAATTAGAAACTCCAATAAACTTTATAATAAAACTTAATAAACATTGGGCTGAAGATAAGGACATGTCCTTTAATATTGATTGCTTTATATTGATGTTCATAATTTGAAAGTTGGTTTGTTTGCATATTTAAGTTTGTGGCAGTTTCTCTTTTGGACATCGACGGTGGTAGAGGAGATTCATGTTAGAGCGGTGAGTGCGCTTAGGCAGACAGTTTAGGTCCTACACGACGTCTTGGTGTTCTGTGATCTACGACAGGGAAAATACTAGCAACTCGCGGGTAATGGTAGTAGCTGAAGACTGGTAGCTGGTTGGCGATCTCTTACCTAGTGGGGAGGCCTACGTTCAGCTTGACGGCTTGCTAGACGGCAATAGGTTTGGTCATATGTCATGCAACTGGAAATTAATTGATTACTTTTGGTATGTAAAATGATATTTCTTTCAATCAATTTGGAGTGTAGCGCTGCAGAGTCGTCACAAAGGATAGAGCTATATCCAAAAAAAAAAAATAATGTATCCACTGCATGAAAACTATATAGGTATTTTTCTCACAAAGTCTGAAGGCATGAAAGGATGTCCTTAAAAAAATATCCGAGCTAACTTTATCACATTTAGAAATTTTACATTAGTTATGAGGCCATAAGCGCACTTTTCGTTGATACTATTAAATCAAATCGATTTTACCAAAGTTTCCATTATCATACAAGTGACACCGCGAGTGACAGTAAGCTATTAATAAAGATACAATGTTACACACTAATACACTTTGTTCAATACATTAGCACATGATTATTGCTAATGTTTGGTAAGATAATTTAAATGGGTTGAGTAAAACTGTATTTTAAATTGAACGGTTGTAAAACTTCGAGACAATTTTGTTTTGCGATTCTCTGTGAACTGTGGAGGCACTGTGTCAGTTGAATGAGATTTTAAGTGATTGGACACAGAAATCATTGAGGCATTTTTTTTTTATTTAATATTTTAAGTGGAGTTTCGTCACATTTGCCAATTTAGAAGCAAATTCTGAAGCAGCGAAAGCTTAGTTGGGAATGATACGGACTTCCGAGTACCGGAACGAGTGTCGGAGGTTCGAGACCAAGCCCATAAAGAGCAATAAACGATAATAGGCAAAGACTGACGCCACGAGCGATGATCCTGACATACCTTTTTTTTCTTTTACAGTCATATATCTTTTCATAGATTCCTGCTGATTGAGGATACGTACTCCTTAGTTGCTTCGATGTGGTGACTAGAATTCAGAAAGAGATGATGAGGTGGTTTGAATACTTGAAGAGGATGAATGACCTGACTGACGGAAGGTATTTGCGCCAAAAAGAATGGAAGGGATGAAGAGGGCGGCCGAGGAGAACTTAGGCTGAAACCTATAGAGCGAACTTCGCTCGCTTTAGTCAGAAGTTTGCTCTATATATCTCGGCCTTAGTATCATATAAACGATCTCCGAATCTAAGACAAAGCTAACACAATCCCTTACCGTAGTTCCGTGTTACCATAGTTATAAATCGAAAAGCTATTCGAAACTAAAACGATAGTACGAACGCATCATCTCGATTCGCGCCGAATCGATCGACATTCGATATCTGAATCAATTCGTCGCGAGATCGCGCCTAGTGCGTTGAACTCGTCCAATGAATACCATCATTTTTTATCGAGTATTGTATACTAGTAGGTAGTCATGGTTTTGCTTATTTTAGAAATCTCTAAATACTGGCTGACATGGCACTGATGGATAAAGTTTTAAGTATCAGCAGTAACCAGCTACTAAAAATACCAGTATATTTCGACTACACGACGCTTACTGTAACTTTGCACAGCAAAGTAATCGGTAAGGTAAGGTAAGAGCATTAGCATCGGATAAAAAAAAATGTAATAATGTTGTTTAAATTATGCCGAAAAGGAGACTTGTCTTTCTAGATATAGCCCCATCTCACAACCTGTTGATGCAGAAAATTATTCTTAGAAGAATATTCTTTATTTTTAGAGATGTTTTAAAATTTTCTCATTCAATATAATATTAATAAACAGCCCCTGTTTCTTTTTTATTGCGACTGATTTCTCGGGTTGTGAGCTTACATAAGATTAAAACAAAGACATAAAAAAATGTAAAAGCTTGAATTATGGGGGTTTTCCAAATACCAAATTTAAATATGGTCACTCCCTTGGCGTGCATTCGTCCAAATGACATTTACCTTTTTTTAACGCAGATTAATCTGGCATCGAAACGACAATAATACATTATTAATCTTGAGTTTTGGTCGTTCGGCCATTAGGTAGAGAAGATGAAATAACTCTCCCAGAGTTCCGAAATACGATACTAAACTTTTCAGCAAATCCTTAGTCAAAAGTACTAGGCTTCCATAGCGACAGAGGAGTAGTAAATAAGCCGTCATCCACAATCCGGGCCGGGGAGATCGATCTACAATCTACATTGATGTGTTGACGAATTGACCGTTCGCCGCGTAATGACGCGTGGACGGTATGCGGCCTGTGGCTTCTAGGGTTGCTGCAACTGCAATAATCACAAGTTTAAAAACTGACCGACTTCCAATTTACCGATCGTGACCAAATTTATATGGGACCACCCTTGAAATAAGCTCTATCGAACACAAAAAGAATTTTGAAAATCGGTCTAAATTTGGCGGAGATATACATAAAAAAAATACAGACGAACTGAAGACCTCCTCCTTTTGTGGAAGTCGATCGAAAAATTAGGTATTTAATGATTTCTTAGGTTTACGCGAATGTTATACATAGTTTATACGGATTCTATGGTGATTTGGTTTTATTTTTAGGCGCTACGTGACGTTTCGAAGACTTCATGGGCCGCTACAGTCCGACCCTTGATCATGAAGGCTGCAAAGCGTCGGGCCAAAACAAAAAAACAATCGCGATAGAATCCGTATAAACTAGGTTTATTTCAACATTCAGGTATTACTTATTTTGGATAGGCTTTCCATAAACTTAGGGGTTTGTAGATCGTGTATTGGTTTGTATTATGTTGATCAGTGATATGATAAATCTGTGTGATAGAGCTACATTGTAAACAATAATATCTGTAACACCAATTGATATGCTCGACAGGTTGGTTCGTTCGGTGATTGAAATTTTTGAAAGTCCAAAGATATCGTGTGTGTTTATGAATGGTAGAGATTATTTAACGAAAGGACCCACTTGCTCGTTTGCCAATGATGTATCTGTGATAAGTGCTTTGAAAATTAAATCTATCTATATCTAATCTAATGGCAGTGTACATGGACTGTTGACCGGGAGGTCCTAGGTTCGATTCTCAGGTAGGCGTGGTGTTTTTCTAACACTATTTTGCCGGGTCTGGATCCGCCATAGGGGTTGACGTCAGGCAGGTAGCCAGTCGTAAAAACAAAGCCAAATCCTCCCTGCAACATGCTTGGAATAGTATGTTGCGCCGATTTTGGGAGTCAGTCGCCTCGAGGGAGCCAGTCCACCAAGCTGGTCTAATTTGGCAATAAGAGGAGCAATCCTACCAAAGTCCGTAAATCCTACATTAAGGTGGGATAAGAGCAGGTAGAAAGAAAAGACTAATTACTAATTTTAAAATAATTGCGTGATAACTCGGTTGAATATTACGTATAACATTTAGTGTGACAACCCTAACGCAGTGCCTACGCGTGCGCAGGCGCAGGCTGTGATCTATGAATGATGGTGGTGACTGTCCATTACGGCAGGTATGTGGCGGGAAATGCGATAGAAAGAATGTGTTGAAAGCCTCTAACATTATGATAGGTGATACATTAAAATAACAATCTTGAGAGAATGTTGCCTGCGATTTTTCAGGGCGTTTATTGTGTGATACAATTTTGTAATAGCAGCAAATGTCGCGGATGTGTTCTATAGAGGTCTATGACTTACGGTAAGTCTTCCATCTCTCTTTAGTTGGACATTAAGTTCAATTGGGTACTTGACTAGTCTTTTTAAATTAATTTTATATGAAATTTACGCCGTCTAAAATATAAAACAGAAATAAATTTTGATATATTCACAAAAATAAAATAAGTTATAAGCCTTTCAAGTTTGGTGTAACCGTCAAATTGCGGGAAAGAGAAGTATCAGTACAACCACGTCACTTCATAAAGGTACATGAGTTGGAAAGGGATAGCAAGATATCTCCAATATGGCCGCACTCCAGAATTTAAGATATGAATTACTGCCTCATTTTTCAACTCATTTCGATGCGGTTTTTACAGAAGGGTTTCTTTTTTGTTTTATTTGCTATTACATATAAATATGTGTATAAAATCAAACGTAGTCAGGTACCCAATTGTTTGTTGCTGGTTCGACTCGGTCCCAGTAATGGATGTAGATACTATAAAATTCTCTAATTTTACCTGCAATTTTTACAGATTTGATGTTTGTTATTCAATCACTCCTTATTAATTGTACAGATGTAGATGTGATTGGCAGACAGACAACCTATTTTGAGCCAATTGGATTAATATAAGCCAATTGAAGTAGTTCTACGATGAATACTATAGTCAATAATATTGTGTTAGATTTTTCTTTTTTTCTACTTGCCCAGCACAACAAACTTTTTCAAGCAAGTTGCAGAAAGGATTTGGTTTAGTTTTTACGACCCCGTGTCTGTCTGACGGGGCATCTGGGACTCCAGTCCGGGAAAATAGTGTTAAAAGTTAAATACGCCCTTGGGACTTGGGAATCGAACCCAGGACCTCCCGGTTCACAGCCAATATACATTGCCACTAGATCAAAGAGGCGAGTATTATGCTAGAATACATAACAAGTAGCATATTGTTATATTTTTGAATAAACAAAATCTGGAAAGCTTTCACTCCTTTAGTATTTATCGTCCTGATACATATGTAGAACATTCTGGAATGTTCTTCGAGTTTGTAAATTAATCGTATCCGTATTAATCGTATATAATGTTTTTTGTTCCTTTTACATATTTGAAGACGGGATTGTTTGAATATTTCTCAACTTTGGGTTGCAAGCCTACACTTAACAACTTCTAGTGAAGTTAAGACCTTAGGTTGTTCACTGACAATAATTTTAATTTCCTTCGCGTTTATCAATTATTCAGGCTCACGGGCCATGGGTACGCCCAGCCGTGGCACCACAGCAATACTACAGAGCTTATATATCACATAATATCATATCTATTATCAATTATTACACGCTTTTAATATCTGAGGTTCATCTCAAAGTAGGTTTATCAGTATATATTTTTTTTAAAGTCGTGGGTAGGTACTTTCAAAATAGAGAACCCTTTTGTCTATAATGGAATATTGATTTAATTGTTCTTTCACCAACGTTTATACCACCGTATCTCAAACAAAATCATCGTAAAATAGTTTTATAGCGTGGAAGTTATTTTCAAAGCAATTGTAATAATTATTTTAAATAGTAGAATAGAGAGCGTGCATCGCGTATTCGCGTATAAAGTTTAAGCCAACAAACAAAAGAGGAACGTTTGCTTGCGTTTTTCACCTGACGGCTAATTGCCACGATTTATTGCAGACGTTGTGCCGAGCCTTATTTAAAGTTTAGTTTAGGTCCCACATAATAATTTAAAAATAAAAGTAATATTCTAAGGTTAACTATCCCTACGGATTAATCAAAAGTAGTTGTTATTTGATTGAGGTTTGAGGTTGCAGGTATTTTATGATTCTTGTATAAAATTAGAAAGTAAGAAAGAAATAAATAAATAAACTTTATTTTTTAATTACATGATGTGGTCATGTAAACGACAGTTTTCTGTTATGTTGTCACCTTTGCAGTATAAGCTATCATTATCTAAATGGGACTTAATATATTGAATACTATAAAGCTAAAAAAATATTATTTACTATTTAATAAAATTTAAATGTTAGTTTAATTTTTCATTTTCTTATGTCCTCATTGTGAGCGTTTCGTTAAAACATTGTGAACGGCTCATCATATTTTAACGGAACCTGCACTAATCTTTAATTCCAAACTGAAGTGAACTAAACCGGACCACTTTCTAATGTCGCCAATGTATCATTCAGCCCAACACTTTCGTGTGAAAATTCACGGGACTAATTTAGCGAGACGGCTCAATATCGTGGTAATAGGAGGTATTCTGATGTCACACAACTAAACTAAACTAAATATTATTAATTTAGCGAAATTTATTTTATTACAAATTAAAACAAAATATTTTTCATGGATATTATAATGATTTGTATTTATTTTTACGGCTTATGTTTCATAAGTAACTTTTTTTTACAAGATACAACCAAGTAAACTACTGATAAAAATTTGAGTGCTTGAGGTTCTGCAAGAACGATGGATGAATAAATTATTATTATTTATGCAATTATAAATTATCAGATGAATTTTTTTATGAACAGTATGTGGTGTTGGCACCATTCTATTATTCTTTCTATAAATAAATTAAATAAAACAAGAATGAAAATGACTAACTACTATATACTATTCAATTTTTTTTATTTGCATTAAGGATGTGTGATGACTGTGTTTTGTTAAGTAGTCAAGTTTGTGTGTCACACAATTTAATAGTTACAAAACTACTTTTAGTTTAGTTTAGTTGGTGTGAATTGAATAGGTCCTAATATCGTAGTTATATCGATGCGGTATGAAATGACTCCGAGATTGGCTTACGTGCGGCCACCGTGGGACAGAAATGTAATTTGCTTTCATGTTTGAAAGTTTGTGAGAACTGAGAACGTTCCGAGATGTCCTGTATGTAGAAAATAGGAATGTGGGGATCTTGTTGTGGTTAAAAGGCGTTAGCATGGATATTTTGTGTTATCCGACTCATAAAAATTAGCGTCAAAACTTTTTTGACAGCCTTCGTGGCGCAGTCGGGAGCAGCAGGTTGTGAAGCGAGAAGCTACGGGATCGATTCCCTTATCGAGATAAATGTTGTGTAAGATATTTGTTTCGGGTCTGGGTGATGAGACCGAAAGTCTCTCGTAGTTTCTGTATACCCACGATACCAGTTAAACCTAGTGTGCGGTCAGGACTATGTGTGACTGTTGGGTGTATTTATTTATTATTTTCTTAATGGCTTACTAAGGCAGACGAGCATATATCTATGGGCGATCCAGGCAAATCAAGGACCTCAGCGTCCAAACCCATCGCTGCCACTAAACCAAGGAGGCGACTGATTCAATTTCACTAGTTTAATAATTTAATAATTTTATGGTAGTTAACTTTATTAATGTCTGTCCGGCTTATACTTTCTACATTTCGAAATTCTTATGCAGATTATGTACGCAATTTGTGAAATATGAAGAGCAAATAAATTCATGTAATTAATGGGTAATATTTTCACCTGAGAAGTGTGATGACTTCATTCAACTGAGTTTCTATCTACCCCTATAGAATTATGTGGTCACTGTGTGGTAGGGTTACCACTAAATAAAATGTGTCCACAATTTAATCAGTCCTTCCAGCTCTTGTACCATGTGGGCGTGGGGTCTGAGCAACACAATTTTTAAAGCATGTTGCAGAGAGGATTCAGCTTCGTTCTTACAATCGTCCGCCGCTGCTGTCTAATATGCACCTCTTTTAGAGGATGTTATCTATTTAATTTATTTTCACCTATCCTAATCTTACTCAAATGCGGGATAGACGCAACGTTAGTTTTTCAAGCACGCTATAGGACAGGTTTGGCTTATTTTTTTACAACTTTACAACAAATAATTTAACTTTATAGAACTCGTAGTTCAACCGTGAGTTTTTTTGACGTTCCTCGGTAGCGACTACGTAAAATATTTATAATGTTATTTTGTTAAAAAGCATGTAAAAGACTACTATGGCTGAGTTTCTCGGTGCTTTTTCTTAGGCCATGGGGTTTTCCTACCCGCCTAGCATGCGCGCCACGACAACATTTTGCCCATGCTTCTTGTCCTGCTATAATGTTTTGCTAGTTGCTATTTGTCTACGGTCACTTACATGCGTCCTCATTTAATTTCATACAATATTGTAGACAAAATATTGTAGACAGCATGTAGACAACTTCTCGACAGTCGATTATTGAGATATCTCGTGGCGCGCATGCTGGACGGGCTAAGCGCCGTGTACATTCAATGTCGTGTAAAAGTGCCTCTAGTAGCCTATTTACTGAATAAAGATTTGAATTTGGAATGAGAATGAGGCAGCCCTACCACAAACAACAATTCGTCGGAAGCGGCGCGCTGACTGCCGCTCTGTAAACGACATTCCTTGGGAAGGTGTTTTTTGGATGACGAGCGGAACGGATCTTTGGTATTCCACTGGACTAGGAAACTCCATTGGCAATAGACTGAGGGTACCTACATTATTATGGGTATTTCGATATTCGACATTGGAATACAACTATTTTTACGGATTCTATCACGATTTGGTTTTAATTTTTATGCCCGACGTTTCGGAAGCTTTGCAGCCTTCGTGGTCACGGGTCAGACTGACTGTCTGTCGAGTCTAACCAAATCGTGATAGAATCCGTAAAAATAGTTTTATTCCAATGAATAATTCGGCATTGCTTTGGCCCGCAACTGCAAAGAAAAGATTTTAGTTAGGACTTTTGTGTGATTTATCTATCTTCCAGAAAATTAGGTTTCGTTTATCGAGTGTTAACATGATGAGTTAACAACGATTATTATATAACGAGAACGGGACACCTCTATGAGGATTTCAAAATCTTGGAATAGATCAGTATAAGCGTTTCAATCTAGATTTGGGGTCATTGGTACACATTATCTTTATTTGTTAGGCAGTTGAGCTTATTGTTGTAGGAGTAGGTGTTGTAGGAGTTAAATTAGAATACCTGTAAAATATTTAAGTGCTGCTTATCTTTAACCATAGGTTGTCCCTTTCATTTTTAAACAATGTAACGCAAGGAAAAAAGTGACAGGCTATTCTTAGCGAAAAGATAAGCGAAAATGGTTTTATAACTAAGGACCAATATCAATAACTTATCTGAATATTTTGTTTAGTGTTTACGATTAAGGTAGAAAATTAACAAATTTAACTTTAACGAATGTGATAACGGACTGATCTTAGTTATGCCAAATATAATAAAAATGTTTTGTATTATTAAATTGAAAAAATAAACAATAATATCTTAAAAACACAGTCCCAAATACTCGGTAATAAAGAACATGTGCAACGCAACAAAACCCCAAAACACTAAAACTCTAGACCGTTCAAATATTTCGCTGGACCGTGGGAATACGCAGCAATTTTGTGCATTTTCAGAGCAATTAATACTTGCCAACCAGTTCAGTTTTATTTCATTGTTGACACGCTCCAAGGATAACTGATCCGGCCTGACCCGTTCTGCACCTCCGCTCTGAGAGACATGACTGATGTTACGTGTGTATTATTCATTATTAATTTGCAAAGAACATTGATGGGATTCGTTTAGAGCGACTTGCACCACTATTACTAACCTACAGTTAGTCCTAACCTCAAGTTAAATTGAAAAATAATGAAATTAAATTGAAAAGGACATGTAATTCTTTACATGTACCGTACTACATGTATTTACAGATAATATATGATGACATTTAATTACTTACATATATTAAATTACATGTCCTTTACATATTTCTTTTTCAATTTAACTTGAGGTTAGGACTAACTGTAGGTTAGTAAATTTCGCCCTTAATATTTCGGAGTTTAATAAATAATAACAGACCGTCTTCAAATCCGATCGTAATCAAATTTACATAGGACCACCCTTGAAATAAGCTCTATCGAACACAAAAAGGATATTGAAAATCGCGTGACATACATAAAAAAAATACAGGCGAATTGTGGACCTTCTCCTTTTTGGAAGTCGGTCAAAAAAATACAGACGAATTGAGGACCTCCTCCTTATTGGAAGTTGGTCGATAAATAATACCCAACAGTCACACACATAGACAGCCTCCGTGGCGCAGCGGGCGAGCAGCCGAATGTGAATCAAGTCGCCGCGAGTTCGATTCCCGCACCGAGACCAATGTTTGTGTGGCCCACAGATACTTGTTTCGGGTTTGAGTTTTATAATCCAAACCCGAAACAAGTATCTGATTCTAATGATTATTCATTGGTTACAATATCGTTAAAATTTTCGTTAAGACCAAGCAGCAGAAAATCATGGTCGAGCTCGACGCGTATCTATGACATAAATAAATACACCCAACAGTCATACACCTAGGCGTGACCCCACACTAGGTATAGACCTTTATCGTGGGTGTCAGAGACTATGCGAGACTTTCGGCCTCACAACACCCAGACTTGAAACAAACTGTGAGCCACACAAACATTTGTCTCAATGCGGGAATCGAACCCGCGGCCTCTCGCTTCACAGCCGGCTACTCGCCCACTGCGCCACGAAGGCCATCTTAACATGTATAAAATATTAACCAAACGTCATCGGTGCGTAGCAAGCTCGATTCGAATTTGATTTTCAAAAATATTCGTGCTCGGGCCGCTGATCTTACATGTTTATTAGTTTAATTTGAGTTTAATAAACAGTTGGAGGAAGCTCCGTCACGATGGCTGAACACGGAACAGGCTTCAGCGCGTCTCCTCACCGCGGCACTGCGACCGACGCCACCGCCAAGTGCATCGACCGCAAGATTTTTATCTTTTACGCCGCATTTGATGGCTAAAGAGTTTCGGCATGGATCGGAACTTTAATCAGTTCCCGAACGATTCGTGACCGAATGTTTATTCGCCTTTTATGAAGTGTTTGCACTACTTTAATATATTGTGCCATTTCCAAAACTATTGTTTTTGGTAAAATAAGGCAATGGAAATGTGTGACTGACCGAATTATGCTCAAAAATGGGATATGTGGCAGAAAAGTTGGGAGACTATGGGTGACTTACAGCGCTTAGATAAATATCGATTTATTTTAAATCTAGATTTAAGTATACGAATGATGATGGCAGTAAAATAGATTTTAGAACTAACTCTAGAATAGTAATAGTGCTGCATGTTGCCCTATGTTTTTTTTATAGCAGAGATTGGCAAACGAACAGATGGGTCACCTGATGGTAAGTGATCTCCACCGCCCATAGATACAAAAATAATCATGGGTGCGTTGCCAACCTAAAGGGACGGAAATATCACTCACCTAACGAAACGTTACAGTGAGCTGCCACTTCACCTCGGTTTTCTGTGAGACAGTGGTATCAAACCGATGGAGCCGGCCTATTTGTGCTGTAGACGTAACTACAGCGTGGCTCTACCAATCATTATTAGGAATGAGGCACTTGAGGTTTTAAAAATAATTTATATTTCCATTTCAATTCGCTCCAATTTCTAATCGAATTCCGTTTTCCGATCTACAATGACGAGTCCAAAAATTAACACTAACTAAGCATAAAATTGGACTTCGATGCACAGTACAAACGTCAATAAATAATAAAATACCGCGAAATGAATATATGGAAATAGCAAATAGCAAGTTCGCAGAAGTCTTGCTCGAAACAATTGCAGGAATATCGCTTATCGATCAATATGCAATCACGAATATTGATCGCTAATTGGATACTTGACTATTTTTTTTTTAAATTAATTTTATATGTAAATTACGCCATCTAAAATATAGTACTGCGACCTGAGCAGGAAAATTTCTGACAACCGTAAATGTATTTCAGCTCGATGCGCGTCTATGAAATTTGTATGAAATATTAATCAAATGTCATCAGTGCGCAGCGAGTTTACATTTACATTCGTTTTTCGTGCTCGGGCTACAGTGCGCAGCGAACTCGAATACATTTACGTTTACATTAGTTTTTCGTGCTCGGGCTACTGAAAGAATTATTTTAATATTCTCAAAAATAAAAAAGTTATAAGCATTTGAAATTTAGGGTAACCTTCAAACTGCGGAAAAGAGAAGTATTAGTAAAATGGCGTCAGATCCATAACGACACGCGCGTTAGAAAGGGATAGCAAGATATCCCCACTATGTCCCAACTCTTGCTCATTGCAGAATTTAATATGAATTACTGACTCATTTTTCAACTAATTTCGATGCAGATTTTACAGAAAAGTTTCTGTTTTGTTTTATTTGCTAGTACATATAAAAATGTGTACAAAATCAAACATAGTCAAGTACCCAATTTTCAGTAAATAGCAGTTTAATTTATTAAACCTTTTATTTAGATTTAATTAATTAATTGAAAAATTAAACAGCGATAGCTTTTTTTAATGATGGTACGCACTGCTGAGACAAGTGTCGGAGGTTCGAGACCAACTCCAAAAAAATCATGCACCTCGGACTTCTGTGTTGATTGTGTATGCATTATGAATTATCGCTTGCTATACGATGAAGGAAAACATCATCCGAATAAGGCCAGCGTGGTGGACTAAGGTCTAACCTCTCTTATTAGTAGAGGATGACTATTCCCAACAGTGGGACAGTAATCTTACAGGACTATTATTATTATTATAATATTTCTTCGCTTTTTATGTACGGGTATCGGTACAAGTAAAATTGTAATAATACTGCTAGAAGAGGTGGTGGTACCCCCCTGTTCTATGGGTATCAGAAATGTGAAGTTTTATCGACTGACTTCCAAAAAGGAGAATGTCCTCATTTCATCTGTATTTTTTTAATTTTTTGTTTATGTATGTTAAGCAATATCTCCGCCAAATCTGTACCGATTTTCAAAATTATTTTTGTGTTCGATAGAGCTTATTTCAAGGGTGGTCCCATATAATTTTGGTCACGATCGGTAACTTGAAAGTCGGTCAGTCAAGTTTTTAAACTTATGATTATTTGTTTAATAAAGTGATAGAACGGGTCTGTAAAGCCAGCAATGGCGACGGGTGAAAAATTTTCAAAATGGAAGCCGATGCTCCATTTTTTTCTAAATAATATCTATTTATCAAGCTGAAAATTTGGCAAAGGTAAGCCGGCAGGAATCGTGTTGTATGGATCCTTCGCTACTGAAAGACAGCTTGATCGAGGTTCAAAAGCGAGAAGCCGCACCGAGACAAATGTTTGTGTGGCCCATAGATATTTGTTTCGGGTCTGGGTGTTGTGAGACCGAATGTCTCTCGTAGTTCCTGATACCCACGTCGCAAGACTCGATCTTAGTGTGGGGTCAGAACTATGTGTGTGACTGTTGGGTGTATTTATTTACTTATTTACTTACATAGCAAACGATGTAAAAATCTAGTAAAATTGCTATACTAAAGTTCACATCATCATTTACAATGCGAAGTGTTTATTAAGCGAAGTTGTTGCGGCCTCATGCGGTCTTCATTATTATACTGTACTTAACTTGATGTGGTGTCGAGGGGTCAAAGCCCGTTTTTGGATGTTACGTAGAAATGGCATTGGTGTCTCGCTCAGAATTAGCAAGTGACTGTAGTATAATTTTATTGAGTTACGACCTCGCCATACTACGACGGATCGTGTTCGCTGTATTCGGTCCTCTATTTCAAAATATATTAATAATAATAAATAAATAAATAACAATAATAACACCCAAAAGTCACACACCTAGTCGTGACCCCACACTAGATATAACCTTTATCGTGGGTGTCAGAGACTATGAGAGACTTTCGGCCTCAAAACACCCAGACTTGTAACAAATATCTGTGGGCCACACAAGAATATGTCTCAGAGTGGGAATCGAACCCGCGGCTTCTCATTTCACAGCCGGTTACTCGCCAACTGGGCCACGGAGGCTGTCGTACAAAATGAATTGATTATTGGAAATGTTTCAGCGGCTCCAGGAATATTTTTTGACAATCGAATTCGTATCGAGCTCGCTGCGCACTGATGACATTTTGTTAATATTTTATACAAATACAGACGCGCATCTAGATCGATTGTCAACAATATTCTTGCTCGGGCCGCAGATAGTAACTTCGTCAGAAGAAGGGGTTGACGTCATGCGGGCAGCCGATTGTAAAAACTAAGCCAAATCATTTCTGTAACATGCTTGAAAAAATATGTTGCGCGACTCCACATTAACGTCGGATAAGGGTAGGTAGAAAGAAAAATAAATTTCTCCATCCCCCATTTTCTGGAACATGCTTGAAGAGTTGAGTGAAATAAGGGCGAGTAGAAGATAATTCTAGGATAAAATGATAGTTAACTTGAAGACAGCCTCCGTGGCGCAGTGGGCGAGTAGCCGGCTGTGAAGCGAGAGGCCGCGGGTTCGATTCCTGCACTGAGACAAATGTTTGTGTGGCCCACAGATATTTGTTTCAAGTCTGGGTTTTGTGAGACCGAATGTCTCTTATAGTCTCTGACACCCACGATACAGGTTATACCTAGTGTGAGGTCAGGACTTGGTGTGTGATTGTTGGGTGTATTTATTTATTTATTTCCTACATGTCGTGGGCACATATATAATTCACTGTAAACAGTTTGTTAAGGCTAAAGGATATTTCCCAAATCAAGTTCCGACGAATGTAATAAAATCTGATGTCATTTGGTTAAAATAGAAGGCACAATGGTAACAGTTCGTGAAATATGTGAGGAGAAACAAGAAACACCCGTTGCACAAGTTTGGTGACGGACGAATAACATTTTTGATGGTATCTAAGTGAATTAAAATTTTCGGAAATTTTAAAATTTTCCCACAGTTTCGTCTCGAGATTTATGTCCGTTACTACTTATGTTAAGTGTGTTCACTTTTCTTTATTTTAGAGGGATGAAAGTCCACGCGTAAAATTTGTTATTAGACATTGGTGCTTACTTTTTTATCTGTAATTTGGGATTTTCTAGCGCAGCTTAGTTTTGATACAATTTATAACATAGATTGCCTCGGTGGCGTGGTGGTATTTCGGTACGACTACGGTTCTGAGGTCTCGGGTTCGACCCCCGGGTCGGGCAAAGTGATATTGGATTTTTCCATATCAGCCCGGAGTCTGGAATTTGTGCCCGATATGGCGATAGGCTCGCCCCCTATCACATCTGGGACTGAACTAAGCTCGGCGAAATGTGGGTGTTCTAGTTCGCTAGTGCGCCTCTGCCTACCCCTTCGGGGATACAGGCGTGAGCTTATGTATGTTATGTTATGTATAACATAGATTTTAACATATATAAATTATTATTAACATTTGATTTGTTACTCCCAATATGTTTATTAATTAATTCAATTGCTAAATTTTCTTGGTCCGTATTTACACTAGCTAAATCTCAAAGATTGAAAGAAAATTATTTGTTTGGTGTCTGTTTGACAAGTGGACTTGCAATATGGTGAAAAATGGTAACTGGATTGCTTAAATTATAATCTGGTGAATATATTTAAAACTTTATGGGTTAGATCAATAATCTGACAATATTATTGTCCGTTATAATATTAGTTATATTAATCAAACAGTGGCGTGCATTTCATATAGACAAAGAGACATTGTATACCCTGACGCTTTAGTAAAATTACATAATGTTAGAAAAAAAGGATCACCAAAAAGTTTTTCAAACAGCGCTGGGTGTATTATTTCAAATCGAGATGAGATGATCATGATGGTTAAAGTAAAGCAAGAATAAATTGAAGAAAATAATTATGCTAGATTTTTGTCTACCCAAATCTAAATGGTTGTGCACGTCACTGTAATCAAATACGATTTTGGTTGTTTTATATTTTATGAATTAAGGTTAATACAGGATGTATATATTTAAATTTAAGATACGCAAGTTTTGTACATTTCGTATTTTTCTGATTTAGGAAACATAAATAATTAAATATGAATTGGATAATCCAGAAGCCAGTTTAGTTTGTAAAATATCACAAGCCGACTTACTTATTTTAGATATTAATATTCATGTCTATATTGTTGTTACACAGAGGGAGATGCAATGCCCTTTAATCTTCATTCCACAACATTTTTCGAACTAATTGGCGGTCGTGTAAGTGGTCTAATAACACTGGAACAATTATGTAGGCCTACTAGTACAAATTATTGTTATTAATATAAAGTAAAGAACTTGTACACTGTGAAATTTTGCAATAACTATTATTATAGGAGATGTTACGACCATCCCAACACTAATTTTAGTTACAACTACAATTCACACTAGACACTTGTTTCCTGAGATGATTTTTTTTATATATGCAATGGAAAAGGGATCAACGGATCTTATAACAAATTATTACCTTTATGGACTTTAATTTAATGCCCGCGAAGGAAAGCGTGTTTAGGAAGAAGGATTTCTTGATTCTTCGGTTTTTTATTGACAACACTAATCGCGACAACAGTTATTTTATATCAGTAAAAAATGTTATCCCTTTCTTTCGTACGTCAAATAGTGTGAAAGTGGAAGAGACAAAGCAAGTGTGAAGCGAGAGGTCGCGGGTTTGACTCTCGCACCGAGATAAATGTTTATGTGGGCCACAGATATTAGATAATTGTTTCGGGTCTGGGTGTTGTGAGACCGTAGCTCTCTCGTAGTTTCTGATACTCACGATACAGGTTAAACCTATTGTGGGGTCAGGACTATGTGCGTGGCTGCTGGGTGTTTTTTTCGACCGACTTCAAAAAAGGAGAAGGTCCTCAATTCGTCTGTATTTAATGTATGTAACGCAATATCACCGCCAAATGTGGACCGATTAACAAGATTATTTTTGTGTTCGATAGAGCTTATTTCAATGGTCCCATATAAATTTTGTCACGATCGAATAAGTTTGAAGTCGGTACGTTAAGTTTTTAAACTTGTGATTATTTATTAATATTACTCCCCTCGGGAACAGCCTGGTAAAAAGATGGAAAATTCTATTTAAAAATAAAGAATCGAAAAGGGATTTTGACGCGAAGTTAGTCGCTTGTTAAAATTATTTCATATTATTGTCTGGAGTTGTGTGTGTTGTTTTATGTGATATGGTTTTATGCACCAAAACTCAGTGAAGATGGACAGTATAATGTGGAAACTTTTTAATCGGTGATCTTTGATGAGTTTTGCTTGGTGCGTTGCTTGGCTTTGTTCGGTCGATTCGCTGAGTGAAGGTCATCTGAGGGGCATCGCGCTGGAAGGAATTGCCGCCATTATCCCAGCAGGACCTTGAGATCATCCACATCCACATCCCACGGTAATTGTGAAAACTTGATAATTGCTATACTTACCTTGACATTGGCTAAATCATCGCAAATGCGTGATTGCCAGAATTTTTAAAGAAGAAGAAGAAATAAAGAAACCATCCACGCCAACACCATATCTGATTCAGATGATATAAAATGTGTAGGTAAGATACAAAAGCGTGCACCTAATTGTGTCTGTTGTGGATTGCATCAGCTATTGAACGGGTTCATTCACACCGGACAATTGTTCGGTACTCGTTAGAAACTGTTTGGCGATTAAGCGCTTTTGGATTGTTTCAAGAATCGCCATGTGTCACGTTATTTATTGAGTTTGGCGATTGCGCTCTGGCACGCAGCACGCTGATGAGTTTTGGAGAAGTTAGGAAAATAATGTTCTAGTGGTTTCGTCTTTATCATTAGACTTGGTTCTGTCCGCGGCTGCGCCCCTTCGGTAGTCTATCGCGTCACATTTCCATTTTCTCTATAATTTCATCGCCCGTTACACCTCTTTGTGGGATGAATTTCAAAAAATCCTTTCTAAGTGCTCGCCTACGTCATAAAAGGAAGCTGGGTGTAAAATTTCACGTTTCGGCTGTACACTGATACGTCAGTCAGTAAGTTTATCCTCTTATCTCTGTATATAAAGTGGGTATCAATAATAACTGCACGTAAAGAGAGGATGACTAGCAATCTAGCGATAAAGTATGTATATAATTTCGTAAGGCTCATAGTTTTTGAATAATGGAAACTTGAATTTGTAACGTTTTTTCTGGCTCATTGGGTCAGCCACAGTACATTTGCAAACCAGCTATGGGGTAATTAATTATTCTTAGCATACACAAACCCATTTCTATGCTAATCACGACGATTTTCAGGTCACATTCCCATTTTTAAATCCTCATACTTAATAATTTATTTTAAAAAATTAAGTTCCTTTTTATTTTTTTAACGTTACCATTCCGTTTTAAATCATTGTATATTGTCATGTGTATTGTTTTTTTTCTATTCAATATCAACATGGAGTCTTCAGTTTATGCCTAAATTGCAGACTCCAGGTTCTCCCAATAAAGCCTATCGCCATGGCTTTATTAAGGAGAAAATAATTGGTCTCAAAAATTTACACACGGTATGCTTTATATCTAGACAATCCAAGAAACACCAACAAAAAATATTTGATTGATGAAATATTTAATTGTAGCATAATGCACAGGCAACGGTCGCGTACAGCCAAGTAATTAGCCATGCTCAGAACCCGTGAACAATGTGAACAATCTGAACATCCGATCATTCACCGACACTTCAAGACGATTCCATATTTGTCGGCGGTTTTATTTCTACTATTGCGTCATATGTAATATTTTATTGTTTCATTCACATCTGTTTATGGCTATTATTTTAATTTTAAGCTGTTCACTCTGTTATGGAAGGATGTATAAAACTTATTTCCAACGCATTAATTTCTCGAGCTCGAGCAGGAACGGACAATCGTAAATGTATTCGAACTCGATGCGCGTCTATAAAATGTGTATGAAATATTAACCAAATGTCATCAGAGCGCAGCGAGCTCGAATACATTTACGATTGTCAGTAATGTTCCTGCTTGAGACGCAGTTTTTTTTATAATAGAAACGAACAGATCGACTGCCTCGGTGGCGTGGTGGTATTTCGATACGACTACGGTTCTGAGGTCTCGGGTTCGATCCCCGGGTCGGGCAAAGTGATATTGGATTTTTCCATATCAGCCCGGAGTCTGGAATTTGTGCCCGATATGGCGATAGGCTCGCCCCCTATCACATCTGGGACGGAACTAAGCTCGGCGAAACGTGGGTGTACTAGTTCGCTAGTGCGCCTCTGCCTACCCCTTCGGGGATACAGGCGTGAGCTTATGTATGTATGTATGTGTATGTGAACAGATCGTTCTCCTGATGGTAAGTGATCTCCACCGTTCATAGACACCCAAAACACAAATCATGGGTGCGTTGCAAACCTAACGGAAGGCAATTAGAGATTGGGAAAGGGAGGGGGGGAGTTGGGCCACCGGAAATCTCACTCACCAAACGAAACGCGACAGCGAGCTGCCACTTTACTTCGGTTTTCTGTGAGTCGGCCCATTGCCGTCACGTGCTGCAGACCTAATTGTCTACAGCGTGGCTCTATCACTCAAAACTTTGATTTTTTATTCGACTACGGCAAAGTACTACTGGCTTGATGGTTGGTTGGGGCAGGTATGGGGTAATATCCCTGTGTCTGCATCGGTCATCTGCCTGTCTTGTCGCAGCTCTATTTGATTCCATCAATAGGCCTTCACGATTCTAGTGACCATCGATAAACCCATTGATTATCGGTCGCTGTTTTTTTTTACTGCACAGGTGTAGTATTCGCCTCCTTGGTCTAGTGGCGGCATATATGGGATGTGGACCTGGAGGTCGTGGGTTGGATTCCCAGGTTCAGCAAAGCGAATTTTCTAATTTACGTGGCAGCATATATGGGCTGTGGAGGTCGTGAGTTCGATTCTCAGGTCGGGTAAAGCGAATTTTCTAATTTACTTTGCCCGGCACTGGATCCTTTAGAGGGCGTTGAAGTCAAGCAGGCAGCTGGTCGTAATAATTTAGCTAAATGGCAAATTCTTTCTGCAACATGCTTGAAAAAGTTTGTTGCGCTGACCTCACATTAAGGTGGGATAAGGGCAGGTAGAAAGAAAGAGGTGTAGTCGTCACTTTGCGGTGCTTAGATAAACGTGCTGCGTTTGCCTGTCTACAATTGAGTACTTGAGTATTTTTCATTTCATACACATTATTATATGTAATAGCAAGTAAAACAAAAAATAAATCCTTCTCTAAAAACAGCATTGAAATTGGTTGAAAAATGAGTCAGTAATTCATATTTTAAATTCTGCAATGAGCAAGAGTGGGGATGTAGTGGGGATATCTTACTATCCCTTTCCAACGCACGCACCGTTATGGATGTGACGTGATTTTACTGATACTTCTCTTTCCCGCAGTTTGAAGGTTACACCAAACTGCAAATGCTTATAACTTTTTTATTTTTGAGAATATTTCAATATTTCTTTTTGTGCTACGTTTAAGATGACGTAAATTTCGTATAAAATCAATTAAAAAAATTGTCAAGTACCCAATTGTAAGTTAATAAATAAAAAAAAAAACGAATATAAAACTCACACATATTTTCTCAAGGGTCTTAAAACATCGGTTCCCACCCTGATTTCGAAGACATTTTATTAATACTTTAAGATAAAATGTTTGTATTGCATAAAATATTATTTGGAGCGAGGGTTCCGGTGCATACTTCGATCGTTGTTATTATTGTTGGTTGGAGCGTCCGTTTGTCTGTCCGTGCGATTCTTCAACGGAACCGTGGCGGGATGTTCTATTTCATATTATAAAATTCTTCATTATTTATGGCTTTATAATACGCAATAAATAGAAAAGGTTATTTTGGCTACAAGTTACAGTAAGATTTTTTTAAATAATAATTTATACATGAACTTAAAATAAAATAAAATAAAAATCTTTATTGATCACGTAGGCATGTAAAAAAGCACTTATGACAAGTCAACACAAGTAAATTTTTAAATTAGGATTAATATAATTTACATTATATATTTGAATTAGACAACAGGCAGGCAAGTATGGACATAATAACGATGGGATGGCTGAGATAGGGTGATAAGGGGAAATAGGAATAGAGTGTAAGGGAATGGATTGTATGGGAATGGCATATGGCAGGAATGGTGGCAGGGGATTGACTGGAAATACTGGAAGCAGTTGGGATTGGTGCGTGAGGCCCTATCCTAGCTAACCTACCAGCCTTTCTCTAGCTACCTACGGATGACGACCCGAAGAAGAAAGGCAGAAAGAAACTCCGGGCTTATTTTTTTCATCATCAATTGTCACCATTTCTTTTTTATTTTCTTTTGTCTATTTTCCTTTTTTAAAAAATTTGATTTACAAATTGTCAATACAATTGATAATCATATTTATATGGATTCACGCATCCTCAATACCACTGGAGGTGTAATTACCAAAAGAATGATTAAAAGGTGAAATGGCATTGTAGGATGCAAAAACCCATACTAACAAAAATCCTTATATCTATGTATATCACAAACAATACAATGTATGACTATTATGTATGTATGTACGTCTGTATCCCCGAAGGGGTAGGCAGTGACGGTCTAGCGAACTAGAACACCCACACTTCGCAGCGCTTAGTTCCGTCCCGGATGTGATTGATTCATTCCAACCGACTCTGAGCTTATATGGAAAATCCAATATCACTTTGTCCGACCCGGGGATTGAACCCGAGACCTCAGGACGGTAGTCGTACCGAAGTACCTCCAATAATCTTGCTGTAAAGTACCTGTCAGAGTGTCCCTTTTTTAAGCTTGTCGCAGAAAGGAGTCAACCCCCTCTGGGGGCTCCAGTCCCGGATAAATGAAATTAAAAAAATCGCTTTACACGACCTGGGAATCGAACCCAGGACCTCCCGGTCCACAGCCCATATATGCTACCACTAGACAAAGGAGGCGACTTTTTATATCAATTTATTTATCAAGTAATAAACGTTTTACAATAAAAAACTTAACGGACCGATTTCAAATCCGATCGTGACCAAATTTATATGGGACCACCCTTGAAATAAGATCCTTCGAACACAAAGCATTCTGAAAATCGGTCCACATTCGGCGGAGATATCGCGTAACATACATAAAAAATATACACGAATTGAGGACCTCCTCCTTTTTGGAAGTCGGTCGATAAAAAACTATTATTCACGGCAGAAAGGCTCGAACAGGCAGCGTGGCGGTGTGGCATGGTGGCATGGTGGCGTGGCGCGTGCGCACAACAGCTGTGCGCGCAGATGCACGTACATTTGGCCCTTGCCTCCTGCACAACGCTCTAAGAACCCACACAAAGCCTGTTCAGATGTTTTGTACGACAGTTGTACAATAAGTTAACGGTTTGTATTATTAAAATTGTCTTTTTAAATCTGCATAAGGAGTTTTATGTTTATACTTTCAATCTGGGTTTTCGCTGTGAGTATAACTTTTATCTTCAGTAGGTGCGCTGCCGTTTGATTACGAAAAGGTCTTAAAGTTAATAAACGTAATTTTGAAAATATTGAAATTATTTATTAGACTTAAGGCCGTTTTGAAGTTTCAAATTAAGCAAGTTTTTTGTCTATTAAATATTTCATCCAAAATGTAATAACTAAGGGCGACTTACGGGGCTATTACTAATCTAGAGTTAAACCTAATAAAATATAGTCTCACGCTTATATCCCCGAAGGGGTAAGGAGAGGTGCAATGGCGAACTAGAACACCCACATTTCGCCGAGCTTAGTTCCGTCCCAGATGTGATAGGACGAGTCTATCGCTATATCGGGCACAAACTCCAGAATTCGGGCTGATATGGAAAAATTCAATATCACTGCCCGACCCGGGGATTGAACTCGAGACCTCAGGACGGTAGTTATACCGAAATACAAACACGCCACGGCACACTCCACACGGTAATATGGTTGTATTTCTCCGATTAAACCTAAACTCGATTTATCCCACAGGTCACTCCTATCTTTAAATCGAGAATTGGAATAAATAGAGATTTATCGCGGAGCTGCAAGTGGCCCTAAGAAAAGATTTTCTACGTTTTTGGTCATCTTAAAATTAGATTTATTCACCTTTAAATCTTCATACATTTATAAGTTCGTTGTAGTTTCAGCAAGTGACGCTACTACTCACATGCAAGGAGAACATAACATAACATAACATAAGCTCACGTCTGTATCCCCGAAGGGGTAGGCAGAGGCGCACTAGCGAACTAGAACACCCAAGGAGAAAGCTAATTATATTATCGTTTTTACAAACTATTTGTTATAAGTCGTACTCCAGAGCGAGTACGGTTATAGCAGATGCGAAGCTCCGCAATGCCGTCTCACCCTATTACTTCATAGCAAGGTGTTAAATTCTTATTAAATTTCGGGCCATTTTTTATTATAAGGGATATTTCTTTGATCGATGACTTTTTAAGAGAATATCCAGGATTGGCAGACATTTTTAGCGCACATTTTCGACCAACTAGCACAAAAGTAGAAGGTCCTCAATTCGTCTGTATTTTTTATGTATGTTACACGATATCTTCGCCAAATATGGACCAATTTTCAAAATTCTTTTTGTGTTTGATAGAGCTTTTTTTTATAGCAGAGACTGGCAAACGAACAGGTGGGTGACCTGATGGTAAGTGATCTCCACCACCCATAGACACCCAAGACACAATAAAAATCATGGGTGCGTTGCCAACCTAAAAAAAGGAAATGGAAGGGGAGGGAAAAGGGATTAGGAAAGACGGGGGGGGGGATGGGCCACCGGAAATCTCACTCACCGAACGAAACGCGACAGCAGGCTGCCACTTTACGTCGGTTTTCTGTGAGACAGTGGTATCCAACCGGTCGAGCCGGCCTATTCGTGCTGTAGACGTTACTGGCTACAGCGTGGCTCTACCACTCAAAAGCTTATTTCAAGGGTGGCCCCATATACATTTGGTCACGATCGGATAAGATTTGAAGACGGTCCGTTAAGTTTTTAAACTTGTGATTATTATATGAATATTATAAGAAATATTTACTGCCTCGGTGGCGTGGTTGTATTTCGGTACGACTACCGTCCTTAGGTCTCGGGTTCGACCCCGGGTCGGGCAAGGTGATATTGGATTTTGCCATATCAGCCCGGAGTCTGGAATTTGTGCCCGATATGGCGATAGGCTCGCCCCCCATCACATCTGGGACGGAACTAAGGTCGACGAAATGTGGGTAGAAACAACGAAATGTAGAGAAAGTCTCGGCGAACTAGAACGTTCGCTAAGGCGCCTCTGCCTACCCCTTCGGGGGTATCCCCGTAGCGTGAGCTTATGTTATTTGAACGATGACTTTTTAAGAGAATATCCAGGGTTGGCGGACATTTATAGCGCGCATTTGTTAGTTCATAGGATTTTCTGGATGGGCACAGATATACCAAATGTGCGATTCCAGTGGAATACATTGGTTAATAAACAAGCGAATGAAGTCGTAGGCAACTAGTATTTTATAATTTGTCTTTGTTACTAAGTGCCTTGTTTTCTATATTCTGCAGTAGGCTTCAAAACAGCATATATTTTCACACACTGTCAACGTATAAATGTGAGTCATTACTTATCTGTTATGTGACGCGACTCGTCATATTACTTTGATAAATGTTTACTAAGATATTTATCTATATTGTTGCCAATCGCATTTGATATTATGTAGGCAAAGAGATTTAATATTACTAACTGTACAGGGGTTATTAAGCGAGTTTCCATACAAAAAAATTTATCTCAAACTTCAGTACCGCCATCAAATATTTATTACATGACATTATGACAGCCTCCGTGGCGCAGCGGGCGAGTAGCCGGCTGTGAAACGTGAGGTCGTGGGTTCGATTCCCGCACCGTGACAAATGTGTGTGGCCCACAGATATTTGTTTCAGGTCTGGGTGTTGTGAGACCGAAAGTCTCTCGTAGTTCCTGATACCCACGACACAAGACTCGATCTTAGTGTGGGGTTAGGACTATGTGTGTGACTGTTGGGTGTATTTATTTATTTATTTTATTACAATGCGAGGGCTATTATTACAATTTACACCCTAGAATGTTCTGTGAATGGTTAAGAATCACGTAAGACAAGTTTATTCTCTCAATATTATTACTCATGCCGATCTGGCGCGCTTATCTTTCAAATGAACTAAGCCACTTATGACCACTAGGTCATAACTTTGGATCACAAGTTTTGTGGTATTGACCTGTCTATATACTGTTGAATGTCTTTGTATGTAGGGCATTTCTTTTATTGGCTTACGAAGGCAGACAAACAGAAGGCTCCCTGATGGAAGGTAGGGACTATGCTAGGGACCAGTGGCCAGGGGTCCATACAGCTCGATTCCTGCCGGCTTCCAGTTTACAGATTATAGGCTAATCTTTAAGTATAATTTAGGTATTATCTAGAGGAGAAAGTAGCACTGGCTTTCCTTTTGAAAATTTTCACCCTTCGCCACTGCTAGGGCCAACATAGCCAATGCACAGCTGATCACGGCAAAGTGTAAGTGATATCTATAGAGCGAACTACGATAAAGTCAGAGTTAAAAAACAAATTAAGTGACGACTTGGAATTTTTAAATCGAACTTCGACTTAGTCCGAGTCATTTTCGACTCAGACTTAGGCTGAGATCTATAGAGCGAACTTCTACTAAGTCTGAGTCAAAGAAACGAACTCAGTGAGGATTTAATAATAAACTTACACATAATGAATCATGCCAGAATCACCAAAATCATATCGTTATAATGTATGGTAGAAACACGGACTTAAAAAAAAGATGGACGGAGCGCTAGGAACATTCACAGTGAAGCTGGGTTTTCGGCTCATTCTATATATCAACGTAATGGCGGCGACTGATCGAATGAGCGGAAAACTCTGCTTCACTTTCAATGTTTCTAGCGCTCTGTCCATCTTTTTTTTTACGTCTGTAGGTAGAAAGTATTAAAGTCCTTACGTCTAATTTCCTTAATAGTCACAAATCACAAGTAATCTAATAGTAACTGTACGCCTTCCTCGGTGGGTTCTGTATAAATCTCTGTAGAGTCCATCAACGGAGGTAGCGCCTAGTTTTTGCGGCCGCTGCCTGTGTGACCGCCCATCCGGTCACTTGCACTATAAATAACTTTAAATACTTAGAACAAAGTAGAAACGATTACATAGGAAATGGTTCGGAATATGTTTTATATTTTGTTGTTATAAACTAAACTGAAAAACTATGAGTGTACTAGTGCGCCTCCGCCTACCCCTTCGGGGATACAGGCGTGAGCTTATGTTATGTTAAACTGAAAATTGTTTCGTGCTTTCTAACTTCCTATTCAGATGCTTCAAGTTCATCCGGTGTTAACCATCTTTTTGTCCTTTCTGCCTGGCGTTATCCTGGTCTAGTCCCAGGGTCCACCTTCCTACTTAAAGCTTCTACATCGCCCGGTAATCGGAGCATCCTCCACAGTGAAATTAAATTGGCTCACATGTCTTCCTTTTGCCTATCCAGCGCCTTTTGGATTGTCCACGGGAAAGTACCTCTGGTACGATCTGGAGAGTGACTCCTGACGATTCGAACTTCAATTCGATTCGGTTTCATTTATTGACTTAAAATTCCACCGAAATCGAGTTAAAAAGTGCACTAATGTCACGTTAAAAATTACCAAATGACTGAATTCTCGAATCTAATGCAACATTAGCACACTTTAAAAGTCGATTTTGGTGGAATTTTAAGTCAATAAATGAAACCAATCGAAATCACAATCGAATCAAGCGTCAAGAGTCACCCCCACCTGTAGCCCGAGCACGAAAAATTAATGTAAATGTATTCGAGTTCGCTGCGTACTGATGACGTTTGGTTAATATTTCGTACAAATTTCATAGACGCGCATCGAGTTCGAATACATTTACGGTTGTCAGAAATTTTCCTGCTCAGGCTGCTGGTCGAAGAATTTATGACCATCGTATTCTTATAGTTCCTCTAAAGTGAACTATACCATCTTAATCCATACCATTCCTGTCGTTTATCTGTCACGTCCACAGGTCTCGTCAAAGATGTATTGTACCTGTATTAATTTATTTATTTATACCAACTTAATATAAGAGTATATAAATATTTTCTACGTAAATTTTTCTCTCTGTCTTCCTACTACGTGTTGTGTCGTGTTCACGCATCATGTTTCGTAGGCACATGCGCCACGTTTTTCGCATAATCAATCGACCAGCCTTTACGATGCTATTCAATACAAAGTTATAAGAAATTTATGAAGCCATCTAGTGTATAATATACCTATTAATGTCTCCTATAATAAATGTTACAGCAGCCGGTGTACAGTTCTTTGCCACATTCATTTTAGAATGTTATGGTGGTCGTCCATTCGTCAGCATTGTACAGCCCGCACGCGTCTCGTACCACATACCTACCATTATCCCACTCATTATGGGGTCAGAGTAACATGGTCTTTCAATCATCTTGCAGTAAGGATTCGACTTCGTTTTTTACTACCAGCCGCTTGCCTGACGTCTTTCTGGATAGACAGTACAGCGGCCTGAGCAGGAAAATTTCTGACAACCGTAAATGTATTTCAGCTCGATGCGCGTCTATGAAATTTGTATGAAATATTAACCAAACGTCATCAGTGCGCAGCGAACTCGAATACATTTACATTTACATTAGTTTTTCGTGCTCGGGCTACAGGGCTTATTTAGAAAGACCGCGTTGTCTGACTTGAGGTTCTATGTATGAGAATCTACATAATATTATGTATCCTAAGCAAAATACATTGAGTTTGCAATGTAAATACAACAGCATATCTGTATGAGCATTTCGAGTTTTATAGCGAGCGTAAACATCGAATTTGAGTGAAACTATGTTATCAAAAGTGACGTAGCTCGGTATCGGCGTCGCGTTGCGTCGTGCGGCTTGCACACGCCTTCAGCCCGGCCGGTTATCAGCTTTCGAGTCTCGAGTCTTCAGTCTTCATACCAAGTGCCAACTCCCACAGTCCACCGCGTATGATTGCCATACAAATATGTTATATTGTCTCCCATGTGGCTTTCAAAACATGTGTTTTGTGAGGATCCACATGAGAATGTTTCCATGACGGATTGTGAAAACGAATCATCGACAGAGATTTATATTGCTGCCAATAAATGTGTATCCGTTAATGGTTATTAGAGATAAGATAATTGTCAAAATAAGCTAGCCTGTCAACAGGATTATGGATCGAATGAAATCGTGAAGCAATTTAATTATAGCGATATTGTGTCACTTTATCATATCAGTGATGATTCAAATGATAAGAGCGCGCAGTCGCATCGAACGCCTCCCCACGTTTACAAATAAACCGACAACACACGCGTAAATAACTTAAACGAAACCGAACAGCCTGTTATGATTTACAAGGAAACCCGCCTCGGATGTCAGAAGCCACAGCATTGTTTGTGTTTACAAGTACTCGCACGACAATCAGTTGAGCAATCGTTTCCACTGGAGCACATTCAGCAGGTACCGGCTCGTCGCCTCCCGCTTGCCCTGCTGCGTCAACACTCTTTTGTTTTGCATTATCGCTTACTCGATTTGCATATTTTGGACGTCCTCAATACTTATTGTAAAAGTTCGATTACGAAAACGAGTGATGAATATATCGACATGGTGCCGTCACCGCGCGACAGTAAATCATTCGAGCGAGGGCTGCGACCGTGCGGCGCGGCGTGTGACGGTGTGAGTCAGGTGTCGCGGGTAAACAGAGCAGGGGTCCCCGGCGGCCCTCGGTATATGGCCGGCGGTGCCCGGAGCCCGGTGCCCGGTGCGCGGTGGCTCGGTGGCTCGGTGGCGCGAACATTCGCGGCACGTCCTTTGTTGGCCGTTTTGTTTTGGAGTACCATCCGGTTCCTGGTGGTGGGGGGAGCGGGGACAGGTGGGCGCAGGTAGCGCGCGCGTTCGCAGCCAGTCCACCTCGGCGCGTCGGGCTGCGCGAGCGCCTCGATCGGCACGAACAATATCTAGTATGGAAATGGCCAGTCATTCCGCGACAGGTGCGCACTCGCGGCGTTCGTTCACGTGTGCTGTTAGTGAGTGCGCCAGGCTGCGTCAGCGCAGCTCCACACCACGGTAAGTTTCAGTTTTCCATTTTTGTGAAAATGTGGGAGCGCGGCGCGTTTTTGTCGTTTCCGTAACAGCGGCGTCTGCGCGCGCGCATCTGCCGTTCCGTTCGAGCGCAGCTGCTGTTCGTTGAATAGGTAGGTATGATGGTTTTTATGTTGCGATAGTGTCGTGACGTGCGGTGTTGCTGGGTCTTTTAGAGACTCCCGAGGGTTGCTCCGTACTGGTAGAATGCGCGGGTCCGTTCACACGGTCTCGCGGTTCACGCGGCTGGTCTCCGGTCGCCGCCGCGCGGTACTCGCGGTTTTGCGTGCCTGTAAATATTGTGCCGATAAGGTTCGCGAGTGCGTGTGCCTACGTTGCCTACATCGCTGTTATCGATTCCACACATGCGTCACTTCGATAGTTATCTTTGGCGGATCTGGGTCATTGTTCTTTTGTATACGACCGTTTCATAATTTCCAGAATGGGAATTATTTTAAAATGATCCGGAAATATAAGATTATTATTGCTACACAACTTAATGACCAGACTTTTTTATTGGACCTATATTTCCAACAAATGCTTATGTTAATGGAAGTTAAGGGGCTTACTTATACAAATAGTTTAACTGAGCAAATGGCAAAGAATAATCTGTCTCTTTTATTTTTAAACGATGTAACACAAGGAAAAAAGTGACAGCCTATTCTTAGTCATTTGCTCAGCTAAACTGTTTTTATAAGTAAAGCGCTAAATGTCGTGTATTCATAATATAAAAATGTAATAACCTCAAAATTAACACCTGACCACGTTGTTGCACGTCAAATGTAAAGTAAATAAAAACCCGGCATTATGTTATCTATATTATACATGAATTGAAAACTTTGTAAACCTTTATAAGATAATTGCGCGAACGGATAAAGCTAAAATTTGAGACGGTTAAAGTTTATGGAGAAGTGCATTACGCTATTTTTTTATCTTTGACAAAAGAACCCTAATAAAGTTCAAAATTAAAAATTAAATGAATTATTATGGTCAAATTTCGACCAGTTGGCGACCACTAGTAAGTAATAATAAGACTAACATATATATATATATATAGTTCACATATAGTAGACATATATTAACCCGTCGGAGGCGGCACATATATATGTTACACAAGCGTATGGGCCACCGGAGGTCGAGCCGCCCGTGACTATCTACGATGCATAAAAGAAAAACTTGCTTTCATCCAAGACATGAAATGTTAAAAATTTAAAGGAGGATAATAACTTAAACTAAAGAATAAAGATGCACGCCATGACATATGTAGGTAGGTACCTATAATAAGAACCACAGACATACTTAATGAGACAAAGTTAATGTAACAAACAGAAACAATTGAAATAAAATATACTGTTGGTATATAAAAATATTGTTAAAATTGTTAAGACTACTAAAAATTGAAGATCAGAGGTGAATATTCCAAGAAGCATCCATACCGGTTAAAAGTCGATTTAGAATCGTAACTAATCGATTATAACGTCTTGTGTAGGAACGAATTTCTAAAATAACCTTAGTTAAATTTAAAAGTTGCCATGGCAACGATGATAGTAAAGACAAAATTTTATAATGTAACTATCGATAAATTGATCGATAAAGAATAAATATGTTTTATGTTCTTTATCTATTGTGCATTTGTGCGTTCGTGAATTCAGATGTTTCTTAACCCATCACGCCTTGAATTTTGACATATTATCATAGCCATGACAGATTTAGGATATACGATTTAGTATTGACAAATGTTCCCGTGGGATTATGACTTCCAAACGGGCGAATCGGAAAGCAGTATCTAGTAAGTATCAAAATAAGAAGGAAAAATATAAATTATGTTTGCAAGCAGGTACTGTAGTTTAGCTTAGAAATATCTAATGCCACATCTATCCGCGCTCGGTCGCCTAGCGCATGTAATCCGAACTATTATTACGAAGTGAGTAGGTTGGTTTTTTCCTGTCATGTCGCTTCGGTCTGTCGCGTACAGAGAGGCACCTCCGTGACTATACGAAATTAAAGCGTAACAGGCTATGTTTATTTTCCTCATTAAAATGAGAACTCATTCCAAAGTGTAAATTGTATCGCCTTACGCAATTATAGGGGCTCCAAATTGTTATTTTCACGATACCGATGTCTTCCTAATTGTGATTTGTGACACAGCTCCACGTAATAAAATAAGTAGGTAAATAAATGTTTTTTTGTATTTCGTGTATTTATGTTACCTGTATTTGCATAGTAGACTAAAAATTCTAAAAACAATGTATTTAGTTCAGCATCTTTATAGATTGTTATCATTTATGTTAGTATATTAGTACGATTCTTGAATATCCACCGACCTTGCCAAAGATGAATATCTTTGTTGCAACTTTGAACTCTGAATTACCAATGCCAAGGTTCCAATGTCTAGCTCACGTTATAAAAAATATTTTTACAAAAAATATTTATAAGTAAAATCCACAATTTCAATATTTATCGATAAATTAACATCACTAGTTTCGAACACGTGCACGGCAATAAAAAAGTCATCGATAACTCCCAGGTGTATTAATATTAACAAAACGTGGTATTCAATAGGTAAAGTGTTAAATGGTTGTGCCGTGAATGTTTAACACATTAAAAATTTAATTTTCCATTTGTTATGGAGAGATATTTTACTGTCTAAATATTTAAGCAGAATACTCAACTGTTTGGTTAAATGCTCTTAAATGATTGTGGCATTTCATCTTATTACTTTACGTTTAATTTCCTAAATTTTAAATAAATTTTGGATTTCATTGTGATGAGTACATACGTAAAGTAAATTTGCATCTTATGAAGGTGTTTTATCATCTTGTTTGTAGTATAATTTACCTACACATGCATAATACACATTTATTTATTTAATTGCGGCGCAAAAAGAGTATATTCTATTAGATTCACTGAATTAAACTCTTTTCTCATCCTGGAAATAACTCTAAATCCTACTATAAGTTATCATTTGATAGTGGGTTCGCCCGCGTGGAAATCTTTTCCATTTCATCAAAAGTCTGTCACACTTCGAGGTCCGTAAACGATTTATATGTTGTTGCGTGAGATAAATCTACAATCACATTTTTGTACCAATACTATTAGTATTAATGGTGGTGAAAATCAGGGCGAAATGGAAGCGTGTAAGCAGGCAGAAAGAAAGAAGATAATCACAATTCCTAAATGACTTCGTGACTAAAATATGAAAACACCTGGTCAAACGCTGCTCAACTTTAACGGGTTCTTATATTGATTTTCGCCATACAATTTTGACAGATAAGGCGGCCTTAAAAGACATAAGGCCACCTTAAGTGTATGAACATTCGGCGGTAAATTAATTAATTAATAAATGCACGTTCACATCGTGCTGCTGACTAGGTGAGTTAACTGGCTATCTCAGCATAAAGTTATGACTTATGCGATAGTAAGACTATGTTAAATAAACATAGCTTTCCCGAGGTTACGGTTGAGGGCTTTGACCTTAATCAGCCACGCTGGACCAATAAATCAACATTAAGTCAATATGTATAAATAGAAAACTCACTTTATTAGTAGGTTACACAGTTAATCCGTACGTATGTGATAATTTTATATCGTTTATGGACTTATTTTTCACATATGAAAACGCTAAGTTCTTTATTTATTTTATTTAATACATTTTTTAATATATTTGGATCTCCATTAGTAAATTACAATTAATGACAGCCTCTGTGGCGCAGCGGGCGAATAGCGGGCAGTGAAGCGAGAGGCCGCGGATTCGATCCCCGCACCAAGAGAACTGTTTGTGTGACCCATAGATATTTGTTTCAGGTCTCGGTGTTGTGAGACCGAAAGTATCTCGTAGTTCCTGATACCCACGACACAAGATTCGATCTTAGTGTGGGGTCAGGACTATGTATGTGACTGTTGGGTGATATTTATTATTATTATATTAAAAGGCTACGTTCAGGTAATTTCGTTGCATTTTTTAAATATATTTAGATCTCCAATGGTATATTAATATTGTCTTTGAAATCAGTCTACTCATTGGTGACTTTACGGTACAGCAGGCTTAGCCAAGTGGCTTATGCGCTAGTCGAATAGAATAGTAAATGTATTTGAATGACATAAGAGTACGCCGCATATGGATAGAAATTTATTGCGGTCTCTCACACAATATAAAAAAATGATATGATAAATTCTTATACTTAAATAAACTAATAACACACATAAAAGACTAAAGCAATAGCGATATACTATATACCGTACTCTTATGTCATTCCCATACATTTTATTCTATTCGACTAGCGCATAAACCACCTGGCTAAGCCTGCAGTTCCGCTACCTTTTTTGGGATATATCTATGAATGGAATACGGCGAATATGTGAGCTAAAGGTGTCATTGTAGAAGATGCTAAAGATCGGGTGACGTGGAAGCGTTTAAGTAGGAGGGTAGACCCTGGTATTACGCTGGAATAGCGCCAAGCAGAAAGAAAATATATGTTATATGAAATTAAATGCACCTATTTTTTTTACTAAACCGTAAACGAATATGAATTAACAAGAATTTCGAAGGTATGTGTAGTCAGTAATATTACAGAGGTAATATTATTTAAACGAATCTGAAGTTTTGAGATTGCGGAATTGAATAATAATAATAAAAATCGCAGTTTTATATCTGATTTTCTATCATAACATTAAGAAAGACTTACTTTGAATACTTTTGAAAGAACTTGTACTATATTTCCATCCACCTGCCCTTTTTCCACTCCAATGTGGAGTCGGCGCAACACACTTTATCAAGCATGTTGCATAAAGGATTTGAAATATCTTGTTCAAAACTTATGAGGATATAGGTACTCTCCTATTATTGTATTATTTATCTAACAATAATTGTTGTTTTAAGCCCGTCTATTCTGAAAATATATTTTATCTACATTCCAATCTGTTTGCATTTTCTGCCAGTTCTATAGAAATAAATTATCCTTTATTTTCAAAGTGGACGTATATCTAAAGATCTAATTATGTAACATGGCGTTTAAAGCGATGGCGTCAATCTGAACATGGAATTACGGGCTTGTGGTATCTAATTGCCAGCCGGCGTCACGGCTCGGGTCCTTCCGAACTGATGTTGGAGATAAGCATCGTCTTGCTATGCCAGCGTTTGTTAGGGCTACCCAGTTTGCTTTTTAATTAAAGAACCAAAGTTCTGCATGCGAAGTATTCTTAAAATTTTTAACTGTAGCCCGAGCACGAAAAACTAATGTAAATGTAAATGTATTCGAGTTCGCTGCGCACTGATGACGTTTGGCTAATATTTCATACAAATTTCATAGACGCGCATCGAGTTCGAATACATTTACGGTTGTCAGAAATTTTCCTGCTCAGGCCGCTGATTTCAATTGTTTAATAATAATAATAATAATAATAATCGTTTATTTGTCAGAATATTGTGTATAAGATGTTACAATTATAAGAATGTTCAATATTCAATCGTTTCCGATGTACAAATATTTTTATTTTTATCATTAATCTTATATTAGAAACTCTTACATTACCTCTATATTAAAATCTTATATTTCACACAACATTGATGTCAAGCTGCTATTAAAATACTATTATATATTACAAAGATAAAAGAGGTCAAAGATTTGGAGTTTAGATAAAGAAAGAAATAATTACAATTCAAGTTAAGAAGGAATCATAGGAAATATATATCTATAGATTCTATAGTAATAATAATTAAATGTAATTATATTTTATCAATTAAAAATTCTTCCACTGAATAATAACATTTATCTATTAAATATTGAAACAATTTGTGTTTAAATACTGTCAAACTTAATTCTTTATATAAGTCTGGTAGCTTGTTATATAGCCGTATCGCCATGCAGTAAGCATTATCACTGTACACCCTGACTCTTTGCTTAGGTACATATAACTTACATTTAAGTCTATTATTAAATCTTGTTACTGTGTCATTATGTTTTTTGAAAAAATAGTTATGTTTATGAACAAAAATACAAATCTCATATATATACAAACATGGCAAAGATAATATTTTTTTGTTACGGAACAGTGGCTTACAACTGTCTAGAGGTTTTGCCCCGAAAAGCGATCGAATGCATTTTTTTTGTGACACGAATACTCTCCCAGAATCAACAGAATTACCCCACATTACGATACCGTATCGAAGAACAGAGGAAACATAACCGTGATAGGCACTTAGTGCGGCCTCCGTTGTGGCTACTTGTTTCAAACGGCCAAGGACATAAACAAATCGCTCTAGTTTAGTACAAACATTATCTATATGTTGCTTCCAGTTGCAATGATTATCAATTGTAATTCCCAAAAATGATATAGATTTCACTTCATCTACGACATTGTCATTGTAAATAATTTTTAATTTTAATGGATTACTGTTATATGTTTGGAATTGGATCATTTTCGTTTTATTAATATTAATATGTAAGTTATTATAAGTCAACCAATTAATTACGAAATTAAGTGCATTGTTAATGTCAGATTCGAAACTGTCTACATCTCTACTTTCGACAATAAGAGTAGTGTCATCAGCATATAGGACACACTTATGGTGTGTTATATTGGGCATATCATTTATATAAATCAAAAATAAAAGTGGTCCTAATATACTTCCTTGAGGAACTCCACACTTATTGAAGCAATATTTTGATCTAGTGACTATTTTGTTTAAACCTGAGAAACTGGAAATTTCTGTACATTGACGTCGATCACTTAAATAGCTCTTAAGCCAGTTGAGTGCCTTCCCTCTTACACCGTACTTCTCAAGTTTAAATAGGAGCAATGCATGGTTAACATAGTCGAACGCTTTGGACATGTCAAGAAAAATTGATACTACTGGGGTTTTTCTATTCAAGCATTCCGTTATGATTTTTGTTAGTAAGAAGCAAGCTAAAGAAGTTGAGCTGTTTTTCCTAAAACCAAATTGTTCAGATTTAAGTATGTCATATTTTGTTACAAAAGCATATATTTTTCTATGCATTACTTTTTCAAAAACTTTTGATATTATAGGTATTAGAGTGATCGGTCGATAATTATTCATATCTTTATGGTCACCCTTTTTATGTAATGGCTTAACTACAGAAAGTTTTAATCTTGTTGGGAATATGCCTTGTACAAATGATTGATTAATAAGGTAGGATAATGGGTAGGACACTATTGTCACACATTTTTTTAACATTTTTGTATTAATTTCATCAAATCCAGTAGAGTTTGTATTCTTGAGTGATAATATTATTCTATAAATGTCAGATGGGTCAGTTGGTGATATGAAAATCGTATTGGCGTTATTGGAAATTTGATTAGGATAGTCACTATATGATGTCTGATGTGAAATATTTGTATTAGTCAAATTTATAAAGAAACTGTTAAATAAATCAGCAATTTCTTTTGGATCACTATGCTCTTTACCATTAACCATCACAGTGCTAACTGTTTGTCTAATCTCTTCATAGTCAACATTATTTTTAATTACCTTCCACGCAGCTTTACTACGATTGCTGGAATTAGTTATAAAACGTGTGTTGTCAATTTTTTGTGCTTGTAAGATGCATTTTTTGAGTATTCTACTATATTTTTTAAATTTATTTTTATTTATATTTTTATTACTACAAAGTAGTCTGTACTTGAGATATAATCTACGTTTCATTATGACAGATTTCTTTAGTCCTTTAGTAATCCATTTATTTTTTATTGTCTTTTTTGTTATTTTTACTTTGATTATAGGGAAACATAGATCATAAAAAAGAACAACTAAGTTATGAAAGTTATCAAATGCCAGGTTTGCATCTTCTTCACTATATACTTCTTCAAAAGAAAGCGACGAGAGGGCTTTAATAAACTTATTAATATTATCCTCACTATAATCCCTTTTTGTCATGAACCAGAATTTAAGGCCTACAGGCTTTGTGCCATTATTTTCTAGTTCTAATGTAATACTTTGTGCAGTTTCATGATCTGACAGCGCAAGATAGTGTAATGCCCAGTCTACATTCGGAATATTACTAGCAATAAGATCTATACAGGCCGTTTTTCTAGTTGGCTTATTTATGTGTATGTTAATATTATAATTGTATAGAGTGGCGATTAAATCCTTAGTTGTGATGTTGTTTTTTAAGATATCTATATTCCAGTCGCCGCATAGAACAATATTCTTATTCCTTTTTGTAATCGTACTCAATAGTTCATTTAATTTAAACATGAAAATGGAATTGTTGGATTGAGGTATTCTGTATATGCAAACAATACAAAGTTTCAAGGACGTTATTTCAATTGCACAATATTCAAAATTATATACTATGGGCTCCACTAAGTTGTTTAAACATTTATAGTCATTTTATAGTCATCAGTATAGTTTAATTTGTGTTGGATGAGTATTTTAATTATAAAATTGAAATATGTACTACATGTAGGTAATTTCTATACTGGCAGCAAGAATAACGCGGTGTTGTGTATCTAAATACGAGCTTTCACAGTCTGCAAAAACGATGACCGTCTACGATTCATCCACCGATTTGACTTGCAGCGCCTCTTGCGGAAACTACAACGAACTAAAGTAAGGGTATGGGCGAAAACGAATAGTAACATCTCATTCGTGAAGTAATTAGTACTGAGCGCCCTCCCTAATAATATTGCTTCAAGAAACAACCAGAAATTCCACGAACAAAAACACCTTTTGAGTAGTAGAGCCACGCTTTAGACAGTTACGTCTATAGCGTCTACATCTCACAAAAAACGTAAAATGGCAGCTCGCTGTCGAGTTTCGTTCGGTAAGTAACATTTTTCGGTGGCCCAATTACCTCCCTCCCTTTCCCAAAACCTATTTCCCTCCTTTTAAGTTGGCAACGCACCTATGTTTTTTTGTCTTGGGTGTCCATGGACGGTGGAGATATCTCACAATAAGGTGACCCATCTGCTCGTTTGCCAGTCTCTGCTATTAAAAATCCTTTGGACAGAGAATCGCTACAGAATAACTCTATTAAAATCCTAACGAGTCAATCTTCAAGATAAACAAATCTAGTGATTTCTTAAGTTTACGCGAATGCTATTCATTGAAATAAATCTATTTTTACGGATTCTATCACGATTTGGTTTTAATTTTTATTCCCGACGTTTCGAAGGCTTTGCAGTCTTCACGTGGTCACGGGTTGGACAGTCCAAACATAACATAACATAACATAACATAACATAAGCTCACGCCTGTATCCCCGAAGGGGTAGGCAGAGGCGCACTAACGAACTAGAACACCAACATTTCGCCGAGCTTAGTTGCGTCCCAGATGTGATAGGGGGCGAGCCTATCGTCATATCGGGCACAAATTCCAGACTCCGGGCTGATATGGTAAATTCCAATATCACTTTGCCCGACCCGGGGATCGAACCCGAGACCTCAGAACCGTAGTCGTACCGAAATACCACCACGCCACCGAGGCAGTCAGAGACAGTCCAACCAAGTTTTATTTCAATAAATCTAGTGACATCAACACTTGACAATACCCATTGTTTGTATGTTTGATAATCCCCTTGTAAGTCGTAATACATGATGTCATGACATGACAACCCTAGTCAACGTAATGTGCGGCGCGAGTCGCGACAAATCAAATTCAATGATGACTCGACTGTTTATTTGATTGCTTCGGATTTCACTTGAGGAAAAGATTGTAATAGCTTCTTTTGTGGAGGCGTTAGGGAAAAAATATGGCGTGTCCACGAAATTGCACCGTGATCAACTCAACGTTTGTTCAGATACAAACGTTCAGGGATTTTTTTGACAGCCGCCGTGGCGCCAGTTACGTGTGAACTGCGAAATGAGAGGACGAGTCCGATGGCCACACCGCGATAAGTGTTTGTGTGATCCACAAATTGAATGTACTTCGTAGTTCTTTATACCCATTACAAGCTAGAGGAAAGATAGTTACGATCCGATAAAAAACAGCTTTGCAGAGATGCCATTCCGCTACAAAAGCCTTGAGTACAGAACTAAAGTATCGACTAATTGTTAAAATTTCAAACAAAATGGCTATTTATTTGTCTGTAATTTATACATATTCTACATTTTTATGTATGTTCGTCCACCGTTCTCCTGGTCTAGAGACAGCACACATGGGCTAGTACCGTCTTTATCATAGGGGCACGGGTTCCGTGCTCAGAGCTCCCGACCTTACGGGGCCCTCGAAAGGCTGAAAGCTGATAAATACTTACATTCTCTCACACGATTAATTATTTTTACTCTCCAAAGGGCTTCGGAATTCTTGTGTGGCCAGGGGCCCACCAATGCCTTAACGCGGGCCGCCTTATGATATGGGCTCTGGACCGGGAGGCTTGTCGTTTCATATTTGGCCGCCTCTTCGACCTAGTCGACAGTCGAAAATGCGCCACTGTTTCTACCTTACCTCAATGTTGGCCTCAGGCAGCCTCCGTGGCGCAGTGGGCGAGTAGCCGGCTGTGAAGCGAGAGGCCGCGGGTTCGATTCCCGCATTGAGACAAATGTTTGTGTGGCCCACAGATATTTGTTTCAAGTCTGGGTGTTGTGAGACCAAAAGTCTCTCATAGTTTCGATACCCACGATACAGGTTATACCTAGTGTTACTGTTGGGTGTATTTATTTATTTATTTATTTATAATGTGAGGTCGTAGTAACACACTTTATCAAGCATGTTTAGGAAGGTTTTGGCTTAGATTTATATCCGGCTGCCTGACATCAACGACGTCCAGTCCCGGGCAAATCGTATTAGAAAAAACAGCTTTGCTGGACCTGGGAATCGAACCCAAGACCTACCGGTTCGCAGCACACATATGCTGCAGAATAAGGAGGCGATAACTAACCAATAATATTATTTACGGATAACATAAAGATTTCCACGAAATTGAAACCTTCTGCAAAACAAAACTTACACATACATTTTTCACTAGCTCGTTTGAAAAGATAGATGTTCGGTAGTTTGCTATAACATAACATAACATAAGCCCACGCCTGTATCCCCGAAGGGGTAGGCAGAGAACATTTCGCCTAGTTTAGTTCCGTCCCAGATGTGATAGGGGCCGAGCATATCGCCATATCGGGCACAAATTCCAGACTCCGGGCTGATATGGAAAAATCCAATATCACTGCCCGACCCGGGGATCAAACCGGAGACATCAGAACCGTAGTCGTACCGAAATACCACCACCGACGCAGTTTCCTATAAATGTATAAGAATGCCGAATAATACTTTTGGCGAGGACCCCGAGGCTTAAGTGCTTCCACCTTCGGCCATAACCAAGGCATATTACAGAAAACTCTTGAAGTGGTGATATGCCATTTGACAACATGAACTTTGATAATCAGTAGCCCGAGCACGAAAAACGAATGTAAATGTAAATGTATTCCAGTTCGCTGCGCACTGATGACGTTTGGTTAATATTTCATACAAATTTCATAGTCGCGCATCGAGTTCGAATACATTTACGGTTGTCAGAAATTTTTCCTTCTCAGGCTGCTGTAGTTTAAAACTTAACGGACCGACTTCACTATATGTATATCTAATCGTGACCATATTTGTGACCACCCTTAGAGTAAGCTTAGATTTATCGAACACAAAAATAATCTTAAAAATCGGTCCACATTTGGCGGAGATATTCCGCTGAATTGAGGACCTTGTTCTTTTTTGAAGTGGGTCGAATAAATTGCATTGTATCGCTATTGTATGACTATAGTACTATTGAACAAGGTATATCAGAAGTGATAGGCAGCACAACCTAACCTAAATAACGTAGGTATGAAAGTAATGAGTCGGCAATGGAGGCGGACTTGCGAAATGTTTTATAGAATCCCGTTCCTATAACCTTTAAATAGGGTTGCCAACCCTAGTTTATGGAATAACATTTTTTACTATATATTTGAGTGGTAGAGCCACGCTGTAGACAATTACGTCTACAGCACGAATGGGCCGGCTCGACTGGTTTGATACCACTGTCTCACAGAAAACCGAGTTAAAGTGGCAGCTCGCTGTCGCGTTTCGATCGGTGAGTGAGAATTCCGGTGGCCCAATTTCCCCCCTCCCGTCACTTTCCCTTTCCCTATTTCCCTCCCTTTAGGTTGGCAATGCACCCGTCATTCTTTTTGGATCTTGGGTGTCTATGGGCGGTGGAGATAACTTACCATCAGGTGACCCATCTGCTCGTTTTCTAGTCTCTGCTATAAATAAAACTGACGGAATAAGGAATGTTTATGGGCGACGGTGATCACTTAACACCGGGTGATCCTTGGTCGTTTTTCCCTCTCATAAAAGGTAGTCCACATGTAACTTGTATATTTGAAAGTATGTATATTCGAACACAGAAAAGAATAAGATCCAAAACCTAGAGCATAGGAAGCAGCGCCTGGGCTCGATTTATGTATTACTAGCTGTGCCCGCGACTTCGTCCGCGTGTCTTTGGGTAGCATTTTTAATTATTTTACACATACGTAAAAATACTTTAATGAGCTATTTGCAGTGTTTCACTGCAAAACGACCGTGACCACGAAGGCTGCAAAGCCTTCGAAACGTCGGGCATAAAAAAATTAAAAAAAACCGTGATAGAATCCGTAAAAAATAGTTTTATTTCACAGTATTTTAAGTTTTACCTAGTAGTCTAGGGTACTCTTAAGGGTTTACTCAGTCTATGTAAGATAGGGAAACTTTGTACAGTGTAGAAAATATTTTGTATTTTTGTTTCTCATATTAATTATGCGTTCTATATGCAAAAATACTGCACAGTTGGCAACCCTAATTGTAAACGAGAACGTCGACATCTCAGCTTTCGACTGATGATAAATCTCTACAAAAAATATCAATTAGAACAATTGAACGAGAGTTGAGAATGATACGACCTTTTCGATACGTTAACCAGTCATTAACTTTTGTGTTTCGATGTGAATTAATTTTTGATCGGTGCCGTATTGGTGTTCTGCTATCACGATATCATTTCGAGTGAAATGTAGTTGGTGGGTATGTAAAAATGTTGATTATTAGTTAATTATAGCTTAGTTTAAAAAACTTACTTTATTACGGCTACCTATATTTTTATCTAGGACTAGCCTTTTATCGCGGCCTCGCTCCGCTGAGTCTTTCCTGTCATATTTATATTGATTCTTCATACAAACTTTAAAACAAAATATCCTCCTCAAAAATCCTTTATTAGCGAATGCCTATATTATAATATAAACTTTTATAGCTACGAGCATATATTATAGCATTAACAATAATCGTCCAGGCATACGCTGAGGTAGTTAAATATATGCGGTCAATGACGCCAAAAATGTATCAAAACATTGAAATAAAACTATTCTTACGGATTCTATCACGATTAGGTTTTAATTATTATTCCCGACGTTTCGAAGGCTTTGCAGTCTTCGTTGTCACGGGTCAGACTGAGGTGTCATTTGTCCAAAAAAGGTTAGTGTTACAATATCTACCATCATTAAAAAATTATACAAAATCAAAAAAGGTTAATTATTTGTGTTCCGATCTATGCAGAACGAGCTCACGGTAAAAATAGTTTTATTTCAATGTATAATATTCGCGTAAACTTAAGAAATCAGTATGTATCAAAACGTCAAATTTAGAGATTCTTCAGACCTTCGTTTGGCGCATTGACATTATTCGAAATATGACGAATCTCGACTATTCGTTGGGAAGTCGGAGCATGAAATTGTGTGCACGAGGCGTATCGGCAATTTGCGTCAGGTTTTTTTTCATCACAGTCACGACAGCCCGGATTCCTCGTGGAGCCAATCGCCGGCTAGAGACAATGTAATTGGGAGAAACTACGTCACCGCAAATGGTTGAGATTCGTTCGCAACCAGCCAGCTCATCATGGCCTATGAAAATTCTGATACCGCTGCCTCTCTGTTTCAGTTGGCCAGCTATCGGCGGGGCAGGAAAGTTCAATGTAAAATGGCTGGTGCATTACGATACGGTCTTTGCCTCGCTCTGTGGCAATACGAAGTGTAACAGTCTTGGCCCTTTTGTCCGATTTGAGCAATCGTCGAATATTTCTCGTTCATATTAACTAGAATACTTTTCTTTGGCAATTATAATTATTTTTTACGTGTATGGTTTGAGGATTGAGCACAATTAGTGTGATAGAAATAGTTAATTTTAATTATTTTTTATGTCTAAATATTACAAAAAGGGAAAGATTTGTTTTATTTTGTATTTTTGTTTTGTAAATGTATAGGCAAAAACTATTCAACCGATTTCAAAACTCTTTCACTTATGGAAAACTACATTATCAGTAATTTAAAGTACGGTTCTCATGGGATTATACATAGCAACAGCTAGTTAATAATTAGACGCTGATTGTATATTCTTGAAGAAGTGTAAAAATCACAAAAACAGCTATTATAAATGTTGTAAGTTTCAATTGTTGAATACCTGCATTTAGGTATGTTTTTCCTTGAGTTTAAAACTAAGGCTGAGATCTATAGAGCGAACTTCGACTAAGTCTAAGTCAAAGTCAAGATTTAGAATAGTTAAATCGAACTTTGATCTAGTCCAGGACATTTTTTTATAAGAAAAACAGACTGACAGAGAGACTAAGCAAAGATTTTCTTGTAAAAAATGAATCGAACTTAGTAAAAATCCTCACTGAGTTCGTGACTTTGACTTAGACTTAGTCGAAGTTCGCTCTATAGATCTCAGCCCAACTGTCTACCCCAGAATCAGCATATCAACTCGGTAAATAAAGAAAAATAAGCGGGTGTCATTTTATGCGACATAAAACTATATTACATTACAGATTGCTCTCAACTTCAAGCGGTAAACGCAGAATTTAAACTATTACGTCCTGTCCGATATTAATGAAGTCATAACCAATTTAAATGTCTCTGGAATTGTTCTTTACATGCATCTTTATGGCGCGTACACACCGCACCGAACGAAGGCGAACGAGTTATTCCTGTTTCATTCCCACAACAGCGAAAGTTTGTTTGCATGAACGCAACAGGTATAGATTTTTTCGCCTTCATTCGGCCTGTGTGTACCCACCATTAGAGCTAGCCAATCTACTATTACTTGTAGTTTTATGTGAGCACAGAAAACAATAAATTTTAATAAAACGCTCCACGTTGTGTGGCGCACTGCTTTCTAATTACGAGAACAATAAAATGGCGGCAATGCGCGCCATATTTTATTTTACGTCAGGCACGAATGTAACAATCTGGAACGGTTGTAGTTTGTACACACGATAGAGCTGAAATAGAAAATCGTATTTTATTCTTGTTTTATTACAAACCCGTACGCTAATATTTAATATCAAACTATATTCATTGCAGTAATAAAACTACCGTACTTAAATCTACACAGCGGTTCCATTTCAAGGGAATATAAATTATTATTCTCAACTTTATTGATATAATTTTATGAGATTCTTAATGAATTACACTTTTGTTTCTTAAATCATAAGGAAAATGTTTCCAAAGGTATTTTAGCTTAAACGACGAGACAAGCTTGAACTACAAAGTATCTGCTTGATTCTGCATGAGACTTCCTATCGTAAGATTTTAATAACTTTATTAAGATATTATCTATCAAATTTATTTAAGCACTTGCTTCTTATAAGTTACATCTAGGCTAATTACTAACCAAATGTTCATGTGAGCTTAGTTTGATCGCGGCTATCATCAAATAATAATTACAAGATATTTTATAGCTTAACTTCACTGCATAATAAATAAATGCAATGAAAAATACACGTGCGTCATTTATGTACTTTCTTCATGAACATTTAATAGCATCGATAATTTATGCTAATCACCGCACTATGTAAAGTGTGCGCAACATCAAATCATCCTTAATAGTGTTGCAAATTTAATAAAAGTGTTTTATAATATCGATAATGTTTGTATAAACTGTGGACGGGTTAATTAAGCCGCTAGAGCTGCGCCATCTACTTCTACGTGTCATTAAAATCTAGTTTACTTGCTGTATTCAACTGGAATTACATGTAAGTGTTTGTCATATGTTCGCAGACTTTATAAGTCTTTTTAACGGGTGTATTTATTTTTATTAGAATGTTGGTTTTGTGTAATTTTTGTGATGAATACTACGACACTAGCTTGCCCAGATACTCTCCACTTTAATTGCGACTTGCAGCGTTATTAATAATCTAGAGTTACGCATATCTCGATTTATCCTACAGCTCACTCTCTTTAAATCAAGATTTGGGATAAATAGAGATTTATTGCAGAGTTGCATGTGGCTCTAACTCCTGTAAGTCAGGATCGACAATGGTAGCGAAGAAAGCAAAGACAGCGAAGTTGGCGAATTTCTGAGAATGTGGAGACTTCTTTATCTCGTAATGAAATTACTCAATCAAAAATATGTTATGAAACAAATGGACTGTTATTATTATTATATTAGCCATGTAATATTACTGTCCCACTGCTGGGCACGGGCCTCCTCAACTAATGAGAGGGGTTAGGCCTTAGTCTTCCACGCTGGCATAATGCGGGTTGGTAGACTTCACATACCTTCGAATTTATTGTGGAGAAATTCTCGGGTATGCAGGTTTCCTCACGATGTTTTCCATCACCGTTATAGCAAGCGATATTTCACAATGAGAACACACTTAACATAGAAAAGTCAGATTATGCTCCATTTTGAGGTTGGTCTCGAATCTCCGACACTCATCTCGGCAGTCCGTACCACACCCAACTGAGCTATCGCTGCGATGACCTATAGGTAAATACTATAGGTATTATGATTTTCCGAAAAAAAATGTTATTTTACGTGGATTTATTAGTTCATTATTCTATTTCGTATTGAACGAAAACTCGTACTCCAATTAAATTGTAATACACATATACAATTATCATATCATTCAATGTTATTAGATCTACCTTAATCTTATTAAATGCAACTCATGATCTTAATTCGGGCCTCAGCTTTCGCTAACTGCTTTATCTAATCTCTACGATCGGTTTTTAATATGTAGAAATTCAGAAAGTAATTGAATTTGACCTTTTCTAGCTTTTTGAGGTTTAATACATATTTATGGGTACAAATTATAGTTTCATACCGGTACATATTAATTGCGTGTAAAGATATGTGCATGAGTAGTAACTTTACGCAAGAAATGCACTTTGGTTTCTTAAGTTTACGCAAATATTATACATTGAAATAAAACTATTTTTACGGATTCTACCACGATTAGGTTTTAATTTTTATTCCCGACGTTTCGAAGGCTTTGCAGTCTTCGTTAGTCAGTCTTGTCTGACCCATCGGGAATAAAAATTAAAACCTAATCGTGATAGAATCCGTAAAAATATTTTTATTTTAAATGCACTTTGTTTTAAATTACACAAGAGAAAAATAGAAGTTAAAATGAGAAAGCCCTTGATTGTCACTGAAAAATAATGAAAAAATATGGTTTAAATAATGACAAGTTTAAAACTTAACGGACCAACTTTAAATCCGATCGTGACCAAATTTATATGGGACCACACTTGAAATAAGCTCTATTGAACACAAAAATAATTTTGATTGGTCCACATTTGACAGAGATATAGCGCAACATACATAACAAAATACAGACGAATTGAGGACCTCCTCCTATTTTGAAGTCACTCGAAAAAACAGACGATTTGAGGATCTTTTTTTAAGTCGGTCGATTAATCCATGGCTCTTAACAAGATAGAGACAAATTCAAATCAGCAATGTTCAAACAGATCCTCTAGTACAAAGCAAAGAACATAGGTACATAGACATACGCTCGAAAAACATTACCCTCCTTCCATCTCAGTCGGGTAAATTCAGGGCTAACGGATGTAGTAAATCATATACAAAACAATAAAACGTATTGCTCTAGATATAACGATATTCATTTAAGTAAGGTTATTAACGTTTATCTTATCGGCTACTGTTTGGTTGGATATCGGCTTAAATGTGAGTGGACGTGATTTTGTTATTATTTTTGTTTAATTTTAGGCAGCAATCGTTTAACTGGGAAATAAAAAGAATATAAAAGGAAAGGACAGGACAGAAAAGAAAGAAAAGAAAGAAAGACATAAGAAAGAAATGAAAGGACCATAGAAAGTACCAGAAATTTCCTTTTTTTTAAAGAAGAAGAAATTGCCGAAAATGACCGAAATCAGTTGTAACTTGTAAAAGTGGGTATACATAGAGCTTATATAAAATAACAACTCAAGCTCACGCCTTTATCCCCGAAGGGGTAGGCAGAGGCGCACTAGCCAACTAGTACACCCACATTTCGCCGAGCTTAGTTCCGTCCCAGTTGTGATAGGGGGCGAGCCTATCGCCATATCGGGCACAAATTCCAGACTCCGGGCCGATATGGAAAAATCCAATATCACTTTGCCCAACCCGGAGATCGAACCCGAGCCCTCAGGACAGTAGTAGTCGTACCGAAATACCACCACACCACCGAGGCAGTAGAGCTAATATCCTTATTATTGTAACAATATAGAAGTATGTTATTGTATAATTATGATTTTATGTGGATTTTGAAGCTATACGACCAGTAATTTATTGATTTTAATAATGTAGAGTCATAGAGACAAAAAATGTGCATTAATAATTAAATACATGTTAATAAAAAGCTATAATTATAGTAAAGCAACACCGTCTTTTTGGGTCGGATAACTTTGACAGTAAATCTAAATAAGCATAACTAGTCTATGGGTACTTGTTTTACTAGGCCAAACATATTTATGTATGTACAAGAGCACTCCGAATTGAAACGAAGCACCATTTCATAGTAATGTATACCTACTTATGCGGTGTTCTGAAGAGACGGCGATTTCATGTGTAGACTCAAAAGGATTATTTCCAAGTAAAACTGTCGCTTCTGTGAATGCCTTGTAGAAACAGTTTTGTGTATTAATTTGATGAACATTTTAATTTTTATATATTTATGTCGAAATGTATGTCAGTATGTGATAATAAAATAAATAAATTAATAACTTTCGGTAGAATTTAAAAAAATCGAATTTCGAATCTATGGAAATGTAATGATATAGTTCGTTTTTTTTTTTTTTTTTAATTTTCCCTTTCGGGAAGGCAAAGGGATCTAGCCCATACAGCCTCGTCTTAAGTGCTTTTTATGTCTTCATTTGCTTATATCTAATTTTTCACAAGTGCAATGAAATCGGATGCATTCGATTTCAAGGCCCTGCTGGAGTTTTGGCGTCAATTCCTTCCAGTCTGATGCTTTTCAGACGATTTTCTCGCAGCGGAGGAGTCGAACATGGTCGACCCATCCACCCGACAAAAAGCGTCCAAAATCACTTATTTCAAAGCTTCCACATACTGTCCATCTTTGTTGATGTTTATAGCTTAGATTCACATCACATTTAAACCACAAGCACAACTTTAGACTTAAATATGAAATCATTAAAACAAGCGACCACCCGCACCGTCAGAATTCCCGCCAAAACTCCGATATAGTTCGTTACATTTTCATAGATTCGAATTTCGATTTTTTACCCACGTGCAGGCTATAATTTATTGATCATACTGCCTTGTGTTACGTATAAAACGGATAACCTAAAATAAATCTTATTATATTTTATTTTCAGTTTATACGCAAATGGATAAAATATTTTGAAAACGTACGTAAAGTCTTATTTCTTCCTAGCACATCAAGGGACTTCCCACAACTGATTGTAGGCGCAATGCAATCCAAAAATAGTACCTAATTTTGCTTTATAATAAAAAACAAATGCATTTACTTAGAAATGATAAGTTGTGTAGTTATCTGGATTTATTTGTGTTATAAATCAAGGTCCGTTCGTGTATTAATTTAACAATTGAATTTATATTATCACAGTGATTAGATTTATTAGCGATTTGATAGCATTACAGGCAATGATTCGTTATCTTTTGTTTATTATGAAATGGTTACATCACTAGTTATGTGGTTTATACATTACATGTGATATTGTCACTTTTTGCTCAAAACTTTTTATGTACCTTTTATTTATAACGACATTAATGATATCGATTTACATTTAAATTCTACATAAATATCGATAAACAAATTGAAAATGCACTAAATTGGTTGTAAAGTATCAAAAAATGCTGCATTCAGTAATTTATTTATCCGCCAATAAAACATTGAATTAACACAATATGATAACGATATTCGCTAGAGCTTTTATAAAATAAAATTGTTAATGTAGTATTTTTTTAATTATTGCAAGTTTTATATATAAAATATTATTGAACACCAAAAATAATTATTTAATGGCAAAGGCTGTATGACATAACTTTCTTTTGCCATTTAGTAAATTAATAAGCAAAAAGAATATTGTCTATGCCGGAATTAATTAATATTTAAATCCGTTGAGGCTGTATGACCGTCGATGCACAGGCCGGTACCGCGTAGGACTTTAATGACTATGCTAGTTAACTGATAGCATTTACAAGGGTGTAGTTAGGCTGTTCGTGTATGCATTAGTACTGTGGGAGACAGCTCTTATCCTAACATAATCGACTTATTGGCTGTAACACAACGTTTGACTTTTAAATTGCGTTTAAGAGGAGATGGGGCATTTGCGTGAATTGTCGGTATCAAAATATGTTATATATACCAATTGAGGTAACGAAAACTTACACCAGTCCAGCCCCCTGATTTTTGACAATCGATTCTTTTAACTCGACTTCGGTGGAATTTTGAGTCACGAAGTTAGAGGTCGAATCGAAGTCAAAATCGAATCGAGTGTCAATAGTCAGACAAAATTGACATGTAATCTTGGGTATTATCTATAGTCATGGTCATGGTGGAGATATCATTGTAGGCGACGCACTACACATAACTTAGTTTTGATCTTTTATTTTTGTAAATCATGTGACAAACTTGCTCAATTTTCTCTTTTCTGTAATTTCATATAAAGAGAAGTTATAACTAAACATTATGCCATCTTTAGACACGGATAGCTGTTGAATACAGTTGTATGAACAAACCTACAAAGATGTAATTTATAAAAGCAGCTATTCCGCTGCGTTTCAGTGTTACAGTTATCGTTACGGGCACGTAACGGACACGTAACGGGTCGCGTAACTGCGCTGCAATCTGCACGCATACAGTAACCAATTAAACTTTTCACCCGTTTTTTAACGTTTATTACTTGTGATATAAAAGCAGCGATGGCTTAGTGGTGTACTATGAAGGCGAATATCGCAGGTTCGAAATAAACATAAAGCTCTTCTGACTTGACATATCTCAAAAATATGACTTTTACCAACCCGTATTAGGCCATTATTACTAAATAATTTGGCAAACTCATGCCGAAAAGAATCGTATTATATTGACCCGTCGCCATCCCTTCGCAGTGGGACCGTAGGTTATAATTAGGGCTGTAAGTTTTCCCAATACCATAAAATAATATTTAATAATAAAAAATCAGTAGTAAATTTTTATCTTAAATATCTAAAGAATCCAAGTCGTCTCCTTGGTCTAGTGGCAGCATATATGGGCTGTGGACCGGAAGATCGTGGGTTCGATTCCCAGGTCGGGCAAAGCTACTTTTCTAATTTGATTTGCCCGGAACTGACTGGATCCCAGAGGGGGTTGACGTCAGGCAGGCAAGCCGATCGTAAAAGTTAGCCAAATCCTTTCTGCAACATGCTTGGAAAAAGTGTGTTACGCCGACCCCACATTAAGGTGGGATAAGGGCAGGTAGAAAGAAAGAAAGAAGTCTGTAATTGAAATTAAACTATTTTTACGGATTATATCACGATTTGGTTTTCAGTCGGGTCAGTTTGACCCGTAACCACGAAGGCTGCAAAGCTTTCGAAACGTCGGGCATAAAAATTAAAAATTAAAACCAAATCGTGATATAATCCGTAAAAATAGTTTAATTTCAATGAATAACATTCACGTAAACCTAAGAAAACATTAAGAAGTCTGTAAATTTTTCTATTTTTTTTCTTTTTCGTCCTCTTTACATCTGCCATGTAGAATCTTTGCATCACCCCAAGGTTGACTGGGAGAGAATGCTTCATAGCATTAAGTCCGCCTGTATACTCCTCGTGACTGCCTCCGTGGCGTGGTGGTATTTCGGTACGAATACTGTTCTGAGGTCTCGTCGATCCCCGGGTCGGGCAAAGTGATATTGGATTTTTCTGGTCTGGAATTTGTGCCCGATATGGCGATAGGCTCGCCCCCTATCACATCTGGGACGGAACGAAGCTCGGCGAAATGTGGGTGTTCTAGTTCGCTAGTACGCCTCTGCCTACCCCTTCGGGGATACAGGCGTGAGCTTTTGTATGTTTATGTTGTGTATACTCCTTGTATATGAAGTGTAATATATAAATAAATAAATTAATATTACAATACCTCATAACTTCATAAAATAATTATAATTGGTAGCATGAAATATATGTAGATTCATGTCCTCTAATAATGGTAGTATTATTTCCCACGGTGCGACGGTGCACTGTTCTAATAATAACTCATGCGAAGCAAAGCCTTCTTACATTACACTGATTTATAAGTTTACGTTTATGTCCTATGCAAATGACTCATTTTGGCTGACATCTATAGAGCGAACTTCGACTAAATCTGAGTCAACGAAACCAACTCAGTGCATTTGGAATTTTTAAATTACATTTTTTATAAATAATATTTTTATTTTTTAAAATAATATTTTTTATATTTTTTTATAAAACAGACTGACAGATAGACTAAGTAAAGATTTTCTTTGAAAAAATAACTGATTAAGTCAAAGTTCGATTTAAAATTTCCAAATCCTCATTGAGTTCGTTTATCTGACTTAGGCTTAGTCGAAGTTCGCTCTATAGATATCAATCTTATTGTCAAGCAACTGATAAGTGATGTTATACTGATTTCTTAAGTTTACGCGAAGCTATTCATTGAAATAAAACTATTTTTACGGATTCTATCACGATTTGGTTTTAATTTTTATTCCCGACGTTTCGAAGGCTTTGCAGGCTTCGTGGTCACGGGTTGGACTTCGGGTCCAACGTCGGGACAAACGTCGGGAATAAAAATTAAAACCAAATCGTGATAGAATCCGTAAAAATAATTTTATTTCAAGTGATGTTATATTTTTTATTCGAATTTATTTTCACATTTTTCTTGTGCCTCGGTTGTGTAGTGGTATTGCGTGTGCGGTGCGACTATCGTCCTGAGGTCTCGGGTTCGATCGCTAGGTAGGAAATTTGTTTTTTAGGTTTTTCAGTATTAGCCCGGAGTCTGGAATTTGTGTCCGATATGGCGATAGGCTCGCCCCCTATCACATCTAGGACGGAACTAAGTTCGGTGGTACGTGGGTGTTCTAGTTCGCTAGTGCGCCTCTGCCTACTCTTTGGGGGATACAGACGTGAGCTTATATTACGTTTTTTTTCTTTTCCTTATAGAGTTAGCACTTGCTTATGCATGTTGAATAAAATATTTGACATAGATTTTATGACTACCTCGGTGGCGTAGGTCTATTTCGGTACGACTGCCGTTCTGAGGTCTCGAGTTCGATCCCCGGGTCTAGTAGTTATATCGAGTTTTTAAATTCAGTACCAGCCTGGAGTTTGGAATTTGTACCCAATATAACCATAGGTTCGCGCCGTATAGCATCTGGGACGGAAATAAGCTCGGCCTATTCATATGTTTTTATCTTCTCGGGCTTAAAAGCGCAATACCCTTTCACCACCACTTTGTTATAAAAATTGATTATGAAAAAAAATCTTTCAAAATGATTGCAACGTGAGAGTGATCATTATAGACGTATTGTCGACAAGATAATTAACAGTTAGATCTCAAGTGTCTAATTAAATCTAATTTGAGCTACTATACATTTTGTAGCGATCATCGTATTGTAATTTGTTGGGAGTTATTATTATCGAATAAAGAGCGGTTCTCAGTTCAACGTATTTTTTTATAGACTGGCAAACGAGCGGATGGGTCACCTGATAAGTGATTTTCACCGCCCATAGACATCCAAGACTAAAATAATAATTTCGTTGCCAACCACAAAAGAGAGAAATAGGGTTGGGAAAAGAAGGGGGGAATCGGGCCACCAGAAATCTCACTCACTGAATGAAACGCGACAGCGACCTGCCAGTTTCCGTCGGTTTTTTGTTCGATTCCCGCACCAAGGCAAATGTCTGTGTGGCCTACATATATTTGTTTCGGGTCTGGGTGTTGTGAGACCGAAAGTCTCTTGTAGTTCCTGATACGACACAAGACTCGATCATAGTGTGGGGTCAGGACTATGTCTGCGACTGTTGGGTGTATTTATTTATTTACATGACATAACATAACATAAGCTCACGCCTGTATCCCCGAAGGGGTAGGCAGAGGTGCACTAGCGAACTAGAACACCCACATTTCGCCGAGCTTAGTTCCGTCCCAAATGTAATAGGGGGCGAGCCTATCGCCATATCGAGCATAAATTCCAGATTCCGAGCTGATATGGAAAAATCCAATATTACTTTGCCCGACCCGGGGATCGAACCCGAGACCTCAGGACGGTAATCATACCGAAATACAACTACGCCACCTAGGCATTTTATTAGTTTTCAGTTTTATAATACCGGTATATTTGGTATCGCGTAATATATAAGAATTGAGAAGCTTATTTGAACTTGGTCGATCCATTTGTCTTAACTGAAGCTAAATACAATCCAATTCGACAGTTATATAATGCGGTTGTAATAGATAGAGATCACCCACGTTTCGCCATCTGTCTGAGCCAGTCGTGATAGCATTCGAATACATTAATTGCCAGTTTCCTCACAAAGCCAGGCATAACCGTGACTTATGTACTATCTGTTTTTGGAATAACTTATTGCATAGATATCACGATCTAGATATTAATGCAAAATCTTATCTATTGGCTTTGTTAATTACGTATGATCACGCTATGGCCCCTATGGGGTCGGCAACAATATAAGGGTTTCAGGTTAATTGAAATGGGAAAGCTTTGGTGAGTTTAAATAATGTCATGTTAATGTTTTTTGTTTAAACTGCCTCGGTGGCGTGGTTGTATTTCGGTACGACTACTCTTGAGGTCTTGGGTTCGATCCTCGGGTCTAAGCTCGACAAAATGTGGGTGTACTCGTTCGCTAGTGTGCCTTTTAGGTTGATCTGGAAATCTTTGGAGGAGGCCTATGTTCAGCAGTGGACGTCCTATGGCTGATGATGATGATGATGATGATGATGACATTTTTTAAGTATATTTTTTTCTTATGAAATTAACTGGTTTGCTTTGAGTATCTTTTTTTTGTTCCTAGAAAGTTTTTTTTAAATAATATTTGTATATTTTTGGTTATAAAAAAATTAATATACAAAAAGAACTAAGGTTGACATTCTTGGTGCTTCTTCTTAGACGAAAACGCCATTCAAATGATGTGTAAAAGTGCCGCTCCCTTGGGGCTCGATTACTAAATAAAAATTTGAATATGAATTTACCCTAATTGACTGATAGACGTAAAATATTAACGATAATTTTATAATAAAATAAAATCGAATCCTACTACCAAAAGTATCAAGAAAATTAACCAGACATCTGTATATCGGTTATTGAATTAAATCACGTTTGATTTATTTCAAACATATTTTATTCAATTAAACATATGTATTTATACCTATTCAATTACTATTTAATGTGGACAATATCCTCAAATTTCTCGTGTGTTGAACCGACAACAGGTTTGCACCGGATACAGACTAGATACTTAGCTTCATAGACCAAATTTGGTGACTCTTAAGTTGGTTAAACAGAGATTTGTTAGGCATAAATTTCTACGATATCCGTTATGACTGTTATGAACAGACATTCGCAAGAAACGGAAGAAACTTTGATTAGAATCTTTTAAAACACTATACTAAGGCTGGTATCTATAGAGCGAACTTCGACTAAGTTTAAGTCATAGAAACGAAATCCGCGAGGATTTAATAATACAATAATAATATTAGCCCTGGAATATTACTGTCCCACTGCTGGGCACGGGCCTCCTCTACTAATGAGAAGGGTTAGGCCTTAGTCACGCTGGCCTAATGCGGGTTGGTAGACTTCATATACCTTCGAATTTCTTGTGGAGAAATTTTCGGGTATGCAGATTTCCTCACGATGTTTTCCTTCACCGTTATAGCAAGCGATATTTCAGAATGAAAATACACTTAACATAGAAAAGTCAGAGGTGTATGCTCCATTTTGGTATTGGTTTCGAATTTCCGACACTTGTCTCGCCAGTCCATACCATTCCCAACTGAGCTATCGCTGCTCCCAGCGTTGAGGATTTGGAATTTTTAAATCGAACTTTGACTTTGACTAGCCGAAGTTCGCTGTATACATCTCAGCCTAAACTTTAAGTCGAACCGCATCATTAATCCGCGAATTCATATTTTTTTGAGATTCTTAACACTCTCTTGTCTACATACAAACGTCTACATACTCTCTTGTTTCAATATATATGCATAAGCTCGTGCCTGTATCCCCGAAGGGATAGGCAGATGCGTACTAGAAAACTAGGACGCGCACATTTTGCCGAGCTGATTTTCGTCCTAGATGGAATAGGGGCGAGGCATATCGAGCAATTTTGACAAATATCTAAAATTGTTCCTCTATGTTCCGTCTCATATTCATTTGTTGTTCACTGTATAATAGTTATACTTATAGAATATTTACAACAAGTAATAATTTTCGAACTTTTTTCCTAATTTAGCCATTTTGAAACAAACAAAACTAGAAATATTTTCAGCTTTCATTGTCATTGCTCCGTTTATCCACTATGGTTATTTACATACATGTAAATTAACTAGAATGCGTAGCAATTCCCCAACGCACCGCAAAAAACTCTCCATTCATAATAATAAAGACATATTTTGCGTTTATAAGACCACTATATATTTTTTATATACCATTTTAATCCAATCTATTGTTTCGGAAATGCCCACTGATCGTAAAAAACCTTCCTACGATTTCCCTTACAGTCAACCTTGGTCGGAAACCTCGGTAGCTATTATACGAGTTATACAACACGGTTTAAAACTGGTTCCACAGCTACATTAGACGGTTAAGGAATATTATATTAAATATCAATTTGTTAGAGACTCGGTTATTTGATATGGGGATCATTAAGGGAGTGAAAATGCGAAAATGCTGTAATTATTGCTGTCCTGGATGAGTGTTTAAGCTAAGTAAAGTTAAGTTGGGAATATGTAAATGGATAGTGTGTTGTTTTGGCTTTAGTCTTGATATTTGTATTGGTTTTTTAATTTCGAATCGTATGATTTCAAAATTATACGACTGTCTCGATGGCGTGGTGGTATTTTGCTTTCTTTGCTATAAGAAAAGTTCATAACTGTTACTTTGTGACCTAAATGATTAAAAAATAAAAGAAGTATTATTCAACCATTGATTTTATCTAACATGTTATTTGTTTTTGTTCACAGAAGGCGTACGTTCAATTCAAGTGTAGAGTTTTGATGGATTTTAAAAGGTAAGTTAACTACGTTTTATGATTGAAAAAATTTACACATGCGTGGGTTTAAAAAAACTTATGGATTGTCTTATAATGTCCGTATTAAGGTCCTTAACCTCACGCCATTTGATCTACTTCAAAAAACAAAATAACAAAATGCGTAATTTTGATCATCGATCTAAACAAACTGCTTCTGCGAGACAGTATTATGAAATGTTACCCCTCAAAACCCCGAATACTGAACCACAACTGAAATATTTGAGGTTATGTTATGTCATTTGACGATGTTTAGTAGCGATAGCTCAGTTGGGAATAGTACGAACTGCCGAAATGTCGAAGGTTTGAGACCAACCCCAAAAAGGAGCACACAGCTCTAACTTTTCGATAAGTGTATTTTCGTTGTGTATTATCGCTTGTTATATCGGTGAAGGAAAACATGGTGAGGAAACCTGCATACCTGAGAATTTTCTCCTCAAGAATTTCGAAGGTATGTGAAGTCTAGCAACCCGCATTAGGCTAGCGTGGTAGACTAAAGACTAACTCCTCTCATTAGTAGAGGAGGCCCGTACCCAGCAGTTGGACAGTAATATTACAGGGTAGATATTATAATATCATTATATATTATCTTTTAAAAAAGGAAGGACTGCCTCGGTGGCGTGGTGGTATTTGGTGGTGGTCGGGCAAAGTGATATTGGATTTTTCCATATCCGGAGCATTCATTTTAGCCCGGAGTCTGGAATTTGTTCCCGATATGGCGATAGGCTCGCCCCCTGTCACATCTGGGACGGAACTAAGCTCGGCGAAATGTGGGTGTTCTAGTTCGCTAGTACGCCTCTGCTTACCCCTTCGGGGATACAGGCGTGAGCTTATGTTATGTTATGTTATGTAAAAAAGGAATGGCACAAAACAATGTAAGTCATCGTTAAAGTTGTGTAGCGTTTCATTACTAGGGAAAAAGAGTGGTAGAGCCACGACTGTCCCACAGTATGAATGTACCGGCTTGTTTAATTTGATACCACTGTCTCGTAGAAAACTGACATAAAGTGGCAGTTTGCTGTTGCATTTCTTTAGGTAAGTGAGATTTTCGGTGGTTTAAATTCCTCTATACTTTTCCGAATTCCTATTCCCCCCTTTAAGGTTTAACGCACCCATGATTATTTTGGTATCACGGGTGTCTACTGTCTATAGGCGGTGGAGATCATTTATCATCAGCTGACCCACTTGCTCGTTTACCAGTATCTGCTATAAAAATTACGAATTAAACTCTTCATCGACTAACTTCAAAAAAGAAGGTCCTCAATTCGTCTGTATTTTTATGTATGTTACGTGATATCTCCGCCTAACGTGGACTGATTTACAAGATTTTTTGTAGATAGAGCTTATTTCAAGGGTGGTCCCATATATGTAAATTTGGTCACGACCACTTAAGTTGTGAAGTCGATCCCTTATTTTGTTGTCGGTTAAAAATTTGTGCCCGATATGGCGATAGGCTCGCCCCTATCACATCTGGGACGGAACTAATCTCGGCGAAATGTGAGTGTACTAGTTGGCTAGTGCGCCTCTGCCTACCCCTTCGGGGATACAGGCGTGAGCTTATGTGGTTACAATAATTAATTTCACCTAATTATTTTCATATTCATATTATAACTTAATTGAACACATTCAAGTAGTAAATTAAAACCTCTAATTCGTATTATGGACTATGAAGGAACATCTCCGAGTTAATGCATTCGTATATAAAAGGTAATTGTGAATACTGTTGTGTATTTTGAGTGGATCTCAATTATAAAGAATCGTGCACAGTCATACTTACCATTTGGGTACCGTTAACGAAATGACAGACGACGGAATTGACTCTACAGACTACCGACTGCTTGTTACTTTGTACATTTTACCGCTGAATGCTCGTACTTAAGGTCGCCTTATATCGTTTAAGGCGGCCTTATTTGTCGACATTGTATGGCGATAAATATTAATTTAACGCTTGAAACGCTACTCACATTACATTACTACTTACATTGGTAAGAAGCCGTTAAAGTTGAGTAGCGTTTCAAGCGTTAATAGGTTATTGGGGCTAGGAAAGTGTGCGATATGAGTTTATGGATTGAAAGTTAGTAGTCAATATCTTCTAGGGAAATCATGTGCTATTTCGAGTTATATTCAAATTATATCCGACTTCCACAAAAGGAGGAGGTCCTCAATTCGTCTGTATATTTTTATTTAATGTATGTTACTCGATATCTCCGCCAAATGTGGACCGATTTTCAAAATTCTATTTGTGTTTGATAGAGCTTATTTCAAGGGTGGTCCCATATACATTTGGTCACGATCAGTAAACTGGAATGCGGTCAGTTAAGTTTTTCAACTTGTGATTATTAAAGTCACTGGCAACACATCATAATATTTTGTTTTTAACTTTTCTTCGTCAAAAAATGGTTGAAAACCATATTTATAAATTAATACGCAACAACTAGAGGAGGAGGGGGGGGGGGGGTTCTTGGCATATACTACGGGTGGTCACCGAAGGGGGTATGAAAATTGTAAAAAATGGGTCACGTCATATGGGTATGTTCCCAAATGTAATGTTCGTTTAAGTTGACGTCGTATTCGATTTTTTTTAGAATTCGAAGTACGCGAGAATTGAGGTCCTGCACCCTTACACTTGATACTCGATTCGATTGTGATTTCGATTTGGTTTCATTTATTGACTTAAAATTCCACCGAAATCAACTTTTAAAGTGCGCTATTGTTGCATAATATTCGAGAACTAGTCATTTGGTAATTTTTAATGTGACATTAATGCACTTTTTAACTCTATTTCGGTGGAATTTTAAGTCAATAAATGAAACCGAATCGAATTCAAGTTCGAATCGAGCGTCAGGAGTCACCCCCTGGTTTGAAATTAACAATATACAGGAAACTATAAGTCTAAATCATAAAATTTTAATATTTATTTTTTTTATTTTAATTTTAAACACTTTATACATACAAAGATATGTACAGGCGGACTTAATGCCAGAGGCATTCTCTACCAGTCAACCTTTTGGTGGTGCAGAGAAAGGACAAGTCTTAATATTCTGTAAGCATGTTTTTGTATGACTGTTTGTTTCTAATTTTATAAAATAAAAAAAATAAAAATAAATAAATAATATAGCAAATGTTAAGTGAAAGGGTCTGTATCGCTCCACGTGTAGGCCTGGGGCTTAGGAAGTGTTGTCGGGAGTCGGCCGTCAAACCTGATCGAGATTGATGCAAAACCATTCATTTAGTACCTTTTCGGTACTTCACAATGAATAGATCGTGACGTCGGTAATCGCTAAGGCAATTTAGGCAACAAAGGTGTACAGTCCCATATTTCGGCTCAATTAAATATTCATTACTTACAACGCGAACATTTTCTGTCATTAAGGCGGACAAAAAATTACGTTTTGGTCCACATTTGTAATAAAGTCATCTTAAACAGCTTTAGGCTATGGAATGTTTTGTCACTAGCCGTAGGTCAATCATGGTTCCCACAGTTCTGAAGGTTAGAATATAACCACAAGTTTAAAAACTTAACTGACCGACTTCCAATTTACCGATCGTGACCAAATGTATATAGGACCACCCTTGAAATAAGCTCTATTGAACACAAAAATAATTTGAAAATCGGTCCACATTTGGCGGAGATATCGCGTAACATACTTTATAAAAATCCAACGAATTGAGGACCTCCTCCTTTTTGGGCAGTCGGTCGATAAATGTATAAATATTATGTAAATATACGAGTAGTATTGGCTGTGGGATGTAGTACATTTACGCCTCTACTTATTCCAATATGACTAACAAACTAACACAAAACAGTATTATAATATTAGAGTCCTAAACATAAGCTCACCCCTTTATCCCCGAAGTAGTAGGCAGAGGCGCACTAGCGAACTAGAACACCCACCTTTCGCCGAACTTAGTTAGCCGCCCTAGAAGAGGGCGAGCCTATCACCAATCACCATATCCAATATCATTTTGCCCGACCCAGGGATCGAACTCGAGGCCTCAGGACGATAGTCGTACTGCGCACGCACAACCACTACGCCATCGAGGCAGTCTTATAATATTATATTAAAATAAAATAATTATTATTATTATGAATCTTACATTTGTCAATTCACATTTTTTATCGCATTAGAACGTCTGGTTCCCATTTATTTATTACAGATAGTTACGCACTGCCCCACAGAGGCTGTAATTTAAATAATTATTTACATTATACATTTATAAATCTATACTAATCCGTTAAGAAACCGAACTTTCATAATTTCCCACATTAAATCCCGCCGCAAAACCACAGAATCGATTTATTTAATTTCATTATAATATTTTTTTAATATCGCATACCGGTGTGCTCGTAGGAATAGCTTTCCCACGGCGAGCTCGGGCTGTATGACGCAAGTCCTATGTTAATAGAAGTAACAATAGATGCCGGTGCTCGTCGTCTTCAATAATTGCCTTAATAAACGCCATATAATCATAATCAAACAGAATTACAAGCCGATTGAAACTGGACTTTTTATTATTGTATTGTGATTGTACAGGTTTGTACGAAAGTGTTTGAAGAAATAGAATATTAGATTTAGACCCCTATGATAGAATGAAACTCAAGCAATCTAGACTTAAATTAGCTTTTACAAATTTTAATCTAGTTTTATGCTTACGGAGTTGTCGTAAGGCGACTTGTAGCACTGTTGCTAATATAAAGGTCGCCTCTTTGGTCTTGGGTTCGATTTCCAGGTCGGGCAAAGCGAATTTTCTAATTTAATTTGCCCGGGACCAAATCCCCAGAGGGGGTTGAGGCAGGCAGCCGGTCGTAAAAACTAAACCAAATCCTTTCTGCAACATGCTTGAAAGAGTGTGTTGCGTCGACCCCACATAAAGGTAGGATAAGGACGGGTAGAAAGAAAGAGTTAGCGTTAGTTCTTGTTGATGTTGTATGACATTAGGTTTGGGTAAAATGTCGGTTTTTCTACTCAGTATCAGCTTTGAGTCTGCCTACACCTTTGGCGATGGCGTGAGTCTGTGTATGTACGTTATTTATGTAGTAAAAAGTGTACAGAGCTTCATATACAATGACTTCCATACATAGCCTCCATTCACACTTCACTAAGATCTCTATCGACCAAAGACAGCGGACATATCTTTGTCCGTATCAGACAGAAATGTCACACATGTCAGGGAACCCTCCATTTGCATAAACAACGATTGTCAGCGAACTAGTAAAGTTATTTATTTTTATATTATGTAAGGTTAGATTAATGCGGTTCTTTAAATAGATTCTAAATTAGGTTTGCAAAAAATTGATTTACATGACATAATGTTAAGCTGATTTTATAATTATGCTATGTTCTTTTTATGTGTCAAAAACTGTTAATAAAAAACCGTTATACAGTTTTATACAGAGACTGGCAAACGAGCAGATGGGTCAACTGGTGGTAAGTGATCTCCACCGCCCATAGACACCCAAGACACAAAAATAATCATGAGTGTGTTGCCAACGTAAAAGTAGAGAATGGAAGGGGAGGGAAAAGGGATTGGGAAAGGGAGGGACTGAAATGGGCCACCGGAAATCTCACTCACCGAACGAAACGTGACAGCAAGCTGCCACTTTACGTCGGTTTTCTGTGAGACAGTGGTATCAAACCGGTCGAGCGGGCCCGTTCGTGCTGTATACGTAACTATCTACAGCGTGGCTATACCACTCAAAATAGAACAGGTAATTGGTATAAATTGTGGTATAGTAAACAGAACAGCGTCAGTAAACGATATAGGTCAATAAAAGAAAAGTATGCACTTTATAATTTTACATGTGCATTCGAAAATTTGTTTTGAATGCCCGAAAATTCGAAGTTTTGGATGTGACTGTACTTTGTATCGTATACAAAATGCCAATCAATTTTCGGGTATCGGCCGATGTTACGTATTGTGGGATCCACAATAGACGACTAATTGTTTTTGTATTCTCACCGATAAGTGAAAAACAATTTATAATATTGGAAATTTACTTTTTCTAATACGTATTTCTACAGAAATTCTTCTTGCCCTTTTTTTTTTTTCTTCTTTTTTTCTTTCCTTTTGTAATAATCAAGATAAATATTATGTTCTTTTAATAGATTTAGATTTTTTTTGCCTCTTTATTTTTAAAGGGTTGTTAATCCACAAGGGTACGCCAACCCCATCGTACATTCTCCGTTGTGACCTTCGACAAAACCATGTAGAGGACAGGGCATAACTACGAAAAAATTAAGCATTCTTAATAAATGGAACGAAACAAAAATGGCGACTTTGCGAAATAAACACCCTTTAAATATAATAGCATATTCTTCATATTCTGCAGTTAGTATTATTGTAAATAAAACACCGTAACCAATCAGTATTTATACGTTATTTAATTCTCATGACACAGTGACAACTGAGAACTTACATGTAAATAGATCACGAAACTAAAATGGCGCACCGGCTTCATAGTAAACATAAATAAATAAATACACCCAATAGTCACACACTTAGTCCTGATCCCACACTAGGTATAACCTGTATCGTCGGTGTCAGAGACTATGAGAGACTTGCGGTCTCACAACACCCAGACCTGAAACAAATATCTGTGGGCCACATAAACTTTTGTCTCAATGCGGGAATCGAACTCGCGGCCTCTCGCTTCACAACCGGCTACTCGCCCGCTGCGCCACGGAGGCTGCTGTACACGTATTTTTCTTAGTTATGCCGGGTCCTCTATTTTTTTCTTTAGTGCTTGTTTGTGACAATGTGATCTTACGTATAGTAATAACAATAAAAGAAAAATAGGAAATTAATGTCCGTTTCGTTTATAAAACTATTGAACAAGTGCACATAAACGTTTTGAGAGATAAGATATGGGTATTGTTAATGTGCTTTGAACAAGACCTACTTCCAGAATATTTAACTTAAAATCTTTAATCAATAATTCCCTCATATTTTCGTTCTTGGGACATTCCATCAGCAAATGAAGATTTAGAATTACACATAACATAACATAAGCTTACGCCTGTATCCCCGAAGGGGTAGGCAGAGGCGCACTAGCGAACTAGAACACCCACATTTCGCCGAGCTTAGTTCCGTCCCAGATGTGATAGGGGGCGAGCCTATTGCCATATCGGGCACAAATTCCAGACTCCGGGCTGATATGGAAAAGTCCAATATCACTTTGCCCGACCCGGGGCTCGAACCCGAGACCTCAGAGCCGTAGTCGTACCGAAATACCACCACGCCACCGAGGCAGATTTAGAATAAAACATTATAGACGAGTTGAGGTAATACTAGGTGACCTCCGATGAACACAAGATTGCTGGTGTTTTTGGACATTTTGACGGACAGAGCAGGAAAATTTCTGACAATCGTAAATGTGTTTAAGCTCGCTGCGCACTGATGATATTTGGTAAATATTTCATACAAATTTCATAGACGCGCATTTAGCACGAATACATAATATGATTGTTTGAATTTTTCCTGCTCGAATTGCAGCTGTTGTGTAGGCAATTTGCTGTGTAAAAAAAGTATAAAATCATCTTATAACCATAATGACAATCAGACCTAAATTGAGGTAAAACAAGTTTTAAATAGGTATGTATCATCATCATCATTATCATCAGCTACAGCCCATTGGACATCCACTGCTGGACAAGAATAGCATCAGTAAGTTTACATACATACATAAACGCCTGTTTCCCGTTGGGGTAGGCAGAGACTAAGGAGCGCCAATCGCTTCGGTTCAAACACACCTCTTTCGCTTCTTCCACAGTCATCAGTCTTTTCATGCCCGCTCGTCGGTTACGAGAACTCCTTATTTGGCCCTTTTTCAGGAGATCGCCAATTTGGTCCTTAAAGGTACGTCTAGGACGCCCCCGACACTACCACTCACTTCCGCTACATAAATTTCTTTCGTCACTCTGCTTTCATCCATCCTTTCAATGTGGCCAAACCACATATCAGTAAGTTTCTTATATAAAATTCCCGAAAAACACCCCATAGTCACATACATTCTGACCCCACACTAAGATCGAGTCTTGTAAACGTCTTCGAATACAATATAAAACACCACACAAACATAAGATCACGCCTGTATCCCCGAAAGGGTAGACAGAGGCCACAATTCGCCGAGCTTCTTTCCGTCCCAGATGTGATAGGCGAGCCTATCGACATACTGGGCACAAACAATATAAAAGAAACATGCAAAATACGTAAAAAAGATATTTCTTGAAACCTTAATTATTGGGTAAACTCATCGATATATTATTTACCTAGATGCACAGTTGACGCTCGGAAAATGGGACAGCAAAAAAGTGCTTAAGCACTCGTTTTGCCTACAGTCGGACGTCGATAGAATTCTAAATTTCAAAATTCAAATTAAAGAACGCTTGTTCATTTCGTTTAAAAAGCTACTTTATAACACGTGCTTAGGGTTATATTTGTGTTGATTTAATTACAACTTGTGATCGTTTTCTTTGTTTTATTCCTGAGACCACTTTTTAGGAGGATATTTGCAAAGAACTGTGCATCTAGTACCCTAGATGACAGTTCTTTGCAAATATCGTATTGATGGGTAAACTATATAAATTATTTATTTATTGACTAGAACGGTACCAACACCACGTACACTATTCATACAGTATTTCGTCTTATAATTATTATAGAATAATAATAATAATAAATTCATCCATTATTCTCGCATAACTTCAAGCACTTTAACATAAATAATCTCCTGTCACTCGTAAACAAATCACACTCTGATTTCGAGTCCAGGAATCTGTTTAATATCCTCAGAGAGCGAGGTATTGGAGACATTGCCCTGGAATGATAAGAGTGAGGAATCCCACGCGCATCGGATACTTAAAACAATATTTATTTATAGAAGATTGTGAGGACACGGTGACGGACGCATGGGTAGATGAACGGAGGCTGTACGGGTGAATGACCCCGCCTCCCACCATTTCCTCTAATCCCCACCATCTGCACGTGGCTATTTTGTACTTTGCGGTTTTTGTCGATTTCCTATGAAAAACTTTAGGTTCCTTGAGCAAATGGCTTGTAGATTACGCAATAAACGTTCTGTCACAGATAAAAAAATGTTTACATTCGTGGGAAAGACTTATGATTGGATTATTAGATCATTATTTCGGTTGTCTTTTGAAATTGCTACATAAGCTCACGCCTGAAACTCTGAGGGAGTGAGCAGAGGCGCACTAACGAACTAGAACACCCACATTTCGCCGAGATTGGCAAACGAGCAGATGGGTCACCTGATGGTAAGTGATCTCCACCGCCTATAGACACCCAAGACACAAAAAGAATCATGGGTGCGTTGCCAACCTAAAAGGAGAGAATGGAAGGGGAGGGAAAGGGGATAGAGATGTGGTAGGGTGCGAGCTTATCGCCCTCTATCACAAATTCCAGACTCTGGGCTGATATGGAAAAACCCAATATCACTTCGCCCGACCCGGGGATCGAACCCGAGACATCAGGACAGTAGTCGTACCGAAATACAACCACGTCACCGAGGTAGTAAATAAAAATTAAATAATAATATTTTCTGTATACCTTTTTTTTCTTAATTGAATTTATGGGTTAACAACAAACTTTATTTTGTTTCCACGCTGTACTTTTCTCATGCCTTCATCATCATCATCACCATCATCATCAGCCACAGGACGTCCACTGCTGAACATAGGCGTCCACCTTTTCTCACGCCATACTAACATTGAAATCCGAAATACGTGCCTTAGCATAAATCTCAGAGTTGTTTAAACAGCCCAAGCCCATTATCAAACAAATTTAATACTTCGAATATAAACGCATGTAATTAGACATAAGAAATGCTTCCATTCAGGCAGACGACGCGCCGCGCCGCACCGTCGTGAGAAAGATTTCTATCCTCGGCCGCCATTCATTTTTGTGCAAAAACGCGGTCGCATTCGTAATGAAAGAAAGGTCACACGAGAACCACAGACTACTTAGAGATACTACGAATACGAGAACTGCCAGTTATCAGCGGAAAAGGCATAGAAACTCCGGAGTGAATCAAAACAAACAGATTTTGCTTTGAAGTTTTGTAACTATATAAACTGGCTTAACTGCTATCAACAAAAATAAACAATCTACTAATTGGTTTTATAAATGTATTACAAAATAACGGTGTCGAAAATTTGAAAAAGATATTCTATAGAAATTGTGTTTAGAAATAAAAACTTATACCCTTTTTATTTAAGCAAAAATGTTAATATATTTTTCGATTCATTAACTACATTCATACAACAAATAAAGATTCGTCCACTGCCTAGTTAATTTATAAAGAAATATACGCACATTCAAAATTTTGGAGTCAAAAAAGTCTAAACAAAATCAATTTATTATTAACTGCTTGAAACGGAACGCAACCATTAAGTAATTAAACAAGACACAAATGTTGATTGATTACGACATAACGTTTAGTTGTTATTTGAATGTAGAACAGTTATTCCCAGTAAGCACAATGAGGTATCAATTGAAGACATCACGGCGCTTATTAAGCCCCGAGCAACGCTTGCTAGATTATGATATCTGTTTACCGGCTGTTTGGAGCTGCGAGCAATGAAAATCTGATATTTTATAGTTGAACGGATAAAATACTAGATAGTAAGCAAGATAATTGATAGATTTGTTGTTCAATTACGTTGACTAGGTTTGGATCGTGAGGATAGAGTCAAGAAGTGTTGTTAGATTTTTCTGCTCAATAACAGCCCAGAATCTGGAATTTGACATGGAGACTTGGCCTATCACATCTTTCTTTCTACCTGTTATCCCACCTTAATGTGGGGTCGGTGTAACACAGTTATTAAAGCACGTTACAAAAGGATTTGGCTAAGTTTATTACCTGCCTGACGTCAACCCCACTGAGGGATCCAGTCCCGGGCAAATTAAATTAGAAAATTCGCTTTTCCCGACTTGGGTATCGAACCCAGGACCTCCCGGTCAACAGCCTATATATGCTGCCACTAGACCAAGGAGGCGACTCGCCCTATCACATAATGGGCTGGAAATAACCCTGATGAAAATTGGACAAAGTACTTGCGCTTCTATTTACCTGTTCGGTGATAACAGGCGTGTGGCCACAGATATTTGTTTCGGGTCTGGGTGTTGTGAGACCGAAAGTCTCTCGTAGTTCTTGATACCCACGACACAAGACTCAAATCAGGACTATGTGTGTGACTGTTGGGTGTATTTAAAAAAAAACATAAAACTGTAAATAATTTGTATTACTAGTACATTTGGAACTTTCGTCTTTCTTGTAAAGCTATGAAATGATTTATATTGTCATAGATACAAAACAACATAAATACGTATTTCTGAACAGCATGTCGCTGCACTCGAGTCCTGCATTATCGAAACTAGAATTTATTGTACTCCTTAGCACATATATCAGCGGATGATCAGCCTCTTAGCATCGGTGCCTGCTTATTTCTCAAGCGAGTGCATTCAAACGATGCGACCATTTAATAGCGCTCTGATTTGTTAAGTAAAATAACGCATTGTATGCGCCTTCATCATTATATTTTATGATCGTAATTCTGTTTCGAATGCGCTATTGTTGTACATTGTGACTTAGCTACTGTAGTGATGTGCAGATGCTCGATATATTGAGCATAAGTGTTTGAAAAGCTATCTTAAGATATGATATTAGATATTTTTTATTTAATTGACGTAGCAGATTCCGGCAAAAGTTAACCAATGATTAACCATCCGATGCCCTCAACGGGGCTTTTTACTACTTTGTACTTATGTTTATGTTTTTTCTCATTATTTAAAATTGGAAATATTATGGCAAATAAATAAGTTAATGTTGTTATGGGCGACATTTTGTGAAACAACGTTTGTTTTCGTTTTAGGAAAAAATCTTAACATAATTTTTAATTGCAATATCTTTTTATTTTCTTCGGCTATTTTATGCATGGGGTGGCTTAAATCATCCTTCCCCTCCTCAATGTATATTTCGTTCATTTGAATAAAACTATTTTTACGGATTCTATCACGATTTGGTTTAAATTTTTATGCCCGACGTTTCGTAAGCTTTGCAGCCTTTGTGGTTACGGGTCAGACTGCAAATAACATTCGCGTAAACCTAAGAAATCATTATATATTTCGTTCGTCAAGGTTGCCAATGCATCTATGATTCTTTTCATATCACGGTTGTCTATAGGCGATGGATATTATCAGGTGACCCATCTGCATGTTTGTCAGTCTGTTATAAATAATAAACAAACATTCTAATGCGTGGTCATCTGAAATGGTTCAATAGCGAATCATATTTTGATTTTATTTATACAAAGCGCGCAATTCCCTATATCTGTATTCCATAACAATACTAACTTCAGACATTGCGTTGTAAAGGCTATATCACATGAATATCACTAGATCTCTAGCACAACAATAGCTCGAGACGAGGTGCCGAGCTATTCACAATGGCGGCTAGTTCTACCTCAGGGCGCTATTCCGCTGATATTTAACTATAATGGAGCTATAAATATGAATTTTTGTGCAATTGATTGCGTTTCAGTTTTGATGTTTGAATAATAGATGGCGTTGTTTTGAAATTACGTTAAATGTTACGTTGGAATTTAGTTAAAATGTTATGCTCTCTGCAAGATGTGTAGATCAAACATAAAATCTTCATATTTTTAATATTATCATATAACATGAAGCATAAATAATTATTAATTTTACCATTTCTGTATAGCCATCAACATCATCAGCCTGTATGTACTCGTCCACTGCTGGACATGGGTCTTTCCCATAATATAATGGACATAAGCTGGCGCGATCTAGCAACTATTTAGTATTTAGGGTTATTTTTTCAAGTAGGTTATTATTATTAGTAAAATATTTTACACTAACGATAATATGTTTAAAGCACATTTTCTTTGTTGCAGGATTAAGTAACAATCTAACACAAACTGGCTGGTAAGTACCTATGTTCTTTTTTTAAAGTGCAAGACAGTTGAAACACGTCAACAACTCATTATGTGTATGCGGGCCCCGATTCCATTTTGTTTTTTGTCGCTTGTCTCTGGCCACTAACAATAAAACTCGACAGTTTTAAAAGGAGAACACAAAAATGCTGGCCGGTTGGATTTTAAGCGTCCGTCAGCTAGTTCGGTCGTGGCACGAATTTTGAAATTGTAAACATAAATAGGGGCAAAGTTCAGTTGCATGCAATGAGGTAGTGATCGCTTGTTGCTACCTGACATTGAAGACTACTGTTCTTTTTTTAAATGTAAACCATTGTTGCCTATGTGGCTATGTCATACGCGCTTATTTTGTTAGAGTTTTGGGGATGTTTTGAAAATTTATAATAAGAAGGCATCGATATATTATTTACCTAGATGCACAGTTGACGCTCGGAAAATGGGACAGCAAAGGAGTGCTTAAGCACTCGTTTTGCATACAGTCCGACGCCGATGGAATTCTAAATTTCAAAATTCAAATTTGAGAACGCTTGCTCATTTCGTTTAAAAAGCTACTTTATTACACGTGCATAGGGTTATATTTGTGTTGATTTAATTAGAACTTGTGATCTTTTTCTTTGTTTTATTCCAGAGACCACTTTTTAGGAAGATATTTGCAAAGAACTGTGGATCTAGGGTATATTATATTGATGTAAGAAGGACTTTATTTTTAGTGGGTATAAGTGTACAATTTTGCAAAATTATCTTGTGAAAATAAGATATTTATATTATTTTTGTGTACCTACGCATGTCCTGAGGAGTATCAAAATAAGTCATTAATACGTAATTTTCGTAATTCTCATCCGTCTGCTGATTCATTGTTACAAAATTGGGCTTCATGGAGATATACGGCATTAGGCATAATCAAATTTAATGTGATAACTTTGCAATACACAAACATAATTAAGTATGAAATTATATAGAGCGATTAATGATGAACCATTTATCTAACCATTCAATACGAACGAAATCGACATGCAAAATCAAAAATCGCGTGACTATAACCATATAATTAATCCAGAAAGTTTCGATTACCATTTTCTAAGTCCATTCAATTTTGAATTGAAAAAAAAATCAAAAATATCCAATAGAATAGTTTTATAATGCTCTACCACGAATGATAATGGAGGAACATGGTAATTGCCGTGACGTGTTCACTCGTCACGCAACGATGACCGCCCCTACCACATTTCGAACCATGAACCAAGTTTCACAGTTTACTATTCATCGCCTCGATCAGTCCTGTGTTCCGTCGCATAGTGTCAACTGGTGTGGCAATGGATTGTGAATAAAAAGTCAATGAATTTGTTCGTGTGTGAAAAAAGTGTAGGCTATGGTAGTTTAATCGAAGTCCAAGGTCTGTTGCTGTGTCACTTGTTTCAGCTTGTAAGTAGATTTTGATGAGTATTTGAATGTAAAATGTTCTTTAATTACATGATTGTCAAGTTTTTATGAGTAAATTGTTGCTCATTTGTAAAATAAAATAATAAAGTGTTATAACAAAAAATAAGTTACTAAAAAGTATGGATATACTTAATTGAAAAAAGAACTCGTAAACTGTTATTCTGTCAAACTTCAGATTGTCCACGTGAAAACTATTGATATGCACATAGAATTTTCATATTCATATGTATCAATGACGAAAAAAAATATAAAATAAATTAAAAAAATGTTTAAAAATAAACATATTTTTCAATCATTTTATTTTGAACTGTTATTGTTCTTTAAAAATAAAAAGTAATCGTGAATGATCTTTGTGAATAGTAAAAAATCCGTCAATTCATGTTACTAAAGGTGAAAATGTAGAGCTGTGTAATTTAAATGCACATTCTATAGTTCACATTAGGTCAGAATACAGAATATTTTTGAAATACATTAATTCATCGTAGTTCTAAATGAAATTTATTTTATTATTACAAAGCACATCTAGATGATAGTAAGTACCGCTGAAGTGTACACATAATTCTAAATTTTAAAAAGGGAATAATAATAAATGTCCAATTATAATATTATATAAAGGTAGATAATAATTTGCAAAGATAATAAGACAGAACAATTAATTTTAAATTGCACTTAGTAATTACACCTGTGTACAACTTTTAAGTTTTACTGTAGATCATTCATTTTATTAAGATAATGTGTTTGTATATTTTAATTTATCGCCGTTATGTGTCATTTGATATTGGAGTTAGTAAATTTAATATCGGCGCTTGCGCATGTTCCGCCGACATTCGATATTCGAATACCGTTCTGGGATTGGCCCGCATGCGGTCGTTGTCTCATCTTTAAATAAATGCAAAGCCTTGTATCTATGCAATGCTAATTACTTCAGAATACTTAAAATTATACTTCTTTTTGCTTTGTCTGGACATTGACTATTTAAAAATTATATACCTACACTCTGACTCATTATGGATCAAGCGGTATTAAGTGTTTTGTAATAGCTTTTTTTTGTAATAGCTTAAGGGTTACTTGAGAATAGAATTGAAAATATTTTAAATTAAAATAAATAAAATTAATGAAGCAATATTAGTATTGACTTGAAAGACACTAGAATTACATGGAGAACTTTCATTATTAATAGTTTTTTGCATTAAATTTTATTAAATAATGTAATCAATGTGTCTTTGCTGTATTGTCATTTTTTTAATCTTTAATAATATTAACCCATATATTACTGTCCCACTCCTGGGTACGGGCCTCCTCTACTAATGAGCGGGGTTAGGCCTTAGTCTAACACGCTGGCCTGATGCGGGTTGGTAACTTGGTAGACTTCACATACCTTCGAAATTCCTGTGAAGAAATTCTGGGGTATGTAGGTTTCCTCACGATGTTTTCGTTCACCGTTATAGCAAGTGATATTTCACAATGAAAATACACTAAACATAGAAAAGTCAGAGGTGTATGCTCCATTTTGGGGTTGGACTCGAACCTTCGACACTTGTCTCGGCAGTCCGTTCCATTCCCAGCAGAGCTATCGCTGCTTCTTAATCTTTACTGAAGTGTATTTACAAACAAATGTAAAATAAACGTTATCAGATGATTTATTATCTATTAAAAAAAACATTGAATTTGATTATGGAACACCTTCCAACACAGATAAAATATTTCCTTGTTATTAAACCTTTAATAAGTGCACATTATCAACATTTGGCATCGGCTCACGTCTCTCGAGGTGTGGTAATGTGCATTAAAAAAATAAAACCGTGTCAATTACCAACCGGAATGTGTAATTTCATTAATTTAACCCGTCTAACTTTGTACGAAGGGAAATATTAAAATGTGCGAATTCTTTTTTCGAATATTTTTTAAATCTCACGTTCATGTAAAATGAAACCTAATTTATTGATGATTTTAGACTTAATTTGTATGAACAGGAAGGCTTTATGAAAGTAATTGTACGTACAAGAAAGTGCCAGTGTGCGATATCGCATATTAAATGCTGTAATTTAACACCGTAAAATACTTTTAATAATTACGTTCCTTAATAATATGCGTTTATTTATATTTGACCTTAACATAAAATGTATCTTTCATGCATTATACACTGTAAACATAGTTTTTTTCTTATTTCATTTACTTATCTATTTTGTCAGTGTTGATTCTTTAACATCATGTTACTAATACCTAACCGTTGTAGTAATTTGGTGAGTTTAGTTATTTGTTTAATTTTTTATCGTTTCGAACAGGCTAAGGTCTGAGACCAAGCTGTAATTTTTTGTTGATTTAAAGTAGTGTCTTCACCATCAAACTATAAGTGCATGATCTGTATTATGCATTATTCATCAATATATGGTATATATGAAATAAAACTAGATTATTAACAATTATTCAACGGTTTTTGCTATTTTTCGTAGATTTTCATAGTTTGTTGGTGTCAATAGGTGTATAAATTCATTGAAACCGATGCTAAAACGATCGTGAGAATAAGAAACACAAAGCTTTAAACTGTCTTGGGAAAATCATTACTTAAAGAAATAATGACCGGTTGAATAAATGATAATTTTTATACAAACATCCTTTTAGTACTTATCAGTGAATATATCTCTAACATAATTATTGCTGTTGAGGCCTGTTTTCTTTGCGACGGAGACAGGAGTCCGCGAAGCGTCACATTTTTTTTAATACATCCAACAGTCACACACATAGTCCCCACACTAAGATCGAGTCTTGCATTGTGGGGATCAGGAACTACGAGAGACTTTCGGTCTCACAACACCCGGACCCGAAACAAATATCTGTGGGACACACAGACATTTGTCTCGGTGCGGGAATCGAACTCGCAACCTCACGTTTCACAGCCGGCTACTCGCCCGCTGCGCCACGGAGGCTGTCATTTGTTGAATTTCTACTTTGGAAGAAGGGTAATGGTATTTTACTTAACTCCCCCGTAAGACGGGTACCTAATGTATTGGCTTATGAAGGCAGACAAGATTGATGCGGATAATAAGTAGTTACCATCTCGTATGGGAATCAGCTATGTCAGGGGTGACGATAAACCGCTCCGTACCATGGAAAGCCTGTAGTACCATGGAAGGACCATGGTAAGGACCATGGTCCTATGGGAAGGATGGGAGTTAGGGAAGTTCAACCGGATATCAACCTCTGAATCATATTGGGTTTTTCTATTCAGGCACGGTTGTGGTGGGACATATATTATCATCCACATGTTTGGGTGATCTGATAATTGATATTTAATAATTAGTTACATACATACATAAATATTTGTATAATTAAATATATGTTTCTCCGTCTTGTACCTGTACGCCACCACACTTGTGTCAATAAATAATTCTTTCTTTCTTTCTTTCTATTCAGTATCAGCCATTGGCATTTGTGCCCGATATGGCGATAGGCTCGCCCTCTATCACATCTGAGACGAAAATGAGCTTGGCGAACAGTAGGTGTTCTATTTCGCCTCTGCCCACCCCTTCGGGAATAGAATGAGTTTTTATATACAATTACATTTCGAACATCGAACCAATAACGATACGTAACGATGCACAATGAAGCGCATTGTGTAGCACGTGTACCTGTGAGGTGACATGTGCAGGCAGGCAGCAGGCGCGGCCCGGGCATGCGCAGTGCACAGCTGCACAGGTGCGCGCGCATCCGCCCGGCAACTGTTCGTGTGCATGCGCCCTTATGATTATTACCTTTATGTTAGCTTGTGGAAGTGACGCCGTTTTATGCGGGTAGTATTTAGTGTAAGATTAAGTCGAGTTGTACAAGAGAAAATTAATAGAAAATGAAAACGAGAAATAGACTTTAAAGCTTTATATTAAGGTGTATTTCGATTTGTAGATCAGTGTCGCTTATAATAAATACTACCTACATTTTATTACAGTAAATGAAAGTTTAATAGTTAAGAATAAGTTAAATACTCATCACTTTTAATCAACTACAACAACTTAACAGAAAATGCTTTGCAAATGTATTATACACGGAAATACACTGTTAAGTTGCATTCTAGTTATTATTTACAAAAGAATTTTCCATAGGAAGTAAAACCAGTTGACTTAAATTATGTGAAGTAAGAAATTCTTGATCCAAATACCAGGAGACCATTGTTCAGATATTTGAACACGGTGAATCGCTTACAAGCTTAGACAAAAGAAGATAGAGGACGAGGCGTAACTACGAAAAATGAAGCATTCCTAATGTATTGAACGAAACAAAAATGGCGACTTTGCGAAAGAAAGAAGATAGTAACTCTGTATTGTCGACACACACAGAAAACAGGTAACATTAAACAACCACAAAAAAAATGTGTCACAAGTGGCGGCCTTATTGCTAAAAGCAATATCTTCCAGGCAACCATTAAGATGAGATAAAGAACCCATTAATATAGCGGTTAGACATCTTAATATTCCGAAATTAGTATTATTGTAAATAAAACACCGTATTTATAATAAAATCAATAAGTATTTATACGTTAATTAATTCTTATGACACGGTGACAACTTACATGTAAGTAGATCGCGAAACTAAAATGGAGGCACCGGCTTCAAAGTAACTAAGTATTTTTCGTAGTTATGCCAGGTCCTCTTATTTTTTACTGATCATTGGTTACAAGTTACAATTGTGTACTCGCCTTTATTTGCTAACCATACACGATTTGTCCAGCTTTACAAACATGTGTATACCGCTTGTAAAATTGTTATGTACTGCAACTACTATGAAGTTTCATTTCGTGGACTGCATTCGTAATTTTGTCGCCCATTTTACCGAACTTTACAAAATACTTAGCGCTCTTATCGCTTTATTCTTTTGGTTACGGATATTGACGGTTATTTAACGTAATTATGATATATGTTGTAAACTCACGCCTATATCCTGCTGGGATAGGTAGTGATTATGGAGCACCAAGAGCTACAGTTTAAGCACACAACACACCTCTTTCGCTTCTACAGTCGTCAGTCTTTTCAAACGCTCGTTGGTTATTGAACTCTTTGTTTGGCCCTTTTTTTAAGAGGCCTCCAATTTGGCTCATAAAGGTACGTCTAGGACGTTCTCGGCCGATACATATTATTAGTAAATGAGTTATGTGAACCACGTAAAGCAATTTGGAGTGACAATGTTGTTTCATATTTCATAGGATTGTTATATAAAAACATATTTCTTTAATATATTTGAAAGAGAAAATTACGTTAATAATTACAAGTTTAAAAACTTAATTGACCGACTTCCAATTTACCGATCGTGACCAAATTTATATGGGACCACCCTTGAAATAAACTCTATCGAACACAAAGAATTTTGAAAATCGGTCCACATTTGGCGGAGGTATCGAGTAAAACATAAAAAAAGCACAGACGAATTGAGGACCTCCTCCTTTCGTGGAAGTCGGTCGAAATTTGTAAGAATTGGGTACCACCTACTTGACTTTTTTTAAAATTATTTTGTATGTAATTTATGTCATCTAAAATGTAGCACAGACAAATATTCTCAAAACAAAAAGCTATAAGCCTTTGAAGTTTGGTGTAACGTTCAAACTGCAGCAAAGAGAAGCATCAGTATATTCACGTCACGGCTATAACGGTACGTGCGTTGGAAAGGGATAGCAATATAGCCCCACTACACCCTCACTTTTACTCATAGCAGAGATTAAAATATGAATAACAAACTTCTCTAATGCCTCATTTCTCAACCAATATCGATGCAGTTTTCACAGAAGAGTTTTTGTTTTATTTGCATTTGTATCACTTATATTTTTTTATAAGGAATACATAGTCAAGTACCCCATTGTATTCTTAAACTTCTTATAAAGGTACAATATTTAATTTTCTAATCGACAAAATAGTGTATTCTTATTTCTTATTCCAACAAAATTTAAATGGTTACCTCATTTGATAATCGTTTTGTTCACAAACTTATTACCTTGCAGTTGTCTATAAATGTATCGATTACATTGCCAATACGGCTAAATCGAGAGATTTGATCTTGACAAACGAGGAAATAATAGACTTTAAGGCATGACTAAAGCCTCGTTTATTTATAGAACAATATCGATTACTTCCTGCGTGGTGCCTCTATTTTTTACAATCGTGTAGACACCATTTCAAATTTGATAATTGACTGCAAAAATTAATTTTATATCACGTATATTTTGAATGATTTGTTTGGGTGTGGGACAAATTAAATTCATATTAATTGTGGAATGAAAGATTACGAGATACTTTCGGGCTTATAACACCCGAAACAGCGCCCTCACTTTTGATTCTCGATTCGATTTTGACTACGATTCGGTTTCATTTAGTGACTTTGAATTCTACCCAAATAGAGGTAAAAAATGCATTAATGTCACGTTAAAAAAGATCAAATGACATGTTCTCGAATCTAACGCGACGTTAGCTCACTTTTAAACTTTTTTAAAAATTAAATACACCCACAGTCATACACATAGTCCTGACCGTACACTAAAATCGAGTCTTTTGTCGTGGGTAGTAGGGGAACTACGAGATACTTTCGATCTCACAACACCCAGACCCGAAACAAATATCTGTGGGTCACACATACATTTGTCTCGGTGCGGGAATCCAACCCGCGACCTCACGTTTCACAGTCGGCTACTCGTCCGCTGGGCCACGGAGGCTGTCAACACGATATCGATGGAATTTGAAATTAATAAATAAAAACGAATCGTAGACAAATTCCAATCGAGTGTCAAGAGTCTGGGGCTGATATCTGTGTGTACACAAACATTTGTTTCGGTGCGGGAATGGAATCTGCGACACAATTTGGATATTTGGATATTTGATACAATTTGGATATATGTAGTATGTACATAGACATAGGTAGATTTTTTTTATTAACAGCTTTACATGACATAAGCTCACACCTGTGTCCCGAAGAGGCAAACTAGCGAACTAGAATACCCACATTTCGCCAAGCTTAGTTCTGTCCCAGATGTAGGGGGCGAGCCAATCGCCATATCGGGCATAAATTCCAGACTTCGGGCGGATACTGAAAAATCCAATGTCACTGCCGGGCCCGGGGATCGAACCCGAGACCTCAGGACGATAGCCGCACCGCGCACGCAATACCGCTACGCCACCATGGCAGTCACATTAATAGCACTTATTTTAATTACAGATCCATTACATATTTGCGCTACATTCCGTATCAGTAACAAATGCTAACTGATAATTGTCACATTCGTTAATTACAAAGCGCAATAAAAATAAATCAATTTTCAATTAGTTCTAGTTTCCCTGTAGACAATATGCGGCGTGGGAACGTAGATACAATGGGGAGAGCGGGCTCTTAGTAGACCTGTCACCCGGTAGAAATCGTGGGACGTTGTGCTTAGGGTTGCCAGACTCTAAAACAAAGCCGGAGTTGGCGGTGTTTTAGGCCGGACATATTGTGCTAAAATCTGAGAATTTATAACTATTCTTTCAGCGCAGGCTGAAAGAATAGTTATAAATTCTCAGATTTTTTTTTTCAATTGTGGGATAAGGGCAGCCTTATCCCACAATTCGGGGTTAGCGCAACATACTTTTTTAAAAATGTTGTAGAAAGTATTCGGCTTAGTTTTTTACGACCGGCTACCTGCCTGATGTTAACCCCCTCTGGAGGTTCCAGTCCTGGGTAAATTAAACTAGAAAAATCTCTGCCCGACCTGGGATTCAAACCCAGAAATTCATAACTATTATAAAACAAACAGACTATTTGTAATGTATTCTAGTTGTTTATCAATTATTGTTAATTAAATACGCATCTATTTCGTTTTCGTTACACGTTTTTACCTATGGTCCATTGTTTCATGAGTGTGTCTAAAACAAAGTGGTTTTGTGTTTTGTTCCAAGAAAAACATATGCTGGAGACGAAGCATTATAGATCACAGTTTATTGGAGCTGAGCATGTTACGCATAAGTACCTATCGCCGTATAAAATAAAGTTGCATGCAGTACAAACAGGACACTACTTCGATCACTGTTTCTTAATCCGAAAGACCGGACACCACCGTAAAAAGCCGGAAATGTCTGTTAAAAACCGGATACCTGACAGCCCTAGCAGTGGCACGTTCACCCGGGCCGGCCCACCGAACGCGGCCAATTGGTCCGCCGTGATTGTGTTCCGTAATGTAGGTTTTATTATGTAAATAGGTCGGGCTACTGGTAAATCGTTGCGGTGGAGTGTTTAATTTGAATTACGCCCGAATACTGGAACGCTACTCAACTTTAACGGCTTCTTACATTGTATTTCGCTGTACAATTTTGACAGATAAAGCGGCCTTAAACGATACAAGGCGACCTTATATGTATGGGTATTAGGCGGAAAATTCTTTAGGATGTGTATGAGCAGCGACTGCATTGTGTCTTAAGTTTTCGTCATGTAGGGAATATCCTCTAGGGAAATCTCGTGCCTTTTCTAGCTATATTCAAATATGGCGTGCAGCGTTTAGCACTTTTTAAAGTCACGGGTGGCAACAAATCATAATATTTTGCTTTTTAAATTTTCTTCGACAACAAATTCTTTAAAACCATATTTATAAATTACTACTTGAATACTAGAGGAGGGGGGGGGGCTTGGCATATATTTCGGTGGTCGCTGGTCACCAGAATCATACCAGCCCATAAATACTTTTACACACTTCGAAGTCCCTCTGCAAAGCAAATCGATGTTATTTTTCGTTGGAAAAGCGTTTTACCACTACCGCCGTGCCTGGGGGGAGACGCGACGGTTGTCAGGTTCGCCAGTCTTACGACCCAGCGTTGAGCCGCTCGGGAGAGATGGAAAGCATCCGGGGGACCGTAGACCAAGTCTCAGGCTGAGATCTATAGAGCGAACTTCGACTAAGTCTGAGTCAAAGTAACGAACTCAGTGAGGCTTTGGAATTGTTATAGCCAACTGTGACTTACTCAGAGTCATTTTTTTAAAGGAAAACAGACTAACAGACAACTAAGCAAAGATTTTCTTGTAAAAAATGACTCACTGAGTTCGTTACTTTGACTTAGACATAGTCGAAGTTCGCTCTATAGATCTCAACCTCAAACTCTATGCCACTGGACAATCCGATGATCCATATTGGCATCATCATCATCGTTAGCTTCTGTTTGCCCACTGCTGGACATAAGCTTCTTCTCCCTTGCGCCACTGATCTTTATTTTGCGCTAAATGCATCCAAGTTTTTCCTGCGGTCACTTTAATGTACATATATAGAACATATTTGACAGCCTCCGTGGCGCAGCGGGCGAGTAGCCGGCTGTGAAGCGAGTGTTCGATTCCCGCGTTGAGACAAATATTTGTGTGGCCCACAGATATTTGTTTTAAGTCTGGCTGTTGTGAGACCGAAAGTCTCTCATAGTCTCTGACACCCACGATACAGGTTATACCTAGTGTAGGGTCAGGAATAGGTGTGTGACTGTTGGGTGTATTTATTATTTATTTAATGTCGTTCCTCCATCGGGCTGCTGGTCTGCCAACGGATCTTCTTCCCTCCATTACATTCCATACTGGTATAGGGATAATAAATACAAAGATGTATACCAATACCCGTTCCTAACAAATCTTCAAGTTATCGACCGATTTCCAAAAAGGAGAAGGTCCTCAATTCGTATGTATTTTTTTATGTATGTTACGCGATATATCTGCCAAATGTGCACCAATCTCCAAAATTATTTTTGTGTTATAGAGCTTATTTCAAGGGTGGTCCCATATAAATTTAGTCAAGTCCTTTAAGTTTTTTATGTCCAAAGGCCTTAAAATCGAATAAAAATAAGTTTGATTTATAGGAAGCTATACATTTTCTGCGATTTAAAATCGATCGAAGCGCGAACTCCTTGCAGTACCCCTATGTTATTCATGAAGTTGTAAACTAATGGATACGTGCCTTAATAGCCTGCTTGATTAATGGCAAACGCATCTTATATAACGGTGGGGGAATAAATACTGAAGGCCCCAATGAACTTGTCACAACTTTAATATGCTGCATGCTCATATATAAATGAAATATCGCATAGCAACTTGCACATTTGATATATTATTTACCTTAATTGAGTTGCATTTCTTTATTACTGGACTGTGGATACGGGCACATAATATAATAAGCTGGTTTTTATATAAACACAAGTTTAAAAACTTAACGCACCGACTTCAACTCCGATCGTGACCAAATTTATATGGGACCACCTTTGAAATAAGCTTTATTGAACACAAAAAGAATTTTTCATTTCGTTTTTACGATGCCATGGACAGGTCAAATTTATAACCCTTCTTTTTGCCCTTGGAATTTATGCCCGATATGGCGATAGGCTCGCCCCCTATCACATCTGGGACGGAACTAAGCTCGGCGAAATGTGGGTGTTCTAGTTCGCTAGTGCGCCTCTGCCTACCCCTTCGGGGATACAGGCGTGAGCTTATGTTATGTTATGTATGTTCTTTTTCGCGGGTCCAAAATGTTTGACGATAGACTTCATTGTAACATTGTAAACTAACCTAAAATTCCACTGTTTCTACCGATACATGAATGACACGACAAATTCACGTCTAAATACATAGATTAGCATAAACAGGCATCGACCGTGAACTTCGTACCGTGTGAACGAACTCATTTAGGAGTCACAAAATGGTATCGCGTATGCTCGTTTGTTTCGGGACGTGACTGCCAGGGCCGGTGTAAAGTGCACGGGCATCACGCACCACGAATTAATAGCCACTTTGTAGGAATTATGTTATCGATTCTATTTAATTGTTCAGATTATTTTGCATATTGCTGTTATTATTTTGACACTATGGTACAGCGGGCGAGTCGGATATGAAGCGAGAGGGTTCGATTTCCACATCGAGGCTAATGATTGTATGACTAATAGATGTTTGTTTTTCGCTATTGCGAGACTAAAAAGTCTCTCGTAGTTCCTGATAATCACAACACAAAACTCGAATCTTACTGTCGAGTAAGTGACGGATTGTGATGTGACTTGTGAGTGTTGGTCGTTGGATGATATTTACCGACTTCCAAAAAGGAGAAGGTCCTCAGTTCGTCTGTATTTCTTTTACGTATGTTACGCGATATCTGTGTCGAATGTGGACCGATTTTCAAAATGTTGTGTTCGATAGAGCTTTTTTCAAGGGTGGTCCCATATAGATTTGGTCTCGATCGGATTTGGAGTCGGTCCGTTAAGTTTTTAAACTTGTGATTACTTTTTTAAGTATTGTGCAAAGCGATGGAGTTTAGGTGAAATTATCCTCTTTAAAATCCCATTAAAATGGAGAGAGTATTACAGAAAATTGATATTTACGAGCCGCGTTAAGACATTTGAAAATAATAGTCGTATGATCTCGTGTCCCTTCTGTGATATTCCGCTGCGTTTCTAAGTAAGAAGATAGATTATTTTGACACGGGAAAATCAACTATTTATATATAACTTTAAGGGGTAGAAGGATGATTATTTCAGACTCTACGACTTTCTACCCCAGTACACATCCAGTGCCCCCTTCCTTCCTTTTTACTTCCAATTCTCTAACTTGTTATTAAACCACAGTCGGGTGTCCACGGTACCTATAATATTTCTATTCCATCTAAATGCACATCTGTAGCAACGGTTCTCGCAGTCAGCGCCGCGTCGTATATTCTCGCCTAGACGATCGTATATCCAGGCGAGATGGCGCAGTGTAGTGAACATTTAGCTATTGTAGTATAAAAGACCGGTTAGATACCACTGTCTTAGAGAAAACCGACAGTGTAGTTCACGTTACTTTCCTGAGATTTTTGCAGATCCAAATCAGGCCTGCCTTTCCCCATTCCTAATTTTTCTCTAAGTTTGCGAATGATTGAGTGTTTTGAGTATCTAGGGGCGGTGGATATTACTTACCAAATAATTTTAATTTTATACATAAATACATATAAAATAATGTTATACATAGGCCCACTACGGTATGCATATGTAGGTAGAGTCAATTTAATATATTTTGAATTATTTCGCAACAAAATAAACCAAAATTATTCATTAAATACTAAATCGTACGTGAATGTAATTCCGCGTGTCACTAAGCGAGTTAGTTGTGGGAACACAAATAATGTCACTGTCAAATAAATCATTACAGTTAACGCCTGGCCCGTCAGAGAACCGCTTTTGACAAATGCGCGCAACATTTACGCTTGGCCAAGTGCTAAACGTAGTGTAGAGAGATTTAGGCTAAAAATATGTATGGAATCCGGCAATCAGTGAGGGTAGGAATGTTTTGGCGAGTCAACGCGTTAGGCCATCGTGGTAGACTAAGGTCTTTCCTTGGTATAGGCGGTCCATGGCTCACAGCCCAGCAGTGACTCCCTGCAGCACAGGGCTAATTATTATTAAAACATAAGCTCACGCCTGTATCCCCGCAGAGGTAGGCAGAGGCGCACTAGCGAACTAGTACACCCACATTTCGCCGAGTCTAGTTCCGTCCCAGATGTGATAGGGGCGAGCCTATCGCCAGAGAAATCCAAATTCCAGACTCCGGGCTGATACGGAAAAATTCAATATCACTTTGCCCGACCCGGGGATCGAACCCGAGACCTCAGGACGGTAGATGTACCGAAATACAACCACGCCACCGAGGCAGTAATTATTAGTTCACAAATAATGTTGGCAAAGGGAACTTCGGTCGCCTTCCACTTGCTGCTTACGATTCTCACACCTCAGGTTAGCTTCTTAAGGTAATGTAGATTTAATATAAAAGTTACAGGTATTTTGCTCTATAAGACTAGTTACAGTAAAGTGATATTTAAATATATATATATATATTTTTTTCTGGAAATTGAAATCCATTATGCCAATGTCAAGTTAGGGAAATCGTTTTCCTACATGTAAGTTTTCGCAAGTGCAATGAAGTCGGATGTGTTCGAGTTCAAGGCCCTGCTGGAGTTTTGGCGTCAATTCCTTGCAGTTTGATGTTTTTTAGACGATTTTCTCGCAGCGGAGGAATCGAACATGGTCGATCCAACCACCCAACGAAAAGCATCCAAAATCACTTATTTCAAAACTTCCACATACTGTCCATCTTCGTTGATGTTTATTGATTAGATACACATCACATTTAAACCACAAACACAACTTTAGACTAAAATATGAGATCATTAAAACAAGCGACCACCGTCAGAATTCCCGCCAAAACTCCATATTTAAATTAAATATTGTCTTCTTTTATCTAGTCTTTAGTATCTTGAGCATGGTTCATTGACTCTTAAAATTTCTTGATGGCGAGACGTTAAACAACTTGAGAATGATAAGTACTTAAAGTCGCTATGAGTATAATATTTATGTATGACAATCTTTTTTAAAATATTGGATCATGTATTTATATTTTAATTTAATTACTAAAATATTGTAATTTTATTGCTCTGACAACAAAATGACAGACAATGGCGCCAAGATTTGATTTTATCTGTACCAATTATCTGCGCAGGAAACATTAACGAATTTATCTGCGTTTTATATTCATTTAAAAGCAAGCAACTTCAACAAACGCCATAAATTCAATTTCTTCGATACTTTATGAACAAAACTTCGTGAGAAAACACCTCGCATTTGTCATCACAGCCCGTAAAATCTAGTTTAAATTGGCGCTGTTAGTTCTAATCATTCATCTTATGGTTTTCCCATAGGGTTGCAACATCCATAAAATATAGACCATTGGCGTCCAAATGACGTCGTGACCGCATTCACACGGACGGTCGAGATTACCGCCAAGTTGTTTTAGACTATGTGATTGATAGGACGAGTGCGAGGCAAACTCCAAATGAACGGATTGTGCCTATGTTTATTGTGTGTGCAGTTTGTCTATGGTGTGTTAAGGGTTGCCAGATGTAAAAATATGTAATGATGCGAATAATTCTAATGGTGATTTGTTGTCATTGAATTATCAGAAATATTTATTATATAAGTAAATGTAATGTAATTTTTTTTTTGTGTGTGTGTTAGTTTTGTTAATATAGCCTTATCTATAAGTTCTTAAAAATAAAATTGGTGGTCTACATTAATTGACAATTTAAGAATGAATTGTTTTCGTGTACTCTGTCCTGGCAATCAATTACGAATATATAATTCTATAATGTTTCATTAAAATCTGATAAGACAAATCTGGTATTTAATGACTCTGTTAAACATAATGATTATTCATAATCGCAACCTAACTAATTCTCCATGCTAATATAAATCACAACCAACTTTTACCAAAGCAGTGCAAAAAGGAGGCTTATGTTTTAAGTCTATATTATTGGTGTAATTAAAGTGTGGACTTCTCAACGCTACTTTAGCAAACTTGTTTGCAATTTGCTATAGATAGATATCTATATCGCTATACAATTTCCCTCGTGTTTGTCATCTACGTACAAATACCGACTTTTTATAATTATGACAAACTGATGGGTGTTGCCAGGTAAGAAATTAAAAATTAGAATGAATCAAAAACTCTGCCACAGACAATCCACAAAAAATGTAGACAATACAGTAAGTTATGCGTAATTAATCAAAGAATTGGTTGCAATTAATAAAAAAAATGCAACGACTAGGCGCTCCGATTTTCTTTTTAAATAATTAATGATCAAGCATTGCAGAGATAACAAATTGAGTTTAATTTGGTGAGATGTTATTAATGTGTGTTAAAATTAATCATTTGTGTAGTCGAGTTTCTTCGTTCGTAACTGTATTTCACTTTGGCGTGTGACTTAAAAACAACTGATACATATTAGTAGATTACTATTTTAAATTGTAATCTATAGTAGAGTAAGAGTAATATTGTAATTTAGTGGTATTTCAATATCTTCTTGTAGTAACTTGTACATTTTATCAATAAATCACGCCTTATCTTCTTCTTTAAGTGGCTCTCCATCACTGAAGGTTGGCAGTCAGTTCCTTGAACCTTTCCTTGTCCATGGCTGGACGGAACAGCTCTTCAACCGTTTTTATTCCGGTCCATTTCCTTATGTTGCGCAGCCATGACTTCCTTCTCCTTCCAACGCCTTATCTGCTAAATAGATTTTAACTACAAGTATTTTACTAATGGCGAAGGCGAAAGAATCTATGCCTGTTGCGTTCACACAAATAAACTTTCGCTGTAGTGTGAATGAAACAGGCATAGATGCTTTCGTCTTCGTTCGGCCGGTGTGCACGCGCCATAATAGATTTTCAGTATCTTATACAAGTGACCGGAATAGAGATCGAGAGTTACAAAAATATAATTTGTAGAGATCTCTGGGAAATTCGTTATATTTGGGGCATGATATCTCAAATCTCAATATGTTTTTTAATTGCTTTGATACTTTTTATTAATATTTTAACAAGCTTTCGTAGAAATATAAGCATTTAGCGGCAAACATTTGACTCGTAATGCTATCTCATTCAAAAGGCTATTAATCAAAATTACGGACTGTCCACGTTAATTAATTGGCACGTTATCGTCGATGTTTAATTAAATTAATTACAGTGCTAAAATCTGCAAAACGCTGTGGACGACGGTTGACAGATAATATTTAGTCTGCGTAAAAAAAAACTATGTTGTCTGTGGTAAAATTAAACGTGTAAGTTTGCTATGTTTTTATTTACTGTCGGTAACTTTTATGAATAAGAGATGAATTTTTTGGTAGTTATATAAAGGATATAAAAGTCTGGACCATTTCCCTTTGCTTTAGATGTACTAACGGCTTTTGCTTAATTGGCTTAATGTACTTGTGCATTATAACTACAGGAAAATATAATAAAACAAGATTTATGAGTGTAAAATTCAATTTATAAATTAAATAATAATTAAAACTGATTATAATAATAATTTTTGCTTATGAAAACGCATGTTTGAGGGGTTGTTATTTAGGAGCAACAAAGGTGGGAAGTTCGATATGACTTGCATAGAGGTTATTTTTCGTCCGTTTTTGTTATCTTTGCTGTTTTTTTGGACGAAATAACGTTTGAAAAATATACACGCATGAGCAAAAGCAAAGAATATAAAGAATGTATTCATGGATATTAAGAAATATGGCATTTCTCGAACTTATAAATATTTTTAAAGTTCGAATGAAATGTAATTCAGAAGTTAAAAATGTTGTTTAAGGGCCCATACTACCTCAAATGGCTTATTTTGAACCCGGATAAAATCAACAATACTGCAGCTTTTACTTTGTAATAAATATATGATAAAGTTGAGGGCTTATGTGAGTGAACATGTGTGGCGAAAACACGATTCCTTAAAATTTTCTCGATAGAAAAAAATTGCAAAGTTACCTCTAAACCGAATTAATATCCCGGATTACTCATTACATACTTCAAATAAGATCGTGAAATTTTGTATAGTAACTTAGTTAAATAATACGCATAGTTTATGTGTTTTGGATTTTGAAAATAATTTGTCTTTTTATTGTAAGATCCAATTATCTAAATTTCCGCGTTTTGCGCACCGCTTTAGTCATGACCGCCATGCCGCCCGGCCCGCACACATTCCCGCTTCGGCTGTCAGACGGGGAGGTTGTGTCGCTTGCTGTCAGCAAAATAAATAAATATAATTTATATATCTGGGATACTTCATCAATTAAACAACGTATTGTAGGAGATTATAATGATGATAACGAGAATATTCTAATAAATAAGTCAGTATTTTCTAGGTTTCCATTTACCTGAATATTTAGTAGATTAGAAATCCAGTCGCGAGTCAGCGGCGTAAGTATAGCAAATGTCACAGGCCCTCTACTATTACACACGGTTAGTTATAACATAAATTATTATGTACGAAGCTGAAAGGATACTGTATTCGTAATAATAAACAACTTTTATTCTTGCAATTCTTTCAATATACTTAATACTTTCACAAATATTGCCAAACAAAGTTTTATTTTTAAATCCTACATAAAATTATTAAGTATATGTATATTTAAAATTTAAATATAAAGTATTTATATAGCAGTAACACGATTGCTCGTGGGTCAGGGTAAGTCATCTCCACCGCCCATAGATAGAGACACCCATGACAAAAAATATCATGGGTATATTGCTAACCTAAAAGGAGGGGAAAAGGGATTTATAAAGAGATTGGAGTTGGACCACCGGAAATATAACTCACCGTACGATATGCAACAGCGTGCTGCCATTTTACATCGGTTTTCTGTGAGACAGTGGTATCCAACAGGTCGGGCCGGCCCATTTATGTTGTAGACGTAACTGTCAATAGCTTGGGTCTTTCATTAAAAAAATATAGTGTAATTTAAGCTTTTTACATAATGATTGACGCTGACCTACCGACACTCAATCGTCCCCTATATATATATATATATATTAGGGTGGTCCAAAAATTTTTTTTTATTATTTTTCCTTTGGCCACCCCGTAAATTTGTTACATGTATTTATAGTAATAACATAGTAAAATTTCAGCGAGATAGCTCAAGTAGAAAGGAGTGCTCAATCGAATGTTGTTTTTGATTTTCTTGTGTAAAATGCTTAATTTTTACTTTTTATTACAAGATATTTTTGTGTGTTAAATTAGTAAATATACATTAAAATTAACTATTAGAGAGTTTTATAGACAAATTTAAACAGTTTTGATACTTATTTACTAGACTGTGAAGTAACTCAGTGTAATAAAATGTGTCATCTATGAGTTATGACATTACTGCTTCTAACATCGGTGCTAAAAAGGGAGCTTGCTCTCTTTAAGAAGAAAAGACAAGACGTGATCTTTAGTGGCTTGCTTGTCGTCATCACGTATTTGAAATAATGCTTTCAAAAGTATTTACTCTGTGTTTTAGACTTGTGATATTGAATTTTTCCATATCAGCCCGGAGTCTGGAATTTGTGCCCGATATGGCGATAGGCTCGCCCCCTATCACATCTGGGACGGAACTAAGCTCGGCGAAATGTGGGTGTACTAGTTGGCTAGTGCGCCTCTGCCTACCCCTTCGGGGATACAGGCGTGAGCTTATGTGTATGTGTTGTAGACTATCAAGCTCTCCTCAAATCCCACTATTCAAAAGATTCAGTGATATTTGAGAAACATAACCAAAGGAGCACTACGATTGTCTTGACCTCGATAAGAACGCAGAACAGTTCGCTGAAAATACTCTCGAGAGCCTCACAACCGCTCTATCCGGAGATAATCAAATTCGTGATGATTACGAAGAGCTAATAAAGCTTACCATGATTGTTTTAAACAAACCACCTGCGAAGATACATTGGCGCGCTCCAGGTCCGATTTATTATGCTTGTTGGATGGCGAAATTGCTGTATGCTTAGAAGTTTTTTACTTCGAAATAATTTACAAGCATTTAAACTTACCAAGAGATAAGAAGAACAAGTTGTTCGATTTGTTAGATTTTGTGTTCATCTACACCAAAATTTGGATCGAAGCGCCTTTGGCAGCAGATGCATCAGTAAATGACTTACTACTTTGGAAGAGCTTAAAATTGTACGAAGCTATTGATTCCGAAATCGGTATAGCAGCTAGGAGTGTGTTAGAGCGTCACTTATGGTATTAGTCAGATGAACTAGTTGCATTTGCCTTGTTTTCTGACAAGCTGACCGATAGTGAGAAACAGGCTAATGTTAAAAAACAAATCTGACTGCGGTAATTGTTCAGTACGAGGTGATTCTGCTAAACTTGCCCCAGAAGTCACATTAGAAGCTTTCGCAACACAAAGAACGTTGAAACCTCTCTCAGTTCTTGATATCAAGGACTCTTTCTTGCAATTACCTCCTGAGACTTGGAATGATAATGCTGATTACCTTTAAGGCAAAAGCTGCATAAAAAATTTGCGTGTTGTTAATGATACAGCTGAGAGAGGTGTTAAATTATTTGAAGATTACAACACGATACTCACTAAGAATGAGGAAGAAAAGCAGTTTTTACTTCACATTGTCGAACAAAACAGAAAAATCATCTCTACTGAAACTTCCAAAAAGGACATAACAAACATAGTTTTGAAAGAATGAACTAATATTATTTTAATTTATAGCTTTGTTACCAAAATTTGATCACATTTAAATACTTTGTATACTTATTTGATTAAAATACTTGTAATATTAATAAACCTCAAATTACGTGTTTTACCTAAAATCCTGGAAACTTCCAATTCCATGAGCACCCCCTTGTATATACTATAGGGGGCTGAAATTTTTCACATATAATAGGAATGGTAGGTGTAACAAATCAAGGGGGTGGCGACACTTAAATTTGAATATATTTTTTTCACCATATGGGCGTGGACCACCCTAATATATATATATATATATATATATAATAAGGTCGTGTTATGTTGTGATATAAAGGAATGTTCTATAAAAGATGCAAAAATTACTGCTATTAAATGGTTATTTTTCCATTTGAGAACTAATCAATTTTATATTTATATTTATTTATTATATTTATAATGAATAAAAACAAATAAAATATGAAAATATAAATCAAAATTAAAATTGTAATAATAAATATAATATTCAAATACTTGTATTGTAGGCTATATTTTAAATAAGTGTTGCATTTGTTCCGGTAGGTGGACGGTCGTGAACGGCCCAAAAAGCGTTCTGGAGATATCTTCCTAGATATGAGAGCCAAGCTTCACTATGGAGGACGTTCAGCACCGTGTGAAGTGGAAGCGTTTAAGTAGGAAGACGGCCCTTGGCAGAAGGCCGGGATAAAGCCAGACAGAAAAATGTTTCGCGGGGCGTGCTACCAACATCTAAGCTACCAAGATTGTTTTATTTCAATAATTAGTTTAATCTGTAATCATTATTTAAGTGGCTATTAATGTGGTAACTTCATGATTTTGTTACTAAATCGATGATTATCTAGTGACAATGTGCTGTATAAGTCCTAGATAATAATAATTAAAAGACGCATAGTAACTATATCTTAGTTAAAATTACAGAGTGGGGGCGCGCGCATTGCGTAAGCGACACGTATTTTGCCGATATGTAATCGTGGGATAGGTAGTTTACTTTTTATATGAAATAAAAAATGTCCTACTATTAAGATGAGGTACGCTCGTGGCCTCCTTGGTCTAGTGGCAGCATATATGGGCTGTGGACCGGGAGGTCGTGGGTTCGATTCCCAGGTCGGGTAAAGCGAATTTTCTAATTTAATTTGCCCGAGACTGGATCCTCCGGAGGGGGTTGACGTCAGGCAGGTAGCTGGTTAAACTAAAATCTTAGCCAAATCCTTTCTGCAATATGCTTGAAATAGGGTGTTGCACCGACCACTCATGAAAGTGGGTTATGGGCAGATAGAAAGAAAGATTAAAATGACGTACGCTATCTACGGTAGAAATATTTAATAATGATACATTATGTTGGCCAAGGCTCTCTACACACTTTCCGACTAACCCTGTATATATTTTTTTCACCTGCCTTTATTCCATCTTTAAATTTATTGTTCCGTTGTATAAGGATAAGGAGTCACGGCAAGACTATCAGAGTACGTTCTTAGTGTTGTCGGCAAATTATATGCGAAAGTTCTGATTGAAATGGGTAATGTATGAGACGAATAATAAGTTATAGAATGTACAAGCGGGATTTCGAAAGAGTATGGGATGTGCGGATTAGATCTTCTCCCTACGAAGCTTTCCGGAAAAATTCTCAGCTAAAGAACGAAAAGTCTTTTGCGCCTTTGTAGACTTGGAGAACGCCTAGGACGAATTACAGACAATGGTAATAATTATGGATGATGCATTTAAAAGGAAAGGAGAAAATTAATGTAAGTAAGACGAAAAGTATGTTTTTTAAAAGAAATAAAAGTAACAGAGTGCAAAATTATGATAGATAACGAGAGAGTAGACCAAGTGAAAGACTTTGTATATCTGGGTTGTATATTTATAAGTGATGGGAAGCATGATAGCGACATTAAAAGACAAGTATGTGCAGGTAATCGAGTTAATGGAGCGCTGAACACCTTTATGAGTAGCTGAAAGGTCTCTAAAAAGATACGATTGGCCGTTCATAAAGAAGTGTTAGTGCCCACACTTATAAATGTGAGTGAAAGTTGGGTGTGACAGAACAGGCATGAAAGTATGATCAGTGGGCTTACTGGTGGACTCTTATGTCGTTCCTATACATTTATTCTATTAGTACGCTATATATAGCGTACTCTTATCTCATTCCCATATATTTACTATTCTATTCGACTAGCGCATAAGCTACTTGGCTAAGCCCGCAGGGTGATGGAAATGAGAGCATGAAGGAGCATGTGTCGCGTGATAGAGTGTGGAATAAAGTGGTGTTGGATCTCTGTCGAGTGAAATAAGATGTAGTGATAAGAAATAGAAAGGGATGTTGAGATGGTTCAGACATATTGAGAGGATAGATGATAGGAGATTGTCGAAACAGTGACGAGTGTGCATGGAAAAGTCGGTATAGGGCGACCGCATCGCACTTATATTGAGCAAATTGATGATATATTGACTAAAGAACAGATAAAAAACTGAACCGACTCTAATGAGATCATGATAGTAGATGAAGCGAAAGTAGTATGTCAGAATCGGGCGAAGTGTAAATCTATAGTCTCTACCTACCCCTATGGGATACAGGCGTGATATTATGAAGGCGTACGTTTATTCCACCTCAGTATGGAGTCGACGCAACACATCGTTAAAGCATGTTGCAGAGGTGTTTGGCCTTAGTTTTTACAATGGGCTACCTGTGTAATGACCCACCCATAAAGTCAAAAACGCCTGCCCGATCTGGAAATGGATTCCAGGACCTCATAGTTCACACCCGATATACGCTACCAATAGTGAATAGATCAATGAGGCAAGTTATAAATACTTCAGGAGCCATGTATTAATTAATTGCTATGAGTTTTGGAAAAAAAGGACGTGATGGAGACTATAATTGGAAAGATCCGACCGGTCACTTTCTTAGGATTTCCGATTGGTGTGCGCAGTCTTCAACATAGATGGATGTCAAAAATTCTTCAGAGTCGGAACTCTTATATGAAAAATTGAGGAAACTCCTGAGAACGAGGGTTAACTCAGCCGCGGACGTCTTAAGAACCACCACGGGAATACGATCAGCCATGCTCGACTTTCGAATGTCCAAGATTCAGGCTCTCGCCTGACCTCATACAGGTTGATATGGATTCATGTAGTACTCCACACACGCTGCGCCGGTGCAACGTCCAGTAGCGTGGCTCCACCATTGTACAAAATCGAATTTGAGGCAAAGGGTTCAACTCAAAGATGAGTGTTATTTTACTGTGGTTATCAAGTTTACGCAGTGACTGCAGATTAAGCTAGTAGAAACTGCTTTACATTGCGATGACAAGTCACCAAAAGCTCGATTTCCGAGATAGCTTTTCTGTCGCCCTTCAATTTTGCATAGGTATTTTCCCTTGGCCCTCCTGTTGGATTCGAAAGCTGTACGTAACTTTTCTTTCCCTTCCTTAGATATAGCGCTCCAAGCCTTAAAGGTGACATTTCACGCCAATTATGCGGGCTGTTTAAGACGTGCAGTGACGGCGCCGACATTGTTATACTAGCTGTGATGTACCCTGGAATTCTGGTATTGGCAGTGAATCATTTAATTCCCAATATCCACATCCTTGACTTAGTCCGTAGAGGTGTGAGGATCATCGGGTAAGAAATAAGAGTTTTCTCCATAGAAAGAACGCAAAGAACTGACGAATACACCTAAATTATTTTGGTTAAGTACACGGACTATTTATAAAATCTTTGAATGGCAATATCTATGAAACATCAGGTATATTGACAATTTTGCAAATATAGAAGTTGTTTATTATTACGAATCCTGTAGTCTCCTTTCAGTTTTCTACATAAATTGGGACTAACTCTATATACCACCGCTAAACATCAAACACTGGAGGAGCCGCTTAAACCTATCTGACAAGAAACTGTCCCCATCCAGTGGAGGAACATTGACATCCGTTTCTCTACAGGTTTGTCAACGGAAGTTCCAGCAAGGAGAACTTATAGCACAGGTGGGCTGTGTGACTGGTTAAGAGAACACCTAAACCAAAGTTATCTTGTAAGAAAAGTTACCTGATGGTTCGATGATCCATGGCTCAAACATAACTTTCTAAGCCCGACAGATAGCGTCAGCGCTGACACGCCATTAAAAAGTTATTTAATTGTACTAAAATAAATTGTGCCTCGATTGTGTGTTACTATGTGTGTAAACTCTACCTCCGGAGTTTAGTTGTATTTAAGTACGACTACCATCCTGAGGTCTTGGGTTCGACCCCTGGTTCGGGCAAAGTGATATTGCATGTTTTCAATATCAGCCCAGAGTCTAGAATTTGAGCGCTACATGGCAATAGCTTCGGCCCCTATCGCATCTCGGACGGAACTAAGCTCGGCGAAATGTGGGTGTTCTAGTCGCTAGTGCACCTCTGCCTACTCTTTCGGCGGTACAGGCGTGAGCTTATGTTTTGTGTAAATAAATTGTCCTAATTCGTCGCCGGGCCCGCCACGCTTCGTCACTTGTTTGTCTTATCAACACCGCTTGACATCCTATGACGCCATTAGTGTATGAGCGAGACAGCGTACGATAGCGCACTCTAGCAGGGACAGGTAGCGGGTGCAAAATTTGAATTTGAGCTGAGGTACCATGCGCTCTTAATTGAGACGTATGTTTTTGTTCCCATTTGAAAGTGTTGGAAACACTATATGTAAAGCAGAAACCGGTCTCGTGAATGTTGATAACCCCTGGCTAATGATGAGTCAATCAGTTTCTAGTGGTTTTTAATTGGTCCCCCGTACGGGACTGTTTTATAAGATCAAAGATTTATGATACCTGCATTTATGTAGCAGGGCTGTAAATAATTCGCAAAATTAATGTCAATGTTTTGTTGACGGCCTTCGTGACGCAGCGGACGAATAGCCTTTAAAACAAGACGCCGAGAGTTCGATTCCCGCACCTGTAACCTTAAGATGAGTTATCTTTTGAAGTCAGATTGTTACATTCACCAGATAAAATGCTAACTTTAACTTACTAGTCGTCTGCTGCGACGATTCGGTATCTTAAAAAAGTTAAAAACAATAAAATGCTATTCCACTCGTGACAACTTCAGAGCGGTCAAGATATTAATTAGCGTTTTATCAACAGTATCAAAACAGCCTTAAAGATGTTCGATTTTCAAAAGTATCGATAAAATTAAACATTCCAAAATAGAACATTGTAAGACTCATGACATAATATGGCGCAATTCTAAACTGTCATTTACATATTGTCATCGAAAGTTGACAGACGTATCGAACCGGTCCAATATATATAAACGGAGCCTATTGAGGAATGTATCTGTCTATATACAGAGTATTTATATTAGATACAAAATCAATGGATGGGTTCACGACCTTGATTTCCATTAAACTTCGACGCGTGACTACGGTATAAGAGCATTGTCCTATCGTTAAATGTAAGCTATGTATAACGTTTGGCCCTTGAGCAGGCTGCAGGTAGGCGTTGTTGGCGATTCTTCTATGGCTAGGAATTAAAATACATAGTTACGAGTATATAGTATTATCAGTAAAAGTTGTCATGCCTCTAATGTGTGATAAAATGCTTGTTGGCTGGAGTGCCAAAAACTATGCAACAGCCTTAAAGCAGACGATCGTTCCACCATCTAATACTCGTAAATGATTTCAGCTTGTCACAATTTACGATAGATCGATCGACTCTCTAAAATCATAAAATATTTACGAGTCTCTACAGTTGGAGGGTTGGATCAACAGTTAGACTCTTGGACAATTATGTAGAGTAAACTTTTCTTACAAAAAAAAACGATATTGTTGACATTCTATCCATAACAATATATACGTCTCTACCTTTTCTCGTCACACATGTCGCATGTCTGACACTGTGACGTGTCCCTTATTATTGACAGATGTTCGGCGGTTACGCATGATCCGACATGTTAACCGTCGTGATAAGCTGTTGTAATACATGTTAACAACGTTGTAAGGCCTTAATCTGTCATTATGAAACAACGATTAAAACCTTTACGCACGGGTATCATTGTGCACGCATTTATTTATTTGTTCAATTGTTTTTTCCAACCGATTTCAAACGGAGGTTATGCGTAATCCGGTAAATGTGGACTGATTTTTAAGTTTTTTTCTCTGTCGATAGAGCAGATTTAGAGGTGCTCCGACATAATTTGGTCAAGATGTTATGGAGTTTTGGGTCGGTTTTCAAGTTTTAAAACTTTATATTATGTAAGGTTTTTGAAGTAATACTTCTTTTGGCACGTTTAGGTGAGAGTAAAATTGAGAACGGCGCGCGCATACCGTTACAGCAATCCGACAGTATGAAGTTGGTTGAGAGTTAAATTCGTTATTTAAATATTTATCTTCGATCATTTTATTATTCTTGCTACTTTATTTTTTTTTTCTTAGCTAGACTAAAGAAGTAGAATTTCTAACGCTTGTACATAAGTACACGCACTTTTTTTTAAATATATTTATTCAGTATTTTTGGGTTTTACGGCAGACGAGGTGTACTTGATGGTAAGTGGTTACCGTCGCATATGGATTTAGGCTTCAGAAATCTCACTCAGTGTGAACAGTAACTTCTAACCAAGTGACCCACTTGTTCATTTGCCAGATTCTGGGATATAAGATACATAATGTAGACAGAGCTTCCGTTACTGTGTCTTTGTATATTTAAGTTTGTATTTTATTATATGTGTAGTATTATATTATTAAGGCTCAATTGCACCACTATTATTAACCTAGAGTTAGTCCTAACCGCAAGCTAAATTGACAGAACATGTATGAATGACATGTAACTTAACTTGCGGTTAGGACTAACTCTAGGTTAATAATAGTGGTGCAATTGAGCCTAAGAATAAAATATTATATTGTTTACCAACCCGCATCAGGTCATCGTGGTAGACTAACGCCTAATCCCTCTCATTGGTAGAGGAGGCCCGTGCCCAGCAGTGCGACAGTAATATTACAGGGCTAATATTATATATTCTATTATTTACGGAGTATTGACCTATTTTAAAACCATTATTTTTTTGTTGCAGAATGTCCTTTGATGAACTACATAAGAATTGGTGAGTCTTTTTCTAATAGAATATTTCGTTGTAAGATTATATTTTAAAATGAACATAAGCTCACGCTTGTATCCACGAAGGGGTAGGCAGAGGCGCACTAGCGAACTAGAAGACCCACAATTCGCCAAGCTTAGTTCCGTCCCAGATTTGATAGGGGGCGAGCCTATCGCCATATCGGGCACAAATTCCAGACTCCGAGCTAATATGGAAAAATCCAATATCACTTTGCCCGACCCGGGGATCGAACCCGAGACCTCAGGGCGGTAGTCGTACCGAGATACAACCACGCCACCGAGGCAGTCAAGTCAAAATCAATACTAAACATAAATAGGTAATCGTATTTTTTTAAAACACATTACTTTGATACATCAATAGCACACAAAAAATGAAAAGGATCAAAAAGTCAAAGGCAAAGTAACTAAACGTTGTGATCTTTATCAATTAATTGCTATAAAAAGAAAAAGTGTCTATGATTAAACACGTGTAATATGTATGTTCTATAGTCTGTACTGTACCGTAAAATAGTCTGTGGAACACGAGAGTTCCAATGTTGAAAGAATAATAATGTAGGATTCTTTAGTTATTGGAGAGTTCGCGACCCGCGTATTTTTATTGTCTATTGGAAAAATAAATGTTATTTAGATGGAATTTTATCTTAAAAGTATTTATGATATTATTTATTTAATAAATAAAATATATAGCTTTGTTAATGTCAGTTTTCTGTCGTAGTCTCTTATTTATTTAAATACGATAAACTCTCTTGATGTAAATGAGGCTTAATGACAATGGCGAAGGTTCCGTATAACATGATTGCTATTAGCTCAATTTTGTCTAACTGTAATGCATAGTATCATAATTTATAAGTAGTAAATTATAATACTTTTATATAATTTTATATGTACTTAGACTACTAGACATATAAAGAAGATACCCGCAATGGCTTATCTTTTAAAAAATATTAACCTTTGCCACTGCGGTATGGAAGTTTGTTGATGTCAGGCATTATAATAATTTGTAAGAATACGTTCGGAGTTTTGGCGGGAATTCTGACGGTGCGGGTGGTCGCTTGTTTTAATGATTTCATATTTTAGTCTAAAGTTGTGTTTGTGGTTTAAATGTGATGTTTATCTAAGCAATAAACATCAACGAAGATGGACAGTATGTGGAAGCTTTGAAATAAGTGATTTTGGATGCTTTTTGTCGGGTAGATGGGTCGACCATGTTCGATTCCTCCGCTACGAGAAAATCGTTTAAAAACATCAAACTCGAAGGAATTGACGCCAAAACTCCAGCAGGGCCTTGTACTCGAACACATCCGACTTCATTGCACTTGCGAAAACTTACATGTAGGAAAACAATTTCCCTAACTTGACATTAGCATAATGTATTTCAATTGCCATAAAAAAAAAATACGTTCGAATGTGAAAATAATGAGGTGAAAATACCGCTTCGAAAGCTGTTGTTTGTGATTACTATGAAATTATAATTATGAATCATGTTTATTCAAATTGCATTTTGAGGAATGAGAAGAATTTGTGACACTTAAAAAAGGTTTGCATGAATAAGTATTTTGAAATTTTAGAAGTGGCTGTTTGCACGTAATGATTATGCGATAATTATGCCTCGAAAAAAAAAAACTAAATAATAATATTGATTCATTTTACGCAAAACAATTATTTTAATTTATTGTGTCACATTGTTTGTTTTTTAAAGTTCTTTTTTGTTCTAGGCATTTTTTTTAAATAAAGAGTCTTACATACTTGACGCTTTTGGTATTGTGGATTTGAGTGAGTCACTTAATGGAATTTTGCTTTTCTATATTTAGTTTTGTCTGTATAGGGAAGGTAAACATGGCGCAATTAGAGCGGTCTCTCTAATAGGCCAGTTGCTAAATATTCCTCAGATTCGTCACGTAGGATTTGCATCTCGTATTTAAGGTGATCTAGATAAAATTTATTGCGGTAGATGTCCATGATAGGCTACTAGCCGCGTCGTGGGAAAAGTTTTTATCTTATTCACATCTTAAAACATAAAATGCCTTGCTCCTGTTTTGTAACGTAGTAAAAGTGTAGTAAAATAGTTTCTTCGACCGACTTCCAAAAAGGAGAAGGTCCTCAATTCGTCTGTATTTTTTTTATGTATGTTACCCGATATCTCCGCCGAATGTGGACCGATCTTCAAAATTCTTTTTGTGTTCGATAGAGCTTCTTTCAATGGTGGTCCCATATAAATTATATATTTGGTTGGTTTGGTTGGTCCCATATATTTGGTCACGATCGGATTTGAAGTCGGTCTGTTAAGTTTTTAAACTTATGATTATTTTAATGGGTTGTCTAAAGGGAAGTAGAGATGTAAAGTGCGCTTCGAGATTACTCCACAAATATTATAGTCAAATCACGCGATTTAAATCGCAGCTTCTTTAATATTATGGATTATCCTAGACGGAGAGTAATTCGCGGACATAATTTCGCAATAGTCATTAAATCATTAAGGTAAATTACTTAGTGCTATTTATTGTGAAAAAAAAAATCATTTTACTTTTTACACCATTATCATAATAATGCATAGTTTAACATAATGATTTCTTAGGTTTACGGGATTGTTATTTATTAAAATACGGTATAAATATAAATATAATTATATGTTTATTATATTTTTAATAAATATAATTTTTACGGATTCTATCACGATTTGGTCGAAATTGTGATTTCGCTTTTGAAACGTCGGGCATAAAAATTAAAACCAAATCGTGATAGAATCCGTAAAAATAGTTTTATTTCAATGCATATTTTCTTGTAAATATTTTGAATAATATAATATATCAAAGAGTTGGCTATAAGTATTATAACATTAGACAAAAGCAAAATAAGGACAAGCCATAACTACACATAATTAAGTATGCCTAATGTACGGGAAGACCCAAAATGGCGACTTTGCGAAAGAAAGATCCCATTAATATAGCAGTTAGGCATCTTCACATTCCGAAATTAGTGTTATTGTAAATGAAACACCATATTTATAATGAAACAATAAGTATTCATACGTTATTTAAGTTTTAAGACACAGTCACAACTTATGTCAATGTAAATAGATCGTAAAAATAAAATGGCGGTACCGGCATCATAGGAAATACGCATTTTTCGTAGTTATGCCGGGTCCTCTTATTTTTTCTTTAGTCGTTGGTTTCACTCAATTTGTTTTCACAACAATTTCACACAAATTATTTGAGATAATGCATAAATGATGCGTTAGTCATGATATTTTTGCTGACTGTGATTCCGCTTGCAGTGTTAATTTTTGTTTTTAAAATATACTAAAATTACTAAACAAATGCTGTTTCTAGGGCATGACATCAATACCATCTACAATTACGTCACGACTATACTAAAATAAGGCATATTTCGTCATATGGATAAAAGGTCTTCGTCACATATTTTACGACAGTCCATAAAGCTATTTTTAAATGTTTTGCATGCAATGCATTTTCTTAGTTATGCTAAGTCCTTATTTTTTTCTTTAATCATGGATTATAACATATTCCATATTACTTATTTAGTCTGTAGGTAACATTTGAGGTTATAAAAGACGAGCAATAATTAAGTGTGCCGCTATGTGTCATACTTGATTTAGTTGCATGATTCAAAACAGTGACGGTGTGTGGGCGAAGTGTAGACGACCTGAATGCAATTTCGAATGAAAGGTCTTATCGTAATTATAAGCAATCGCTGCACAGATATGACTTAATAATAATTGGGAAATTAACATTTAATCGAGCTTCAGAAGGCTTTAGAAGACGGAATCAAAATCTTCATCTGTATTATACATACTGATTTCTTAAGTTTACGCGAATGTTATACATTGAAATAAAACTACTTTTACGGATTCTATCACGATTAGGTTTTTTTTTTGGGAATAAAAATTAAAAACCTAATCGTGATAGAATCCGTAAAAATAGTTTTATTTCAATGTATAACATTTATATATATATATATATATATATATATATATATATATATATATATATAATTTATATATATATAAATGTTATACATTTACATAACAATTAAATAAATAAAACTTTTTGTGATCTAGGCTGGTTTGAACACGAAATATCTATTCTCCTCCCCTAATACTAACGCAGTCATTCATAACATACACAACTTCAATCCTTTTCGGACTCAAATTTCAAAGTAAATATTTTCATAATAAAGCGCACCATTCTATTATAGAATTAACTTCGTCGTGTGTCGTCGACAATTTGCCAGGTTGTATTTGATTTGATGTGGACAACGCCTTGCATTCATAGAAACTGCCATGCCCTACAAACTCTGCTAGCCGGGCAGGCGCCGTGCCGGAATGTGAATGTACTATTTTATATCGGATCGTGTTATGCAGAAATGCCAACCCACAGAAACAAACAAGTAGAAGAACTAAAATAATTATAAAGAAATATAATTTATGGCGGCATCGCTCTCGTAAATATAAATATTTCAATAAATCAAACAGATCTGTTCAAACTTTTTATTATAGAAATAATTAATAGAGTATATATTTTTATTTTGTATTGTCACGTTTTGGGGAAACCACGGGAGTACGTCAGTTGCAAGAGCTTGGACCAGAATATGTACCAGGGGTGCGTCCCGTGAACGGCTTAAAAAGCCTGTCTCGAGAGATAAGAGTCAATGGTCTTACTGTAGAAGATGCCCAAGATCGGGGGAAGTGGACGCGTTTAAATAAGGCGAGCCCTGGTATTAGACCAGGATAACGCCAGGCAGAAAGATAGATTTTTGTTTAAAGCAGTTATTAAGCAAATTACTTAATAGAACAAATATATGCGCGTCTGCCTCCTCCTTCGGAGATCCGTGTTTGAGCTTAATTTATTTGCCTCTGAAGTAACAGTATATTAAGACCTCATCGTCTGGGTGTCACATATCGACAGCGGATTAAGATAAAGACTATCGAAATTGGTTGCATACCGTTCGTAAGCCGCCACTTGTCCAGACTCCGCGGCTCCGGTGCAGCTGACATTTTACATCTACCGTTACCTTACGGGACAAGCGTTTGATTGTTTATAATTATTACTTTCTTCTCTGCCTTAATGGTTTAGTGGCAGTACGTAGGTTGACAACTGCAAAGGTTTGCGTTCAATTACTAAGATGGTAAAGCCTTCTAAAGTTAAATAGAATTTTCGATTTCTGTAGTTTTTTTATAGCAAGGGCTGACAGACGAGTAGGTGGGTCACTTCATGGTAAGTGATCTCCACTGCCCATAGACACCCAAGACACAAAAAGAGTCAAGTGTGCATTGCCAACCTAAAAGGACGAAAATAGGGATTGGAAAGTGAGGGGGAAATCTCACTCACCGAACGAAATGCAACAGCGAGCTTTGTAGGTTTTCCGTGAGATAGTGGTATCAAACTGGTCGATCCAGCCCATTCGTACTGTAGACGTTACTATCCACAGCGTAGCTCTACCATTCATAGTTCGGATTATATACAGTATTATAACTCACATTATGTAGGATGCTCAAGAGCGAAAGAGAAGGATGGCGGACTCTGGCATACGGCCAGGATGACGGCAGGCAGAAAGAAATTAAGATACCAATAGAAAACATACATACATAAGCTCACGCCTGTATCCCCGAGGGGTAGGCAGAGGCGCCCTAGCGAACTAGAACACCCACATTTCGCCGAGCTTAGTTCCGACCCAGATGTGATAGGGGGCGAGTCTATCGCCATATTGGGCACAAATTCCAGACTCCGGGCTGATATAGAAAAATCCAATATAACTTTGCCCGACCTGGGGATTGAACCCGAGACCTCAGGACGGTAGTCGTACCGAAATACAACCACGCCACCGAGGCAGTAGAAAACAATTTTCAATATTGCGAATTCGACTTACTTTGAACTTGAAAATAGCTCTCAGAATAAAAATGTATCCAAAGATGGTAGCAAAACACCGCAGCGGTGGGTCAACAATTAATTAATCCAACACATAAAGACTGATTCACGACTCACACGTGTAATATAAAAATAACACTTTAAAATAAAGAATTAATGCACTGTGTATAATTTGTAATGTGTGAGGCCATTCTCACGAAGTCTCTCGCACCGTTAGCCGTTAGACGTTGGCTTGTGTACCGACGGGTATCATGGCTGTTTGAGCTTGAATTGTCGTTTTATGTTGGGAATTATGTTACTATGGGTTGAAGTTTAAGGGCATATAACGTGATGTTTTTGGGCTTATAATAACAAGGTTCTTGTATGAATAAATAATGTAAATAATAACAGACCAAGTTCAAATGTATCCGATCGACCAAAGAAGCATGTTAGATGTACATAGAGACTTTGGCTTGATGTAAAATTATCACGAACAAAATTGAAAGGTATTTTAATTTGGGAAATAATATAATAATAATATTAGCCCTGTAATATTACTGTCCCACTGCTGGGCACGGGCCTCCTCTACTAATGAGAGGGGTTTCCCGACGTTTCGAATGCTTTGCAGTCTTCGTTGTCACGGGTCAGACTGTCAGTCTGCAAAGCCTTCGAAACGTCGGGAATAAAAATTAAAACCTAATTGTGATAGAATCCGTAAAAAATAGTTTTATTTTAATTTTGATCCGTTGGACCGTTGCATGAAAGATGGTCACACCAAAACCGACTTTCTAAATAAAAACTAGTAAATATAATTTTATACCATCATGAAAGTTTTCTTAACCAAAGTTAATATACATTTGGTGCCAAGAAAGCTGTATACTTGACTTTGAGATTAGTGTAAACGAATTAAATAAATACATACATAATATACCTTCACTTGATTATAATTTTCTATAAGCACATGAAGATGTTTCTGAGAAATGTTACTTTCTATCGCGTCGAGTACGTTTGCATGTTTTATGCCATTCAATACTAAATGGCCGATTTGACACGCTTTCGGAAAGGTGTCATGGAGGGAGGTATTATAGACCGACTCCAAAAAGGAGAAGGTCCTCAATTCGTCTGTATTTTTTATGTATGTTTCGTGATATCTCCGCCAATCTTGATTAAAGATAGGAGTGAGCTGTAGGATATATCGAGTTTAAGTTTAACTCTACATTAGTAATAGCGCTGCAAGTCGCCCTAAATGGATGACAAGTTTTCGTTGATCTTTGGTTTATATGAGTAATTTTGCACTTGGTTAAAGTAAAGCATCCACTTCAATAAGATCTATGCTACCTGCATATATTTGTATTATAATCATAAGTTTAAAAACTTAACAGACCGACTTTAAATCCGATCGTGACCAAATTTATATCGAACCCTTGAATAAACTCTATCGAATACAAAAAGATTTTTGAAAATCGGTCCACATTTAGCGGACATATAACATACATAAAAAAATACAGACGAATTGAGGACCTTCTCCTTTTTGGAAGTTGGTCGAAAATTACACTACAATTATCTATTTACATTGCAATTAACAGGTATTTGTTAAGACCAGCTGCCAGAACTCAAGACACCGTGAGCTCGTACTGCATAAATCGGAACACAAATAATTAACCTTTTTTGATTTTGTATATTTTTTAATGATGGTAGATATTGTAACACTAACCTTTTTTGGACAAATGACACCTCAGTCTGACCCGTGACAACGAAGACTGCAAAGCATTCGAAACGTTGGGAATGATAATTAAAACATAATCGTGATAGAATCCGTAAGAATAGTTTTATTTCAATGTATAATATTCGCGTAAACTTAAGAAATCAGTAGGTATTTGTTAGTTTATGAGTTTGGATTTAGAAGCTTATTTCTGAATTGTGAAACTAAAAGTTATTACGAAAATAGTGATATTAATTTTCTGATAAAGAATTTTTAACAATTTCGCAGTTCCACAGATGAAGAAAAAAATTTTAAATTTTTACCCCTGAACAATACTTACGAGAACAGAGCTATGAGTATAAACTAGGTCTTAAAAAAACAATACGACATGTATTATGGGGATTACCAGAGTCATGAGTTATTATTGCATCAAAGTTTATTTTCGCACTGAACTCAACTCCATCCTCAAAGATTAAATCCATTGATGACAAAGAGAAATCCACACAAACGCATGAATGGGACGGATTTGAAGCGTCAGATGCGTGGGTATACCCGCCTACGGACATGCGTTTCGCCTGTCAAACAGTCTGGACGCAATTAACTGGTTACGATTTAAAAATATGGACGCAGTGGCGACCTCTGACCTAGCTGAGTCGCGCTGATGTAATACTTCATGTTGTACACTATACTTTGAGTGGTAGAGCCACGCTGTAGACAGTAACGTCTGCAGCACGAATGGGCCGACTCCACCGATCTGATACCACTGTCTCACAAAAAAACCGACGTAAAGTGGCAGCTCGCTGTTGCGTTTCGTTCAGTGAGTGAGATACAGTTTCCAATCCCTTTTCCTTCCCCTTCCTTTCCCTCCTTTTAGGTTGACAATGCACCCATGCTTATTTTTGTATCTTAGGTGTCCATGGGCGGTGGAGATCACTTACCATCAGGTGACCCATCTGCCTGTTTGCCAGTTTCTGCTATAAAAAATGCTCCTTTTAAAAGATTTACGCGTTTCTTATCATTAAGGTCGACTCGTAGCGCTATTAATAATCTAGAATTACATCTTATCTCGATTTATCCTACAGCTCACTCCTATCTTTAAATCTAGATTTGGGATACATAGAGATTTATCGCGGAGCCACAAGTGGCCCTAAGATAGTTAGTCACATTTTTCCTTGCGTCACATTGTTTGAAAATGAAAGGTCCAAGCTACAGTTAAAGTTAAGAAGCACCTAAATGTTTTTATAAGTCCTTACTTATAAAAAAAATTATGCGCTTCTTAACATAGCTCCTCAGCTATGTTTGCAACTCGTATTATAGAGTCTACGTTTTTGGTATCCCTTCCAATACGTACGCTAGTCAATCGTTTCTTATACGATAATTGCGAAAATTCTAATACAAATTCCCTTTGTAAACTTGTCAAGGACAAAACCGTCAGGTCTTTTAAGACCGGCTAAGTAAAGTCCTTTTAAATATTTTCATCTTTCGCCGCATCAGTACAGTCTCTAGAAGCTCAGCAAAATAAAACATAATTTACGGATTAATTAACAATTTCTTAATATGAGCTTCTTAGCTCTTACCACATGGTGTCATGATAGCTAAATGGTTTAACCATAAAGGTAGCAATTCACCCCGTTTATTAGTATCATAAAATATCAATTTAAATGGCGCGAACATCGGCGTTTATGCAAATATTTCTCGGGCGGACACAATTACCCCATCTAATATCCGTCGTCAGTTGCTTCGTAAACACGCTCTGCAGGAAAAGATTTCATATCCTTCCTCACAATTTCCTCTCTATACTGGGTCAGTGGATAGTAAAGGAAACGTTTGACTGGTTATTATGTTCTTATTTATGAGTTGTGTAATGAGACTGAATGAGGCGAAAGAGGTGTGTAAGGATCGTAGCAAATGGAAATCCGTTGTCTCTGCCTACCCCTATGGGAAAAAGGCGTGAGTCTATGTATGTATGTATTAAATAAATAAATCGACCTATGAAAAGAATAAAGTTACATAATGATAATGAATTGAAATTGCTTTTTTATTTTTCTGAGCTTAAATTCTCATTGTGAAATATCGCTTGCTATAACGGTGAAGGAAAACATTGTGAGGACAACTGGATACCCGAGAATTTCTTCACAAGAATTTCGAAGGTATGTGAAGTTTACCAACCCGCATTAGGCCAGCGTGGTAGACTAAGGCCTAACTCCTCTCATTGGTAGAGGAGGCCCTTGCCCAGCAGTGGAACAGTAATAGTAATTAACAGTTATAGTAATTACAGGACTAATATTAATTTTTACTTTTAATGTGAAAAAGTGTATAACTCGTGAAACAAAACAGGATGATATAAAAATAATAAACAATCCATTTTGATGTAATTTAAAAACACTCTGTTATTAATGTTTGTTATCATTAATTTGGCAGGTTTTACGGACATACGGATGTCCGATTATGACAGAACCAGTTTGTGCCGGAAAGAAAGCTGGATTTCCTCGCTTTATCTAAAGGACCCTAAAAAACTATATTCAAAATGACATAAGTCGATCCAGTTATATATCTGTTATATTTTATGTAAGCAATAAATCTGAGGACTGTTATCTATGCTTTTTAGTTTATTGATAATTACCCACTGCACTGCCAAGGACGATTTATGAATATCGATCGATATCTTTATGAGTCAAGCGAAAAACTTGCTCCGGATGGGCGTGGCTTGGGATGAGAGGGTTCTGGATAAAAATGATATTTTTTTCGACGTAAGATTTTTAGTAGAAAACATTAAGAAACTAACGTCACAATTTAGCAGTTAATAGTAGCTCTAATATAGTATTTTTTGGAGGTGGGGGTCAGTGGTGGTGTGTAAAATAACAGCAAGAAATATTTTGTCGGTATGATTCTTGACATTATCTCCTTAGTCAAGTGACAACGTGTTTGAACTGTGAATCTGATCCTAGATTCGATTCTCAAGTCGAGCGAATGTTTTTCTAACATGATTTGCCTGAGAATGAGTCCTCCAAGGGGTCGGCCGGTTGTAAAACTGAGCCAAATCCTGCCGGCAACATGCTTGCAAAAGTATGTTTCGCCGACCCCATATTGAGGGGATAAGGGTAGGTGGAGAGTAATTAAATAAATAAATAAATAAATAAATAATAAATAACACCCAACTGTCACATACATAGTTCTGACCCCACATTAAGATCGAGTCTTGTGTCGTGAGAATCAGGAACTACGAGAGACTTTTGGTCTCACAACACCCAGACCCGAAACAAATATCTGTGGGCCACACAAATATTTGTCTCGGTGCGGGGATCGAACCCGCGGCCTCTCGCTTCGTAGCCGGCTGCTCGCCCGCTGCGCCACGGAGGCTGTCAATTATTATGATTTATTATGATTCTTGAACGAGTGTTACAAAATGATCAAACAAAATATATTTAAAAAAATATCATTCTGATATCATGATGTGTTTGTCTGTAACTAAAGATATTCAACAGTATAGACGAGACAACAGCACAAAACTTGTGATCCAAAAGTTACGACCTAGTGGTTATAAGTCGCTGAGTTTATTTGAAATATACGCGCGCCAGCCCGCCTAGCACGCGCGCCACGAGAAATTTTTTTCTACGCTTTTTGTCCTGGTATAACCAGTTTTGTCTATTTGTCTACGGACACTAACATGCGTTCTCGTTTATTTTCATACAATATTGTAGACAACACGTAGACAACATCTCGACAGTCGATTATCGGGATATCTCGTGGCGCGCATGCTAGGCGGGCAGGTCGGCAGCGTAAAAATATTGGGAGTATAAACTTATCTTACGTGATTCTTAACCATTCACAAAACATTGTACGGTTTAAATTGTAATAATCGACCTCGCATTGGAATAAGTGGTTGGTGGCGGTTCTGAAGTTTGAGATCAATTTTTTTGTATGGAAACTTGCTTGATAGCCTATCTATAGTTAGTAATATTAAATATCTTTGCCTATAACCAAACGTAAAAGTTGGTTTATGGTATTTTTTATTTGTTTTTTTTTATATCAGACACTGGCAAACGAGCAGATGGGTCACCTGATGGTAAGTGATCTCCACCGCCCATAGACACCCAAGACGCAAAAAGAATCATGGCTGCGTTGCCAATCTAAAAGGAGGAAATGGAAGGGGAGGGGAAAAAGGGATTGGGAAAGGAATTGGGAAATGGGCCACCGGAAATCTCAATCACCGAACGAAACGCGAGAGCAAGCTGCCACTTTATGTCGGTTTCTGTGAGACAGTGGTATCAAACCAGTCGAGCCCATTTGTGCGGTAGACGTAACTGTCTACAGCGTGGCTCTACCACTCATTTGTTTTTAGCGCGATGTATAAAATGGTCCCTATTAAAGCAATCATACACTAATTGAGCAAATAACATAAAATGTTATGGACAAAGTCGTTAGAAAATCTGAAAGTCATTACACTATAATTTCTAATACATGGTTATTTCGCATTTGATATGGTGATAGAAAACGGCGAGTAATGGCATATGTATGATATGCATAATTTATTTAAAATATGTTCTACATGAAAGGAAAAGTAGTTGCAGGTGTTGGAAAATATACTGTGTGAATTACAGAATTATCCACATACAAGTTTATATCGAGTTTGTGAGTTTTTTGATTCAGATGACATAATAATTATAAGGACTTATTTGAGATCTTATTTTTTTTTAAATAATCAACAATCGGTTATCTCGAGGGGCTTGCGGCATGACTTGATGGTTAATTGAGACGGGTATGGAGGTATCCCTGTATCTGCATCGGTCATCCGCCTGTCTTGTCGCAAGCCCCTCGATATGCTTCTTCCCTCTTCGGATTCATGATTCTGACCACCACTGATAAACCCATTGTTTGTCAGTGGTCGCTAGTTTTTTGGACTGCATTGCGCTTACCATCAGGTGCAGTGTAGTCACTTTACCGTGATAAAAAAAAAAACATAAAAACTCAGTCCATGTGCACATAAAAACAAATGCATATCAACATAATGCAGTTTACACAGAACATGTATGTTTACATCAAGTAATAATTTAATCGAAATCGCCTTCATGAACTTTGACAACCTTTAATAAAAGTAAAAGAATCAGACAGAAAAGAAAAATACACAAAACAGGAAAGCTCTTATTTCGAAACATTTTTATGAGAATTTGGTTCATAGACAAAATAGCTGAAGAGTATCCCACTAAATAAAACCGATTTAAATTCCAACATTCCACTGACAAGAATATAAATGAGAACCATTTACTAAATTGGATTAATCCAAATTGTAACGGCTATGTAAATATTGATAGAACTATAATTCCAAGGATGATAGTAATCGATGCCGCTATAAAGTAAATAAATCTTGACACTTTGTACATTGTGGAATATAATCGGATTATGATAATATTTTGGCGCCTGTATGAGAAATACGTCATTGCAACACAGTTAAAAAGCCATTAAATGTTTATTTACACTGTATTAGGTTCTTAGGAAAATATTTACTGAATTAGTAAATATATTTTTGTATAAAACATTCCACTCTTTAGTCATAAATGGATTGTTAGCAATTAAGTAACGTTGTGAGGTGGCGTGGTTGTATTTCGAGGTACGACGCGGCGTGGTTGTATTTCGTGGTTGTATTTCGTTTCGGTTGGTACGACTACCGTCCTAAGGTCTCGGGTTCGATCCTCAGGTCGGGTAAAGTGCTATTGACTTTTTGCAATACAAGTCTGGAGTCTGGAATTTGTGCCCGATCTGGCTGAAGATTCCTTCAAACCTCAAATTTAGTATTAGATACTTTGATAAAACACCCTAAAATATATCTTCATGATCTTAGTTTTGACAAAAAAAATAATTATACTAAGTAACATTTAACAATTACTCGTGATAGAGTTTGAATGGTAGTTTCAGTTGCATCTAGAACACGTATGGGCCTGCTCGACCGGTTTCATACCACAGTCTTACAGAAAACCGACGTAAAGTGACAGCTTGCTGTCGCATTTCGTTTGGTGAATGAGATTTTCAGTGGCCCAATTCCTCCCTCCATTTCCCAATCCCTATCTCCCTCCCTTAAGGTAGGAAAATAGAGGGAAGGGAAATAGATACCCAAGACTTTATTAAGATTATTTTGGCGTGCGGAACCCCAAGTATACTTGTTCCACGTCCGGGAGGGAAACGAACTCGAATAACCTGTCGCGACAGCTCGGTGAGTAATGTGTATCTGCGGAGTGCGGTCCAAACCTGACAACTTTACGCACGCGTTAACGTTCACTAATTTATGTCATTTTCGGTGACCTACTCCGACTCCGATGAATGCGAAAGGTTAATATGAATATGTTATAAAAATCGCTCGTTGTCATTTTTGTTGTGTTGAGCATTTATGTTTGCGTAACTTTTTATGTATGTATTGATTTCTTAAGTTTACGCGAATATTATACATTGAAATAAAACTATTCTTACGGATTCTACGAGGACTGCAAAGCCTTCGAAACGTCGGGAATAATAATTAAAACCTAATCGTGATAGAATCCGTAAGAATAGTTTTATTTTTATGTATGTTTGTAAAATATGTTGAATGTTGTTTTTTTCATAAGTCATACTTTATTTTGTGGGCTATGGATTATTATGTGATGATTTATAATGTCTATCGCATCCTTGGCCTAGTGGCAGCATATAGGGGTTGTGACCCGGGAGGTCCTGGAGTCGACTTCCAGATCGGACAAAGCGAATTTTCTAATTTAGTTTGTCCGGGATCCCTCAGAGGCGTTGACATCAGGCAGGCAGCCGGTCGTAAAAACGAAGCTAAATCCTTTCTGCAACATGCTTTAAAAGGTGTGCGCCGACCCCACAGTAAGGTGGGATAAGGTCAGGTAGAAATAAAAAAGATTTATAATGTATTTACTATGACTGTTGCATACATTATGGGCCTTACTTAAAACATCATTTTTAGCTGAGCAAATGGTTAAGAATAACCTGTCACTTTTTTCCTTGCGTTACATTGTTTAAAAATGAAAGGGACAACCTATGGTATAAAGATAAGCAGCGCTTAAATATTTTTATAAGTAAGGGGCTAAATGAGTGACATTTTTTAAAAACTAGGTAATGTAATCCGTAATCACGTGGTTTATTATGTTTTTAAAGGCTGTTGGACACTTTATTACATGAAGGGACGAAAATAAGCTAGGCCAGCTTTTCTTGATGTATTGTGTCTTCTTGAAGTACTTTAGTAATGATAAAAAAAAAGATAATTATTAGTTTACACTGGTTGAAAATGGTTTCATAATTGATTTACTCGTCCAAAATCCGCTGGCTCGTAGTGCCGGCCGGGCAGTGCGCATGCGCATGACTCATTCGCGAACCGGTCCGCTCACACAACCACCGAACAATCACATGCGGTAATTAAATTAATTAATGAATGCATTAGAAGCTATATTAATTGTGTTTCTGGCAATATTTTTCAATTGTTTTACGTTATTGTCATGGTTTTATTGCCATTTCAGTTTAGTTGAGCTTTTTTTTGGATAGGTATTAATGATGCATAGTTAATTATGTTAGTCAATACTACCCATTTCAAGTAGTTATTTCTCTCTTTGAACATATGAAAAAGAAAAATATACTTTGAATTTCCTTACACTCAAAATACCAACAATGTAAAAGCAATTTTAAGCACTAGAGAGATAGGTAGGTACTTTTTATAGCTTGTTGTGCTGTTGACTACATTTTATGATGTATCATACATCGTCCAATGACACACACATACACCCACACAAAGGAAAATGCAGTTAGACAATGTATTTATCTTGATACATCTTTTTCAATGTGTTTTAAGAATCTATACATACGTCGCATTCTGAATAGATTCCCACAATCGTTTAACAATTACATAAATAGTAATAATATTATAAAATATTGATAATAATTATTGAGTTAATGGAATAATAACTACGCAAAAATTATATCAACTGAACTCTACATTAATACTAACAGAGTTGGTTTTCCATTGAGCTAAAGATATTAAGATTACAATTTGTTATAACAGTAAATTATCAAATCGATCATTATGATATTGACTTATCCGATTAATCGAAAAACTCGATAAGTCTTTTTAAATATCTTCGTGAAAGTATTTAAAGTTCAATAAAGCAGCAAACATTAATCGTTTAATGCAACAATAAATCGATAGTCCAAACAGCAATAAAACCCATTGAACCCTATCGTAGCGATTGTAAAATCGATAACCAATATATCGATAATACGACAATAAATCTTTTCTGAATCATTATGTCATCGCAGTGCAGCGGCCGTTGCCTCTCGTACTCTATGAATATTCAAACCAGTTCGATACCTGTGGAACTCGTCGGCCGAGTCCGCGCCTGCCATACTCGCGCTCTCCAACTGATGTCACACACCAGTAGCATCTCTTTTACGCACAATAATAGACCGTGTGTGTGACAGAGATGATCAATGTCGAAAGTGAGTAAGGTCGAGGGCGCGGATTTTTGTGTTTTTATAGTGCTGTAGACGATTTGTTGTGTATCACACGTGAGGTTATAAAACTATTGTACGTTGAATGTAAAGTGGTTTTAAATAGTTCAACACGTATGGTATAGAGTATAGGCATGTCGGTATGCAGGTTGGCTTTGTAACAGTATTTTTATGGTCCCTAAAGGAGATTGAGAGGTTACTTTTTGCTTTTAAATCGTTTTATGTTTGGGGCTCTTGTTTGGATGATGTGTTTACTTAACTACAGAGCTAGTTATAGCTTTTTTCGAGGTTCTCACTTTATATCGTGAAAAGTTGCGGATTTACAACTTTTATGAATGGAAGAACAACTTTCATCCCTTATTTAACCCCGTTAGGGTTTTAAGGACAAAAGGTAGCCCTTCCTTAGGCTTAAATAATTCTACCTAACAAATAGATGAACATTTAGGTAGAGTCCTTTCGCCCTTATAATATTAGTATAGATGATGTAGTTGTAGGCCAAGAATTAAAAATATGTCAATTTTGTTGATTATTACTAAATCAACTGTAACCGGGTACGAGGAATTCTTGCATAACTATTACAAGAAACTATCTCCATCTAAACACGGCTTAATTCTCAATTAGCATGACCGTTTTTCGTGTATAACAAGAGTTCGATTTTCATCAATACCACGCGGCCAGCTCACGATGTTCCCATTTTATTAATTTAAAGATCCCATTCCGCCTGAGAATATCTAATTCCGTAAGAGCCAGTCGTAAAATTGCTGTACCCACGTTTATACAGGCACGGAGTTCGCAGTCACGCTCTGAGCGAAGCAGTTGCCACGTTGAATATTAGGAAATGGTTTTTATGTATGAAGTAAGGTTATATAAACGCTTCTCAATTTTAAGAATCATTTATCGCTTCCATTCCCGTCAGAGGCGGCACATATATATGTTCCATAAGCGTATGGGCCACCGGAGGCCGAGCCGCCCGTGACTATTTAAAACAATTGGATGCGAGAAAAAATTAGAATATTCTCAAAGATAAGAAGTAGTTAATGTATTTATACGTAAGGCTTTAGCGCGAACTAAGGAGTTAACTAAACTCGGTCTAACTTACAACTCATCCCTATATTTAAATCGGGATTTGTGATAAATCGAGATTTATCTAAGTGCTTCAAGTCGCTTAGTCTTACAATGTCCAGTAATATTTATTTTAAATGACCTCTACAATTTATTGTATTTTAAATTTTCAATTAAATCGTGAATGCATCATTGCATAAAGTATGCAGGCCGCTTCCAACAGGTCGATCTGGAAATCTTTGGGGGAGGCCTATGTTCAGCAGTGGACATCCTATGGCTGATGATGATGATGATGATGAAAGTCGCGTCTCCTGCAGTAGTTTTTTCCAAACATTACACAAAACACATACACATACATGTAGAACAATAGACGATAGATAAAATATACAGTAATACCCCGCTTTACGCGAGGGATACGTTCCGAAAAAATCGCGTTAACTGAAATTCGCGTATATCGAGGTTTATGATTAAACATAGTCAAAATTTAATACAAAAAAATACAAATCATTTTAATCAATCACTTTAATTCTAAGAACACTTCATGCAGTACATACTATTATTTTTTACGGAAAAACATCTATTGTCTTTTGGGTAGCGTTTTGTTTACGTTCTTGTAAAATACGTTCATAACACCCAACACTGTTTTTAATTATTTGATACACGGTCAAGACACGGTCATCATTACTGTCTATACTCTGCAATATGTGCAAACCTGAATAATTTTTTTGAAATTCGCGCTATAGTGAAACCGCGCGTAACGGGGTCGCGCTAAGCGGGGTATTACTGTACATGTTTTGTGTAATGTTTTAGTGCAGGAGACGTGGCATAATAGAGACATCACCCAACCTGACCTTTCTTTCTTTCTACCTGTCCTTATCCCATCTTAATATGGGGTCGGCGCAACACACTTTTTCAAGCATGATGCAGAAAGGATTTGGCTTAGATTTTACGACTGGCTGCCTGACGTCAACCCCCATTGAGGGATATCACCCAACCTGTCCGTCCCTTCTTATGTGTGGGGTAAACAGAATACGTCACGAGGCACGTCACTCACGAGTATTTTCTTATGTGTGGGGTAAACAGAAAACGTCACGAGGCACGTCACTCACGAGCCACGTCACTCACGTCTGATACATATTTATAAACGTAACGTAATGCCGGTAGCCGGTCTCGGATCTCGGCGTGAATAAAGAGCGGACATGCTTCAAGTGCACTGTCCACTCCAGGCATTATTCATTTGAGGGCCTCCCCACAGTGCAGCTGTGTAGAAGTGCAATTTGGTTTTACCGACTTCAAAGAAAGAAGGTTATTTTGACACGTATGTGTGTAATATTGTTGGAATTGAATATTCACGTATGTTATGTCTATGTGGACTTGTCTAGATGTGCTTTTCGTGATGTTTGTATGTTTGTCTACGTATTTCTCAGAAACTGGAAACCGAATTGTCATTTTTTTTATTGGACTAATTAACTTTCAAACTATGGAGTACTCGCGTCGCTTCGTAGCTTATTGTAGAGGTAGTTTCTCTCTTTACTTTTTATAATTAATGCAGTATCAAGGATGTTATAATTCTTTTCTACGTGCTTAAAAAGAGTCCTGCACTGATCCCATGTGTAGAATCTAAATGTCGTTGAAAAATATGTTGTTTAAATATAAAATAAAATAAATTAATAATAACAACACATAAACTAGCCACTGCCCTCGGTGGTGTGGTTGTATTTCGCTACTACTACCGTCCTGAGGTCTCGGATTCGATCCCCGGGTCGGGAAAAGTGATATTAGATTTTTCCACATGAGCACCGAGTCTGGAATTTGTGCCCGATATGGCGATAGGCTCGCCCTCTATCACATCTGGGACGGAACTAAGCTCGGCGAAATGTGGATGTTCTAGTTCGTTAGTGGGACTCTGCCTACCCCTTTTTGAATACAGGCGAGAGCTTATGTTTTAAAACACAAAACATGTGTTAAACTAGCTAAATTTTAATAAAATAGCTCAGTAGACCAACGTTGCAAATGTTTTAACTCACGAAGTGCTGTGTTGTGTGTTTAATGGGTATATAGGTTTTAAAAGTAGCTTACCAATTTTTTATCTATCTATGACTTTTTACTCTTTAACATGAGTACTTTTTTAATAATCACAAGTGTAAAAACTTAACGGACCAACTTCAAAATTATCCGATCGTGACCAAATTTATATGGCACCACCCTTGGAATAAACTCTATCGAACAAAATAGCAATCTTGAAAATCGGTCCACATTTGGCCGAGATTCATAAAAAAAATACAGACGAATTGGGACCTTCTCCTTTTTTGAAGTAGGTCGAAAATAATAAAGATGGTATCGGTTAATGCAATTACTAATTCGACTTGAATTGCTGAAGACCCATGCCCTATATCCAACCGGTCGCACCCAGAGCCAAGTGGCCGATTTGCGTTTCGTTACGGAATTAAATCCCTTATTATTTGACTGCCTCGGTGGTGTGGTGGTATTTCGGTACAACTACGGTTTTGAGGTCTCGGGTTCGATCCCCGAGTCGGGCAAAGTAATATTGGATTTTTCCATATCAGCCCGGAGTCTGGAATTTGTGCCCGATATGGCGATAGGCTCGCCCCCTATCACATCTGGGACTGAACTAAGCTCGGCGAAATGTGGGTGTTCTAGTTCGCTAGTGCGCTTCTGCCTACTCCTTCGGGGATACAGGCGTGAGCTTATGTTATGTTATTTCAGTGTCGCCCTGCATTTGCGTTTCGAAAGTTCGCTCGCCGATACATTTATGGCCCGTGTTTATGTTGACATTATAATTAATATTTATTGTTGACATGGTTCAGTACAATGTAATTTGGCACAGAGTAGAGTACTGTTAGAGTTTGTTGTATTTTTAATGAGTTGAAAGGCACGTCCCCTGCACCTATTTTCTTAAAACACAGAAACATATACGCAAAACAATGATTTTCGCCGTCTCCTGCTTATAGAAAAATGGATCATAGATAAAAATGTGTAGCGAAACCATGTTTTGCGTAGGTGTTTTGTGTAATGTTTTAGTACAGGACACGCCTTAACGTACACATAAATATTTTTTCCTTGTCATACACTCGGAGAATAATAATTATGCAAGTGTGTTGCAGTCCATAATTATTATATTGCAAATTACATTCAAATAATTAATATTATTAGTAGTAATTAGCAGGTCGCCTCCTTGGTCTAGTGGCAGCATGTAGCAGTCGCCCCAATACTCAAAACATTTACTACTTACACAAACACAAAATCCCAGAAATCCCATAACCTAACAATATGCACAAAGTTTATCAGGATTAGTCCTAAACGGTCTAAAACGTAAGGCGCGGATGCACGCACCCACTGCCATTCCGTACCGAGTTTATTATCAAGTGCCATATAATTTACCAGGTGTAAAACGGGGCCATTTACAATGAGTATATTTCACCCTGGCGACAACAGCTGTCGCCAACTGTTAAATTCGTAACGAGGAATAAATCTAAGGCGCGCTTTAAACACGTGCTAAGTGAATCGGAACGTTAATTGATAATTTATTGTTGAACGGGGGAAAATAATTGTGTCCGTAAAATAATTCATTAATTATTATTTCATCGCTTATTACGCAATTAATTTATTAAAATATCAAAGAAATATCGTTGAACAGAGATAAGGGCAGGTAGAAAGAAGGAAAGAAAGAACGAGTAACATAATGAATTCATCAAAATTTTAAAAAGAGTATTTAATGGATTTCACACTTGAAATATTATATTGCACCGACCCCACAATGAAGTGGGATAAGGGAAGGTAGAAGATGAAGAATGAGTAATAATATGTTATAGTTTGTAAGCGATGAATGAATGAAGTGGTGTACTTCGTTATGATTATAATCTATTTGATAGCAAACATTTTAAATAAAAAAATGCTTCTAAATCTTACTCTAATGTCACAAAAATTTATACTGATTTGCTAAAAGTTTTGCCCAGTAGAGTAAAGTGTTTTCATACTAAGCTTTAGTTTGCATATCTCGGAATAATTATGAATGATTCAAACTCATGAATGACAGATGTGACGCGTAGAGATAAACTAAGCTCGTTTATCACAATCTACGAGATTTATCACCATAGCGTCGTCCACGATAAGATAACTGAAACAGATAACTATTGGCTCAGTATGTTTATAACGATCTGGACAATGCAAATTCGCTCAGTTATTGCCAATTCGATTGACTTAATAATTTTCTTTTTACACAGCTTGTTAGTCGGAAGTCGGATCGTTTTTATCTAGGTACACGTGGATTATGTTTGCTTTGTGTTCAAATCTTGTAGATATAAGTCAAAGGTGGCAGATTGCTGTTACGTTTCGTTCAGTGAGTGAGATTTTGGGTGGATCAAATATCCCCTCCCTTTCCCAATCCTTCTTTTCTTCTTTTCAAGTTGGCTACACAACCATGATTCTTTTAATATCGTGGGTGTATATGGGAGGTATCACTTACCATCAGGTGATTCAGGTGACCTAGTTTGTCAGTCTGCTATAAATAAATTGGCTTTCGAAGGCAGACAAGGTCGGCCCACCTGGTGATAAGTGGTCACCATTGCCCATGGACGTTGGCAATCTTATGGCACAGCCAAAACCCGTACCCTGAAAACAATACTAAAAGATAGGTCCGCGTTGTGTTACACCTTTTAAGGCCTCCAAAAATCACACTCACTTCGTTTTTTTTGTGGATAATAATAGTCGGTCCATTTGTTGTGCCTGTATCACAGAACATTAGTGATAAATCCAGATTTAAAGCTAATTTTCGACCGATTTCAAAAACAGGAGAAAATCTTCAATTTGTCTGATTTTTTATGTATGTTACGATATCTCTTTGCTAAAGATGCACCGATTTTTAAGATTGTTTTTTGTTCAATAGAATTTATTCCAAGGGTGATCCCATATAAATTTGTCACGATCGGATAAGTTAAGTTTTTAAACTTGTTACACACAAAAATCTATTTTCAAGACTAGATTAATGAATCATTCGATGAGGCCGTAGACTCGCGGTGTGTTCGTGAGTCTTTGCATTAAATCTAAGAGGTTTGCTGTCGAGTGTAGTTGTCTTCCTCTCGGTTCCCATGGTACTGATTTACATTGCTTTAGTGGACGTCATTTGTTTTAATTGGATTTATAATTGGAAGCGGCTGATGTATCATATTCGCGGTTTGCTAAACGATTAAATTGGATTATATGGTACTAATTTGATATTGAAGGCGTATTGTACAAATTAATTAGGATTTATTTAGTTAGTTATTAATATTAAGGATCTCTTTTTCTTAAACTATGAGTTAAGAAAAAAAGGTCAGACTAGTTAAAAGCATAATTTTAAAATGTCCATAATCGTCTGTGTGCCATTTAGCAAAAAAATTTGACATAGTTACAATTACGCCTATTACTAATGATACTATAATAATTGCTTATAATAAAATCCGGTCTGAAGTTAGTCACGAACTTAGAGGAGCTGTTGTTATCAGAGACTAAACGGTAAAGAGTGAAGACGACGGAGGCTAAAGGGTGAAGAGTGGAGACGAATGAACTGCCTAACTTCAGCCCGCTAAGTTACTTTGCGTACATAAAATAAAAAAATAATGAAAACACCCAACAGTCACACACATAGTCCTGACCTCACACTAGGTTTAACCTGTATCGGGGGTATCAGAAACTACGAGAGATTTTCCGTCGCAACACCCAGACTCGAAAGAAATATCTGTAGATCACATAAACATTTGTCTCGGTGCGGGAATCGAACCCTCTCTCTCGAAAAGCCTCTAGCCTCACAGCCTACACAGTAATTATACGCATGAATGATGTAATATAAGTTGCTAATACTAAGCAATGCAACGTTTAACAAAGTTGCGAAGACCCTATTAACGTTACAATTTACAAATTATATTACACATAATCTTAATAACTTATTTAATACTTACATCCGTTATCATGACTAGCTTGATCTAACCCCGATATGTCTGTTTCACTTAGCAACAAAGTAACTGCGTTTGCTAACTTAATTATAAGTGTGGCGAAATTCAAATTGCCGTTTTAAAGCATGGAAAATAATTAAGTTGATAATTTAAAAGTTTATGAAAAACGACATACTACATATTATAATAGGGTATTTCTTTTCATTTGAATTAGTGTGACTGCCTCGGTGGCGTGGTGGTATTTCGGTACGACTACGGTTCTGAGGTCTCGGGTTCGATCCCAGGGTCGGGCAAAGTGATATTGGATTTTTCCATATCAGTCCGGAGTCTGGAATTTGTGCCCGATATGGCGATAGGCTCGCCCCCTTCCACATCTGGGACGGAACTAAGCTCAGCGAAATGTGTGCGTTCTAGTTCGCTAGTACGCCTCTGCCTACCCCTTGGGGGATACAGGCGTGAGCTTATGTTATGTTATGTTGAATTAGTCTTTATAAAGTTATGGTCTTAATCGTCTGTTGGTAGCTTACGTTGCTTACCGCCGAATGTTCATACACTTAAGGTCGCCTTATGTCGTGTAAGGCCACCTTATCTGTCAAAATTGTATGGCGAAAATCAATTTAAGAAGCCGTTAAAGTTGATTAGCGTTTGACCATTCGGGCGTTAGGGCCACTAATTAATTAAATGTCGTCATATATTATCTGTAATTACATGTAGTGCATTACATGTCATACATATATTTCTTTTTCAATTTAACTTGAGGTTAGGACTAACTGTAGGTTAGTAATAGTGGTGCTAGTCGCCCTTAGAGTGCGAACCGTAAAATGTTTGGTACGATCCTTGGATTTTTTGGTAAGTGATCATCTAATGGTAGGTAATCACCTCCACGATACCAAAATAATCACTGGTGTATTGCTAACTTAAAGGATGGGAAAAGGTACATGGGATTATGGCAACCAGAAATCTCATTTACCGAACGTAACGTAACAGCGAAGCTAGTTTACTTCGGTTTTCTGTGTCTGTGGTATCAAACTGGTTGAGCCGGCTAATTTAGTCAGTACACAAAATGTGAAGATCGGTAGATATTATCCTTTATTTATCGTGTTATGTTTTATATGTAACCCTTATTTTCTAATTAGTCCGTAAGCTTTCCTAATAGTAATAAATAAATAAATAAACTATAGTTTCTACGCGTCTGAGAACTTGAAAGGTCATATTTAAAAAATAAGTGCTTAACTTAAACTATGTTTTGTCTCTTTCACTCTACAATTATTGGACGTAAGTCAAAGCTACTTTCAAAGTTAATCAAAGCTTGAAAAATCTTTATAGGCAAAACATATTTGCTAAGACCTTTGCCATACGTACAGATAACTTTACCAGACTATAACTGTTTACTCGCAAGATTTGTTGCGAATGTTGGGTTTTATAACAAACATTGATGGCTCAATTACGGGGGAAGACGGCCACGACTGTCTAGTGTTTAATTCCAGTGCATTTACCAATAGATGTATAGGCGACAGAATTGGAACAATCTTGTGTAATAATAGAGAAATTGTAGCGGGACTTGGTGATAGCGAAATTGGTAGTCGAGTGTATTGATAGAGTGACAAACTAAATAGGTTAAGATGTTTGTGTTTTAATCATCAAATCAATTATTCAAATAATAAATTCTAATGTTTAATTTTAGTGTAAAATTCTGTACGCAAATGTACACTAGAGCTTTGCTAGATATTAAAACGTAAAAGTTGTATCGTAATACCAAATTAGTCGTACTTTATATTTATTTCATGTATACAAATACCAAAAGGGAAAACAAGCTTTAAATTGCTTAAATAATAAATAAGGTGTTGCAGGTAGGGAAAATCAAACAGCATATTGTAAATTCATCAAGCAGTTCAAGATATAGGCTGATCTATAGAGCGAACTTCGACTAAGTCTAAGTGAAAGTAACGAACTCAGTGAGGTTTAGGAATTGTTAAATTGAACTTTGACTTGGTTTAAGTCATTTTTTACAAGCAAATCTTTGCTTAGTTTGTCTGTCAGTCTGTTTTTCTTGTAAAACATGACTCGGACTACGTCAAATTTGATTTAACAATTCCAAATCCTTACTGAGTCGTTACTTTAACTTAGACTTAGTCGAAGTTCGCTATATAAATTTCAGCCAGAGAACATAAGCTCACGCCTGTATCCCCGAAGGGGTAGGCAGAGGCGCACTAGCGAACTAGAACACCCACATTTCGCCGAGCTTAGTTCAGTCCCAGATGTGACAGGGGGCGAGCCTATCGCCATATCGGGCACAAATTCCAGACTCCGGGCTGATATGGAAAAATCCAATATCACTTTGCCCGACCCGGGGATCGAACTCGAGACCTCAGAACCGTAGTCGTACCGAAATACCACCACGCCACCGAGGCAGTCTCGAGAACATGCCAAAGAAATATAACCTCTATTTGAGAAAACAATATCTTCCTTCTGGAAAAAACATGGATCACGTGTGGAATTATAGTATACTTTAATAGGCCTTAAACATTCTTATAGGTAAAACATTTGGTACTGCCTTTCTTAGTATCTCGAACGAATCCAATCGCTTAAGAACTCCACATTAATATCTGTTAATGAGAACTCGTAGTAGTTAATCCGATTAATAGGCATCCGGAGCTTGATGTGTGATAATTATCTAGATTTAATTTAGATCTAACATGAGCCAATAGATAGCGGCTCGCGTGCCGACATGTTATACAGATTCCATCTCATCATGGGGAAACACCTGGTCCAGATGGTATTTAATCGGCATCATCTGTACCCAAAGACATTCAACAGTATGTAGACGGGACAACAGACCAAAATTTGTGATCCAAAAGTTATGACCTAGTCATAACATAGGTCATAAGTCGCTCAGTTTATTTGAAATATACGCGCGCCAGGTCGGCCAGCGAAATAATATTGAGAGAATAAACTTATCTAACATGATTCTTAACCATTCACAAAATACTCTAGGGTGTAAATTATAATAATCGCCCTCGCATTGTGCGGTACTGAAGTTTGAGATCAATTTCTCTTTATGGAAACTTGCTTCATAGCCCTTCTATACTTAGTAATATTAAATATTTTTGTCTGTATATTTTTAATGGAAAATGCTTCATGGCCGTAACTTTCTATTGCATGTTGAACACAGTTCATGATGAATACTTATAAGAGTAAATAAGATGACTGATGCAATTCTTTAATACTTATTTATATCTGTGTCACATTACTCACTTTTATATTTGTGTCAAAAAATGTCAATGTCAGCACGTCACTCAGTCACGAGTCACTCACATGCAATGACCAAAGAAAAATAAGAGGACGCAGCATAACTACGGAAAATACGTGTTTACTTTACTATGAAGTCGATTCCGCCATTTAGTTTCGCGATCTATTTACATGTATGTTGTTACCGTGTCATCAGAATTAAATAACGTATAAATACTTATTGCATAACATAAGCTCACGCCTGTATCCCCGAAGGCGTAGACAGAGGAGAGAGCGAACTAGAACACCCACATTTTGCCGAGCTTAGTTCTGTCCCAGATGTGATAGGGGGCGAGCCTATCGCCATATCGGGCACTAATTCCAGACTCCGGGCTGATATGGAAAAATCCAATATCATCAAATACTTATTGATTTACAATGATACTAATTCCGGAATATGAAAACGATACCCCATTGTTATATTAATGGGATCTTTCTTTCGCTAAGTCGCCATTTTTGTTTCGTTCCATACATTAGGAATGCTTTATATTTTCGTAGTTATGCCTGGTCCTCTATACATGCCTCGATCATTGTAGGTTTCACTCAATTTGTTTTCACAACAATTTCACCGAAATTGTTTGACATAATGCATAAGCGATGCGTTAGTCATGATATTTTTGCTGACTGTGATTCCGTTTGCAGTGTTATTTTTTGTTATTAAAATACACTAAAATTACTAAATAAACGCTGTTTCTAGGGCATGACATCAATATCATCTACAATTACGTCATGATTATACTAAAATAAGGCATATTTCGTCATATGGATGAAAAAAGTCTTCGTCACATATTTTACGACAATAAAGCTATTTTTAAATGTTTTGCATATATATTCCTATTCTGTATTCTATTTAAATATGGTACGACGTTATTTAACACATAATAAAAAGCTTCCGCCGCTGATAATCTTCCACAATAACTACAAAATTTCAACAATAATTATTAAACTTGTGGATACGCTATTTCCAAATAAATTATTAGGAAGCATTTTTATTTGTATTAAAAAAATATAGGTACTATCTCAGAGCATTACAGGGTTATAAGCTAATGCTTATTCCTGCAAAATTAGACGTTTTGAAGTATCATGGTGCGTCCACACTGGGCCGAACGAAGGCGAACGAATCATGTCTGTTTCACTCATACAACAGCGAAAGTTTGTTTGTGTGAACGCAGCAGGTATAGATTCTTTTGCTTTCGTTCAGCCGATGTGTACCTGCCATTAGACGTTGTACCTATGTAGATAATTTTGCTTAATGTAAAAATGGGTCGCCTTGCGCGGATTACAATCAGTAGTTTGTTTCGTACAGTCAGTGAAATTACTGGACGCCCAAATTCCGTCGCCAAATCCTAATCCTCATTCTTCGTCACAGTAGGCAGACGCGCGGCGTGACTCCGCCCCTATGCCGTTACCTATGGACGTTGTTCACCACTTACCATCAGGCTGTCTGTTTCACTAATATAAAACAGCAAATAACACCTAGTATAATAGAAATTCATAAATTACCTATTATACTATAATCAGGCACAGACACCACGTCACTGTACAGTAGATCCTCAGCATTACAAAGCCATTCGTTAGTTTTAATTGCGCGCTGCCGAGTACCGGATAACGATCTGACTGCGCGTGCGCAGGTGGTTGCAGTACGCGAATTCGATACGCGGTACGCACAATACGCCATGCTGCGTAGTGCGTACTGCCGCCGTCAGCGAACACCGGACGGAAGCGGCTTGGCGGCTGCGCTTGATTGTAAGGACATCTATTATTGTGTTGAGTGTTCTACAATTATCGTATGTAGGTTTAATGCAATTATTTTACATTAAAGAGAATCAGCGCTTACATAGTACGGTAAAACGACTTCACTGCACCTGATGGTAAATGGTAAGTAAAACTTTGATTAGTGTTTACTGTTTACCGACTTAGTGCTAGTGTCCTTTAATTGGATGCGTTAATTCATAATTAAAGTGTCTACATTTCAACTATGATGTCGATGCCGAAATATTTTATTTCCATTAAAGCAACGGTTTCCAGAATTATTCCGACCTGTTGTAACTGGGTAATTGTGTATTACCATATCATCATAGGTAATATTATTGCTATTTATTTATCGGATCTAAACAGTATCGATCTAACAATTCCAGAAGATAACTGCAGCTAGCAAAAGGAGAGAGGAACCCAACTAGAAAAATAGAACAAGAATAAAGAAGAATGACATAAAGTAAACCCAGAAGAAGAAAGAGTAACGAAGAATAAATCGAACCATGCACAGGCAATGGCACTGGAAGAATTCACGGGTGACATTGAATCATCCCCGTGGTCTCTTAGTGGCATCACTGGTGCTGGTCGATACTACATCAGTCATATACAACAAAGAATACAAGAATAATGAAGAACAATGTGAATAATACACAGAAATAATAAAGGAAACGGAATTTCTGGATTTATTAGTATTAGTATTGACTGCCTCGGTGGCGTAGTTGTGTTTCGGTATGACTACCATCCTAATGTCTCGGTTTAGTTCCCCGGGCCGGGCAAACTGATATTGGATTTTTCGACATCAGCCCGGTGTCTGGAATTTGTGCCCGATATGGCGATAGGCTCGCCTACTATCACATCTGGGACGGAACTAAGCTCGGCGAAATGTGGGTGTCTGGGTGTTCTAGTTCGCTAGTGCACCTCTGCCTACCCCTTCGGGGATACAGGTGTGAGCTTATGTTTTATGTTGTATGATGTGTATTGCTTTTTTGAATTTAGTGCTCAATGTACGATTGCTAATTTATTCATTACGTGTTTGTTATGTTTTATGGTATTAGCCCTACACTGTCCCGCTATTAGACATAATAAGATTGATTAGATCTTATTCCATGCTAACCTAGTTTTGGGTTAGTACAGATCATGACCTTAATTGATTAATTATTTCCGTCCCGTGTACTAAAACTTTGTTTATTTGTAGTTACCATTGTCGACACTTAGCTAAGATATGGGTGTACTTTTTCAGTTTATTTTGGGGAATAGACTTTACAGGTTTAAGTAGGATCAAGCTCGAATAATTTTAACGATAGAATTCGATTCGAGCTTCAGTCATATCTGTAGCCCGAGCACGAAAAACTAATGTAAATGTAAATGTATTCGAGTTCGCTGCGCACTGATGACGTTTGGTTAATATTTCATACAAATTTCATAGCGCATCGAGCTGAAATATATTTACGGTTGTCAGAAATTTTCCTGCTCAGGCCGCAGTACAATATATATTGTGTTTTATCCAAATGCCAATACAGTATGCGTGCGAGGTTCGTTTGAATTGATTGCCAACATTTTTCATTCTCGAGCTTAGATTTGTGCATAATCTCGCGTGAAAAGTTAAAAGTGAAATTTAAATTGGACTGCAACTTTTTGCGTTCTACTGTCCCATGAAATCCGAATTTCATCTATTTAGATCAGTGAATTAGAATTTTACAGTTCTCTGACCGTAATAATTTGGCGTGATATTGTGTTATTTTTATCTAATCTAGCGGTCCAATGTAAGCGTGCTCAATAAAAGCATTTTTACGCTTTTATGAATGAGAAAGTGCCATTATGCTGCTCATTCCGCAAAAGATGGTTCAAGTGCATACGAATAGCGGGTTAACGTTAAATCCTATGAAAATATTATAAAAAACGATATACTCGTATTGTAAAGTTAGCATATATGTTATTGCACATATTAGGATATATGTGCAATTTGGGGAATTAACCAATGTCATTAATGCCATTTTATTAGTAATCAATATTCATTCACAAATTATAACTTGCAAGATGTACTCGAATTAAAGTACTTTCGTGATTATCTAGATTGCATTATTTTATTGATATATTTACAGAAACCATAAATTTTAAGGTGTCATCGAACTACTTTTAACTCTAAATCTACGGATTGTTAAGTCATTATATCTATGTGATGCTTAATTACTCTTGGAATTACAACTTTATTGTATTTAGCAATAGCACATAGCTTTGCCCCCCCGATAAAAGACTTCTCCAGAAATAAAATGTAGCCTATGTAAACTAGGAATAATGTAGCTAGAAGAAAAGTGATTTTCAAAATCAGTTCATCACTTCAAGAGATAAGTGCGTTCAAACTTTTTACATTTCTAACATTAGAATAGATAAATTCCCGCTCTCTCTACCGCCCGTGACTTGGCGCATTAGTAATTTTCGCGGTGTGTAGAAATTTTTTCAATTATATGCTTGCAACGGCGTCGCGTCCCAGATACTGATTGTAGCTAGAAAGCTGGTCTACCACTACTTTTTATGCCACCAACCACTGAATGTTTTGCACCGCTGTAAAAACTTGATGGAGCTGGAAAACCGGACTACTTTCCATCAAACGTATTGTGATCGGGCGTTTTATTTCCTAATTTATGTTACGGAAATGTTCGCATTAACTTTTTCAATTATGTGTCTGTTGAATGGTTTTACAAACTCTGTTGGTGATAAAATATTTGTTTACGTGGCGGTTTATGAATCTTTTGTTGTCTATAAGTTTAAAGATAGTTTTGAAAACAAACAAGATTAAGTTTTTTTTTGTATAATAGACCATCTTGCCACCGTAACAAAAATAGCAATAACATTTTTGGACTCCAATGAGTGAAATACAGCGAAATAATCAGCTTTCTTTACCTCACAACGAAATTAATCAAAGTAGAGAGGTGTTGGAAAAACATTAATAGCTATTTCATTCCTAGGCATTCCGATGACTAGAAATATTTACTGTGCTAGTATAATACTATAGTACTTTTTGGCCACATTAACTTCATTTAACAATTTATTGCCACCAGGCAAAAGCCTCTGTTAGGAGTCAAATCCTTAAGTGAAGAAGATGTGTCTAGGAATGATTATCTATCTAATATTGATGCTAAACAAAGTTCTCATGAAGTGTGTTACTAAATAACGTTGTTCCATTTCCACACAATGAAGATGTTCCCAAAAAACATTAATCAAATTGACTCAAACAAATTGATCGATTACTTTTTAGAAAACAAACTTACGAGTTGCTAATTGGATGTTAGCTGTGTTGACGCTAAGTAGCTTCAACTCGCGATTAAAATCAAAGATAAGATCATCTCGTTATTATTAACAATCGAATCGGAATCGATTCATTGCCTTCGCAAGTGGATCGAATAAAAACACATCGCAAAAGAATCAAAAGTTTGATTTCACATTTTTTATTCCAATTTCTAACTCAAAAACTCTTCTACTTTTTCGCTGCTTCAAATCGATTAGTTTTTGTACGCTGGAGAAATCGATACTAAGTAAAAACGATGTTTATCGCGACCAGTGGCTACAATGACATGGCCGTGTTGGATACCGTTAGCTTGCCAGTTGCTTGTTACAAATTTGTTTAATCAGAATGTTTGTGTTTCATTAATTGCTAATCACATTGAATGTGTGTTTCCTGGGTTGTAACTGTTATGCATCAATGATAACGATTATACTCATATTACTTTTGTATGAAGCGAGCATTAAATAATTATTGATTGAAAAGTACGGTAATATAAAACTAAAACTAATTAATTATGATGGAATGGAATTCATAATCCTATACTAATCCACTCTTCAACATAGGCCTTTCTAATGTCTGCTAATGGGCTTGTTTTTAGCTGTTTGAGGCCAGTCTTTTGTTTCCTCTGTGGAATCAAGATATGGCACTTTAAAATTAGTGTATACGTGATACATGAATATTATTTTAATATTATTATTTATGAATATTATTTTAATAAAATAATTTTCACGTCTACGAGTATATTATTTACCAGATTGTAGTCTGATGACCATGAAGTAATGTCTGTTTATTTACTGATTTCTTAAGTTTACGCGAATATTATACATTGAAATAAAACTATTTTTACTGCAAAGCCTTCGAAACGTCGGGAATGATAATTAAAACCTAATCGTGATAGAATCCGTAAAAATAGTTTTATTTCAATGTCTGTTTATTTGTCCATTTTTCAAGCAGTTGGTAGGAAAAAATGACATTGCTCAAGTGGCAAAGTTTTCATGTCAGTCATTTGAAGTGCCATCTTACTTGCGTCTTCCTGTACATGGCACTCTAGAACCTTTCTCTAAGTATGACACTTTAGCCACCTACAACCAAAACCGCCTACTGGAATGTTATGTCAACTATTTACGTAGAGCAGATATTTTGATTCAAATAAAATGCAGTATTACATCAGTATCGCCCCCTATCACATCTGGGACGGAACTAAGCTCGGTGAAATGTGGGTGTTCTAGTTTGCTAGTGCGCATCTGACTACCCCTTCGGGGATACAGGCGTGAGCTTATGTTATGTGTTAAAATGCAGTCTGGTAAAAACATAACTCGCAAAAGTCTAGAAGAAAACTCTGGCTATCGGTTACGGGCAATGATTAGCATCCAAGAGTATTATTGTTATTTTGATCAATTTTTAAGTACGTTTTTTCGCGCAGGGCATGGCAACCAACGAATTTCCTTTTATTACGATTCTTGCAGAGGTACAATAGAGGTATTTTGCCTCATTTAGGCTCAATTCATTCTTGCACGTCAAAAACTAAAATCCTTTGACTAAATATTAAAATCAATGTTGGTTTTTCCAAGTTTATGTAATTGTGTATTTATGACAACCTCCGTGACGCAGCGGGCTATGAAGCGACAGCATGAGCAAATATTTGTGTGACCTACAGATATATATATCGGGTTTGGATGTTCTGAGACCAAAAGTCTGGTAGTTTCTGATATCCACGATGTATTTATTTGAGGTGTATTTAATTATTATTGCTAAAGATCCCAATAATGATAAAACGCATGAAGCTAATAAATGGCCATTTAAAAAGCCCTTACCATACAACTGAGGTAATATACACCCGCATGGAAGTCGCTGCAAACCTTTTGAATATTTATAATGCATATCTTTTGACAAACACACGATAGTTGATTATAGGCTCTAATCTTGAAGACTTACCTTCAACGCTTGCATCGATCCTAATAGCATGCAATAAGGTTCAGAATGGCAGAACATTTTACAGCAGAAAATGTCCACCTGTTATTACTGCATGGTGAGTAACAAAACATTGAAGATAACGTATAGCCACGTAAAATATTCGTTTAAAATCTAATAAGCAATATTGTGTACAATTAATCACTCATGTAGATTTATTAGTTAATGTATATGGAATTAATCATGAACAGTTAGGCTTTAGGAAATTTAAACATACCTATGACGACACTAGATTCTAAATGTTGTAATGTTAATGATTTTTATTTATACCGAATGACGAAAATGCACATAGCTCGTAGAACCGACAGCCGATGGGGCAGAAAAGTTCTTGAGTGGAGACCACGTACCGGCAAGCGCAGTGATGGACGTCCACCTACAAGGTGGACCCACGACCTGATAAAGGTTGCAGGAAGTCGCTGGATGCAGGCCGCTTCCAAAATGTCGATCTGGAAATCTTTGGGGGAGTTCTATGTCCAGCAGTGAAAATCCGTGAGTGGAAATCAGACAGACTGACTAAGCAAAGATTTTCTTGTATAAAGTGACTCCTACTAAGTCAAATTTCGAGTTATAAATATCAAATCCTCATTGAGTTCGTTTCTTTGACTTAGGGCGACTTGCAGAGCTACTACTTATCGAGAGTTACGCCTTATCTCGATTTATTCTGCAGCTCACTCCAATCTTTAAATCAAAATTTAGGATGAATAGAGATTTATCGCGGAGCTGTAAGTGGCCCTTAGACTTAGTCGAAGTTCGCTCTATAGATCACACCCTTACTCTCTTGCATTTAAAAGTCCCATCCTGCCTCGGTGGTGTGGTGGTATTTCGGTACGACTACAGTTCTGAAGTCTCGGGTTCGATCCCCGGGTCGGGCAAAGTGATATTGGATTTTTCCATATCAGCCCGGAGTCTGGAATTTGTGCCCGATATGGCGATAGGCTCGCCCCCTATCACATCTGGGACGGCACTAAGCTCGGCGAAATGTGGGTGTTCTAGTTCGCTATTGCGCCTCTGCCTACCCCTTCGGGGATACAGTCGTGAGCTTATGTATGTATCCTAAATGTATGAGAATGTTGTAAAGTTGTTAGTAAAGTTTATGTGGGGTTAGATATGAGATTTGACCTTTGTGCTGTGCTACAAATTATGCCCGACCTAAATTTAAATGTCGTAAAACGTTGTAAAATATTATTATATCTAGATTTTATGCGAACAAATCATATTAAATTTATGAAATTTGCACTAGAATTGTGCTGACCTGAAGTTACAACCGTAAACCTAGTAACGTTGCTCAAATAACGAAGTTATTTAGTATGACAGGATTTCCTTTGTAAGTATGGTTTTACTATGTAACGAAATGTAACCGTTTTCTCGACTGACCTCTTTGGTCTAGTAGCAATGTTAATGGGCTGTGGACCGGGATGTTTTGGGTTCGATTCCCAGTTGGGCAAAGCGGTTTTCCTTACACGATTTGCTCTGGACTGGTTAGAGTAGATAGTTAGAGAAATCATTCCTTCATTTCTACGTCAACTGGTTCCCACAAGATCGTGTCACAAAGCTAAATAAAATGTATCCCATTGAATTCAAATGATTCGTATCGCATCTATCTGGTGTAGTTTACGCAGCTCTGGCGTATAATGTATACTGAGGGACTTAGCAGGAGGTCTTCAGGCGAGCGTGTGAAACTGCGATACGAAAATATAGTACAGCTTGCCTAGCATGCGCGCCACGAGAAAATTGTCTTCGTTGTTTATCGTGTTATAACCGGTTTTCTCTATTTGTCTACGGACAGTAACATACGTCCTAGTTAATTTACATACAATATTGTAGACAACATGTAGACAACATCTCTATAGTCGGATATCGACATATACATATAGTGACACGCATGCTAGCCGGGTAGGAGTACTCTGAATATTGTTTTTGTCTATACTTCTATGCTTATTTTATCCGGGCACGGCAAAGTGACTACACTGCACCTGATGGTAAGCGTAGTGTAGTCCAAAAAAACTAACAACCACTGACAAATAATGGGTTTATCAGTGGTCGCCAGAATCATGCCAACCTATTTATGCTTCTTCACACTCCAGATTCGAAGAGGGAGGAAGCAAATCGAGGGGCTTGCGACAAGACAGACGGATGACCGATGTAGATACAGGGATACCCCCATACCCATCCAAACCAACCATCAAGTCATGCCGCAAGCCCCTCGAGAGATTTTACCTATACTTTTGTATAATAATCATCATCATCATCATCATCAGCCGTAGGACGTCCACTGCTTACCATAGGCCTCCCCCAAATATTTCTTCTGTATTATATCACACTGATATTATAAATGCGAAAGTTTTGTTTGTTACATCTTCACGCTCAAACGGCTGGACCAATTTTGATGAAATATGGTATGGAGGTAGTTGAAACCCTGGATTAATACATAGGCTCCTTTTTATCCTGGATAGTAAATTCCCGCGCAAACGGGGTGGTGGGCAACATCAAGTATTTATTATAAAGCCGAAAAATTTGATTGAACGTGCTAATATCTTTAACGACTGAACCGACTTGAGACAAAACTTGTAAACTACAGTCTACAGGATCCTTGAGTCGCATAGAAAGAAAGAAAGAAGGAAAGAAAGTTTATCTCTTTGCCTGACCCGGGGATCGAACACGACACCCCAGGATGATAGCCGTACCGCTCACGCAATACCACTACGCCACCGAGGCAGTAAGATTATATCCACGGACGTAAAAAAAGATGGACGGAGAGCTAGGAACATTGAAAGTGAAGCAGGGGTCTTCGACTCATTCGATCAGTCGCCGCCATTACGTGTTGATAGATCTAATGAGCCGAAAACACTGCTTAACTTTACATGTTCCTAGCGCTCCGTCCATCTTTTTTTTACGTCCGTGATTATATCCAAGAAAATTCGTTAAGCTAATTATAAAGCTATTAATAATATAATAATAATATGAGCCCTGTAATATTACTGTCCCACTGCTGGGCACGGACCTTTATTAATGAGAGGGGTTAGGCCTTATTCTACCACGCTGGCCTAATGCGGGTTGGTAGACTTCACATATGTACCTTCGAATGTCTTGTGGAGAAATTCTCGGGTATGCAGGTTTCCTTACGATGTTTTCCTTCACCGTTATAGCAAGCGATATTTCACAATGAAAATACACTTAACATAGAAAAGTTTGAGGTGTGTGCTCTTTTTGGGGTTGGTCTCGAACCTCCAACACTTGTCTCGGCAGTCCGTACCATTCCCAACTGAGCTATCACTGCTTATTTTTTTAAAAAAAGCTAGTAGTATATTTTATTCCGGTTTTCAAAACAGTGTGAGAAATACCTAACTTGTAATTAATATTGTTTATACTTAATATATGTAAATATCTTAAATTAAACGTAAATAGTTCTGGTTATAATTGTATATTAGAATCACAGTGTAATTTGAAACAAAATTCATGTCTTAATTGGCATGAATACCGCCATTAAAGTATTTTTCTATTATAAGACTACGCTGAGAAACAAAGAAAGATTTTGTGAGAAAATTTGTTATTAAGTATTTAAAAAAATGCATACCTTTTTCTTTTTACCGGAGATTAAGATTTTTTTCCAAACCACTACTTTCTCCTAAGATACTAGAGGTATAAACCCGAATTGTGTTTTTGACACTCTTTCGTAAATGATAATGTTCTGTGGTAACGCTTCGAATGTTGTGTCTTTTATTTTCTCAATAAATGGGACTTATCAAGCATGTATCTCTTAGGGCGACTTGCAGCGCTGTTACTAATGTAGAGTTAAACCTAAACTTAATTTATCCTACAGCTCACTCCTATATTTGAATCAAGATTTGGGATAAATAGAGATTGACCGTAAGTATAATTAAGAGGTGTGTAAGGACGGTAGCAAGTGGAAATCCGTTGTCTCTGCCTACCCCTATGGGAGAGAGGCGTGAGTCTATGCCCCTTACTTATAAAAATATTTAAGCGCTGCTTATCTTTAACCAACAATAACCTTTTTTTATAATGTACAGGACTACTTACAAGACAAAAATGCTTGGGATTGAGCAGCTCACTCTTGACACTATAAGGCTGTATTAACACAATTTTATATTTTACTAATATATTAATTTTTCTGATTGCTCTATTGGCATATTAATATATTATTGTATTTAGAAATAAGTTGACATTTTAAATTGTAATTTTATATATCGTGTATTGTCTGGACTTTAAAAGAGGCCATAACCCTTGAGTTTGTTTCGGCGTTTCTTCTCAGGGATAGCCACGAAATGCCGACGCCATTATTACTTTATCAATATCCTAAAATCAATATATACTCGTAATTGACATGTGAAAGTGGTATAAAATATCTTATTTGCAGAATAAATGATTTGAATTTGAATTTAAATTTATGTATGTATGTAGAGATTAACCGCGGAGCTGCAAATGGCCCTAAATGTTTACGGGAACTACTTAATCAATAATTTCTGTGAACGATTAAACAGTACTAAGTTTTTTTTAATCAAAAATATAAATGTATTGAGATTCTTCTCATTTTTAGGGTTCCAAAGCCAAATGGTTGTTTTTTCCATTTAGAGAGGAACCTTTAGATTTTAGCTTTATCCATCCGTCTGTCGGTTATAGTAATAGTGTAGTCGATAAATACTAGCAAACATCGATATGCCGCTAGTGCGGTAACAATCGTCCGCCCCTATCGATCAGCGTTTATCGGTCGCCCGAGACAATGTTAACTGACTTCATAGTCCTTACTCACCATAGACATAAAAGATGCGACGAACCTTCCATACAAGACGTGAAGTCAATTAAGGACACAAGTGTGAATGAGATAGCGATAGTATAATCCTTTGATTACTGAACAATCTACTCAATCGCCTCTTTGGTATAGTGGTACCGTAAATGTGGTATAGACCGGGATATCTTGGGTTCGAATCTGGGGTCGGTAGGTGAAACGCGGTCTTTCTAACATTATTGTAGAGGTAGATTAGATCTTCTCCCGGTGGGGGTTGACAGCGGCAGGCAATCGGTCGTAAAAATTAAGGCGAATCCTTCCTGAAAAATGCTTAATAAACGTGTTGCATCGACCCCATATTGGAGTGGGATTAGATAAGTGGAGGAACAGATCAGTCAATAGTTACCTTTTTCTAGAATTTTTAATGGTGTACGTAGATAACATAACATAACATAAGCTCACGCCTGTATCCCCGAAGGGGTAGGCAGAGGCGCACTAGCGAACTAGAGCACCCACATTTCGCCGAGCTTAGTTCCGCCCCAGATGTGATAGGGGGCGAGCCTATCGCCATATCGGGCACAAATTCCAGACTCCAGGCTGATATGAAAAAATCCAATATCACTTTGCCTGACCCGGGGATCGAACCCGAGACCTCAGAACCGTAGTCGTACCGAAATACCACCACGCCAATGAGGCAGTCTTACGCAGATGCTTGCAGGAATGCCATGATATTACAGACAGAGTAAAGAGACAGGTATATTCTTCGCAATGGCTTTGTCTCTTTTCTCAGAGTGGTTTTGCTGTCCACCAACTAGAGGTATATCTATGTACTGGAGACGTTCGATAAGGGGTTATTTATTATCTGTTCCCGCTAAAACTCAGACGTGGTTATTTATTATGCAGATAAACGAGCTGTATCACCGCATGTGTCGACAACAATTGTCGATGAAGCGAATCACTTGACGTTGTGATAGTGCTGATTTTAGAGTCTGGGATTCAACTATGGTCGCCTCCTTGGTCTAGTGGCAGCATGTATGGGCTGTGGACCGAGAGGTCCTGGCTTCGATTCCCAGGTCAGGCAAAGAAAATTTTCTAATTTAATTTGTCCGGAACTGGATCCCTCATAGACATAGGGTTAACGCCAGGCAGGCGGCCGGTCGTAAAAACTTAAGCCAAATCCTTTCTGCAATATGCTTGAAAAAGTGTGTTGCGCCGACCCCACATTAGGTGGGATAAGAGCAGGTAGAAGAAGAGGATTCAACTATGAATAAAATAATATTCAAGTTGTCAATAAGTTAATTCATATCGAGAAGTAAACCTAGAATTTATGTCTCTAGCACCACGTTAAGGTAATAACTTGTGTCGTGTATATCAGTAATTGTGACTTAATCGCACAATATCCAGATATGAAATATCTTTCTTTCTGTCTGTCGTTATCCCGGCCTTTGCCATGATCCGCCTTCCGACTTAAACGCTTCCACATATCTCGGTCTTAAGCATCCTCCACAGTGAGATGTTGGATTTCATATCTTCTTCGCATTTTTGACAGCCTTTGTGATGCAGTGGGTGAGTAGCTGGCTGTGAAGCGAGAGCCCGCGGGTTCAATTCCCGCACCGATACACATGTCTGTGTGGTCCACAGTTATTGGCTTCGGGTCTGGGTGTTGTGAGACCCAGTCTCTAGTAGTTTCTGATACCTACGACACAAGACTTGTATCTTACTGTGGGGTCAGGATTATGTGTGTGACTGTTGGGTGTTATTTATTTAGGGCGACTTGCACCACTATTACTAACCTACAGTTAGTCCTAACCTCAAGTTAAAGTGAAAAATAAATATATGAAGGGCATGTAAGTCATTACATGTAATTAATTAAATGTCATCATATATGATTTGTAATAACATGTATGTAATGAAATACATGTCCTTCATATATTTCTTTTTCAATTTAACTTGAGGTTAGGACTAACTGTGGGTTAGTAACAGTGGTGCAAGTCGCCCTTAATATTTTAGGCCGTTCATCCACGGTACAATACTCTTACGGCCGATATTAAAGAATGCGTGCATCGCTTGAAAATCAAGGCGATGTCGATTTAAGTTAAAAAAATCACAATCATTTTGTAATGTCAGTGACTATGCAGCAGTGGCGAAGGCACCATATAATACAATTGGATTTGGTTTAACTGTATCGAATTTTAGGTACTAATATAAAGTTTAAAAACTTAACGGACCGACTTCAAATCCGATCGCGACCAAATTTATATGGGACCACCCTTGAAAGAAGCTCTATCTCAGCCTTTCGCCGTCCACTGCTGAACGTAGGCCTCCCCAAGTGAGTGCCAACCATCCCGGTCTTGCGCAGCCCGCATCCATGCTGCCCGAAACCTTTAGAAGCTCTATCGAACACAAGAATAATTTTGAAGATCGGTCCACATTCAGCGGAGATATCGCGTAACATATATAAAAACGATGTTGTTTACCTAGTAGTGCATTCTTATAGTTCTTGGATAGTCGTACTAACTAATTTATACTTTTATGTATTGGCACCTAGCTGTTTTCCTTGTGTTAAATGATTATACTTTTATTGTCTACCCGTGAAAACCTTTATTCGGCTTCCTGTTTGTAACTCAGTAGTCTAAGTATATTAATTTGTAGCTTCTGGTTTTCCTGTTAAGTAAATAAAAAAAAATAAAAAAATAAAAAAAAAATATACTGACGAATTGACGACCTTCTCCTTTTTGGAAGTCGGTCGATAAAAAGTTATTAATTCATAGAGAAGCCGGTGTTAGACTTCCTTTTTAGAAATGTTCAACCTTCGCCGCTATGCATGCTTTATCCTTAACTCGCCCACCCAAGTAACAGTTATCAATGAAACGTAATGCTAATTAGATTTCCAATTTTCTTCAACTTCCTTTCCATACCAAATGTGTCGCAAACCACGTCTGTCCCTCGGGTCTGACATATAGTTCACATAACAATGGATAATGCAGTTGTGAATGAATGTTGAAATGAATTGAAGTCGTACGGATTTTCGACTGACTTCCAAAAAGGAGAAGGTCCTCAATTCGTCTGTATTTTTTTTATGTATGTTACGCGATATCTCCGCCAGATGTCTATTGATTTTCATTTTTTTTTGTGTTCGATAGAGCGTCTTTCAAGGGTGGCCGCATATAAATTTGGTCACGATCGGATTTGAAGTCGGTCCGTTAAGTTTTTATACTTGTGATTATTATGTTTAGTACTCTTTATTTTAAAAGTTTTTTTTACATTTTTAAATATACTGTTTTAAAAAAAAATACATTTAAAAATATAAAAATATTTCCCTCCGATGGCGAGGCTCAGGACCCAAGCCACCGGCGGTTAGGACCCCAGAGTGAGGAACCTCCTCACAATTCGTGCCGTATCCAGTAATACTGCCTTCTGCATCTGGCTCCTGACCCAAACACCAACCGAGAGCCTCTTGAGGTGTTGGTCGAGGCTCAGTGGTATCAAACCATGGGCAGAAATGACTATCGGAACAATGATTGTTGAATCCACATCCCACATGCGAGTAACCTCATGTGCCAGGTCTAAATATTTCGACATTTTTTTTTTTTTCGGCTTTCACAAGGTTCTCATCATGTGGAATCGTGACGTCAACAAGCATCGCCCGGCGCGTCAATCGATCTACTACCACAATATCAGGCTTATTGGCCACAATAGTCCTGTCCGTGATAACAGATCGATCCCAATAGAGCGTTGCATGACTATTTTCGAGAACTGGTTGAGGAACATATTGATAATAAGGCACCTCAGAAGCCACAAGGCAATATCGAAGAGCAAGTTGCTGGTGTAGGATCTTGGCTACAAGGTTATGCCTATGCAAATACTCGCCGTTAGCAAGATACGAACAACCGGAAATAACATGCCTGATAGATTCTCCGGGACGGTGGCATGCTCGACAAATGTCGACCGTGCCGTCCTTCATGATGTATTTCCTATAGTTGTTCGTCTTGATAACTTCATCCATAATTGCAAAGACAAAACCCTCGGTCTCCCCAAAAAGGTTACCGAAACGTAGCCAAGCCACTGAGGCGGACGGATCTACATCTGGCCCATGAAGAGCACGGTAGAACCGCCCATGTAGCTCTTTGCCCTTCCATATCTCCCTGCGCTCCCTAGTGCCCAATACAACAGGCCTCCGCCAATTCCCGTTCGCCAAGGAGAGCGGAGTGAATCCTTTGTCCACCATAACTACAACCCTATGCATATCCACATCACTGTGAAGGAAATAATCCCTGAGATTGCACACCTCGCGGTTTTGGAGGTCCTTAGCGTTAAGTAAGCCTCGGCCCCCACATCTCCGCGGGATATACAATCTCATCACCGATGATCGTGGATGATGCATACGATGTGCAGTCATTAGGGTTCGGACCTTGCGATCCAGGGCGTCTAACTCAGTCTGAGTCCATCTGAGTATGCCAAAGGTGTACATGAGTACAGGCATAACCCAACCATTGAAAGCACGGATCTTGTTCCCACCTGATAAAAGACTATTAAGTACTTTTGTCAGGCGACTGAAAAAACGTACTTTCACCGATTGTTTTACGTCTGCAACCATTATACATAAAGCCTCGGGCATACCCAGATATTTATAAGTTTCCGTTTCCGAGAGGGACCTGAGCCGTATAGTCTCTGAGAGCGATATGTCATCAGAGACTATAGATTCCCCACGTGCCACATGGATAACCGCACACTTATCCACACCAAATTCCATATTGATTGACTTGCTAAAATTTTCAGTTAATTTTAACAAATCAATCAATTCAGATTTTTTTGATACAAATAACTTGAGATCATCCATGTAGAGCAAGTGAGATACCGGCTGACTCCCTCTACGTAAACGGTATCCTAACCCCGAATGCAGAAAAAGAGTGCTGAGAGGGTTCAAGGCTAGGCAAAACCATAAAGGGCTCAAACTGTCACCCTGGAATATACCCCGCTCAATCCTAATCGGCTCATCACAATCAGCGGGACCCGCACCACCTGGATACCTAAGGACAGTGGTCCACTGCCTCATACATGCCGCAAGAAAGGCACATAAATTTGTATCAATTTTATACAAATTCAGTACCCTCATGAGCCAAGTATGAGGCACCGAATCATAGGTCTTTTTATAATCGATCCAGGCAGCAGATAAGTTCCTACGATTATGACGAGCTTGCTCACAGATAGTCATGTCAATGAGAAGGAGTTCCTTTGTACCACGAGACCCTGTTTTGCACCCAGTTTGGCCGGGAAAAAGAATATTAAATGTGGTGATGTGTTCTGTAATTTTGTTTCTAATTATTAAGGTCAAAAGTTTGTATAGTGTGGGAAGGCATGTTATTGGTTGATTGATTATTATTATTATTATATTTTGTACACGGTTCGCCTTGGAATTAGTCGCCTCCATGGTCTAGGGGCAGTATGGGCTGCCAACTGAGGTTCTGAATTCCCAGGTCGGGCGGGGTGTTTTTCGCACACAATTCGTATGGTATCCACCTCATCAGTTACCTCAACAAAAGAAATCTACCTTGGAATTGAGTGCGGAATGATTCACGAATTGCATGAAGCCCTCACTCATCGCACTTTGCCAATATTTTTAAGTATTTCCGTACACAAACATCGTTCCAATTACAATATCAGTTACAATACAATACAATGCACTTCACACGTGTCTTTTGTACAGTACCGTACTTAAGGGAAATCTTCAGAATGGGAGTCCGGGCCCCCGGATTTACTTAAAATAGAACTAGCATGTAGTCCAAAATATAATTTCCAATATTTTTAATTTTTTTTTAGTTCCGAAGCCAAATGTCATAAATGGAATCCTTATTGTTTTGCCATGTCCGTCTGTTTTTAAATATGAACCTACATGTCACACATATAGTCCTGACTCCTAACACCATAGGTTTAGTTTGTATCGTAGACCAGAAACATAAACATCTCTGGGTTAGACAAATATTTGCCTCGGTGCCTAAACCGAATTTGAAACTCCATAACGTTGTCCACTCAAGGTTTAATGCACTTGGCTTTGATTAATGATTATCCTCCCTAAGTGCATTACTTCTTATTTTCATTATTCAATATTATAGAGTCAAAGGTCACAGGTTTTTTACCGACTTCAAAAAAAGTGCGAGGTTAACAATTCGTTGGAATATATTTTTAAATAATAACAATAATGTGTGTTTAGGTTTTTATTTTATTGCTGATATAATTTATACGCTTTAGGGGGTCATAGACTTTAAGAGCCTTACTTAAAAAACATTTTTACTTATCTTTTTGCTAAGATAAGCAAAAATGTCGCTTTAGCCCGTCACTGTTTTCCTTGCGTTACATTGTTTAAATATGAAAGGGACAACTTATGGTTACAGACAAGCAGCGCTTAAATATTTTTATATGTAAGGGCGACTTGCACCACTATTACTAACCTACAGTTAGTCATAACCTCAAGTTAAATTGAAATAGAAATATGTGAAGGACATGTAATTCATTACATATAATGTACTACATCTAATTACAGATAATATATGGTGACATTAAATTATTTACATGTAACGAATTACATGTCCTTCATATATTTCTATTTCAATTTAACTTGAGGTTAGGACTAACCGTAGGTTAGTAATAGTGGTGCAAGTCGCCCTAAGGGGCTAAATTGCTACCTCCATGACAGCCCTGTACAGAAGCCACCCCGTCTTATCGACTCATTAGCATTACCCTTCAGGCGGGCTGTCGCGTGCCACTTCTGTGAACACTAGTTTCTCTTGCTTAGGTTGTTAATCTATATATAAATGATCGAAAGTTGTCTGCGGTTTTCCATTGAAATTACGGTTTTATATAGCAGCAACGGGGGAAAAGTTTTTTTTTTAAATTTTGTCTTAGTGATACTTCAAGAATAAAACAACCAAGTCCTAAAAAAACTTGGGTTAAATCATGTTATAATTAATAAATAAATAAATACACCCAACAGCACACACTTCGTCCTAACCCCACACTAGGTAAAACCCGTATCGTGGGTGTCAGAAAATATGAGAGACTTTCGGTCTCACAATACCCAGACTTGAAACAAATATCTGTGGGCCACACAAACATTTGTCTCAATACGAGAATCGAAACCGCGGCGTCTCGCTTCACAGCCGGCTACTCACCCGCTGCGCCACGGAGGCTATCAATTCTGCGGCCCGTGCAGGAAAACTTCTGACAATCGTAAAGTATTCAAGCTCGCTGCGCACTGATGACATTTGGCAATATTACAAATTTTATAGACGCGCAACAAGCTCGAATATTTACGATTGTCAAAAATATTCCTGTTCGGGCCATTTCCAAATTATAATTACGTTTAACACATAACATAAGCTCACGCCTGTATCACAGGAAGAGGCGCACTAGCGAACTAGAACACCCACATTTCGCCGAGCTTAGTTCCGTCCCAGATGTGATAGGGGGCGAGCCTATTGCCATATCGGGCACAAATTCCAGACTTCGGGCTGATATGGAAAAATCCAATATCACTTTATAACATAATTGCGTTTGTACTAAATTATTTAACAACATATTCCTTTTAAAAATCCTGGAGGTAAATACGGTGGAAAAATACGCCACAAAAACAAATTTTTGAGTGTTTAATGTAATTATGCAGACATATAGGGCCTAACTTATAAAAACATTTTCGCTTATCTTTTCGCTAAGAATAGCCTGTCACTTTTTTCCTTGCGTTATAGTGTTTAAAAATGAAAGGGACAACCTATGGTTAAAGATAAGCAGCGCTTAAATATTTTTATTAGTAAGGGGAATATATTGTTGCTTCTTTACTCATCCATTTCCAAGACACGATTCTACATATAACTCCCTGCATGTCTTAATGATCCAGTCTCTGTGGGCGAGGACGCTGCTGTAGATGCTGACGTCATTTGAAATGAAGGATAACACGCCTATCAGAATGTCAAAGGGCTTTCTCTGTATCAATCCATTGCCAGCATCATCCCTGAAATGACGAGATTGCTGTACTTTTTATCCAAGCACGGCAAAGTGACTACAGTACAGCTGATATCTAAAGAGCAAACTTCAACTAAGTCTGAGTCAAAGAAACGAACTCAGTGAGGATTTGGAATTTTTAAATCGAACTTCGACTTAGTCCGAGCCATTTTTTACAATAAAAACAGACTGACAAATAGACTAAGCAAAGATTTTCTTGTAAAAAATTACTCGAACTAAGTCAAAGTTCGATTTAAAATCTCACTGAGTTCGTTTCTTTGAATCAGATTTAGCCGAAGTTCGCTCTATAGATCCCAGCCGAAATCTGAAGATGGTAAGCGCAGTGCAATAAAAAAGCGACCACAAACAAGCAATGGGCTTATCGGTGTTCACCATATTGCCGGCCTATTTATGCTTCTTCACATTCCGAAGCGAGAAGAAGCTAATTCGGAGCTTGCGACAAAACAGGTGGATGACCGATGCATAAACAGAGATGTTTCCCATTTAGGTATATTGTAAAAATAAATGCTTTCTGCGACGCGCTTGAAAAAGTGTTGCCCTGACCCCACATTGAAGTGGGAAAAGGGCTGGTAGAAAACAGAAATATAGTATAGAATCCTACTTGTAATTATGTCCTATAATAGGCAGAGTACACACTGCAGCTGTGGACACTCGGTATCCGGCGTACCCGTCACAATCATCCCGCGATATCACCCTCTGTTTCGTGGCCTTTAGAGATCGGGACTTGCTGAAGTCTGGCAGCTTGTAGGGTGGTAGCTGGAGATAGAGTGACCTTTGTAAGTACATTTCAATTACACTTATAAATTTTGTTATTTTACAACCGATTTTAAAACAAGAGGTTCTATTTCGTCTATATTTTTTAAATATGTCTATATATTTATTTTAACAGAAGGTCCTCCAGGAGTCTGATACTTCGATACTAATTTGATTGACAAAAATATTCCTGCTCAGGCCGCTTGTCAGTCTCCGTGTGTCTATGTGAAATACAATGTCTATCATAAAAAAAAACGATTTACTTACAGTTTGCTTTCCCCAACCAGCCGAAAACACATCACTGCCCACATGTGGATCTTTAACCACCAGTGGAATCTTCTTAATATCATGTCTCAGTGGAATACGCTTCTCCAAAAACGCTACAGCAAGATTATTCCTTCCTTTCATCTCATCGTACCTTGGATTTATTCGGTAGTTGACTATTTCTCTCACCACTTTAGCATTTTTGGGTACAGTTGCACCGAAATATGCGAAAATATTTCCCCTTTTATACCTCAAAGCATCCACGCAATGTGCAGCAGTTAGTACAGCTTGTACCATTATTAAAGATGCTCCACATGACGCGGGTCTCGTTGATTCCAAATGTAAGAACACAGCATACGAATACTGATGTATCTCCACATTATAGCCTTTGTATATCAAATTCTGTATCGTTATATTATTCAATGATTCCGCATATTGAAATACCAGTAACAAACAAAGCAACAGGATCATGACCAGTAACTAAATCACTGTAATTACTCGTGTAAAGTACATAATTGCATTTTAAATTGGTTAAATCCGCGTTTTAACTGCCAATTAGGTTTAAAGAATAGTAGCACCAAAATTTATAGTTTATGATCCTTAAATGCTTCTCTTGGGCTTGTTAAATACAGATGATTGATTTGTGAACTGTTTCCTTTCACGCGGTGTTTTAGGTTTAACACATCTTGGGCGACTTTAGTGTTACATTACCTAAGCAAAAATAAATTTCTTTCGTGTGATTTCAGATTTTATAAGAGTTAAAAATGTATTAAAACAGGTCCTTTCCACTGAGATATATAATCAATACATCTTTTTGGGCTTATACATATGGATGTCTAAATATATTATTATGTTTACCCCATTGAGAAAAGCAATATAAATATAATACATTTATTAATATAATTATTATTTACAACACAAAAATAATAAAAGATCAATTTAAAATATTCCATTGTTATTAAAACCAGATTCTCATTTGTACTCTGAGTTTTCAAACTTCAAAACTCATTGGCTCATTAATTCCACTTCCACTTTATTCTATTCCTGTCCAGTTACGGTTAATACAATGTATTTTCGACCGACTTCCAAAAAGGAGAAGGTCCTCAATTCGTCTGTATTTTTTTATGTAGGTATGTTACGCGATATCTCCACCAAATGTGGACCGATTTTCAAAATTCTTTTTGTATTCGATAGAGTTTATTTCAAGGGTAGTCCCATATAAATTTGGTCACGATCGAATTTGAAGTTGGTTTGTTCAGGTTTAAACTTGTGACTATATAATATAAAATTCAGTTAATTGTTTCAAAAAAACGGTTACCAAGCCCATATTTTCCTGTAAATCATTATTCATCACTTAAAATGCCTCCTTGAAGAGTTGACGGAATATGAATTTATGTATTTAGGGTGTAACACGTGCGTTATCCTTTTCGAAACATTATGAAATCATTTAAAATTAAATATATTGTACGAATTTTATACCAGCTAACATTCATACTTCCATTGGGGTGAAGGAATTTCAACTTTTGGACCGGTTTCCAAAAAAGAAGGTACTGAATTGTTCAATGGTCTAGGATTATTGTATTCTTACCATTAGGCGAGCAATTTACACGTGTTTCATCATCATCATCATCAGCCATAGGACGTCCACCGCTGAACATAGGCCTCCCCCAAAGATTTCCAGATCGACCTGTTGGAAGCGGCCTGCATCCAGCGACTTCCTGCGACCTTTATCTTTATCTTTACTCATGTTTATTAAATTGCAATAAACACAATTAATAAAAACAGAAAATATCTTTCGACTATATAATAAATAATGTAACTATTGTATAGTTTCAGGAGTAAAACACGCTTGGGAGTGTGAGTTCAAGATGAATGATTTATTTTGAACAATACAGTCGGTTCATATTATCCTTGATCCAGTTGTAATAGTGCGCGACCTCTGTGTACACGATGATGTTCCGCGAAATATCTGGAATTTTGTGAGAAACAATGCCTATTTGGATGTATCCGCGGACTATTAGCGCACTGCCGGAGTCGCCTCTGAAAGCAGATATAGAAGAGAATGGTATTGAAACTTTCCACGGTACAGTCACGTTGTAGTTAGTCCTGCTGATAATATTAATGGACCAGACAGTCGTACCAACACACAACGGTATAAACAATAACCCAGAGAAGCAACAGCGGTGTAAGAATATGTGTTTTTTGGAGTAGAACCGATTTGAAATTATAGCCTCTATTTGAAGTATTATTTGCGCGCGGCGAGCGTATTGAGTAGACGTGCTGACAATTCTTACAAAATAATTTAAAATAATATCAATTGAAAATAACACTTAAATGTAAATACAACTAAGAAGATTTTCGGCTAGACAAAAGTTTTTGCACATACAACGTTTCAAGATAAGGTGCCGTTCGATCAACACACAGCGCGGTGTGGGGGCAGCTGCGCGGGAGCGGAATAGCTAAGTAAATAGGCTATCTCTCTCTCACCAATACTCCTACGCAGGGCCGGTGATACAATAAGTTTAACCGAGATTAAGAGAAAATGAGTGTACAGCGTAGCCCTCCGGGAACTCCAAGTGGAGTTTCGGCACCACAGCTCGGTTTTCTCCAAGAACCTGACACGCAGCAAATAACTTTCCGGAAAAGAAAACAACCAGAAGATGACAGTTACATTAAGAAAGAATTTGAAGATTTTAGAAAAGACATTTTATCTATTCTCCAGGATTTTACAAAAACACAAAACAATAATATAACAAAAATATCAGATAATATCACTACTATTAAGCAACAAATACAAAGTATTGAATTGAAGACAGATAGTATATTACTAGAACAAAATAAACTTAAAACAGAAATATCTGAATTAAAAACTAAATACATTATCGCTGAAACAAAGATCAATTCATTGGAGAAAGATATCAAAGACCTAACGAAATTGCCAGCACCAGCAGCTGAGAAAAATGTAACAAATTGTGAAGACATTATGGCAGAAATAAGAGAGCGAAACACAAGAGAAAAGAATCTTATAATAACTGGTATACCCGAAATAAAATCAACAAATACTGAAGAAAAAAATAAACATGACACTGAAGAAGTCATTAAAATCATCAAATCTATTGATGCGAATACCCCTCCACCTGTAACTTGTATACGACTAGGAAAACACCAAGTAGAAAGACCCAGACCTATTAAAGCCATATTCACAACTCACAATAGTGTAAAAAATATCCTACGTAAACGATCGGATATAACGCTAGATAATATTAAAATCTATTCGGATAATACCAGACAACAACAAAAATATCTAAAGCAGATCCAAGAGGAATTTAAATCTCGTAAAAGTAATGGCGAAGACAATATAGTTATAAAATACGTTAATGGTATACCAAAAATATTAGAACTAAACCCAAAAAACTAATAAAACCAAATGAAAGAGACTACAATAACGAACCCATAACGTACCAGGTAGTAAAAAGTTGCAATGACATAAATAGAAATAAGAAGTCCTTATGCATTTTCTACACAAATATAAGAAGCCTAGTAAAAAGGGGTAAGTTGGATGAGCTGAAGTGTACATTACACGCTATGCACAAAATTCATATTGTGGCAATAACTGAAACTTGGATAAAATCAGAACTTGAAGCACTTAACTTAACTATACCAAATTATACACATTACTTCAACTATAGAACACAAAGTCGGGGAGGAGGTGTCTCAATATTTATACATAACGATATTAACCACAGTTTTTTGGAAGGATACTGTAAGAATGACAATCATTATCTCTGGATACATGTAGAAAAATTCGGTCTCGATGTCGGTGTTATTTATAAACCTGAGCGGACAAACTCGCAAGATTTCTTAAACACCCTATCAGAACAATTACAACAGAAAAGAAGGGCAGTATTACTAGGAGACTTTAATGTTAACTTACTAGAAAGGAATAGTGAAATAACACGATATAAGAATATACTTCATGAAAATGGATTTTATATATTGAACAAAATAGATAAAGAGCACTGTACAAGAGAAACAGCAAATACAAATACTATCCTAGATCATATAGTTACAAATCTTCAATATCATCCCTTTCATCTGGCAATATTAGAATCATCCATATCTGATCACAAGCAATTATACTTTGAAATACAAAGAGTTCCTCCAATTTCTGTTCGGAAAGCTGATTATGTGAAGGTAGACTATAAAAGGTTATACAAGTCAATTGCTGATTCATTTACGAATTTTGACAGTGATTATAGTACTTTTGAAAAACTTCTAGCAAGGTCAATACAAGAAAATAAATCTAAAAGAACTAAAATTCTAAACTTACCTAAGAAAAACTGGATTAATAAAAGTACTATAACTGCAATTGAAAAAAGGAATGCAGTATGGAAGAACTTTATTAGTAACCCGGGTGACTCAGAAATAAAACAAAAACTTAAAGAGGCAAGAAAGGAAACGTTTGGAGTTATACAAAAATCAAAATCTGAATATTATCACAACGCTTTTAAAATGTGTAAAGGAAAACCAATTAAAATGTGGAATTTAATAAATGAATTAACCAATAATAAAAGTAAAGAACAATGTATACCACCTAAATTAAAAATTGGCACAGAACTAGTTACTGATGAAATCGCAATATGCACACACTTCAATGACTTTTTCTCATCCGTTGGTGCTCAATTGGCTAGTAAAATACCATCAAAATATTCTGTAAATAACATTATGTCTAAAAACAGAACAAATGTGCTTAAAAGCCTTAGAACGACATCTAAAGAAGAAATTCATAATATAATTAAAAATTTAAAATCAAATACTAGTTCAGGTATAGACGGTGTAACTGCTAAAATAATTAAAAGTATTAATGATATTATATCGGAGCCTTTGAGTAAATGTATAAACAAGTGTTTAAAAAATGGTATGTTTCCGGACTCTCTCAAAATAGCTAAAGTTAGCCCTATCTACAAAACTGGTGACAAACGAGACCCCAACAACTACAGACCTATCTCGGTACTTCCAGTTGTTTCTAAGATCTTCGAAAAAGTGATACATAAAAGACTTTCTGAGCATCTTGATTCCATACATTTTCTAAGCAAATACCAATACGGTTTCAGGCCCAAATCCAACACACTATCAGCTACAATCAACCTAATTACAGACATCCAGGTCTCTATCGATAAAAAAGAAGTTGCGTTAGGTATCTTCATTGACCTAAAAAAGGCTTTTGATACTGTGAGTCACAAATTGCTAATAGAAAAACTATATAAACATGCAGGAATACAAGACACTGCGCTGGAAATGTTTAGGTCATATCTGGAAAACCGGTACCAAGTTGTACAAATTGGGCAACGTAAAAGTAATACTCAGTTGGTTACATGTGGTGTCCCCCAGGGATCAATTTTGGGACCAATATTATTTTTAGTGTACATCAATAATTTGGATGACATAAAGCTAAACGGACGCGTAACACTTTATGCAGATGACACTTGTTTATTTTACTTTGGCTCAAATATAGAAATCCTGGTACACCAAGCGCAAAATGATTTAAATCATTTGCATGAGTGGTTCCTGTATAACTTACTTACAATAAACGAATCAAAAACAAAGTACGTAATATTTTCGGCAATAAATAAACATTTAAACGAGCACCCACCACTAACTATCAAAGGTGTTAAACTACAGGCTTCAGATAGCGAAAAATACCTTGGCCTGTTACTTGATAACAGATTGACATGGAAGCCTCACTTACAAAAAATTCGTGCTAGATTGACATCTCTTACTGGTGCATTGAAGAATATTATTAACTGCATTCCTTTAAAAACACGATATTCAATCTACAACTCCCTAATAAAACCGCATCTCGACTATCTTCCAGAAATTTGGGGTTCTGCTCATAAAACGAACTTAAAAACCTTACAAACTGCTCAAAACAAATTAATAAAAATACTTTTCAAATACGATTATCGAACACGAACAAATATAATATATAAAGAAACTAAATTGTTTAACTTAAATCAAAATTATATTTATAACACTTGTATCCTAGTACGAAAAATACTTACAAAAGATCTTCACTGCCGCATAACATTCACAAAAAGAACACAAATACAAAAAATTAAAACAAGACAAGCAAATAACATTATACTCCGTTCACCTAGAACTCACTATGGCAAGAATAGCATCTTGTATGGGGGGGCAAATTTATACAATAAACTACCAAAAGACGTAAAGGATATAAAATCTATGGCAGCTTTTAAAAAAGCGCTTAAATATCATATTTTATCGTTGAATAATTCTTAATGTATATAATTAAAATAAAAAAGGAATATAATATATAAAAGAAAAGAAATGAAAAAACAAAAAAAAAAAAAAAAAAAAAATGTATAAATATATAACAACAGCTAAACACAATTTAATTTTGAACTAAAAACAAAAAAAAAAAAAAAAAATGTTTATTAAATTAACTTATACAATTTTAATTAGATATAATTATAAAATAAAATAAAATATCACAAAAATATAATGATAACAAAATAATAAATAGCAAATCCAACAGCAATAATTAATACTATGGATTAACTGGTGATTAAAACTAACCAACGGATTTGTTGTGCAGGCGAGCCCTCTTTAATAAGTACGTCTCGGCAATATATGTAAAAATACCCTCCAAAAGTGAATTTTGTTATCGTGCCTGTATTGGTGTGTGATTGCTTTTTAGCGTGTTAATTTTATAATGTGTCATTTGTTCTTTGTACTTTATGAAATTGTAAAACTAAAATAATTATAATAAGGCATGTTTATGTATGCTCGCCTACTAGAATCAAATGTTATTTAGTTTTCTCAGTAAGTGATTTAATGTAATCTTATGAGAAATAAATTATTCTTAAACCTTAAAACCTTAAGTATTACCAAGAAATAAGAGTACAAGGGACATGTATAAATAAATCAGCTAAAAATAAAATAAATCCTTTCTGCGACATTCTTGAAAAAGTGTGTTGCGCCGCCTCACGTCAAATTGGGACAAGGGCATGTAGAAAGAAAGTACCTTAATCAATACCAAGTTCATCGAGGAATCTTTTTCCAACAACGAATTATTATACTTACGATGATGCATAATCAGTCTTCTTACTACTGCTGGCACAGATGCAGCCCTCAGGAACCTTTCTGATTACCTGCATACAGTCTCGCCTGTTCCTTACTGTTTGATTTATATATTTCAAATAAGACGACGAAATTACCCTGTCTTCCTGGAAATCGACACGAATTATTAGGAAATTAAAAATTATTTATTATTATATAGTTCTGCACTTAATAGCACGTATTTTGGTAGAGGAAAAGTTTCTAGTAGAAATATTGTTGGATTTATTGATCTTAGGTCATTTGAATTATTCATCAACAGAATTTTGTTGAGAAGTGACGAGTAGATGGTTCTGCCTTTGTTTTTATATAAGGAAGATTCAACTGGTCTACTCACATCTACCAATCCCCATCCAGCAACTGCAGCTAATATATCATTCGGAGGTTTCCGCATCAAAGCCACTCGAGATATCCTCAAATTAAGTGTAAAACGCCATGCCATCTTGAGCAGAGCTATGTCCGCATAAGATGTCCCTGCATTATAATCTTCATGCACCAAAAAACTGGACACTGAGTTCATGACTCCGTTTTCTTTGTTCGCATTTCCCACTGCAATTTGGACGCTGGATGACGATATGCAATAGGCGAGGCAATGGGCAGCACTTAAGAGTATCTGTTGGTTGACTATCGATGCTCCACATATCCAGTTTTGTTGCTTGCCATTCGACCTCCTGCAGAGGACGTTCATAAATGCTGAATGAGGATGTAGAACGATAGACGCTTCTCCTCCTCCGACGATGAATGGTTCCATTTTGCATTCTACGTTCATCAAGCATATTGTTAATGTAAGCCATCGGATCATAGTGTTCCAAGTTATGAACATGACTACGGTTCTTTATCGATTAATCAGTTTCGGTTATGCTCGCTGTTTTAATGGTCAAATAAAATTTTCCGTTGCAAGAATCAAAATTGAATGATGGAAAATTGACATTATTAGAAAATACGAATGCAACTTTAGTTTCTTATAATTTTGTTGAAATAATTATTATGGACTAAAAATTAGAGTAGCAACTGAATTGATCATAACGAATCATCGTCAATTTTTACTAAACAATAACAATCATTTTAGACAAGGGTTCTTTATGTGCTAGTTTTAGGTTTTATAATTTTATTTCATAAGAATTGGCGTGTAATCTCGTGAAACGCATTTTTATGTTAGACGAGAGAGCAAGTGGTTACAATCACCTGTGGCTAAAAACACAGCTTATCTTCTACGTACTGTAGAGTGATGTGGTATGTAGGTTAGAAAGGTAAAAAGTATATGGTGCTCCGAAAATCTCACTCAGAACCTCACAACGAAGTCACTTTACATTAGGCGGTAGTAGTAGTTATGCTTTTTTTAGGCTTTGTCCAAATCCTGGCTTATCACTTCTCTTTTATCTACTGATTGTAGTGTGTGTTACCTATTTGGTGGCGCAGTTGATTTGTATGCTGTCTGATCCACAGGTCGGGCAAAATTATATTGAGTTTTTCAACTTAGTATCAGCCAGGAGTCGGATTCGGAGGAAATTTGTGCTGGATATGGCGATAGGCTCGCCCCCTAATATATCAGAGACGGAAATGAGCTCGGCGAGATGTTGGTGTTCTAGTTCTCTAATTTGTCTCTGCCTAAATGTTACATTGTCTATGCCCTTAGGGGATACTGGCATGGCTTTATGACTGACTGCATTTATTTTTACGGTAACATTTTTTGGCTGTGTTGAGGGTTTCAATAAAATTATTTTCATACTGATTTCTTAAGTTTACGCGAATGATATTCATTGAAATAAAATTATTTTTACGGATTTTATCACGATTTGGTTTTAATTTTTATTCCCGATGTTTCGAAGGCTTTGCAGTCTTCGTGGTCACGGGTTGGACTGAGATGTCATTTGTCCAAGAATGTTAGTATTACAAAATCTACCTTCATTTTAGAATTATACAGATTTTAAAAAGTTAACCGTTTATTTCACGAAGACTGCAAAGCCTTCGAAACGTCGGGAATAAAAATTAAAACCAAATCGTGATAAAATCCGTAAAAATAATTTTATTTCAAAAAATTATTTTCACTATATTGAAAATACATGTGAGGGAAGATCAGAGATGTATCTGTGGGATAGAAAAACCAGATGAAATAATATGGATAGGTGAAGTATAACGCCTCAATATTTGACGGCGACAATAAAAAACATTTTAAATATAAATTTTATTGGCAGTACAATGATTTTGCAGTACTTATGATCCAATCATAGAAATATCCCGTGTCTGTGTACACTGTGATGCTATTCGACCGATGCGGTTTTCGAAAAGAAACAACCCCGATCTGGATGAAGCCACGTACTACGAGCGCACTGCCCGAATCACCACTGTAAACAGAAATATCACCAAGATATGGAATGGCATGTTTTTTATAGTAGAAACTGTCAAATGAGTCTCGTTGTTCTCGAGTCACCTGATGGTAAGCAATTTTAGTGGAAATTGCTTACCATCAGGTGGTCATGGACAGTGGTCCATTGACACCCACCATACCAAGATTCATGGTAGAGTTGTTAACCTTAAAGGAAGGGATTGAGATTTCTCATTGATTTTCTGTGACACTGTAATAATGTGACACTGTAATAATGAAATGACTACAGAGTGATATTGCCATATCTAAATCCCATGAAAACAGAAAGAAAGCCAAGTTTAACAAAAAAACTTTTAAGATAACTCTGATAACTTGCGCTAATGGAAGAAGTAAGATGAAAGGGGATAATAAATTGAAATATATGAACTATACCACACTATAGCCGATAGAGCAGAAAAGTTCTCGACTGGAGACTACATACCATGAAGCGCGATGTTGGACGCTTGATAGGCATTAGGACAGACGATCTGATAAAGGAACTCAAAGGAGACATAGATGAAAGATGGAAAGAAGATGCAGACTGCTTCCAACAGTCTGGAAACCTTTAGGAAAGGCTTATGACGAACAGTGGAGTCCTGTAGCTAATGATGATGATACTTACCTAGACGCATAGCTGGTTGAATGTCTGTCGCCAGCACACAAGCATCCTTGCGGTATTCGCTTCAAGACGTCGATGCATTGACTGTAGGACAACACTCTCTGTCTTATGAATTTGAGCACGTTTGAAACGTAATTCATTTCTTCCTGGAACATGAATTTTAAAGCGTGAGTACCACGGTGTATGCCTACAGTACGAATTCCCACAGTAACCACGTGAAGTGGTAACTTTCGATCACCGAACCGTGAGTGAGATTTCCTGTGGCTCAAATCACTGTCTTCCCTGAACGCCATTTCATGTCTTGGTTGGTGACACACCTATGATTATTTTGGTACCGTGATGTCCGGAACAGGAGGTCCTGGGTTTGATTCCCAAGTCGGGTAAAGTGATTTTTCTTATTTGATTTGCCCGGAACTGGATCCCCCAGAGGGAGGTTGACGTCAGGGAGGCAGCCGGTTGTAAAACTAGTCAAATCATGACAAGAATAACATAACGATAGTTCAGAAGCGCCTAAAAAAATTTACCCGCAATTACGTACGATATAAACACAGATATCCCAGAAAAAACTACAATGCGGGCTCAATCATTAACAAAAGTTCTGTTAGTTTCCTATAAATAAATATTTAGCCCAGTAGCCCGAGCACGAAAAACGAATGTAAATGTAAATGTATTCAAGTTCGCTGCGCACTGATGACGTCTGGTTAATATTTCATACAAATTTCATAGACGCGCATGGAGTTCGAATACATTTACGGTTGTCAGAAATTTTCCTGCTCAGGTCGCTGTTATATTACCGTTCCCCTGCTGAGCACGGGCCTCCCCTACTAATGAAAGGGGTTAGGCTTCGAAATTATTATGGAGAAATTCTTGAGTATGCAGGTTTCCTCACGATGTTTTACTTGACCGTTATAGCAAGCAATAATTAGCAATGAAAACACACTTAACACAGAAAAGTCAGAGGTGTATACTCCTTTTTCGTCCGACTTCCACAAAAGCAGGAGGTTCTCAATTCGTTTGTATTTTTTTATGTATATTACTCGATACCTCCGCCAAATGTGGACCGATTTTCAAAATTCTGTTTGTGTTCGATAGAGCTTATTTCAAGGGTGGGTCCATATAAATTTGGTCACGATCGGTAAATTGGAAGTTGGTCAGTTATGTTTTAATCTTGTGATTATTTGGGTTGGTCTCGAACCTCCGTCATTCATCTGGGCAATTCGTACCATTCCCAACAGAGCTATGGCTGCTATTAAATATAAATAAGACACAAATGAATTTCTAAAAAACTTACGTCCATCACACCCCAACCAGCTACAGCAGCTAGTTCGTTATACGGAGGATTCCTCACCAGAGCGACTCTGCTCACCGTTTTGCCCAGTGGTAAACGCGTCTTTACCTTAGCCAGAGCTATGTCGTTGCTCTGTGAAGTTACCACGTACTTAGGGTGGGAAATGAACGTGTCAGCACTCGTTCTAAATATTCCTTTAATACTTGAACTGCCCACTGCGAATAATATTTGTTGTGTAGTTTTACATTGGAAGCAGTGAGCGGCGGAGAGAAGAATCCACTGGTTCAAAATTGAAGATCCACATCTCCAATGAGTAGTAAATCCATTTTCTCTGCAACTTGAGCTCATATACACAGAATGCGGGTACAGTTCTATCTTAGCATCGTGGCCTCCCACTATAAAAGGTTCCATATCTCGTTGACAATTGATTAATTGGATTAACCAGAGAAATGTGCATTTAATCAACATATTTCTGTTTGCGAGCTCCGGTTTGATCAGACTGGAGTATGTTATCAATTAATCGCGTTCGGTTGTGCTCGTTACGTTTTTAATCGGCAAATTAATTTACACTGCATCGTCATTTTGGTCCATATAATAAAATTGGTGGAGCAATAATAAAATGTATTGCGTGGGTTAAACGTACCATGAGTCTTCGTTTAGTTTTGTAATATGACGTGACGTATCACTAGTGAGTTCTATTATGATTTGTTATACTAACTAGTTTATATTTTCTTTCTACCTATCCTTATACCACCTTAATGTGGGGTCGGCGTAACACACTATTTTGAGCATGTTGCAGAAAGGATTTGGCTTAGTTTTTACGACCTGCCTGCCTGACGTCAAACCCCTCTGGGGGATCCAGTCCAGAGAAAATTAAATTAGAAAATTATCTTTTCCTGACGTGGGAATCGAACCCAGGACCTCTAGGTCCATAGCCCATATATGCTGCCAGTAGACCAAAGAGGCTATGCTAACTAGACTGATTATAATAATTAATAATATTAGGTATATACTCTCACTGCTGGGCACGGGCATCCTTTAGTAGTTAGAGGGGCTAAACCTTAGTCTACCACGCTGGTTAATGCGGGTAACGGGTTGGTAGACCTTTCATGATACTTTCGCAATTCTACAAGGAAAAAAGGAAATTAATTTTTGCACTTCGGTACTTTGGGGTAAAATTTTTGATATCAATCATTGGCTTAGTAAGATGAAACATCTTTTTGACCGATTTCCAAAAAGGAGAAGGTGCTAAATTCGTCTGTTTTTTATGTATGTTACGCGATATCTCCGCCAAATGTGGACCGATTTTCAAAATTATTTTTGTGTTCGATAGAGCTTCTTTCAAGGGTGGTCCCAATTTGGTCACGATCGAATTTGAAGTCAGTCTGTTAAGTTTTATTCTATTGATATAATCAGAAAGTACATTTACATCTTAGCCATTTTGAGAGGATTTCTAGTCCAATCCAGACTCTATATAGAATGAATCTAGGATATTCAATAAGCTGTTTGTATGTTGTATTATACAAAAGCAGCGATAGCTCAGTTGGGAATGGTACGGACTGCCGAGACAAGTGTCGGAGGTTCGAGACCAACCCCAAAAAAAAAAAAAAATGGAGCATACACCTCTGACTTTTCTATGTTAAGTGTATTTTCATTGTGAAATATCGCTTGCTATAACGGTGAAGGAAAACATCGTGAGGAAACCTGCATACCTGAGAATTTATTCACAGGAATTTCGAAGGTATGTGAAGTCTACCAACCCGCATCAGGCCAGCGTGGTAGACTAAGGCCTAACCCCTCATTAGTAGAGGAGGCCCGTGCCCAGCAGTGGGACAGTTATATTGCAGGGCTAATATTATATGTTGTATTATGCAATTTTGTGGTTTGTTTTCGCGCCATTATTCATTCGCTCGAGTGCAGCTGTAGTGACGGTTGGCAGTTTTAAATAATTCAAGAGAGCTTTTGTAAAATTTATGATGAATCTTAATATGTGGTTGGGTTTTATAATGTTGTGAATTGCTTATAATTGACGATGTGGACAGACCCGAAATAATAATATTATGCTGTTTGTATAGCATTAACATTTTTCAAAAATTCACGTTAGTTTATAACGTACTAGCTTATGCTTACAATTTTATACAAATGGGTACTTGACAATTTTTTTAAAATTGATTTTATATAAAATTTACGTCGTCTAAAATATAGAACAAAAAGAAATAATGAAATATTCTCAAAAATAAAAAAGTTATAAGCCTTTGATGTTTGGTGTAACCTTCAAATCGCGGGAAAGAGAAGTATCAGTATAATCACGTCACCGTCATAACAGTACGTGCGTTGGAAAAGGATACCAAGATATCTCTAATATGCCCCCACTCCAGAAATTAAAATATGAATAACTGTCTCATTTTTAACCAATTTCGATGCATTTTTTACAGAAGGGTTTATTTTTGTTTTATTTGCTTTTACATATAAACATGTGTATTAAATCAAACATAGTGAAGCACCCAAATGTAGACACGGATTGAGCTCGATATTAATTCGATTGTCAAAATTATTCCTGTCAGCGCCACTGATCCGTTGAGCCATTCTGGCACGATTAAGTAACAAACACCATTTATCCAAACTTTTACATTTCTAATATTAATTTTCCAAAGCTGCAGATATATTTCCTTAGCCTACTAAATGAACAAATTGAAAACCATAAATAAATTAATGAAATCGTAAACATAAACTGCATTAGTGCCTTGAGCCTATTTTTACTGAGGAAAGTCGAGCTAACGGGCCACTGTGGGCAGTTATCGAAGATTTTATGATACTCCGTTGATTTATTGCTTAGTATCGGATCGCCCCGAGCTTAACGGCTAAGTACGCTACTTAAAGTAAACACTAAGTTAATGGCTTAATACTATGTTATGTATACAAGCTGGTGCCTTTTGATTGGATGCTTTATGGATTATTGGAGGTCGAATTTTAATCATTGGAATTAGGGAAAATTTTAATCACGAATCTTTGAAAGACGTTTTATAGTGAGGAGTAATTTATAATTAATTTTTAATGACATACTTCATCATCATCATCGTCACCATCAGCCATAGGATGTCCACTGCTGAACATACATACATAACAACATACTCATTACCTTGAAATTTTGTATTTTGATTGTAATTTCGTGATTATTTTATCCTATTTACCATGTCATCTGTAATAATGCCCCTTACTTATAAAAATAATTAAGCGCTGCTCAACTTTACACCATAGGTTGTCCCTTTCATTTTTAAACAATGTAACGCAAGGAAAAAAGTGACAGGTTATTCTTAACCATTTGCTCAGCTAAAAAAGCTGTTTAAGTAAGGCCCTACATGACGAGTACGACTGCCTCGGTGGTGTGGTTGTATTTCGGTACGACTGACCATCCTGAGGTCTCGGGTTCGATCGCCGGGTTGGGCAAAGTAATGTTGGATTTTCCATATCAGCACGGAGTCTGGAATTTGTGCCCGATATGGCGATAGGCTCTCACCCTATCACATCTGGGGGGAACTAAACTCAGCGAAATGTGGGTGTTCTAGTTCGCTAGTGCACCTCTGCCTACGCCTTCGGGGATACAGGCGTGAGTTTATATTGTAATGTATAATTAATATTTAATTGTATTCTTGTCACCTTTTGATTGTTTTGTGATTATTTTATCCCATTTACAATGTCATCAGTAGCCCGAGCACGAAAAACTAATGTAAATGTATTCGAGTTCGCTGCGCACTGATGACGTTTGGTTAATATTTCATACAAATTCCATAGACGCGCATCGAGCACGAATACATTTACGGTTGTCAGAAATTTTCCTGCTCAGGCCGCTGTTAATAAAATGTATCTGTAATAATATGACGAGTCAAATCTTTGTGTGATTCACAAATATTTGCTTTTGAATATTTTGGTCTGGGTGTTTGTGGGACCGTAAGTTCCTCGTATATACACCAATGGTGAAGGGTGCAATTTCCAAAAAGGAACCAGTGCTACTTTCTCTTCTAGGTTATACTTATTTATTAGCCTACAATGTGGAAAAGGGAAGCTGGTAGGAATCGGGCTGTATGGATCCTTCGCCACTGATATACACGATACAGGTTAAATCACAGAACATAGTTTCTGTGTTCTGTAGGTTATATCGAGTGTGGGATCCGGATATGTGTGTTACAGTTCAGTGCTTATTTATAAAATGTCCATTTACCTAACATTTTTATCGAAAATATATTCTTCTATCGCAGACTGGAGAAAGCCAAATGAAAAGGTACTGACACGCTTCCTAAACAAGTCAAAATGAAGATTCATCCGCGGTCCACGAATCAGCGGCCATGGTGAATGCACCTAACTTTACCATTGATACCGAACTCACTTTCTTAACGCGTATAAACTCACTAGTTTATCACTTCGTTAGTTTATTGTTGTTAGTTAGTTGTTCCATCATTCGATTTGAAAGTTATTGTCATTTTTATTATTGCAGAGATTGGCAAACGAGCAGATGTGTCACCTGATGGTAAGTTGTGTGAATGTTGTAAGTGATCTCCATCGCCCATAGACACCCAAGACACAAAAAGAATCATGGGTGCCAACCTAGAAGGAAGGAATGGAAGGGGAGGGTGAAGAGATTGGGAAAGGGAGGGGATGAATTGAGCCACCGAAAATTATTGTTAAATTATTTTTTCATGTAACTTTAATACTATTTTGAAATATTACTTTGTGAAACTGGGGTAGACCTCCCAAAAGGCGATGTTTAGGAGTTTTGGAGGAAGACATAAGAGCCAATGGTCTAACTATGGAGAATGCTGAAGACAGAATCAAGGGCTTCCCCCTTTGTCTTTTAAGTTGGAAGGAGGAAATTGGCGTTGTCAGAACGGGATAACATCACTTAGAAAATATGTAAAATTATATTACATGAAATACCATTAAATGATTATTTTGTTTCTTTAAAATACCAAAATTGCAAGCGAAAACATTAAGCTTTGTTCAAATTGTATATTAATATTAGTATCCTATCAATTCTAATTACACTAGTCATTTTAAGTCCTCCTCTTTTTTTTAGATCATAACCTCTATGCATATCAGCGTATTGTTTTCAGACGTGGTGACCTACAAGCATTGCGATTTGCGAGTAAAAAATGAGATCGCGCTCCATAGTAACCGTTCTAGTCGGGCACAAAGAAAAAGTACTGCAAATGGCGGTACCGTTAGTTCAAGAGGAGCAGAATAACTGTCGTGTTCCGGTGCTGGGAGCGTTATTCAAAAGCTTTCATTACAGTTGCCTTTATAATGTTTTTGAACCTTACTTTTTATTGTTTTCCTACATTTGGACCAGATTGGGGCTCTCACACAAATGCAATTGTTTGCCAGTTTCTGTGTCGGTAATTTCGTCTTTTTCTTATTCATTTTGAGGAGCTGTTTGTGGTTGACACGGTTTTATAGTCATTGTCATCGTTTATTAAGGTATCATTTTAGAGGTTATATCTAAAATATTATTTTTTAAAGACACATTTTATGCTAAATTATTTAACATCTAAGAAGATTGGCTATATTTTTTTTAAATTGTCACACACATAGTCCTGATCCCACACTAAAATCGAGTCTTGTGGCTTGGGAATCAGGAAAAACGAGAGACAATACCCCAGACCTGAAATAAATATCTGTGGGCCACATAAATATTTGTCTAGGTGTGGGGATCGAACCTGCGGTCTCTCGCTTTAAAACCGGGTTCTCTCGGGTTCAGCCGGTCACTCGCCCGCTGCGCCACGAAGGCTGTGAATTATCTATTCAATTTGGAAATAAATAAAAATCAATGATACTAGACAGTTATTTGTATATAAAAACATCGATAATATTAATCTTAATTTAAATAATACAATAAGTGACAGACAGACTTGACAGCCTCCGTGGCGCAGTGGGCGAGTGACCGGCTGTAAAGCGAGAGGTCGCGGGTTCGATTCTCGCATTGAGACAAATGTTTGTGTTGCCCACAGATATTTATTTCACGTCTGGGTGTTGTGAGACCGAAAGTCTCGCATAGTCTCTGACACCCACGATACAGGTTATACCTAGTGTGGGGTCAGGACTAGGTGTGTGACTGTTGGGTATATTTAAAAAAAAAGTACAGAATTCAGTTTGGAAATTGAAAGAATGATTTCAACGTAACATTGATCAGCCTTCGACAAACCCACTGTTTTTGTGTAACAAGTTTTATTGTTAACGATTATTTATTGTACACAGTTTATGACGTATGCATTAACATAAGTTTACATTGTTGATCGTACTTTATATCTTCCTTGTCCTGAGGGCTTCACAGTTACCACATTGTTACTCTTTGTGCCAGACAAAACCATTCATGTTTTGCTTGTTTAGTATTGTGGACAGTTTATCGCCAATACAAGGGAATCTTATACGGGAATTTGTCTTTTTTTCTTTCTTTCTGCCTGGCGTTATCCCGGCCTTCTGCCAGGGTCCGCCTTCCTACTTAAACGCTTCCACTTCAAACGGGAATTTGTGATAAGAAATATTTAACCTAAGTAGGTAAGTAAACATATAAAGCAGGTTGACGTCAGGCAGGCGGCCGGTCGTAAAAACTAAGTCAAATCCTCTCTGCAACAAGCTTGAAAAAGTGTGTTGCGCCGACCACACATTAAGGTGGGATAAAGGCAGGTAGAAGAAGAAGAGTTAAGTAAGCATATAAAAAGATATGTTCCAAATCGTACGATGGCTGCGTCCCCATAGACGGCCCAAAAAGCGCTGGCCAGTGTATTGGAGGAAGATATGAGAGCCAAACGACTCCTGTAGCCTGAGCACGAAAAACGAATGTAAATGTAAATGTATTCGAGTTCGCTGCGCATTGATGACGTTTGGTTAATATTTCATACAAATTTCATAGACGCGCATCGAGTTCGAATACATTTACGGTTGTCAGAAATTTTCCTGCTCAGGCCGCAGGTATTATACCGTGATAACGCCAGGCAAATATAATGAAAAATCTTATTGACTCACTAGCTCACTGACTCATCAATATCCAACTCAAAACCATGGACCCAAAAAGCAGAAAGCACAGGTTATTATGATGCATACAAGGGATAAAGAGGGATATTTCAGAATTCGTTGTTACTCCTTAATCTAGAGTTAATAAAATCGAGATTTTTAGTTATAAAACATAAACTCACACCCGTATCCCAAAGGGGTATGCAGAGGCGCACTAGCGAACTAGAACCCCCACATTTCGCCGAGCTTAGTTCCGTCCCAGATGTGATAGGGGGCGAGCCTATCGTCATATCGGGCATAAATTCCAGACACCGGACAGATACTGAAAAATTCGACCCCGAGACCTCAGGACGATAGTCGTACCGAAATACCACTACGCCATCGAGGCAGTATAATAAGTTGTCCTAAATCAATACTTTATAGCCAAACATACAATATTTGACTCTACTATCAGTAATTGTTTCTTAAAGTAATATTGTTGACGTTCTTAGTTGCCTCCGCGAACGCTGAATTATATGAATCTCAATAACCAGTTAACAACGTGTTATTTGAAGATACCTCGACCTCCTTGAAACTTGGCTCGGATGTGGGAAATTATGCGGCTTTGTTGTTACATGTGTGTTTTCTAAATTATCTTCACAATAGAGCGAACTTCGACTAAGTCTGACTCAAAGAAACGAACTCAGTGAGAATTTGGATTTGTTAAATCAAACTTTAACTGCAGCTTATTATTTACACTAGGATTGTTGCAATTTTGTGGCGATTACCAAATTATTTGTTGGTGACGAAACGTTTTGCTTCAATTTGAGTGAAACGTAATGCGGAAAGCCGCCGCGTTAAATAGAGCGATCTGTTTAATACAACACTAACGAAAATAAAGAACAATGTTTCTATTTGCATTGGAACTCATAACATACTTTGGGACTGCCTCGGTGGCGTGGTTGTTCGGTACGACTATCAGCGGCCCGAGCAAGAACATTTCTGACAATCGTAAATGTATTCGAGCTCGCTGCGCACTGATGACATTTGGTTAATATTTCATAAAAATTTCATAGACGCGCATCGAACTCGAATACATTTACGATTGTCAGAAATTTTCCTGCTCGGACCGCAGGAATCTAAAAGGAATCTAACTGTATATCAGGAACTACGAGAAACTTACGGTCCCACAAACACCCAAACAAATATTTGGTGATGACACAAGGATTTGACTCGTCATATTACAGATACATTCTATTACAAGAATATCATTAAAAATTAACTATAAATTACTCCTCATTATAAAACGCCTTTCCAAGAGCCGTGATTTAAATTTTGACTAACCGTGATAAAATAAAATGACTGCCTCGGTGGCGTGGTTGTTCGGTACGACTATCGTCCTGAGGTCTCGGGTTCAATTCCCGGGTCGGGCAAAGTGATATTGGATTTTTCTATATCAACCCGGAGTCTGGAATTTGTTCCCGATATGGCAATAGGTTCGCCCCCTATCGCATCTGGGACGGAACTAAGCTCGGCGAAATGTGGATGTACTAGTTCGCTGGTGCGCCTCTGCCCACCTCTTCGGGGATACAGGCGTGAGCTTATGTGTCATAACATACTTTATATCGTTTATGTAAATGCGTCTCCTTCAAAAGCATTACACAAAACTTTACTTTGGTAGATATTTTTGTTTATGGTTGCCCCATGAGCAGACAGCGACAGAAAACGTTTTGTGTTTTGTTTCGAGAAAAACGCGTGCAAGAGATAGCTGGGCACGGACCTTAATTTTGCGGGATTTACATTAACATCGTTCATGAATACACATAAGACCACTTATTTAAGAGCTTCTTTTCTTTAAGAATAGCTTGTCCCTTTCATTTGCAAACAATGTTACGCAAGGAAAAAGTGACAAACTAAGACCGAAAATGATTTTAAAAGTAGGCCCTATGTTAAAATATCCATATGTAAATGATGCGTCATTCTTCCATAGAATTTAAACGAATGAAAAATCTAATTAAATATTCGACAGCCTCCGTAGCACAGCGGCCGAGTAGCCGGCTGTGAAGCGAGAGGCCACGGGTTCAATCCCCGCACCGAGACAAATGTTTGTATGGCCTACAGATATTTGTTCCGGGGTGGGTGTTGTGAGACCGAAAGTCTTTCGTAGTTCCTGACACCCACGACACAAGATTTGATCTTAGTGTGGGGTTAGGACTATGTATGTGACTGTTGGGTGTATTTATTTATTTATTTACTTTAATTTAGTGGAATTTATCGTTTATGAATAGATATATTGCCCCTTACTTATAAAAATATTTAAGCGCTTCTTCTCTTTAAAAATAGCTTGTCCCTTTCATTTGCGCACAATGTGACGCAAGGAAAAAGTGACAAATTATTAACCCGTCGGAGGCGGCACATATATATGTTACATAAGCGTATGGCCCACTAGGCCGAGCCGCCCGTGACTATCTACAGAGCGAAAATATTTTAAAAAGTAAGGCCCTATGTTAAACTAATCATATGTAAATGACGCGTCATGTCATTCTTCGTTAGAATTTAAACGAATGATAAATCTAATTAAATATTTTCCAACGGAGGCTTAACAATACATAAAGTCAATCACACATAAACTAATAAATCGTTAATATATGTGCGTGGGCCGCGTACATTCTGCGCTTTAATTTATTTTATGTATCGGCTCTGTGCTCGCTCTGTGACATTTACATAATAGCACGCGCAACCGTCGACCGGGCAAGACCACTATAGACATAATGCACCATAGACAACTGCTATGTCACTCTGTAGTCTGTACTGTAAGGGCCATATCATCCCTTTCTATCTCTAATCACCGTCTATCCTTCCTCAATTCGGATTGATTGTGCAGATAGATCACAAAATTAGCCGATAAGAACAAAGTTTTAATAGAATACTTTCAAATAATTTGATTGGTTAATTTTCGCAATCTATCTGTAGAATCTGGTTAAGATCGCTTATTGGGATCTGCAAGTCATGATGAAAGCGCACCCCATAATATTATGTATGTACATGTATGTATTAGTTCTGACTTCTGACAGGTAAAGTCGACCTTCTGTGCAATGCGCATGCTGAAAATGTAATGGCGCGTACACACCGACCAAACGAAGGTGTAAGAATCTATACCTGTTGCGTTCACACAAACATATTTTCGCTGTTGTGTGAATGAAATAGGCATGATTCGTTCGCCTTCGTTCGGCCCAGTGAGTACGCGCTATAAGAGATGGAAAATCTTTGTAAGAGATGGAAAATCTATCAATACACACAACATGTATGGTTTTGTTACGTTTTTAATAGGTAGAGTCGAACTGCCCCCTAATTTTTGACACTCGATACGATTTTGGCTACAATTCGGTTTAATTTATTGACTTACAATTCCACCGAAATAGAGTTCAAAAGTGCGCTAATGTTGCATTAGATTCGACAACTTGTCATTTGATAATTTTTAAACATTAGTGTACTCCTTACTTCGATTTCGGTGAAATTCGGTCGCAATCGAATTCAGTGTCAAAAGGTACCCTCCTACATTGCAATCCATATGCTTAAAATGTAGGAGATGGAAAATGTAAAACCGATTATTTACACTGGGACTTTTAGCATGGTCACTCTATGTGTATTATCTCTATAAAGACCGTCGACCGACAAGTCCGCCGCAAGACCGCCGGGCGCCTGTCCTCCGCTCGCCGACAGATTTATTGTCATACAGTCTCAATGGACCGAATGACCGCGAATGTGACGTGTCACGTGCGCTACCGTTCACTATTTATAAGACACGTTCGTTTATGTGCTCCTAGTACCTCTTGCATTATGGTATCAGTGTTGTATGCGGATTCTGCTCATGTTATTCAATAAACTGATAACATAAGCTCACGCTGATTTCTTAAGTTTACGCGAATATTATACATTGAAATAAAACTATTTTTACCACAAATCGTCGCCAAAGAACACCGATTCCTTCCTAGGATGATACGCAAGGCTATTGAAATTAAAAAGCATCCTAATTTCAATAGAGAAGATGGTTGGAAGCTTGCACAAACCTGGGATCCAATTAAACATCTTATTAAATCGGAACCCAAAACACCAGCTGCCAGAACTCAAGACACCGTGAGCTCGTACTACGTAGATCGGAACACAAATAATTAACCTTTTTTGATTTTGTATAATTTAAAAATCAAGGTAGATATTGTAACACTTTTTTGGACAAATGACACCTCAGTCTGACCCGTGACAACGAAGACTGCAAAGCCTTCGAAACGTCGGGAATAATAATTAAAACCTAATCGTGATAGAATCCGTAAAAATAGTTTTATTTCAATATAAGCTCACGCCTTTACGAAGTCGTCTTTCCACCTAGCAGATGGACGTATTTATTGCATACCTTTGTTTCCGTTTTACACAAAACGATATCTGTTTGTGCTATAAACTAATGAACCATAGACCTAACGGCACCAACCAGGATACTGCAACACTTCCATATGATTTGTGTTTACATTCATAGACCAATTTATAAGGGTGGTACACAACATTTACAACTCCAGCCCAATACAATATAATAAAGTGGGAATTACAAGCGATAATGCGTCACATCGACAGAAACATCGTTCGCCTCATGTACACGGAGGTGCGGTACATGACTATAAAACGAGATTTTCGAATTCGCACTCGAAAGTTCATTGGAAATTGTGGTACAAAATAATCACAATTTCCTATTGAAAATAGAATGATTTTATATTCTTTATTAGTGTTGTTTGCTATTTTGTGTTGTTTACTGAACTTTGTAGGTCAAATAATAATATTTAATAAGTGCATAAATAAAATTAAAATTCATCAAGAAATAAAAAATATCGGGCTATTGAAGAATCGGCCCTATAAAGTTTAAATTAGGAATATACGACGTTCCTAATTTAAATTATACAAAGTATTCAAAGGCAACACTCCGGATAAACAGTGTTGCCAACTTAAAAATAACTACTTGTTAAAATACCGTAAAAGTGAATATGAGGCAAATTAATTGATTGCAATTCGTAATGATTAAACAGTACAGGAATGAAATACGGGATATGTAGGGATTCCGAAACATTTGCTTTTCGCAGCCGCCAATTATGAACCGCCAATAGTTCGCCATCTTGTCCATCGGTTAGGAATGTCAGTGACAAACGTAAATGGCGGCACTGACATGAGATTTAATTAAAAATTAATGCAATTAATATACTATTTGGTAAAGGAATTTGCTGTATATTTTTATTTTTACTATGCGTAACGTAAATAGGTACGCAAGTACAATCATGGTTTTGAAGAAATACATCGATTTTACTTATCTCGCCCGCCCTTATTGCACTTCACTTTGGGACCAAGTGTCGACGCACTATTTTCAACTTAAAGCATGTTGCAGAAAGAATTCAGCTATAGTTTTTGCGATCGATTGCCTGCTTAACGTTAACTTCCTCGGAGGATAATTAGAGTCATCCCTATCATAATTCATAGGATAAATAGGTATAATATTAAATATATTGCGTTCAAAATATTCTGTGACTGTGTAAATATTAACGACTGAAAATCTCTCTATCTTTTTTTTTATAACACAGATTGGCAAACAAGCAGGTGGGTCACCTGATGGTAAGTGATCTCCACCGCCCATAGACACCCAGGAAACAAAGAAACATGGGTGCGTTGCCAACCTAAAAGGAGGGAATGGAAGGGGATGGAAAAGGGATTGGGCAAGGCAGGGAGGAAATCTCACTCACCGAACGAAATGCGACAGCAAGCTGCCACTTTACGTCGGTTTTCTGTGAGACAGTGGTTTCAAACCGGTCGAGTCAGCCCATTCGTGCTGTACACGTTACTGTCTACAGCGTGGCTCTACCACTCAAAAGATCACTACCTACATCATAATATCAATGACAAAAAAAGTTTTGATGTCTGTGATTTTGAATCAGCTAAGAACCAAATTCCCCCACAATCTACAAATAATATGGTCTCGCTGTATATAATAATACAAAAGCGATCTCTAAGAAACATTTAACTAAGAAGTAGTACAGAAAGATAATTAAAAGCGAATATGTTTTGGTGTTTTATGGCGAAGCGAGTACTAGGTGGTCTAAACGCAGGCTAATGGAACATGGCAGTCATAAAGAGTACAAGGGAACAACCATGGTGAAAGTTATTAATTTTTGAATAGATATATTAGGCGGGTAGGGATATGCTTTAATGTACATAAAGTAGAATGTTATATGCTTTGGAAATTTGCGATCTGGATTATTGCATAATGACTCAATATCGGGATACATGACTTATCCTAGATAGATGAATAACACCCAACAGTCACATACATAGTCCCGATCAGTCAATTCATTTTTTTTATGTGATAACAGTAACAGCACGAATGGGCCGGCTCCACCGGCTTGAGACCATTGTATCACAGACTGGCGTAATGTAGTAAGTAGCTCGCTGTTGCGTTTCATTCGGTGAGTGAGATTTCCGGTGGCCCAATTCACTCCTCCCTTTCTCAATCCCTATTCCCCTCCTTTAAGGTTGGCAACGCACCCATGATTATTGTTGTATCTTGTGTCTTGTGTGTCTATGTGCGATGGAGATTACTTATCATCAGGTGACTCACCTGCTCAGTAGCCAGCCTCTTATTTCTTTCTTTTTCTGCTTGGCGTTATCTCAGCCTAGTGCCAGGGTCCGCCTTCCTTTGTCAGTCTCTACTATAAAAAAATAATGAAGGTTTAGGGTTATACCCTAAACAAAAGAAAATGGAGGAGACATAACTAAGAAAAAACGAAGCATTCCTAATGTATGCAACGGAACCAAAATGGTGAATTTGCGAAGGAAAAAATCCATTATTATAGCAGTCAGACATCTTCCTCATATTTCATTAGTATTATTGTAAATAAAACACCGTATTTATAATAAAATCAATAAATATTTATACGTTATTTAATTCTTATGTCTCGTTGACAATTTACATGTAAATAGATCAAGAAACTAAAATGGCGGAACCGGCTTCAAAATTAACACGTATTTTTCGTAGTTATGCCAGTTTAGTCATTGGATATCAGCAAACGTACCACGAGTCGGGTCTAAAACCTGTTTAACTTTTAGTTGTATACGTTTATAATCAACCTAATATCGCAAGATAAATCTAAACCAGAACAAATCCACTCAGACGCTACAAAGGAGTATAACCAACAACCGACATTATTTCAATCGATCATCAAGTAAAACATAGTAGCGGCGATACTCCGCCACTTATCCGTCAAGTAACATCGATTCCGGTATCGATATGTACAAACGATCGATAAATCGAACATCAACTGGTCGTGTAAATTACCGGTTGGATAAAACGGCTCGTACTCGAGCAGGCATTAGGTGGGCTCGTAAATATGGCGAGCTCATTACGAGCCGCCTAACGAGCGCCTGCGCAGACTCGCGCGCGCACGTGCCGATGTACATTAGCGGGTGTGTGCGGGTGCGGGCGCACACCGGAGTGTAATTTTGCGCGGAATGTTGGTAGCATTGTTGGAACAATTTTTAAATTTATAAGGGTCTAACTTTAGGTGTAAAGTATAATTTTCTTTAACTAGTCTGCATGGGCCTTGATATCGAACACATCCGACTTCATTGCACTTGCGAAAACTTAGATTTAGGAAATACTAGGAAAACAATTTCCCTAACTTGACATTCGCATAATGAATTTCAATTGCCATAAAAAAAAAACTAGTCTGCATTGTTTACTAGACGCAGCCTTGGTCTAGTACTGTAGTAGCTGCGTATATAGGCTGTGAAGTGGAAAGTCCTGGGTTTGAATCTTGCAGGATTTCAGGCAAGTAGCCGGTCGTAAAAAACTTAATCCAAAACTGTTTCTGCAACATGCTTGGATATGTGTTTTACGCCGACTCCACATACAGGTGGGATAAGGGTAGGTAGAGGAATTAGTTAAAACTTGAAGTTAAGTATTAAGGAACCATTTTTTAATTTTTTTTTTGTGTTTAGAACCATACAAGTCGTCGAAAGTAGAAGTCGCCTTCTTGATCTAGTGACAGTACATACGGGCTGTGGATCGGGAGGTAGTCCTGGGTTTGATTCCCAGGTCGGGTAAAGCGAATTTTCTAATTTAATTTGCCCGCGACTGGATCCCTTACAGGAGGTTGACGTCAGGCTGGCAGCCGGTCGTAAAAACTTAGCCAAACCTACCTGCAACATGCTTGAAAAAGTATGTTTATAACACCACACTAGGGTGGAATAAGGGCAGGTAGAAAGAAAGACAGGACCATACGAGTATTTCCAATACTTTCCATAGCACAACATTTATTTTGAAGCACTGTATATGCATACAATTTCAACATATTGTGGTCTCAAATGACATTAACACAACCTTAAATGTCTGAGTCGCGTTTCAATATTCGGCCATTAATTGGTTTATTACACTACGGTGTCACAGTAAATCCGTTGGACGCGCCCCGCAGTGACTAGGTACACATGCAATTGTGGTTAGTGGCGGTAATTATTGATTTTCTTATGGGAAATATTCCCATCAATTCCATGGTAATGGGGTATGTGTCCAATCGGCCGTTTATCCTGTAATGTCGGTTGGTTTGTCTCACTATTTAATTTTAATCTATGTTCATAGATTATTTTTGCTATTTAAATGTCTTGATTACTTCCCTTTTTAAACAACGGTAAAATGTTGTGTACAAAAAGCAGCAGATTTATTTTTCGAAACACCCATCACAAATCTACCTGAGAATCACATCGCCTTCTGACTTTTGACACTCGATTCGATTTCGACTACGATTCGGTTTCATTTAGTGACTTAAAATTCCACCAAAATGTTGGTAAAAAGTGCACTAATGTCGCGTTATAAATTACCAAATGACAAGTTCTCGAACAAAAACATGACATTAGTGCACTTTTCACCCCGATTTCGATGGAAATTTAAGTTACTAACGCCCGAATGGTCAAACGCTACTCAACTTTAACGGCTTCTTACATTGATTTTCGCTATACAATTTCGACAGGTAAGGCGGTCTTAAACGACATAAGCCGGACTTAAGTTTATGAACATTCGGCGGTAAATGAAACTGAATTACCCTACTGAGCTGGCACTGTTATGACAATCGAATTCGAAGCAAGCTTAATGCTCATGTTGTACGACTAGATAGAGCCACGCTGTAGAAAATAACGTATTCAGGACGAATAGGCGACCTTTCATACCACTGTTTCACAATAAAGTGGCAGCTTGCTGTTGTGTTTCGTCCGGTGAGTGAATTTTTGGGTGGCCCAACTCTTCCTTTCCCTTCCCAATACCCATACCACTCCTTTAAGTTTGGCAACGCACCCATTATTCTTTTGATCATGGATGGCTTTAGTACAAAATAAAGATCAGTGGGGCAAGGGAGAAGAGGCTTATGCCCAGCAGTGGGCAAATAGAAGCTGACAATGATGATGATTGAAATTAAACTATTTTTACGGATTCTATCACGATTTGATTTTAATTTTTATGCCCGACGTTTCGAAAGCTTTGCAGCCTTCGTGGTCATGAGTCAGACTGACCACGAAGGCTGCAAAGCTTTCGAAACGTCGAGCATAAAAATTAAAATCAAATCGGGATAGAATCCGTAAAAATAGTTTAATTTCAATGAATAACATTCACGTAAACCAAAGAAATCATAATGATGATGATGATAATGATGACCATGGATAGCTTTGGGCAATGGAGATCACTTATCATCAGGTGACGCACCTGATCGATTTCTAGTCTTTGTTATAAAAATAATGAAATTTTAACCAACAGCAACGAGAAGAAGAATTGCATTTTTATTTGAAAATCACATAAGCTCACGCCTGTATCCCCGAAGGGGTAGACAGAGGCGTACTAGCAAACTAGATCCACATTTAGGCGAGCTTAGTTCCGTCCCAGATGTGATAGGGGGCGAGCTTATCACGATATCGGGTACAAATTCCAGACTCCGGGCCAATTGAAAAAACCCAATATCACTTTGCTCGACCCGGAGATCGAACCCGAGACCTAAGGACGGTAGTCGCACAGAAGATACAACTACGCCACCGAGGCAGTCATTTAATTGTTCTTAAACACCAAACGTTAGGCCGCGTCTCCTGCACTAGTTTTTCGAAACATTACACAAAATCACATACGCAAAACAACGATTTTATATATATTTCTCTTGCTCGTAGAACAATGGACCATAGATAAAAAATGCATGTTTTGTGTAATGTTTTAGTGCAGGAGACGCGGCTTTATGTAAACAGATAAAATCTCCCAAGCTAGATCATTCAGTACCTACCCCACACGTGGCTCCACCCACTTGATCAGATCCAAACGCTCATTTTAAGCAATCTTTCGGCGCGTCATCACGTATTAAAGTGCCAGTTCCATCATCTTTAAACTCGCTTACGACTTACGTAATCAGATCTAATGATTTAATGTGGCAAACGGGTTTTTTTCAACCAGGATGCATGAAATGCTAGAAATAGTACTTTGTTTTTGGAACGTTTAATTTCTAAAGACGGTTTCAAAAATGTTTTCAGAGGAAACCCTAGCACGATCACTTTCGACTTCGTTTTCGATAGCTTCGTAATCAAATTGTCAATAACTACTACTTAGTATAGTGGTACATCTTGATGACAAGAATCCACATCTTGAGTGAGACATTCTCAATTTCTTATGCAAAACCTTGTAATGGCTTCTTCAAGCAAATAATTTATTTGTACTGCCTATAGTGGGGCAAACACCAAAAAACCTTAAAGGAATATTGATCAGTTTTATTGACCTGATAAAGGTCGCAGGAAGTCGCTGGATGCAGGTCGCTTCCAACAGGTCGATCTGGAAATCTTTGGGGGAGGACTAAGTTCAGCAGTGGACGTCCTGTGGCTGATGATCATGATGATGATGATAGTGGGGCCATCTTCCTGAATCTCTGTAATGTCTTACAATAATTCAACAGATATTTGCTTCTCACGTGCTTGATGCATTTGCATCAACACAAGAGCCTATGTTTATCCAGGTATATAACGATTTCTCATGGACACGTGTAAACTATTATTTATTAGTACAAATGCATCCGTAGTGCCTCATAGTGGGGCCTTTTTCCATAATCTTCGTAATGTCTTACGATTATCCAACCATATATTTGTTCGTCTTGCTTTTTGTGCTAGATGTGTTTGTATCAACATAATAAGCCCATTTCTCTCCAGATATAATAGTTTGACGCTTTCTTATTGGCACGTCCACATATAAACTATTATTTAAAACCAGAAGCGCACGTAAGAAGACGTGTACAAATTACCCGAGTTTTCTATACCTTATGATGAATGTATTTTTAAATCAGAACTCAATTAAATTGTCCAGTGACGAGTGATGTCAAATATAGCACCATTAACCACCTCATATAAATCCCATAAAACAATTGACTCCCAGCTGCCAAATTGTGTGGTTTAAGGGCGCATCCGTCAGTGTAATTTAACTAGAGGTCAGTCACACTACATCCCACGCTAGGCAACGCCACACTTGTAACACTTTTTGTGTATGATATAATACGAAGTATGGAACTGGTTACACGGCGAGGTGTGGTCAGCTGTCTTCAATATAAGTGCTTATGTTTTGACATCTGCCGGACGGACAGCAGCTCGCCTAGGAACTAAATATCACGAAATTTCTGACATCGAAGTTTCCAGAATATTTCTCAATTTCCATCTGGTGGCGATGTTATTATTACGTCACTATGTAATATACTAATTGTATCAAGGTTTTGTGAAAGTTTTAAGAAAAATCGTTAAACTAATTTAAAAGTAACATACATACATAAGCTCACGCCTGTATCCCCGAAGGGGTAGGCAATTTAAAAGTTTGTAAAACAAAAACAGAAAAGTAGATGCAAGTAGATTTAAAATCTGATATCTTAATTGTACTACTAGCTTGATAATGATTTGTATTTTGAACATGGAAAATATATTCGTTCTGAAACTAGATTTTATACATTCATACATATCATGACACAAAAAACTTATCCCGGTATTTAGTTTAATTTGATTTAGGAAATGATTTTAGCGAGTCATGAAATATTTTATTCCTGTCAGCCGTGGCGTTGCGACGTGTGGGACCAATGTGACCTCAGTATTATTCTAGCCAATTATCAAGAATCATCATATAAGTTGGATATTGCACCTGTTGCTACGTGGCCTGCACGCTCGGCCGAGCATGACGACGCGGCCAGCCGTGCCCGTCTAAAGAAGCCGTTAAATATAAAATAGATTTCAAAATGAAATATTTTGGTTTCATTATTATGTGAAATTACTTGAGAACTAATATTTAAAGAGTTTTGTAATGGTATCGCAATAGACCCAGATGGAATGTCTTGTTCTATTTTGATAGCCTCAGACGGTAGTGCAACTATCGCGGATATGGTTAAAGCTCTTTCGAATAATCATTTTAATAGACTGCGAAACGATTAAGTTGATTACCCGATGGTAAGTGATTTCCACCACGCATAGACAGACACAATGACAAAAGAAGCATGGACGCATTGCCAACGGAATTGGGATTCAGGTTTCGGATGATTTGTACCTACCATCTGAAAGCTCAGTCACCAAACGTAAAGCAACAGCGAGCTGCTACTTCTCGTTGGTTTCTGGAGCGGTATTGAACTGCCCGAGGCGGCCCAGCTTAAGTATTGGTATTGCGCAATTAAGAAAATTAGCGGGTAAAAAGAAAGTCGGTCGTAGGAAGAGATCATGGCTGCGGAACATCCGAGAGTGGTCAAGGATTCCGAGCGTTGCTGAACTATTTCGCCTCGCAAAGGATAAAGATAAATATGCTGAGCTGACGGCCAACCTTCACTAGTTGGAGAGGCACTACAAGAAGAAGAATAATTTCTATTACATTGCTAAATCATAAATATGATGGCATTTCTTTCTTTCTTTCCATAACTTAAAACCATGTCGTAGAACCACGCTGTAGACAGTTTTATCTTTGGCATGAATTTGTGAGCTTGACCGGGATAATACCTACCGGCTACCTACCACTGTGCCGACGCTCTCAATCTATTTCTACTAAGCCAACGAGGTATAATACTAATAAACTGACTGCATAAAACCTTGTAATACACAAGACGGTATGTAATCTCGTAATAACAAAAGTAATCTTCACATTGGATCCAACGTTTGTCCAAAGAAGCCAACCGCAGAAAACCCTAGAAGCCTCAAAGGTGGGTGACCGGCTCGTGGAGCGCGATGCAATAAACTGTCTGCATAAAACCTTGTATCAAACAAGACGCTAAGTAAGCTTGTAATAACAAAAGTAATCCTCACATTGGATCAAATTTTTGTCCAAAGACGCCAACCGGGGAAAATCCTCGAAGCCTCGAAGGTGGGTGAACGGCTCGTGAAGCGCGATGCAATAAACTGACTGCATAAAACCTTGTAACAAACAAGACGCTACGTAATCTTGTAATAACATAAGTAATCCTCACATTGGATCAAATTTTTGTCCAAACAAACCAACCGGAGAAAATCCTCGAAGCCTCGAAGGTGGGTGACCGGCTCGTGGAGCGTGACGCTGTGAGGGCGACATGCTTCGCTGAACACAAGAATACTGACATTGGCTCCTTAAACACTCATATCTCACTGTTTCTCCAACTATGGAAAAATCCAGGGGTCGATGGACATTATAATTGAGTAATACGTGGTTTTATAATCATACGTTGGGTCCTATAGTCATGGCGATTCAATTGCGTTAATGCTTGCCACGTTAATAAGAATGTTTTTTTAACATACACACATAAGCTTACGCCTGTATCCCCGAAGGGGTAGGCAAAGGCATACTAGCGAACTAGAACACCCACATTTCGCCGAGCTTAGTTCCGTCCCAGATGTGATAGGGGGCGAGCCTATCGCCATATCGGGCACAAATTCCAGACTCCGGGCTGATATGGGAAAATCCAATATCACTTTGCCCGACCCGGGGATCGAACCCGAGACCTCAGAACCGTAGTCGTACCGAAATACCACCACGCCACGGAGGCAGTCATGTTTTTTTTAAGTTCCATCAAAATTCGCTTCGGATATTTATTTTTTTCTTTCTAGAGGTACTTGCCCTTATCCCAGAAAGGTAAAATACAGTAACTTGCTTTACAAAACTGAATTTTATGCTGATTTGTAACTACCTAACAAGTTTTGCTGATGAAGTGTAAAACTGATTCGAAAACAGCATTAGATTACGAGCAGGTGGGTCACATGATGGTAATTGATCTCCACCGTCTATAGACACCCAAAACACAAATCTATCATGGGTGCGTTGCCAATCGAAAAGAAGGGGAATTGGGAAGGGAAAGGGGGATATGGACGACCGGAAATATCACTCATCGCACAAAATACAACAGCAAGCTGCCACTTTACGTCGGTTTTTTTGTGAGACAGTGGTATCAAACCGCTCCAGTCGGTTATAGAATAGAACTTAATCTAATTACAACATCATTGGCTGACTTTATTTACTATATAGACACATTCAATTTTTAAGCGAATCACTTAAAACATATAGAAACCCAAGAAAATTGATTACCAACGATAAATCTTTCCGCTGGCAATATCGAAACTCAAACTAGCACAATTTCCAAACAGTTCGTAACACGCTAGTCCAAAATTTTGTAAGTGTCAGTGGCATCGGCAGGTAACAGAGCGGAACTAGATGGGGCACGGTCTGGTGACTTGCTCGGTTTATATAAACCACGATTTATGAACGTTGCCTATCATTTTGGACTTATTAAGCCTTAGAGTTAATTTGATTTGGAAGAGTATAATATTAGGGTGCGCATTACAATTGAGCCTGGCCTCCAGGGGGAATTCAAAGGGAGAAAGGGGGGAAAGATAAAATAGGCGCCTGATCGTAAAACTAAGCTAAATACGTTCTCCTGTATTATGCTTAAAAAGTAAGTTGTCTCCACACTGTAAGGGTATGTGGAAAGGAAAGATAGACTGAGAATTGTAGAAATTACCCTTGAGGATCAAATATAATATTTGCTATCAGCAGAAATTCCATTCGTATTGACGTTCATAACCACACATTTATATGTATTCATAACAGTAGTTTTCTATTGCACTGAGCATGCAAATAATAAAAATAGTAACAGTCACTTCTTTAATTTAGTGCATAATAGACCAAGTAGTCTACAACACATACCCAGGACCGGTTGATCCTGGGTTTGAATCTGGTTAAACAACAGGGCTTTTCTAATACGATTTCCTGAGTTAGATCCCCGGGAAGACGACAGGACATGCGGCAAATATGTCAAATATAATCTACAGCAAATATTTTACAGCGATCTCATATTGGAATGGGATAAGGACAGATGGAAAGAATAAAAGTAGGAACAGAAGTTGGAGGATCGCGCTTGGCACCAAACTAGGAACTCGTGCAAGTAGTCAATAATCAAGTTGCTTACAATTAACCAAAATATAGCGTGGGTGATGATAACGAGGCGTGAAGTGTAATTGCTAACGCGGTCAACAACCCACAGGTTGAAGTGATATTTGGAGATGGCACGCGTATTGCTAGAATGCGATTTTATTTTAAGTTGAGCTAAAATATAAATCCCAGAGAGGTGTCTATGATGAATACACAAGATAAATCATTGTATCTCTATATACTTATTACATAGAGTCTTTAGCTCATATTTTATTTTTTTGAGTTTAGTAGGTCTCAATTCGAGTTAAATATCAATATTTTAAATAAGAAGTAAAGTTGAAACGTTTTGTGTAAGTTACAAATTACCAATATTACAATGATGATCTTTATAGGAATGTAATAATATATGTATTTACGATTAATAAGAAAGAGGTACGAGAATAAGGCTAATTAAGCTAAGTTCTTTATACTTATCTACAGAATTAGAAACAGTTAAGAACGTTTATGGCCCTTAGCTTTTGTGTTTCTTAAGCCGCGTGTCCTGCACTAAAGCACTAGGTACACAAAACATGGTATTTCTACAATTTTTGTCTATGATCCATTGTTATATAAGCAGGAGACAATGAAAAACCTTATTTTGTGTAAGTGTTTTTACTTCAAAAAACATTTGCAGGCGACGCGGCTTTAGTTCTAAGACGTAAAATGATACTACTTCGGGTAATTATAAGCCTAATTAGCATTAGGAATAAGGCCAACGCAGATGACAAAACTTCTCATATTTTACAAAAATCTCCAAACTTTTTGCCACTGTTATCAGTCGGGAAAATTACTACAGTGATTATGGTACGCAAAAATTTAATTTTAAAAGCGGAAAAGCTCCGTATCATTATCATCATCATCAGCCATAGGACATCCACTGCTGAACATAGGCATAAATTTCCAGATCAACCTGTTGGAAGCGGCCTACATCCAGCTCTGTATAATACCTCTAATTAGCATTTGCATATCTTAAGACGTAGCTGTCCTTATGACTCCACGGGCTAAAACAATGAGGAAGCGACAATTGAATTATCTCGACTCCTAGCTTTAGGGCTGCTGCGACAATAAATGTTTATTTTTTTATTGTGGGTAATTGCCTGCTTCTGCCAATGACAAAAAAAGGACTTGGCATTAATACGAAAAAACGTGTACCTACATACATAGGTACACGTTTTTTCGTATTAATGCCAAGTCCTTTGAAATCAAAATGGCGAATTGGTGAAAGAAAGATCGCAGTAATATAGGAGCTACACATCTTCACATTCCCAAATTAACATTGTTAGGAATAAAACACTACGTTTATATTAAAAATAATATGTTAGTTAAGTCTTATGAGCTATGTTATGATAACTTACATGTATATAGATCGAGAAACTAAAAGCGGAACTGGCCTCAAAGTAATACGTTTTTTCGTAGTTATGTCAAGTCAAAATTTTTCTCTTGTTGATGCGTTTTGGGAATACTTATCAATTCAGTGGACTTAGTGTGTTTTGGAAAAGCACTACATGAAACTATCCTAATGTTAAATAAGGAAAATAAGTCTCCGATTTACCATGACCCGTGTACAATAAAATAACACGAATGGCAGAATCTTGTTGAATTTTGTGATGAGTCTGATATCCAGAGCGAACTTCGTCACCACCAACCACCCTTTCTTTTTATTTAAGAACGTTCGCTTATAATTGTATTTTAAATATTTATGGAGATCAGAGATCAGATATTGATTGACGTCAGGCAAGCAGCCGGTTGTAAAAATTAAGCCAAACCTACCTGTGATGTGCTTGAAAAAATGTGTTGTGCAGAACTCATATTGAGGTAGGATTAGGGCAGGAAGAAAGAAAGATGGACATTAGAGATCACTTATCAATAGATCAGCAGCCCGAACAGGAAAATTTCTGACAACCGTAAATGTATTCGTGCTCGATGCGCGTCTATGAAATTTGTATGAAATATTAATCAAATGTCATCAGTGCGCAGCGAGTTTACATTTACATTAGTTTTTCGTGCTCGGGCTACAGATTTTCCGTTAATAGAACAGTTAGATGAAAAACATAATTTAATACAGTAGTGTGTTGTTTTCCTTTTAAGGTATGGATTTTAAAAACTTAAAAGAGCCAGATGACAAAATAATAATTGAAACCCATGAACACAAAATTATGTCATGAAATACGAACAGGTTTGTACGAACATGAATTTTTTGATCATAGATAAACAATAATAATATTATAAACAATACAGAAAACATGTCAATAAAAAATGAAAAACAAAGGGAAGTCCACACAAAGAGATAACCCTAAAAATATTATCTTTGTTAATAGCACAATAAAGTGTGTCACATAGCACACTCAGTGGTCGCGGGTCGCGTAATCTGAACACTGACGCACTGCGGGACACACGGGTGACAAGGAACTGTTCTGTATCAATACCGAAAAAATCACCTTTTATGAAAGGTTCCTGTCCTAAAGTTCTCTGTCTACTTTCGTAATTTAATATCGTACTTAAAAAATTGGAAGTTCCAAATATCTTGGATGTGGCGCTTTGTGACGAGGAACAAACAAGTGACGGCAATGGTGGCGCTGTTGGCCGTCGCTGCGGCAGTAGTGATCATCCTAGCAACCAAGAGAAGTGGTAATATTGACGCCAGTGACCCTGTGGAGGAACCTGAGGATGTGAGCACAGATCCGAATGTGTTTGCTACGTTCAGGTAAGTTGTAAGAGTCTTTAGCTAGTGTTGACTTTTTCACTTGGCAAAATGAGAAGGTGGACAATATATTTATATCAACACTGGTCTCATAATGTCTAGTAATTAGGTATACAGTTTGGTGGAACATGGATTGCACACTGCAATGGTATTAACCCAGATGGATGTTCGCATGTTAAAGTCCTACCACCAGTAATATCCTGTGCTAATCTCGTAATTATCGTGAATAAAAAAAAGTAAAGTCCAACACGACTTGAGAACCTCGTTCGTTTAGAATTCAAAACAATTCAAATACAAACTAATATTTATGATTATGATTCACACTGTTTGTTTCTCTGATATCTTCTAAAAATAGCTGTTTATTTTACTACTGTTACGTGTATAAATTATACGTGTTCTGTTTAAAGAGATATGATAATATGGGTGTTTTCATTTAGAATTTCCGTCAAGCTCGCTTTTGCATTTCGCAAATCGAGTGAGATCTCCCGTACTCAATTCCCATTCTTTTCCTTTTCACTGTACACAGTGGCTTCGCTGTGCCTCCGGTATTGTCGATCATGTCTGACGGTAAATAGAGATACATAGCAATAGGTTGGTCATCTGCTATCCTACTTTCTTAAGCTAATATATAAAACTTTCTTTCACATACTTGGCTACACCATGTCTCTTACCAGAACTCCTTGATTTTGGGAGCATTTTACTGAAGGTATCAAGTTACTTTTGATTGATTTTTATAATGTTACTCATACGTGCATTCAGTGCAACACCGCCATCTGTATTTTACATACAATATACATAAGCTCACGCCTGTATCCCCGAAGGGGTAGGCAGAGGTGCACTAGCGAACTAGAACACCCACATTTCGCCGAGCTTAGTTCCGTCCCAGATGTGATAGGGGGCGAGTCTATCGCCATATCAGGCACAAATTCCAGAATCCGGGCTGATATGGAAAAATCCAATATCACTTTGCCCGATACGGGGATCGTACCCGAGACCTCAGGACGGTAGCCATAACGAAATACAACTACGCCACCGAGACAGTCTGTCTGTGTTTTACTAGAAGATCATTTGACTCATATTAATATCTGTATATGGCATTATCATATTCTCACTGTACACAAATAAGGTGCTTGATTTAGTTTTCAATCTACCTGACCACATACTGACCCAAACAGAAAAAAGGAAATAAAAAATCAGAAAAGAACACTATCATCTAAAAAATGCTTATACGAGAGCGTAATGTAATTGATCTATTGTAAGTAAGTTTGGCAAACTTCCGCGTTAAAGAATTCAATGGTAAAAAATGAAATGCATTCATTTGACAACGTGTACTTGCAACATGTGATTGCTGAATCATGGTGACTAATGGCAGGAGCGTGGGAAACGCCCCGGAGTAGGTACAAGATAGCGATACGAGAAGTGTGTGTTGACACCTAGACGGTACAGACGGACAGGCGTAATGTCTTTATATTTATATAATCTGGCTTTAAACCATCGAATTTTCGAAATTGTTACGTTTACGTTAACTCTGTTGATTGTTTTATATTTTTAATTTACGTTTGTTGATATATTACTGCCTGTCTATGATAACCGCCTCATTACCACCTAGGTCTAGTGGCAGCACATATGGGTTGTGCACCAGAAAATCCTGGATTCGATTCGAGCAAATTTGATTTGCCTAAGACTGGACCCCTCGTCGTAAAACTAAGTCAAACTCTCTCTGCAACATACTTGAACTGTGTGTTTCGCCGACCCCACACAACGTGAGATAAGATCAGGTGGAAAAAAGGAAGAAAGATATATCATTGCCTCCTATGATTACCTGTAACTTGTAAGGCTAGATCAAATATTTGTCGAACACATAAACAGTAATCGCGTTGCTTTAATAAAACCCTCTTTTCACAATCGGAACCTTCCCTACGCTACGTGTGCAAAATAATGTATAGGATAAAAAAGGTCCAAAGAAAAGAAACTATAATAGAGGTAGATGTAGTGTAAAATACCCTACTTTGTAGGTATTCGCATGTATCCTGTACAAGTAAATAGGGGAAAACTAAAAAAATGCTCAATAACTACTTAGCACCTATAAAAGTAAACAAAAAAGTTCATGACGATAGTATTTTTATTAAGCCCCAAAACGGTAACTAGCCCGCCTAGCATGCGCGCCACGAGAACATTTTGTCTACGCTTGTTGTCCTGTTATAACCGGTTTTCTCAATTTGTCTACGGACACTAACATGCGTCCTCGTTCATTTTTATGCGATATTGTAGACAACACGTAGAAGAAAATATCGACACTCGATCATCGGGATATCTCGTGGTGCGCATGCTAGGCGGGATGGTCAATAAATATTCAATAGTTATCACGATAGGTTAATACCTGACAGTATTTGAATAGCAAAGACCTACAACGTCGACGACTATTAAGTTTTTATTAGCAATATCATCATCTGACTCATTTGATAATAATTGATAATGAGTTTAATTACTTTCTAAAGCTATAATAACAAATTGTTTTAGCGGCATTAATTAAATTATTACAGTCTTTATAGCCCGGTTCATTAAATTGGATTAATTCTTAAAATTATCCAATGGTTCTTTATTGCTGCACTGATGTAACTTCTTGATAAGCTACTAATTGTAATTTAATTTCTCTCTATTTATTTAAAGTGGCTTTTAACTACTCCAAGAAACATCAAGTTTCATTCTATAATACCTGGAATTATATAATTTCCTTTCAATTATAGTACACGGAGAACTGCAGCCCTAGCGCGAATATTATTCGAATACGTATTTGTACAAATACTGGTTTCATGCAAAAGTTTCGAACTATTATTATTTCAGAACTTTGTAACATCATAAATATTGTTTTTATTATCTTTTTTTAATATTAAGGCAGAAGAGCCACTTAATGGTGATGGTGATATATTACATAGAACTCAATATATAGGTAGTTAAGTACTGTAGCGTCTACAGCTAAATATCGACCATGACAGGAGCAGAGCCAAGTGCCAAAGTCGCGTCGTAGCCAACCATAGAATTAAATAGGAATTGGGAAGCGGTGGCGTTACTATGAGCTATGTCTTGCAGATATTGTTTCTGAATGAAAAAGTAACATCAGCTAGTGGGATGACCCCACTAAATTTAATTAAGGAAACTCACAGCACAAATTGTTTTCAGCCTCCCATCAAACAAGCGGTTCATGCCATCAATTGGCAACGGTCACATCGCTGCCAATGTCTTCGGAGACACTGTCTACATGAATGGTCTGTACAATGGCCACAAAGGCGAAAGCCATCGCGCCAGAATCCCCAACTGGGCTAACATAAGACTCAACTCTACTTTAACGAACCATCCCTATAGTCCTGTCTACAGCCTGCATACTAGAGAGGGGGCGTTTAAAGTGAGGGTAGATAGAGACAGATCGATTGTAACTCAAAGAGTCTACGCCCATCGGTATTATACGAGGGCTCTTATTAACCAGATTCAAGTTGTGACGAAGAAGCATAACAGTAAGTGATTGATTGTTTTGGCTAATGTGTAACAACATTGCATTCTGCAGTCATTTTTTTATAGAAGCTTAACTATGTATACTTTCTACAAAACTTTACATACTTGGTAAAAAGAATACATATATCTACATTGAAGTTGATGAGACTGAAGTCATAGTTAGCATTTGGTATAAATTTTATCAGGTCGTCTATGTTCCGCATTGGAAATCCTTTGTCTGATGATAATTTTATCTGTGTCTACAACTTCGGCGACTGTAGGTATTATTCTATCTACTACGCTTTTACCCTCGGTTGAGTATTCCGTCTCAGGATGTGATAGGTAATTGACGGCTGATGATCCTATCGAAACTCGACATGTCGGGTATAAATTTCAATATCGGGTTCATACATGACTTTCCTATAATCGCAAGTTTAAACGCCAAGACCTTAATGGTTTCAGAACCTAAAGCTATTATTTCACATTGCTCGACTGTAATATGCTTTATTACTGAAATAAAACTATTCTTACGGATTCTATCACGATTAGGTTTAAGAAGATTATTTTAAGAAATCAGTATGCTTTATTACTGCTTTGATTATTTTTTACGATGCATCAACTTGTATATTAGATATCTAGGTATTGTGTCATGCCAATCCACGTTGATTAGCATTTATCTTGATTCTAGATAGTTTACCTCTTGTTTACCAGCTACCAGACGATGACGCTAAATTATATTCTTAGCTGACCTTGCATATCCTTGAAAATGATGCAGCAAGCGCCTACGTGAAAGTTAATGATGATTTATATTTTTTTAAGATTGCTATGATGTGTTAGTAGGCGTTTCGTTTAGTCTCAGATTACATTGCATTATTATGACTTCACTAGCTGTAGTTCATGGCTTTAATTTTGTGACAAAAGACAAAAATAGGCTACGTCACTCGAGGGTAGCGTAGCTTTCTAAAAGTGAAATTGTTTTCAAAATCGGTTTAGTAGTTCCGGATATTAGAAAATTCTATATTTTCAGCATTATAATATTACTTTACATTTAAATTTTAGCACAAAATAGTGATTCGTCGATGTTACATAAGATAGTGGTATATAGGTATAGTAGCATTCCTGTAAGCCGGGGCATTCTTTTTAAAGTCTCTTAAGATGAAATAGTCACTACCAAATAAAACCTTTTTTTCAGATCCGAACTTAATCCACCACGAAATCTGGATAGCAATTTCACTAATGCCGGGAGCGGCTAGCCAAGACATAGCGTTTGAGGAACCAATACCCGAAATCATTAATGGTCGCACCATCTGGAGTTCATGTGGGCAGACCAGGGAGTCTGAGGACACTACTTACCAACCGTTGCCGGTAGATGTATGTGCTTACTGGACATCAGTGCCAGACCACCTGGTAGTGCCGCAGCATGGATCCAGGGTATTCACATTCGCGATGACGGCAGATAAGAATAAAACCGTGGCGAAAGAAGAACTCATTAAAGGTTACTTTTGAACTGTTTTAAGTTTGTTTATAGCAATAACTCAATGGCAATGATACGGACTGCCAATACGAGTGCTGGAAATTAGGGACCAACCACAAAAAAGAGCATGCACCTCCGACTTTTCTACGTTAAGTTTATACCCTATATGAATTATCCCCTGCTATAAAGGAGAAAGAAAGATATCGTGGGGAAACCTGCATATTTATCTGAGAATTTCTCCACAAGAATTTCGAAGGAATGAGAAGACTACCAACCCGCTTTGGGCTAGCGTATGACTCCCCCTCTCGTTATTAGAGGAGGCCCGTCCAGTGCAGTGGGACTTTTGTCTTACAGGGCTAATATTATTATTTACAAATTATTGGTACTTTGATGGTAATTTAAATTAAATAATAGTCTACATAAGTTTTACCTTGGGTTTAAAATCCATTATCGTTGACATCAAGGTTATAAGTTTGTCCAAGACCAATTGAATCACTTCCTAATGTATATCAGTTGTCTTGTTTATTGCATTGTTTAGACCTCACGCTTACATTTTAAAGTGTAATAAACTACTATTGTCATATTGACTGTAGCGCCAATTAAAACAAAATTAACTGTATTTTGATCAATAATTCTTCAAGTCTATTATATTATCAGTCTATTGAATTATTTCTAATCCATTGATTTTATAGCAATATTTGTGGTGAGTGTAAAGTTACTTGTACGATAGTATTGCAGGAGGACGGCGAGGAGCTATACGACAAGCATGTCGAAGAGTGGCAGAAACTGTACCTCGAGGGACAAATGGAGATTCAAGGAAATTTGAAACTGGTGAGGAAATTGAATTAAATAGTGAATAATATTTAAATGGTCTTACTGTGGAGGATGCTCAAGACCGAGCGGAGTGGAAGCGTTTAAGTAGGACGGCGGACCCTGGAATAAGGCTTGGATAACGCCAGGCAGAAAGAAAGAAGTTAATAATATTTAACAGTTGTATTGTTGCGTTGTTGTTATTTAAATGGGGACAACGAAATGTACAAATATCGTAATTTAAATAGATTTGAACCTTACACAGACATCTAGACGAACTGTCTCTATCTGCAACTCCTTAATTTATTACATTTCAGCTATTATTTACTTTTTAAGGTTTCGAAGCCAAATGGTAAAAATGGGCACCTTATATTTTCGTGATTTTTCGTCTGTCTGTCTGTCCGCGGATTAGCACAGAGATTAGTTATTAGTATTAAAAAGCTGTAATTTGGCATGGATATATTGTATACATCAATTACATCGACAACATGATGTTGAATATGGTTGAATAATGTTTTTTTGGGGTACCTCCTATTACCTATTATATTTTTTCCCCTCAGGCGAAGATAGTGAGCGGCATTTGGTACTACTTCCTAAGTGCCCTGCCATCAGCCAGGTCGTACCAACCATTCGACCGGTACTTCGGTCTCAGTCCGACAGGACTTGCTTCAGGAGGCACCTTCGAAGATTATGAAGGTAACTTTTCAATCTGACGTTAACTTCAACATCGCAGATCATGTCAGAGAAACACGCTTTGCCCAGCCTGGTATTCAAGCCCACCATAATTTTAGACATTTGTCGATTAAAAATGAATTGAAATTTGAAACAGCCTATATACGGCGCCACTATACCGAGAATACCACGAAATTATATTTCAAGTACGATATCTCCAAGAGTAATCTTGTATTTATACATCGATACTTAAAGTTTAATAAAAACTGAAAACCGACTTCAAAACTGAACACTTAAAATAAAAAAAATATTCTTTACACTCTTTGGAGTCGGTGCTGGGGCCGAAACAGATCAAATGAAAAACCAAGATTCCAACGAATTGTTAATCTCTTTCTTTTTTGAAGTCGGTTAAAAAGGTAAAGATCTGATGAAGGAGTACGGACTAAGCTTCTAAACAAACAAGCATAGACATCGGTTTTTAAAATTGTTGTCCGACTGTTCCTTAAAGAGGGTAATGTGTTTAAACTTTACCTTATGTTATATAGGTCACAATTTCTGGGACACGGAGACATGGATGTACCCCTCCATTTTGTTGCTGTACCCTAGATACGCGAAGAAGTTGATCCAATACAGACTCGACACTGCGTATGTCGCCGCAGAACTAGCCAAACTCACTGGTCATAAGGGTTATAGGTATGTAAATCTGCCCAGTACCAAGCTGCTGCCAATTTGCCCGATATTACCACCCCCAAATTGGGGCTCCCTCCAGATTCTGCCGCCTTCCAAATCCTGCTGCTTGAGGCACGTCCACCCTGTCGCTCCTCCCTAGATCCGGCCTCCCACGGTTTTTTTTTTTTTGTTTTTTTTTTATAGCTGAGATTGGCAAACGAGCAGATGGGTCACCTGATGGTAAGTGATCTCCACCGCCCATAGACACCCAAGACACAAAAATAATCATGGGTGCGTTACCAATCTAAAAGGAGGGAATGGAAGGGAAGGGGATTGGGAAAGGGAGTGGGGAAATGGGCCACCGGACATCTCACTCACCGAACGAAACGCGACAGCAAGCTGCCACTTTACGTCGGTTTTCTGTGAGACAGTGGTATCTAACCGGTCGAGCCGGCCCATTCGTGCTATAGACGTTACTGTCTACAGCGTGGCTTTACCACACACACTTACTTACTTTACTTACTTTACCACACTTTACCACTCCCACTGTCTCTTATTGATTGAAAAAGTGTGTTACTAACCCAGTCAATGTGGGGTTATCGTAACACTTTTTCAGTCACGTTGCAGAAAGGATGCGGCTTAGTTTTTATGGCAACCTGCCTGATGTCCATCCCTTTAGGAGATCCAGTGGGGCCGTCGATCATTCAGTGAAGAACCCAGTTTAGCGCCACTATGCTTGATGATTATTTTCAGTAGGCCAACCATAGGCTTTTTTGACATTTCTCGGTAATGACTCCGTAAAATATTTACCTATTAGGCTCAATTGCACCACTATTATTAACCTAGAGTTAGTCCTAACCACAAGTTAAGTTACATGTCATTCATACATTTTCTGTCAATTTAGCTTGCGGTTAGGACTAACTCTAGGTTAATAATAGTGGTGCAATTGAGCCTTAGAGATATGAAAAACACCCGACGACTGTCGAGCTACTGGTGGTGTTGCTACTGTTCATGGGTATTGCTTACCATCAGGCGGGATATTTGCTCGTCTTATTCGATTACAATAAAAGAGTAAGTCAGTTTTTTGTATACCTATTTAGTGTGGAAGAGGCAAAAGAAGTGTGTCCTGTAGCCTGAGCACGAAAAACTAATGTAAATGTAAATGTATTCGAGTTCGCTGCGCACTGATGACGTTTGGTTAATATTTCATACAAATTTCATAGACGCGCATCGAGTTCGAATACATTTACGGTTGTCAGAAATTTTCCTGCTCAGGCCGCTGATCGTAGCTTGTTGTGCTCATTCGTTTCTGCCTACCCCCATGAGATGTGAATGTCATATACATTTACATCATATGTATGTATTTTATTTGTCCCATAGATTCCCATGGGAGAGTGCGTACACCGGTGTGGAAGTGACTCAGCCGTGCTGCCCTCTAGTGGCGGAGTTCCAACAACACATCTCTGGATGTATATCGTTTGCAACACGACAGTATTTAGCCATGACCAGAGACGAGGAGTGGTTGAAGGTAGGCACTATATAAACCTATTGTTTGACGGTGGTAGCTGCTTTTTGACCGACTTTCAAAAAGGAGAAGGTTCTCAATCCATCTGTCTTTTTATGTACATATGTTACGCGAATTCTCGCCAAATGTGGACAGATCTTCAAATTATTTATTTATTTATTTTGTTTTAGGATCACCAACATGACACATTGTTATAAGTTTATATATAGCATACAGAAATTTCAAATCTAAATGTTGCCATGATTACAGGCGACGACAGATAGAGACAGACGTTCGATAGAGCTTCTTTCAAAGGTGGTCCCGTATAAATTTTGGTCACGATTGCATTTGAAGGTCCGTTAAGTTTTTAAAGTTGTGATTATTGGATTTTACTTACCATCGGATAGGGTGTAGGTACTTTGTCGTTTTTGGATAAATAAAATCTTTGTGGCGCAACGATTATTCGTGGTTCCTGATAAATGACTTGTGTTGACAGCAAACAAACTTTTATGTAGAGTCAGTACACTGTTGAATGTAATTATGTACATATATTTCATAAATAATTTTATAATACTGCCTCCTACTGCCTTCGGTACGACTACCGTCCTGAGGTCTCGGGTTCGATCCCCGGGTCGGGTAGTGATATTGGATTTTTCCATATCAGCCAGGAGTCTGAAATTTGTGCCTGATGTGATAGGCTCCTATCACATCTGGGACGGAACTAAGCTCGGCGAAATGTGGGTGTTCTAGTTCGCTAGTTCGCCTTTGCCTACTCCTTCGGGGATACAGTCGTGAGCTCATGTGTAATAAACGAACTCAGTCAGGATTTTGACTTAGTTCGAGTCTTTTCAATAAAATCTTTGCTTAGTCTGTCTGTCTGTTTTTCTTGTAAAAAATGACTCGGACTAAATCAAAGCTCGATTTAACAATCCTAAATCCTCACTGAGTACGTTACTTTGACTTAGACTTAGTCGAAGTTCGCTCTAGAGATCTTAACCATAGTCATCATTTCTGCAGCAAGGCGGGTGTGACATCGTGACGCATATAGCTGATTTTTGGGCATCACGAGCCGTCATCAACTATACCACTGGACTTTACGACATTGAAAGTGAGTATATTTACATTCAGCGGCCTGAGCAGGAAAATTTCTGATAACCATAAATGTATTCGAACTCGATGCGCGTCTATGAAATTTGTATGAAATATTAATCAAACGTCATCAGTGCGCAGCGAACTCGAATACATTTACATTTACATTAGTTTTTCGTGTTCGTGCTACAGGTCTATTTGAATCTCTCCTACTTCGATAGCATGATTTTTCAAGCATGTAGCAGAAAGAATTTGGCTTAGATTTTACGACCGACTGCCCACCTGACGTCAACTCCCTCCTGGGGGATTCAGCTCTGGGGAAATAGTGTTAAAAAACACCCCGCCCGTCCTGGGAATCGAATCCAGGACCTCCCGGCTTACAGCTCATATACGCCACCGGACTAAGGTGGTGATGAAGAAGGAAAAAGAAGAAAAGAAAGAAAGACATTCTTTATTTTGTTTTTTCTTCTGGTTATGAATACATACATATAGAAGTTCACGCCTGTATCCCCGAAGGGGTAGGCAGAGGCGACCCAGCGAACTAGAACACCCACATTTCGCCGAGCTTAGTTCCGTCCCAGATTAGGGGGTGAGCACAAATTCCAGACTCCGGGCTGATACTGAAAAATTCAATATCAAAGCCCGACCTGGGGATCTAACTCGAGACCTCAGGACGCTACTCGTATCGCTTACGCAATACCACTACGCCACCGAGGTTATGAATAGTAAGGAGTATATTACCTATATGATAATATTTCAGATGTGATGGGACCGGATGAGGACCACAGTAACATCACTAACTCTGTATTCACCAACGTTGTGGCCGGGTACTCCCTCTACTTAGCACAGTATGTACATATTTTTATAGTAGAGACTGGCAAACGAGCAGATGGGTCACCTGATGGTAAGTGATCTCCACCGCACATACACACCCGAGACTCAAAAAGAATCATGGGTGCCTTGCCAACCTAAAAGGATGGAATGGAAGGGGAGGGGGGATTGGGCTACCGGAAATCTCACTCACCGAACGAAACGCGACACTTTACGTCGGTTTTCTGTGAGATAATGGTATCAAACCGGTCGAGCCAGCCCATTCGTGCTATAGACGTAATTATCTACAGCGTGGCTCTACCACTCGATATATGTATATATATGGCATAATATTGGCATATAATATTGGCTCTATAATATTGCTGTCCCACTGCTGGGACTGCTGGGTAAGGCCTTAGTCTACCACGCTGGCGTAGTGCGGATTGGTAGAATTTCATTGATACCATCTAAATTCTTGTTAAGAAATTATCAGCTATGCACGTTCCCTTACAATGTTTTCCATCACCGTTATAGTAAGAGACAGTTCATATTAATGAATACTTGACATAAAAAAGTCAGAGATGTGTGCTCTGTTTTGGGAATGGTCTCAAACCTTCGACATTCGTCTCGCTAGTCCGTACCACTCCCAACTGAACTATCGCTTCTTATGCTTTAGGTTCCGCAGCCAAAAGGAAATAACGGATATCCTTTATGATTTCGTCATGTCCGTTCGTCTTTCACAGTCTTTTTGCCCAACTTTAAAAGATTTTCAAGATTATTTTCGTGTTCGATAGAATTTACTATAGAGGGATGGAGGAGAGGTGGTCCATATTTAGGACAAGATACTATAATGACAACAGGTCATTTGGAATTCATTAGGGAAGACCTATGTCCAGCAGTGGACGTCCTATGGCTAATGATGATGATGACAATAATGAATTTCGCAGTCGTATTTCAAATTTGTAAATATAAACTTCCAGATATGTATCCTGTCTCTGCAAGGAGTACTTCATGGCAAAAGACGCAGATCACTGGGCGGATATTGCCTGGAGTTTAGCTCTGCCGTATGACGAAACTCTGGACTACCATCCCCAGTTCGAAGGATATCCAAGGGGGGAAGAGATAAAGCAGGCAGACGCTGTGCTGCTAGGCTTCCCTTTGCAGTATCAAATGAATCTGTAAGTAAACATGCTTATAATTAAAATTAAAACATATTGTGATTAGTTGAAATTTTTCGTCTTTGTTCGATTTTACGTAAATGTTCAGGTATATTTTAGGAATACTCTTGATCATAAAAGTATGTCATGAATATTAAATTTATAATGTGATTCAAATGTCTAGGCAATGGAGAATTGATATGAAACAATTAAAATTATTTTTATATGTGAATTTTCCGCTAGATCACATCTATACTTTTAATTTGTGTGTTTGATGTAATAGGTACAATAAAGATTTTTTCATTTTCATTTTTCATTTAATCAAATAAATATTTTATTTTGTGCTATGCTTTATTTTCCTTACTATATAATACATCTCGAAAAACCTAATAGAGTTTAAAAAGAGGATGAAAGTTCAAGAGCGCCTAAACAATTTATCCGCAATTACGTAAATCAGCTAGCCGATAAAGGGTTTCCAGAAAATCTTCCACTACTATTTTGAGATCCCTAAATAAAATACAGACAATCGATATTTCAGTTCGACAAGCGCTAACGACCTCTCATACTACGAGTCAGTGACGCGAGCTGACGGACCTGCCATGACATGGAGCATGCACACCGTCGGACATCTGCGCCTTGAAGACAACGCTAAGGCGGAGAAAATGTTCAACAAAAGCTACCAAAACTACGTCAGAGAACCGTACAAGGTCAGTTACATAACAAAAGTAGAGACATATTGATGACAGAAGAAATTCATACCAAACATTATCCTGCTTTAGAGGCAGTTTAGTAAAAATAAGTTTGAATTGCAAGAGAGGAGCTACACAGAAATGTTGTAAAAACAGTTACGAACAAAATAAAATAGTTATGAATATTATAGCAACAAAATAAAAAATAGTTTCTGGTTTCCTACAAAGTCTGACAAAATTGAATCGAAAAAATAAAGCATAGCCTACCAATCATTATTAATAGTTAAGGTATATACAATGAAATCATTTCACCATTATCGTCATAGTCAACGTTAACGTTATCACTACGATCATTCTCACCATCACCACCACCACCATCATATCATGTTATCATGATCATCATTATTACCTTCCCCATTATTATTGCCATTATCACCATCGTTAGGAATTATATTTTTAATATAATTTTACTGATTCCAGGTGTGGACAGAACTCCAACGCCCTGAGATCGGTGCGGCGAACTTCTTCACCGGCATGGGGGGGTTCTTACAGTCGTTAATATTCGGGTACGCCGGCATCACCATACATCTGGATAAATTGGAGATCATTCACCCACAGCTACCTCCTAACGCTACTAGCTTCAAAATTAAAGGTAGGAGACCGTTAGATAGAATTACTTCATTAAATATTTTCGTCTTTTCTTCGCCTCTTTGCTCTAGTGGCAGCATCAATTATTTATTTTTAGACTCGGTGCCAGGGCCAATGCAGATCAAATGAAAAAGTACTGACTCCAAAGACACATTGGAATATTATTTTTAAAACCTATTAACTTTCTGAAGTTTTTTTTTTATTGGTCGCACCACAATCGCTGACCAAGGTATTAAGAACGATTTTAGTCCAACTCATTTTAAGAGGATTAGAGGTGTAAGGCACCTATTACATGAGCACCTACACCACATGAGTAACCTATTAAATACTCATACAATTTAGAAGATCAATCCACATTCTCCTAATCGGTGACTATTTTGGTCCAGGTATAAAGTATCTGGGCTCAAACCTGATCCTGGACATCCAGGAGTCTACGAAGAAGCTAACAGTGACGGCGGTGGACGAGAACTGGCCTCTCACCATGAACAATGGGAGGTATAACGTCACCCTTGTACCGGGGATGACGGGTAAGTAAATAATAACATACTCCTTTTTTACAGCCTCCGTGGCGCAACGGGCGAGTGAAACGTGAGGTCGCTTCGATTCCCGCACCGAGACAAATGTCTGTCTGGCCCACAAATATTTGTTTCTGGTCTGGGTGTTGTGAGACCGAAAGTCTCTTGTAGTACCTGATACCCACGACACAAGACTGGATCTTAGTGTGGGATCAGGGCTATATGTGTGACTGTTGGGTGTATTTATTTATTTATTGCAGCCCCTGTAGTGCAGCAGGCGAGTGAAGCGAGAGGCCGCGGGTTCGATCTCCGCACCGAGATGTTTGTGGGGCCTAAAAATGTCTTTTGTTGACTGACTCGGTGGCGTAGCGGTATTGGGTGCGCGGTACGACTATTGTCCTGAGGTCTTGGGTTCGAACACCGGATCGGGCAGTGATATTGGATTTTTGAGTATCAGCCCGGAGTCTGGAATTTGTGCCCGATATAGCGATAGGCTCGCCCGCTATCACATCTGGGACGGAACTAAGCTCGGCGAAATATGGGTGTTCTAGTGTGTAAGTGCGCCTCTGCCCTACCCCTTTGGGGAAACAGGCGTGAACGTATGTATGTATGTAAAAGTAGGAGGTAATTAATTCGTCTGTACTTTTTATTTATGTTACTCAATATCTACGGCAAAAGTGGAGCAATTTTGAAAATTCTTTTGTGTTCGATAGAGCTTACTCCAAAGGTGATCCCATATTATGGTCAAGATGAAATAGTGTTTTAAAATCGTTTTTTTTAAATCTCATTTTTTTTCAGTAACATTATCAGGCACAGGGCCGTTCACAATATGGTCGACTCCGTGGAAGGACTGCAAACTTCCCGCTGACGTCATCGGAAATAACTACCTGCGACCAATAGGATTATATCACTAACAAACAGGACAAAAAGACTTAACTTTGATATTTGTAAATAAAAGGTTAATTGAAAATTAAGTGCATCAAATGAAATAAATCACAAGTTTGTACATAATATGTATTTAAAACGAGTCTAAAACATACTGATTTCTTAAGTTTACGTGAATATTATACATTGAAATAAAACTATTAAACTAATAAAACATTAAATTGGCATTAAGTCCGCTTGTACATCAGTTTTGTACAAAGTATAAATAAATAAATAAATAAATAAATAAATAAATATTTTTATTTATATGTAAGGAAAAAGAAGTATAGTCGTGTAATAAAACATATTTTCTAGAGTATTTTGTTACTGGATTTTATCATTTATTGGCAACAAATATTAATATAAAAATTATAAAATGGATATTTATTAAATGTTTTAATACATCATAGCACATTATACACCAAAGTCACCTTTACATCTTACACCTAGGCAGTGGCGTTACTATACTGTTGGGGGCCCGTGGTAAATTCATAATCGCCCCCTATGGTCAAGTTACTTTCATCCGGGGGCCTCTTTCTGATCGGTGGTGCGGGGGCCCCCTAAGGTCGGAGGCCCGTGGAATTTTACCCGCATGCCACCCTATGGGTATGCCACTGCACCTAGGTTAATGTTCCGATTTTGTATACTCATAGTGGTGTATGTAGGCAGTGGCGGATTTCTCCTAAGGCCAACTAGGCCGGTCCTACGGCGGCTATACTATTAGGGGCGGCTAAACACGAAACAAAAACTTTGGCAACCCTTACTGACATTATCTACAATAGAATTGAACCTTCTCCCTCTTTCAAGTCGGTTAAAAACAAGGGGCAGCACCAAGTACCGGGCTTAGGGCCTAGTACTGCAAATACGCCACTGAGTGTAGGTAATACATAAAAAACAATACAGTTCTTATGATAGTTCTTTCTACTTGCACTTATTCCATTTCAATGTGGGGTGGACCCACACTGGGTGGTATTTTGATCATTAATGAAACCAGAATTGACTACCTCGGTGGTGTAGTATTGCGTGCGTAGTACTTTCATCCTGAGATTTCGGGTTCGATTCGCGGTCGGGCAGTGATATTGGATATTTCCATATCGGCCTGGAATCTGGAATCTGTGCCTGATATGGCGATAGGCTCGCCCTATCACATCTGGAACGGAATTATGTTCGGCGAAATGTGGGTGTTCTAGTTCGGTAGTGCACCTTTGCATACCCATTCGGGAATACAGGCGTGAGCTTATATGTTATATAATGTAACCAGAATTATAATGAAAATACATCATCACCATCATCATCAGCCACAGCACGTCCACTGTTGAACATAGGCCTCCCCTAAAGATTTCCAGATCGACCTGTTGGTGGTGGCCTGCATCCAGTAGATACAATCATACATATAACAAGTACACGGACGTAAAAAAAGATGGACGGAGCTCTAGGAACATTGAAAGTGAAGCAGGGTTTTCGGTTCATTCGATCAGTCGCCGCCATTACGTGTCGATCCAAGGGCGACGAAATTCCTGCTTCACTTTCAATGTTCCTAGCGCTCCGTCCATCTTTTTTTTACGTCCATGTTCGAGTATTAAAATAAAATAATACAACTACCTACATGTACTTATTACGGCGAAAATTTCAGCCGAATGTGTGCGCAGGTGTCGTAACTCCAGATGTTCAATTAAAAATTAATATATTTTTATCTTGTTGAGAAATATATGAGCTTTTTCTTATTCATATAATTCAAGGTTAAATCTAAATTAAATGCAAATATGATGAACACGCAGTGAGCCCTATAGTCGAAACTCGAAAGTTATTCTTAAAACTTAACTTTTTAATAATGGATTGGCCAGCGTTGGTATGGCTTGCCTCCTATCATTCGAAGGTACAGAAATAAGCTCGGCAATATAGATAAATCGAGATTGTTCTGTCCTGCAAGCCATAAGACTGTTGAGGTAACTCTTGACTAAGCGTTACTTGCAGCTCCTCTATAAATCTCTATTTATCCCAAATCTTGATTAAAAGATAGGAGTGAGCTGTACGATAAATGGAGATAAGCTGTAACTCTAGATTCGTAATCAACAAGTCGCCCTAAGTATATAATTATTTGTGGAACATTATTGTATGGTTTCCACCCTATGTTTACATATTCGTGTCTTGCCGGGATATACACGTTTCCCAATTTAACTGTTTTGACTGGAGTATATCAAAATAGACCCGATTTAACCGCTCTAACGGAGGTTCTCAATTCGTCAGTAAATAATGTAAGCCAAAATCGTTCGATTAGATACATTCCTACGTTTATTATTTGCTCGTGTTATAGGTTCTTATACTTACTGATACTGATGGCAGACCCCACACTGAAGTTAATAGGAAATAAATTAGTTAAAATATAGTAACCTCCATATAATCCAGACAGCCTCCGTGCGCAGTGGGTGAGTAGCCGGCTGTGAAGCGAGAGGCCGCGGGTTCGATTCCTGCACCGAGACAAATGTTTGTGTGGATATTTTTTCGGGTCTGAGTGTTGTGAGACCGAAAGTCTCTGATAGTTTCTGATACCCACGATACAGGTTATACCTAGTGTGGTCAGGACTAGGTGTATTACTGTTGGGTGTTATTTATTATAATTATTATTATTATGGCAAAGGTGACTTGAGACGTTAACCATTATAATATGAAGTAGAGTTGCAGTGTCTGTTTGTAATTTCAAATTAACAGTTTTTCACTCAATGCCTATGAAAGTACTTCTACGTATAAATATATAAAAAAATCAATTTCTAAAATTATTGACCGTCCAATTGTTCGGGCTAATCTCTGAAACGGCTGGATCGATTTTGACAGGACTTTCACTGGCAGATAACTGATATTATAATGAGTAATTTAGTCTACTTTTATTTTAGAAAAATGTATATCGGAAAATAAATATCCACGCGAAGGGAGTCGCGGGCGACAGCTAGTTTGTAATAAAATTACTACTGATATCTTAAGTTTACGCGAATATTATACATTGAAATAAAACTATTTTTACGGATTCTATCACGATTAGGTTTTAATTTTTATTCCCGACGTTTCGAAGGTCGCTTTGTCTGACCCGTGACAACGAAGACTGCAAAGCCTTCGAAACGTCGGCAATAAAAATAATCGTGATAGAATCCGTAAAAATAGTTTTATTTCAATAAAAATACTACTGTATACCATTGTCATAGAATACATCAACACAGCATAATTGATGACCTCCTCGTGTAACTATGAAAACAGGTATCGTTGCGTCATATGTACCAAAAAAACAAAGTTCTATTGCAGACTTTGGACGTTACGAAATTCATCGCAGTGACATGTGTTGAATTATAGACTACGGTATCTTGTTACTAAATTAAAATAATAACTGTTGCATTTGGTTTATAATAGTCGCCAGAGGTTCTGGGTTCGATTCCTCGGTCGAGCGGGGTGGTATTTTAACACAATTTTTAGTCGTTTTTGCGTGGAAAAGTAACAAACATACACATACGAATAAACTTAAAAGTCATTTGACAGCCTTCGTAGCGCAGCGGGCGAGTAGCCGGCCGTGAAGCGAGAGGCCGTGGGTTCGATTCCCGCATTGAGACAAATGTTTGTGTGGCCCACAAATATTTGTTTCAAGTCTGGGTGTTGTGAGACCGAAAGTCTCTCATAGTCTCACCCACGATATAGGTTATACCTAGTGTGGAGTCAGGACTAGGTGTGCGACTGTTGGGTGTATTTATTATTTATTTATTTATTATAATATTAGAAGGATTCCAATATTTTACACGGTTTATTCTTCTCAGTAGGTATCAGCCCGGAGTATCGAATTTGTGGATACATCGTTCACGGACGTATAAAAAGATGGACGTACGCTGCAACATTGAAAGTTAAGCAGGCTTTTCTGTTGATTCGGTCCATCAACACGTAATGCCGCGTACACACCAACCGAACGAACGTTAGCGAATCTATGCCTGCGGGTTTAGACAAGTGGCTTATGCGCTAGTCGAATAGAAAAGTAAATGTATGGGGATGACATAAGAACGCCGCATACAGCGTACTCTTATGTCTTTCCCATACATTTATTATTCTATTCGACTAGCGCATAAGCCACTCGTCTAAGCCCACTATTGCGTTCATACAAACTTTCGCTGTTGTGTGAATGCAACAGGCGTAGATTCGCGAACGTTTGTTCGATTCGTGTGTACGCGGCATAAAGTCGGCGACTTGTAATGAGTGTTAGTGTGGGCGTATGACACGTTTATACATGCGCGTTTGTGTGCGTGACTTACAGAGGCGAAGAGTAAAAATTTCCAAAAGAGAAGCCGACGCTAGTTTACCTTATATTTACTGTTACCGTATACAAAAGGAAAATTGATTAGAAAGGTAAACCGGTAGGAACAGTGTTGCTTACTGATGGCTTGTCTGTGACGTCCGTTTACTTATAGGCGAGATGATGTCCTTTTTTTATACGTCCGTGACAGCAATAGGCTCGCTCTCTAGGACCTCTAGCATGTGATGGAAAATGGGTGTACCATTTGTCTACCCTTTCTGCGATGAAAGGCGTGTGCGTGACATATTTCAAGGAGAATAAATAAAAATCATTTCCACATTCCCAATTCATTTAATTACAAAAGCAGAGTAATTTCTAAGTATAATACTAATTGTATAGATACAAAATATACAGTGTACATAAACTACAAAGTAATAAGTATATTAGACAAAATAATATCATCGCTTACAATCTGTAACTAATTTTGACGGCATAACTAACAAGATCTATGAAATAGTACTTCCAAAGCCCACCAGGGGCGCTGAATGCGTAGATAGGACGAGGCATACCTACGAAAAAATGAAGAATTCAAATATGGAACGACACCAAAATGGCGACTTTGCGAAAGAAAAATCCCATTAATATAGCAGTTATCCATCTTCATATTCCGAAATTAGTATTATTGTAAATTAAACACCGTATTTACAATTAAATCGATAAGAAAATACGTTATTTAATTCTTATGACACGGTGACCACTTACATGTAAATATCGTGAAACTAAAATGGCGGTCTCGGCTTCATAGTAAACACGCATTTTTCGTAGTTATGCCGGGTCCTCTTATTTTTTCCTTAGTCATTATAATTATAATTCACGCATATTTCTAGCGATAAGAAAAGGCACACGTGATTTAATTAAAACTATAGTTAACAAAGCTTATCACAGAGAGCTTTGGAATATTATCGGGGAATGCAAAGTTATCAATCCCATTAAAATATATAAAAATATTAATTTTATTTAATTATCAAAATACAGTGTGTTTAAATAACTAGAACAAAATGGCGAAGTCCCATACAATTGAATGAAAAATGTGTTTTTACGTTGTACACATGTATCTATGTAACTAGGTATCAATGTATCTATGAAATGGATTCTTTTAACGTGATTTTAATGCCGGGTTGCCTGCACTAGCTTTTTCGAAACAAAACACTAAAACGTATGTGTTTTAGTGTTTTGTTTCGAAAAACGATTTTAGCTGTCACCTGCTCGTAGAACAATGGACCATAGATACAAAATTCCTGTTTTGTGTAATGTTTTAGTGCAGGAGACCCGGCTTTACATGGTTTTTGATAAAGTCAAATTCTAGGGTGATTGACAAAAACTCGAAATGTAAAATTGTTTTTAAAAATACATGTACATAATTGGTTCGTCAGACACTTTTCTCTAAATAAGATTTACTATTGTTCTAGTTACAAAACAGTTTAGAACATATAAAAGTAAAAAATGACATTGTACTTATGTACTAGTTAGCACCACGTATACAGGATGTTTGATGAAGTTGGTATCAATAATCTTTCTACCTGCCCTTATCCCACCTTAATGTGGGGTCGGCGCAACACACTTTTTCAAGTATACGTTTACAACCGGCCGCTTGCCTGCCGTCAACCCCCTATGAGGGATCCAGTCCCGGGCAAATTAAATTAGAAAATTTCCTTTGCCCGCCTGGGAATCGAAACCAGGAGCTCTCGGTCCACAGCCCATACATGCTGCCACTAGACCAAGGAGGCGACTAAGTTGGTATCAATAATAAATACACTCATAGAGAGGGTGACTAGCAATACGGCGGTAAAGTATAAAATTTCGTAAGGCTCATAGTTTTTTAATAATAGAAACTTGAATTTATGATGATTTTTTTGGCTCATTGTGTCAGCTGCAGTATATTTGCAAACCACCTAAGGTAATTCATTAATTTTAGTATACACAAAGCCGTTCCTTGCTAATTGCGACGATTTACAGGTCGTATTCTAATTTTAAAATCCCATGCTTAATAATTGATAAAAAAATTACATCAAATTTTTATTTTTTTATTTTACCCTGTGTTAGTTCTTCCTGTATGTGGTATTGTTATTGGTACCAACTTTATGAAACATCCTGTATAAAACCATCAGAACTTAAAACTTGTAGGTATGTACGAATATTGGCTACTGTTATAACAGGTGACACTAATTTTATTGTACTTTTAGCGTAAGCGAGATGGTGCTACAGTCAGTACATAATGATAACCCACACTTTTTTTATAAGTTTTAAATCACTTCGTAAAACCACAAAGAAATTCGGATTCTTTATAAAAAATTATTTGTCTGTTATTTTGTATTAGCTTTTACCCGCGACTTCGTTCGCGTAGAAACTTATTTTCCGGCATAAAAGCTTATTCTGATCAAAGACGCCTATGTATACTACTATGAGACGTCTATGTAGACAACCTGTTTAGATGTAAAATTGTGTCACATTACGGCGAGTGTTTGACGTTTGATTGTAAAGAGCAGATCTCTCTTGTGAGTTATGGTCAATTGACGGTAACTTAGTGAGCAAATTACCGAACAGCCTGTCTAGTAATACATAGAAGTCTGGTTCTGATGTATAAACTATATAACCTAACCTTTAAGTTTCATCAAATCCATTCAGTAGCTTTTGCGTGAGAGTAACAGACATACATACATACAAACTCGCGTTTATAATGTTAGATGTACGTTTGTGTCACCGTCGATACATTACAAAGAATAAACTTAAATAATAAATGCGAATGAAACTAAATCCACTACCACCATTATGTAACTTCAGTACTTACTAAAATATTCCCGTGGCGGGCGTGAATACTTTGATAAGTCGACTTATACTATTATACCAAAATTGACCATGTCTAATTTAAATTGTGTTGAATAAAAGTCTAACTCAATATTAGTTCACATTACACTCATGTAAGTAGTATCATTTCGCGACAATTTATATTAGAGATGCCAATTTTTATATGATGTAACTTGACTTGCCAACATATTCACAGCTGCTATGGATTTAGGGACACAGATAACTTCACTATTTTACATTAAAAAGTACTCATTGTATTGAGGAGTAATTGCCGATTGCAGCTCTGCTATATCTGCCTAGCTTATGTCACTTAGAAATAGTGTAGCTGGAATAGTGAAATCATTTTATAAATTAATTCAATAGTTCCAGAGCTCGCTCAAACAATATACAGCTTATAACATTAGTATAGAATACATATATCATGTCATAATAAACTGGTTTTATTTTACGATCTCTATGCCATAAAAAACTAAAATCACTGGTAAACAACTAAATACAATAATATCATTACATCATCAGATCCGTTCCAGCTTAAAATGAATGTACTACATTCTTTTGTAGATAAAATTAAATTAAGACTACACATCGTGTGTAAACTAGGTTAATGCGAGTGACAAATTACAGCGAAGTAATAAGTCGTGTGAATTTCGCTGAGAAAATTAAAAGAATATTTTCGTGCGTGACGTGAATAATTTGACAAATCGACATACAATGATGTAACAAAAATGGCATGCCATTGCCTTATTTTATTGTGGTGAATAAATGTCTAATTGGACAGGATAGTCGACAAAACTACAAACATATGTATATAGAGGTAGAGAGAGACTGTTAGTAATTTATTCATCATAATACAAATTAGGAAATCTTGTTTCAGGTTTTATACAATATTGCAAGTTGATTAGTCACATAATTCAGGGAATTGTTGGTACATTCTTCTAGTTTAGGAAGTTCAGAAATATTAAGTTTAATTTCTTATTTTTTATTAAATATGCAAATTATGTCCAGGAGTGGACATCCTGTGGCTGATGCTGATGAGGATTCAAAGTTTATTCATTATTACAACTACTACGGCGGATTTTCAAATGAAATGTACTTCATCTTATGAAATGAATAAGTCCTCCTGTACGTAAATTATTTTTTAAGTAGATAAATAAAACCCATTAAAGATGGGCCCGCAAGGTAAAGCATTGCAGTTTATTCACAACAGTACCGGGAGTTCTGTTGATTGACATCACACATGATTATGAACTGTTCTATTTTTCGCACATTGTAAAGTATTACGGAATATTGTGTAAAATGAATACAAAGTATGAGTTATCGTGTTTTTTGTAACAACCAGTTTGTGTGAAATCCGAGTCATTGTATAGTTTCACAGGCTTCACACCCAGTAAGGATTTTAATTACATAATTGTATATTTAAATTCCTACGTATATTATATAAAGTAGATTTCTCTAGAAACTCATAATATTAACCCGTTGGAGGAGGCATATATACATAAGTATCTCGGCCTCCGGAGGCCAAACCCACCGTCATTATTTAAAAAAATAAACCATTTCACTTAATAACACATCGAATTAATATTTCGTAATGTCATTATTTTATTATATTAATTCAACACTCGCAAACTGCGATATGAGTAATTTATTGATATAAATAAAGTAAAATTGCAAACAATACACAAAAAGAAAATAATATTGTACAGACGAAAAAATACAATAGCCGTGGTATGCGTGCATAAATTAATAAGTCGACATGCAATATTGTACCAAAACTAGCATTTAGTTGGAATAATTTATATTGTATCATCTCCATGCCTAATTGACAAATCTAAACACCATAAAGGTAGTAATTTTTTCACAATTTTCAGACAATACTTGTCAACATATTCACGGTTATACATGTCTGTATATATCCTACCACGCATATTAAATATCATTTTTAAGGTCAAAGTATATAAAATTATCTACGGATAAGTCTGAAGGATTTGCAATATGTACTTGAATAAGATACGTTGAAATTATGAGGGATATACCTAACGAAACGATACCGAAACGAATCACGAATTCACGAGTATTCAAAGTGCATATCACATATCGACGAGATAAGCTGGATATCTTTATTGCTGGGATTAGCAGTACCTGGTGCACGATATTTGTGTAAAAAAATGAAATATTTAAAAAAAATTGCGATACCATCGTGTCACGTAAGCGATTTAAATAGCACAATAGTATTTAACGCTCACTCCTTTGCTTTTCTTATTTTTTTTAATATGAGTATGAGCCAAAGAAATTAAATGAGTTTTAAAAATGCTGTATATTAAATACTTCTTTAAGTATAAGTGTACTTTTTGTAATGTAAGTACTTTCCTGCTTTTTAGAATTGTATGTGGAATATTTGGTATTACTGTATCGTTTAAATTTCAGATCTCTTTCTTAACTTGCCTAAAACATTTTGATTCTTTAAAATTCATATAATCATCACGATTAAAATTTAAAAATAATAAGTAGCTACTAGCTATATTGCAAGTATAATTTTGCCTATAACACGTTAATAAAATAGAGTTACTTAAAACCATAATAAGAGTTGTAAATAAGTACTCTAGATACTTATAATAATATCACTGAAGATTGATTGTCATTTAAGAATCTCCAAAGCACATGAGACAGTACTAATATAAAGACTCTCCTGTATATGACCAAAGCACATGAGACTTAAATAATATTAAAACTCTCCTGTTTAATAAATCTAGCAATAAACATTCTCGTTCACAGGTGCATATTCAGCAAGATTATCACTAGATTTTAGCCATTTTGTTGCCATCGTAAACGGCGCGATAAGAATTCATTGAATTCGGATATGATTCAATTACTGACATAAAAAACGAGGCACCTAACCGTTGCCCGCGATTTCGTTTGCGTGAATATTTATTAACAAATCTATCGCACGGGAATCCTACATTTTTCATTTAATCTATATCTGTGCCAAATTTCATCCAGATCCCTTAAGCCGTTCTGGCGTGATTCAGTAACAGACATCCATCCAAACGTTTGCATTTAAAAACTGGTGGTTAAATAATTAACTAGTGGTCGCCCAGTAGTCGAAATGCGAACATAATTACTTTAATTAATTTAATGTATTTCTAATGCATTTTACACAAAAAATTGTATTGCACTTCTTCTCCATATTAACTGTGTCAAATTTCACGTTCATCCGTTCGCGCAACTCATAAAAATGTGTACAAAGTTTTCGCTTTACCTATTAACTATATAGATAGATTATATTGCTATATATACTGCCTCGGTGGCGTGGTGGTATTTCGGTACGACTACGGTTCTGAGGTCTCGTGTTCGATCCTCGGGTCGGGCAAAGTGATATTGCATTTTTCCATATTAACCCGGAGTCTGGAATTTGTGCCCGATATGGCGATAGGCTCGCCCCCTGTCACACCTGGGACGGAACTAAGCTCGGCGAAATGTGGGTGTTCTAGTTCGCTAGTGCACCTCTGCCTACCGCTTCGGGAATACAGGCGTGAGCTTATGTGCATGTATTGCTATATATAAGTATAGATAACACACTTGTCCACTTGAGTCATCAAACGACGCGGTTTTGAATTAGCTGTTATCAGCAGTGTTAATCAACTTCCAAATTCTGTAAACATTGTTTGTTACGATATATACCCACAAATAGATATGGTTTTTTAATGAATGCTTTTTACCCCAAGGGTGGTCTCATACAAATTTGGTCTCTCATAATTCTCATAATTTAGGTTCGGAAGACAGTTGGTTAACCTTAGTTTATGCAAAATCTTAGTTTATTTAAACCTCTGGCATTAACAATTCCAGATCTCATTATTGAGTAAAACATGATATAGAGCGTTTCTAATAAGTTTATAATAAAGTAAACAATATTTCAGTATTGCTAAAATACACAGTAGCAAGGCATTTTATATCACATGAGTTTTTATGCCTGCACTACACTATCGTCCAACAGACCAACACCAACATGATGCGACGCCAACTCACCATTTCACGAACTAAGGTGTATTAACCGTATCGTTAAACCAGAAAAGTATATAAGTAATTATGTATTATTTCTATAAGTTGAAGTTATTTTATGATTTTTTGTTTAATGTGGCATAATTACGTGGCAAACGAATTTTGTAATACAATATCATCCGTCCGGTTGTTACTGTTGACAGTTTACTTTTAAAATCAGAATTAAAAGATTTAAAAAAAATATTTAAAAGGGCATCATAATATTCGTTTACATTTCTGGAATAAATATCGTAAATACACTTCACATCTACAAGTGAAGGGTTGGACGAGCAGTTGGACTGTTCGACGATCGTGTAGTGCTGGAGTATTTTATCTATTACCTCTACATTATCCCAAATCAAACCCGACGATGTTGTCGAGGTCGTAGTTGAATATCCTGTAGTCATGCTTGTAGAGTTTGTACAGCCGTCTGATGAGGGGCAGATCGAGCTGTGAGAAGTAGTTGTAGAGCTTCTCCGAAGTGCCTGAGGTGTGCGCCAGGCGAGGGAACGGTATGTAAGACGCGTTTATAGTGTGAAGGGCTAGCAACGAGTCGTCGATCAGTGTCTCGTATTTACCTGGAAATAAGAAAGTTATTGTTAATGAAAATCTAGTTGTCTTTATGGTCTAGTGGCAGCATGTATGGGCTGTGCACCGGGAGGTCCTGGGTTCGATTCCCAGGTCGGGCAAAGCGAATTTTCCAATTTTATTTGCCCGGAACTGGATCCACAAGAGGGGGTGGACGTCAGGCAGGCAGCCGGTTGTAAAAACTGAGCCAAATCCTTTCTGCAACATGCTTGAAAAAGTTGCGCTGACCCCAAACTGAAGTGGGATAAGGGCAGGTAGAAATAAAGAGTTATTTTTTGTATCATTTTTAAGTATTTGATAGAGTTTAGATACATGTAGAGAAGTGCTAATGTATACCTATAATAATTTCATTATCATAATAAATGTAAGAAACGGAAGTTAATAATATATTCCGAACGTGCCTTGAATTAATCGCTCATTACCTCTACAGTTACATTTTCATAGAAATCCAAGTGTATACGTTATCTCTTTCGCACCAAAGCATTCCTTGTATAGCTATCCTTTTCCAAACTTCCGAAACATTTCAATATTCCTGCCGCGCGGCGAACGTCTAAACACTTCCGAGAACTATGCCCGCCATCCGGTCAAAAATAGGCGTCCTAGTTAATTCTACGCAAAGCTAGACAGTAGCGCACAAACTAATGGTATTATGTGCTTGAGTATCCCATTTCCCCCCTCTATTTCCCAATCCCTTTTCCATTCTCTCCTTTTAGGTTGTGACGCAATCATGATTATTTTTGTGTCACGGGTGTCTATGGGCGGTGGGGATGACTTACCATCAGGTGACCCATCTGCTCGTTTGCAAATATCTGCTATAATAATCACAAGTTAAAAACTTAACGGACCGACTTCAAATCCGATCGTGACCAAATTTATATGGGACCACCCTTGAAATAAGCTCTATCGAACACAAAAAGAGTTTTCAAGATCGGTCCACATTCGGCGGAGATATCGCGTAACATACATAAAAAAAAAACAGACGAATTGAGGACCTTCTCCTTTTTGGAAGTCGGTCGAAAAAAACGGCTTAACATTCCTAAAGAGCCACTAACTACTAAGCATCGCTGTTGAAAAAAAAACGTGATATTAACGATTTTAGATTATTAGCCAAATATTGAAACGCAACTCAAAATTTAAGATCGTCTTTGACACCACTTTATCTGTCAAAATTGTCTAATAAACTACAAATTTTCCCTAAAAATAGTATATACGAATATGATTTATGTTTTATTTGTAGTTCCCTGAACGTAATTATTTCGAGTAACGTGATATAGTCAAACCAATAAAATTAAGGTCAAATATTTTATGATTTTGCAAATAAGTTGCAATATCGTAAGTTTAAAATATTGTTATCACTACTTATAATAACTGAGATATTACTTTCGAACAAGATAAACACCTTATCATTTGAACTTCACTTATTGTTGAGGTTCTTTGGACATTATAGTCTTTCTGCCTACCAATATATATTTTTACATACATAGACTCGCGATCCATCCCAGATTTGATAGGGAGCGATCCTATCGCCATGATTATCATCAGCCACAGGAAGTCAACTGCTAGACATAGGCCTCCCCGAAAGATTTTCAGATCGACCCGTTGCGGCCTGCATCCAGCGACTTCCTGCGACCTTTATCAGGTTTGTCGCCATATCGGGCACCAATTCCAGACTCCGAGGTAATACTGATTACAAAACCCAATAACATTTTGCCCGATACGGGTATCGAACCCGAGAAAGAACGGTAGTCGTACAGCGCATGAAATCCAACTGCGCCGTCATATAATCAGGCATCAGACAGTAATATATTTTTATTAAAAACACCCACAAATGGCAGAAACTTCTAACTTTAACGACGGTTTGTGCCATCGAAAAATTCAAATGCAGTATTGGACAAAAAATCGGACAAATGAAAGCAACCGACGCACCTCAGTCCAACATTTCAGCGGTGTGTCTGAAGATATACAACCAATGTAGGAAATGGTTACATAAAATGAGGTTAACGGTGCATTTTAGATAGGCATTTCAATCGTAAAATAAGTTGGTGTCAGCAGAAAAACTTGGTGTCCGCGATCTGGCAGATAAACTACAGGAATGTCGCTTGAGATGGTATTGTCACGTTTTAAAGGAACCATAAGATTACAGCACTTGCACGAGCCTGGGTCAGGTCGTACTAGATATGGCTCAAAAAGCGCTGACGAACGCTTTGGAAGATTTAAGTGCCAATGATCTTGCTGTGGAGGATGCTTAAGACTGGGAAATGGAAGTAAAGAAGGCTTAGTTGGCATTTTTTTTAATAGCAGAATCTAGTAAACGAGCTGATGGATTATGGTAAGTGATCTCCACCGCCCATAGACACCCGATACTCAAAGAAATTATGGGTACGTTGCCAACCTAAAACGATGGTATGGAAGGGGAGGAAAGAGGGATTGGGAAAGGAAGGGGGAATTGAGCTACCGGAAATCTCACTCACCGTACGAAAGAAGACAGCGAGCTGTCACTTTACGGCGGTTTTCTGTGAGACAGTGGTATCAAACCGGTCGAGTCAGCCCTTTCGTGTTATAGACGTAATTGTCTACAGCGTGGCTCTACCACTCAGAAAAATTTGGCTGGGATAACGCTAGGTAGAAATTAACATTTACAATTCTAGAAAATTCATCACTGTGATCATCAGTGGAACTTTCCACTGGTTCCACTATCAGACAAAAATTATCGTTGCCTACCAAAAATGTTGTTAATTGTGGATCGATATATGTATCTCCAAAAAGGTCAATTGCAATTAAAAGATGAATTATATTGAGAAAATTATGATGATAAGGAATAATATAATAGGCTTTCTGTGTCTTTATCGTTCTAAAGTATATAGGTACACATGTATATACCTCTATGTATACGTACGTATTGTACGGTATTCCAATATGCAATATAATTGATTCTTAGAGGATTTCAGAGTTCTTATTTCTAGATTATGTACATCAGCACGACGTTGTTTTGTGACTTATGTGAGACTATGGTTAACATCGATTGAGCTGGTCCATTATTCTGTAGACAAAAGTGTCTACATTGTTGCTCTACGCTCTTCTAAGCAATATCCGTGGGTACAAGTAACAGAGAAATAACAGCGTTTAATATTAAAGTATTTAATAGGACTAAGGATATCGACCACGCCGGATGCAAAGTGGTTATTCCGCAACTAACTTTCACTTAGCTAGGTGTTGCGACTTGGGTAGGAGTATGTTTATTTTTAATTTTATATATTTAAAGACATATTAAAATAACATCGCAGCTGGTAGTCTATATTGTGTTTATGCTTTATCTACCTCTACAATTAGTCCATGAAAAAAGAATTTATTCAAATAAGTATCAATCAATAAGAATAAGGCTCAATTTAGATTTTCATACTAATGGCCATTGGCAGTTTTACTTAGTAAGCTTACTTCAACTAAAGCAGTTTTAGATTAGCTTCAGCTAGTTTAGTCTGCAAAATGAATAGCTGTCTGAAATCAAAACCGTTAGGCCGCATTTTTGGAAACTCAATTTTAACTTGTTGAGGTTGAACAGATGTTTTAATTTTGGCATTTATCTATTTCTAGACACCGATTGACATCCCGAATTCTAACGTAAAAATAGAATGTCCCCGAACCCAACCATGGACAGCTGCACTTACAATAAGGAAAACTAAAACTAACAAGCAACGTAACGTTTATACCAAGAAGCAATCTAAGATTAACGGCAACCTTGTACGTCAATCACAACGTGCGAAATATTGCAACACTAGTCTATCATAATACTTATAACACTATACAACTGAGAGCAAATTAATTGGACAAGTTGAGCAATATCTTACTCGTATAAGATGGGCGTCCTTGCTTATCTTTTAAATTATAGGGTTTCGGTAATGGAAAGACTATGGAGACTGGAGACTCGTAAACTTTGAATTGTTAAGCTTCATAACATAAGCTCACGCCTGTATCCCCGAAGGGGTAGGCAGAGGCGCACTAGCGAACTAGAACACCCACATTTCGCCGAGCTTAGTTCCGTCCCAGATGTGATAGGGGGCGAGCCTATTGCCATATTGGGCACAAAATCCAGACTCCGAGCTGATATGGAACAATCCAATATCACTTTGCTCGACCCGGGGATCGAACCCGAGACCTCAGAACCGTAGTCGTATCGAAATACCACCACGCCACCGAAGCAGTCATTTGGAATAAAATTCATCCGAACGATTGAGATGAGCATACAACTATAACATCTACGAATTTTGTCGTTCTAACTTATTATATGGATGGAAACAATCTGTAGGGTTCGACGAGCTGAATACGCCCTACATCTGGTATGGGATATCACTGCCGAGACCTGTGCTGCTGCCCTCGTGTCTGGCTGGATCGCCAGATTTGGTTGTCCTGAGCGGGTGACTACAAATCCATGGATTCATTATCATCATCAGCCATAGGACGTCCGCTGCTAGACATAGGCCTCCCCAAAAGATTTCCAGATCGATCCACTAAAAGCAGCCTGCATCCAGTCGTTGGTACAATCCATCCAAGCCATGGATTGTTAGATTTATTGTTAAAATATGTTCATTAGTTAAGACTACCGAAATTAACAATTTAACTCATAAGATTAAATCAATGAATGTACATAAGAATCTACAATACTGATAGTTTCAATTTTCAACCGATTTCCAAAAAGGAGAAGGTCCTCAATTCGTCTGTATTTTTTTATGTATGTTACGCGATATCTCCGCCAAATGTGGACCAATTTTCAAAATTATTTTTGTGTTTGATAGGGCTTATTTCAAGGGTGGACCCATATAAATTTGGTCACGATCGGATAAGATTTGAAGTCTGTCCGTTAAGTTTATAAACTTGTGATTTTAGTTCTGTTGACTTTTGCTGGCTCAGTTGGTCCATGACATGATTTTCCGTGATCAAGTCTTGTCATTATTGATTCTTTACCTCAGGTTTCCTTGAGTTAGAAAAGTCAAAGATCACCCTCTGACGTACTTCTAGTAGAATTCTCGATAAATACACGGCATGACAAATCAGCTTATTTGTACGCAAATATTGGATGACCATTAAAGGTGAACACAAATACGTTTCTTCATTCATACGTGTTTTTATTTTATTTACATTATTTTCGGGACTTTACTTCATCATCATCATCAGCCATAGGACGTCCACTGCTGAACATAGGCCTCCCCCAAAGATTTCCAGATCGACCTGTTGGAAGCGGCCTGCATCCAGCGACTTCCTGCGACCTTTATCAGGTCGTCGGTCCACCTTGTACTTACACTTTACTTATTGAATCGGAAATGCTTTTGGGAGTTATGAGATACTGTCGTGTTTTAAAAAGACGTGTAGTCTTAGTAGAGCTTAGTTCCGTCCCAGATGTGATAGGGGGCGTGCCTATCGCCATATCGGGCATAAATTCCAGACTCCAATATCACTTTGCCGGACCCGGGGATCGAACCCGAGACCTCAGGACGGTAGTCAAATTCAAATTTCAAATCATTTATTCTGCAAATAGGATATTTTATACCACTTTCACATGTCAATTACGAGTATATGTTGATTTTCAGATATTGATAAAATAATAAACGCGTCGGCATTTCGTGGCTATCCCTGAGAAGAAATGCCGAAACAAACTCAAGGGTTATGGCCTCTTTTAAAGTCCAGACAAAGTCGTACCGAAATACAACCACGCCTCCAAGGCAAACAGTTTCTATGAATTGTGGTGGTATTATGACATGACGTAGCACCGAAAAATTGTCTCATCAAAATCTATAGCAATCATATCTAAATAGCCATAAATAACCAGTTGAGGTCACCAGCTATGACAAATTGTCATTACTCAACGCATGACCGAATCCACATGTAACTAAGTAATTGCCTTCAATTATTTTTATCAACTGCCGACTCAAGACATACTTCCATCTTCAGATAGAAGCCGACACGTATGACGCACATCACATCAAGTTTGAGGATAAAAAAAATACTATTTTTAAACTTGGTCTCCTAACCAGTTTATTGCTCCTTAATAAATTTATATTTAGGCTTGATAATAACCGCGAATAAAAAAATATTAAAAGTATATAGACTTATATATTATTAACCAAAAACATTCAACAGTATATAGACGGGAGCACAAAACTTGTGATCCAAAAGTTATAACCTAGTGGTCATAAGTCGCTCAGTTTATTTAAAATATACGCGCGCCAGGTTGGCCAGCGTAATAATATTTAGAGAATAAACTTATCTTACGCGATTCTGAACCATTCACAAAACATTCTAGGGTGTAAATTTTAATAATCGCCCTCGCATTGTAATACGTGGTTGATGGCGGTACTGAAGTTAGAGATCAATTTTTTTGTATGGAAACTTGTTTGATAGCCTCTCTGTAGGTAGTAATATTAAATATCTTTGTACTTAACTAAGCCTGGTTATTGCGCAATACAGCAGAAATTTTTATTTGAATAGTATCAGATGTGATTTGAAAGAAAATGTAGCGATTAATAGCAATGATTGAGATACTTCGGTGATTTGACCGCATTGAAAGAATGGACGAAAGAAGAGTAACGAAAGAAATCTATGACACGAAAGTGAATAGCAATTTCAGTCGAGATGGTTCTAGACGTACCTATGTAAAAATTGGAAGAAGCGAAAGAGTTGTGTTTGGACCGTAGCACTTGGAGCTATATTGTCTGCTTACCAATGGGGGCATGAGTTTATGTAGAGGTATGTTCATTTGTCGTTCAGCAAGACTAGTAAATTGTCCGTTACTTAATCTGTACCTTCAAGTCATCTAGATAATATATATATTAATAGGTGAAGCGAATTTTTGTAAACTTTTTAAATTGCGCGAACGGATGGGGATGAAATTTTACACAGTTAAAGTTTATATGGAGAAGAAGTGCATTACGCAATTTTTTATCTTTGACAAAAGAACCTTAATAAAGTTAAAACTTAAATGTTAAATGAATTGCACATACCAGGGTGTGACTCCTGACGCTCGATTGGATTGTGACTTATGCACTTTTTAACTCGATTTCGGTAGAATTTTGAGTCAATAAATGAAACCGAATCGAATTCAACTTCGAATCGAGCGTCAGGAGTCACCCCCCAGTATCTGACTTTAAACACTCGAAGGAATGATATGGGGGAAAAGTCAGATACTATGGTGTATCAAATATTTTCTTTCATTTGATCGAAGAAATTTCACATTGAATGTTTGACTGAATTGTTTATGAGTAACAATGTTACACCCAAAGTTAAAATGAGATAAATATGCAAATAAGGTCGTCAGTAGTAATTATCATAGCTTTAGATGGCTATCTAAATATTATTGTTAGAGAATCAACAGAATATTCCAAAGGTCACATAGAAAAAACTAAACAAGTAGGTATTTTTATGTTTTCAAATCAATCAGCCATTGCACAACAGGCCATATTAGATTTCAACGTATTTTGTAAGTACTAATATACCAGTCAGCGTTATTAACACCGACATCCTATTAATCTTTGTGCTGTGAATTATATTGTTAATATCGGTTACATCGAAATTATGCATAACACTGCCAGAAGGTAGAACTTTCATTAGCCCAATAAATAACTTTATCTGAAGCTAATTTGGCAGCTTGCTGTCGCGTTTCGTTCGGTGAGTGAGATTTCCGGTGCCCCATTTGCCCACTCCCCGTCCATTCCCTCCTTTTAGGTCGGCAACGCACCCATTATTTTTTTGTCTTGGGTGTCTATGGGCGGTGGAGATCACTTACCATCAGGTGACCCATCTGCTCGTTTGCCAATCTCTACTATAAAAAAAAAAAATTGGCTGAAGTTACATTCGCTGTCGAAACTCGAAAGTATTCTCCTGATGCCTTACCTGGCTATGGAAAAGTTTTAGACCTAAAGTGATTTTCTACTACAAGTCTTCCACCAAGGTATCCCAAAATGACGGTACTTATTACAAAGCTGTAGCAACGTTTAGTGTGATGGTATTTTTCCAACGCTATAACAATACAAAAAGTGTGTCTGCAAAACATTTTTTGTGCGAGTCAAATTACCTCGCGCGATTGTCTAGCGTACTGCTTACAGTTATTTTTGTCTTATCGTAGTCGTCTCTATACTCTGCAAGTTATAATTTCAGATTAGATGGTGGTGCATTATTATTTAAATATTTTAACTTGATAAATAATACAAGCTTCTAAAACATCAATGTTACTAACTTCTAACCTTTTTATAAATACTGTGCATGGATTTCAAGTTTTGGATGAACACTACATTCAAACACCCAAAGCAATCTTTTAAAAACCCAATGCTGATGAAGCGATTAAACATATTCACCAAAATGCGTAGAATCTAGAAATAGCAAATTGACTTTGCTAAAAGTATTGCAATTGGCATTAACCTCACACGTTTACTACGCTCATAAGTCCTCGTTATCATATTAACTATTGCAATTATAAAGACATTAAGTCATATTATGTTCACAAGGGTTAAAGTTCAAAGGTGGTTTCGGTAAATGGACAGTTCTAGTCATAACGGTAAATAGATGTGATAAATGATATGAAATGAAACGGACTGATCTGAGAATGCTGTACTACTAACTAAACTATTTTCGCCATACCTATTATTGGAATCAAGTTTAACAGCTCGCATGATAGTACTCACTAAAATTATTTCCGTGCCTTACAATTGGTTGTAAATATCCCTATGTATGAGGCTGATGCCTCTTTAATTCATTACATTGTCTCCTGCATTTGTTTACGGAGGGAAGTGGAAACCTTATAATTCCAACTCCTCCCTATTTTTCTCTTTGATTAATCGTTGCGGGATGAAGACAATTTTGCATTCTCTGAGATTCTCCGAGCTTAACTGGTCGGTGTCGTAAAATTCGTGCAATTGTTGATCCTGGCTTACAGGAGTTACAGTGGCGGGTGTATGAACGGGACAGTCTCGTACTAACTTAACTATCATAAGAGACCATTAAGGAGTACAGGGCATTTCAAAGTATATCCTTGCATTTACTGGTGGTATGATATTGCTAGTGGTCGGGTATTTCAACGGTCCCTACGTACAAAGCGACATGTCAAAAACTGAGGTTTTCAGGAGAACGAAATGAAGTTTATTTATAAGTTTAAGAATTATCATATTTGTTATTTTGTTCGACTAGTATTTAAAGTAGAATTATAAGAATATAAAATAATTAAAAAATATATCTATATAGTTATGAGCGTATGGATAATCTAAAGCAATATATGCATCGATTTAATATATCCTGATGATGATGATGATGACTGAGATGCACAGTTCTTTGCAAATATCGTCATAAAAAGTGGTCTCAGCGATAAAACAAAGAAAAAAGTCACAAGTGCTAATTAAATCAACACAATTATAACCCTATGCACATGTTATAAAGTAGCTTTTTAAACGAAATGAGCAAGCGTTTCTAAATTTGAATTTTGAAATTTACAATTCTTTCGGCGTCGGACTGTAGGCAAAACGAGTGCTTAAGCACTTCTTTGCTGTCCCATTTTCCGAGCGACAACTGTGCATCTAGGTATATAATATATCGATGCATATATGCAATAAAAATTATGACATTTTGACTTGTCTTTATATACGTAGGGACCGTCGATTTGCTTGTGGTAGGATATAGTACCCGATCGGATGGCGACCACCGTACACATGGTGTTAAAACCTGCCACAATGACCCACACTCCGTGTGTGGTTCGCGTCCCAGAATCACAAAAATGACTTGGCGGCAATGGTAATGCGTTCGTTTGCATTATATTTTGTAATACATTCTTCCTAGACTGACGTGTTCGCTTTGTATAACTTAAGTAATTGTACCTAAATTGTCGATGGTTGTGTGCAGAAGTTTTATAAATAGCAGTCTTGCATTAGGCACAATGAATCAATCTAGTCTAGCAATACAAACATTAGCCTTGGATGACGTGCAGTCTCGTATTGCAATTTGTTGTCTAATTTATTCTGTCACATGAAATTACATAAGCTCACGCCTGTATCCCCGAAGGGGTAGGCAGAGGCGCACTAGCGAACTAGAACAACCACATTTCGCTGAGCTTAGTTCCGTCCCAGATGTGATAGGGGGCGAGCCTATCGCCATATCGGGCACAAATTCCAGACTTCGGGCTGATATCAAAAAATCCAATATCACTTTGCCCGACCCGGGGATCGAACCCGAGACCTCAGAACCGTAGTCGTACCGAAATACCACCACGCACCGAGGCAGCCACATGAAATTAAACTTTGCGATGAATGAGAAAATATTAAGGCTATTTTATTCTCTTAATAGCTGCCAACTTCACTAAGTCCGGACTCCGGCATAACCATCCCCAGTAGAGACAAGGGATGGTTATGTCGGAGTCCGGACTCACCAGTTTATTAAACCATATTCACCATTTTACATGCATGCTTCTAGAAGCAGACCAAGTCTACTTTTTTGCCAGGTCGGAACCCAATTTTATTGACACTTGAATAAAAAATGACCTTCAGCGTCTGAAAGACGATCCCGGAGGATTTGGTGTAGACTCTGGATTACTTCCGAAAACGGCCGTGTATTTATGTATATTATAATTATTTTATAAAATGTAATCGATGCGACATAAAAACGGACTGTCCATGTACAAGATACCTAAACCATAAACCGAAAATAATTTCGACACGTTTCAAGTTAATATTTAAACAACTGCGTTGACCAATACTTCATTACAATGTAAAACATAATTATTTTCGATATAACTTATCGACTACACTTTTTTCTTTCTGCCTGGCGTTATCCCGGCCTAGTGCCAGGGTCCGCCTTCCTACTTAAACGCTTCCACTTCGCCTGGTCTTGAGCATCCTCCACAGTAAGAACATTGACTATCATATCATCCTCCAAAACGTCCAGCCAGGGCTCTTTGGGTCATCCGCGGGTCATGACGCACCCCTTTTTTTTGTTTACGCGGGGGAAACGATTTATCGCTACCAACCCACTCCGGGGGAAAGTGGAATGGTTATGTTGGGCTCGCCGGTCTTACGACCCAGCATTTAGCTGGTTGCTGGTTGTTTAGGGAAAGATGATTGACATCCAGGCGGTCGCTGGGCCGAGTCCCTAACACTACTTACACCCTATACCGAAAATACCAACCAAAACCCCGTGATGGCTCTCACCCTGGTACGATCTAGTTCTGACACTTGCGACCAACGCACTCCTGTGGTTTTCTCAAACCTTTTGGACTACACTACCAAATAAAATTTTGCAATCAGTCCAATTTATAAAAAGGTGTTCTTGGCCAACCAATAAGATAAGAAATTAGTAGTAGTTTTGTCTATATTTGGTTGAAATGGTTTTTGCAACATCCAGCTAACGGTGCTGTAGTCTTATTATAATTCGATGTTAATGTTGACTCCATGTATTTTATTTCATTCACTAATTCATCGGTGGACTCCGACACTATCAGTCTTCTTTTTTTTAACACGAGGAAGTTCATTGCGAATCTCTCCAAACCGGAGCTCGGAAGTATGTCGGACTCACCGGTCTAAACCGTCCTACCGACTAAAATCCCGCAATGTTCCGTTCTTCCCGTTTATGGGCGGTACGTGGTACGCGGCTGCATGCAGCCACAGCCTCCATAGGAGTTGGCTCTTCCAGCCTCTCGTGTTCAAGGGTAACCTCGCTTGAATCCTTAGGGGTTTTGACAATTTAAAAAAGAATGAGATTTGTTCCCATACATTCGACTAGCTTGTGTAAATACAGCGAACTTCAATCGATATGAGATAACGAAAACTAACATTGTTTTCGAGATTATTCTCGAAACCATTATTTTACCATTTTTCTAGAAAGTTAACTCGCCTCCTTGGTCTAGTGGCAGTATATATATGTATAGGCTGTGGACCAGGAGGTCGTGTGTTCGATTCCCAGGTCGGACAAAGCGAATTTTCTCATTTAATTTACCTGGGACTGGATCCCTCAGAGGGGGTTAAAGTCAGGAAGAAAGTCTGTCGTAAAAAAATAGCCAAATCCTTTCTGCAACATGATCGAAAAAGTGTGTTGCGCCGACCCCACATTAAGGTGAAAAGTTAACTAAATTCAAAATTAACTCGTTGAATGACCCCTCAGTCACCTCATATAAATATGGTATAAGCAGAGCTTAAAAGATTTATGAAGGAAGTTGATATTTTCCGTCCTTGTCTACCGCACGGCGCGGCGTTTAGTATGTGGTGTAGCGATGCAGTCATTATAACAGTAAAATGACGAAACAAACGCGCCGACTGCGCAGATATAAGCAAGCTTAACGCTCCAAGAAAATAAACAAGTTATGTATTTTTGTACAGAGTATGTGGAATCAAGATGGCGTAAATTCATAGCCCTCGCAAAACGCAACTGCTTTCTTTTATTCGACAAACATTTAAATCACTCTACTATAAAATACAGTAGAGCAGCGTTAGCTCAGTTGGGAATGGTACGAAATGCCGAGGCGAGTGTCGGAGGTTCGAGACCAACCCCAAAAAGGAGCATACACCGCTGACTTTTCTATGTTAAGTGTGTTTTCATTTGAAATATCGCTTGCTATAACGGTGAAGAAAAACATCGTGAGGAAACCCGAGAATTTCTCCACAAGAATTTCAAAGGTATGTGAAGTCTACCAACCCCGCATTAGTAGAAGAGGCCTGTGCCCAGCAGTGTGACAGTAATATTACATAACATAACAAAACATAATATAAGCTCACGCCTGTATCCCCGAAGGGAGAGGTGCACTAGCGAACTAGAACACCCACATTTCGCCGAGCTTAGTTCCGTCCCAGATGTGATAGGGGGCGAGCCTATCGCCATATCGGGCACAACTTCCAGACTCCGGGCTGATATGGAAAAATCCAATATCACTTTGCCCGACCCGGGGATCGAACCCGAGATCTCAGAACCGTAGTCGTACCGAAATACCACCACGCCACCGAGGCAGTTATATCCGTATCATAATATTTTTACGGTTCACACAAGCGTTAGATCCGCTGCGGGGATCGAACCTCTCGCTTTGTTAATGCGTCATACAGACCGAAAATATTTCGGTCAAGATTAACGTTCAAGTTCAAACGGAGCGTGTGATCGAGTAATTAGCAAAACAAAGCATACTTTTCAACACGATTGGAATGTGTACTTACATAATAATTTGGTTTTATTGTTAAATTAAATAGAAGGTTTAAAAACCCCACCACTCTGACTAAAATAAATAAATAAATAAATAACACCCAACAGTCACATACATAGTCCTGACCCCACACTAAGATCGAATCTTGTGTGGTGGGTATCAGGAACCATTAGAGACTTTCGGTCTCACAACACCCAGACCCGAAACAAATATCTGTAGGACATACAAACTTTGAATAAGCTCTATCCAACATAAAAATAATGTTGAAAATCGGTCCACATTTAACGGAGATAGACTGCCTCGGTGGCGTGGTTGTACCTATTTCGGTACGACTACCGTCCTGCCCGCCTAGCGTGCGCGCCACGAGATATCGCGATAATCGACAGTCGAGATGATGTCTACATGTTGTTTACAATATTGTATGAAAATAAACGAGGGCGCATGTTAGTGTCCGTCAACAAATAGGGAAAACCGGTTATAACAGGACATAAAGCGTAGACAAAATGTTCTCGTGGCGTGTATGCTAGGCGGGCTGAGGTCTCGGGTTCAATCCCCGGGTCAGGCAAAGTAATATTGGATTTTTCCATATCAGCCCGGAGTCTGGAATTTGTGCCCGATATGGCGATAGGCTCGCCTCCTATCACATCTGGGACGGAACTAAGCTCGGCGAAATTTGAATGCACTAGTTGGCTAGTGCGCCTCTGCCTACCCCTTCAGGGATACAAGCATGAGCTTATGTATGTATGTAAAAAAATACAGCAACCTGGTCGAAAATTAGTCCATAGCCAGACAGAGTTACTTTGGAAGCCTATGCTCAGCTGTGGACGTCCTGTGGCTGATAATGATGAAAATTAATGAATGACTAAACTATCATCGTTTTCGAGAAGTATCAAAACTCGAAAGTAATTCGTGCTAGGGACACTATTTAATACATCATTAATACAGCGAAACTTGCGCAATCGGCACCGACACGACCGGTTCTACGATGGCCGGCCTTAGATATAATACATCAAGATTAATCCCAAACAAAGCGTCTGGTATTAACAAAAACTCAAGTCAAAAGGCAATTAGTCTAGGGTTGCCATCTCTAAATTAAAAACACTAATCTCCTTCCGAAGCAGTCCGGTAAAACAATTTGATTGTAAGGAAATACCAGGATATTTCGTTTTATAAACAGGACGTAATGTATGAGCAACAGTGGCAGATTTACACATTTGCCGACAGTAGGCTATTTAACTTTTGCCGCCTCTACTGAGATCTGAAATACTGTATAATATTTTAGTTTTTCTTTTTCCCTGTTTTTTATTTTTTTATATTATTCATAGCCATGGATACAATGTCCTTCAGCCGTATACTTTTTATTATTTATTACACTTTGTTTCTTATATCCAAGTTTTCGCAAGTGCATTGAAGTCGGATGTGTTCGATTTCAAGGCCCTGCTGGAGTTTTGGCGTCAATTCTTTCCAGTTTGATGCTTTTTAGACGATTTTCTCGCAGGGGAGGAGTCGAACATGGTCGACCCATCCGCCCGACAAAAAGCGTCCAAAATCACTTATTTCAAAGCTTCCACATACTGTCTACCTTCGTTGATGTTTATCGCTTAGATTCACATCACATTTAAACCACAAGCACAACTTTAGACTAGAATATGAAATCATTAAAACAAGCGACCACCCGCACTGTCAGAATTCCCGCCAAAACTCCTCTTTTTCCCTGTGTATAATAATGTGGTCAGCAGTGGGACAGAAATATTACAGGGTTATTATTATATTATTTTTATTTTTGTAAATCAAAACAAAAAAAATTTGGCCAAATTGCCGCCCCTTAAAATCTGCCGCCCTAGGCTTCAGCCTACTTAGTCTATTGGCAAATCCGCCACTGATGAGCAATAATTAATACTACATTGTACATTACTACGTACACGATAATATAGATACTAGTATACATAAACCGTATGGATAAGGAAGAAATTAGTAATTACACACGGAGTTTGAAGTAGTATCGCAAAAATAAACAAGTTTTTCACACGAGGAAAATCTTGTGTCGAATCTCATGGAGGGCTTTGAAATGGGGATCTTTCACGCAAATTATAACAACAAAATTGTGTTGATAAATTAATAAACAAAACCTTGAAATGTGCTATGATGAAATTTGTAGTACAACATAATTTATACTCTACAAAATATCTTAATTAGAAATGACGTATAATGGAACGTTATTGCAAAACCCAAGTGACGTCGTTGCGTTGTGCAATGTTTCCAGGTTGTGGTATTTTTCCCAATTTTGCGGAAAACTGTTGTTAAGTTTAGTATGGTTATTGATGAAAGAGATTTCGAAAGTCCTCTTTCCAAATTCTTTTCTTCTTGTAACCGCTCCGCTCAGAATTCAAGAGTGCAACTTATTTTTACTTCGTTATTTAATGAAGTAGCTTCAACATTTTTGGGGAAATTTTTTGTTCGGTGTGAGGAAATTTTATAAGATAGGCAATTATAGCGGTTTAAACATCATTGTAGGCAATGTTACTAGCCGTCAATGTCAACTAAGATGTCAACAAAAAGCAATTTCTACGCGGTGACGTCACGTCCTTTTTTAGCGCAGGATAAATTTTTAGTTCCTTACAATTAACTAAGGCAGAAATTACAATTACATGTAACTTCCCCATTCTAACTACCACAAAAATATCCGCGGAAAAAAGCGGGTCAGCAACCTTAATTTAATCCAATACAAAATATATTTGGGGACGACCAAAGCGTACCGAAATCAATATTCATGACCTCCACATAATCGCGCATAACTCGCGTCACTACAACTGGTTATTTGCATAATAACATATATAACTTAATTTATTGGCACGTCTAGTTTTTGTCCTGCGCACTGTGCAAGCATCATTTCTAGATTGCTTTTTATTATGGCTAGAACTAGAATATACGTATTTTCGTCAATAAATACACGTCTGTCTTCTTTAAATAAACCCAAATTAATTTTGTTAAATAAATATATTATGTAGTTGCCTAAGGCTTATATAATATACATAATATGACTTTCTATGAAGTTTCGTTAATTCATTTTCAAGTTAAGTACCAGATAAGTATGTTAGTATAAATAAATTAAATTAAATTACACTATAGTTTAATTTGAGCTTTTAAAGTCTATTTGAACTTATAAATAATATAAATAACACCCAACTGTCACATACATAGTCCTGACCCCACACTAAGATCGAGTCGTGTGTCGTGGGTATCAGGAACTACGAGAGACTTTCGGTCTCACAACAAGGCCCGAAACAAATATCTGTTTGGCTACACAAATATTTGGCTCGATGCAGAGATCGATCCTACGGCCTCAAGCTTCATAGCCGGCTACTCGACCGCTGAGCCACGGAGGCTGTCAATTTGTTTTTTGAATTATTTTGTTAGTAATATTCTGCATATAAACGTAAGTTATTTTAATGCAAATTTTAAATGTACCCGCCATGTTTAGATTTATGTTATACTTTATAAATAATTTTCTTTTTTATTATCACCGTAGTATGATAATAGGCAACCAGATGCAACCATTACTCAACATACTCAGTTAAGTTAAAAATATGATACAATAATAAGTTAAACAATGAAGTTTCCAGTTGGGTGTATTTGGTCAAATTAACACTGAAATACGATTGACGTATTCACGACGACTATAAATAAATGATAGCAGCATGGACGTAAAAAAAATATGGACGGAGCGCTAGGAACATTCAAAGTGAAGCAGGATTTTCGGCCCATTCGATCTACACGTAATGGCGGCGACTGATCGAATGAGCCGAAAAACCTGTTTCACTTTCAATCTTCCTGCCGCTCCGTCCATGTTTTTTTACGTCCGTGGATAGCAGTTATGATGAAGTTACAAAACATATTAGGAGAGGCCACAATTCGTATAAAGGTATTTCCAAAGTTGTGTAATGGTCACCGAAAAAAGATGACACACTTATACACAAATGAATATACATATGTTAATGAGTTTCAAACATGGCCTAGCCCCGGCCTGTGCGTCGAATACGCCCCACCTAATGTTTGGTCTTACCACGGACGTAGAAAAAAGTGGACATAGCGTTAGGTACATTGAAAGTGTAGTAGGGTTTTCTGCCGATCCGAGCTATCGATACGTAATGGCATGGCGGCAACTGAGTGTTAATGTGTACGTAGGCGGTAGGGCACTTTTGTAATGCGCGTTAGTGTGCGTGGGTTATCTGTGGCGTCCGTTTAACTATGGGCGAGACGGTGTCTTCTTTTTTATACGTCCGTGGGTCTTACCATCGGAATATTTTGAAATACTTATAAAATACAGTAAAAATAATATTATGATGAAACAATGAAACTAAAATTCAAACTGATTCACGGCCCGGACGTCACGACATCAGACTCGTCCAGAAAAAGCGATATTTTTATGTAATATGGCAATGTTTCATTCAGAACTAAATATTATCCTAGATTTTTCACCAAAAAACAAAAATACCGCAAAGCCAATAGACGAAAACAACCATTCATTACCATATGACTGACACTTTCGGATTCACGTATATAAATGAGACACATTTTAATTTTTTTTTAAAGCATTTAAGTATATACGAGTGGGATGTAGAAGTCGCTGAATGCAGGCCGCTTCCAACAGGTCAATCTGGAAATCTTTGGGGGAGGCCTATATCCAGCAGTGGACGTCCTATGGCTAATGATGATGATGATGATGATGAGTGGGATGGGGTTATTTCTCAACCACACGGCCACCACCACCGGCCACCACGGCTCACCAAATACGGCCTGGCGCATAAAGATCTTGTCTAACAGCGATAGCTCAGTTGGGAATGGTACGGACTGCCGAACCGAGTGTTGGAGGTTCGAGACCAACCCCAAAAAAAAGAGCACACACCTCTGACTTTTCTATGTTCTTTAAGAATTATCGCTTGCTATAACGGTGAAGGAAAACATCGTAAGGAAACCTGCATGCCCGAGAACTTCTCCACAAGAATTTCAATGGTATGTGAAGTCTACCAATCCACATTAGGCCAGCGTGGGAGACTAAGGCCTAAACCCTCTCCTTAGTTGAGGACGCCCGTGCCCAGCAGTGGGACAGTAATATTATAGAGCAGTAGTTCAACCATGAGTTTGTTGCACGTATTTACGTGAGCGAGGACGTAAAATATTTGTATGGAAAACGTCAGTTCCCCGCGTAACCGGTAGAGGCGATCGGGTGTTTGTCATACAAATATTTTACAGTGTCGCTAGTGAGTAATGTCAAAAAATATGGTTGGCCTACTGATATTATATTATTATTACATAAAGATCTAACGAGGAAAGTTACGTAACTGGAAAAAAATGTATTCCCAGGAACACAGCAATATTTTGCTATGACAGGAAACTGTTTATCGAACAGCCAATACTTTAGTGCTATTTTATGATATCATGCAGGATGTGTGATCCCGCCACGATGCAATAAAGACAGGGAGACACATAAAATATCAAATATTTAGTTTCATTCACAATATTATGACTACCTATTTTATTTTTCTTTCTACCTGCCCTTATCCCACCTTAATGTGGGGTCGGCGCAACACACTTTCTTCAAGCACGTTGTAGAGAGGATTTGGCTAAGTTTTTACGACCGGCTGCCTGGCTGACTTCAACCCCCTCTGAGTGATCCAGTCTCGGGCAAATTAAATTTGTTTGGCGACCTGGGAATTGAACCCAGGACCTCCCGGTCCACAGCCCATACATGCTGCCACTAGAACAAGGAGGCGGCTACTTTATTTACCCAAAAATATTTTAACTTGCACTAGACACAAGTTCAATAAAATTACAAGTATTTCAAAAATCACAAACTTTTTGGTACAAACAGCATCTAACCCATACAGCGTGGGTTTAGAGTGAAGTAATACAAGGTCAGTGACACAGACTTGGCATATTTGTTGCTCGTTGACATAAGACGTTGTCCGTTTTCGTGCGCTTTCTACGACTTGCGTTTAGGTCTGGTGTGTGCATGCGCATCGTGCATACGCTGTAATAGTTCCGTTCTTTTGATTTGTACTTGTGTTAAATGCACGCGACACGACACTTTAGGCAGGCAATAAACAATCCAGAATACTTTTTAATTTTTCAATTAGGAAGTCTTAGCTTTCAAATAATTAGCACACATATGCAATCAATTACCGATCGGCTTTTTCATTTAGATCAAAATTCAAAATAATAATTAATACAAATTCGTAAATTGGTACAGATAACATAACATAAGCTCACGCCAGTATCCCTAAAAGGGTAGGCAGAGGCGTACTAGCCAACTAGTGCACCCACATTTCGCCGAGCTTAGTTCCGTCCCAGATGTGATAGGGGAGCCTATCGCTATATCGGGCACAAATTTCAGACTCCGGGCTGATACTTAAAAATCCAATATCACTTTGCCCGACCCGGGGGTCGAACCTGAGACCTCAGGACGGTAGTCGTACCGAAATACAACCATGTCACCGAGGCAGTAAATTGTTAATAGATTTAATTAGACATTACTAATGACTGACCAATAGCATATTGATGTGTATAATGATAGAATTGATACGTCTAACTCTAAAACGGTAGAGACGCGTCGACATCCATGCATAGGGTTATTTGAGTTCGAAGGAAATGACGCCTCCGCAATGTGATAATCAAAATCAAAACTTTATATGAGTAATGTTTGTGTGAACCTCAAGTATTATTTAATATATATATAGCAGAACCCCATACATAATATTAGAGGATTTCTTTAATTTAGATTATAGACTTCCTAGAATTAATATCGTTACTTTGGTCATATTTCAATTTGATAACAGTTAGCCTTAGATTCACAAGTTTAAAAACTTAACAGACTGACTTCAGATCCGATCGTGACCAAATTTATATGGGACCATCCTTGAAATAAGCTCTATCGAACACAAAAATAATTTTGAAAATCGGTTCACATTCGGCGGAGATATCGCGTAACATTCATAAAAAACAGACGAATTGAGGACTCCTCCTTTTTGGAAGTCGATCGAAAAATTATCTGAATAATGATTTTATATAAAACATCTACAAGGTGGACCGACGACCTGATAAAGGTTGCAGGAAGTCGCTGGATGCAGGCCGCTTGCAACAGGTCGATCTGGAAATCTTTGGGGGAGGCCTATGTTCAGCAGTGGACGTCCTATGGCTGATGATGATGATGATGATAAAACATCTAGAGGTTTAGTTTATGTGATAATTTTTAACATCAAGTGAATCATAATTTCAAGTAGAGATAAAAATTAATACAACTTACGTAGGTGGGAAACAATGGAATATACGAAAACATCTATACATATTTATATGTAGCTGGCAGATCGTAAAATCGTATATTTAAACAAACATCCCAATAAAAAAGAAAACACGAATCGCATCGCGATCAGAAGACGGCAAAGGGATAAGAGTATTTTAAGGTAAGGGCTTTTGGAATAAGGGTAAAATTTGAAATTATTTCTAGATGTTTTGTAAATAGTTAATTTTATAGTATGACTGTGACACATACGTACTTGTGAATTCAGAAGTGGCATTGAATAAATGTAAATAGTTCACGACAAAATTTGGACATGTTTATCGGTTTAACTAGACAATGAGTATAAAATTATGTACCAAAAGTATTGTATATATCATCCTAGCCGATTTCGGGTTAAGTGACAAGGCATTCGTTTAGCATAACATATACTTAAATTTATAATTTCAAGGCAAATGTTTAGCCCTCATGTGACTAACGTACCTATCTTAGCTCTAAATATGCGAGCGCAAACGGGGCACATAAGGCTACCATCACTAAAGTTGTACTGAATTTTAGAAGGTGGTTTGGTTTTTAGTTGGTCACGTTTACTGTCAAGCTCACACCTTCTATTATTTTCAAACGCACACATTTTATCTTGAACATAGCATCTCCATTCAGGACGCTTTTCTGACAGAAGCTCCCATCGATGAGGTGCTATTCCGCATTTCTTCATGTGAAGTTTTTGAACATCTTTAAATCGTAAAAACTGACCTCCACTCTTTCTTTCGTTTACCTTCTTCGAGTTCAGAGAGAAACCAAAAGTATTAACAATGTAATGTATCTATTTATTAATAACTAGTAGTAGAGCTTGTTGCGAGAATGTATAGTTTTCTACAACATACTGCATGTTATTTAAGAAATTAATATTATCACATGGACATAAGATCACGTTTGTATCCCCAAAGCAGTAGGCAGAGGCGAACTAGCGAACTAGAAACCCATATTTCGCCGAGTTCATTTCCGTTCCAGGTGTGATAGGGGGAGCCTATCTTGCTTTATTAAGTTAGGCATTCATTAAGGCCATTACTTATAAAAATATTTAAGCGCTGCTTATTTTTAACCATAGGTTGTCCCTTTCATTTTTAAATAATGTAACGCAAGGAAAAAAGTGACAGGCTATTCATTGCGAAAAGATAATCGAAAATGTTTTATAAGTAAGGCCCTAAATGCTCAAAGAGAGCACTAATTAACCAAAGGTTGTGAATTTCCTAAACAGCACGTGACAACAGACTTTTTAACGGGAGTTCCAAAAAAGGTCCTCAATTCGTCTGTATTTTTTTATGTATGTTACGCGATAAATCCGCCAAATATGATTTTCTAAAATATTTTTGTGTTCGATAAAGCTTATTTTAAGGGTGGTCCCATATAAATTTGGTCACGATCGGATCAAGTTGAACGCCGGTCAGTTAAGTTTTTAAATTTGTGATTATCTATTAGTGTGACTGCCTCGGTGGCGTGGTGGTATTTCGGTACGACTACCGTCCTGAAGTCTCGGTTTCAATCCCCGGGTCGGGCAATTTGATATTGGATTTTTCCAAATCAGCTCAGAGTCTGGAATTTGTGCCCGATGTGGCGATAGGCTCGCCCCCTATCACATCTGGGACGGAACTAAGCTCGGCGAAATGTGGGTATTTAGTTCGCTAATGTGCCTCTGCCTACCCCTTCGGGGATACAGGCGTGAGCTTATGTTATGTTACCTATTAGTATGCAAACTTGTTTGATAGCCACTCTATAGTAAGTAATCACGGACGTAAAAAAAGATGGACGGAGCGCAAAGAACATTGAAAGTGAAGCACGGCTCATTCGATCAGTCGCCGCCATCACGTGTTGATAGATCGAAAGAGCCGAACACCCTGTTTCACTTTGAATGTTCCTTGCGCTCCGTCCATCTTTTTTTACGTCCGTGTAAGTAATATTACATTTCTTTGTTTGAATTCTGCGAATATTGTATGAACTCCCAAAATAATAAGGCCTTCGGACACGTGTTTGCAATGTTGCGGTTCTTGCGAGTTATTTTGAACAATTGCACACTATGAAAAATTTTTGACGCATACATTTTTTTACGTTCCTATTTAAAAAGCTTTTTTAAAACTGACTTTCTTTCTACCTGTCATGCCAACTTAATATCGCGTTGGCGCGACAAACTTTTCTAAGCATTTTGCAGAAAGGATTTGGCTTAGTTTTTATGACCGGCTGCCTACGTGACGTCAATCACCCTGGATTAAAACGATTTCAATACTGCAAAACCAATATCTGCATCAGCTACCGTAAGTTTTAATAGGTACGTTATTAATTGAAATAAAACTATTTTTACGGATTCTATCACGATTTGTCTTTGCAGTCTTCGTGGTCACGGGTCGGACTGCAAAGCCTTCGAAACGTCTTGCATAAAAATTAAAACAAATCGTGATAGAATCCGTAAAAATAGTTTTATTTCAATGTATAACATTCGCGTAAACTTAAGAAATCAGTAAGTACGTTATTTTTCATATTTTTACCAACCAAAAGTTGTGCTAATATTCAACCTAAACGAATTCTAAATCGAGTTCAAAGACATTTATAAACAGGAATTATCGATGTGATGTTTTATAAAAAAACTTACCAAAATGATCGAGGCTTAAATAAAACAAAATCCTACCAATAAAAGTAATCACGGATTTGTTTTTTTATAAACAACACCTATCAAGTGGCTTTGATCCAGGAAGTCCTGGGTTCTATTCCCAGAAGACCCCACCTTCTTCTAACACAATTTGCTAGATCCCATCACAGTTGCTGTCGAAGCAGCCCCTTTGCCTTCTCAATACAAATTGTAATATTAACACCAGACTCCTGACCGAGAGTCCGAAGATCTCCCACAGCATACCCTCGGTATACTAGTAAGCAGAGACTATCTCCTATTTAATTCTAGTCCCCAGCAATAGTTCAATAGGAGTTCTGAGTCTTCGAAAAGGCAGCTCTGTGTTCAGTCAAATGAATATATTTCTGGCTAGAGCGCCATAAGCGCCAGATATAAATTCAGGTGAAGCTGTAAAAGTAATTTTGCTAACAGCACAATTTCATTGGAAAAAGAAGTTTTGAAGTCGGTCCGTTAAGTTTTAAACTTGTGACTATTAAACTTTTTAACCGACTTCAAAAAAGGAGGAGGTTAACAATTCGTCGGAATCTTTTTTTTATGTATGTTCCCCGATTACTCGAAGACGCCTGGACCGATTCAAGAAACTTTTTTTTTAAAGGGTATATTCCCAGGTGGTCCCATTGGCACCAAGTCAGGATCTGATGATCTGATCTTAGAAAAACCGAAAGCAACTCTCAAATTTTATAGGGACCCATAGTGTGTTTTATATATTTCCTAAAACTATTCAGGTATTTGCGTCTGGTGCACATCAATGCATGTTGCTGAGCTGATGATGGGAAATATAAATCCTTAACTATTAGAAGTTGGTGGATAATTCTTTCAATATTACACTAAAAATAGATACATAGTAATTAAAGTTTAACAAAAACTGAAAACCGGTGCCTTTTCATTCAATCTGCTCCGGCCTCAGCAGCGACTCCAAAGAGAGTATGAAATTGTTGTTAATTTTTACTTTTAAAGTGTTCGCTTTTGAAGTCGGTTTTCAGTTTTATATTATTTAAACACTTACCAACTAAAGTGTATTTGATGAGGCACGGATGGCAGAGGTTGGTGATGGGCTGCCAGTGTTCATTGTTGACGACATCTGCCAGCTCCTCGGACTTGTTCGTGAGGAACAGGGCGAACTCCTTGAACGTGACGTCATTGCCTAATTCGAGTGATTCGTTCGTCGGGCTCTCTCGGAACGCTTTGATGATCCTGCGCCCGACCCGGTCCTGGCACAAAAAATACACGACTAATGAAACTGGTTCGAGTGGATGTGTTTTTGCTGTCATTTTTTGTGTCGACTTGTGTAATATTGAATGTTGATTTTGGGCTAAGATAATGTACATTTACAGAAAGAATTAAGTCTACAGTTGCATCACCAGTCCTAAACTCACATTAACTTTTCTGCGAAGGTCATAATTTGGCCCAACATTATCTATCTTTTCTTTCTTTCTACCTGCACTTATCCTACCTTAATGTGTGCGTAACACACTTTTTCAAGGATTTTTTTGATATGGCTATTATTTATGAACGGCTGCCTGCTTGACGTCAACCCCCTGTGATTGATCAGGTCCCGGGCAAATTAATTTAGAAAATGCGCTTTGCCCGACCTGGAAATCAAACCCAGGACCTCCCGGTCCACAGCCCATATATGCTGCTACTAGAGCAAAGAAGCTATATAATGCATATCACTTGCTAAATAACCTAATTACTTCGTGAGGAAGCTAAATGTATACTGAGGTCGCATTATAAATAATAAATAATATTAGCCCTGTAATATTACTGTCCCACGGCTGGGCACGGGCCTCCTCTACTAATGAGAGGGGTTAGGCCTTAGTCTACCACGCTGGCCTAATGCGGGTTGGTAGACTTCACATACCTTCGAATTTCCTGTGAAGAAATTCTCTGGTATGCAGGTTTCCTCACGATGTTTTCCTTCACCGTTATTGCAAGCGATATTTCACAATGATAATACACTTAACATAGAAAAGTCAGGGGTGTATGCTATTTTGTGGTTGGTCTCGAACCTCCGATACTTGTCTCGGTAGTCCGTACCATTCCCAACTGAGCTCGTATCGCTGCTTGAGGTCGTATTACAACATACAACATTATAAAGCTAACTAATCAAAGCGGAATGAATAATAATATTGCAATCTTTGCATAATGGTAGTGGCATAAAAAATAAATTACAGCAATCTACTATATCGATTAATCGCGAATGAATGGTTGAGTTGTAAATCAATTGCTTTATGACTTCAAAGCCGAGCGAAATTAATGTCATTGCGATTGTGATGATTTAGATAAGTACCTACAACGTGAGTTATAATATACATACATACATGCATACATAAGCTCACGCCTGTATCCCCGAAGGCGTAGGCAGAGGCGCACTAGCAAACTAGAACACCCACATTTCGCCGAGCTTAGTTCCGTCCCAGATGTGATAGGGGGCGAGCCTACATACATATATTATAATACACCTACACGAATATCAAAAGTAGTTCAGAACAACGACATTCAATAGTATATAGACGGGACAACAGTACAAAACTTGTGATCCAAAAGTTATGATCTAGTGGTCATAAGTCGCTGTTTATTAGAAATATACGCGCGCCACGTTGGCCAGCGAAATAATATTGAGAGAATAAACTTATCTTACGTGATTAACCATTCACAAAATATTCTAGGGTGTAAATTGTCACATTGTAATAAATAGTTGATGACGGTGCTGAAGTTTGAGATCAATTTTCTGTAATGATTTCTTAGGTTTACGTGAATGTTATTCATTGAAATTAAACTATTTTTACGGATTATATCACGATTTGGTTTTAATTTTTATGCCCGACGTTTCGAAAGTTTTGCAGCCTTCGTGGTCACGGGTCAGACTGTCTGACCCGTTTGACGAGTCTAAATCTATAATCCGTAAAAATAGTTTAATTTCAATAAATTTTTTGTATGGAAACTTGCTTGACAGCCCCTCTTTAGTTGGTAATATTAAATCTCTTTGGTTCAGAAGTAGTAATATGATCCAATAATTATATAATGAGTCTGCACTCTGCATTCGATCGATAAATCGATAATTAGGTATATGGAAGAATGTATAGTCTCAATGGTTCAGTGCCAACTTAGGTACTTGGTTGAGAAATGTGGGTTCCTGTGTCCAAATCCCAGGTTGGGCCCACATTTTGTGTTTCAAAGTTTCGATTCTAAAAATCACATATAATTTTCCCAGGTTTTAAATATCACAGTATGCTTGAAATAAAACTATTTTTACGGATTCTATCACGATTTGGTTTTTAATTTCTGACCCGTGACCACGAAGACTGCAAAGCCTTCGAAACGTCGGGAATAAAAATTAAAAACCAAATCGTGATAGAATCCGTAAAATAGTTTTATTTCAATGTATAACATTCGCGTAAACTTAAGAAATCAGTATCACAGTATGCTAATAACGATTCCTATCGCAGATTCCACCTGCCATTCCCAATGCCTTTTCCCTTCTTTTAAGGTAGAGGGGCATTAAAGTATTATGTATGCACTACTGGAGTCTTTTCTTTGCTTATTTTGGATGACGTGGGGGATGGGAGGGTCTGGATGATGATTATGTCAACAGTTTTTTTTTTTTTTTGCGGATTTTCTTTTAAACAGTCACGGGCGGCTCGGCCTCCGATGGCCCATACGCTTATGTAACATATATATGTATGTGCCGCCTGCGATGGGTAAAGAAACCATACCACATTGAAACATTCATGTACTACTGATTTCTTAAGTTTACGCGAATATTATACATTGAAATAAAACTATTTTTACGAATTCTATCACGATTAGGTTTTAATATTTATTATTCCCGACATTTCGAAGGCTTTGCAGTGTTCGTTGTCACGGGTCAGACTGAGGTGTCATTGACAAATGAAATAAAATGAATAATAAATATTAAAACCTAATCGTGATAGAATTCGTAAAAATAGTTTTATTTCAATGCATGTACTAATGTTTACGTAAGCATGGGAGGGGGGATGCAAGAGCTGTGCTTACTTTTGCTGTCGAGGGGTAAGGTGGGGTTAATAATTGTAAAAAATCTGTTTATGTAACACTTAATTGGCCCCACCACGGACCCATAACTTTCTTAGAGATTATTACCACAAAGTTCACTAGCTGATGTTTATACTCGTGATACACACATGGCCGTGAGACACAAATACCGAGACGAGTGTCGGAGGTTCGAGACCAACCCCAAAAAGGAGCATACACCGCTGACTTTTCTATGTTAAGTGTGTTTTCATTATGAAATATCGCTTGCTATAACGATGAAGAAAAACATCGTGAGGAAACCCGAGAATTTCTCCGCAAGAATTTCAAAGGTATGTGAAGTCTACCAACCCCGCATTAGTAGAAGAGGCCCGTGCCCAGCAGTGTGACAGTAATATTACATAACATAACATAACATAAGCTCACGCCTGTATCTCCGAAGCGGTAGGCAGTGGCGAACTAGCGAGCTAGAACACCTACATTTTGCCGAGCTTAGTTCCGTCCCAGATGTGAGAGGCGGCCTATAGCCATTTCGGGCACAAATTACAGATTCCGGGCTGATATGGCAAAATCCTATACCACTTTGCCCGACCCGGGGATCGAACCCGAGACTTCAAGACGGAAGTCGTATGGAAATACCACCATGCACCGAGGCAGTCCATAGTCCATATGATTAAGCTACAAATATTAATAAATTCACCATTAGCGTTATTTCCTATTCATAAAGGTGATTGAAGCAAATAAAAGCTCGATAAAGACGCTTAATGGCCGTCTATTTGTCATTTAACATCGTAAACTGAGGTCACGGTTGTATTATTTTATAGTTATTAACTTGAAAGAAACGCATTGTGGCGCTAGCGTCCCAAAGTCAAACATACGGTGGCAAATCGTCATGTATTTTGCAGGATTTTTTCTATTTAACAAAAAAAGTCCTCTAAGTTTATACTGCCTCGGTGGCGTGGTGGTATTTCGGTACGACTACGGTTCTGAGGTCTCGGGTTCGATCCCCGGGTCGGGCAGTGATATTGGATTTTTTCCATATCAGCCCGGAGTCTGGTATTTGTGCCCGATATGGCGATAGGCTCGCCCCCTATCACATCAGGGACGGAACTAAGCTCGGCGAAATGTGGGTGTTCTAGTTCACTAGTGCGCCTCTGCCTACCCCTTCGGGGATACAGGCGGGAGCTTATGTCTAAGTTTATAGGAAATACATATTTTATGAATGTTTACTCATAACTCTAAGAATGGTGAATTTGATTGATGTTTTTAGTCTAAAACAGGATTATTCTGATGGTCCGATATGTATAAAATTTGTTAAGATCTGATAAAGGAGTATGGACTAACTGCTTAACATACAACATCACAGATGAGACAATACGGTCATTGTATTGGAATTTATGTGCAGTAGCTGCATCTGCTAACAATAATAATTAAAAAGCACAAATATGAACACTTAAAAGTCAAAACAATAAATTTTTTGCTCTTTTTAGAGCCGGTGTAGGTATTTACTTATTTTGATCTGCATCGGCACCGGCACCGAAGTTTTGAAAAGCGATTAGTATAAATACATTTATGATTCAAGCCGGTTAAGAACACGGTGTAATTTGCACCATATATTGAAATTTGATGGACACCCTAGCGCCAACAAACAAAAACTGTTATTAATTACATAGATACGATTCAAGGCCTGCGGAATATTTTGGCTGTTTTTGTACGTAAACAAAATTGGGATAATCACAATGACTTTTGTTTGAGTTAATTTAATCGAAAGTTTGAGAGGTCACGATAAAATTAACTGGACTTTTTCGTTTCATACATGTTTACTTACATTATATGCATGTATAGTTTCTTTTTTAATAGACTCGGGTTTTTACATTATTTTATGACCACAAAAAACTGACCATTACCGAAATACTGAGCGCCTCATTAGTTAAGTGTTAGTTCTAGAATACCACTAGAATAATTTTTATTAAAATAAATTATTGCGTAAAGTCGAAAATATGTTGGCTGGTTGAATCAAATTATGCAAATTGAGATGGACAATTCCCATTGACACGACGCGACGATGTGGTTAAAAAAATACAAATAAAACGAAAATAATAAACGCACACCTTGATAGTATCTAGTTTATGCAGAATAGGGTTCTCAAACGATTTTTTTTTAAATAGAATAATAGAAATAGGAAATGAAGGATAGATTGTATTCTTTTTCCTAAAATTAATCAAAAGTTCAAAACTAAGTAGGTAAATAAGTTATACTTTGATAAAACTTCCCAACAAGCGAAATTAAAACGTAGTGCCAGACGATAGGGCCCTTTTTTAAATGCAAATACAATAGTAAACAAATTTTATATAACAAATAAAAATACTGAACTTTTCGCCGATAATAAAGGTCTTTAGAACTTTATGAGTGGTAGAGTCACGTTGTAGACGCTGTAGTAATGTCTACAGCAGGGATGAACCGGCTCGACCGGTTTGATACCACTGTCTCACAGAAAACCGACGTAAAGTGGCGGCTCGCTGTTGCGTTTCGTTCGGTGAGTGAGATGGGCCTAAGTCCCTCCTTCTTTTCCCACTCCCCATTTCCCACCTTTTCGGTTGGCAACGCATCCATGATACATTTGGTCTTAGGTGTCTATGGACGGTGGAGATCACTTACCATCAGGTGACCCACCTGCTCGTTTGCCAATGACTACTATAAAAAAAGATAATTTAAGTCAAAGAATTATCATGTCAAAAATGTCCTCAACTTTTATAAATCTTTGATTGTTATATTTTCCTTCGATTTAAAATAAGGTCAGTGAATTAATTTTAACCTTAATAATGAAATATTACAAGAAACTAAGTTGCTTAAGTTTCTTCAAAATGTAACTCATTACCATTTTACAAAGAGTGAAACTTATAGTAATCAACAAAGACTTCTATGTATTTACTAGACAAGCTGTTTCGAAGTAAAATTGTGGCACATGACAGCGAGTGTTTGACGTTTCACGGCTAAGGAAAAGAGCAGATTTCTATAGTGAGTTGAGGTCGATTAACAGAGACTTAGTGCGCACATTCTATGTACCAAACACCCAGTCTAGTAGTATGTATACATATAGAAGTCTTTGGTAATCAACATTTGTTTTGTATTGTTTTGTATAACGATGATGAAGATTATACTATGGTAAATAATCAACATAACATAAGCTCACGCCTGTATCCCCGAAGGGGCAGGCAGAGGTGCATTAGCGAACTAGAACACCCACATTTCGCAGCGCTTAGTTCCGTCCCAGATAAGATAGGAGGCGAGCCTATCGCCATATCGGGCACAAATTCCAGACTACGACTTGACATGGAAATATCCAATATCACTTTGCTGACCTGGGAATCGAACCCGATACCTCAGGACAGTATTCGTACCGAAATACAACCAAGCCACCGTGGCAGGTAAATAATCTTTTGAGTTTATTAAGTTGTAGCGAGTAATTTCAAGACTACTTCTGTAAGTTGTATTTATTTTTGTATATTACAATATTACTTTTTTTAATTTCTCACGATAACGTGTTTTGTTTTGGCTATATATTAGCGCATAATCTACATCTACTGACCAAATTACCATTTAATGAATAGTTAGAGCAGAATATATAATATAGGTATATCCATGGCCGTATAATCTATAAATCTAGATTGTTTTTTATAAACCCACGCTTATGATAGCTTTTAGGGGGTACATACAACTATTGCAACGAACTTATGTAACTTCATAGAAATATCATACATAATTACTCTACTCTACTCTTACTATATACGTAATTACTATAAGGCTCAATTGCACCACTATTATTAACCTAGAGTTAGTCCTAACCGCAAGTTAAGTTACATGTCATTCATACATTTTCTGTCAATTTAGCTTGCGGTTAGGACTAACTCTAGGTTAATAATAGTGGTGCAATTGAGCCTAAGTGTAACTTATCTTTATACCTACTGAATATTAGTTTCTTTACCTGACTACCTCTGCAGGAGAGTATTTTTTTTTACATTTCTTGATAAGAATAAACATGTAGGCGCAATAAACATGAAATATGTAATGGCCACATAAACCTGCCAAGTAAATATTTATCCACGGTCGATATAATTATTCCGCTCTGTTTAAGCTTTTACCTTTGTAGAATTATGTACCTCTAGTGTTGGTGATAAGATTCTATCAAACTACAAGGTACACCTAACTCAGTTTAACATAACATAAGCTCACGCCTGTATCCCCGAAGGAGTAGGCAGAGGCGCCCTAGCGAACTAGAAAACCCACATTTCGTCGAGTTTATTTCGGTCCCAGATGTGATAGGAGATATCGCCAACTCAGTTTAACGTTATTGATATTGGTACACGCCGTCGCCTTCTTGATTTATTGGCAGTGATATGGGCTGTGAACCGGGTGGTCCTGGATTTGATTCCCAGGTCGGTCGTGGTGTTTTTCTAACACTATTTTCCTGGGACTGGATCCCCCAGATAGAGTTTACGTCAGGCAGGCAGCCGGTCGTAAAAACTAAGCCTTACATTAAGGTGGGATAAGGGCAGGTAGAAAGAAACATATTGGTACACACCACACCCACACACCGATATAATATGTAATCCTGATTCCCCTTAGTTTAACCCAGGAACTACGAGAAACTTACGACGGTTCCACAACCGAGGCTGTATGGCTTCTTGTTATGGGGGGAAAATTATTTCACCACTGCCGCCTGGGGGAAGATGTAACGGTTATGTCGGCCGTCTTATGGCCCAACGCTATAATGCCCGGATGGTAAACATCTTGGCGACGATGGGCAGAGTCCCTAACACTATGTACACCCTATACCGGCAATACCGACTAAAATCCTCGGCGGTGGCCCTCCTCGACGCTTTAGGGACAATTCCGGGTTTCCTTAGGCGAGAAGGGCCCAGCCTTAGGCCTTGCAGCTCGTCTGAAGCTCTATGGTTAGAGAAATTGTTTAAAACAAAATTTGTTGCAAACGTGCTCTAAAGTTTTATAATAGATGTTAACATTATTGAAGCTATGGAAACCGAGATAATCGCGAACAACCGATTATTGTGACGTTTGACGTTGAATAAGTTATGGACGCAGACACGACATTTTATAAGACTGAGGCAACTTTTAAAACGCCCAATCATTCCGAGGTAAAACCCCTATATGCAGCATAGATGGGCCATCCACAGGGTAGACCTGGGTACAAATCCTGTCAGAAAAGCTGTTTTTTAACACAGTTTGCCGGTGACTGGATCTTCGATGGAGACTGATGTCACACCGATTGTAAAAAACTAAGATTCTGTAATTAATGGCCAAAGGCACACGGACGTTCAAGTCATTTATCTGTACGTTATTTTCGTCGTTTTTTATCAGTATACTTAATACATCGCAAAAAGTAGGTATTAATTTTAGTGAATAAAGACTCGTCGAGAAACAAGTTTTATGATTCTTAAATTCTTTGTGATAGAACATAGGTGTGGTGGGTACGCTAGTTCCTCAATGTCAAAAGATTCATAAACTAGTAATAAGAATAGCTAATATTCATAATTTATATGACTGTAAAGTTATCTTTATTCCTGACAGCCTCGAGCGGGCGAGAGCCGGCTGTGAAGCGAGAGGCCGCTGGTTCGATTCCCGCATTGAGACAAATGTGTGTGTGGTCCACAGATATTTGTTTCAAGTCTGGGTGTTGTGAGAACGAAAATGTCTCATAGTCTCTGATACCCATGATACAGGTTATACCTAGTGTGGGGTTAGGCTAGGTGTGTGACTGTTGGGTGTATTTATTTTATTACTAATGAATAAGTAATCTGGAAATTTATACTATTTTTTTTATACTAATCTGGAAATTTTCAAGAAGGCGACATGTTTCACTAACTTTGTTTTTTTGCCGTCACTGAAGATAAATTAAATTTTAATTGCATAGTGGCTGACGCCACTGCAGTGAAAGTGCATACGTTATGCCAATTAGACATGACAGCTGCAATTTCTATTCAACTCTTCGAATTTAACCAATTACTGATGCAAATAATAAATCGAACATTCATTGATTCAATATTTTGCAGCAAAATATCTGTTAGATTACGACTGCCTCGGTGGCTGTATTTCGGTACGACTACCGTCCTGAGATCTCTGGTTCGATCCCCGGGTCGGGCAAAGTGATATTGGATTTTTCCATATCAGCCTGGAGTCTGGAATTTGTGCCCGATATGGCGATAGGCTCGCCTCCTATCACATCTGGGACGGAACTAAGCTCGGCGAAACGTGGGTGTTCTAGTTCGCTAGGGCGCCTCTGCCTACCCCTTCGGAGATATATGCGTGAGCTTATGTTATGTATCTGTTAGGTGGATAATTGATTATTAATTCTAAGCAAAATATTATTGTATTTATCATAAATAATCACAAGTTTAAAAACGTAATAGACTGAGTTCAAAACCTAACCGTTCATGACCAAATTTATATGAGACCATCCTTGAAATAACCTCTATCAAACACAACAAGAGGCTTTAAAATCAGTCCATATCTGGTGAAGATATCGGGGTACATAAAAAACTATATACAGACGAATTAAGCACCTTTTTTGGAGTCATTCAAAATAACATAAATAAAATATCTTCTTTCATTATTTAAAAAAGTATGGTCTTAAAGGTTGATGATTTTGCCAACAACAGTGTTAACATACATACATAAGTAAGCTCACGCCTGTATCCCCGAAGGGGTAGGCAGAGGTACACTAGCGAACTAGAACACCCACATTTCGCCGAGCTTAGTTCCGTCCTAGATGTGATAGGGAGCGAGCCTATCGAGCTATCGCCATATCGGGCACAAATTCCAGACTCCGAGCTGATATGGAAAAATCCATATCCAACAGTGTTAAATAAATCCTAATATTATACTATAATTGGGTACTTGACTAGGTTTTTTATATTGATTTTATACTAAATTCAAGGCATCTAAAACGTAACATTGAAAGAAATATTGAAATACTCCCAAAAATAAAAAAGTTACATGCCTTTATAGTTTGGTGTAACCTTAAAACAGCGGGAAAGAGAAGTATCAGTAAAATCACGTCACGGCCATAACGGCGCTTGCGTTGGAAAGGGACAGCAAGATATCCCTACTACGCCCCCACTCTTGCTCATTGCAGAATTTAAAATATGAATTACTGACTAGTTTTTCAACCAATTTCGATGCGGTTTTTAGATAAGGGTTTCTTTTTTAGTTTATTTGCTATTACATATAAAAATTTGTATAAAATTAAACATAGTCAAATACCCAATTATTTCTGTTATGTGGCAGAAATAGGTGCTATTTTAATACATACCTGAAAATACTTAGCACTTTGAGTTTCCCCCTCCAATTTATTCCTAAATGCAGACAGCAGTCTCTCAAACGGATTCCTCACTATTATCATCTTATGATAATTCTCTAGCATTTCATCTCTTTCTGGTTTAGCAAATGTGCTTAGGTTCCGGAACATTCCAGGTGTATGTGCCAAACTGGCTGGTATTGATAGAACATCTGTGTCATTCCACTTGCCGGCCAGTATCATGAGGATTCTTTTCCAGTTGGTACAGGCCACCTGGAGAAAATAATAATCACAAGTTTAAAAACTTAACTGGCCGACTTCCAACTTGATCCGATGAAGACCATTTACATGGGACCACCCTTGAAACAAACTCTATCGAACACAAGAAGAATTTTGAAAATCGGTCTCCATTTGGCGAAGTAATTGCGTAACATGTATAAAAAAAAATACAGACGAATTGAGGACCTACACTTTTTTGGAACTCGGTCGAAAATACACCTAATATTCCAGTAACTAGCTTAATTTTTGAAATTCTGATAGCTTAGTTTAGTTGTTTGCAATTTCATTGAAATAAAACTATTTTTACGGATTCTATCACAATTTGGTATTAATTTTTATTCCCTACGTTTTGAAGGCTTTGCAGTCTTCGTGGTCACGGGTTGGAAAATCCAGCCTGTGACCACGAAGCCTATGAGATCCCGCCTATCGTGATAGAATCCGTAAAAATAGTTTTATTTCAATGAATAGCGTTTGTGTAAACTTAAGAAATCAGTATGGTTACAACTTCAACATTTTGCACTAAAAATCAACTAAGATCAAATAGTGTACAGGCATAGAGTATTTGGTTGGTCCTAATATTGAAAATGGAAAGCAACATAATAAGAAATTGAATGAACAAATCCAGCAAGACCCAATTCAAAATACTTTTAAAAATATTTATTTTAGTCAGCTATCCTCATACTTCATGCAATTATTTTTTCCAAAGTTGAGTTAATTCAATAGCTCATTTAATATGAACATTATTAAAAAAGCTGGAGTAGTGTTCCAAAAATATACACCAGAAGGGTGACCACCACCTCTCATAGCAATATTATTATAATCTTACTCGTACCAATTCCCATACAAAAAACATAGACTATAATAATACTGCTGTAAGAGGTGGTGGTAACCCTTATTTTTATGTACCCTATTTTTAATGTTATTATAGTTATTATTACTTTGACCAATTGCATTTTTTTTTTATTAAAATGGTTTATATCACAACATAGTTTACAAGAGTAGACATTTTATTTATATTTTATTAATTCTATTATGATACAATATTATCTCATAAGTTTACCAGAATAAATATTTACAACATAAGCTATATTGGACAGAAGTAAGCTCGGCGAAATATGGGTGTTCTAGTTCGTTAGTACGCCTCTGCCTACCCTTTCGGGGATACAGGCGTGAGCTTTTAAAATGTGTGTATAAAATATATGATAAACTATATTAATAGGTACCTACCAAACTTAAGTATATCCTTGATATTATATCCATTAGCGCGACCGTTTTACCGCAATTTTTAATAATTGAGCCAAAGAAAATTAGGTAGGTACATCCCCAGAAATCAACAAAATATTTTACGTTAAGTGATCTTCCAAACCAGTTTGCCTTTACTCACCTTTGGCACATAGCAGTAAAGTAACTTGCGGTTGTCGTCCACCAAAATATGCTCGAGTTGGTTCGGGTTCAACTCATCAAGCCCGGATTTCGGAGGAAACCGCCTGCATGTTTCTTGTATAAGCTCTTGTCGAGCCAAGTTCAAGGACTGGGTCAACTCCAAAGAATGTTCGTTCACCTCATTATCACTCACATCACCATGCACGAACAACAAAAGGTTCAACAACAACACCAATCTCACGTCCGCGACGTGCATCTTCCACACAAAAAAAACAAACCCACCAACAAAAACTTTCTTTCGGAACTTTAACCTGCAGTTTTAAATGTAGGACAGGCACTGTATTGCATTGTTCTCGCTTGCAAAGTCACATTATTAAAAGTGTATCGAAAAACCGTTTGAGTTTCAGTTATAGCATTGCTTTTTGTGGCGATAATTTAATTAGAAAACTTATTTTTATCGAGCTTTTTTTGTAACATTAAACGCATACACCACTATTCATAATATTAGCGCGACTGAATGAGATTGAATGAATGAGCTATCACGAATGAAAATGAGGTGATTTTCAACCAGCCAATCACAAAGTATAGAACTGGAAGAGCGAATGAATGAAATATACGGTTTAAAAATGTTGTATCGAACATTGATCAACTGATGCGTTCAGTAATGGACACCTCCATTGATGAGCTAGATTTCAAATCTTTACCTTAAAACAGGAACCAAAATTACTGGTATTTTCCATGAGTAACATCAGTTTATTACAGACAAAAGACCGCCTGTCCTTGGTCCTTGGCAGTATAAATGGTCTATGGACTGGAAGTTCCAAGTTTGAATCCCAGGTTGGGCACTGCTGTTTTATATAATGCGAACGCGATTTGAGTACGAACAAAGATTTTCCCAGAGAAGGTTGGCCAGTAAATCGTAAAAATACAAAGATAATATTTTAGTCAATAATCTATCACGCTTCAAAGATTGTATTGTGCTGAACCCACATTGGAATGGAATAATAGCATGTGGAAACATTTTGATGAACAAAACTCAATATATCCATTATTGGTGCAAACATCGTCATAAAAGTTGTTACCTTATCAAAGTTAGTATAAAAGTTCGTGTAATGACATCCGTAAATAAAAACAAAGACAATTTTTTATTTAAAGTATGTTTTTATTTATTCAATTATTTTATTTTTGTTTTGTTTCACTTCACTCCTAGCCGTTCTGGAACATTACTCTGTAACAAAAAGGTAAACAAGTAACTTACGCTATACAATTATTTTGTTCTGTCCTGGATTCAATTCTCAAATCGGGAAAAGAGATTTTTCTAAATTGATTCTCCCAAGACTGGATCACTCAGAGGGGGTTGACGTCAGGCAGACAGCCAGTCGTTAAAAGTAAGCCGGTAAATATGCTTAAAAAAGCGCGTTGCGCCGACAGTGATTAAAGTGGGTTATGGGCAGGTAGAAACAAGCAAGTTCTTACCCTAAGATGCTGAATATAGCAAACTTGATGATATTGATGTATCAGGGCGAATGCTTCTTCAGCCACTTCTAATTGATTATGTTGCCAGGCTAATACCGCAAGACAAGCCCAAAGGGTTTCATCCTCAACTGTACGACAAAGCTGCAAAAAATGGTGACAAATTAATTCAAATATTAAACATTAAACAATAATCTAGGCTGATAACCTAACTACATAATAAGTAGTAGTTTTTTTTCTCCTAATTCACCTTTTTAACACAACAATTTTCATTACTGCATCAATGTGGACTTACACGATATTTGATCTAAAGCCGCGTCTATGAAATTTCGCCGTCTCCTGCTCACGGAACAATGAACCATAGACAAAAATATCGTGTTTGTGCAATGCTTTAAGTGCAGGAGACGGGGCTTTCAAATTACTAGATAAGCATGAGGGGTATTAGTAATGTTACCTGTACTGCAGATTGCCAAATATTGCCAGCAATGTGCTTAAGAAGTTTTTCGGGAAATACAGCAATCGATAGGTGCAACACAGAACCATTGCCACGACAAATGCGCGCTACGCCATCTTCTACACTCAAAACTATAGGATTTCTGCCCAAGTCCCTAAAACATCAACATATTTATCATCATCCTAGTGGGAATGAGATGCGATAAAAATTAGCTATGATGTAAAAATGTATAATAGCATTGTACAACAAGGTTAAATATTTGTTTAGTTTTTAACCCACTTCAGTATATGAAATACACACAGTTTGCAATATTACCATACTCTCAATAAAAACCTGATGTAAATTGGCAAATCGCTGTTGAATTTCATATGACAAGCGGGATTTTTGGAGGGCAAATACCCTTAAATACCCTTATTCCTTCCCCGCTTTTTCACAGCATGCTGTGAATTGTAGGAACTTAACAAGAAATTGTAAAGTTTATTGCGACTTATTACAGCAGTTATCGTTATCTATTGGAATTTTAAGCTAGAACTTTTTTCTTTCTGCCTGGCGTTATGTCCGCCTTCTTACTTAAATGCTTCCACTTCGCCTGATCTTGAGCATCATCCGTAGTGAGACCATTGGCTCTCTTAATTTCCTCCAGAACGTCCAGTCAGCGCTTTTTGGGCTGTTCATGGGAACACACCCTTGCTAAGATCTGGGCCAGACACCTGCGGCCGATGTACTGCTGTGCTTTCCTCACAACGTGGCCATACCATCTCAAGCGACATTTCTGCAGTTTTAAGCTAGAACTTCACTAAATAAATGTACAATGACCTGAATACACTTACATGACCTCTTTACTAACTGTCGTGAGAGTTAGCCAATCGGGTTGTGAAGCAGCTCTAGGACAGCACCATGCAACAACAGAACTTGCACGTAAACCAACCAGCAGTTCTGTTTCAGAACTCCACGCAATGCTGAGGATTTGGGATCCTGTCATTGGAATTCATCAATATTATGAAACAATCAAGGGTTTCTCAGATGCAAGAAATGATTTTCTAGTAGATATCATGGCAAAATTACTAACATTATGGGACATGACTTATCAGGACAATCTGCTAGCGTTAGATTACTTTACACTTCAAGCGGTCAATATATTCGTTACATATAACATTAATTATTTTTATTTACTAAAGTTTTATTCCATAAAACGTTCAGAGCAAATAACTGCTTATTTAAGTAAACGTACCTAACTTCACAAATTTTGGTTTGCTATCCTTCACTGTAACAACGTACAAATCTCTATTGTAATCCAATAAAGCTAGTTGTCTTTCATTCACTGGTCCAGTTTGACTGAGTGCTATCATTGATACAGTCATCTTGTGTGTTAGTTTAGTTACAGGATTGTCAGTGGAGCTGCGGACTATCAAACCAGTTGGAAGGTCGAATACATGAATCACTGGTGGAACAAAAATTAGTAATAATAGTAAAACCGAATGACTGTTCACTAAATATACTATAGTGGAATAAGTTTGTACAGTAATTTGCTCTTCTTGAGATATTTCTTGATTGATAAATCTTGCTTATAACTTTTTTCAGCTATTTGTTATTGTATGTTTGAACCGTTAAAGATCGAACTTTGCTAATCTAGATCTACTATTAAAATGGCCGAGCAGATTAATATCAAGATTATTATGCATTATGATTATGTGGACAGTAGCATCAAACAAAGAGTCTAAGACAGTAGTGTATACTAACATTTTCGATCAGATTGATCTATAGCAGCTAGTGCATCTGGTCCCAATGAGACAGCGGCTCTGCCGAGAGTTTCTGGGCGCACTCCAATACGTGGGCTGGCTAACAACCGGCCCATGTAGCTGTATACCGATAACCCTGCCCTTTCTATCACACAGAGGCATCTGCAATTGAAATAATAGTGTCAACTGTCAATATGCTATTTTAAACAAACTAAAATAAACTTTCAAACTCCTTTCGGGAATAAAATAACTTTGGATTAGTTCAAACACTTTAAAATAAAACTATTTTATACGGATTCTATCAAGATTTGTTTTTATTTTTAGGCCCGACGTTCGAAGGCTTTGTAGCCTTTGTGATCACGGATCGGACTTTAGTTTAATACAAACCTAGTACTTTAACCTAATACTTTAGTTTTAAGATCTTGAAAATGGTTATTATTTGAATTCCAGTAAGTTTTACTCTTGGATTATATTTGGCAACCGTTATAACCAGACCATTATCATTTACCTCTCAGAGAGCAGTATCATGCTGATAGTACCGTCCTTCAAATCGAACGTAACCGGGGTATTCCAAGAAGTCAGTTTATGTATGAAGCACTGTTTCACAGTAGCAATCACCAGGTGGTTGAACCCCAATGCGATCTGTATGACCCGATCCGGATAATCGAGTTTGTCGTTCTGTTCGGTCACCATATCTTTAATTGATATCACTTTACGTCCAATTTGGGTACAAGAGAAGTTTTTCCACGTGTATTCTCTAAAAATAAAATGATTATTTCACTATGAAAAATTTTTGGTCAAATATAGAGACGTAAAGGATCAAAACGACAGAACTTTAATAATTTCATAAAGTCAAGGCTTATCGAAGATAAGTTTATGTGACTATACAGTTCTGTATCCATGTACCGTAAGTACTGTAACCATATTGTTTTTTATTTATTTCAACGAGTTACCACCAATTCTTAGTACCTACATACATTATTCATATCAAAGATTAAGCATGATTAACCTTTACCTGTCAATAATATGTGCAAACAGCACTTGTCCGTTAGCGCAAGCAGCCGCCAACTGCGTGCCGTCTGAAGACCATGCGATATCATAAACGCTTCCAGTTGAAGGACGGTCCAGGCAATGGGACCACTGTATTACGTTAAAGTATTATTATATTGTAACAGAGACATTAAACAGTATAGTAATAGATCGGGCATCGCCACAAAACTCGTGAGCCTTAACTTTTGACCAAGTGGTCATTCATTAGTCACCTGTCACATAATACAGCATAGAGTAACTTGAATATATTGGTACAGTACAGTTTGATTCATCTATGCGGCAGGACGTAGACTTGTTGCAAGAAATAAATTATTTTCAAAAAAAAAATATAAAATAAATTATTATCGTCGAGTTGAGCAATACGATCTGAATATTTTTGCTACTCTACGAGAGACGGCGTTAATGACGTTTGAGATCAAACTTTTCGTATAGTGACTGGCTTGATAACCTCTCTATGAATGTAGTATTAAATCTCATTGTATTGCAAGTAACGCAATAGTCATAATAAACAAAAGAATAATTCTTTCTTACCCCATTAGCGTTACAGAGTCTTATCAAACTGTAACTGCCAATAATGAACATGTCGCCAGCTGGAGACCAACTTACGCTGGTTATTGGCTGGTCGTGTTTCACGCTCACTGATATTTGTTGGCCAAACGTATCCCAAATCTACAAACCATCAAAAATATAAGTACACACGAGCAATCGGACTGCATGATCACCATCACGATCTGTATCTGGATAAGGTTAATTCATACATTTTTAGTCGCTTTCAAAGGCAAACGAGCAGGCGGCGAGGATGGTAAATAGTTACCGTTGCTTATAGACGTCACTCGTCAGTAATGATGAAAGCAAGCCTCTGTCTGCCGTGAGAAGGGAAGCAATAAGGAATTGTTCAAGTCTCGGGGTATTGAGTGATCTGATAATACAGGAGAGGACAGCTTTATAGTATCATTATCTTAGCTAATGTCATAAAATAAAAGAATAAAATATAGGACCCAGAAAAGGGAAAATATTGAATGAGAGTGCTTTAGTACAGAATTATTTACCTTACAAAATCCATCTTCAGCTCCGGATATAATCAAGTTATTATTAGCATTCCAAGCAACGCACAGAATAAGACCTTCGTGAGCTTTCCACTATAAAAAAATGTATAGTGAAATGAATATAGTCATTAGCAGTTCAGTAGAATATCTTTATTTTATAGCAGATATGAAGACTAAAAAGTCATTTACCTTGGTTACTTTATTGCTCGAATTTAGTTGTTTTATAACGAGAAAGTTCTCTCTTGTGTACAATATAGCACCGCTATCTGGACTCCACACTGCGTCGAAACAAGGTACATCGGATTGAACGAGGGTTGATCGGAGGAGTCCGTTTCGAGACCATACTTTTACGAAACCGTCCTCTCCGGCTAAGAATAAAATATAAATAAGCAACATCTAACTGTCGTACATATCCTGAGTCCTGGCTTTACATTAAGTTTTAAGATTTGTGTCGTGGGAGTTAGGAACTACGAGAAACTTCGGTCTCACAAAACTCAGGATTTTGTCTCGGTGTGGGGATTGAATCTACGGCCTCTTGGTAACAGCTGGCTGTTCAGTTTCACACAGTTCAGTTGCACAGACGATACTTAATATAAATGATCAACAAAGTATAATTATTTGACAAAAATAACAGCTTCTTTTTATGTCGATGTTTTTAATAATTCCTACTTGCATGCTTACCAGACAGTAAACCAGCACCATCTGGACTCCATTGAGAGGTTAAGCAGGCACCTTGATGTGCATTTACTGACTTTTCAATGCGCCCATTATGATTAACTATATGAAATCTGGAAAAAGTTTATCAAAATCTCCGTGAATAAAGTTAAAGGATTCTTCCTTGTGTAAATTGTTGAGAGCCTTATGGTCGCTTGGATGACTTAAAAAAGTGTGATAATACCTGAAGATTACTTACTTGCCATCAGCAGTCGAGATAAGTATCACATCGTGCTGATGCTTACTACCGCTGACATTCGTCTTGGGAAACAAATGCATGCCAGTCGGATAAAAATCATCAGAAAACGTCGTGACCGTCATACACTCGTTGTTGACCAGATTCCATTTGAGGAGTTTGTGGTCATCTCTGAAAATTGAAATTAGAAAGTGTCTCTGAAAATATACTAATATAGGAACTGAACCTACCTGCGGCGGGTACCATCTCATAATGAATATTCGTAATCGTTATAAATTCAAGCATCTTGAGTTAAGTCGTGGTCTCACGACATTGATAACAATCATGACTGGCCGTTGTGGACTAATATAACTGAATTTTTATAATTACAATATATTTACAATAATAGAGCTACTATAAAGAGACACAGTAATAATTCGTGATCATCATGATCAGCCAGACAACGACCACTACAGAAGATAGGCTTCCTACAAAGATTACCAGATCCACGTGTTGGAAGCTACATCAACTATGAAAATTCTGTAAAATCTTTACCCGCAAGAAAACACATCTTCTGTGTTATTCCAACTGACACACACAACTACTCCCACATGCTTAGATTCTTTGAACGAAGATATTTTCAATTTCATGATCGTCCTTACAACAAATTAGACGATAATCTTAACAATATTAAAAGTCAGCTAGTTAACTTTAGCTGGAACTCATTTTATTATCACAGTTTTTTGCAATTTCTTTTGTATACAATTTTTGGTAACTATGGAAACTGTGACAATACTATTTTTATTTGAATTTGCCGCCAACAATCTAATATTTTTTCACATATTTGTATTGGTTATAATTTTCTGTTCAATTTTATGTAATACACATATTTATATTTTGATAGAAATTAAGTAATATTATCCATTTTAAAATGGTGAGCATTATTTGTTTTTGCAAAAAGGATGTATCGTTTTATTATATTCTGTGGTTTAGTCCTCACTCTTTAATCCGTATCCGGTTGTCACCGTCAACAAATTGCCAATTAGTGGGATATTCTTGAAATTTCGGGTAATATTATTTTAACAGGGAAATTGTGGGGATTTTAATGGTTTGTCATTTGTTGACAATAAACCGCGCTCGGTGTCACGAAGGATCATCAATATCCAAAAGAACTAAGAATGTGTCAAACATGTATGTTTATTCTTAGAAAATGACCAAAAGGATAGAAATATGGCATTTAAATTTAAAATCCTGGCTTGTGTTGTTGGTTCACAACTAGAATACTTATTAGATTTATCTTTTCTTTCTACCTGCTATTATCCCACTTTAATGTGGGGTCGGCGCAACACACTTTTTCAAGCATATTGCAAAGAGGATTTGGCTTAGTTTTTACGACCGGGCGCCTGCCTGACGTCAACCCTCTATGAGGGATCCAGTCCCGGGCAAATTAAATTAGAAAATTTACTTCGCCCGACCTGGGAATCGAACCCAGGACCTTCCGGTCTACAGCCCATACATGCTGCCACTAGACCAGGGAGGCGACACTTATTAGATCTATCTATACTATCTTTTTAGAAACCTACACTTTTTTTTTGTAAAATGTGGTAATTTGACATTCATTTTTAGAGAAATTGTAGAAATACCATTGGCAATACAGAACGTTAACTGTCATCTGTCACTTGTCACTTACTGTCAGTGGTGTTTCTCATATTCTCACATGTTCTCATTTTGCGGTTTCTAAATATTATTTTTGCGCAAAAACCTTTAAAAAAACGATTACAATACCCTTATACTCGAAAATGTCCGACGTTCCAGACCTCAGTAGTGACGAGGAAAATTTCGAAGAAGAAGAATGGCAAGAAATGGAAACCAGCGACACGATGGTAACTTGCTTATTTTGCACCAACGTTTTACCATCAGTTGAGGAAGGCTTCAGTCACTGTGAGTCCGCACACAATTTCGTCTTAAACATTTTGAAGCTCAAATTCAACATGGACTGCTATTCTTACATAAAAATGATAAACTACATAAAAAGTAACAAACCAGCACCAGAGAAAATTATGAGCGCAAAAGAACCTCTTTGGAGTGACGATAAGTATTTAAAACCTGTCGACAACGATGAATGGTTGATGTATGACTTCGAATCACTGACCGATAAACCCAGTTCACCTAAAACCTACCATGCTAATGTGGAAAATGGGCTTGTGACATTATCTCAGGCACATTTCATAGAGCTTCAAAGGACAATACAAACATTGTCGGAGCAGCTGAATGAGTGTAAGACACATCTGCAGATTGCTAAAGAAAATGACGGCAAAATGAAGGAGACAATGAAGAATTTCATTGAAGGAGGCAACATTAATTGTACTGAAGAAGTTGCTAACTGTGTGTCAAAAGTTCCACTGGAAGATGACGAAGGATACTTCAACACTTATGCCCACTTTAGCATACATTATGAAATGCTTTCAGACAAAGTCCGTACAGAATCTTACCGTAATGCCATTCTTAATAACAAAGAAACATTAAAGGGTAAGACTGTTCTAGATCTTGGATGTGGTACAGGCATTCTATCAATGTTCTCAGCTACAGCAGGTGCTAAGAAAGTCTATGCCCTCGACCAATCAGAAATTGTGTATCATGCAATGGACATTATTAGGGAAAACAACTTACATGATGTGATAACAGTTGTTAAAGGAAGGTTAGAAGACACAAAACTGGAGGAGAAAGTTGATATTATAGTGTCCGAATGGATGGGATATTTTCTTTTATTTGAGGGAATGTTGGACAGTGTGATTTATGCAAGAGATAACTATCTCAACCCAGGTGGTTTATTATTACCGAATAGATGTAATATTAGTCTTGTAGCGAGTGGGGATACCGAAGCTCACAAGCATTTAATAGACTTTTGGTCTGATGTGTATGGTTATAAAATGAATTGTATGAAATCTGAAGTAGTAAGAGAGGGTACGGTTGACATTGTTGCATCAAAACATATAATCTCAGAACCGTGTGTTGTCAGCGAAATAGATATTAATAGTTGCACTACTGATGTTATGAACTTCACTTCTGATTTTAAATTGAATATTACTAAAGATGGATGTATATCTGCATTGGTAGGGTATTTTGACACATTTTTCGATCTGCCAAATAAAGTATCATTTTCTACCGGGCCACATTCCACTCCTACTCATTGGAAGCAAACCGTATTTTACTTTTTGGATTGTAAGGAAGTGAAAAAAGGTGACATAGTAGAGGGCACAATTATTTGTAATAGACAAAAAGCTGATGTGAGGGCTCTCTCTGTACAAATTAATGTATTCGGAAAAACTCATAAGTACAGCCTAAGTTGATTGAATTATAGATTTAAGTTTAGGGATATTAAGGTTTAAGTTTCTGTGTGCTGTGGTTATATTTAAGCAGTGCCTTTAGTATTGACAAGCTTTTGCCGATAGCTTCGTAACTTAAGGCTTTTATGTAAAATATATTAATGGAATTATCATAAAACTTTTGCCAAAATGTCCAACATTCTGTATTATTGTATGTTAACATTTACCATATATGGTAGTGATAATGATGTAAAAATATAAAAGGTGACATAGTTAAGTCAAAATATATATATGTCGGAGAAGCACCAACCCCTTCGACATCGTCGTTAGTGGTTACGGGTCCCGTGGGCGGCATCAGGGTTAAATGCGAGCACAAAACAACATAAATTCCGCTAATTAACTTTTATTTTAATTATGTCGGTTTAACAAGTTGAGCAGCAGGTTCGCGACACCTATCTTTGACTTTGCTCTCACTCCGGTATGCCACGATTGACTGAGCTCCTCATCGTGCACACCGAGTATAAGTTAAGATGGCGCCACGACCCCACTAGAGGCCTTTCCTCTGCTCTTATTGTTTTACAACATTTAAGAGAGTGATAAATCAAATAACAATTTATTAAGATTTAACAAATCATTTCTGCTAATAATTGATATCTCTTTATAATAACAAACTTAAAGTTGTACTATTACTTCCGATGACAAAATGTTTACTTTTACACAGTATCAAAATCTAATAATTCGAATGGAATTAAATTAGCATTTTACATAGTATTTCTAGCCAACGAGAGTTGATATCTCATAATTACAATAAAATAACCTTGTTCTTACTATAGTTCCTGTGACATTGATTTATTTCCTGTAGTGAAATAAAAGATTCTAGACAGACTTAATATTTCATAAATCAAATAGAATTAAATAGTGATTTAAGATCGCTTTAAATAAATAAATTATAATCCTATAATTTATCTTAGCATTTACTTTAAGTTTGACTACCTACTTCCTGCCACAAAAAGTTAGATTCGATACCATTTTCAGCTGCAATTAATCAAAGTATACTAAATGAAGATTTACCTAGGTATGAGATTAAGACCTTAATTAGGCTATCAAATGATCACAATAATTGCGTTTAGACAAACAACAAATAACTTGACTCAGGCTACTTCCTCCGTCACGGCCTTCCTGACTTTTCACACGTCCTCGTGTGATGTTGAGGGACGAGCGTCATCGTTATCTGCAAAGAGAGAAACCAAAATATTTTGAATAACATAGTTCGGCCGCTCCTGACCAGAAATGAGATCACAGTGTATTTGACTAACACGGTTCTTTTACAGCCACCTCGCCGTTCTAATGTCTAAGCGGTCACCTCGCCTGCTTATTCGATCTACCAAACACCATCTGCATGGCCAATATAGGCAAACCGCCAATCTCAATACTAACAGCCAACACGCCCATTTAAACAAGTCAAACAAAATCTTAATGTTCATAACTCAGATTTAGCTGCCATACTTATTATTCACATTTGTCAAATGCATGAGAGATTTGTACGTAAAGATTGTCTTACCATCACTGTTATCTGTCAAACATGGATCCAGTTCAGTGGGAACATATGATCGAGGAAAGGGACGTAACCGCTCCCTCGAATACTTGTATTTGCGATTGGAATTCAAATTTTTAAGATGATACCTGTCACCGTCGAGTATTTCAACTATCTCGTAAGGACCTTTGTATTTAGGATCCAATTTGGTTTGATTCCGTTCATGATTTTCAATTAAAACATAGTCTCCTACAGAAAATGAAGTTACTTTAGCCTTGTTTTTATCAAACCTCGCTTTATCGAGACATGCGTTACTCTTTATTAATCTTTCTGCCTGTTCTCTAATTTGTTATATATCTACTTCGATCTCATCATTGTCTATAGTTAATAAACTTAGGGGTCGGGCTACTCTACCTATTAGTAATTCTAGTGGACTAGCCTTAGTTACTCTATGAATCGTGCTATTTATAGACAGCTGAACATCATTTAGAGCGTCCTGCCAAGACATATTTGGACTTATTTCTACAACCGTTAACATATTTTTCAGCGTACTCATTATCCGCTCTACTTGACCATTAGCGCGACAAGAACCAGTAGCTATTAAATGTAATTGAATATTGTGACTAGTACAAAAATATTTGAAATCTTTATTTGCGAAGCATCTACCTTGATCAGTTATTATACGCACAGGAGTCCCGAAGAGCGATATAGATGCTTTAAGAGCATTAATCGCACTCTCTGTAGTGATTGTCAAAGCATGCCTAAGTAGCACATATTTTGTGAAGGCATCTACAAGAACGAAAACATATTCTTTTTGCTTATTTTTGCCACTGAGCTTCCCTGTGGCATCTATGTGAATCGTATGCCAGGGTATACATACTTTCGGGATAGGATGCAGCTCTATCGGTTGTTTACCACTGTTTGATTTAGCTACCTTACAAGTCATACAGCTTTCAACAAATTTTCTGACATATTTTGACATGTTGGGAAACCAATAATGTTGGTATACCTTCTCTAAAGTTTTGTCCCACCCCAAATGCATTAGTGATTCGTGAATATGATTGATTACAGACCAACGAAAAGCCCTGGGTACAACTGGTAACCAAATACACTTACTATTACGCTGAATTTTCCTATAGAGCATATTAGAACGTAACTCATAGATTTTACAGCTTTCTAAATCAAGGTCATCGTTTTCTAATTTATAAATAATCTCATTACACTCGGGATCCCTTCGTTGTTCCACTTGTAACCAATTCGGGGATAGTCCTACTATATTGACACACTTCTCTTGTATGTGGTTTACTTTACTTGGTTTACTGGAACTCTGAGTATCATCGTCAGTCATGTCTGTTTTAGGTAAATGGTTTCTTGAAAAGAAGTCAACGTGTGCCATTTTCTTGCCTGGTCTGTATTCTATGTCGAAATCAAAGGCTTGAAGAAAAGCCCACCATCGGTGTACTCTGGGTGTTAAGTCTACTTTGGCTCTAGATGCTTTTAGGGAGTTACAGTCTGTAACGACTGTGAAAGATCTACCATACAAATAGTGCCTAAAATGTTTGACTGAATTAACAACTGCTAATGTCTCCAACTCATAGGAGTGATAACGAGACTCTGCACCAGTTGTTCTTTTACTATAATATTCTACTGGATGTAATTTTCCTTCAACTTTTTGTAAGAGGATTGCGCCATAACCTTCACTACTAGCATCTGTGTGTAGTTCTATAACTAATTCCGGATCAAAGAGCATCAAAACTGGGGATGAACTTAGTATAGAGATTATATCTTGTCTAATTTCTTCATATTCAGTTGTCCAAACTAATTTATTATTATTGTTAGCTAAAAGACGATAGAGTGGTGCCATTTTGAGTGAAAAGTTATTGACAAACTGCCTAAAATAGGATGCTAAACCTAGAAACTGTCTCAGCTGGCTAATAGTTTGTGGTGGTAAAGAATTAGTTAAGGCAATTACTTTACGGGGGTTGGGCCTTATTGTGCCTTCAGATATTTCGTAACCTAAAAACTGAACTTGTTTTTTAAGGAAAGCACACTTTTGCAAATTGAATGAAAAGCCGGCATCACTAAGGGTTTTCAACACTGTGAGTAATCTTTCTAAGCCTTGTTCTACGTTATCTGAAGGTATAATTAAATCGTCCATGTAAACTATTGCAAAAGAATGCGCTAGATCGCCTAAAGCGGTATTAATAGCTCTCTGGTAAACGGCGGGAGCGTTGCGCAGGCCGAAGGGCATAGTGGTAAATTCATAGTGAGCGTCGGGAGTGATAAAAGCAGTTTTCTCTATTGAATTTGATTCTACATTTACTGGGATCTGGTAAAAACCACTAGCCATATCGAGACAAGAATATAGACGCGCGCCTGACAACCTCTGAACCTGGTCGCATATTAGAGGTAACGGATAGCGATCAGGAACCGTATTGGAATTCAATTCTCGGTAATCCACGCACATTCTATCTGTACCGTCACGTTTTTTCACTAATAGTATCGGACTAGAAAAGGGGGATTTACTAGGTCTAATAACACCGGCAGATAAAAGTTCAGCACACTTACTGCGCACTATTGCTCTTTCTTCAATACTCAAATGATATGGGCGTCGTCGTACAATTCTGCAGGGATCTACTAATTTAATATCTAATTCACCTGTTTTTACTCTACTGGTAGGTGTGCCCTCAACAAACGAGTCCCGAAAATGGCTGAGAAGTTTTATTAGTCGTGCTTTATCATCATCTTGAATGTCCGTATCTATATCAGTAAAGTCAGTAGTGGGTTTACCTACGTCACAAATATTAACTACGGAAGAATTTTTAATCACGTTTAATGCATCGCTCGATAAATGGACAGAAAACCCCAAGGCCAGTAAATCACGTCCTATCAGAATATTACAACTCAAACAATCATCAGCTATAACATGAAATAAAATTTGTACATCATGACCATAAAGATTGACTTGAGCTAAAACTTGTAAATCGCACAAAACATTGGAATTTCCTACACCTAATAAAGTAACAACTGCATGTTGCAATTCACCAATAAGTTTACGTGAAATGCTTTCTTTAATTAAAGAACAATCAGCACCAGAATCAAAGCAAAATGAAAACTGCTCACCAAATTGAGTGACTATTCCGGTGACAGGTTTAACACTGCACATGTCTACACGTTTCGTTGTACTGGATCTGGAGGCAGGTTGCATACTGCTACTCGCAGCTGGCCGTGTCTTTGGGCATAATGGAGCCAGATGTCCCTCGGTACCGCATTTGTAACATATCACAGGACGCTTCATTGTGACGGGAGCCATGTCGGAAGTTCGAGTTGTTTGTTGTTTGTCGTGCGAACGGCTGAAACATTCATAAGATTTATGACCCATTTTTCCACAAGAGTAACATTTTGTGGAAGCGAGACTTAATTTAGGACGTTTGCTATCATGCGTAGAATTTACACTAAATTTGTTAGTTTCGTTATAACTCCGCTTGCGATATGAAAATGCCATAAGTTCACGTTGCATTTTACTGCGCGTAGTTATTTCTTCAGAAAAAATATTGCGTTGTAATCGCGGTTCGATTTGTCCTATGTGAGCAAGTATAACGGATACAACCATCTCTTCCTTTTCTGAACATGCCCATCGTGCCATAAGTGTCGTAAATAAACGGCTTGCATATGCAGAAAGGCATTCGCCATCTTGTGGTTTACCAGACAGCATTTTTATTACCATTGCTGCACATGTTTCAAACGTATCAAAGCGAGAAAGAAAAATTTCTTTAAAATCTACCCACTTCATACTTGGAAAAGTTACATGGGAAAACCATGTTGCAGCTGAGCCTTTCATGGCTTTACTTAGTATAAGAATAAGGTTACTTCCCTGTATATTACGATCCGACAAGCAGATGTCCGCAGTTGCTAGCCAAGCCCGGGCGTCGGTGTCTGCATTATCCGGTTGAAATTCAGGTAGTTTAATATTCTTGTCTTCCAACGCCGATGGGTTGCGCAATGCTTCTACAAGTAGTCGCATGCTATTTTGTTGCGCCTCAAATAAACTTTGCCAACTATCTTTCCCATTTCTAGATCTATCTTCGTTTTGCGCTTGCACCGATCCCACTTCTGATGTCGGAGAAGCACCAACCCCTTCGACATCGTCGTTAGTGGTTACGGGTCCCGTGGGCGGCATCAGGGTTAAATGCGAGCACAAAACAACATAAATTCCGCTAATTAACTTTTATTTTAATTATGTCGGTTTAACAAGTTGAGCAGCAGGTTCGCGACACCTATCTTTGACTTTGCTCTCACTCCGGTATGCCACGATTGACTGAGCTCCTCATCGTGCACACCGAGTATAAGTTAAGATGGCGCCACGACCCCACTAGAGGCCTTTCCTCTGCTCTTATTGTTTTACAACATTTAAGAGAGTGATAAATCAAATAACAATTTATTAAGATTTAACAAATCATTTCTGCTAATAATTGATATCTCTTTATAATAACAAACTTAAAGTTGTACTATTACTTCCGATGACAAAATGTTTACTTTTACACAGTATCAAAATCTAATAATTCGAATGGAATTAAATTAGCATTTTACATAGTATTTCTAGCCAACGAGAGTTGATATCTCATAATTACAATAAAATAACCTTGTTCTTACTATAGTTCCTGTGACATTGATTTATTTCCTGTAGTGAAATAAAAGATTCTAGACAGACTTAATATTTCATAAATCAAATAGAATTAAATAGTGATTTAAGATCGCTTTAAATAAATAAATTATAATCCTATAATTTATCTTAGCATTTACTTTAAGTTTGACTACCTACTTCCTGCCACAAAAAGTTAGATTCGATACCATTTTCAGCTGCAATTAATCAAAGTATACTAAATGAAGATTTACCTAGGTATGAGATTAAGACCTTAATTAGGCTATCAAATGATCACAATAATTGCGTTTAGACAAACAACAAATAACTTGACTCAGGCTACTTCCTCCGTCATATATGAATTATAATTATATTAGGATACTGTTCAAAGTTCTTACAGTCTTAGAAATTTGTTTGTGGTAGGACTTTGTAAAAATACCTTTATATGTATAATCTAAACAGTTATGCAGACTTTTGCAATAAAATGTCATCAGAGAAGGAAATTGTATGCATAAAAGCTTTTATAGAAGTCTCTAAGTGTTCAAAGTAAAGTCGTTTTCTACGAAAATGTTTATTTTATTTTACATAATTTTAGCTTAAATACAACTAAAAGGTGTCTTAAGTATTTACACATAGAAAAAGAGTTTAATTAAATTAATTTGAGATTTCATACACAAATTCAATTATAGACAAAATGTGATTCGCAAAGGAATTATTTTGGCATAATATCATTTTTAAACAATTCCACACACTAAATACACTTTTAATACAAATCTTTTACCAATATTTATAAACATACAGTTATCTTATTTTTATATTATTCATATCTTTAACAAAATTAAATCCCTAAATAACAAGGCGTCAAGACAGCTTGCGGTCTAAAGTTTTGCATTCCCTTTGCAACTAATTATTTTGTAGACTCAATTTGTTTAGAATATGATCTATCTTAATGATCTGATGATAGTTCTAGCTTCTATCCTGCCCGTCTAGCATGCGCGCCACGAGATGTCCCGATAATCGACAATCGAGATGTATACGTGTCGTCTACAATATTGTATGAAAATAAACGAGGACGCATGTTAGTGTCCGTAGACAAATAGAGAAAACCGGTTATAACAGGACAAAAAGCGTAGACAAAATGTTCGCGTGGCGCGCATGCTAGGCGGGCTGAATGGCATTTATATTTATAAAAATGGTACAAATCATACCTACGTCATAAGTAGTTTTGAACAAAATATTCAAATTACAAAACTTTCTTTTGACAGCCATTGTCGTGTCGCACAATGGGCGAGAAGACGGCTGTGAAGCGAGAGGCCGCAGGTTCAATTCCCGCACCAAGACAAATGAGATGATATGCGAGATAATTTGTGCACTTTACTGTATAGAACAGAACAGAAATCTGTCAAATCGGTCTGGAAATCTGTGGGGGAGGAATATGTTCAGCAGTAGACGTCCTGTGGCTGATAATGATGACGTATTTTCACAGCCTCTGCGCCGCAGCCGTTAGTAGCCGGCTATGAAGTTAGAGGTCGCAGGTTCGATACCCGCGTCGAGAAAATTAATGTTTGTGTGAACCCACATATATTTGTTCCGGGTCTAAGTTCGGGCCGTCTTAAGGCATTTCTGGGCCCCAGGCACAAGAATTCGAGGCCTCTTGGAGAGTTAAAAAACTGTTTTTTCTCGTATATAATAATGTAAGTAGATACCTACCCACTCATTAGCCTTTGGGGGGGCCCTTGAGTTCGGGGGCTTTGGGCACGGGTCCTGTGTGCCCGTATGGTAAAGACGGTACCTATTGGTTCTGGTGTTTGAATGCGAAAAGCCTTTCGTAGTTTCTGATACCTACGATACAGGATAAACCTAGTGTGGGGTTAAGACTATGTATGTGACTGTTTCCTGTAATCTTATGAAACATCTACCTATTTTATTTGTAGTGCAATATTTGTTTTTCAATTCAAACTATCTCAATAAACTACGACAAAGATTTAATATTTAATGATCTTAAAACAGTAGAACGCTCGCTGTGAGAGTGCCTCTTAAACAAGACAATACGGTAATTTTGTTACAAACACTTATTATAATTTAAATACTTATATTGTAATCAAGGAATTGCCATATGAATTATGCCCGAATACCGAAATGCAACGCAAAATTTAAGATTGTCTTATTTCATTTGAGGCTGCCTTATCTGTAATTGTATGGTACATATTGCATTACAATGTAGATAAGTAGCAGTTTTAGTTGTGTAGCGTTTCTGTATTCGAGGGTAAGTTCCATAAAATAAAAGGATTTTTTTATATTATACAATAACATTGAATATTATGTAAATAAATAAGGCGCGGATCCAGGAGAGGTGGCACGGGGGGCAGAGCCAATCAATTAAGTCACAAATAAAACGGAGTCATTTAATTTTAAGATATAGGTACTTAAAACCATCCAGCGCCTTATGGAACAAAATTGTGACTCCTAAACCCCTTAACGAAATCCTACGCCTGCAAAGAGTTCTATATTACTAGACAGGCTGATCAGTAGTACATAGAATTATGTACGTACAAGTTGCGTACAAGTTTCCGTCAATTAACCGCAACTCACTTTAGAGATTGCTCTTTTCCTTAGCTGTCAAATTAATTCTAAACAGCTTGTCTAGTAGTATACATAGAAGTCTGTTCGTTTGGACAAATTTGCGTGATAATACTGTGTTTATATAAAATAAGCTGAAGTGGGACTAGAGTGAGTAAGTACTATCTGTTATTCTTAAGTTAGGCGTGATCTTACAGTTATCAGAAACAAAGACGGAATGTTTGTAGTTACATCGAAAAGGATATAGTACTATCATCGATATAATAATATACCTAGATGCACAGTTCCATACAAATATCATTGTAAACAGTGTCCTCGACAGACAAAACAAATAAACATCACAAATTTAATTAAATTAACACAAATATGACCTTATAGACGCGGCATAAAGTAGCTTTTTAAATTGAATGTTCAAACGTTCCTATATTCGAAATTTTTGAATTTCTAATCGTTTTTGAATTTGACAATAATTTGACATTATTAAAAGAAACATTCTAGTCACTTGGACAAAGATTGAATGGAGTCGAATAGTTCTTGTATTTATCTGTGAGAAATTTTGACCACGTGGCGTACAATGTAGATGAGAATGGCGATATCTCTATAATAATTTTACTTACATTAAGAGATAGATAGAGTATAAATGTTTAGAAGATAACAAAGCTTATGGAGTTATGAATATGAAATAAGCACTGTTTTGCCTTAGCGTGATTCATAAATAAATAAATAACACCCAACAGTCACATACATAGTCCTGGCCCCACACTAAGATCGTCCTTTGCTCTTTAGGTTCTTCATAATTTCTTTTAGACTATCATTTCGTTTTCTTAATCTTTTGTTCTGCCTTTTAAGTTTCGCACTAAATTAGATTTAAGTTTAAATTTTTGGTTGCGTTCTTTCAAATTATCTTTCAAAAATAACGTCTTAGGTGTGTTAAAGATTGATGAAAATTCTGATGGTATTGGTGATCCTTCATTATTTATTGGTTCAATTGCTGGTTCCTGGAAATGAATATGTTTTCAATAAATGATGACGCCACAATTACTGTTGTAGTAATTATGCCTAACGACCGGTTCCAATAAATGATCTCAATCCGAGAATCCAAGATAAAGATGAAAAATTAAAAAATGAAAAATCGCGAGAATGAACCATTAAAATTATTATTTGACAGCGGAATGTTCAACTTCGTTCATATTGGCAATTTTTTATGATCTGCACACTTTGATTGAAAATATTTATTAGAATTAGCCGCAAATTATTAAATAGTCATTTTACATGGCAGTATGTACCTAGTATATGCTTGCTATTGATGAATTCTGTATCAAATATTTTTCAACTATTACACTTGTACTGCACCCTGCCTCATTTAAACTTGTAGTTACGACAATCTAAAATAAAGTCAATAAATGTGGCAATATTTATTTATTTATAGGTACACCAACAGCATACATATTGTTAAATTAAATAGTAAACATTAGTTAAGGACAATGTAGCTGATAACAATTTATCACCTTTATTTTTGGTACAGCATTCTTTTTAATTTTCCTAATCCCTTTTTCTGTATAATATCAATCGGAATCGGCAAAATGGTCTGAACAAACCACACTTGAGTAATTGGGTTTAAAATTTTCTTCTCTCCTTTCTTCGGAAATAATTTTACGCCATTTATCTCTTACTATTTAATTTCATGGAAATCTGTAATTAATAAAAAAAAATCATAAATTTAAAATAAATATAATATATTTCCAAAAAAAAAACGACTCCATATATTTCATTGTTCCAAATCATGATTTCAAAAGGGACAAAATATTTTATTAACTGAATTCGTTAAATTAATTATTTATACACGTTTAATACTTAATTTAACATGATTAAGGTTTTAAGAATCAAGTAAGGGAATTATACTTACTTAAAATATGAAATCCCATGTGTTTTGCGCTTTGTAAGAGTGTTATTTTTGCACTCTTTCATAGAGCATTTAGGCATCTTCACAGACGAACGGTCGGCGCCCGACTGACAGCCAACAAGTGCTTACTTACATTTTAAGCACTCGTTGGCTGTCCCACTTTCTGAGCGTCAACTGTGCATCTAGGTATATTATTATATCGATGAGTACTATGATGAAAATTATGCGCTTCGGCATTATTTAACATAACATAGCATAAGTCTAACATTTCTACTTCGGAAATAAACAATTTTCGTGGCAACTAAGTTCTGACTTCAGAAATTGAGTTGCATGATGATGGTGACATTACATAAAGATATGTTACAATAATATTATAAAGCCTATGCCTGTTTAATGTATATGCATCTTCTAAACGAGATGCTAACGGACGTCTTTCTCTCGAGTTTCAGCGTGGTGTTTAGGTGTCATCATTTCTGCTGTAGGTATCATATTTGCCTCAAATGCTTTCGATTTTCGTATCGTCAACCTGTTTAAAAGACATAGAATGAGCGTCCAAGATGCAGCTGCTGCCTCGTAGAGCCACGAAAGTTTTTATCAGTAATTTTGTCATTGATATTCTCGCATCTCTTATTTCGCTGACCGTGATTAAGGTTCCTGGCTACGAGCCTGTTGTTTCCCCTTTAGTCCACTCCATCCATTGGTTAGTGACACCCTCAAGTACTTATGCATTTTCTCTTGAGCCATGAATGACAGCATTTATTTATTTAAATCGAAGTTTGCCGATGCGAATAATTTTATAATAATACCTATTGTAGTTATAAAAAGAGACAATAATACAACTTTAGAAAGTGATTATCAATATCGCCTATGTATTGTTGCAAGCTATTTTACAGACAACATTCAATACCCATTTTACATAAGGCTCAATATGCTAAATCTACATTTTCATAAAGCTATATCCCCAATCAAAATGGCTTTTACTAATCTACAATCAATATTTTGCCTTTGTTTATTCTAACGCCTATGACCTATTAGGTACTCTAAATGCACAATATACAGAATTCATTCATAAATATCTAATTAAAATAGACGATAAATATTATAAAAACTCTATTGTTATCTACAATAAGCGTCACCAAATTTATCCTTACCATCCCCGAAATGTAATAGGGACCTCAAGATAACATGATTATGGATTGTTGTTTGATATTCAATGAGACTGGTCCCAAGTATCTACAGGAAACTAGGCCTTTGTTTTTGATTTATAATTTTGTGTGACTTAAGCAAGTGGATAAGTATGAGTTCCGTGATTATGTTTAAGGTACATTTTATAGGGTGCCGCCGCACTAGACAAACAACGTGCTACTATTGACTGAATACATTCTTAAGCGACTTCTGCCCGAAAACTGAAACGCAACTTAGACATTTAAGATTGTTTCAAGTGACTTGGGAGCATTATTATTAATTGCTTTTTTTACCTGTCAAAATCACACACATCGTAAGTAGGATTCAGATTTAAGTAGCTTTTTAGTTTTTCGACAAGTTAATGAAATTAGCTTTAAATTGATTGCGGACCGTATTGTGAGTGTTAACTTTTATATTTAATAGCAAGACTCACATATTAAATATAGGTATTTAGTCTGCATTGTACCTAAGTGTGGTTTGAATGTTATAAGTCCTAAAAATAGTATTAACGACTATTATGTAGGTGTAAGTGACTAGCTAGTCGCAAATAGTTTGTCTTGTGAGGACATAGTCTGAGTAGTAATGTAGTGAATTTTGTATTTTAGATTTTGATTTCGATTCAAGAGTTACATAAATAGAGGCAGTTAAGCAATATATATTGTAGTTAAAGCCATAAGTTAAGTTTTCTACTTAGCTTATGGCTTTAGCTTTAGATTTCCGCTGCAAAATGAATTAAGAAAATTCAAGACTTTATGACATCACCAAATTCGCTTCATTACTAACTCAACCTATGAATGCTATATTCGTTAGGTTTAATGAAGGACGGTACAATTTCTTCAGGTCGATCCAGAAGATTCTTTATCATTTATCTACACTTATCTAGATATTCCTTTCGTCCTTCAGCTCGTCGAATTCCGTTCAGTCTAATAGATAATATAGATATATTAAAAAATTCGCACTTTATCTTGAGCACGATTTTTTATTTATAAATATGTGAGTTTCTACTGTTTAACATATTTTGTATGATCAAATAGCAATCTTACATTACGGAGTTTTACTAACTACACAAGTAATGTACTATCTATCATACCTATTACTAAAATTTGAGATGGCATTTATTATTTAGAAAATAATTTCATATCAATAAATAACATTTGGTCAGGAATATCAAGATTATCCAATTTAATCGGAAACATTAAAATTAATAAGCGTATTTTGTCATATGGGTTAAGATTACACTAAGTAGTAAGCTACACATATGTATATTTGTATTACTAAGTATATCAAACGTTTGTTCCAACGAAGAGAAGTGCATGTGTTTCTATGATTATTTATATTATTTGTTTGCTCCATCACCAGCATTGATAGTTTCTATAGATACATAGCTCTTACACCTATTTGAATGTGTTCAGTACAATTTTAACTTACGATTATTAAGGAATAAGCATAACAATAAATTACTTAGAATGATGAGATCAAACACTAGTTCGACCTTTACAATATGCATTGGATATTCAAAGGCAATCAATGAAAGCTTACTTAGGCTGAGATTTATAAAGCGAACTTCGACTAAGTCGAAGTCAATGTAACGAACTCAGTGAGGATTTTGACATAAACCGAGTCCTTTTTTACAAGAAAATCTTGGCTCAGGCTGTCGGTCAGTCTGTTTTTCTTGTAACAAAAGGCTTGGACTAAGACAAAGTTCGATTTAACAATTACAAATTCGTCGCGCGCCGATCGGTGTGAGAAGCGCACGCGTATAGAGTGATAACCAGTGCGTCTCATTACATTGTTATTTAGCAGCGCGCGCGGCGCGGCGCAGCGCACGCGAGTGCGTCGTATCGAATAAATACTTATGGCAAACGAGGCGGAGATGGACGAGCGAGAATTTATATTATCGCCGGATAATATCTTATCCGACAGTTCTTTATCGAGATTGAAACGACTGAGAAGTGACGATTTCGAAGAGGACGAATTTATTCCAGTTACTCGCAAACCAAAGCGGCGTTATAGAAATGGAAATAATATGGAATCAGTCGAATCTGATAAACAATGGGGATCGTTACCGACACATACCCGGGACATGTACGAAGTAATTGTAACCTCAACAGAGTCATTGCCTAAGCAAATGGCATTAGCAAAAATGTTAAAAAATTTAAACATCAGAGATATAATAAAAATTAAGTACAAGGGTAATCATAAAGTAGTTTTTTCTTTTGAAAATAAAATGAGGGCAGAGGGACTATTGAGATGTGAAGAATTAAAAAAAAAAGGTTATAAATTTCAAGGATCGGACGAAATGAATTTTAGATACGGAATCGTAAAGAAAGTGGACCTTGAGTTAGAAGAAGAAGAATTAAAAAACATATTTGAATGTGACTATTCTGAAATTGTATCAATCTTACGTTTAAAACGACAAACAAGTGAAGGTAAATGGGTCGAAAGCGAAACTGTTCGCATATGTTTTAAAGGTATCACTATACCTCCGTATGTTGAAGCATATGGTTGCAGGTTTATGGTGGAACCGTACATTTTTCCCGTTTCCCAATGTTCGGGGTGCTGGAGGTTTGGACACAGAGTAAAATTTTGCCCTACTAAGAAAATTTTTTGCCCAAAGTGTGGTTTGAATCATTCTAACTGCGAGACAAAAGATTTCAAGTGTATCAACTGTAAAGGTCCTCATATGTCAATAGAAAAATCGAAATGCCCTGCATTTCATAGAGAAAAAGGTATCCGATCTATAATGAGCGATGAAAACTGTTCATACAAAAAAGCCTTCGATATATATCAAGAAGCTGAAAAATCTAAACTTCAATCAAAGGATAATGTCATTGTGATAGACCTGGAATCGATGGAGGTGACAGAAAATGTTTTAGAACAGATACAATCGGGACAGTATAGGGATGCTTTGTTGTCTACAACAGCTATAAACGGGAACGAGGATGGCAATGTCTATACCGAAGAATTTTCAAAAAAAGAAGGACAACTAAAGAAAAAGAAACAAAAGAAGATAAGTAACGAGAATATTGAAATTCAAAGCGAGATAGAAGCAGAGAGCAGCAGAGACCTACAAGATAAAATTATAAATAATAAGGGGGATAAACCAAAGAAGACAGGATTTAGTTTTATGAGAATATATAATAAATTAAAGGAGATAATTGGTTCAGAGAGATCACTGGAAGATAAAATAAATAACCTTTTATGTGTCGTTTTTGAAGAGTGTTACACTTATATAACCGAGGTTTTCAAAGTAGAGGATTGTGTTGGTAAAATCCTATCCATAATTAAAAATGGATAACAGTTGTTCAGTACAACGTTTTATTAACATAGTCCAGTGGAACGCTCGAAGCATCAAACCGAAGCAGTCAGAATTCGAATGTTTTTTAATTGAACATAAAGTGCACATAGCTATTATTACAGAAACTTGGTTAAATAGCGATATTAATATTAATATAAGTAACTATAATTGGTATAGAAAAGATCGATGTGACTCATACGGCGGAGTGGGTATACTCGCTCACAAGTCTATTAAAGTTGAGGTCTGTCCGTTTAATTTGACTAACACTGGTATTGAAGCCATAGCAATTAGCACGTTAAATTGTAACTTTATTTCAAAAATCGTATGCATTTACTGCCCATCATCGATTTGTACAACCCAATCTGATTGGGATGAATTATTTTCACACTTTAGTACTAAAACATTAATAGCCGGCGATTTTAATGGGCACCATAAGAATTGGTCTTATAAAAATGATAATAGAGGATTCAAAATTATGGATTCTTCTTTAGAGCATGGCTTTATTTACATGAATGATGGTAGTGTAACGCGAACCGAATACGTTGATAATTTCTTACAAAAATCATCTCCAGACATTACATTTGCGTCTTCGGATATAATTATTAATTTTGATTGGACTGTCCTTAACGAAAATTTAGGCAGTGACCACTTTATTATAAAAATTTGTACTAACTATCAAGATATAAATCATTACATTAAAAGACGAAATTACAAAAAGGCGGACTGAAGTTTATATTCGGAATTGATAGACCATGCAATAAAACGTAGTTCCTGTAATAATCATTTAGATATACAAAATAGATACAATGAGTTTGTAGGGATAATTAACCGATCAGCTGATAACAGTATCCCGAATTTTAAAATATGTACTGATCCACAGCGCAAATTTATACCTAAACCGTACTGGAACGCTGCCTTATCTAAAATTGTAGCTCAACGGCGATTAGCACTTAGTACTTTTCGTCGTAATCCAACGCCTGATAACCTCACGATATTAGAAAACAAGAATAAAATTGTTAAAACAGAATTATCTCTGGCAAAATCAAAGTATTGGAGGGAGTTCTGCAATTCTGCTAATGAATCCACCTCTTTATCGGATATGTGGCGTCGAATGCGGTGGTTAAAGGGATATCGCAAAAATAAGTTTCAAGCGCCCGCTGAAAAGAAACTAGAGTTGTTACGTAGTCTTGCTCCTGATGACGTTAGAATTAAAAAACCGTCGTTTGTATCGCGAAATAGTATATTAGAACAAGAATTTAGTTTGCATGAATTTGAAATTTGCCTAAAAAAGAAAGATTCGGCTCCCGGAAATGATAATATCACATATTCAATGATTTTTAATTTACCTTTAGTCGGAAAACAATTTTTAATTAATTTATATAATGATATATTTTATTCTGGATATGTACCAAAACAATGGAGAGATATTAAAATTGTACCTATCCCTAAAGCAGTTCAATCTGACTCGACAGAGATCAAGTTAAGACCTATATCTTTGATATCGTGCATCTGTAAAATTTTCCATGTAATGTTGGCGAAAAGATTAGAATGGTTTATAGAAAAAAACAATATATTAGCACCATTTACAACCGGTTTCAGAAAAGCTCAATCTTGTATAGACTCAGTAGCTCGATTAGTATCTTCTATTCAAATCGGATTTACGCATAACATACCTACTCTTGCATGCTACCTTGATCTTGAAAATGCATATAACAACGTACTTATAGATAAGGTTGTATTGACCTTGGACAGTCTAAACGTTGGAGCCATCTTATGTAACTATTTATGGGAATTTTTGAGTGAGAGACATTTGAAAATAATAGACGATTTGGGAGATAGCTCATCCATAGCCAGATGGTCCTCGAAAGGGCTCGCCCAAGGAGATCCAATCTCGCCTTTATTGTTTAATATTGTTACTTTTCAAATATGTCAGAATATTCCATCAGAAATCTCACAGTACGCAGACGATATTGTTATTTTTACAAGCAACAAGAACATTGAAAATAGCGTTTACATAATTCAAAATTCTTTAGACATAATTGTAAAGACTTTAGCTAAAATTGGTCTACATATCTCTACCAATAAAACAAAATTTTGCTTATACACTAGAGGACATAAACGTCATCAGATAGAATTAAACGTAAACAATATACCGCTATCCCGTGAAGCCAATATTAAATACTTAGGTATTTGGTTAGATCGGTCACTTCGATGGGGTAAACATGTTAATGAAGTATCAGAAAAGTCACTCAAGTTTTTAAATATCCTCAAAGTCCTAGCAGGATCTGGCTGGGGAGTCCACCCCAAGCACTTGCGGAGATTATATATCAACGTTATTAGAAGTCGTATAGATTTTGGGAGTTTTTTATATGACAATAGCGCAAAATCGCATACTTACAAAATAGATAAAGTCCAAAATCAAGCCCTTAGAATAATAGGTGGGTTCATCAAAACAACACCCATACATGTGATGGAGAGCGAGGTCTGCGTACCTCCTCTATTTCTAAGAAGACAATATTTGTCACTTAAATTCTGTCTTAAAGCTAAATCATGGACAAATGGTATAACCCTTAATTGCTTGAAATCGCTCAGTGCTCTTTTTGCTAGTAGATATTGGTCAAATAAAAAAAAACCGTTATTAATGGAGACATATAATATTATAAAAGATGAAAAAATATCGTCGTCAAACCCCCTTGAAATGTTTCGGCTTGACATGTGGCCCTCAAAGATTAATGTTAAAAATATGGTTAAATGCAGTTTAGAATGTGTACAAACGGCAAAAAGAGATTATGATAAAACATTATTAAAAGTTGAAATACTAAGTGAACTAGATGTAAAATATAGAACATGGTTTAAAATATTCACAGATGGTTCAAAAAGCTCTGGCGTTTCTGGCGCCGCTTTATATGACTCCGCTTCTGGGTACGGGGAACGGTTTAAGAATTTATCTAATGTATCCATAATGTCGATGGAACTATTCGCTATCTCAGAAGCTTTAACATATATAAAATACCACATCAACTCGCACTTAAAAATTGTAATATACAGTGATAGTAAAAGTGCATTACAACATATAGTTAGCTGTTCTCAAGGGAATCGTGGTACGGCGATAGCCTATAGCATTCTCCGAAAACTGGAAGAATTTTCTGTAAACAATATCCAAATAGTACTACAATGGATCCCATCACATATAGGATTGTATGGCAACGAGGTGGCAGACCAATTAGCTAGATTAGCTGTGTCAGACAACTCAGAAAATATATACATTTTACCTTCATACACGGAACTTTTACCAAAATATAACAAAATGTATTATGATCACTGGAGAGAGTATTTTGATGAAAGATCGAGAACAAAGGGGATCTGGTACAAAATTATCCAAAGTCAACCACCTCGTCTGCCGTGGTTCATGGGAGACATATGTAGAAAACATGTTGTTATTGCACACAGACTTCGTTCCGGACATATGCCACTGAAGAAATTTGCATTCTGTATGGGAAAAGTACCGTCACCGAATTGTGAAACGTGTAATAAACCGGAAGATGTATACCATGTCTTAATGGAATGTGTCCGGAACCAAACTGAGCGGCAAAACATTCTAAGGAAGTTGGATGCTAATATTGAAGACATTGGAATGTTTCAGTCTATATTATGCAACCCGAATTCAAAGGAAGCCCTAATGGTGTATAAATTAGTCGATACAGATAATTAGTGTTTATGATAATTTTACTTATAAATATGTGGGGGGTGCGGGTGCGCATCGAGGTGGACAGGCGTCCACGGGTGCGCATGTGCACTGACCACTATTTCTTTATTTAGAGGTGTATATTTTAAGTTGGTTGTTTATATGTCAGAGAATATTTCTTTTGTTTACAGTATAGGGCTGTCATAAACTGTGTTTAAAAGCCTTTTAAATAAATGAAAAAAAAAAAAAAAAAATTACAAATTCTCACTGAGTTCGTTACTTTGACTTCGACTTAGTTGAAGTTCGCTCTACAGATCTCAGCCTTAGACTCTATCTTAGCGACTTATGATATATGTTATACTACCGGCGTGGTCCGCTGCGCGACGCATCGCCGTCTTCATTTGGCTCACTATGTTGTCTTCCACATAGAGAAACTTTATACATTGCTTAACGCATTGTGCTATTAATTTGTATTTGTGCGTCACACATTTAGCAACGTTTATAAAGCGAACACTTAACACACAGTTTTTTTAGTTTTTCTTCAACAATGAATGGAACATGTTGCAACAACTAGTTTTAACGCTATTTACAAATGTGGCTAAATATTATTCTTCTGTGACAGGTTGAGGGTCGGCATTCTCCTCGTCTTGCTTTGCTCGAGCCTCAGCGTCTGTAAATAAGGTTATATGTTTTTTTTAAATAATGGCTTCTATATTTTTGAATGTAAAATACGGTTTGTGTGAACGTTTGAAATGCGGCATTGACTTAATTCTCTTAAGTAACGTTTGGATTGAAATTAAGTAATTTGCGTAGTAAATCTACAACTATAATAATTATATAAATTATGCGCTTGTACTTTTGATGATTAATTATTTGTAACTTTAGGCTCTTTAAGTTCGGTATCTTTAGCTGCTTCTGAAATGTGTAAGACTTTTTACCTTTTGCCGCCTGCTCTTTCCAAATTTTCTTATTGTCGCTGAGGCATGCAATCCAGGGCTTCCTAATTTTGAATTTGTTATTAGTTTCAGACCCTGGAAAATAAACAACCGAAATGTAATACCTAGCTTTAACACAAGACTCAATATCGGAACAGTGTAAAAATATAATTAATATAACTATAATTTAATATACGACATTAGCGTTAGCTTCCCTTCGCCGCCGCTTTTGACTTCTATATATTGAAATTTTTAGCTACAAGAACATCTTTTTGTCTTTTATTGTAGACGTTTATACGTGTTATTAAATAACAAATGATTCTATTGATTTATGATTAATATTTACCTGCATTCTCTTCATTAATTGGCTCACTACCAGCAGTACTAGTAGAGTTCTTGGCACTCGAGTGCAGAGGTCCTAGAATGCATTCTAGCATATCCGCGCAGACACCCATACTGGGCTCTACGATGAACTCGATGAACCCGATCTGGGATTCCGCTACCAGCGTGTTATTCCTGTCACATAGTGGACTGAAGGGGAGCCCTAAGTCCCGTTCCTTATCTCCTTGCAGGAAGAACTCGTCTAGCAGGCTCATCGTCCATCTGTGGTGGAGGTCCCATCTCTGAAACAGTTGACATGTGATTATTATTCTTTCTTTCTGTCTGGTGTTATCCCAGCCTTCTCCCAGCCTTCCTACTTAAACGATTCCACTTCGCCCGGTCTTGAGCATCCCCCATAGTGAAGCCATTGACTCTCATATCTTCCTCCAGAACGTCCAACCAGTGCTTTTTGGGCCGTCAACGGTACGATCTGGCGACACATGCCACCGACGTATGCTTGTGGTTTTTTCAAACCGTGATTATAATCTAATTCGTGAAATAAGAAATGTTTTACATATAATGCAAAATTATCCTATTTCCTTTATAGTGTTCACAAGGTACTTTCTGTATTAAAACTGAGTTTTGGTTTAGCAGCCACCATATCCTAATATAAAATCAAATCAAATCAAAATATTTATTGAATCCATGAAATGTTACTACATCATTTAGATTCCTTCAAATTCCTCTACCGCCAGTTCGGAAGGCCATAATAAAAACCAAAACAAATATATGGGATATTCAAAATTGTAAATTATTTCTATTTACTACTTTTCACTGCTGTTTATGTATCTAAAATCAAAGGTTCACAGCAAATTCAATATGCAGGTCTTATATAATTATCGTAATTTTATCCTTCTCTTATTATCTCGTGTTCATCGTGATTTCCAAGTACTTACCTATTAATAGCAGTTTAGTTTTTGTTGTTTGACTATAAGAATAATCATAAGTTAAAAAACTTACGGACCCACTTCACAATTTATCCGATCATGACCAAATTTATATACGGCCACCCTTGGAATAAGCTTTATGGAACACAAAAATAATCTCGAAAATCGGTCCACATTTGGCGGAGATATCGGGTACATGAAAATACAGCCGAAATGAGGACCATCTCCTTTTTTGAAGTCGGGCGAATCATTTCTCACCTTAGCTGGATGCGAGATATCACAGCAATGCAGCACTAGTGATGTGGCTTTCGACTTATCGATGGTTGGTTCTGCAAGCGAGAGTAGTGACCTCATGTTCTTCAGCTGCTGGAAGTGGAACGACATGTCCGTCGCCAGCACCATGTCGATGACCAGGGTGCGGAACTCACGGAACTCGTCCCGTGAGAGGTTCTGGAGTATGTTGCATTCTTCATCACGCATTAGTCTGGAACGTGAAATAGTAATTGAAGGTTTGACACTCAGATAAATTATTTAGAGCCGAAATTATTATTGCAACTTTTAAATAATTTCTTAATAAATATCTAGATTCTAGTACATACATACATAAGCTCACGCCTGTATCCCCGAAGGGGTAGGCAGAGGCGCACTAGCGAACTAGAACACCCACATTTCGCCGAGCTTAGTTCGGTTCGGTTAGATTCTAGTACATAGTTAAAAAAAATAGGTTCTAATTGAGTAATCGTTGTATTATCACTACTTGTACCAGAAATATAGGCAAACAACTCCCCAATAATCAGTTTTTTCTATTGGTTTTGGTGTATACTGTATTGGACAGGTTCTAAACTTACAATAAAGGAATTAGGTAGGAATTCAAGAAGCGGGCTAATATTTATTCCCATCGCTGTTGTAAATAATATTAACCCTGTAATATTACTGTCCCACTGCTGGGCACGGGCCTCCTCTACTAATGAGAAGGGTTAGACCTTAGTCTACCACGCTGGCCTAATGCGGGTTGGTAGACTTCACATACCTTTGAAATTCCTGTTGAAGGTTTCCTCATGATGTTTTCTTTCATTGTTATAGCAAGCGATATTTCACAATGACAATACACTTAACATAGAAAAGTTAGAGGTGTATGCTCCATTTTGGGGTTGGTCTCAAACCTCCGATATTTGTCTCGGCAGTCCGTACCATTCTCAACTGAGCTATCGTTGCTTGTTGTAGATGTCGTACGCCTGGTGTTAATTCTTATTTTTATATTACAGGGATATTTTACTAATATCTGAAGTCGATCTACACTGTAATATGTTTTAATTGCTACTTGTATTTACGCTAATATTGTTTGTGTCTTAATTTAGAGACACATATCTGTAGCTCGAGCACGAAAAACTAATGTAAATGTAAATGTATGCGAGTTCGCTGCGTACTGATGACGTTTGGTTAATATTTCATACTTTCATAGACGCGCATCGAGTTCGAATACATTTACGGTTGTCAGTAATTTTCCTGCTCAGGCTGCTGATGTATTTATCGTTTTATTATGTGTAGCCATCTAGCCAAAAATGAATTAAAATGAAACACAACGCAACATAATACATAATCATCAAGATCAATTAACGTCGAACCAAATCTCCAAAGGAATAAATAGATCCTCTTAAGCTAGAGTTTCCTTCTCTCCCCGTCATTAATCTTTTTTATCTATTTACCTCCATCATTTAGTGTCAACCACACCATTTATATTGTCCTCTTGAATCGGATGTGATTTCGTTAGTCGCTACGTTTTTGTTTTGTTTCTTTTTGGATAACTAACTGGCTCTGATTATATGCTTGGTCAGAGTTTCTTGGGTTTTCTTTTTACATCAATAATACGAGTAAATTATCTTTTAACTGTAAGAACATGCCCCTTACTTATAAAAATATTTGAGCGCTGCTTATCTTTATATCATAGATTATCCCTTTCATTTTTAAACAATGTAACGCAAGGTAAAAAGTGACAGGTTATTCGTAACCATTTGCTCAGCTAAAAATGCTGTTTTAAGTAAGGCCCCATAGATTTAGATTTGTTGCTGAATCTATTGTCATTTGGTATGATGTCAAACCTTAGTCATCGTAAGAGTTGTAAATGATTTAAACTGCTTTGAAATGAAACTTGTTTTTTGCGGATTTTATCGCAATTTGCTTTTATTTTTAGGCCCGACGTTTCGAAGATAAAATCCGTAAAAAACTAGTTTCATTTCAATGTATAACATTCGCGTAAACCTAAGAGATTTAAACTGCTGTTGGACTATAAGTATTAAAAAATACATTATTGTACTTTACCAGTCGCCTCCTTGGCTTAGTACCAGCATACATATATGGACAGTTGACCGGGAGGTCCATGGTTCGTTTCCCAGGACGGGTGGGGTGTTTTTCTAACACCATTTCCCGGGACTGGTGGGGGTTGACGTCAGACAAGCAGCCGGTCGGAAAACTAAGCCAAATCGTTTCTGCAATATGCTTGAAAAGTGTGATGCAGTGACCCCTTACTAGGGGAGGACACAGGCTGGTGGAAAAATATTATTGTCTCTACTGTAGGTTTTTGGACTTGGCACAAAATACTCAGCATAGGTAGGTAATTAAAAAAAAAATTAATTAACCACGGACGTGAAAAAATGATGGACGGAGCACTATCATATACTATATCAGCCTCTGTGGCGCAGTGGGCGAGTAGCCGGCTGTGAAGCGAGAAACCGCGGGTTCGATTCCCGCATTGCGGCAAATGTTTGTGTGGCCCACAGATATGTTTCAAGTCTGGGTGTTGTGAGACCAAAAGTCTGTCATAGTTTCTGATACCCACGATACAGGTTATACCTAGTGTGGGATCAGGACTAGGTGTGTGACTGTTGGGTGTATATAAAAAAAAACTATGAACATTGAAAGTGATGATTCACTTTAGCCGGAAACCCTGATGGGTTTCCGGCTCATTCGATCTATCAACACGTAATAGCGGCGACTGATTGAATTAGCCGAAAACCCTGCTTCACTTTTAATGTTCCTAGCGCCCCGTCCATCTTTTTTTACGTCCGTGATTATTAATATTAAAGATTTCAAGTAAAATAACCCTATATTAGTGACCGATGATGGTACCACATTAAATCGTCGATATTATTGGTTATACTTTCTTTCTACCTGCCCTTATCGCACCTTAATGTGGGATCGGCGCAACACACATTTTCAAGCATGTCACGGATAAGATTTGGTTAAGTTTTTACGACCGGCTGCCTGCGTGACGTCAACCCCCTCTGTGGGATCCAGTCCCGAGCAAAATAAATTAGAAAATTCCCTTTGCACAACCTCGGAATCGAACTCACGACCTCCCGGTCCACAGCTCAAATACGCTGCCACTAGACCAAGGAGGCGACCTATTGCGATATTATTGGTTATACATTAATAATGAATTTCACATTAATCAAACTTTCTGTGAAATAAAATCAAGGTCTTTAGTAAAAAATTGGCTATACAGGCCTCAAATACATGTAATTAGTATTTCGATGAACGGTTAAAATAAATACCTACACCATATTAATTAAGAATTTCTAGATTTGTAAACCTTCAGCTTTTTATAAGAGTCCAACATTTATTTATTTTTTCTGCAAAATAACAACTTACCAAATAATTGAAGTGAGTTCATGATGGTTAGAGTTAAGGTGTTAAGGGCGACTTGCACCACTATTACTAACCTACAGTTAGTCATAACATAACATATGCTCACGCCTGAATCCCCGAAGGAGTAGGCAGAGGCGCACTAGCGAACTAGAACACCCACATTTCGCCGAGCTTAGTTCCGTCCCAGGTGTGATAGGAGGCGAGCCTATCGCCATATCGGGCACAAATTCCAGGCTCCGGGCTGATATGGAAAAATCCAATATCACTTTGCCCGACCCGGGGATCGAACCCGAGACCTCAGAACCGTAGTCATACCGAGATACCACCACGCCACCGAGGCAGTCATAGTCAGTTAGTCATAACCTCAAGTTAAATTGAAAAAGAAAAATGTAGATAATGTACTACATGTAATTACAGATAATATATTATCATCATCATCATCAGCCATGGGACGTCCACTGCTGAAAGCAAAGATATATGAAAGACATATGTAATAAGTAGATAATACCTATTATCTGTAATTACATGTGGTACATTAGGTACTTTTTCAATTTAACTTGAGGTTAAGATAACTGTAGGTTAGTAATAGTGGTTTTAGTCGCCCTAAGAATAATTAAACATACTGGTTGATTTCTGATTTTTCGGTTATCATAATATGGAACTGATTTTTTTAAAGAATCCCCTTTATAGAGTAGGTGTCTCACCACTAGCCTTTACATGAGCATTATATATAAATATTTGTTTGTTGTAAAGGGGCCCCTGTAGAATGAAATTATTAATGATAAAATCATGAATGATTAAAGAAAAATGCATATTGTTATAGTATGTACTAAGTATCATTGAATAATGATAATATAACAATATGCAAGAGTCCATCTCTATCTTTTATAGTTTAAATACTTAGATCAACAAAGTTATGATAGCAATAATGTTGTACATATTAGCTCATATTATAGAGTGGTAGAGCCACGCTGTAGACAGTTACGTCTACGACACGAATGGGCCGGCTCGACCGTTTTGATACCATTGTCTTCAGAAAACCGACGTAAATTAGCAGCTCGCTGTCGCGTTACCTTCGGTGAGATTTCCTATGCCCCAATCCCCCTTCCGGTTCCCAATCCCTATATCCCTTCTTTTAGGTTGGCTACGTACTTTTGATTATTTTTGTGTTTTGGGTGTCTATGGGCGGTGGAGATCACTTACCATCAAGTGACCCATCTCTCGTATTCCAGTCTGCTATACAAAAAAATGAAAGAAATTCATATTAGAGTTAATACTCCCGTATAAACAAATCAATAATTCCCAATTAAATATAATTATATTTATTAATATAACCTTGAAGTTCGGCAACATCGTTCAGCTATTTGTGTTAATAGAGATCTCTTTAATCTCAATATTATCTCTTATTTAGTACAAAATTAATTACTTATTACAGTTTATAAACATCAAACTTCTAAGATTTAATCTAAAGTGGAAAGTTTTATATTAACCTTTATTTATTCGACTGATGAAGATAATCCATAGAAGTTACTGAGGCGGGCTTTTGAAGAAAATATTTGAGTGTATATGATTCTAAAATACACAAATAATTTCTTAGAATTTTTTTTTTCGTAAGAGGCTACTGCTGTAATTACTCAGTGATTTGGATTGGTTATAGCAGCAATAGCTCAGTTGGGTGTGGTACGGACTGCCCAGACGAGTGTCGGAGGTTCGAGACCAACCCCAAAATAGAGCATACACCTCTAACTTTTCTATGTTAACTGTGTTTTCATTGTGAAATATCGCTTGCGATAACGGTGAAGGAAAACATCGTGAGGAAAACCTGCATACCCGAGAATTTCTCCACAAGAAAAGAAGGTATGTGAAGTCTACCAACCCGCTTTAGGCCAGCGTGGTATGCTAAGGCCTTACCCCTCTCATTAGTAGAGGAGGCTCGTGCCCAGCAGTGGGACAGTAATATTTACAGGGCTAATATTATTATTTTATTTTTTGTTGGATTAGTTAGTATATAATAATTTGTTTCCCTAATAAAATTACATAATCTAAGGTCATCAAGAAATTAAGGTAGCCATATTATTATATATAGTCGCCTCGTTGGTCTAGTGGCAGCATATATGGGCTGTGGACCGGGAAGTTCTGGGTTCAGTTCCCAGGTCGGGCTAAGCAAATTTTCTGATTTAACTTGGACGGGACTGGATTCCTCAGAGGGGGTTGACGTCAGGCAGGAAGTCAGTCGTATAAAACATGCTTGAAAAAGTGTGTTGCGCCGACCCCATATTAAAGTGCGATAATAAATAAATAAATACACCCAACAGTCACACACCTAGTCCTGACCCCACACTAGGTATAACCTGTATCGTGGGTGTGAGAGACTATGAGAGACTTTCGGTCTCACAACACCCAGACTTGAAACAAATATCTGTGGGCCACACAAACATTTGTCTCAATGCGGGAATCGAACTCGCGGCCTCTCGCTTCACAATCGGCTACTCGCCCGCTGCGCCACGGAGGTTGTCAAATAATGGTGCTATTCAGTTTCTTCTTTATTAGAATACGTCGTTTTTATAAAAAACAAGTTAATAGTAAAAATGATACAAATCTGACAAAATAAGAATTAAGATTTATTTATTTATTTATTTATTTAGACGCAAAACAGTATACAATCATATGCACTTATAAAAGTTTACAGTTATAGTTACTGAAAACTAGATTGTATGCAAAAATATGCGCCCTAATGTAGATTATTGTATAAAGTGGGGACTACACTAAATATACTTTAGGTTACAAGTTAAATTAACAACTAGAAAATAACATCATAGTAGCGTAAACCTAATTATTGTAATTAAATAATATTTTTCTTATACTCTTACAGAAAGATTCAAACCTGCCATTCATAAAATCGAGATCTTTGTATTTTTTCGCCAGATCATTATAAGAGCGACACATCCGGATAATTAACTACATATTCCTCAAAGAATTCTGCTTTGATGTTATCGGTTTGTATTCTAAGCTTGTTATAAAATCCACCACACGATAGAAAGCCTAAATAATAACCAATACCGAAAATATTGATCCCAATTTACGACAGGCTTTTCAGACGTTTCATAACAAGCCGCCAATCACATCCACCGTTCATACAGATTTTGAACGCTCTACAAGTGTGAAAAGGGCTATATTCGCGTCCCTCGGGAAATTATATCGTATTATAACTCTACCCTCTTTAGGATTTTTTGTTGGAGAAAATTCTAAATTTCCATCAGACTTTTTGTTGCTTTACATTTTATCCTGTCGATTTGTGTGATTAGTTCCCCTCGGCTATTATACTCTACACGTCGAAATAAGCCATTGTTATAATTTCGTAATTTCTAATTAATATTTTTAACTGACTTCAAAAGAGGAGCAGGTCCTTAATTCGTCTGTAATTTTTTATTGACTGCCTCGGTGGCGTGGTGGTATTTCGGTACGACTATGGTTCTGAGGTCTCGGGTTCGATCCCCGGGTTGGGCAAAGTGATATTGGATTTTCCATATCAGTCCAGAGTCTGGAATTTGTGCCCGATATGGCGATAGGCTCGCCCCCTATTACATCTGGGACGGAACTAAGCACGGCGAAATGTGGGTGTTCTAGTTCGCTAGTGCGCCTCTGCCTACCCCTTCGGGGATACAGGCGTGAGCTTATGTATGTGTGTGTGTTTTTTATTGACAATAATAGTTTTGATGTATTGTGTCTCAGTTGATTAACAACTGTTAATACTATCTTTCTTTCTACCTACCCTTATCCCACTTTAATGTGGGGTTGGAGCAACACACTTTTTTAAACATGTTGCAGAAAGGATTTGGCTTAGTTTTTAAGACCAGTTGCCTGCCTGACGTCAGCCCCCATCTGTGGGATCCAGTCCTGGGAATATAGTGTTGAAAAACACCACACCCGATCGGGAAGCGAACTCAGGACCTCCCCGTTTCACAGCCTATATACACCGCCACTAGACCAAGGAAGACGAAACACGTAGGGTTTGTAGTTTGCAGTTTTCTAGACTGTAATTGGAGAATATTTTAGCTTCCTTTCTTCCATGAAATATCATGTTTGCTAAATGATCTCCGTCGCACACAGACATCCGTAACACCAACAAAAATATGGGTGCACTGCCAACCTTTAAGGGGAGGATAGGAATTTGGAAATGGAGGGAGGGGGAGAGAAAAGGAGGGAATTGGTCCACCGGAAATGCCACTGACCAATCGAAACAGGGAGCTGGCGCGTCGGTTTTCGTGAGAGTGGTATTAAACTGGTCGAGCGAAGTAGTAATTAGAATATTATTTAAAAAGAAATAATATTAAGTTCGCCTTTAAACTTAAGTTGTGTTTGAAATTTTCAAGAGTTGTCGAATACAATCTATTCAGGCGCTCTGCGATATATTATGCTCATAACATAAGCTCACGTCTGCATCCCCGAAGGGGTAGGCAGAGGTGCACTAGCGAACTAGAACATCCACATTTCGCCGAGCTTAGTTCCGTCCCAGATGTAATAGGGGGCGAGCCTATCGCCATATCGGGCACAAATTCCAGACTCCGGGCTGATATGGAAAAATTCAATATCACTTTGCCCGACCCGGGGATCGACCCGAGACCTCAGGACGGTAGTCATACTGAAATACAACTACGCCACCGAGGCAGTCATCTCCATTTATTATAATACAGTACTATCAGTTGACAACAAAAACGCAATTACTCAAAAACACATTTAAACCACTTACAAACTTGGGTAAAGCGTACAACTCTTCAACAATCAATAAAGCAGCGTGTAATTGGATAGCAACCGAAGACGAAAGAATTTAATGTAGAGAGCTAAGAATAGCAATGTACCTATATCAAAGTTTCATAAGCCGAGAGTATAATATCAGGTCGTCGTAGGCGTTTCAAAGGCATTATTATTTATAAGTGAAGCAGAAACTGTATCGTGGAGAAGCAATATCTGTGATATAACGATATCGGATGTTGAGATTGTGTTGTTTGATTAAAATGCAAATTGTGCACAATTGCAGTTGTGGCTTGGATTGCGGTGGCCAGGTGATTCGGCATCGCGGCCGTCTGTTTCAGACAGGCACGTTGTTTGTGTTCCAATATTGGTATATTTTAGAGCCATAGGATATTTTAACCTTTTATTGACTGGACTACTGGGTGCTGGTATGCTAAGATATAATATGAAGTCTGTGGTTAAGATAGTGGGAGTCGCTCAGCAATCGAAATTGACGTTTTATTGTTTTTATTTTACATGGAGGTTACCTTTTGTAGATTGGTTGCTCTAATTTAATGTAAATTATTGAAATTTGTTGTTTTCTTATTTTGTTTGTGTATTAATATCTGACTGTAAACTGGTTATTATTCTCAAAAAGAGCAACGTCAGAGTTTCTTGCCCGTTCTTCTTTGACAAACCAGCTTTCCGAATTGGCGGTAGAGTAAACATTTTAGACGGAATCTAAACAATGTGTGACATTTTATGGATTCAATAAACGATTTGATTTGATTTGATAAGTTGATTTTTTATAGCATACGAGCACGAGGGTCACCTAATGGTAAGTAATCCAAGACACAAAAAATAATCATGGATGCGTTGCCAACCTAAAAGGAGGAGAATAGGGATTATGAAAGAGGAGGGAGTTGGGTCACCGGAATCTGACTCACCGAACGAAACGCGACAGCGAGTTGCCGCTTTACGTTGGTTTTCTGTGAGACAGTGGTATCTAACCGGTCGAGCTGGCCCATTCGTGCTGTAGACGTTTCTGTCTACAGCGTGGCTTTAACACTCAAATGTCAGAGTTTTTTTTGTATAAACTAAGTTGCTTAGACTATTTGACGAAGCTATTTTGAGTCCCACTACTGGGAAAACGCCTCCCCTTTTTCCTTCCATTTGTTTTTGTCGTCCATCAGTGTTTTTTTGTATATTATTTCTATTTTGCTAAATACATGAATTTCGTGAAATCAGCTCAATTGGCGTAGATGTATGTACCACAATGTGTTGCTATAATACAGTTGCTTTAAATCTAATTATTTTTAAGGGTGACTGTCTCGGTGGCGTAGTTACGACTATCGTCCTGAGGTCTCAGGTCTCGCCCGATAAGGCGATAGGCTCCCCCCTGTCACATCTGGGACGGAACTAAGCTTGGCGAAATGTGTTCTAGTTCACTAGTACGCTTCTGCCTACCCCTTCGGGGATACAGGCATGAGCTTATGTTTTATTCAATGAGTTTTATTCAATGAGCGTTTTTGTAATGGCTTTCATTAATATTTTCACACAAACGTGGCAACCCTAGCCGCCAAGAACATCGTTAGCTGCATCGCGTTATTTATTTTTTAATATCTGACAATATTGTTTTATGAAAAGCCGTTCCAACACAATCGGTGAACTTAACGTGAATGATTTATTTTGTTGAAAATTGTTCTTATATTTTGCTTCTATTTATTTTATCGTGGCCATTTTTGTGATTAATGAGACGGTGGAGCAGAGGAAAAGGTTGTTAGTTCGTAGTATGGATATACAGCAATTTGTCAATGGATTTGTGTTAAAATTTAACACTTTGTGAACTTTTGTGGCCTGGAATGTTTTGTGGGAAATTTTACTGCTTTTTTTTAGTCTGCCGCTAGATCAAGAAGGCAATCGACATTTGCCTGACATCGGCTGTTTGTCTGGCGCCAACCCTCTCTGGAGGAACGAGTTTTATATTGTTTTCAATCTAAATTGGAATTGTTTTGATAAATCACTGAGCAAACAGCTAAGAATACGTTATATTATTTGTATTGGAATATTTTACGAAATATTGCCCGGGGCAGATAATATTATTCTGCCGTCAAATCACAAAATAAGTTCATTGTTGTTTCATTCAGTATGTTATGAATATACTTGATATCAGTGCCGGACTAAGGACTTCGGGCGCCCTAATGTTACGAATTCGGATAATTGTTGTGATTTAGTACACGATATTGAAGGGTAGTATGTTAATTATATTTATATTAACTACCCTCCAAGTAATTCATAATATTTGTAGAAGGTATTTCTTTATTAACTAAAGCAAAATGTATAAAAGAGCGGGAGCTATCATTATTGAGGCAGTCTCCCTTTGGAGCTCGAAGTGTACACAACTAGTTTGAGATATACAGTAAAGTTGTGTAGCGAATATAGTGCATACAAGAGGCGCGTTTTAACCGAGTCTTTTACATATCAGAAGCGGGATCGGCTTTAAAAGCCTATCATCGCCCACAAAATTACCGTGTGCTCCGAAATGGGGGCAGTTGATTTGTTTTCACGAGATTGTGGCAATCGATTTATATTTAGTATTTAGTGGTAGTGCTACATTATGGCTACCGTGTTTTTCGACGATGAAGGTCCTCAGATTTATTGAAGAGCCATGTTGTGCTCTGATTAATTGAAGAGCCATGTTGTGCTCTGATTAATTGAAGAGCCATGTTGTGCTCTGATTAATTGAAGAGCCATGTAGTGCTCTGATTAATTGAAGAGCCATGTTGTGCTCTGATTAATTGAAGAGCAATGTTGTGCTCTGATTAATTGAAGAGCAATGTTGTGCTCTGATTAATCGAAGAGCCATGTTGTGCTCTGATTGATTGAAGAGCCATGTTGTGCTCTGATTGATTGAAGAGCCATGTTGTGCTTTGATTAATTGAAAAGCCATGGTGTGCTCTGATTAATTGAAGAGCCAGGTTGTGCTCCGATTTATTGACGAGCCATGTTGTGCTCTGATTTATTGAAGAGCCATGTAGGTGAGCTCAGATTTATTGAGTCATGTAGTGAAGAGCCATGTATGTGAGCTCAGATTTATTGAGTCATGTAGTGAAGAGCCATGTAGGTGAGCTCAGATTTATTGAGTCATGTAGTGAAGAGCCATGTATGTGAGCTCAGATTTATTGAGTCATGTAGTGAAGAGCCATGTAGGTGAGCTCAGATTTATTGAAGTCATGTAGTGATCAGATTTATTGAAGAGCCATGTAGGTGAGCTCAGATTTATTGAGTCATGTAGTGAAGAACCATGTGAGCTCAGATTTATTGAATCATGTAGTGAAGAGCCATGTAGGTGAGCTCAGATTTATTGAAGTCATGTAGTGATCAGATTTATTGAAGAGCCATGTAGGTGTGCTCAGATTTATTGAAGAGCCATGTAGGTGAGCTCAGATTTATTGAAGTCATGTAGAGATCAGATTTATAGAAGAGCCATGTAGGTGAGCTCAGATTTATTGAAGTCATGTAGAGATCAGATTTATAGAAGAGCCATGTAGGTGCGCTCAGATTTATTGAGGTCGTGTAGTGATCAGATTTATAGAAGAGCCATGTAGGTGTGCTCAGATTTATTGAAGAGTCATGTAGTGATCAGATTTATAGAAGGGCCATGTAGGTGCGCTCAGATTTTATAGAAGAGCCATGTAGGTGCGCTCAGATTTATTGAAGAGTTATGTAGTGAAGAGCCATGTAGGTGTGCTCAGATTTATTGAAGAGTTATGTAGTGAAGAGCCATGTAGGTGTGCTCAGATTTATTGAAGAGTTATGTAGTGAAGAGCCATGTAGGTGTGCTCAGATTTATTGAAGAGTTATGTAGTGAAGAGCCATGTAGGTGTGCTCAGATTTATTGAAGAGTTATGTAGTGAAGAGCCATGTAAGTGTGCTCAGATTTATTGAAGAGTTATGTAGTGAAGAGCCATGTAGGTGTGCTCAGATTTATTGAAGAGTTATGTAGTGAAATGCCATGTAGGTGTGCTCAGATTTATTGAAGAGTTATGTAGTGAAGAGCCATGTAGGTGTGCTCAGATTTATTGAAGAGTTATGTAGTGAAGAGCCATGTAGGTGTGCTCAGATTTATTGAAGAGTTATGTAGTGAAGAGCCATGTAGGTGTGCTCAGATTTATTGAAGAGTTATGTAGTGAAGAGCCATGTAAGTGTGCTCAGATTTATTGAAGAGTTATGTAGTGAAGAGCCATGTAGGTGTGCTCAGATTTATTGAAGAGTTGCGTAGTGAAGAGCCATGTAGGTGTGCTCAGATTTATTGAAGAGTTATGTAGTGAAGAGCCATGTAGGTGTGCTCAGATTTATTGAAGAGTTATGTAGTGAAATGCCATGTAGGTGTGCTCAGAGTTATTGAAGAGCCATGTAGGTGTGCTCAGATTTATTGAAAAGCCATGTAGGTGTGCTCGGATTTATTGAAGAGTCATATAGTGATGAGCCATGTAGGTGTGCTCAGATTTATTCAAGAGTCATATAGTGATGAGCCATGTAGGTGTGCTCCCAATTTATTGAAGAGTCATGTAGTGGAGAGCCATGTAGGTGGGCTCAGATTTATTGGAGTCATGTTGTGATCAGATTTATAGAAGGGCCATGTAGGTGCGCTCAGATTTATTCAAGAGCCATGTTGTGCTCCGATTTATTGAGGAGCTATGTGGTGCTCCGATTTATTGAGGAGCTATGTGGTGCTCAGATTTATTGAAGAGCCATGTAGATGTGCCCAGATTTATTGAATAGCCATGTAAGTGTGCTCAGATTTAAGAGCCATGTAAGTGTGTTCAAGAGCCATGTAGTGTGATCAAATTTAAGAGCTATGCAGGCTTGCTCGAAATTATTCAAGAGCTATGTATGTGTGCTCTTTAGGTTTACTTGAATTAAGTCAGATCTAGATGATTGGCTTGTTATATTATGTGCTTAGTGCTCGGCTTTAATCGAATGAACACACTAGTAGAGTGTTCAATTATGACCTTTAGTTAGTCTAGATATATCTAGAGCCTATGGCCTAAACAAAAGCAGACGTGATTGAAGTTAAATCAAAAACTATTTCAGAAGTTGATATGGCGAAGACATTTGGCCGTAAGACTAATTTTAATAACGATAGTAAAAGTTAGAAATGACTTCCCAAGTTTACTGGGCCGTATAAAATTACTAAATGTTTAACTTTTTCAAGAACCAAGAGTGTTATGATTACTTTATTATGTACGTAACTACTAATATAGTAGTGCGTGCTCCGGAGATAGCACGGTATCGGATGGCCGAATGTTACGAATTCGGATAATTGTTGTGATTTAGTACACGATATTGAAGGGTAGTATGTTAATTATATTTATATTAACTACCCTCCAAGTAATTCATAATATTTGTAGAAGGTATTTCTTTATTAACTAAAGCAAAATGTATAAAAGAGCGGGAGCTATCATTATTGAGGCAGTCTCCCTTTGGAGCTCGAAGTGTACACAACTAGTTTGAGATATACAGTAAAGTTGTGTAGCGAATATAGTGCATACAAGAGGCGCGTTTTAACCGAGTCTTTTACACTAGGGACATTAGTTTGGGCATTCGGAGTGGACCTTGCTTTTGGTGCCCCGTTTTAACCAACTTGAAATATGAGATTTTTTTTTTAACCTTTATTTATTTAGGGGTTTTATCCATAAGAATATGTCAACCCCATTGTAGAGGTATATTATTACAAAATTACAAACTGATGAATGCTACAACTTTAGTGAAGAAAATCAAAACGACTAAAAACGATTTTGGACTTGACAAAATACTTTGGATTAGACCCGCGTCCATTAGATTCAGCTTAAATTCATCTAGTAATAAATCTCGTTCATTTTTGTTCCGAACAAATTCCATCAGCAAATGTTGATCTATATATACGAAATAAAACTATTCTCACGGATTCTATCATATATATATATCATATATATCTATATATACGAGATATCAAATTTGTCTTTTTTACGTACCGCGATGTATGCACAAAATGCGAATCGATTGTGGTGATTTATTAGAACTTGATTTAATTCAATAGAACTGACTACGAGAGTTGTCCCATATTTAATATCATATTGAAACTAAATATTTTTTTTTATGCATTTCCTATTCTGCAGCTGGTTAAAATATGCGGTTTCAACTTTTTTGTTTACTCAATTAAGTAAAATGGCGCCTGTCGGAGCGCCCCCTTCGCCGCCACCTTGAGTCCGCCACTGCTTGATATTGATATGGATGGGAATAAAGAAGGCTAGGAAATTAGATTAATAATCCATTAAAGTATTGCGTGATGGTGGAGTAATAAATATGCGATAAGGACACGGAAAAACTTTCATTGCAATATTACAGTAATTCTATTATGTACCTACTTACTTACATGTCCAGAGAGACAGGACTTGAGGGAATTATAAGGGTTCCGTGTTATATGTATTAAGCTTCGGTAACCCTAATTATCAAAACTTCAAAGTCAAAAATAGTTTATATAATCGGAATTGGCGCTTATAAATTTGACTTGCATTGGCCCTGGCATCTCAAGATAAATAATATTTTTAACTTTTGAGGGGATGGCTAGCAATCTAGCGGTAAATTTTAAAATTTCGTAAGACTCATAGTTTTTGAATAATGAGAACTTGAATTTGTGAAGAGATAATTTTTCTGGTTTATTGGCTGAGCTGCAGTAGGTACATTTGCAAACCACCTATGGGATAATTAATTTACTTTTAGCATACACAAAGCCTATGCTAATTGCGGCGATTTATAGGTCGCATTCCGATTTTAATATCCCTATGCTAATAGTCACAATCATAATAATCATTTATTTTCTGTCACGCTTTAAATCGATCTCCTTGTGTGTGGAATTGTTATTGGGACATATCGAACACAAAACAAATCGGCTTACATTTGGTGCAGATATCACGTAAATTGCATTAAAAAAAAACTTAGTCCTACTTTTGAAGTTGGTCGAAAATAAACAGACGAATTGAGAGCTTCCTCTTTTTCGAAGTTAGTTAAAACTAACCTGAAAGCAGCACTGATATGATGGTTCTCGAGCACCGCCCTGTCGTTGTACAGCAGCGCCGTCTCCGAGCCAGACATCACGTGGAAGTTGTTGGTGGTGCCGGTGTGCTCGTAGTCGTGGACCACTGCAGCCACCAGCGTCGCGAAGATCTCCAGGTCTGATAGCCAGTTCTAGGAAAATATATTTTTTATAGCAGAGACTGGCTAACGAGCAGATGGGTCACCTGTAGCTCAACCATGAGTTTGTTGCACGTATTTACGCGAGCGAGGACGTAAAATATTTGTATGGAAAACGTCAGTTCCCCGCATAACCGCTGGAGGCGTTCGGGCGTTTGTTATACAAATATTTTACGGAGTCGCTAGCGAGAAATGTCAAAAAAACTCATGGTTGGCCTACTGATGGCAAGTGATCTTCACCACCCATAGCCACACAAGACACAAAGAATCATGGGTGTGTCTCCAACCTAAAAAGAACGAATGGAAGGGGAGGTAAATGGAATTGGAAAGGGAGGGGGGAAATTGGCCACCAGAAATCTCACTCACTGAACGAAACGCGACAGCAAGCTGCCACTTTACGTCGATATTCTTTGAGACTGGTCTCCAACCGGTCAAGCCGACCCATTCATGCTGTAGACGTTACTATCTACAGCGTGGCTCTACCACTCAAATTGCGCGGTGTCAGCAATAAGTACCTACACCTTCATTAAATACCTCTCTAAACGTGATTAGATAAATAGTTGGACGATCCTATAGTGCCGGTTTAAGGTTATAATATATCATTTCTTGTGAGGTTTGTAATATCGTCGAAATATGAATAGGCTCCTAAAATTATACACAGTTATGAAATATGAACGACAGTCAGAGGTATAGTAGATAAGTGGAAATGCTTCCTGTGTTTACTTTATCTCACTTCAGTGAGCGCAACCTAAATTACATGGCTTCGAAGTGAACACGGATTTAGTAATACGATTGGGGGATAAAACTTGAGACTGCGACGTAGCCCTATTTAAAAGGGGAGATTTTTATACGATATGAGTATAGAGCATATCACACAATACTTAAGTTTTCAAATAATGTGATGTCATAAACACGAATTTTCGATACCTGCTGGATGATTTAGGTGCAATGTAAAAAATGTAATCTGTACAAAACTATACTAAAAGTTTGATGTTACCACGTAGTGTTCAAATAGAATTTTATAATCATAAACTTTATCAATTATTTTCGACGAAATATTGCAACATGAAATATCTACCTATTTCTAGGCGCATATGTAGGTACTTGTGTTGTTACATTTATAAGTCGTCGAGGAGTGGAAAACAAATAAATAAATACTTAAATCACAAAGCCTAATTACAATCGCTCACTTGGGGGGTCACGACCCACAAAACTTGATAAGCGGAACTGAAGTCCGTGCCTGAGCTAAAAGGTTTATGTTACCGTGAGTAAAATTACCATAAGTCCCGTCTGACACAGCATGTAATGTACAGTTTGTGCGACGTCAGCTGCGTGCAGGTTGTTGTGGTAAGGATTGTGGAACTTGCAGTATCCTTCCTCTATCCGGCTTAGGAAATTTTCCAGAATTGTGGGCGGTACCTGGAATAAAACATTCATTTATTTTTGGAATACATTTTTTACACGAAAGTAAATGGAAGGGTTAGAAGAGGGCGCCCCAGAACAACTTCTGCGGATCAAATAATCTCACACCTGTATCTTCGAAGGCAGAGGAGCACCAGCCTACTAGAACACCCATATTTCGTCAAGCTTAGTTTCGTCCCAGATGTGATAGGGGGCAAGCCTATTGCCATAACGAACACAAAGTCCAGACTTCTGGCTGATACAGAAAAATCCAATATCACTTTGTGGATCGAATAAATGAACTCCGAATGCAAGATAAGAGTATGTATCTATTGGTGGAAATGTACCTCTATAAAAACCTATATACCCCCATATACCAGCGCGTGGAAGGAGCAAAAAAAAAATTTGTCTACCATGATGGTACCAACTTCTTCTTGTTCTTCTTTATTTAAAAAATATGGCCTCCATCAAAGGTTGATGATTTTGCCAACGACAGTGTTTAATAAATCCATTACTTAAACAAATAGCTAGTCAGACATCTTGAAAAACCCAATCGAATGGTACCAACTTACAATCGGTAGAGATGTGTTCGTCTACCTCCTTCAGCAAATAAAAACTAATTAAATGTGGAAGCCATAATATACGTGAATTAATTAACGGAAATGCCAACATGACGGGAAAACTTAAAATGGAACTTCAACTATAGTAACAAGTATTCCCAGAGTAAGAAAGGCGCCCAACTTCCTTATACCTTGTGACTCCGACGAATTTCATACAGAAATACTTTCCAAATTATCTTTTAAAAGCTGAGGCGAAGTTACTTTGACATCGGTGTTATAACGAGTTTTATATTTTGTTTTTAGATTTGCTCGGAGACCGTTATGAAGTTGAAATTATGATACGTTTTGTATGGTAGCTAGGTAGTCCAATAGAACTTGGTGACTGATAAGATGTTATGTGTTGTTATATTTACGCAAAAATTAAAACCGACTTAAAATGCATTTGCTGCTCGAGTTGGTGCTGTAATTAACTATATAAAACAACCAACAGTTACATAGTCATCACGTACGTAGTTAGTCTAGAGCTTCCATTTAAATGTATTGTTAAGTAGGAGAATCCACCAGAAATTTTCGGTCTCGCAAATTGTGGACTTTACCTAAGATAATCACAAGTTGAAAAACTTGACGGGCCGACTTCAAAACTCATCCGATCATGACCATTTAAGAGCTATATTGACATAGATAAACATATAGATACACGGTAAACTTAGGCATAACACCCCTCTTTTTGGGTCGGGTTTAAAAACTAAAATAATCACAAGTTTAAAACTTAACTGACCGAGTTCCAATTTACGGATCGTGACCAAATTTATGTGGGACCACCCTTGAAATAAGTTCTATCGAATACAAAAATAATTTTGGAAATCAGTCCACATTTAGAGATATCGAGTAACATACATAAAAAAAAGGAATACCGACGAATTGAGGACCTCCTCCTTTTTGGAACTCGGTCGAAAATCTATATTCAAGTTCATTCTCAAATCATTCTATCAAACACGTAAAACACCGATGCTCTACGAAGTCTGCGGTTGCTGAACATTCAGAGGAAGGCTCCAAACATTATCTTAGATTTGATAAACCACAAATCCTCGCCAAAGAACACCGATTCCACCCTAGGATGATACGCGAGGCTATAGAAATTAAAAAACATCCTAATTTCAATAGAGAAGATGGTTGGTAGCTTGCACAAACCTGGGATCCAATTATACATCTTATTAAATCGGAACCCAAAAGACCAGCTGTCAGAACTCAAGACACCGTAAGCTCGTACTGCGTAGATCGGAATACAAATAATTAACCTTTATTAATTTTGTATAATTTAAAAATGAAGGTAGGTATTGTAACACTAACCTTTTTTGGACAAATTACACCTCAGTCTGACCCGTGACAACGAAGACTGCAAAGCCTTCGAAACGTCGAGAATAAAAATTAAAACCTAATAGTGATAGAATTCGTAAAAATAGTATTATTTCAATTCATTCTATCAACTTGATTTGTAATGAACAGTCTGCATCATTTTGACAGCCGTGACCCCTTTACACCTCGAGGAAATAAAATTAATGGCTTCCCTTTCAACCCTTCGTGAAAGGGAAAAAATGAATACAAGGAAAATGTTAATCTCGATACTTATAACATTATAATTCGGTAACATCGTTGACCCGTCTGTATTTTTTTCCCAATAATTATTGTAAATATTCTCGACCGACTTCAAAAAAGGGGAATGGCTTCAATTCGTCTGTATTTTTTTTATGTATGTTACGCGATATCCCCGCCAAATGTGGGCCGATTTTCAAAATTATTTTTGTGTTCGATGGAGCTTATTTCAAGGGTGGTCGCATATAAATTAGTTGTCAGTCAGTTAACTTTTTAAACTTGTGATTATTAAATTTTATCCATACCATACTGCTAAGCAAACTACAGTTGAAATAAAATTAGTTTTACGGATTTTATCACGATTTGGTTTTAATTTTTATTCCCGACGTTTCGAAGGCTTTGCAGTCTTCGTAGTCACGGGTTGGACTGAGATGTCATTTGTCCAATCCGTAAAAATAATTTTATTTCAATGAATAGCATTCGCGTAAACTTAAGAAATCAAACTACAGTTCAACATCCCAATGGTTCTCACCTTAAATTTATGTATCATTCCGTATCTGTTGAGAAGTTCATATCCCAGGTACTTGACAGGCGCGCCGGCCGACGCCTCGTGCAGAGCGAACACGTCGAATGACCACTCGTCCAGGGTCTGTAATGATGATTAGTTGTTGAATGGGTTAGTTGCGGATTTAGGGGAACTATATTCATACATGACAAGGATCCTGAAGTTAGGCACGAGCGTGTCCCATTGACAGCCTCCGTGGCGCAGCGGGCGAGTAGCTGTGAAGCGAGAGGCCGCGATTCCCGAATTGAGACAAATGTTTGTGTGGCCCACAGATATTTGTTTCAAGTCTGGGTGTTGTGAGACCGAAAGTCTCTCATAGTTTCTGATACGCACGATACAGGTTATACCTAGTGTGGGGTCAGGACTAGGTGTGTGACTGTTGGGTGTATTTATTTATATTAATTTATTTTTGTTTTCAGCAAGACATAATTTTGCGGGTATTGTATGGCTCGTTTGATGGTAAACGCTTTAGGACATAAGCTTACGCCTGTATCCTCGAAGGGGTAGGCAGAGGCGCACTAGCGAACTAGAACACCTACATTTTTCCGAGCTTAGTTTCGTCTTAGATGTGACAGGGGGCAAGCCTATCGCCATATTGGGCACAAAATCTAGACTCCGGGCTGAGATTCCCAGGTCGGGCAAAACGAATTTTCTAATTTAATTTGCCCAGGACTAGTTCCTCAGAGGAGGTTGACGTCAGACAGGCAGCCGGTCGTAAAAACTAAGCCGATTTTTTTCCGCAACGTGTTTGAAAAATTATGTTGTACCGACGCCACATTGTGGCATAAGGACGGGATGAAAGAAATAATAAATTAAGGACACAAATATTTATTGCCAGTCAAAAATTTATAAAGTATTTCGGGGAAATAACTATTTAATTACTGAATTACGTGGGTTTAGAGAAAGTTGTCATAACTTTGTGATGAGAGTGTAATTAGCGGCAAAATCATTTCAGACCATAACTTTGGCGTCTCGAATGTTCACCAAATATATCAAATTCGAGCATATTTCAATTCAGTGAATGGACTTACCAAACAACTTATTTAGAAGTAAACCTAGTCTCAAATTCCTCATTGTTTCGGCTACGAATGAGGACTAATTAAACATAACGTTTTTGTGTATAACAACTACAAAAGTTAAATAAAGGCCTAGCGACATTCTAGAGTCGGGTGACTGTTTGCTTCTAACTGAATAACGCGACAAAGAGACGTGGTAATTATTCTATTTTTACTCGTAAGGGTACTTAGTTCTCTTGGAGTCTTGGGTCTTTATGCTTTATGATTTTTTTAGTTTTAACTGTCCATAATTGGCTGAGGTACAAAGCTTATTTAATTTGCGAATGTGACAATACATTTTAAAATAGCTACATTATAATATTCAAAGCTCTAAAGTATCGTAATGTTAGTTAAGGTTACAAGATTAGGGCTATTTTCATGATTTTTATTCATAGTAATTAGTAGATAGGAAAGCGTATTAACAATTGATGTTACATTTAAAAGTACGTTTTTTAACAATATAGGTATCTTAACTTTCTCTGATTTTGATATATGTCAATTGATTAAGTAATTTGAACGATAATGAATTAAAATAGGAAAGGCCTATGTCCAGCAGTGGACGGGTACAGAATGATGATGATGAATTAAAATAACTTCGAAATAATCTTGCCACAGAAGACCTGAACTTTAAATGACAAACAAAGACGAATAAATCAAATACCACCCAACGTAAAATATCAAAACAACAACACCGGTGATAATTAAAAATTACAAGCCAATGTAGATGTTAATAATTACAATGAACGCTGTAGGCAATTCAAAGAGCGCGCGGCCTGCGGGAGCTAGAACAAAAGGCAAACAATTGGCAGGCCCCCAGGCACGGCGTGAAGTGAAACCAACAAAGACTAACTAAATAACGATCCGGCACGGGCTGGTAAGTAAATTGGGCACAAAACGTTGCGATTTATATTATTCTTTGTATATGGGACGCGTGGGTGAAGTTTTGCTCGAAATTAAGGCACTATTCGGAAACTTTACTTTCGGGAACCGAAAGAAACGCTGTCTGGCTGGAATTATAAAAGGTTGAATTATGACAATCTTCTAGTTTAAAAATCAGACTTTGTTCAAACGTTATTCGTAGTGCGTAGCGTGGGCACCGATGAGCATCATACCGTCAAAATGTATGTACTCCTAAATAAAGATTTGAAGCTTCAGCAGCTCTACTGAAATGAACCGATATATTACACCTTTAACTTGATTTCGGTTTTCTGTCCGAGCAATTTATGTTATGGACAAAACTGCTATCACTTCCTTCAAGTATATTATTAGATATAGTTTTAGATCTCCTGGACTAATGAACGCTAATTTTTAGGTTAATAGAGGCATAGCGTATAATTGAAGTCGATAGAAATGGATAACTTAACCACAAAATAAGATCAGCGGCCCGAGCAAGAAAATTTCTGACAATCGTAAATGTATTTTCTGATAATTGTAAATGTAGTCGCTGCACACTGATGACGTTTGGTTAATATTTCATATATTAACGATTGTCAGAAATTTCCCTGCTCGGGCAGCTGATTTGTTATTCTAAAGCTTATAAGCTCTTTATGACTATAATTTCTAACCAAACTAATTAGGTACCTACACACATAACGATAAAACCTTAGTTACGATGGTCAATATATTCCCAAGAGTACGGTCAGAGTCGTAATTCAGAAGGAAGCAAGATTGAAATGAATGGAACCACACGAAACGGTTTAATTAAGAACGTAGTAATGCAATCCAATTTTGTACAATTCGGATAATGTAATTGACTATAGAAATTGGTACAACATAGTGATATATTTTGTCTAGACTCCAGACTGTTTAAAGTTTTGTGCACAGTTGCTGAAGATTGGTAGAATGAAATAGTATTATGGAATTAAATTTCGATGAAGTTATATTTATATGTATTGTTTCGAAATAAGATAACATCTAACCTAAAGGTAACATGGCTATGCCAGCGGCCTGAGCCGGAAAAATTCTGACAACCATAAATGTATTCGAACTCGATGCGCGTCTATGAAATTTGTATGAAATATTAACCAAACGTCATCAGTGCGCAGCGAACTCGAATACATTTACATTAGTTTTTCGTGCTCGGGCTACAGATCAAAGAATTACCATCGTAAATACAAGAATGAAAGCACATAACATACGCTTCAAAAAGTACTTGGCTCGAACGTTTCCGAATTAATTCGCATAAAAGCCAATGTTAATTTCTAGTTCATACCCAAATTGGTATGTTGTATAGAATCATTAAAGCGAGATAACTATCCACTATATCCTTAATTCAGACCGTAGAATTTAGTGCTTGTGGATTCAGTTAAGTAATTTAGGTTACCTCATGATTGTACTCGGCGCAAGACGTAATGAATTTTTGATGTCATTAGGGAAGATTTACGCTTTACCGTTGTTAATTTATTGTTGATTATACATACTGTTGTGGTTACAGACATTTTGGGAAAAGTTAAATATATTTTTATGGTGTTAGGGCATAATAAGAAGGAGTGAGTACTAGGAACTAGAATATTTTGGACTTATCAAACGATGCCGATGACCTACCCAATTAAAGCCAACTACACAGCTGTTATATGCAGATCAAATATTATAAATCCAGCCAATGAGAGATAGTTGATGATCCTCAGCTAACTCTTGAATAAAACTGTCTGTATTGCTATCCAATTAAGAACATCTGAGATATTGTTTCTACTATAATAAATAAGTTTCTACTATACCAAATACTTCTAGTCGTTATATTTATATGCATTTGTATTATTGCTATATTTATCATTATTATGTAGATACCTTACTTAAATATATGTTCTTTTTCTATTTTTTTTCCTAATTCTTTTGTTATATTTAGGTGTTTCACAAATCGTTTTGTATACATTTTTTATTATCTTAGTCCTTACCTCAGTCTATTATAATGTATTCCGTTTGATCATTTTGACCATTTACTTCAAACTCATCCCTTACATTATTACAAAGCAAACACAGATGGCTTTAAATGATCCGTTATAGATCTATAACAAGTTTCAGAGAATCCATTATCTGATATTAAAGTTAGAGTGTTCGAGCGCTAATAGCCTTACGGATTAACGTTTGAAGTTTTTGAATGTCGCTTTTTAATGACGTACTTCGATTAGCTGTTCTGTCCTCAGATTATCCTATCCAAGTATTAAAGGTAAGTAAAATTTTGATGTTAGTTAATCAGTCATGGAAGATATCAAAGCCTATGGTGTTACTATGGACGATACTTTTAACAAAGTGGAGGTGTCTGAACAGGAAGGCGGATCCTGGCATCAGCCCAGGAAAACTTGAAGCAGAAAGCAAGCAAGAAAAAAAACCTTAATCAAAGCTTAATAGCCGAAGTAATTTGGGTGAAATTAGGCCCACATATGGATTATGATTTGGGTCAACATAAAATATCCGTCTTGTACCGGTAGTGCCTTTCATTAAAATCATACAAATATCACGTGATTAATATTTTGTACGGATTGTCAACATTTTGTGCCTCTTATGGCTTGATGTGTATTTAATAGGTAGGTACATAACTATAATACATTTTTGGGTTAAAGAAATTAGAGACTCTTATTATGACTATCGGTAGAAATCTGTGTCAACTAATTGTACTTCTAGTGGCACAAACGTGAATTCTTTCTACCTGCCTTTATCCCACTTTAATGTGGGGTCGGCGCAACACACTTTTTCAAGCATGTTGCAGAATAGATTTGACTTAGTTTTTACGACCGGCTGCCTGCCTGACGTCAATCCCCTCTGAGGTATTCAGTCCCGGGCAAATTTAATGACAAAATTTGCTATACTCGACCTGGGAATCGTACCTTCCCGGTCCTCAGCCCATATATGCTACCACTAGACCATACATAAGCTCACGCCTGTATCCCCCCAGGGGGTAGGCAGAGTCGCACTAGCGAACTAGAACACCCACATTTCGCCGAGCTTAGTTACGTCCCAGATGTGATAGGGGGCGAGCCTATCGCCATATTGGGCACAAATTCCAGACTCCGGGCTGATATGGAAAAATCCAATATCACTTTGCCCGACCCGGGGATCGAACCCGAGACCGCAGGACGGTAGTCGTACCGAAATACAACCACGCCACCGAGGCAGTATGTATGTATGTATGTAGACCAAGGAGGCGAAAACACTTGAATGTTATTTTTATATTTTAATTAATTAGCTTTAATTAGTGATTGTAGAGTATGTCTTCAGTATTGACTTTATTACTAAATGACACGCAGAATGAAATGAAATTAACAACTCTAACTACACTTTCATTAAATTCATCGTCATACTCGTTTAGTGGCAGCGTATATGGGCTGTAGAAAGGGAGGTCATGGGTTCGAATGCCAGGTTTAACCCATTTTAATATGGCGTCGGCACAAAACACCCTTATAAGCATCAAGGGTTCGGCTTTAGTGTTTACGATCGGCCGCCCGACCCCAATCCTCTCTGGAGTACCTATCCAATCAGACTTGAACCTAGGACCTCTGGATCTACAGCTTATATAGAGTGTCGCTACTTTTTTTTATGAATGGCAACTGATTCCGTATAATTCCGGAACGTTACTGCCAGTGTCAAAGTGCCGCTACTCAATAATTACTCAGACGGTTATTCTATAATAACACTATTAATAAATAAATAAATACACCCAACAGTCACACACCTAGTCCTGACTCCACACTAGGTATAACCTGTATCGTGGGTGTGAGAGACTATGAGAGACTTTCGGTCTCACAACACCCAGACTTGAAACAAATATCTGTGGGCCACACAAACATTTGTCTCAATGCGGGAATCGAACCCGCGGCCTCTCACTTCACAGCCGGCTACTCGCCCGCTGCGCCACGGAGGCTGTCTTGAATGGCAACTGATTCCGTATAATTCCGGAACATTACTGCCAGTGTCAAAGTGCCACTACTTAATAATGCAAGGGGACGGTTATTCTATAATAACACTATAAATAAATCATTTTTATCCTTTAACACTAAAATGTTGAAAAAATATAACCGACCTTGAGCACTCTGACGACATCCTGAGGGAACTGCATAAGAGCCGTGCTGGTGACCCTTCTATAAATACGGTCCACGAATATCCCGGCCCGTATTGCATGCGCCACCGATCGGAATTTCGGCTTCTCGTCCGACTTCCGCTTCGCCGTCGCCAATTGTCGCGTGAACGTCGACGCGAGCCATTCTCTAACCTCTGGAGGCACTGCATCTGGTTGGACCTCTGATAGCTCGTCATCTTCATCTGCCAGTCGCCTGTGTATAACACGTCACGGAGTTAGATTGAATAAACTAAGGTATTCCAAGCTAATTCGCGAAGCAAAAAGCTTCGACGTCTCACCGTAATGAAATTAGCATAATCGTGTACCAGGAAACGAGCATTGAGGTTCTCGTGAGAGCGTTTTCAATGAAAGCGAAGCTCTTTGTCGTTGTAGCTGACAATAACAGCATTGAAATTAAATAGAACAATTCTTTAACATCCTTCATTGTTTGTAATATCTTATCTATTTCTTCACTTTCAATAAATGTATCATCTTAACTGATATTTAGTGTGCAATATATGTATGTATGTATGTATTTTAAATTGTTACCTTTGTCTCCTAATGTATTTAGCTAAGTTTGATTGTTACATTTACTTGTTATATCAAATACATACAGTTAGTTTTGTTATCAAGCTATGTCTATTGGTTACATTACAATCTATATTATTACATCTATGTTACTATACAATTGTTATTTATTTCTAATTTTGTTTACATCTAGCTTTCTAAACACTATTTTGTAAGTTTATTAATTTCAAAAGTGATAATTATAAAATTTTCAGAAAATTAAGCCGCTAGTAGGTGATAATATTGTAAAAGAGAAAGGGTGAATATTATTGCATTTCCTAAAATATCTTATGTTAAAATATCAATTGATATTAAAGCTGACTTAATCTAGGTTATGTGAAATGAACTTGATACAACTCAGTCCTCCCTTTTGTTTCTCCTAATTTGGAGTTGGTGAAAATAACGAGACACAAGAGGTGGTTCTGAAAAAAAAGTTACTTATAATCAGAGAGACGTCAAACCAAGTGAAATACGTAAATGTAATTGGCCTGACGGAAATTGGGGCATGCTATGCCAGGATGCTAGCTCGGTATTCCGTATACGAAATACATGCAGCGTGCTCAAGGATTCCTAATGCTACAGATTGCTTTCCATTGCAATAAGCTAGTTTGAATATTCATGTTTTAATTACCTACACTATGTAGTGTGACTATTAGTCATAACTTAATCTAGAAAAAGATATTAAAAATTATCTTGATTACAAACAGTTAGTATTAATATAATATTATGTTACTTCCATATTTATGGTCCATTATTATGGTCAGATGTTTTTTCGAAATAAATAAAAAGTAGTTTTTTTTTGCAGATTGAACAGAAAAATGGTTTTGTAACCTCTAGGTATCAAAAGCTTAGCCTCTCAAAAATAAACTAGTACTGATGTCATCATCATCAATGCCACCACCATCATCAGCAACAGGATGCCCAATGCTGAACCTACTGGCCTCCCATAAAGATTTCCAGACTGACTTGTTGCCTGGAAGAGGACTGTTTCATTTGCATTTATCAACTCGGTCTTCAATATTGGCTTTGCAGGTGTATCTTATAATAAAGCCTGCACAATGGAAAGCAATATAGCACACGAAATAATTTACATAACAAATCAAGCAGGTCTCATCGGGGATGCTCAAGGAGATGTTAGGGCCATTCCAATAACACTTGTGTGAAATATTGATAAAGAAAAAGTAAAGAAAGTAATATTTGAAATTATTATAGACGTGGATATTATTTTCACTCGAATGTTATTGGGAGCTATAATAACTGGTAACATCGACACACCTAAACACCAGGGTTGGGGCCGACTGCTGACGCGCCACTGCAGGTCTAAAATAAAACACGACGTCATTGGGACAGAGTTAGGGAACAATATTAAGGAGCGGGAAATTTTCGCGTTAATACTTGACGATGAAGTTTATCCACCATCAATACAAAATAAAAGTATACACGTAAATAATAATAGAAAATTTTGATGGGGATGACCGATTTATAAATTATGGTTAATAATTTCATAAAATACACGATGTAAAGTAACAGTATATTAAAGTTTATGAACACTAAAAAATTATTGCATAAATAACGTAACGAAATAATCCGGAGAATGCGGAATATTATTTTGTAAAATTAAATTGTACAGGCAAGGGTGCGGCTATAAAAATGGGTTGATTAACTAAAAACAACATCACAGAAACACGAGATTGAAGTACCACAAGAATGTTTTATAAAAGTAAATTAATAAAATTACATACATGATAAGCTATCCGGTGCCAATATAAAGGTCACCCAGAATAAAATACATGCCTAAGGACACACAAGGTATATGAAGACAGGAGCAACCACGAAGACAAACCACACAGGATACAAGACGCCACAGGGGACTAAGTTCATTATCTAATCTAATCTAAGGGAAGATTAACTATGCTACTGAGAACAAGTTAAGCAACAGTTAGAAATGTGGAGAAACAACAACTATAAAGTTTACTTTGCCTAACTCATCCTCTGAAATTAGGAATAACCTACTTAAGAGGCATCAGCCCGGAAAAATATTCCGGCCTGATGACATTTGCAAAGTAACTTTGGGAAAATATGTGCACTAACAATAGGATAGGTAAAACAGACAGTTGTAAAACTGAAGCTTCAAAATGAACAGAAAGACCTAATCGCATAGATTGGACAGAAGGGAGGCGCGACTACTTGGCCATTGTCGGCGTTGTTGTAACGGTATTAACTTTGCTTCGTTCGGTCTCTCTACTGAACATCTGGCCCAGCACGGGGTGCGCAGCCGCCGCATGTGGACGGTGACAGGCTGGGCTCGCGGCTGCTCGGCTGCTCTCCTATCCCTGCGTTAGACACAATCACTGGCGACGCGATGCGCCCGCTGACATTACTATCGTTACAACACCCTATTATACTAAAAGAGTCTCCAACAGTCGCCATCGAACTGCTCAAGTTGCTCAGTAACCTAAATAAAGTAAAGCACGTAAAACAGCATCGAGAATGTCGGAGCATATTGTGAATGTCATTTAATGTGTAAGTTATTGAAAACATTTACTCGGTTTCAAAGTAATTTTGTTTGAAATGGATGATTTGTAAGGATTCATTTTCATCGAGATGTTGAACACCACCGACGCCGTATAAGTGATTTCATTTTAAAAGCTCCGTTGGAAAACATTTTCCGATATGTACGATAAGCGTCGTAGATGCTATAGAAATTATTATTAAAAGAGGAAATATAATCAGCTACAGCCAGAATGAAATCCATTTACATTGAAAATAATATAAAACAACCTTTCAACAAAAATCCCCAGATTTTGTTCATGAATAAAAGTCTAGCATAATATAAGCCTATCGGCTTCAAAATATTTGTTTAATAATACTTTATAATGTACATGTTATTGTTCGATTAAAATTTAAACTTACAAGCGTGATGTATGCAAAATATACACCCACATGCAAATACGATCTTCTTTCACATAATACCATAAAAGCTATAATATTAAATGGCGTGTATGTGTTATCTTACTAAAGTAAATATATAATTGCATTACATTTTATTTAGGATGGCATGAGCAGTAATGAAATTGGTGTTTATTAATTGATAAAGAGTCATTGTTCCATTTAGTTTGATAGTATATTGTTAGAACTAGGAATCGTATTTACGGTAAACCGTAGTATTGTAAGGTTATCTCCAAAACAGCTGGTGCTAATGCTTGAAATATGTTAATATTCATTATATTACATACGTATGACGTAACAAATAAAATAAATACACCCAAGAATCACACACCTAGTCCTAGAGATGGAGATGAGAGAGAGGGTATCACGTGTTGTGACACCGAAAGTCTCTTATAGTTCTGATCTGTTTAGATCTCTCATAGGGTCTGAGAGCCGAAACAAATATCTGTGGATCACACAAATATTTGTCTCGATGCGGGAATCGAACCCATAGAACAGTGTGAATATGTAGCGAAATCTTTACTGTATTTAACTATTCACATTCGTTCCGAAGCCATGGACTTACATACCTTATGATACATATTTCCATTTTCAAAATGCTTTCTTCAAATATACGAAAACAAAGACTTAACTTAAACATGGTTAAAACTTAAAGAATTTTCTGTTTAAATTTGACAACGTACAATCTAAATTGCTCATTTGCTACTCATATTGCTGACATGAACAAAATACGTTGTGGAATATGCTCCTCCACGTTCTGCACGTAGAGCATTCTTTTAAGAAATATAAATATTTCAAAGAAACACCGCTGCAACTCATGCAATTACGAATATAAAATATTTTCATAGGAAAATGGGGCGAAGCTGGAGCCAAACAAAATCATCTCGACACTCGTTACGAGCTCGGAGCGACGCGACGTTCCGTTTGTTTCTTGTTAAGGGAATGGGAAAAAATCTGTTTCAATGTAAGCGAAAGTAATGGGAAGTGTCAAGTGCTTAATAATGGGGAAGAACTGGTTATTGTGTTCTATTTTAACTACGAAAAAATTAAGACGGGTGTCTTAATGCAGTGATATCCAAGTTCTGAGAACTCACTGAAAATCTTACATCGAACTCGACACAAGAATGGTAGATACTAATGGCCTCCTTAGCCTAGTAGCAGCGTGGACTGTTGATCATGAGGTCCTAGGTTCGAATCGTAGGTAAGGCAACGTGACTTTTTTAAGTCAGTTGGCCCGAGGCTTTCTCAGAGGTGTAATTGATCCATAACGGTAGAGCAGTAATGTTTCTATGTGTTCTATAGTCTATTGGCAGCTTACATGGGCTGTGAACCGGGATGTCTTGAGTTTGATTTTCAAGCGCTGGGCGTCTCTTGGTGCATGTGGGGCTTCTGAGCCCTCCTACAAATGAGAATGATCCGCAAGGCGGTAATGCGCAAACGCGGTTCCGGCGAAAGCCGAGGCGCTTCTCGTCTTGGGAATCCCAGGGCCGATCCTAATGCGCCGAAGAGGGCCACCGCGGGGTTTTGGTAGGTATTTCTGGTGTAGGATGTAAATAGTGTTAGAGACTCGGCCCGGCGGCCGCCTGGATGTTTACCATCTTTCCCGGGCGGGTAAATGCTGGGTCGTAAGACCGGCGAGTCCAACATAACCAGTTGACTTCCCCCCGGGGTGGATTGGTAGTGATAAATCGTTTTCCCCGCGAAAACAAAAAAAGGGTGTTTTAGTCAGGGACTGGATCCCCAAGGGAGGTTCAGTGCAGTCAAACGGTCGTAATACCTAACCGGAATCCTTTCTGCAACATTCTTGGAAAAGTGTATTATGCCGCCCCTCCATATGGACGTGGAATAAGGGCCGGTGGAAATACTGTATAGTCATGGCTGCGGAACATTCGAGAGTGGACAGGAATTGCGAGCGCTGCTGAACTATTTCGCCTCGCAAAGGATAAAGATAAATATGCTAAGCTGACGGCTAGCTACCTTCACTAGTTGGAGAGGCACTACAAGAAGAAGAAGAAGAAATACTGTATAATATACATATAAGTAGGCGCTTTGAATCAGTGTAGTTTTTGCATTTGATACTTTTGTGTCTAATATTTTAAATAAAAACTTATGTGAGACGAAAGTGGGTTTAAATTAGAGCACTCATTAAAGCTGTGGACAAAACTAGCTTACAAAATGGCGCTTTTACATAGAAAATTTGTTATAAAACTACGAGAATTAACTTGGTCCCTTTTATTATATTACTAGTTTTTCACCGACTAAGCAAACCGCATTTGAGCTCGTCGTTTCAACTTTATCCCGGTTAAGGCTACTTAAGTCCTCGTTCAACTTTCCTCAAACAGATTCTTATATTTTTAATGCAACGTTAAAGTAAAGCCACGTAAAACCTTTAAGACATTATCCTCTTTGGCTAGTTAGCGTACTTTAAGAACTATAAGATGTCCTACAAGGTGGACCGACGACCTGATAAAGGTCGCAGGAAGTCGCTGGATGCAGACCGTTTCCAACAGGTCGATCTGGAAATCTTTGGGGGAGGCCTATGTTCAGCAGTGGACGTCCTATGGCTGATGATGATGATGATGAAGATATTCTAATATGACTGCGGCATGAGCAGGAATATTTTTGACAAACAAATTCGTATCGAATTCCCTGCGAAGTGTTGACTTTGGGATAATATTTCATACAAATGGCATATACGCGCATCGAGTCGATACGAATTCGATTGTCAAAAATGCTAGGGCCACTAATCTACATAATATTATACTAGTAAACTTGAAACTTATCTTTTGAACGGCGCGTATCCCCCCAATGAGGTCGGCGCAGCAACTTCTTTAAAGCATGTTGCAGAAAACATAAATGCCTGCTAAACTTCGAATTTCTGAGGGATCTAGTGCTAGATATTGCTAAATGTTTTAAAAAAACCTCTTTATCCGAATTGGGATTCAAATCTAGGGTATCCAGGTCTATAGGCAATAACGTACGCTGCCACGAGACCAACAAAACAACAGCAGACAACGATTATAATAAAACTAGTTTTTGATTGCCACCTTTTTTCATAAAGAATATCTCTAATTCCATATCAGAGTCTAGTTAATATTGAAAATCCTCTGAGAAACCTGATATTAGTCTCATTCATCATCATCATCATCATCAGCCATAGGACGTCCACTGCTGAACATAGGCCTCCTCCCAAGACGTAATCGTAGTCTCATTAGACGCCAATGTTTCATTGGCTTCTAAGGCAAGAAGACTCAATAATTCTGCCTCCATATTCCTCTTTCCAAAAATCGTATCCAAAATTGCTTGACGGACAACAATGATCTCTATATATTTATTTTGGCATTTATTGGGCCTTTTAACTAATTAAAACGTGAAAGACTTTAGGTACCTGCTTTCCTACTATATAAATACGGCCAATTTGATTACACGTGATCAATGAAATCCAATCTCACTAATTAAGATACGTGAATGCTAACTTGGTCCAATTTGTGTAAGGATTCCGTATGTTAAAGCAAAACTTGTGAGTTACCAGTTGGAAATACACGTGACTTGACTGGATATAGTGTGGGGGTACAAGAATATAGGTTTACTGGTAGGATATTCATAACCACCTGGTTTTGAAACCACATCGACCCACAATCCTTGTGTGAATCACGTTCCAGGATCAGCCAGTTGCCATCCCGTCATCCTGAGGTGCTAGCGACATGAGCTGATGGTTGGGTTGGGTGTAAGCGTACTTCATGCTTATATACCGGTGGCTGCATCTTACGTGCATTTCTTTCTTCGGAGTTTGAAGAAGCATTTATTTATTTATTCATGCAGGCCAACATGATTCTCGTGACTACTGATAAACTCATTGTTTGTTAGTGTTTTTTTTAGGCTACTTTCTATATCATTATATATATCATCTTAAATAGTGTGTGTGGAGTCGACGGAAAAGGGAGTTACCCTTTTTAAGCATGTTGCAGAAAGGATTTGACTTTTTTACGACAGGATACCTGTCTGACGTCAACTCCCATCTGGAGGATCTAGTCCCGGGAAAATAGTGTAAGAAAAGCACCACGCCTGACCTAGGAATTGAATCAAGGACCTCCCGGATCACAGCCCATTTACACTGCTACTAGAACAAGGAGACATAGCGTGGATTACATAGCGGTTATAATCAGATGTAGTGTAGTCAATTTTCCGTGCTCGGATAAAAAATAATACAAGAATATAAGCACCTCGCGAAATTAGCAATGTTTAAACACGCGTCGGTTTACAAAATCTCATAAATTAATTAACCCAGGCTAAGCATAAAATCGCTTTCACGTGCCGGAAACTGGAGCACCTAATCCATTTTTATGAGCTTTACAAAAATTCTGTCAGCAAAAAAAATAATTTGTTTGATATATTTTGCGGTTAAATAATTGTTTTGTTTTATGTTACCTCCAGTCTCCACCACCTTAGTAAGGATCTCCACCGGCCATAGAGATCCACGGTACGGTATCTGTGCCTTTACGTCCTTAAAGGCATTGGGAAAGGGAGGGGGAATTACGACTACTAAGTTGCCAATTTACATCGGTATTCTCTGAGAGCGTGGCATTAAACTGGTCAAACCGGCCCATTCGTCCTGTTGACATAACTGTGTTTTACCACTCCACACAGGATTGTCATCTATCACATTTAGGGATGGAAATACAATTAATAATGGTTTAGTTGTTCTTCCTCATACAGGGTCTACGGAGAAGCTTGTGTTTGTATGAATCAAAGGTCTGCATGTATCTACAATCTACTATAAGTAAATGAAGTATGTATGTACATTGTACCTCTATATTACATCAAAACAATTCTACCATTCGCGTGACTAATATCATCAGTTAAACTAATTCCACATACTATGTTAAAAGCCTTTATGATGAAGCATTAATTTGTTAGAATACATATTGCCTGTTTTAAAAGTGGTATGTAAAATTTAAAACCTTTACAATGGTAGGTTTATTATATTAAAGCTAACGTAGTTTCATGTCGAGAATAATACTATTTGCCTCATTTCCTTTTATTTTGGGACCGAATCAAATATAATAATATTAACTAAAATTAAAGCTCAAATAGAAATAGTATCATCATCATCAGCCACAGCACATCCACTGATGTCTATCAGGCCATCATTTATCCAGTCTATCATAGGCCACCCCAAATATTTCCAAATCGACCTGTTATAAATATTATAATAGATATAATTACGTTGTCATCATTATTTGAATGTTTAATTGGTTTAATTTCAGTGGGTAGGAGCAAATTTTCCACAGTCCCGTAACAGCCGCGTTTTGTCCCAACGAATTAACCTCTCTCGTTTAGAGACCGTGATTAAGGTTTCTTTAATTTGAGCCTTCTTTAGAAACTCAAAACGTTTCGTAATATGCCTTTATTCTATTTTTGCCATTGCTTTCTTTTATTACAGTTTTACTAATGATATTGGTAGACACTAGACTTCAACTGATATTATTAAGTGCCATATAGATAGGAAGTCCCAGAAAGCAGATTATTATTATTATATCATTCACAAGATTAAAACTGCATGACGGACCTCGTTAATATTTATTCAAAGCTGAAATGTAACTAGCTTCACACCGATTAATGTCTTACCTATTCTAGAACTAATATATCATGATGCATTTAGACTCCCTCACAAAATTGACGATTCTTTTATTAAAACTGAAACCGATTATATGAATACAAATGCTCTGACATTCTGACGCGAACGCTAAACGAAAGAAAAGAAAAACCAACTTAAAGGACTACGTTCTGATGCTCTTAAATTATGCAGTGAAGATTTTTAAATCGTCACGATGTGTATTACGGCTATAGATCTGAAACATAAAAATCGTGAAAGGTTTGTTCACTATAAACGTTTTTTATTTCGGACGACGCTTCGCAAACGTAGCAGTACCGATAGTCTTTATTAGCGTGGAAAATATACTTTTTTTATTGCAACCAAATTACAAGACGAGCAAGTTTCTCGCCTGTTACCTGACTATTAACAGAAGCAACATCATTTGAACTTAGAGTTACAAGGCACTGCGTGGCACTGAATTTTGCTGGTTACACTGAGATATTAGATGTTAGCGACAAATTAATTAATACGCAAGAATTTTTTTATTAATCTTGCCTTCCCTACTGTCTTCTGTCAATCATGCACTGCTGTCTTTTATTTGAAGTTTAGATGTCAATTGGTGTAATTTGTTGCATTTGTTAGTATATAACATCAATATAATATACCCTAGATGCACAGTTCTTTGCAAATATCCTCCTCAAAAGTGGTCTCAGGAATAAAACAAAGAAAAAAATCACAAGTTCTAATTAAATCAACACAAATATAACCCTATTCACGTGTTATAAAGTAGCTTTTTAAACGAAATTAGCAAGCGTTCTTAAATTTGAAATTTGACACTTATAATTCTATCGACGTCCGACTGTAGGCAAAAGAAGTGCTTAAGCACTCGTTTGCTGTCCCATCTTCCGAGCGTCAACTGTGCATCTAGGTATATAATAAATCGATGGTATATAATAATAATCTCGATTTTTTCTAATGATAATGGACATGATAATACACGTTTTTAAGGTGCTTATTTGTCTGAAACTTAGAAAAACAGGCTGGTATTCTATTCTCGAGTTATAAAATTGATTCTATGAATGAATTTTCAATTCAGAAATGCTAACACATCTGAATTAATAAGTATTTGCTGGGAACATTTAACCATGCAACTCCTCATATCTCAATTTCTATAAAATTCGAGCTAAAAATGGAAAATAACCTTTTATCTGAAACTGAATTATAAATAATTCACTGAAAAAGTTCTGATTCTTCAACATTATATTTGCGAAGCGTAGTCCACATTCATGTAAAAATTATAAATTATAATGTGTAGAAAATATACATACTTGGTCTCGTCAATGTATACAGCTTCAAGCACTTTGGCCGCATAATGAAGGTTCTTTTGCAATGTCTCTGCTGATATTTCACCTCTATTTAATTGTCTTAGGAGGTAGCGTAATCTGTGGACAAAGAAATTACATTAATTAGTATGAGTTAGATATCCATAATGATGTTGATAACTTCTAGAAGTCAGTAGATGGTGAAATCTCACCATTTGGTCATACATATCAAAGTGCATTATTACACTACACGATTATTATCTACATCTTAAAATGTTTTCTTAATAACACAAAATATATCTAGATCTTCGGTTGATCATTTAATAATATTATAACACAAAAAAAATCTGGTCGGACCTACTAAAATCACACCAAAGACTCTGAAGAGGGAAGTCGCAAGTCAAGGGACCTCCAAAAAGACCCATTTTCCATACCCGCCCCAACCAAACCGTAAGTTATGTCGAAAGTGCCTTGGAAGAATCAGATAATCACTGTATGAAGATGAGACGTGATCTATACAAAGTGGTTCACAGTACGTTGGTAAGGTAATAGATATATATAAGAAAATGTTTTCTTATAAAACTTGTAATTTAAATAAGATTTCAAGAGAGAAAACATAAGCTCATAACAAAGTGAAGACCAAATAAACATTATAAGAAGCATTAACTTGTTAGCACTTAATAAAATATATCTAAAACGTGCCCGTGGGTTGTAAATGGATAAAAGTTATCCGATATTCCTGTACTATTCGGGCTCCCTATTGCCGAACCACGGCCAAATTGAATTGAGCCCCTAAATGCTTTAAAGGCACTTATCGGGGATTTTAGATAGTGGAAATTGGTGTGTTAGCCTCTCTCTAGCTTCGATAATAAAGTATAAAGTATGGAATAAAATAGAAGGATTTATGGTTATACATTTTTTTATGATTGGAAAGAAAAATGAAAAGAATTTAGTAGGAATTTTCCTATCATCAATAAGAATATTAAGTAAGTATTAGGATTTGGAATCTTCTGATAATAGACACAAGGACAGAAATAACCTCAGCTCTGTGGCTGCATAGCTGCCTTTTGGAGATACGGATATGAATTTATTGGTATACATTTATATTAGGCCGGCAGATTCAGTTTAGTTTTAAGACCTCTCTGCTGGCTGATATCATTTCATTTAGCGTATATCGTAACCCTAGGACAATTTGTTTTAAAAAAGGCACGTTGCTCGACCTGGTATTCAAAGTCAGGGCCTATCTATCCACAGCCGAAATACAAATAGACAAAGCAGGGGACTCCATTCACAACTATATTTTTAACGCATCCACGATTCTTCTGCTTTTGTTAAGGACGGTGGAGATCACTCACTATTAGATGATCCTCATTGTTGAGTGCACAAATATAAAGAAACAAGGTCTTAGCAGAAATAATGACAAAACAGGTGACAATAAATTGGAGCACCATAGAACCAACGATACTGTAACAATACATCAAACGACTGCACAAGATGATATTACATCTGACGGTAGTGGACATCCAAACGTCACAAAAAACAATACTAGAGGGGCAATCGAATCTACATCGAGTGTGCTCGAATTACTTCGCATGACCGTTTGGAGCAAGTTTCAAAGAAGAAATTCTTTTTTTAGGGTTTTGTAGGCAAATGGTAAAATCGGAACCCTTATGTCAAGCTTGGTCACGTTCTTCTGTCCATCCGTATGTCATAGCTATTTTACTAGGAAATATTGGCCCTTATAGATACAATTTAGATGAGACTTCGGAGGTGTGTTCTATGATCTCGAAGAGAGAGGAAAAATATTTTTGTTCGTGTGTTCCTTCATACATAAAACTGAGCGATGAAAGTCATCATGTATGCAATAGTATACGTATGATCCATTCGTCTTTACTTCCTATTATTATGAATCATGACTGCCTCGGTGGAGTGGTTGTATTTCGGTATGACTACTGTCATGAGTCTCATGTACTGAGGTCTCGGGTTCGATCCCCGGGCCGAGCAAAGTTATGTTGGATATCTCCATATCAGCTTGGAGTCTGGAATTTGTGCCCTATATGGCGATAGGCTGGCCCCCTATCACATCTGGGACGGAACTAAGCTCGGCGAAATGTGGGTGTTCTAGTTGGCTAGTGCGCCTCTGCCTACACCTTCGGGGATACAGGCGTGGGCTTATATATGTATGAATTATCAAGATCATAACTATAACTCTGGTACAACAATTCTGAATCCAATTTTTGCAGAAATAACGTGTCGAAATTGTGTAATTTGTTGCATAGATGTTGATAAATTCAGTTTATGGTCTAGACAGAGTCGCCAGAGATTCAAGATTGTAGGTATTACTTATACATAATATTGTGTGCAGAGTATCCGATCACTTCTGTAGCCCGACTGACTGAGATTTATCGAAAATACTTTCTACCCGATACAAAATATTTCAAATTTCATAAAAATATTTTTAAAATCCACAACCTTTCATAGCATACGAAAATTCCCACATTGCTTAGCGAAAAATATGAGCGATTTATAAATTTTCATGAAATTGTTTCTCCTGTATTCACGTGTATTGAAATATTTTAAATTCCACGAACGTTTATTGAATTCTCTGAAATTAAACTAAAAGATCGGAGAACGAATAATTAGACCATAATTGTGGAACATAAATAGCCAAAACAAACAAACATGAAAACAACAACGTAGCTGTTTAAATCTCCCGACAACAATAAAAAATAATAATTAATTTAAAAAGTGTTGAACAGGTGTTCTTTAAAAACAGCTAAGAGTAATATCGATTGAACCAATTAAAAATACTTGAAATCTGGGGCTACATTCCCGTAATTTGAGCCTATGTTCACATAGGCAAGGACTTGAAAAGCCTAATTTAAATTATAAAACTATAATTAAATTATAAAACTTAATTTTAGTTCGGGAATTACCACATATTTACAGTATGTGAATTGATCGTTTGCACTTTATACAAACAAATAAAAACAAACAGAGAAAGAACCGATATTTCTTAACCCAAAAGTAATTTACTGCAATACTCTGTACAACACTAACGAACAGCAATAGGCACTACACGAAGTGCCTTGAACGATTTCGACCTCAACGAATCTTCACTTTAATTGTGCAATTAAAAGTTCTTACTATCTAACAAAGTTAAGCTGCATCTTGTTCCTACTTTCTGAAACGTTTTATTACTTTTAACTTGCTACTTTAATGAATATTTCATTGCATTGGCTCTTCAAACTTTGTTTGAATTGTAAGCCTTAATTATAATGCATTCCAATTATATTTTGTACCTGATAGCCGCGATCCGCTTTCCTAATTAGACATTCAGATTGCACATAATATTTAACGTTCTTCGTAGTAAGAAAATTGAGTCTTATATTTAATTCTCAGTGCTGGGTTTGGCAGAAAAAGCATGAAAGCCGAATAAATGCGGTGGAAATAGGTTCCCTACGCAGTATGTGTGGAGTCACCTTTGCTGATCGTGTGAGGAATAGCATGATAAGGGATCGCTGTAAGCTGAAGGATGATGTAGTGACTAGAATTGGAAAAGGGATGTTGAAGTGGTTTGGGCATGTGGAGAGGATGGATGAAAGGCGACTTACGAAAGGTATTTATCGCGCGAAAGTAAATGGAAGGGCCGGAAGACGTCGCCCGAGGAGAACATACATGGACCAAATAAGTGATCTCCGAAAAGGGCAAGTGAGGAGTACCCTCAACCGGCGGAAATGTATGAAAAGATGCATGAGTGTGGACGAGGCAAAAGAGGTGTGTCAGGATCGTAGCTTGTGGCGCTCAATAGTCTCTGCCTACCCCCATAGGATACCGGCGTGAGTGTGTATGTATGTATGTATATAATTCTCATCACGAAATAGAACATCAGATGTGGTATATCGTCAATATAGTCTATTTTTATTATGTATCCTCATTTGAAAGCTGTTTATAGCCACATAAAATCTTTTGTTAGGACAGACTAAGTTGATACACATTTTTTATATCAAGTCAAAGTTAGCGTTTGTTTTCTGCAATCCTTCTAAAGAGTTTTCAAAACTTGGTATTTAGTTAATAAAAACCCACTTAGAAAAGAAACGAAACCTTTAAATAATCTCGCAAACTCCATTAATTTATATTAGATACGAAATACCACATACGGACCTAAATCCAATTAAACTACGCGCTGGATACCGATATTATACTCTTTCACATTTACTCTTTTTGTTTCATTTACGGGATTAGTTTTGAACATACTTAAAGTAAGAGATGAGTAAGATCACGTCAAGTGGACCCCCCATTTACCACTTGATCATTAAAATTTAATCTATATATATTTTCCATAAGTACTTATGATGGAAAAATGAACCCCCAAACGATTTTTAAAAATTTTGATTTTAACAACATTTTTTTTACAATGAAAATTTTAAGCACTTTTAATTAAAAAATGGATTAAAAATCAACCGTAAGAGATAAATTCATGAAATTTTCAGCATCCATGGTCAAATGTCTATACTTTAAGAATATATTAACGACTTAAGATTATTTGTTTATTTTCGTATTGTTAACTAACTTTTAAGTTAACAAATGAAAATTTAACTCATTTCTTGGTAAAAAAATTCATTTTTTTTTCATCGGTCACATGCTTTATTCATTTAAGTTTAAGATTCCGGAAGAAAATTTCACTGCTCGCCATTAGTTTAAACAAAATGAATTTATTTATGACAGCGCGCCAGCCGCCGAGCGCTGTGGAAGCGCCGCGCTACCGAGCGTCTCGTACTGCATTGAAGCTTTTATCAGTGATAATTTAAAATAATAATACAAAATATTATTATAAAACAAATTTTATTATTATTTACGTTATATTATTATAATTATTATCAATAAAATTTTATTTTTTGTTAACAATATCATAAAGAATATAATCATAACACACTGAATAGAACAAACAAAAGCTTAATTTAAATAATTAAATGGTAAATTTGTCGTCAGATACTTTCACTTTTTTTTTAAAACTTTGTTAATAAATACTTTTTCATCTTCTGAAACGAGCCTGCATTCTAGTGAAAATTTTTCCAATGGTTTGTAGTAATGAAATTGGCGAGTATTTTTTATTGTAGTTAAGCGTTCGAATCGTGGTTGGTATTTTTTTCATGTACCTCATGATCTTTAATCGTACAGAAAGCAAAATTTTTTTTTTAAAAAGAACTTTGGGTGTGTATGCAGTACGAGACGCTCGGTAGCGCGGCGCTTCCACAGCGCTCGGCGGCTGGCGCGCTGTCATAAATAAATTCATTTTGTTTAAACTAATGGCGAGCAGTGAAATTTTCTTCCGGAATCTTAAACTTAAATTAATTAAGCATGTGACCGATGAAAAAAAAAATGCATTTTTTTACCAAGAAATGAGTTAAATTTTCATTAATTAACTTAAAAGTTAGTTAACAATACGAAAATAAACAAATAATCTTAAGTCGTTAATATATTCTTAAAGTATAGACATTTGACCATGGATGCTGAAAATTTCATGAATTTATCTCTTACGGTTGATTTTTAATCCATTTTTTAATTAAAAGTGCTTAAAATTTTCATTGTAAAAAAAAAGGTTGTTAAAATCATTTTTTTTAAAAATCGTTTGGGGGATCATTTTTCCATCATAAGTACTTATGGAAAATATATATAGATTAAATTTTTATGATCAAGTGGTAAATAGGGGGTCCACTTGACGTGATCTTACTCACATGTTACTAACAAGGTAATAAATTGACAAGTACCAAGATTTACTTCAGGTCTATATATGTAGATAACAATTACTTTCCTTGCTTATTCTTAAGTACTTTCTTTACTTTGATTATCATTCTAAGCGTCTGAAGGTTTTAAATTGCCAGGCCTCAAGTATTAATTAAACTAATTAATTAACGCCTTTGTAATTACGATTAGATTTTCATTTCGTATTTCAGCGCAATTTTTCAAAGGTATTTGATTTGAGAAAATAATTAAAGCTTTGAAAGATAAATTGGTTGTTTTAGGTGAGAAATGAGAATTAAAAAAATGTTTGATCTAAAGTGAGCACCGTCTTCAATGACATTCCTAGAACCACGTTTATGTTAGTTGTAAAATTTTTGCCACAATCAAATATTCTTTCTTAAATATGCGCTTGCCTAAAGGTCAAAGGGTAGCTTGCCTATATCATTCCCTTATGCCACAAATAAAGGAGTTCCAGTAAAAACCACCAAGCGAGCGTAGCTGCCTGCTAAAGCTAGGTTATTATATTTCCCAGAATACATCGAGTGTAGTGATAATATTCCGTTTGTAAAGTACTATAAAGTACTGCCTAGCTATAACAGTTCCGATATTGATTGGTATACGGTACGCCAAATGAAGCGGAATAATTAACCCTGTTGCTATGAAAATTGAATGAAAATGTATCTGTTTTTGCTGAGTATCATATCGTGGGAATTGTTCCTTTATTGCCCTTTTTGTTTCATTCTGTTTTACGGATAACTTGGCTTGTTGTTAGTCAGCATTTCGTTTTGTTAGTATGATAAATAACCGTCTCTTCTTCGTATATTTTGGAGTTATTTTCGAATGATGATGCTTTTTATAGCAGAGACTTGCGAAACAACTGGCACGGGAGTTACCTGCAGGGTTACCATGACCTCGTATAGCAGTATTATTATAATCGTTCTTCGTTTGTTTTGTATTGACAAGTAAAATTATAATATTACTGCTATAAGAGGTTATGGTAACCCCCCTGATAGTAATAGATCTCTACCATTCATAAATACCTACGATACCAATATTATCATAGATACCAGTGGCGAAGGATTCATACAACTCGATTCCGTCCGGGTTACCATTGCCAAATTATCTACTAATAAATAGGTACTAATTCAAAGAGAAACCTGCATTGGCATCTCTTTTAGAAATTTTCACCCTACGCCACTGATAGATTTGTTGCGAACCATAATGGAAGGAAAAATGGATTTGGGGTGCTTGAAACATTTAAATCTGATTCAACGAATGAAACGCAACAGCGAGCTGTCACTTTACGGTCGGTTTATGTGAGACATCCCACCCGCGTATCCCACTTCTGATATAATCCTGTTATAAGAGTATCAAACCGTTTGAATCGGCCCATTCGTATTACCGACATAACTATCTTTCTTAGCTTTACTACTTAATATAACTCAAACAAATAAAATCAAGAACCTGGTGAAGTTTACATAAAGTATAAGACTGAAGTGTAATATTAAGTTGTCCTAAACAAACAACAGTAGCCCAGTTACAATATTTTACATTGTTTACGCATTGAGGTTTATATTCCCGGATAAAGATTTCGGAAGTATTCCAATTCTTAATTTCCGTATTATAAATATTCAGTATTTACAAATGTTATTTTTTTTATAGTAGAGACTGGCAAACGAGCAGATAATATTATAATTAATAGGCCGAGATCCGGCTGCAAGATCACTACGTTCACCATGTATGTAATTAAAATAATATTAATTAAAAATACTCGGGGGCATATTTTATTTTATTTTATTTATTTTATTTTATTTATTTAGGATCGCCAAGGGGTTACAAATAAACTTAAGTAACTAACACTTATATCATTGCTCCCAGTTACAGGCAACCACAGCATGCACAGGCAACCACAGCATTTTAATTGGCACCTTGGCAAAAATAAACTCCCCCATTTAATTATCTATAAAAAATATATTAGATTTTACCTACATAGATGATAAACGTACGGATCTTGCAGCCGGATCTTGGTCTATAATAAATTGCTCATTTAGAATGGAAACTTGGAAATAGAAAATTGCTAATACGTAAGTGGTCGTAGATTAGATATTTTGATAATGAAGAAACATGATATATTCATTCACATTTCTACCATTTTATTTATATGACGACCGAAATCTTAACAAACTAGCAAATTTGCTAAAAATGAATACTTTGCTATTTAGTTGTGGAATTGCTGCCGGCCGACGTATTCTCTCCCTTCTACGAATTTGGGTCCTTAATGCAAAGTGTGAAGAAGCAGTTATGCATGGTTCTGATAACCATTGCTAAACTCATTGATATTCGCGAATCCCACACATCACTTCTCATTACCAAAAGCATCACCTAAATGTTTATTACCCATTACTTTCCCTAATGTTTTACCTATCAAACGAGTATAATTACCATCTCTCAAATATTTAATTATATCTAATTTATTCATTTCGTTGTCGCTCGTATTCGAATCTCGCGAAAACCCTTTTACCTTTCATTTACTGACAGAGTATTTGCGATCCTTTTAAAAGTACTAAATACAAATAGAGAGCACGGTTATAGGCAGTTATAAAGGACTTTTGAGTACTCTTGTGTTCGCATTCGCGCAAAACCGAGAGGTTTTGGCTGTTTTTGTTTGATAGTTTATGGGGAGCGAGTGCGCTGTAGCGTGAAAGCCTTTGGGATTTTTAAGCCTTTGGTTGTACGTACATACATAAATATAAAGACTCACGCCTGATACAGAGGAGATATCCGAGGTAGGGGGAAGCAGAGTTGAACTATAGAACTAGGACACCTACATTTCGCCGAACTCATTTCCGTCCCAGCTGTGCAGTTGTGTAAGGGGCGAGTCTATCGCCGTAGCGGGCACCAATTCCAGACTCCGGACTATTGACAGGGATATTGATGTGGTTCGGACATGTTGTGGGGATGGAAATTAACGAAACCTATACACAAGACCAGTGTGGATGGAAAAGTCGGTAAAGGACAGGTCGAGGGTAGCCTAAACAAACGCGAATGCATGAAGAGATAGACGAGAGTAGATGAAGCGAAAGTATTATGTCAGAATCATGCGAGTGAAAGCCCATAGTTTCTACCTCCATGGGATAAAGGCGTGATATTATGTATGTATTACCCTCATTCCGAGGCAGTCGGGTAAAACGTGCGTTGTACTGATTCCACCTTGGAGCTGGCAGAACATAATGATTACGGTCAAAGACATTCAACAGTATATAGACGGAATAACAGCATAAAACTTTTGATCCAAAAGTTATGACCTAGTGGTCATAGGTCGCTCAGTTTATTTGAAATATACGCACGCCACGTCGGCCAGCGAAATAATATTGAAAGAATAAACTTGTCTTACGTGATTCTTAACCTTTCAAAAAATATTCTAGGATGTAAATTGTAATAATCGTAATGATTTCTTAGGTTTACGTGAATGTTATTCATTGAAATTAAACTATTTTTACGGATTATATCACCTGTCTTGATTATATCAGCCTGACCCGTGACCACGAAGGCTGCAAAGCTTTCGAAACGTCGGGCATAAAAATTAAAAATTAAAACCAAATCGTGATATAATCCGTAAAAATAGTTGTAATAATCGCCCTCGCATCGTAATAAGTACTCGATGGCGGTACTGAAGTTTGAGATCAATTTCTTTGTATGGAATCTTGCTTGATAGCCCCTCTATAGTTAAATATCTTTAGATTACGGTTGATGATGGTTGGATGATTGGTATTCTAAGGAGGTAAGGGCGAATGTGAGTGGTTACCTAAGCGCGGCTTTGTCGCAAGCGTCGGGCGTGTCGACGGCGGGCAAGTGTTCAGTATCTAGATCCAGCTGGTCCAGCTGTTCGTCGGTGGGGGTGGAACAGCTCTCGGTCTTGCTGCGGCTGGAGGACCGCCGCACGATCGTGAGAGCGCCTTGTTCTGTGGACAATGAAAATTATGTTATAAACAAATAATACCCAACAGATACACATAGGCTAAGAACTATAGAGCGAACTTCGACTAAGTCAAAGAAAGACTGAGTCAAATCGAACTTCGACTTAGTCCGAGTCATTTTTTACAAGAAAAACAGACTGACAAACAAAGTAAGCAAAGATTTTCCTGTAAAAATTGACTCTGACTAAGTCAAAGTTCGTTTTAAAAATTTCACACCCTTACTGAGTTCGTTTCTTTGACCTAAAAGAACTTTGTCCTAACCCTATGCTAGGATACGCGGCTTGTGTCGTGGGTATCAAGAACTACGAGAGACTTTAACAATTCCTTGTGGGCCCGGTACCATTTGTTTTGGTGCGGGAAACGAACACGCAGCCTCTCGCTTCACAGCCAGCTACTCACCTACTGCGCCACGGAGGTTATGAATCTGGATACGTTTTGAAGAGGATTAAATGCCCATTTAGACAGAGACTTTATAGCACTTTCGCCGTGAGGGATTATCACTATTATTGATTCGCGCCATCATCTTTTTAAAATCGTATGACGCACTCTCACAATGTCAGTTTTTGTTGAACTCAACATGAATGAGCTATTAATTAATGTCTCCTTCTAAATGGGGCGTTAAGTAAGATATTCAACAATATAATATTATTGTACATATACCATGTTCTAACTACTTAGTGCAATTTAGAATTGAAGTGAGGAAATATAGTTCATAATATATTGCAATAAAGATAATTGTTGATTTGTAGCAGCATTCCAAACACGGCATGCATTTTATTTACAGTATTATTTTATTGTATTACAAAGATGTTTCATATTTAATGATTTCTGTATATAGTGGTAGAGCCACGCTGTAGATAGTAATGGCTATAGCACGAATGGGCCGGCTCGACCGATTAGATACCACTGTTTCACAGAAATCTGACGTAAAGCGCCAGCTTGCTGTCGCGTTTCGTTCGGTGAGTGAGAGTTCCGGTGGCCCATTTCCCTATTCCCTTTCCCAATACCTTTTCCCTCCCTTTCCATTTCCTCCTTTTAGGTTGGCAACGCACCCATGATTCTCTTTGTGTCTTGGGTGTCTATGGGCGGTGGAGATCGCTTACCATCAGGTGACCCATCTGCTCGTTTGCCAATCTCTGCTATGAAAAAAAAAGGATTACACGAATTTAATTCGTTAAAATAAAATTATTTTTACTGATTCTATCACGATTCGGTTTTAATTTTTATGCCCGACGTTTCGAAAGCTTTGCAGCCTTCGTGGTCACGGGTCTGACTCATGGGGGGGGGATAGTGTAGAGTAGGGATACCTGGGAACCCCAAACAGCCGGTCCACAGACCATATATTATTTTGTTGGCACTAGACTAACGAGACGGCATTTTAATATATTTATGGAAATATTTTTTTGGAAATGTAATTATAATTATTTATGCCTGGAATTAAAACAATGAAACTACAAATAATGCTTTCACATTTGCTTTGTCAGTAGTTTAAACGTACATACAGTGATTTACGCCCGGTTTCAATAAACAATCTCAGAGGGGTTACCACCACCTCTTATAGCAATATTATTATAATTTAACTAGTACCGATAGCCATACAAAACAAACGAAGAACGATTATAATAATACTGCTATACGAGGTCATGGTAACCCTGCAGTTCGAATGTGCAGATAGATTACAAAAATTGGCCAATAAGAACACAGTTTGGACATTACTTCATTAAATAACTTGATTTGATTGGTTCATAATCGCGATCTATCTGCACTCTAAACTGATATCGTTTATTGAAACCGGGCATAAATGTACAAAATACTATCTATATCTGATTGATGGTATTAGAGAAGGCCTGCCCGTGTCCAGTATCCCGAGCACGAAAAACTAATGGAAATGTAAACTCGCTGCGCACTGATGACATTTGATTAATATTTCATAGACGTGCATCGAGCACGAATACATTTACGGTTGTCAGAAATTTTCCTGCTCGGGCTGCAGTATTGGGGTAGAGCCCGTGTTAGTCCGATATAAAGTATAGAGAAAAGCGATAACAATTTTCATTAAAGCAAAATAACATTTTTGGTGCTCCTTTGCCGAATAGATCACAATAGAGTTATTTTATCAATGAAATATATTACAGAACATATGATATTAATCCCAGCATACATCGACAACAATGGGTATATTGAATACCATCCACTGAAGCCTAAGTTCCATTTATACCGAAATCAAAGCCACTCGTATTCAAATTCAAATCGCTGCGTGCTGTTGGCGTGAAGTGTTGTTTTTAACGATTTTTTTATTGACACTGCCTATGCAAAATAATTAAAATAAAAGCCTGTATACCCGAAGGTGTAGGCAGGGGCGCACTAGCGAACTAGAACACCTACATTTCGCCGAGCTTAGCCGCCCAGATGTGATAGGGGGCGAGCCTATCGCCATATCGGGCTATCAGGCGCGAATTCCAGACTCCGGGTTGATAATGAAAAATGCAATATCACTTTGCCCGACCCGGGATCGAAACCGAGACCTCAGGACGATAGTCGTACCGCGTACGCGATACCACTACGCCACCGTGGCAGTACTTTGTATATCACAACATAAATTACGCATAAACAACAAATAAATCGGTCCAAAGAAAAAACGCAAAAATGTAATGACCTGTTGTCACAAAAACTAAGCAAGAAAAAACTTTTGTAACCTCAAAACGAAGACTCATTAATAGGCTTAAAGCGTCGCAAGGCTCTAAACTTAACACCGTTGTTACAAAAGCAGCTTTGTCCCGTCTCACTCTGTTAGGTTTTTTGAGATTCGCAATTTCTGTTTGTCGTGGCTTTTTTGTTAGAAACAAATTAATTAATTCACGGAATCCCGCTTCGTTTTAAAAATGGAAATCCTTTTACTCGTTAAAATTGTACTGGTTTTATATAAATGAATATTTTTATTAATTGTGATTTGAGTCTTTGTTATTAAGGGGCACTTGTTGCTCCGCGATAAATCTCTATTTATCCTAAATCTTGATTTAGATAAAGTGTAACTTTTTTATACCAGAGATTGGCAAACGAGCAGATCGGTGACCTGATGGTAAGTGATCTCCACCGCCCATAGACACACAAGACGTAAAAATAATCATGGTTGCGTTGCCAACCTAAAAGGAGGGAACGCAAGGGGAGGGAAAAGGAAGGAAATCTCACTCACCGAACGAAACGCGACAGTAAGCTGCCACTTTACATCGGTTTTCTGTGAGACAGTGGTATCTAACCGGTGGAGCCGGCTCATTCGTGCTGTAGACGTTACTGTCTACAGCGTGGCTCAACCACTCTAAATTTTTACTTTTAAGTGATCGTTTTTGAAGTAGGATTTCAGTTTTTGTTAAATTTTAATTATTATTTATCTATTTTTAGTGTTTAGGTAGCCTGTAATATTGAAAGAATTATCCACTAACTCCTAATAATTAAGGAGTTATATTTCCCATTCGTGCTGTAGACAGTACTACTACTAGACGTAACTGTCTACAGCGTGGCTCTACCACTTAAGTATATCAAGTATAGAGTTATCTACATAACATAAGCTCGCCCCCTATCACATCTGGGACGGAACTAAGCTCGGCGAAATGTGGGTGTACTAGTTGGCTAGTGCGCCTCTGCCTACCCCTTCGGGGATACAGGCGTGAGGTTATGTTATGTTATAAGCTCACACCTGTGTCCGTGGCGTGGTTGTATTTCGGTACTACTATTGTCCTGAGGTCTCGGGTTCGATCCCCGAGTCGGGCAGTGATATTGGATTTTTTAGTATCAGCCCGGAGTCTAGAATTGCCCGATATGGCGATAGGCTCGCCCCCTATCACATCTGGGACGGAACTACGCTCGGCGAAATGTGGGTGTTCTAGTGCGCTAGTGCGCGTCTGCCTACCCCTTCGGGGATACAGGCGTGAGCTATTGTTATGTTATGTTTATGGATTTGGCTTAAGTTTTTCCACCTCCTGTATGACGTCAACCAGGATCCAGACTTTGTTGTTTTAGAAAAATCGTTTTTCCTTACTTGATATTCGAACCATAAACTACCCAGTCCTTAGCTCATACACGCTGCCACTAAACCAGAATCGACGAAATAGAAAAAGATCTAAGGATAGGGTAAGGTGAAAACTCATAATAATAGCAAACGTTTGATTTAGGTTTAGAAGTCTATTTATTCAGTAGACGAAAGGTACACCTGTATCTCGAAAGTTTAGGGCGTTCGCGATTATTTCGCAGATAATAAATGTGTAATAATAACGACGATAACGATGCTCCAGTGAGCGCTTTAGCATGAGAACTGGAGCAATGCGGTGATTATTTCGACTGTTGTTTTGAATTCTAACATTTTGTATTCTGAGAGTTGTGCGTGGAGGCAAAGAGATATAGCCCTTTACTTATAAAAGTATTTAAGCGCGGCTTATCGTTAACCATCGGTTGTCCCTTTCATTTCTATACAATGTAACGCAAGGAAAAAAGTGACAGCCTATTCTAAGCAAAAAGTTAAGCGAAAATGTTTTTATAAGTAATGCCTATTATTTATATTATTCTTTATATTTTTGGCAATATTCTCAATATCTACAAAACATCAACAAATAAAGATAAAATTAAGAAAATAAAAATTTTGCTCGCTTTACCTATACTAAAATACACGCTTTGCCTATATTAAAATATGTAGTCATTCCATAATTCAGTAGCCCGAGCACGAAAAACTAATGTAAACTCGCTGCGCACTGATGACATTTGATTAATATTTCATACAAATTTCATAGACGCGCATTGAGCACGAATACATTTACGGTTGTCAGAAATTTTCCTGCTCGGGCTGCTGACCCCAATAAGACACGAGGTTTGAATCCTAGGGAACTATCAGATACTTTCGGTCTTCCATCATTCATCTGAAAGGATGATTTGTGTTCATTAGTCAGATATTACTAATTGGTTTTAAACCCAGAGTGTTTCAATGATCAATGTCCCATAACTTAATTGAACATGTGACAAGTTTTTAAGTCGGTTTTACTTGTATTTATTTTAGACTGCATAGCGCTTACCATGTAGTGTAGTAACTTTGGCGTGTAAAAAGTGTGAGTCCCGTACATTTTGTGTAAGTGAACCCCTATATTTTCGTAATGAAAAAGGGCGTGAGAAATGATGCCTTTTCACCCGTTCCCTGTGCAATTGTACATAGAAGAAAATAGGCAATCTTAGAAGCAAACGAGGAATCCTCGGCGCCGGCAAATAAGCAATAAGAAATGAAAGTGCTTACACTAACGCGCTAGTTCGAGTAAATTTTTATTTCGCTCTTTAGGGACCCGTAGGATTCAAGGATAAACTTGTAAATTATTAAACTAATCTAGGTCTCTAGCATGATATTTAAAGTACGTATTCGAATTCACTGGATGCAGGCCGTTTCCAACAGGTCGATCTGGAAATCTTTGAGGGAGGCCTATGTTCAGCAGTGGACGTCCTATGGCTGATTATGATGATGATTCGAATCGAAATTGAATATATTAAGCCGCGTCTCCTACAATAGCTTTTTCGAAACATAACACTAAAAAGACTACAGGCGTGAGCTGATGTTATGTGTTTTCTTCTGTATTATTTTAACCGCATAGCCCCAATGATATTTTAGAACAATCTATGTCAGTCCACTAGAAAGATCCATCGGGGACGACATTAAAGTAAGAACTAGAAAACGTATATCATTCAATGATACTCGAATCGAATGGACGCTGAGATGTTTTATTGATTCTATCCGATACTGTAGTTGATTTTAACTCTCTATTAGATTCTTTTAGCTTTATTTTTAGATACTTTTAAACCTGTAATAAGGTTTTAGTGCTTTTACATTTTCATCGCCGTAAGAGAGATCTTTTATACGAGTACCATAGGTTTTTTTTAAATCTTAAGTTGTTTTACCTAGCATAAAGCTTAGGCTTTCTAAATACACCAGCAGTGAAAAGTCCATATAACTCGATTCCTTCCGGCTTACCTTTTCCGAATTTTATGATAATAAACAAACCTAAGGAACCTAAGGAACCTAAGGAAAACAAAAACTAATAGCGGCTTCCTTTTTTAAAATACTCACCCTATGCCATTGATATACACAGCTTACGCCTGTATCCCCGAAGGGGTAGGTAGAGGCGAACTACATAACTAAAACACCCGGATTACGTCGAAAATAATCACTTATATAAATGTGTATATAAGTTGAAGTGACAGTGGGCAGGGCACATAGCTCGTAGAACTGATAGCCGATGGAGCAGAAAAGTTCTCGAGTGGAGACCACGTACCGGCAAGCGCAGCGTAAGACGTCCACCTACAAGGTGGACCGACGACCTGATAAAGGTCGCAGGAAGTCGCTGGATGCAGGCCGCTTCCAACAGGTAGATCTGGAAATCTTTGGGGGAGGCCTATGTCAGCCGTGGACGTCCTATGGCTGATGATGATGATGATATAAAATATGCGTCTATGAACGTATCAAGCGATGCTGTCAAGTTATATTGAATTAATCCCGAAGAAAAAGAAAGGGTAACAACAATTTTCTTTCTTGCATAAAATATTACATAACCAAATTGAAACTTCACGTTACGCATACGTGTTTCATCTGGTAAGGGCGCGTTACCACTATGTCGTGACGACAGATCATCGTGTCGTTTAAAACGTCGTGGCTTGTATATATAAATAGCGGTGCAAAGGGTGAAATTTTTCAAAAGGAAAGCTGATGCTGGTTTCTCTTTGTATTAATACATAAGCTCACGCCTGTATCCCCGAAGGGGTAGGCAGAGGCGCACTACCGAACTAGAACACCCACATTTCGCAGAGCTTAGTTCCGTCCCAGATGTGATAGGGGGCGAGCCTATCGCCATAACGGGCACAAATTCCAGACTCCGGGCTGATATGGAAAAATCCAATATCACTTTGCCCGACCCGGGGATCGAACCCGAGACCTCAGAACCGTAGTCGTACCGAAATACCATCACGCCACCGAGGAAGTCATTGTATTCATACCTATTTATTAATAGACATTTTTAGAACAGGTAAGCCTGAAGGAATCGTGTTGTATGTATCCTTCGTCATTGTTGAATTGACGTGTTTATATATAGGACGACACGATTAATTGTCGTCCACGGCTTTTTTGCAGTGACGACACATTGTCAAGTTCAATGGCAACTGCTAGCACGACAGACGTAAAACGATAAAAGTCACGACTTATCGTTACGACAAATCGTATGTAGTTGTTGCGACTATCTATCGTAGCCACGATAAAATATTTAATCTTCATCTAATGTACTCGGAACTATACCTTACCACACTACTGATATTCTTAAAAGCGTAGAGGTGACAAATGTGCAAACGACAAAGCGACTGCCGCGCCGTGAACCGTAAAATCTCATCACGATCCAGTGGGAATAGTAAGATACGACAGTCGTTCAACGAAGAAATATTTCGACGACACAGTGACGATAAACAGTCGATGTAATGGGAACAGCTAGAGACGACATTTGTTCAACGATAAAATCGTCACGACATAGCGTGAACGCGCCCTAAGCCGTAGGCTTCCATAAATATGTTTCTTATAATATTGTTTGTAGGATATCACTCAATCTTTAATTCATAAAAGTGATATTCCAGACCGGAGTCTGGAATTTATGCCCAATATGGCGATAGGCTCGCCGCTTATCACATCTGGGACTGAGCTCGGCGAAATGTTTGTGGGTGTTCTGGTTATCTAGTTCGTCTAACCCTTAAAGAATATAGCCGTGAATCTATGTACATAGTATGTAATTTATAAGGGTCGTTTTGTTAATCTGGAAAATTGTGCGAAGGTGTACAGGAACAAAATTTCTTCTTTAAACGATTCTGCCGTTTGAACTTCAGCATTATTTCTTTATACCTGCTCTTATCCTACTTTAATGCAGGGTCAGCGCAACACACTTTATCAAGCATTTTGCAGAAATTATTTTGCTTAGATTTTACCACTGGCCAGCTTGACGTCAAACCTCGCTGGGGAATCCAGTCCCGGGCAAATCAAATTAGAAAAATCGTTTTTTCTCACCTGAGAATTCAACCCAGAACCCGGTCCACGGTCTATATATACTGCCACTACACCAAGGAGGTTTCTTTCATTAAGAAGCGATTTACACATCAGGAAAACTCTAGAATTCATCCCTTTCAGGAACATAATACATACTCACATGTGTAGTACAACACGACAGACTGGGGTTGGAGAAAGGAATCCAATCACGTAGAAAAACTGGATTGTGTGTCGCCGAATTTTATCGCCGAAGGTGCGGAGGGTTAAAAAGATTTTCATGAATAAGAGCCGCTTGGACGAAAATGCAGTATTTTTATATGTATAAGGTGATTTAGTGTTCGATTAGGATTCCTAAAAAAGATAAATTCATGTTACAGAATAAAAGTTTTGTCTAGTTTCAATCATTAGTCTGGCAGCGTACAAAGGCTGAGAACCGTGGGGTCTAAAGGTCTAGAGGTCCGTCGGTTCAAATCCCAGGTCGAGCAATCACAATTTGTATGAAAATAATCACAATTTTAAAAGCTTAACGGACCGACTTCAAAATTTATTCGATCCTGACACAACAAAAGCTCGAACATAAAAAAAAGATAATCTTGAAAATTCGTCCACATTTGGCGGAGATATCGCGTAATATATCTACTAGACAGTTACGTCTACAGCACGAATGGCCGGCTCGACCGGTTTAATACCACCGTCTAACAGAAAGACGACGTAAAGTGGCAGTTCGGTGTCGTGTTTAGTTCGATGAGTGAGATCTCCGGTGACCCAATTCCGCCCTCACCCCTCGCTTTCCCAATCCCTATTTCCCTACTTTTAGGTTGGCAACGCACCCATGATTCTTTTTGTATGTTGAGTGTCTATGGGCGGTGGAGATCACTCACCATCATCACCCATCTGCTCGTTTGCTAATCTTTGTTATTAAAAAATCACAAGTTTAAAAACTTAACAGACCGACTTCAAATCCGATCGTGACCATTTATAATTTATATGGGACCCTTGAAATAAACTCTATCGAATACAAAAACAATTTTGAAAATTTATCCACATTTGGCGGAGATATAGCGTTACAAAAAAAAATACAGACGAATTAAGGACCTCCTCCTTTTTGGAAGTGGGTCGAAAAAAATTGATGTGAACAAACACGTAACATTAATGACCGCGACGCCATTTCTTGTCCTGATTCGTCGGAGTTTTAAACACTATTTCTCACGGCAAGGCACCTAATACTCCTTTGATTAAATTTGTCGCGTGTTTTCCAACGGCAGCTCGGTGTGAACCTCCAGCTCTAGTTATTTAAGTTGCTCGCCGTTGGAGCTGTAAACTAGGAATTATACTTGTTTGAAATTAGTTTGAAGTTTATTTTTGTTTTATGTTTTAGTTTAATTTTTATTACTTCGCTTTAGATATGGTCGCTTTATATTTATTGGGTTTTCCTACAAGGCGGACCGACGACCTGATAAAGGTCGCAGGAAGTCGCTGGATGCAGGCCGCTTCAAACAGGTTAATCTAGAAATCTTTGGGGGAGGCCTATGCCCAGTAGTGGACGTCCTATGGCTGATGATGATGATGATGATGAGATATCATATGTAGGGAAAACGAGATTATACGGCGACGTCAGTAATGGGACATCTCGCACCGAAATATCGGTCTCACTTGTTCAATGGGACAACTGAGACAAATTAATCTCTGTTGTTCCATCGTGGGATAACTCACCGGGACAAGTGGAATAGATAGCAATAAATACATAAGTTCACGCCTGTATCCACGAAGGGGTAGGCAGAGGTAATCTAGAGAATCAGGGCACTCACAACTCGCTGAACTTTTCCCGACACTCCATTTGATTAGGAGCGAGCCTATCGCCATATTGGCGAAAATTCCCTGGCGAATCATGTGTGAACTTCAATTGGAAACTCAATACAAATTGTGATTTCCCAACCTGGAATTTGAACCCAGGACCTCACGATCCATGGCCCATGTATGCTGCTACTAGACCAGATACATTACCCTCCTTTCAAAGCAATCGGGTAAAACGGCAACTGAAGGTTAAGAGTGTTTATACTATTCACTATTTAGTACTATATTGCAGAAATGTATTTACAGTTAATACATTTAATTTTATTTACAAACGAAACAAATAGGTAACAAGATAGAACATTTAAAACATGCACCAAATACATGCGTCAGCCAAATTTACGCAAAGGGATCATAAAATAAAAAAAATAATTTTATGAACGATTCTTATCGTTACTTAAAAATATTTTCAATTAAAAGTAGGTATCAAAAAGAATAATTTTGTATATCACAGTAAATATTTCTGCCAATGTTTTTTTTTCAAGTAGAGTCATAAACTAATTTACCTTACCATAGAGAAAAAATACAATTAATAATTTATTTAACAACAACTACACATACAGGGGTATAATAATGCTTTCTTAGGTTTACGCGAATGTTATTCATTGAAATAAAACTAGTTTTTACGGATTTTATCGCGATTTGTTTTGTATTTATTTTATTTTTAGTCCCGACGTTTCGAAAATCAAACAAATACAAAACAAATCGCGATAAAATCCGTAAAAACTAGTTTTATTTCAAGGGATATAATAAGTTTAAAAAGTGTGTCAAAGGAGTTCATAAGCGTGAAGGATGCAGTAAGTTGATGCGCAAGAGTCGAAAGAAGTTTGAAACGTGCACGTGACATGGCGGCCATCGCGATTTCTTAATTATTATTTTATAATACATATAATATAATTTATATGTATAATTTAATTTCAAAATCAGGAAAATGTTGTTCATTTTCATATAATAATATCGTTATTTTTCGAACATACCCATTTATTTGGTTATGTAATTTAAATATTGGCCAATGCAAATAAGTTTTTTAAAAGCATGACAAAATTTAATCAAAGCTCAAAAATGCTATTTATTTTAATTAAATTTATCAATACTTATAATAGTTTACTACTCACTATTCTACTAATTCTTGTATCTTTTTTTTTATAAAAATATTTTCAAACAAATATTCTAATTCAAGCAAATCGCAATAGCCGCTCTATGCCTTATGACCGTGCTTACTGGGAGGGGTGCCGTTGCGGGGCGTGGGGGGAGGCGGCGGGCGGGGGGCTTCCTCCCTCGGTGCGCCCGCGCCGCCCGGAGGACTCGCCACTGGAACATCAACCATAATATTACAGTAAATAACAAGAAAAAACAATACCCAATATTCATGGTGTATAAATGTGGAGGATTCTGCAAAGAACTATATCAGAATGTGGGGATTACCACAACCTCTTATAGCAATATTATTGTAATCTTACTTGTACCGATTTCCGTAGGTACAAAAAAACGAAGTAAGATTATAATAATACTGCTATAAGAGGTGGCGGTAACCCCCCCAAAATAGGGATTTTGGGGGGTTATTAAACAAGGGTGTTTACGATGCCGAATTATAATAATTTGAAAAAAGAATACGATGCGATCTCGGAATGACCTTTTTGCAGAAAGCCGAGCACGAACTAGCGACGTATTCGAAGCTCGAACGCTACGCATATATGGCTAGAAAAACAGTTACAAACGCCATGAGCGGGCACGGAGCTCGATTAAAGCTCTAGAGTTGTTCTTGCTCGGGCTTATATTTCGCATATTATTTCGACCGTAATTAATTAATCATAATATCAAAATAGCGAAATTTGCATGAAATGTAATTAGAACGATCTAACGTTTTAATTAATTTTGTATCAAAAGTAAGTCAACATCAACTACGATTGGGAATATATCGGAATTAATTAATACGCTTTCGTAATTAGGTACCTGAAGCCTTTTAACTTACATTATTGGAGGCGTAGCCCCGCCTTTGTGGAAAGGAAATCAACATGATGTTATTATTGAAATAAATTAATCGAGGGTGAAAAATCATAAGCTCACGCCTGTATCCTCGAAGGTGTAGGCAGAGGCGCACTAGCGAACTGGAACACCCACATTTCGCCGAGTTTAGTTCCGTCCCAGATCCCATCGCGTTATCGGGCACAAATTTGAGACTCCGGGCTGATACTGGAAAATCCAATATCACTTTGCCCGACCCGGGGATCGAACCCGAGACCTCAGGACGATAGTAGTACCGCGCACGCAATACCACTACACCACGGAGGACAGTCTATTCAACTATTTATTATGATGTTAATATCTTCCACGATTCATTACTTATCAAATGATGGTAATACAAATAACCAGTAACTAATATTATGCAAATATGTTCCAAATAGACGAATTACACCGAATTGAACATCCAATTTCGGCTCGAATATACGTAGTTTTAATGGAGTTGCACCCCGGTTACCATTGTCGACTATCGGTTCGTCTGTGGTTGCTTTGAACATGTTTGTTTGTACAACATAATTGTTAAACACAGCATCGTGCCAATTTGTCGATATTTCCACGCTTAGATGAGTTACCACAACCATATTTTGACTATGGACATGTATAAAGACTGTTATATGAGAACTAAATGCAGTATTGGTAATTTTTTTTATGAAATTTAGATCATCTAAAATATAGCACAGAAAAAAATATTAAAATATTCTCAAAAATAAAAAAGTTATAAGCTCTTGAAGTTTGGTGTAACCTTTAAACTGCAGGACAGAGAAGCATCAGTATATTCACGTCACGGCCATAACGGTGCGTGCGTTGGAAAGGGATAGCAAGATTTCCCCACTACGCCCCCACTCTTGCTCATTGCAGAATTTAAAATATTAATTACTCCTTCATTTTTCAACCAATTTCGATACAATTTTAAGAGAATAATTTATTTCTTTATTTCATTTGCTATTACATGTAAGAAAGTGTATAAAAACACATATAGTCAAATACCCAATTTTACCTATTCATAACATAACATAACATAAGCTCACGCCTGTATCCCCGAAGGGGTAGGCAGAGGAGCACTAGCGAACTAGAACAGCCACATTTCGCCGAGCTTAGTTCCGTCGCAAATGTGATAGGGGGCGAGCCTATCGCCATATCGGGCACAAATTCACCTATTCAAATCTTATAAACATATATACCCTGTTAGGATATACATAGCATGCAGTATTTTGTAACAAAGTATTGGATTATATTGCTTATTTTTATGTCTAGGTGCTTACTATCAGACGCGGCAATAAAGTTGCAAAATGTTGAGAATGGCAGCAAATTGATATTTTTGATGCCGTCCCGTTTTTAATATACGCAGTCGCGGATTCAATATTCAGAGAATTTCTAAGAATCCTCTTGAATTAATCTTGGTGATATTTATGATACAAGAATGCTAATGTTATCTGATTACGTTATTTATGTTGAAATAAATATAAGACATGGTATATGGTACATTATTAAATTAACAATGTTTTAAAGTTACTATAAAATGTTTGAAGAAAATTCTATAAAAGTAATTAAATAAATAAATACACCCAACAGTCACACACCTAGTCCTGACCCCACACTAGGTATAATCTGTATCGTGGGTGACAGAGACTATGAGAGACTTCCGGTCTCACAACACCCAGACTTGGAACAAATATATGTGGGCTACACAAACATTTGTCTCAATGCGGGAATCGAATCCGCGGCCTCTCGCTTCACAATCGGCTACTCGCCCGCTGCACCACGGAGGCTGCCATTTAATAATAAATGCAACAATCAAATAAAGACAATTCATTATCTTTCTTTCTACCTGTCCTTTTCCCGACTCGATATGGGGTCAATACCTGTACAAGAATGTTGCAGAAAGAATTCGGCCTGGTTTTTACGACCGGCCGCCTACCTGACGTCATCTCCTCTCTGAGGTATCCAGTCCCGGGGAAATAGTGTTACAAAAACAACCTACCTGACCTGAGAATCGAACCCAGGACCTCCCGGTTCACCGCCCATATACGCTGCCACAAGACCAAGGAGGGGAAAAAGACAGAAAGACACTTTATTCTTATTAAAGGATCAAAATGTACATTCAAAATAATTCCTCAAGAAATTGAACAATTTCAACGCAGCGATAGTAGTAGACTGTTAAATAGACAAACCGACATGTCTGGACGAAACATTCTAAATTCCAGTTCCGTATTGAATTCGTCGACACGAATAATATTGTTTGTTGCTGAGCTTAGCGAGAATACAATTTCAAAAGGTCTGGTTGGACCACACCGGTGTATATACCACTATAATGAATAAGGCGTAGCTGTTCATAAACTGTAGAGTAACGACATTAATATTCTTAAATATAGAGACGACCTTGCGAGTGATAACCCACCTACTGGTCTGATCAAATCAAGGCCGTAACGGGACTCAATATTACCACCGCTTTGAGGCAAGCCGAAGACAGAGGTGGAATGGAAGCAGCTTGTCAATTCATGCATTTAATGAGCGGCACAATCTTCAGTAATAACGATGAAGAAGAAAATGATAAATGAAAAATATAATAAAATCTTTATTATTGGAACTGTGTATTCATCGACTTTCCTAATCTAATATTCTTCATTCTTTTCTTTCTTTCTGCCTGGAGTTATTCTAGTCTTATGCCAGGGTCCTACTTAAACGCTACTACTTCGCCCGGTCTTGAGCATTCTCTATAGTGAGACTATTGGCTCTCATATCTTCCTCCAAAATGTTCAATCATTACTTTTTGCGCTCTCCACGGGAAGGCACCCCTGGTGCGACAGGGCCAGACACCTGCGACCGACGTACTCCTGTGGTTTCCTCAAAACATGGCCATACTATCTCAAGCCACATTAAATATCCTTCTTTATTCGTTTAAAAACCTTAAAGGAATTTCTGTGCAAACTTAGCTTTTTTGGTGGATGAGTTAAAACTGCAATATCTATTCTCACATCGTGACAAATGTTTGTGTGAACCATAGATATTTGTTTCAGGTCTGGGTGTTGTGGGACCGTAACTCCGTCTTAGTTCGTAATACCCACGATACAGGTTATGCCTGGTGTCTATGTAGTCGGTGCGACTATGGAATGTATTTATTTATTTCTTCTTGTTCAAGGATTGTTCTTGTTTATTAATTACTCGATTCTCATTGTTTCGGTTCGTTGTTCTCCTTTATTCTTGTCAAAATTGTAAAAGGTGCTCTAGAGCGCGACAAGCTTTGAGTGCACTTGTTTTTGTTCTCCAGCGTGACTAATAGGCAAATGTAAATCCTGAAGCAGACCCATTCTCTTTGTGACTTAAAATAATATGTTTTCTAAAATGAGGTTATGTCAAAGGAATTGTTAAAAGGGTCACTTAAGTTATCGTATATTGCAGTATCGGCCATTTATTTGCGGTATCGTAGTTAATATTTCTAGAAAAATAAACTGTGGCCATTTAAAAAAAATACACTCAACACTCACAAAGATATTCTGAGATCCGAAAGGATATACCTCTATATGGATCACACAAACATTTTACACAAAAGTGATCCTCTCGTTTCATAGATGGCCACTTGCCTATTCTATCAAGGTGACTATCAAACTTACCAAAAAGAGTTTACCAAAAAGATTATTTCGCACGGTCTCACCAGATTTAATTAATAATAATTTATAAGCTAGTATATTATACGCGACTGAGAGTACTGTTGCAATTCCACAGAACTCTACTAAACACGAGAGCTCTGCAACTGTATGAAATAATAAGCGCCTTTGAGTCGAAGTAACTGAATCATTCATCGTCTAATATTACATGCAATATCGCGCACCTTCAACTGCCACGAAAAAAAAATCATTTCTAATAAATAGCTTTTTTGATTTGGTTAAATATTTGGCTATTTGTTTGTAATATTTCCGGGGAATCAGAAAAATTGTACTTTTTATTAATAACCTCTATTTCTTGAATTTGGTTCGAGTCAGTGTCTGGTGGTCTTTGAATGGTGTAACGAAATGTAACTTTGGTTAACTAGGCTCTTTCATATATTCCAATCTTTCTGTCCAGAAATATGTCAATATCTTAATTTTTTGGAAGATTATTCCTCATAATATTTTTTTTTATCTCTGCATTAGTAATGCAGATAGATTACTTCTACGTCATTATAACTTAAATATAACTTAAAACGTTTATACTAACTACAAATTCTTCACTTCTTGAAAATAAACTGCATTCACCTATCATTCTTGACATAAAAATAATCTGACAATTCATCAGAATACCTTATTACTACCACACAAGTGTTTTGATAAATGGCTCTTCATATAGCTAAGCCTCGCACTCTTCTCTCGTACAAGCCATAACTTACTACGAATGAGCTTATGGTGTAAAATTGTGAGCAATTGTCGTCACTTTCATTTTATCATTCAGCTTAAACGGAATTTATTAAATAGTCACGGGCGGCTCGGCCTCCGGTGGCCCATACGCTTATGGAACATATATATGTGCCGCCTCTGACGGGTTAATGTGTGGAGGTCTGGAGGTCGTGGTAGTTCAGACGAATATTTATTTTAATTAAAACTTCATGTAAAAGAAAATGAAATCTATTTTTATAATGTTAGAGATTCTCTGTCAATATAATACGAGTATAATTAATATATTATTTTCAGAAGCTCTACTGCTTATATTTTGTGGTCTAAATAGGCAGAAGAGAAGCTAATTCTACACTTATCGTAAATATAAATAAAGAAAACTATGTACATATTAATCTAAAGGTAGCTTCTACAGAACGCACTCTCACTCATGAAAAATTAGGTAGCTTGATTTTAAAATGGCTAAGGCGAAAAAGTGACGAAGTGATGTGCACAATTATGCATTGAAATTTATCGAAGTGCTTTCGAATTTGACAAGGTAATCCATTTGCTCAATATGTCACGGCTATAATGACCCTTCATTTGTTGTATGTAGAGCGTCCGGCTCTCGTAAATCGTTAATATTCCCTGCAATGCAATTTGTCAAACTCAAGTTCACTTTAAAGACGTGCTGTAAAACGTAACAATATTTACGTTTTTTTCCTTTGTTGTTTTAGTTACTAGCAATAGTTCTTTCTTATTTTTCTTCTTTAGTTCTATTTGAATTTGAAAATTTACTTAATATTTTATTAGAAATTGATCCATTGCTATCATTATCCAGAATCATGGTCATTTAAATCAAGTCCACTGTTCTTCCACCTGGTCTTATCCCACTCAATGTGCGGTTCGGTGTGCCCAGTGTTAATCACTTCTGGGGGATCAAGTCCGGGCATTCGTGTTAAAAAACCACGTTAAAAAAACACGGGATTTGAACCTAGGACTATCCGGTTTGCAGCTCGTTTTTACCAGTACCAAGTTTATTATAAATATCAAGTTCATGGACATAAATCTACGAAATAATGTGTTATCTTCGACTTGAGTCATCCAATTACTGCCTTTCGCAGATCGTTCTGTCTCAATCAATCTTCATCCATCAAAACTATCATCTAGTTTTGCGATAAGTTTTGCATATTTCTATTTCCCAGACTACTAAGTTTGGCGTTCTATAATATTATTTTGAAGGAAAACTTTTCTTCGTATTAAGTTAATAATCCAAATTATGTTTTGTTTAGCTTACTTCAGTCTTTAAGTCCAAAACATACCACATCATTACCAAAAACTGATCAACTAAAACATTCTTCTTCCAACGAAAGACTTTTTTGCCTTAAAGTTCTGCTTAATTCATATTAGCAATCGGATTAACGACGATAGCTGTTGATCTTTTACGTCGATGCAATGATCACAACATTTTACAGACTTTGATTTCTGTCTTTGTGATTTTTTTTTCTAACAAACATTTTTGCATCAGAGGACTGAACATAAATATGTATAATCAAATTAAAATCGAGCTCGGTAGTTGTTCAACTATAAGTTTTTTTGTTTCTCGCTAGCGAATACGTAAAATGTTTGTATGACAAACACTCCACTCTATCGGCTACGTGGCGTATAAATGTTAGTCATAAAAAATATTTAACGTAATCGCTAGCGAGAAAAGTGCAAAACCTCATGATTGAACCTCTATATAAATATTAGTAAGAAATATCCAAATATTATCAGCGAGCTATTCGATTGTCATAATTATTTATGCTTCGGCGACGAGTCTCGGTACTTACAAATAACTAAATGTAAATCGTCAAAGTTGTTTACCTGAAACAATGAAATTTAAACAATTAATTACAATGATATAATATATTATATATTGTAAGTGATTACGAATTTTTGCTCACAAAAAATGCTATGATATCAATTGTCATCGTCTTATCAGATAGCGTAATTTCTATAATACCATTATTTGATAGTACCAAACCTTTTGGTCATCATGGTATGGTATGGTATGTCCTGCCCGCCTAGCATGCGCGCCACGAGAAAATTTTGCCTACGCATTTTGTCCTGTTATAACCGGTTTTCTCTATTTGTCTACGGACACTAACATGTGTCCTCGTTTATTTTCATACAATATTGTCGAGAACACGAAGACAACATCTCGACAGTCGATCATCGGGATATCTCGTGGCGCGCATGCTAGGCGGGCTGGATAGGATGATAGTGTTTAGGTCTTGGACTCGAAGGTAAGGGCAATGATTTTACTTGCCTGCCACGGAAGGAGGATAATGTTCTACCTTGATTTCCCGAGCACTGGGTCCTTCAAAGGAGGTTTACACAGGCGGCCAGCCGGTCGTAAAACTCAGCCAAATTCTTCCTACAACATCCTTGAAATTATATTACGCCGATTAACCAGGACAGAGAGATATTGAAAAATACTAAAATAAAAACTTCAACAGCATATTTGGATCTCATATTCTCAGGTCTATTTTTAAGATGGACGCAATAACATTTTGCGCTGAATTTAGAAACCGCCTTGAGAGGGAATAAATCCTCGTTTACGGTGTTCATGGGAATGTAATTGCTTCGCTACTATAAAAATGCCTATAAAAAAATCATGCCCAAGTTAATAGAGGTAGCGGTACATTGACAATACCACATCGTTAATAAGTAGGTAATGTAACTATAGTAGATGCACAGCTTAATGTTGCCTGCATAAACTTCTGTTTATCGAGGATTTTGGTATACATACCGTATTTTAGAAATATGAATTTAAAAAAGGCGCCATTTCATCGAATAACATTTTTTAAAATTGTATATATACATATTATACACACGTACTCAAGGGTAATTAGTGACTATGGACCAGGCTTACATCAGTGCCATGATGTGATTGGACTTAATGCTTATGACGATAGACGAGTATGATGAGACAAAGACCTAGAGAACTGCTCTTTGCAAGGAACTGGCTGAAAACGCTATCTACGAGGCTATCTTTACATCTAGATTCTATAGTACGAGCCTATATACATCCACAAGACGCTGATAATCTTTGGAAGAGGCCTATGGTTAGTAACGGACTTTCTGTGGCTGATGATGATGATGTTAATTTTTTTCCCCCGCCATTCGCCAGCAACTTGCGCCACATTTGATATTGACTATTCGATGTGTGAATGCTTCCCTCGAGTTTTGAGCTAAGGTTTATGAGTACGCTCAGTTGAGGTGGCATTACGTCTGTATGGGCTGTAACATTTACTGCGTGCGTCACGTAAAGGTTAGCGCCGACTGAGAGAGTCAAACCTTTAAAATGAATTGTCAAATATTGAAATTGTTCTGAATATTTATCAGATTAGCTGTTGAGATTTATTTCCAAATTCAAAAATATAGTGGGTGCTTTCTATAGTACCAAAATATCAGCTTGTCCGACTCGGGATTGAACCAGAGACTTCAGGACGGGAGTTGTACCGCGCACGCATTAAAACTATACCGAGGCATATATATAGTTATTTAGTCTCGTTATATTCGTTTTATTTTCAATTTGATTAAGGGCTCTGTCTTGAAATCATTACGGTAAACTCAAAGCCTTTTGGCAAGGCAAGGCATCGAATTTTTTACTTGAGTTTAGCTCCACTGAGGCAAAATTAGGATCAAAGTTCTAGGTCAAAATAAAGACCTTTAGGCTCCTTCGTAAGTGTAAGAAGTCATATCTATTTTCTTGTATTCGGTTCATTAAACAAAGATTATTAAAATACTATAGCAGAAAAGGCGTTCAGAATTCCAATACTTGTATTAAAGTTGATAATTAAATAGACAACAAAGCGACCCAACTCACACTTGGCCAATATTTTTGGCACCTCGCAGTTCTGCATGATATGCTCTCAAAGTGCTCGGTCATGCAGGTATTAATTTTTACGTAAACATGATTTGCATACTATCACACGTGTGCAAGCTAGATCAAAATTCATCAGTTTGGTAAATAAAATATGTGTAAATAACAAAGAGCGAACATGTAAAGTATCATTTTTGTATTTTTTTCACGGGGAATTTTTTTTTACCGATACCGGTATTAATAGCCATAGTTAGCCATTGTTGAGGCAAATCCCGACTGCGATCTGTTTGCGGGCACGTGGGGTCAGCTTATGCCGGTGTGCCTTCGTTACTGCGAAAATGTATCTTAGAAGAGTTATATATTTATTGTTTCAGATGTTTTTGTAATATAATTAGTATTAGTTTGTACAAATTTGTTCATTTTAGAGTAATTGGTTTATAAACCGTTCTAAAATTGTTAAATAAATAAAAATAAATAAATAGTGCCATACATATACCATAGTGCCAAGTACTATGACTTCTTTCCTTTGTCCTGGCGTTATCCCGGCCTAGTGCTAGGAACCGCCTGCCTACTTCAACGCTTTCACTTCGCCCGATCTTGAGCATGCTATGAGTAAGACCATGTATTATGTGTACGATAGTAATAGTCTGAAACAGAAATAAGCTCGACGAAATGTGGGTGTTTGGTAACAGTGTCAGATTACCCAGTTGGAAAACTGGCCCTTACGATAGCACAATGGTACACTATGTGTTCACGATAACTCTTATAAAAATTAAAATATATATGCGTTAAATGAAATGTTCATAAGTTTGAACTATGTCAGAGCAAAATCTAAGTGCGCTTCCCCATAACCCGACATCAACTGCAGTCGATAACCGTCTCGTAAAGCTAGCGGCTCTGCCTTATTGCGTATTCTTTGAGCGTTACGACTCAAATGGCAAAATATGTCAATTTTAATATCGAGGCATATAATATGTTTTATTACATCGAAATAAGAGACAGACTGCCTCAGTGGCGTGGTGGTATTTCGGTACGACTACGGTTCTGAGGTCTCGGGTTCAATCCCCGGGTCGGGCAAAGTGATATTGGATTTTTCCATATCAGCCCGGAGTCTGGAATTTGTGCCCGATATGGCGATGGGCTCGCCCCCTATCACATCTGGGACGGAACTAAGCTCGGCGAAACGTGGGTGTACTAGTTCGCTAGTGCGCCTCTGCCTACCCCTTCGGGGATACAGACGTGAGCTTATGTTTATTTCATGTTTATGTAAGAGACAGTGAGTTTTTGACGTTCCTCGCTAACGACTACGTAAAATAATTTTAATTCTTTAAATATTAATTCTTCACGTAACCGCTAGAGGCGTTTGGGTATTTATAATACAAGTTTTACGTAGTCGCGAGCGAGAAACGTCAAAAACCGTGGTAGAGCAGCGGCCTGAGCAGGAAAATTTCTGACAACCGTAAATGTATTCGAACTCGATGCGCGTCTATGAAATTTGTATGAAATATTAACCAAACGTCATCAGTGCGCAGCGAACTCGAATACATTTACATTTACATTATTTTTTCGTGCTCGGGCTACTGTAGCACTGTGAACTAGTTTGATTTCAATGTGTGACATAAACTAAACTCTTAAACTTGACAAATCATAATGACAATTTTAAAAACTTAACGGACCGACTTTAAATCCGATGGTGACCAAATTTATATGGGACCACCCTTGAAATAAGCTCTACCGAACACAAAAATAATTTTGAAGATCGGTCCACATTCGGCGGAGATATCGCGTAGCATACATAAAAAACAGACAAATTGAGGACCTTCTGCTTTTTGGAAGTCGGTTGATTAGTAATTTAATTCATTAATCTTGATACAATATTATAGCTATTTCTAGTTTCAATTTTAGTAGCGCCATACTGAAGACAGTTACGTCTACAGCACGAATGGGCCGGTTCGATTGGTACCACTGTCTCACAGAAAACCGACGTAAATTGGCAGCTCGCTATCGCGTTTCTTTCGGTGAGCGAGGTTTCCGATGGTCCATTTCCCTCTTCCCTTTCCCAATCCCTATTTCCCTCCTTTTAGGTTGGTAACGCACCCATGATTTTTATATCATGGGTGTCTATGGGCGATGGTGATCACTTCCAATCAGGTGACCCATCTGCTCGGCTGCCAGTCTCTGCTATAAAAAAAATACAATCATCACGTAATTACACAAATATTTTAAAATTGGTGTACGAAACAGCCATCCTGTACTCAAACCGTGTCAGTTGGAGAGCCATCGAACCAGTTGGGAGGACCGTTGCCATGGCGACGGAGCACGAGTAATCCAGTTATTCAGTCAGACCCACATAGTACGTTGGATAGACAGACCTTCCTCGAGTTTGTGCGGAATTTCACGCGTTGGATAGCTCTCGGTGTTTAGTCCTGCTTCTAAATATTTAGTCTCACGCTCTTTTTGGTATTGCTTAATACTATGTAAATGTACTATCGTCCTGGGGTCTCGGGTTCGATCCCCGGGTCGGACAGAGATATTGGATTTTTTCAGTATCAGCTCGAAGTCTGGAATTTGTGCCTGATATGACGATAGGCTCGCCCGCTATTACATCTGGGACCAAACTAAGCTCGGTGAAATGTGGTTGTTCTAGTTCGTTAATTCGCGCCTTTGCCTACCCCTTCAGGGATACAGGCGTGAGTTATGTTATGTATGTGTGGGTATTCAAAGTTCCAAACCAAATTGTGATTTGGGTTTTTCAAATGGTATCTACGGAGCGGGTGAATTATTTTCCTTAATTTTCGTTTTAACGCCTATCATTCGAAGACTCTTCCCATTTATTTTCTTTTGCAGAAGCGAATTTAGAAACTTTTAATATTTAGTTAACCATTCCATGGCTACGTATCGATTGATATATCCTAAACTAGATAATAATTGTAAAATAATGGGCATGATAGTCTGATTGATTCTGATTCTTGAGTCTGATTAATTAAACGGAGTAAATTGACAGATCAAAATGTCACTTTACAAAATAATGTTGCTTACTTCCAAAACATAGTGATTGATCTAGTTAAATTTTTATCGTTCAAAGAAACTATACCTCAGCACTAGCTTGCGAAATTAGGATTGTATTGCGCATTTTAGTAATTTCAGCTCAATCCTTCGACTAAATGTCTGTGTAAATAATTTTGCGTAGATAATCACACATTAGGAATTACGACTTTCAGTTGGACTTTAGAAAATGAAAGAATGTAATAGTTATAATTGAAGTATTTAAATAATCTTGAGCTTTTCACTATTTCAAATTGATGAAAGACATTCGAAATGTCATTTTACTCTGTTTCATTAGCAATCGGATTATAGTTGACGAGTGTTGTGCAATTCTTTTCAGTAAGTACCTCCTTATTGAAGGAGTAGTTTGTGATGTGGTTTGCATATATGGCGTATCTTATGTGACCATTACTGGAATAAAAGTCGTGGTAGAATCTAGGTCATAACTTTGTACCGAAATTCACTAAAATACAATCCACTAATAGGCTAAATATACCAACAAAACAACTACTCTATCCACACACTGAAGAAGCTAACCATAATTAATTAAACTGTAACCGGAACTGTCCCCGATCTCCCCCTTATCGCCCACAAGCCTCATATTCAATACGGCTCATGGCGGCCATTACGAGCGTCTTCGGAAGATAAAGTGTCCAATCGGCCTTGCGGTCGGAGGAGATCAATTTATGACTAACACGTTACCAGGAAATCTTTTAGAGGCAAATTGTTAGGACAATTTAGCAAATAGGAAGTTTTGGGCAAGGTTTTATAAATATTACTATGATGCCTACGAAAGTATGCTTATGTCTACAGAGTGAAATTTTATTATATAATCTTGAAGGGAAATACTGGTACCTTCAGATTTTTTCGGATTTCCAAAACAACCGTTTAGTCGGTTTTGGGGGTGCGGACACTTGACACCATAACACGACTTGACTTGAACAAAAATTAGCACTTTATAGATTAATATAAGGATCATTGAATAGAAAAATGATTTTAACAAACCCACAATTTTGGAAGACCTATCCAATGATGCCCCACACAATAATCGAGAAAAAAATGTCATTCCCCACTTTCCCTGTAGGAGGGATACAATAAACAAAATTATTTTTCAGTTCATTTGACCACATTGTCGGTGTGATTAATATGTATCATTATCATCATCAGCCATAGGACGTCCACTGCTGAATATAATAATATAATATGTATACCCATGCTAAATTACAGCTTTCTGGTACTAATAGTCTCTGAGCTAAACTACACATAAACTATAAGGGTTCCTTTTTTGCCATTTGGCTTCGGAATCCTGAAAAGAGCACTCAAGGGACTCACATTTATATAAGCCACACACAGATACAAAATATAATTGGCAGGTACATCATTACCTATTACGGTTACAATATCCTTTGATGTGTCCGTTGCAATTATGTATTGATTAGCTATATTGTTGATGTTAATTATGCTACATCTCGGTATGATATAATCTCGAATGCTAGGTATTGTTAAAAGCGGGGCTTTGCTTAAAGAAAGAAAGAAAGAAAAGTTTATTGCGGCATCTCATACTAAAACATGATACAAACAATGGCAATTTACTTAATTATACCTAGATTAGTCTAATAAAAAAACAAAGGAAAAGTTATTAACGGGTGAACTAAGCAAATTGTACCTAAAGACCAACAGCCCGAGCACGAAAAACTAATGTAAATGTATTCGAGTTCGCTGCGCACTGATGACGTTTGGTTAATATTTCATACAAATTTCATAGATGCGCATCGAGCTGAAATACATTTACGGTTGTCAGAAATTTTCCTGCTCAGGCCACTGTTGTGTGAGGCCGCAAAAGGTCCCATCTCAGCCTAAAATGCTGCAACGTAGACGTTGAAGCGCTGGTTTTCAGCTGCTTCTGTTTTGTTTATCACTAGTACTTTTGTACGAATATAAATATCATATAAGTAAGTCAAAATATAAATATAATAGCAATACATCAATACCAGCGATAGCTTAGTTGGATGTGGTACGGACTACCGCGACGAGTGTCGGAGGTTCGAGACCAACCCCAAAATGGACCATACACCACTGACTTTTCCATGTTAAGTGTGTTTTCATTGTGAAATATCGCTTGTTATAACGGTGAAGGAAAACATCGTGAGGAAACCTTTTTAACCGAGAATTTCTCCACAAGAAATTCGAAAGTATGTGAAGTCTACTAACCCGCATTAGGCCAGCGTGGTAGACTAAGGCCTAACCTCTCTCATTAGTAGAGGAGTCCCGTGCCCAGCATAAGGACGGTAATATTACAGGGCTAATATTATTATTATTATATATACGTCAAAATACTTATAGGACATTTTTCAAAAATGTTACTTAGACCACATTAGATCCAGACTAACCAATTATGGGTTAGATTATATCCAATTAAAGCAGTGTCCCTAACAGCGCTCCTATTAAAATTTTAAAGCTGTGTCTTTGAAGTGGCGTGGTTCATGATTAGATTTTGTGGTCAGTAATAATTGGCACCGTTGGTGGTAAGTCTCCAAAGGCTTCTTTCTTTTCTATTCTGTGGCTTGTGTAATTTCAATGTATTTTGCGCTACAAGAGAAACGTGAGATTTGGCCAAAGGATTCTGTACTTTATGACTAAGGAGTCAAGATTAATAAACAATCAACAAATTCAGTGGATTCCAGAAACAAAGAATATACCATAACATAAGGTTATGATCATATCCTCAATAACTAGGTGGGTAAGTAGAAAAACTAGAGAAATAAGACATCAACTTTTCGCCAAGCTTATTTCGTCCCCATAATATATGATAGGAGGCGAAACTACAACAAGACTAAAATTTCAACCACTTTCGGAATTGAAAAACTCACACAGATTGTAATTGCCTGACCTAGGATTTGAACCAAAGAATGTTCACAGACGGTTGACTGTTCTTAGTAATAAATAAGTTGAGAATAGTGTTTAATTTCCACGTTTATCAGCTATGTAGTTTGTATACAATATCAGTGAATTAAAATAGTTCATACACTTACATTGTAAAAATAGCTATTTCGGAAGTAAAGATTAAAAACTAATAAAGCTGAATGAACTAATACATCTAGAAGACACCAATTAAGCTATTTGACCAACCTGAAGTGATTCAGAAACAAGTAGCAATATTGTTTCAGCTAAATAATGCGGGTTTGATGTGTAAAACAGATAATTGCCATACAGCCACAAAAGATCACATACATAAGCTCACGCTTTTATCCCCGAAGGGGTAGGCAGACGCGCACTAGCGAAATAGTACACCCACATTTCGCTGAGCTTAGTTCCGTCCCAGATGTGATAGGGGGCGAGCCTATCGCCATATCGGGCACAAATACCAGATTCCGGGCTGATATGGAAAAATTCAATATCACTTTGCCCGACCCGTGGATCGAACCCGAGACCTCAGGACGGCAGTCGTACCGAAATACAACCACGCCACGAGGCAGTCACAAAAGATCGTCTATATGTAAAATGAAGCCATAACCGGTTGTCTTGCCTGAGGATAGCGGTGCCTTACATTTAGTAAGAAATTTACGAAGTAATCCCCAAAGGCTTATGCCAATATGCTGTGTTCCTATATATATATTATATTATATTGCTATAGTGAATGTACATAGTTCATACCTTGTTCAAGTTTAATTAAAACACGGAGATCTGAAATGTATGTTTTATAAAGATTAATGAAAGTAAAATCAGACACAAGAATCGCGGCACCACTAGTTTTGGGTAGACTGTTTCCTAATAATTCCTATTTAGTTGAACGAGTGGGGAAGTACAATACTGCGACCAGAGCAGGAAAAATTCTGACAATCGTAAATGTATTCGAGCTCAATGCGCGTCCATGAAATTTGTATGAAATATTAACCAAATGTCATCAGTGCACAGCGAATTCGAATACATTTACGATTTTCAGAATTTTTTCTGCTTGGGCCGCTGTACTTGTAAGGTCCCTTGTTTGATTCTAAGCAGTTGGTTTGAATTATCTGGGGTTACGGAATGTTAAGTCTCTAAATTGTCTTGTAATATTGCTGAGTACGTCCAGATATCATTATAATTGAGTGGCCAATAAAAATCAGTACACGGTTCTATAACATGGATAATATTGACCTATGAACTGATTGAAAGAAGGAATAATAAAATTTATGCTAGCTCATATATTCAGAAAAAATAACGTAAATAGAAATTTAAACACGAAATAAACATACAATATGATGCTCTCGACGACAATTGCCATCATATCATTTTACACGTACATACAAGAATGTTGGCATTTAACGATAAAATATGCTAACCAATTTATTTATATCCATTCGATCGAGAAATTATACCTCTAGTAATGATGATAAATAAAAAAGATTCATAACATTTAAAACGCTACTTCCGTATGTTGAATTAATATAAAAATTTTAAGCAGATCCTACTCGCGCATTTTTATCCGACCTCAACGGCTTATCAGAATTCTAATTGTTTCCCATAAAGGTTAACTCCGGACTTGCAGTAACGCGGGATTAGAGGACGGAGCCGTTTTAAAAATTAATCTCGCTGCAGACTCGGCCGGTTAACAGAATTTACGGTCGGTGATTAACTTAACGAAGCGGAAACTTGGTGTTGCTACTGTTTGCTTTTTCATATTAAATGCTGATTAGAGAATAACAAAGTTGATGACACCCATGCCGTTATGTTTGAAGGGGTATGCAGAGGGGCAAATAGTGGATCTAATTTTGTCATGGTATTTTCGGCTACATGGTAATATAGAGGTAATAAGCATTTGCACTAAGATTCTTATTATATACTGCACAGAAGCACCCAAATTACACAACTACTTCACCGAGGAAGTTTAATTTCTATCCAAAGTTTCGAGAAGTGCTGTATCATCTGTTTACGTAAGAGTTTATGGTTCGAAGAGACTATTTACTACCAAGTTAACCATTTATTTATTTTATTTATTTATTTATTGGAACGACCAATATAGGCCAATTTCACCAATAATACAACATTACAAAATTGAAAATACATACAATACAATTATTTGAAATAAATATAAATATTATATCATTTACATTATTATTCGTCATGCATTCATTTCACAATATTCTAAACACTTTTTAATGTAACTTTCCATTCATCAACAAAGAAGTCATAGTCGGGATTCTCAATTAACAACGTATTCAGTGCACCTAGAGATCGCGGTATAGGAGAATTAGTACGGGCAACAGTTCGGCATGATGGTATAGAGAACAATATGTGACCATATGCCCGTCTGCTGATAGTTCCTATAGAATTTCCCCTCTGCAATATTATTACAGGCGGAAGTTATTCTTAGCTGTGTGTTGCCTTCCATGCACGACATAGCATCACGAAGTCAGTGGCTTTTAGCTTTCCATAAATACATCTCGGAGTGCATTTTACCTTATTTCTATTTCAAAGGCGCATGAGAATGGCTAGACGCGCCGGATGCCGGATATTTACGGCTTCCCGTGTTATCAGCAAAATACAGCATCACATCCGTTTGATGTTTCGTCCGTTACCTTTCATTTCCGCTTCCTACTAAGCTGTAATCCTGAAGTTTTGTAAATGTCAAAGCTAGATTTCTGTGCAATGACGTTGGACTATATTATATCTAAGTTTCTGTGTGTAAAATACAAATTTTAGAAATATGAATGTATTTGATTTAAATCGTCTTTTTGGATGATCGACTCAGTTACATAATTTCGAACACAGACGATGTGTGAAGGTTAAAAAAATTTGAGTACAGGGAGAAATAGCAGAGGAAACACGCGTCAAGCCATTGCTAGAATCCACAGGTCAATCAAAATCAAAATATTTATTGAATCCATAAAATGTTCAAACATCATTTAAATTTCGTCAAATTTTAACTCCACCACCTCTTCGGAAGGTTGTTTCGCCAGAGAAGAACGGGCAAGAAATTCTAGAATGCTCTTTTTAACACCGATTTACAACAGTTACTAGCAACAAATACAGAAAATACCTTAAATTAGAGCAACTAAACCATGATAACTATAGATATCTTACTAACATAGGACAAAGTAATATACGAGTATGACGCATGTTCCAGCCGTTGTACCTCTAATAACCAAGAGCCGAATTTTTCTATAATAATATGGATACATACGAATAAATCTAATATTACGCTACCGAATTTAACCCAAAAACTTCTAAGCAACTTACCTTGTACTATAACACGCTCTAACGCTCACACCCAAACATACATTCAACAGGTTTTCATATAAACTACGAACCTAATTTCGTAGCGAATAACTTCTACCGAGATGGGGCGACCATTGTACGTGGCAGATGTTCCAAGTCGGAAACTTCTGTTGGCACGTAATTTTATCGAAAATGTACGAAATCGAGTGAATGATAATAAGATTGAATGTGGTGTTGCTGGAGGCTTGAACGAATGAAATGTTTATGACATAAATGAAGGTTTCGTCTTGTAGGGGACAGTTGTCGATGATAACGATTAATAAATTTTGGATTTGATTGGATCAGAGCTCGAAAAGGGGTGTAGTTTATGATAAAATTTATCCAAAATAGTGATTTGTATTATGTAGAAGAACGTTTTTGTCCAGTATTGAGGTCACAGAATGATAAAAGATGAAATGGAAGTATGTATATGGTAATAACAGAATATACCCCGGTACAAGTAAATAATAACTTCACGTATGTAGAACTTTCTCAATAACAGCCGTACTCAACGACAACTTTATTAATAAAAGTTATTAATACCGTTATAACTATTTGTAATGACGCAATTACTGAAAACTATAACTATTTGAAATATTGCGACATCAAGTTATGTACAAATAACGTCTAACTACCGTGCCTTCTAGGAAGTATTAATTCATAAAACTAAAACGTTAACATGTGTACAATTTTCGTAGGTACCAATTATTGGAACTGTAACAATTTACGATCACACGCAACGGTCAAATTAACTACATTTATTGAACTACGAGAAATACATAATCTAGCAAATATGAGGGAAGGAATAACACGTTTATTATTATATTTTATTTAGAAAGTACTTGTACTTGTAATAACAACTTATTTTTTACTTTTATTTTATGTTTATTGTGTATAATTGTAGCAATAAAAATAGTGTGGACTACGCCAAAAGTCACTCAGTTCCTCTTACAGTCACTGATTTAGATTTTATTTATTATCTGCATCTGCTCCGCTAAATTATTTCAATGGTTATATGGAATTACAGGCGACTAAGGGTCCCATAATATCCAGATCAAAACAAATATTTGTATATCACAGACATTACTATCAGCTCGGGATCGAATACGTGGCCTTTCGTTACAATGGGTGTCAAATTGATCTTCTGCACCAACAAAATGATGTTACAACACCTATAACAGAATGTAGGATAGCTAACTAGATGAAGGTGTCCACTGGACGCCCGTCATCAATTCGTTTCACAATTCCCTGTGTGAATTTCACACCGACGACATATCTCCGCTCCAAATGTTTGTACGAAGGCATGACAAGATTCCCCTTTCAATATTAAGTTTGATGTTTGTTTTTGGCTTCAACATTCCAAATTTTTCGACTGACAAAATAAAGAAAGTATTTTGAACTTTTTATGTAAGGATGGCAGCAAAGCCGTTTATGATATAATGTACATTCAAAGTGTTTTCACCGGTAACGATATACTCGTATTAATCACTATTATAATAGGTAAAGAATTTATTTTACTATTTATTAAATGTTTATTACTATATGTTATATAATTGGCCTATGTTCAGCAGTGGACGTCATGTGGCTGATGATGATGATTATATATTTGCTTGCTTCTCATTGTACGGATCTATTCTATTACCTATTCCAAATTATAGTAAAATTTTCGAGAAACTAGTAATTTTACTGAACTGACTGCCTCGGTGGCGTGGTTGTATTTCGGTACGACTGCCGTGCTGAGGTCTCGGGTGCGACCCCCGGGTCGGGCAAAGTGATATTGGATTTTTCCATATCAGCCCGGAGTCTGGAATTTGTGCCCGATATGGCGATAGGCTCGCCCCCTATCACATCTGGGACGGAACTAAGCTCGGCGAAATGTGGGTGTACTAGTTAGCTAGTGCGCCTCTGCCTACCCCTTCGGGGATACTGGCGTGAGCTTATGTATGTATGTTATGTTAATAATTTTACCTTTTTTAGCCTTTACCTCCAGTCCAGTCCGTCTAGAAACAAATAATTAGCAAATATTTCTTTCGTTTATAAGTGTTGCGAGACCAGAAACCTTTGGTAATTCTTGATACCTACAACGTGAAATATCTTACTGTGGGGCCAGAAATGAATGTTTGTTGGGTGTTATTTATTATATTGTGTGAACTTTAAAGCCCACATCCATTACATTCATCAAGTAAAAGGTAAATTGCCCTGCGGTGCTCTTAATGAAACCAATTTTCCACCTTCCATCGCAATGCGAGTGGCGCGCCTTACGTTCTAGTAACGGTGGGAGTGTCTGTTTCTTTATTACAACTTGTTACAAAATTACAAACAATATTTTTGTATTGCCAGATGGCGTCAGTTTTGTGTACTTTTATTCTGTTCAGGGAATTAAATCGCAGCAGTGATTTCGAGTATATCTTAATTAAATTTTGAAGGAGTTTATTTTGTTTGTCAGTATTTTTACTATTAATCGTGATTATGCATGTTTTTTAATTGGAGTGGGCGGAAAGTGTAGAACCTATTTAGTTTTTTACTACGGATATGTGTCTTATTACTATAACTTATTTTAAAAGTATTGACTTGAGTTGGCAGCAATACCTCTAAGACAGCAAGCTTAAAAACTTAACGAACCAACTTCAAAACTTATCCGATCGTGACCAAATTTGGACCACCCTTGAAATAAGCTCTATCGACCACAAAAATAATCTTGAAAATCGGTCCACATTTGAAGATATCGCGTAACATACATAAAAATACAAATGAGGACCGTCTCCTTTTTATGGAGTCTGTCGAAAAACATAAAATTGGCGTTACCAACAATTATATCTTAACTAAATCGACACAAAATAGTCATAAAAGAATAATTAAAATCGACCTATATGTTTTTATAGTTAAGATAGCAAAGATATTTATATGAATTAAGAACTACCTTTTTTTGCAATCGAATGAAAACTTTGAAAACATAAACCGATTCAATGCCATAATTTCTGGCCTATATTTATCCGTCATTAATACACGTGTAATAGAATCATAAAACATTGCAGCACCCATTATTTCCATAAAAGTTTACAGTGCCACACAAGCTGTACTTACTAAAACACTACATTGTAGATTAAAGATTGCTGGCTCACAACCGCCATGTAATTGCAATTTATTACATAATCATCAATGAAACACGAACACTATTTGAAGCTCGCATCGTAAATATAAATAAAGCCGAGGCGACCACATGACGAGCCATCATGTACAACAGTGAAGCGAACAGGCTGTAGCGTTGATTTGTTCCGCTAAGTCTTGCTGTAATCACGAAATAACTTTCATTCGAATAATTATTCGCTTAGTTCCGTTTAAAAAGAAACAAGCTATTGAATTGGAGATGTTTAAAACTGAAGTATGTGACGAAATGGTAGGATTAATAGCATAACATCTTATAACAGAGACTCGTAAAGTATCAGGTGGATCACTGATGGTAAGTGGTCTCCACCGCCCATAGACACTGATACCAAAAGAACTATGGGCGCGTTGCCAACCTTAAAAGATGGGAATAAGCGTTGAGAACAGGAGAGGCGAATTGCCTCTATAACAAATATTGTACCAGTAATTTTAACATAAACACGGAAGCTATTAACTAACATATTACACGGAATACACGGTAACCGTAGATGTATTTTAGTTCGTAATTCGTATCTAATTCAACGTAACTTGGTTGTACAAATTGGATCGACGACCCACTTCGCCAGGTTTAATTGCTGGCTCTAAACTAATTACGCCTCTTATTTGGTTGTAAGCATCGCTGTTTGGGAATTTATATTTTGTATTTTAAGATCTATCTGATCTTAGGTTTCAGTTAGATTTAACAACAGTATTGTTTGTTACAATTCGATTTGATCTACTTACTTCGATTCGAAACTAGATTAGTAATGGTATCCTTCAATTAAGAGCTACTTATCTGCAACTAAGACCTTACCTAGTTCTTACTCCACGGATTAGATTCTTATGTCGTGACACATAAGCTAAGCTCATGATAATTAGGAACTACGCATCGACAGCCTTTCAGTCTCACAACACCCAGTCCCGAAACATTTTTGTAGGTCACACAAATAAATGTCTTGGTGTGGGATTCGAATTCAAGAGCTCTAATTTTTAAAGTCAGCTACTCGCCACGAAGGGTTACAAAGCGATTTGCATTTATTTAAGAATTATCTCACATGTCTTTCTACCTGCCCTTCTATCTTAGCCTATCGCCGTCCACTGCTGCACGCAGGCCTCCCCAAGCTTTACCTGCCCTTATCCCACTTAAATTTCCGGTAGGCTCAACACAGTATTAAACAATGTCGCAGAAAGCATTTAGCTATTCTTTTACGGCCAGCTGCCTGCCTAACGTCAACCTCCCTCTGAAGGATCCAGTCCCGAATTTTGTGTAAACACCTCGACGACCAGGCAATCAAAACCAGGACCTCTCGGTTCACAGACCATATTATACGCCACTAGATCAAGGAGGCGACGAGACGTGGTTAGATGAAGACTATAAAAGCAATAGCATATATCGAGCATTGTCGACGAGACGATGTGCATTAACCAGAACGCTTTGTAATTTGTGAATGTCTTTATCACGTACTTCTTGCGATTGTATTATTCCTTTGGACCATATAACTTTATTGTAACGCAAACGTGAATGGGTTGGATGTCTGTGTTAGGAACTAGTAAAAATAACAACTGACGCTGATTTTAACCGACTGCAAAAGGAAGAGGTTCGCAATTAGTGGGTATTTGTCTATGTTACGCAATATTTTCTATAAATCAGGACTGATTTACTAAATTCTAAGAGTTTAAGGAGTATGTGTGGTGTGACTTTGAGAGATAGGGTAAGAAATGGTGTGGTGAGAGAGCGGTGTGGATTGAAAGAGGAAATAATAACGAGGATTGAGAAAGGAATGTTGCGGTGGTTTGGGCATGTAGAAAGGATGGATGAAAGGAGGTTGACAAAGCAAATATATATGGCAAGTGTGAATGGTAGAGTTGGAAGGGGAAGACCTCATCGAACATTCTCTGACCAAGTCAGAGATTTACTCGAGAAAGGTCAAGTTAAAAGTACCCTAAACCGACGTGCATGCATGAAGAATGTAATGAGACTGAATGAGGCGAAAGAGGTGTGTAAGGATCGTAGCAAATGGAAATCCGTTGTCTCTGCCTACCCCTATGGGAAAAAGGCGTGAGTCTATGTATGTATGTATGTATTTACTAAATTCTTGGATAGAGAGCTTACTTCAAGAAAGGTTTCATACAAAGATCAAGAATTTTTTTATTGGCCTTAAAAGGCAGATGAGCAGACGGCCCACCTGATGGTAAGTGGTTACCGCCGCCCATGGACATCGGCAATGCCAGGGACACAGCCAAGCCGCTGCATACCGTGACAAGTGCTTTTTTAAGCCTCGTTTGAAGAAGGACATGTCATAGCGTTGAGAGAACACCGAAGAGGGAAGAATAATGAGAATTTTTAATATTATAATCATTTTATTGGTATTGAGTACTATCGTTAATGACGTATAGCGGTTCATATGACAGCAGTATAACATAACATAAGCTCACGCCTGTATCCCTGAAGGGGTAGGCAGATGCGCACTAACTAGAACACCCACATTTCGCCGAGCTTAGTTCCATCCCAGACGTGATAGGGGGCGAGCCTATCGCCATATCGGACACTAATTCCAGACTCCGGGCTGATATGGAAAAATTCCAATATCACTTTGCCCGATCCGGGGATCGAACCCGAGACCTCAGACCGTAGTCGTACCGAAATACCACCACGCCACCGAGGCAGTCAGCAGCAGTATAAGTAGTTTGTAAATGGAAGAATCACGATGTAGATAATTTTGTCTATGAATGGTGCACTCGACTGAATAATTACCACTATTCTCTAATTCATGAAGTTTACGAGTCTCATGCCCGAAAACTGGATCGCTACTCAACTGAAAAGGCTTATTACTTTGTCTTTCGCCATACAATTTTGACAGATAAGGCGGCCTTAAATGACGTAAGGCGAAAGTGTTTGAATATTCGGGGAATAATGTTATAAGTTATAACATTCTGGTATAAATAACACATAATACAAAGATCAAATCAATCAAAGAACAAATCGAGATTCCAATTGGAAAATATAAGAAACTAAATCGAATAAAAATTAAAACCAAATCGTGATAAAATCCGTAAAAGTAATTTTATTTCAAACTAAATCGAGTCAAATATTTAACTGAACCAAAAAGTTTGCAAGAATTCTGGTGTTTTGTATTTATTAACTGAAATGTATTTATTATTTGCTTAGAAATCCTAAACTTTGTTCGTAACCTTTGAACTGTGGAAACAAATAACGTCTTATTGCAAAACTTGGCATCTGTAGGTTCTATTGCAAAGTTTTTGGTGTTTTTATATTTGTAATAAATTATTGTTAAGGTTAGTCGTGTCCCTTTACAAATGAGATGAGTTGTAAAGTTGTATATTAATTCTGCAAAATACACGCACACGACAATAGAATGCAATGGCGTAATTACAGTGTTGAGGGCCCGTGGCAAATTCATTGGATGAAGGGCTTTTCCGTCACAGCTCCCTATTTCCCTCACGGCTTTTTTGGTCCGAGCGTCGCTGGGGCTCCCTGCGGTCGTGGGCCCGTGGCATTTTGCCGACATGCCACCCTTAAGTTACGCCTCTGATAGCATGCTTTGGGCTATTAATTAGCTTGCGTATTCCTAGCTTTTGCATAATTGAACGAGTCTTTATTAATAATAATAAAATAATAATAAATAACACCCAACAGTCACATACATAGTCCCCCACACTAAAATCGAGTCTCGTGTCGTGGAAATCAGGAACTACGAGAGACTTTCGGTCTCACAACACTCAGACCCGAATCAAATATCTGTGGGCCATACAAACATTTGTCTCGGTGCGGGGATCGAACCCGCGGACTCTCGCTTCACAGCCGGCTACTAGCTCCACGGAGGCTGTTAAATATAGGCTTTGTAAATTAACATCATATAAAATCCATTAAATTGTAACTAAAACTGCATAGTTTTTTAGGCATCTAAGTACTGCTTTCTGTGAATTTTATACTATTGAGGAGCCTTTTCAATTATTCTTGTTCAATCGTAGACGATCATCATTGCAGAGGTGACACCATGGAGGTCAACACTGTAAAGAGGTCATCACTGTCCGTCAGTGGCGAACGGTCCATACAACACGATTAATTCTGGCTTACCTTTGCCAAAATGTCTGTTAATAAATAGATTTTAATTCTAAGAAAAACAATGTTTCAAATTTTTTTATATCAGAGACTGGGAAACGAGCACATGGGTCACCTGATGGTAAGTGATCTCCACCGCCCATAGATACCCAAGACAAAAATAATCATGGGTGCGTTGCCAACCTAAAAGGAGGAAATGGAAGGGGAGGGAAAAAGGGATTGGGAAAGATTTTGGATTTTCACCCTTCACCACTACTGTCCGTAATTGAACGAGTGTAGAGGCGATACTCCTATACAATCCGATAACCCCGGTTTGTCCGGTATCTGTAAATACCGAATACTGAACAAATTACTGCAATGATAACGCTTTTGCAGAGTCTAAAAATTTAAAAAAATAAGTCATCATCATTATCAACCACAGGACGTTCACTACTAGTAAAATAATAAAAATAAGAGTTAAAAAAAAAATAATAATAACACACCGCGCTAAAAGAATGAAAATAACTTGTTCGTTTGTTCTAAAGCGATATAAATCAATTTAAAAAGCGTGGTCTGTCAAATATTAAAAGCTATAAATATTGTATTAATAGCTTTCCATAATAAAAAAGTAATTTTAATAACTCTGTGAAAGTATCCCACGTTTTTTACAATGGTTTATACCGCTATCGCTAGAACAAGCTCTTTATATTAAAAAGTTGTTTTAATTTTTTTTGTGCGGTATATTGTAAAAGCGCGTTATTTTAGTTTTTTCAAATATTTGTTTTTATATAAAATAAGTTGATTCGCTTTGTTAAGGGCTCGCCACACTCGTAATAACATAATTTCGTCTAAAAAACCACAGTAACCCTCTGTTTCACGCAAGAACATGACACATTAGTGCAAACTTAATTTACGGAACCACATCACGTATGCTACGTACGTGACGCGTGACTCAGACATGCTTCTATAATGTGGTGAGACTAAACGAACGCAATGGGACAGTGAAATTAAAAACTATTAAAATAAGCTATGATGCTATATAGCTATGATGATAAAATAAGCTATGTCGTCTCCTTGGTCTTGTGGCAGTGTATATGGTCTGTGAACTGAGAGCTCCTGGGTTCGATGCCCAGGTCGGGCGTGGTGTTTTTCTAACACTATTTTCCCGGCCAGATGAGGGTTGACGTAAGGCAGGTAGCCGGTCGTAAAAACTTAGCCAAATCCTTTCTGCAACATGCTTGAAAAAGTGTGTTGCGGTGACCCCACATTAAGGTGGGATAAGGGCAGGGAGAAAGAAAGATTAAAATAGGCTATGATCACGTCTGTGTCCTAGGTATGACTGACAGCCCCCTATGTAGGGGATGCCTGTTAGCCGATGAAACAGCTTCCCACGTCATCCTGGAATGCGAAGGTGTAGCTACACAACGGGCTGAAATCCTCAATACACCGAGGTCGCTCCGAGAAGCCTGTGGAGACACCAGGAGGATCCTGCGCTTCTGGTCGGAGCTAGGCTGGCTAGATCTCTAGCTGGCATTAAAGAGACGCACAATGGTTCGATTCTTAAACGAACTAAGTGCGGAAAAAGGAGCCCACAACCAAAAAAATACGTCTGTGTCACAAAAGACGTAGGTAGAGACGCAACTGGTGCATCTATTTCTACCGTTTTTTTATCTTCTATCTTTTCAACGATAGAGATGCGTATATCGTCACACCGGACAATATTTACCAATTCCGGGGTAACAGTTTTTTAAAATTAAACCAACAATTAGTAACTTTCATTAACACTCTTTTAATGAAAATGTCGTTACATGTCTTTTATTTAACAAGATGGGCTATTTCTATTAAGTATGAAAAACCTATAATATGTTTTCTCTTATAATCCCTACGAGTACAATCCTCTATTGAATAGTTTCTATTAAATAAAGGAAAGATCAAGAGTAACGGGAATGCATGAAAAGATTTCTAAGAGTATGAATCGGGTGAAGTGGAAATCTATAATCTCTGCTTACCTATACGGAATATAGGCATTATATTATGCTTCATGTATGTATGTAAAATTCTACACATTAACCCGCGGCCGCCATGTCAAAATAATTATTTATCATCGAATAAAATCAAACTGGCATACAAATTACGGCAATGAAACCGTGCAATAAAAGTTAAAGCTTATTCCTTATTGTTTCCGCTACACGAAAGCTTTCGAACGGAACGTTGCCATAATATTTCATATGGAAGGAAATTACATAAGTTATGGCTGGCTGTATTTAATATTTTATAAAGTTTTATATCATGATATTGGATGCAATATTTTGCATGATTAATATAAGTAGGTCGATTATCTAAGGTTTCATTTGTTAAAACAACGTTGCGGCATCGGTGCGGCAACGATGTTTTCATTTTCGTATTCAGCAAGGTACAAAGCGCACGCACTAGCGCTATGCGTGATGACGGCGCTTATGCAAACTAGCTCTCTCGAGCGAGGCGTTTGATATAAATGTATGGAAAATGGTATTCTCTAAGACCCAACAACGTTGAACGCTCCGTCGATCTCAACGATGTGCGTTGCGGGAGCTCGTCGTCGTTGCAACGTTGTGGCGTTTCTTAGAGAATCGACCTGCTGTTTATAACACCATAAGTTAACCGCAAAGACTTTGTTGTTCATCGTTGAGGGATTTCATTTCTTTATAATGTTATTTCTGATCTACCTGGCTGGATAACAGAAGGTTCTACAAAACAAAAGGTTTAATGTGAGTTGCCGGCTGTGAAGCAAGAGGTTGCGGCTTCGATTTCCCGATACAAATGTTTGTGGGGCCCACATATATTTCGGTCTGGTTATTGTAAGACCGAAAGTCTCTCGTAGTTGCTCACACCCATAATACAGGTTATACCTAGTGTGGGGTCAGGACTGTTGTGTATGTGATGTATTTATTTATTTATTAGGGGAGGGGAAGGCTATTCTGTCTTTTATGGAGCAATCTTGGCTATCATCACGTCCTTCAGACCCTGGCCATTTTATTCGCATTACTTTACCATTATTATTTTTAATTACAAGATACTCTTCTAGATAATTACTAGATACTTTTCTTTACATCGCTCCAAGATCACCTTGGAGTGATCCTATTAAATAAGAAAAAAAAACAAAATCGATCTAAATAATAAACATTACATAAGCTCACGCCTGTATCCCCCAATGGGTATGCAGAGGCGCACTGGCCAACTAGTACACCAACATTTCGCCGAGCTTAGTTCCGTCCCAGACGTGATAGGGGGCGAGCTTATCGCCATATCGGGCACAAATTCCAGATTCCGGGCTGATATCGGAAAATCCAATATCACTTTACCCGACCTGGGGATCGAACCCGAGACCTCAGGACGGTAGTCGTACCGAAATACAACAATGCCACCGAAGCAGTCACATAATAAACACATTCACTCGAATTGAGCACTCCCAGTCCGAGGCGGCACATATATATGTTAGATAAGCGTATGGACCACCGGGGGCCGAGCCGCCCGTGACTATATACGAAGGCAGTTAAAAATTAGATTTTCAATAATTTTAATACGTAAAATGTCCCTCACGTGTACTGCTTCTAATTAATTAATGTGTTTTGGCACTACAGAGTACTTACCAAATAGCAACTCGCTGGGTCTTGTCGAGTGATTATACAATATACACGGCTTGCTCTCCGCCTAATTACTAGCGAATATTCAAGGGGAATCTACATGTAAAGGCTTAATTAAAGGTTAATATGAATTAGTTATAGCAGCGATAACTCAGTTGGGAATGGTATGGACGTTCGTGTGTCGGAGGTTCGAGACCAACCGCAAGAATCTCACACACCTCTGACTTTTCTATGTTATGTGTGTTTTCTTCTTGAATTATCGCTTGCTATAACGGTGGAGGAAAACATCGTGAGGAATACCCAAGAATTTCTCCACAAGAATTTCAAAGGTATGTGAACCAACCCGCATTGGGCCAACGTTGTAGACTAAGGCCTAACCCCTCTTAATAGTAGGGGCGGCCCGTGCCCAGCAGTGGGACAGTAATATTACAAGGCTAATACTATTATAGAATTAGTAATTATGTTATTAAACGGTTTCTTCAGTCGCCTCCTTGGCCTAATGGCAGCAAGTATGGGCTTTGGATCGGGAGGTCTTGGGTTGGATTCCCAGGTCGGGCAAAGCAAAATTTCTTGCCTGGGACTGGATCCCTCATAGGGGTTTGACGTCAGGCAGGCGGCTGGTCGTAAAAACTAAGCCAAAACCTCTCTGCAACATGCTAGAAAAAGTGTGTTGCGCCGACCCCACATTAGGTGGAATAAAGGCAGGTAGAAAGAAATAAAGTTATTAAGCGGTTTCGTCGTCTGGTGATGTACGGAAGTGATTAACAAGGTACGATACCCAGGTCGGGTATACTATAGTTCTAATACAATTTGCCTGGGACCACATCCCCCAATGGACATTAACGTTAGGCAGCCGGTCGTAAAAACTAAGCCGGCATAGAATAACTTTTTCATAATTTTCATGAAGCAGATTAATAGCCAACAGTTACAATATGTTCTATCTTGTTAAGTTACTTATCTTGTTAAGTTACTTCTGAAAAAAGTTAATGTGCTACGGATGTAAAAAAAAGATGGACGGGGCGCTGTGAACATTGAAAGTGAAGCAGTGTTTTCGGCTCATTCGATCTATCAACACGTAATGGCGGCGACTGATCGAATGAGCCGAAAACCCTGCTTCAATTTCAATGTTCCTAACGCTTAGTCCATCTTTTTTTTACGTCCGTGTATACAACTTCATTTGATACATAATTTCTTATTTCGACATTAAGTTTCGCATTAGCGCATTTCAAAAAGATTCATTGAATATTTTCATTTATGGTCAATTTTCGAAATATTTTATTAGTTTTCTATAACAACACTTTCAGAAATGTTATGTACCTACACAATTTAATAATAGAAAATGTCAATATGTCACCCCACTTTCCATTTAATAAAACAATATTAAAGCAATAAAAACGGTACATATTCCTTCTCTCATATCAAACGCGTTTATTTAGGTCAGCAGTATAATTTTTATACGGCTGAAGACAACGCACAAATGAAAAATAGACTCCATCTGATAATTGAATGCAAATACTCGTTCAGTGAACGGGGCATCGATATGCAGATTTATTTAATAAATAATAAAAGATACTGATTTCTTAAATTAACGCAATGTTACACATTGCAATAAAACAATTTTATACGGATTCTATCATGATTTGTTTTTATTTTTAGGCCCCATGTCTCGAAGGCTTCGCAGCCTTCGTGGTCACGGGTAAAATGAAGGTACATATTGTAACACTAACATTTTTGGACAAATGACACTTCTGTCCGACCCGTGACGTCGAAGTCATAACGAAACGTCGGTGCGAAAAATAAAATCAAATCGTGATTGAATCCGTATAAAATAGTTTTAATTCGAAATAATAGAAGAATTTAAAATAATTGGACCACGTTGTGGAGAAATGATCCAACCCACAAGAATACAAAAAAAAAATGTTAATGTCAATGGTGATCAGTTAATAGTGGTTAATATAAATGGTTTAGAACAATTTATTTTTTATTTTTGTGCGTTGGATCATTTCTGCATAACACGGTCTAATTAAGAAAGATAATGTGAGATCTACTTATGTCATAAAAATAAGTAAAAAATCAGTACATGCGATGGTTGAAAATCAGTTCAATCTCAATATTGAAATAGTTTCCTACTCGGTTGGAATTTGAATTACAGTATACGATTTCTCTTTGGAATTTGAATTAGAGTATACGATTTGTCTTACTATATATTGCTAATTATAATATTAAACAGTACCGATTTTCAAGATTTCAAAATCAATCTAAAATTCAATCAATTTATACATTTCATTTTCCTTCATTATACTTAAAATAAATGTACAACATTTTCAAAGCTTTTATACAATGACACAGTCACGTTTTAAAAATAAAAATTTATTTCTCTAGACCGAGATAATCCTTGTAAAGTATGCATCTGAATGCAACGATACGGCGATGTAATCCATCTAAAGCTAGATTTCTAACAAGACAAGCAATTTGTAAGTTTTATCTTAAGACGCCTGAATTTTTATAAATGGAAATGCAGGGCTATGTATATATTTCTTACTCTCGTACTGTTTTAATGTTTACTAGCTTTTGCCCGCGGCTACGCCCGCGTGAAAGTCAACAAACATCCATCCCCCATTACGGATGGATAGCGGATAGCGGATGTCCGCTTAGGGGATGAATTTATGGATGTTTTATACATATAAACCTACCTATTGAATCACTCTATCTATTAAAAACCGCATCAAAGTGCGTTGCGTAGTTTTAAAGAACTAAGCATACATAGGGCCATAGGGACAGAGAGAGCGGGAAGCGACCTTGCTTTATACTATGTAATAATAAAGGTGGTCATAGACGAAGATATAATTACAAATACACACAAGTACACTAGATACTCACCACTCTAGGAAGAATGTACTTATGATTATATATACAATGTTCACGAACGCATTACCATTGGTGACCAATTAAATGAACGAAAGTATTTGCCATTGACGTATTTATTGAAATTAAACTATTTTTACGGATTATATCACGATTTGGTTTTAATTTTTATGCCCGACGTTTCGAAAGCTTTGCAGCCTTCGTGGTCACGGGTCAGACTGACCCGTGACCACGAAGGCTGCAATCGAAACGTCGGGCATAAAAATTAAAACCAAATCGTGATATAATCCGTAAAAATAGTTTAATTTCAATGAATAACATTCACGTAAACCTAAGAAATCATTATTGACGTATTTGTTCTAAATTTGATTGCTCGTTTTTTGGACTGCAATACGGTTACCATCAGGCGCAGTGTAGTCACTTTGCTGTGCCCAAAAAAAACATCAATAAACTTCGCCTCCTCCGTTTTTTTGTGAATAATTGCATAATGATGACATGTCTGTCATAAAAAATATTCAATCGTCGATGTTTATAATACTAAAACATCCTCTGTTAATGAACTAGCAAATACAAAAATATAAATATTGTGTAAGTTACTAAGAGACGAATTATCAACCTACTCTTTAATCGATTAAAAATTGAAATGCTATGTAGTATGGATGGTATGTAAGTTTCGGGTGGCATCACTGTCGGCACTGACAAATGCAAATCCCGCGCTACAACGCTAAATGGCTCGGAACCACGGGCGAAGTTGATTGGATCATGTCGGAACTTCACTCGTTCTTAGTACCTAACTACCTACTGTCACGTGTTGGAATTTATATGTGTGCCTCAAAGAATTTTGACTATTAATTTAAGGTGTGGGCTAAATGACTTTGTTGAATCAGAAATTGAATGTAGGAAATTTACATCCATACGACTAAGAAATAATAATGTAAGTAATAGCTTAATAACTAAGTAAAAAAAAGCTATATCTTTCTTTGACATTATGGCTATCTTGACAAATAACAGTTATAGGATTAGATAGAAGTGCAGATAATGATTTCAAAGTTAGAGATAATGATTTGAAGTTTTAAAGTTGTAACAATATTAAAGGCAGACTTGTAAGGTGTTTATAGTCAGTGGCTTACAATCTGAATTAGAAATACAATTTCCAGTATAACAATTTGTTAATTACATATGCTCATGCCTGTATCACTGAAGGGGTAGGCAGAGGTGCACTAGCAAACTATAACATCCACATTTCTCCGAGCTTAGTTCCGTCCCAGATGTGATAGAGGGCGAGGACATCGCCATATCGGACATAAAAAATGTTAATAATAATCTCTTATTTATCTAAATATGTACCACCCAGAGCGTCAATATTCCACCATAATCAATAATTTTGTGAACATTCGCAGCATTGACAACTATAGTCGAAACCGCACGTTTTATTTACATTTCGCTGAATTCAATTTCAATATATTATACTGATTTCTTAAGTTTACGCGAATATTATACATTGAAATAAAACTATTCTTACGGATTCCGACGCTCTACGAAGTCTGCAGTTGCTGAACATTCAGAGGAAGGCTCCAAACATTATCTTAGATTTGATAAACCACAAATCCTCGCCAAAGAACACCGATTCCTCCTTAGGATGATACGCGAGGCTATTGAAATTAAAAAACATCCTAATTTCAATAGAGAAGATGGTTGGAAGCTTGCACAAACCTGGGATCCAATTATACATCTTATTAAATCGGAACCCAAAAGACCAGCTGCCAGAACTCAAGACACCGTGAGCTCGTACTGCATAGATCGGAACACAAATAATTAACCTTTTTTGATTTTGTATAATTTTTTAATGATGGTAGATATTGTAACACTAACCTTTTTTGGACAAATGACACCTCAGTCTGACCCGTGACAACGAAGACTGCAAAGGATTTTGACGGGAAGTCTGACAGGGTGGGCGTCGCTTGTTAAAATTATTTCATATTATTCTCTAGAGCTGTGTTTGTTGGTTTTAAGTGTTGTGGTTTAATGCATCAAACTTCAGTGAAGATGGACAGTATAATGTGGAAAATTTTTAACCGGTGATCTTCGATGAGATTTGCTTGGTGCGTTGGTTGGCTTTGTTCGGTCGATTCGCCGAGTGAAGGTCATCTGAGGGGCACTGGACTGGAAGGAATTACCGCCATAATCCCAGCAAGGCCTTGAGATCATCCACATCTGGGTCTCATGGTCATTGTGAAAACATTGTGAAAACATAATTGCTCTATTTACCTTGACATTGGCTAAATCACCGCATATGCGTGGAAGCCATTATTTTTAAAAGAAGAAGAAGAAGACTGCAAAGCCTTCGAAACGTCGGGAATAATAATTAAAACATAATCGATAAGAATAGAATCCGTAAGAATAGTTTTATTTCAATATATTACCTTCAATATTAACAGCAAACAGCTTTTATGTACGTCAAACATTTGAACAGCGAACCCGCCTAATTATGTACTTCAAATAATTCCTTATTTTTTCTTTATCGTGTTGAATTATATAATATTAAATCAATACAGCCTCCGTGGCGGCTGTAAAACGAGAGGTCGCAGGTTCGATTCCTACACCAAGACAAATATTTGTGTGATCCCCAGATATTTGTTTCGGGTCTGGGTGTTGTGAGGTGGTAAGTCTCTCGTAGTTCCTAAATCTTGATACCCACGATACAGGTTAAACCTAATGTGGAGTCAGGACTATGTATGTGACTGTTGGGTGTATTTATATGTATGTCTACAAGGTGGACCGACGACCTGTTAAAGGTCGCAGGAAGTCGCTGGATGCAGGCCGCTTCCAACAGGTCAATCTGGAAATCTTTGGGGGAGGCCTATGTTCGGCAGTGGAAGTCCTATGGCTGATGATGATGATATGTATATCTAATACATAGATAAGTACCTATATTACATTTATTCACCTTAATATTTAGTGTAACCTATCCTTCTACTTCTTCCACCTCCACGTATACCACCCCAATGAGAGGTTCGCCCAATATAGTTTTCTGGGAATGTTGCAGAAAGCATTCAGCTTCGTTTTTACATCCGACTGCATATCTGACATCAACGCCTTTTAGAAGAAATTCAGAACAACCCGTTCCAAATCATAGTTTAATGAATAGGTAATTATCCATTTAGTAAATTGTCCCTCATTTTAATATAACGTTTATCTCAATATTTTATTTGTATAATTTAAATAATTTAATTCAAGTACTCGTAGTTCATAAAGGCATCCAAACCAACCAAGGATTTTGACAATGCTATCAGATTCCCGGATCGTCTTTGTCAGAGAGACTTTGAGGCGTTTCAGATAACTAAATCTGGGAGTCAAGTCTCTTGGGTCGTCCGAAATATAATTAAAATTAAAGCAAAGTTGTTTTACATATAAATTATATAGAGCTGCTATTAGAGAGTCGCCTCCTTGGTCTAGTGGCAGCATATATGGGTTGTGGACCGGGAGGTCCTGGGTTCGATTGCCAGGTCGGGAAAAGAGAATTTTGTAATTAAATTTTCCCGGGGCTGGATACCCAGAGGGGGTTGATGTCAGGCAGGCAACCCGTCCTAAAAACTTATCCAAATTCTTTCTGCAACATACTTGAGAGAGTGTGACAAAAGATTAACTCATGGTTTTTTAATATTACCACATAAATTAACTTTCACACACCAAATCTTTCAATCTAATAACTAAGTAGTAAGAAATGTTTCGGATGAGTATCAGACACGCGATGGGTTAGTAAAATTAAGTTAACATCCTTTCTCCTTGTTACATGTCGTAATGCCCCATTTAGATGCAAAGAGTTTCTTGTACGACGTAGATGAGCGACTGAAAACTGATATTCATGAGGTCATATCGTAAAAGGTTTAATTTGTATGACGCGACCTCGTAAAATGTCAGTCTATACTTCATTCTTATCTCCATCTTGCGATATACTCATTTTATCTAAAGTGCTTATATATATTATAGAAGTAGAATGACTAGCCTCTGCTAGCTTTAGCTAGTGAGTCTATGCGCGTGAAAGCTTCTTCGAAATATTTAGCTGATTTGCGTGGTTGTAAATTTTTTGGTGCTTTCAAACAACTTTCATTTCTACCATGTTTTTGGGACAAAATGGTGTCTATGTCCTTCCTTATGGATGTTGGAAGCATTTTTCATATCAAACTTTCAGTCTTCAGTCGTACAGACGGGAAAATGTAACAGATAAGTTAAAGGCTGGCAATGCTTCCATGATTCTTTTCGTATCGTGAGTGTCTTGGGCGGTAGAGATCACTTACCATCAGGTTACCCACCTGGTCATTCATCAGTCTCTGCTATAGGAAAGATTCATCATCATCATCAGCCATAGGACGTCCACTGCTGAACATAGGCCTCCCCCAAAGATTTCCAGATCGACCTGTTGATCGACTTGTTGTTGTTGTTTGTTGTAGCCGATGGGGCAGAAAAGTTCTCGAGTGGAGACCACGTACCGGCAAATGCAGCGTAGGACGTCCACCTACAAGGTTGACCGACGACCTGCTAAAGGTCGCAGGAAGGAAAGATTACTTGCATTTAAGTAGTTATAAATGGAAATATTTGCTTCACAGGAATTGATTCCCCAACTTCAGTTGTCTATATATCTATTATCAACATAATATTCAAAGTGCAACTTAATACTCAAGCTGTAGATTACTTTGCATACATCAATAATAGAGGCGTCGAGCGTGAGATGCTAGTTGTTAGCAATTTAATGACCGCCATGACGGGGCAATAACGTACAATATATGACGTTCTATACAAAACTGATGACATAAACTTCATAGCTATTGTGTTACATTGTGCAGGTATTACGTTTAACTTAGTATCTATCGACAGTTTGTAAAACGGTGATTGTTGCAGTTTGACTAGTAAGGAAACTTAAACTAAAGAAACTACAACAAAAATTAATGTGTAGAGTAAATAAAAAAAATTTCGTTAAGCTGGAAGACAATAAGCATTGAAAAGGGAAAAAGGGATTAGGGCACAAAATGTAACAGCAAACTTCTACTTTGATTTTTTCTGAAATTATTTGAACAGGTGCTGTAGAAATAACTGTCTATAAAGTGGCCCTACAACTCAAAATATATGTAAATGTATTTGACTAGAAATTGTTCCTTATCCTGTTCCTCGAAGTAACATTCTTTGGTAAAGAAATCAAATCGTGTCGACGAGACAACAAAACCGATACAATAATTTTATAAGCTTTTCATCTCCCATTTTCGACAAGTTCTAGAATCACGTCTCGATTTTATTGGACGTAGACTTAAAACTTCAAACAAGATGATAACATATACATATCTGGATGTTTCTATAAAGTTCTCCCTTCAGACACATTTTTCTTCGTGAATAATAAAACACCCCACTTATTTATTCCTTTGGCGTAATATGAAAGCGAAAATTGCTGGCTGTCGAATAAGATTTAGGAATATTTTGAGGGGATGTTGTCGGGACTAGTAACTATGTTTTTAGAATATGAATATGATTTAAGAGTTTTTGGCTTTGCTGCGGTAAAAACATGAAGTTTGTAAAAGAGCCGATGCTGGAGTATCTTCTAATTATTACTAGCTTATAACACTTCTTTCTACTTCTTTTTTTACATTGGAAATCGGCTTACAGATATATTTGAGTTGCTATTGTCCCATGTTAATGTGGGCCCGCGGAACACACTCTCAAAAATCTTTCAGAAAGGATCTGCTCAGTTTTTACGACCGACTGCCTACCTGACGTCAATCCTCCTCTGGGGGGTCCAAATCCGGACAAGTTGTATTAGAATAAAAACTTAACGGACCGACTTCAAAACTTATGCGATTGAGACCAATTTATATGAGACCACCCTTGAAATAAGCTCTATCGAACACATAAAGTATCTTGAAAATCGGTCCACATTTGGCGGAAATATCGCGTAACATAAAAAAAAAACGAATTAAGGACTGCCTCGGTGGCGTGGTAGTATTTAGGTACGACTACCGTCCTGAGCTCTAGAGTTCGCTCCCCAGGTCGGGCAAAGTGATATTGGATTTTTCCATATCAGCCCGGAGTCTGGGATTTCTGCCGGATATGGCGGTAGGCTCGCCCCCTATCACATCTGGGACGGAACTAAAATCCGCGAAATGTGGGTGTTCTAGTTCACTAGTGCACCTCTGCCTATCCCTCCCGGGATAAAGGCGCGAGCTTATGTTATGTTATGAATTGAGGATCTTCTCCTTTTTTGAAGTCGGTCAAAAACACCCATAGAATAGATTTACCACCTTTAAATTAAATTACTAGCCTGGACAATCATTCGGAACAACAAAGGCAAAAACTGATAAAACTTCTTTTACTATCCAGTAGAGAAACGTAGCCAACCTTATAAGTAAACTTACATCACGTTTTCAACATAAACCTCTTGAGGGTCCGTAAGTTTGTACCCCGTATAGGGTATTAAAAGGTGTTTGCCGCTATTTTGTTCGGGTTTGTTGATAAAGATGTATTGAGAATGATAACGTACACCATTAGCGGTAATTTTGGGTCGCTATTTATTACAGATTTATTCATTTGGCTTTGGGTACTTATATCTTGATTGCCTAGAAAATAATACCTCTACAGTTATGCGTTAATAATAATTATTTTTTTATGTAGTAACCGATTTTAACTGAATTAACCATTCATAATTTGATGCTGAAGAACATTAAGTATGTTACAGGATTTCCACCTGCCATCCAAAATTTTCGAAATACAAATTCATACTATCTAACACAATCCATAAGTTTACTAAACTATGATCTAGGAAGTATTAATGAAAAACTGCATTAGTTTGCTTCTTAGCATCGAGGAGCAGAAATTTAAATTCACAAACAAGCCGGCACGATCCTGTTTAGATCGCGGGTGATAAGTGCCGATAAATTGTGTTAAGCGGTTTCTGATAGAGGGTCGAGACAAAGTGGTGGGCAGAGATATGGAGGAACACTGAATAAATTACATTTATTGTGGTATAAACAAATCGAAATTAACCAAAGATCTCGCCTCGATGATCTAGTATATATAGGCTGTAGATCGAGAGGTTGTAGGTTCGAATTCTAGTGCGTTCTCATGAGACTTGCCCTGAAATAGATCCCCTAAAGGGGGTTGACCTTAGGCCGCAAATACCGATCGTAAATACTAAGCAGAATCTTATGTGAAACAAGCTTGAAAATCTGTGTTGCGGCAACCACGCTATATCTAAAATAACTAAATTAGAAAAGATCAAAATTAACCCAATATTCATTAGTATGGAAATTAAAAATGGCCAAACGCAATCAAACACAACACTTTAGCACATAAGCATCGCCTCTCAACACGCATTGCAAATGAAAAGGAACTTTAAGTGGCATACCATCATCATTTTTAAATTTAAAGTAAAACTAGTGACGACCAATTATAAAAATTATCATATGATACGACAGAAATTCGACATGTTTGTCATGAATTTATTCCAAATTATAAATTGGAATGGAACTTCCGACGAGGCAATTTAAACTTCGATACACCGATGCCCACAGGGAAATGGCGACCGGAATGCAAACAGGTTAATGTTTGTAGGTGGTAGAATTAAAAACACTGATTTAAGTGTGAGTGTTGGAGCCATGCTGTAGAAATATTGTATTACTTATAAAAACAGTTTAGATGAACAAATAGTTCTGTCCTTTTTATTTTCAAACAATGTGACACAAGGAAAAAAGTGACAGACTATTCTTAAGTATTTGCTCAGCTAAAATATTTTTATAAGTAAGGCCTATTATGTCTACAGTATAAATGGGCTGGCTTGATTGATTCGATACCATTGTATAACAGAAAGACGAGAAGTGGCAGTTAGCTGCATTTCGTACGGTGAGAGATTTTTAGTTGACTAAATCTCCCTTTTCCCAGTTCCTATACCCCTCCTTTAAGATTGGCAAGACACATATGATTTTTGGTACTTATAATCAGTATCGTTAGGCAAAGAAAAAAATAGTTTAGATTTGGCATAGGTAATTGAAAAAAGGAAAGATAAAAGTCCCAGGAAGTTTCTGGATGCAGGCTGGAATCTGAAAATCTTTGGGGGAGGACTATGTCCAGCAGTGGACGTCTTGTGGCTAATGATGATGACGATAGGTACCAGAAAGAGTAGTAGTACGCCTGGGGCCATAAGTGGGATGAGTTATATTAAAAGATCTGACATTTTATTATGAATCATTCAGTTGGTCGTAGCCGGTTATACCCGAGTGCACTCAATTCGACGTTTGTACCGGGTTTGGTCAGTCCGTAGCACCTGTGCACACTTCACGCTCTCTCGCCCAAGTTCGATGTGAACAATTAATCAAAAAATAAATCACACCTGCGCGAATAACAGTTAATGTTTTATACACTATTATTGCTGGAAAAATTGGTGTGGAAGATAAATCTCCCATTTTTGTTTTAACTCGTGATAAATCAAGAGTTAAAACAAAATTACAAATACAATGAGATAAGAATTATAACTTATTATAACAGACGTATACCATGATTTATTAACGAAGCTGAAAATATGTATCGATCACATAAACCAATCTCAAAAATACCTTAGAACCCAGTTATTAGTAAATACATAAGCACATATACCTCTCTCTCTCTAAAGTCGATCTTTCATTACTAAAGATCGGATCACTTCGTCATCCAGTGGTTTGTTAGGGTCGTTGCGATCCGTAGCCACTCGGACTACTTCTACACATTTGGAGGAACTGTTTTCTTTCAGTTAGTATGACCATCTCATTAGGATCCTCTCCTTGACCTCTTGAAATACATACATAAGGAATAAAATATAACTACGCTTAACTCTGTGTTTAACATGTATCGGAGGGATACCCCCGATTCGGGGACGTGGGACCGTAAGTCTCTCATAGTTCATGATAATGATGTATGAGAGATTTACGATCCTACAACACCCAGTCTCGAAACAAATATCTGTGGCTCATACATTTGTATTGTTGCGGCTATCAAACAGGCGAAAGATGAAATTAACGTGTTAGCTTAGAATTGTTTACAAACAACAACAACTAATTTGAGTAACGTGGCTTCCTAGATTACTAACTACGTTAAGTCAACTCAATTACTATGCAAATTCAGGAATGCAATTGTTCTAAGTGCAAGAACAAGATTAAAAACGCATTAGGCACCGACGCATAGTGCCTACCACTTCGGGAAATTGGCCGTGTTCCTTTACGTGTACATAGTGGAATCGATTCAAAGGTCTTTGCACCCGCGTAGGATGTCACGGAATGTTTTCCGTTGTTTGTCAACTGTGGGTGTTTTGCTGTGATTTTGTAGGTCAATTTTGTGAAGTTAGACATGAGGTCTGTACTAAGTTTATTTAAGACGTATTTTTAACTTTTATAGTATTTGTATGCAAGTGGATTGTTCTTGTATGGACTCATGATCCTCAATAAAAAAGGGTAAAGTAAAATGTAAGTAAAAGTGATATAAAATATCCCTAATTGCAGCATAAATGATTTGAATTTGAACAATCATAAGGGAACGCTAAAGAAAGAAGATATTATATATAGGGGATACACCAACCTTAATAACAGTAATACTGTGAATACAGTGTCGACCTGAAGAAAATCTAATATGTAAAGAACAAGAACCGAAACTGCAGGATCCGCTTTACCACGTACCAAAAAGAGCAACCTTTTCAGGCGCTGAACTAGCATAAAGCACCTTCATATAGTCATTGAATACATTAATTCAATTCTTAATTTCAGATATCAAAATACAGATAAAAGGCTTAATATATAAGTTAATCCAGCTCCATACATTAGCCTTGAATTGGCACTGTTGGAAATTGAACTGTAAAATTGTACATAGTATTAGGGTTATCTTCTGACGTCAGATATTTACAAGCCAAAACTCAAAGTAATTTAAATATTGATATCAATGCTTTATACGAAAATAGATAATCATCTACGCAGACAGAATAACTAAACAACATAAGCTTCGAAGTTGATGAAACAGACGGCGATCGAATACCAATAGTAAATAAATAGATTGATTAAAAAGCTGCAGTCAGTATAGGAAAGTAATAAAAACAAGTCAGTAATTAACGTCATGCGATACCCGATTAATTACTTGTAATGAAAACTGCAGAAACAAGGCTTAATTAATTGCACATAGCACTCGACTCAGTGGCTTTCGAAGCGGTGTATAAAATGTTACTAGCTATTTTTTGCGCCGTGAGTACTTTATCATGTTGCGGGAATTCGATTGGAATATCTGGGATAGTTTTCGACCGATTTCCAAAAAGGAGAAGGTCCTCAATTCGTCTGTATTTTTTTATGTGTGTTACGCGAAATTTCCGCCAATTGTGGACCGATTTTCAAAATTCTTTTTGTCTTCGATAGAGTTTATTACAATAGTATATTCGTGTTTTGGACTGCATTGCGCAACCATTAGGTGTAGTGTAGTCACGGCCATCTACCATACTTGGATACAAAATGTTAAGTTTTTACCCGCGACTTGGTTTATCTATTTTGCCAATAGAAGAAACTTAGGTCTATTTCTAGGTAGTGTAGAAAGTAGCAATTGTTTTAGAAAGTTCCCTTGTAATTGATTTGTTATGAATTGTATTGTCATCAATCATTAAAATATTATTTTGATAGCAAACGTTATTACACATCTCAACCGAAGTATTGGAGGAATAGATCCTTATACTAACAACATAAATAAGGAATTATCTTGTTTCACAGACTCTTCTGATATACCAAATAGAATATTCAGAAGAAAGACGTCATAAGTCAGATATTGGTATGGATTTATATTTTAATTTCATTAGAAAGTTACGGTGATAATTTATGTTTTTTTTTAGTTTATTTCGTGTTCAGTGCCTTCGGTTTAGCACATTGCATAAATGTGCGGTGTAGCATTTGATTTTCTCTACTATTCTTTTCTATAACACCTGTATATTTGATAGTTTGTATATAATAGTATGTTTCTAAAACATCCGATTTTAATTATTTTACTATTTGGTACCTACTATCCCTGAGTGACACAGGTAAGTTTTAATCCAAAGAAAAGACTTTCACGTCAGCAAAAGCTAAAATTAATAAAGGTAGACTTTCACTACATTTTCCGAGCGTGAAGACACATTCTGGGAAAATATAATAAAATAAGTATTCAGTATATTTTCTGTACTTTAATATTATGTACTCTAGATTTCAGTTTTTGGAGGTATAAGAATAGTTATGAATAAATTTATGTCTTCATTTGCATAGTGAAATATATTTTTTACTTTGTGTTTTGCATAAAAGTCTATTTTAATAATTTGTAGGAAAAACTTTGTACGAGTTGTTTGCAAGTGATGAATCATCATCACAGGAATCTGAAGAAATTAGAAAAGGTAAATGACCTTCGAAATTTATTTTCTATATTAGAGTAACAATTTATCATAATGTGTAATAACGTATTTACTCTCAGGATTGAAAAAATACTTCAAACATGTGGGTAAGTTTAAAATTCTCCTACCTACCTTTTTACCAAGCTGGTTCTCTTGTTTACCTCCACCTACCCCTTCGGGGATGCTGGTGTGAGTATATGTATTGGATTTTGACGGGAAGTCTGACAGGGTCGGCGTCGCTTGTTAAAATTATTTCATATTATTCTCTAGAGTTGTGTTTGTTGTCTTTAAGTGGTGTGGTTTAATGCATCAAACTTCAGTGAAGATGGACAGTATAATGTGGAAACTTTTTAACCGGTGATCTTTGATGAGTTTTGCTTGGTGCGTTAGCTGGCTTTGTTCGGTCGATTCGCCGAGTGAAGGTCATCTGAGGGGCATCGCACTGTTTTCCCAGTATATGGAATTATTATTGGTACCTTTTCTATCTTTTTTAAGTTGCAGAATAGATTTGGCTTAGTTTTACGACCGGCTGCCTGCCTAACGTCAAGCCCCTTTGAGGGATTCAGTCCCGTGCAAATTAAATGAGAAAATTAGCTTTCCCGACTTGGAAATCGAACCCAAGACCTCTCGGTCCACAGCCTATATATGCTGCCACTAGACCAAGGAGGCGACTGAATGTGGAATTGTTATTGGTACCAACTTCGTGAAAGACCGGTATAGATGATCCGATATAAATCATTAATCCTCCCACCAAGGGTTCATTATTCGATTATGGTAAGAAAAATAAATATTTTTTATATTAGTCTGCATAAAAAAAAAATATTTCTGACAGCCATGCTCTTTTAAATTCATCCAGAGGTGACGACTGTACTGCGTTAAATGAAATAATAAAAGTTCCACTTTTGCAGCGAAGGTAGACGAAAAATTTTACAAGGAAAAATTCAGTGAGTTTTTAAAATTTCTCGATTACAGTTAAAGTTTTAATCGATATTTGAAAATTGCAGTCTATTTTTTACTTTACAGGGAACGAAATAATCCAAGAAGGTAATTATGTAAATAACTAAAATAAACTTTCGGTTTTTCAATAATTTGATTTTCGGATAAGCTTACTTTTGATCCAATTGAGCTGAAGTCCATTCCTCGTGCCGTAAATAAAAATACATTAGTAAATATTTACTACGTCAAAAGGTATTTTTCTTTCTGATATTGCAGTTTTCCCTCGAGACTGTAATAACATAGACATCGTTTTAAATTCAATTACCTTTGCCTTGCAGAAAAGAACGAGGAAAAGTATTATGAAGATTTATTGAAAAAAATAAAAATGATAAATAGTTAGACAATATATTTCATTTAATACAAGTGGTATAGCCACGCTGTAGACAGTAACGTCTAAAGCACGAATGGGCCGGCTCGACCGGTTAGATACCACTGTCTCACAGAAAACCAACGTAAAATGGCAGCTTGCTGTCGCGTTTCGTTCGGTGAGTGAGATTTCCGGTGGCCCATTTCCCCACTCCCTTTCCCAATCCCCTTCCCTCCCCTTCCATTCCCTCCTATTAGGTTGGTAACGCAACCATGATTCTTTTTGTGTCTTGGGTGTCTATGGGCGGTGGAGATCACTTACCATCAGGTGACCCATCTGCTCGTTTGCCAATCTCTGCTAAAAAAAAAAAACATAATCAAAGAACTGGATTAAATAAAAATGTAAGGAAGTGATCGCATGCATCATAATAAATCGGTTAAAGAACTAAAACACCAAAATTTCGCCAAGCTCATTGCTGTCCCAGATGTGATAGCGAACCATCAAGCACAAATTCCAACTCCAGGCTGTTACTGAATAGAAAAACTTAATATCACGTGAGTTGACCCGGGGATCGAACCCGAGATCTCAGAACGGCAATTGTCGAACGCACGATACAAAAATACATACACCACCGAGGTAATCAAAAACCTCTTGTTTCTACCTGCCCTTATCCCATCTTAATGTGGGGTCGACGCAATATACGTTTTCAAGCATGTTACAGAAGAATTTGACTTAGTTTTTACGACCAGCTGCCTGCCTGACGTCAACCCCCTCTGATGAATCCAGTCACGGGCAAATTAAATTAAAAAATTCTCTTTGCCCGACCTGGAAATCGATTTCAGTGCCTCCCGATCCCAACCCATATATCCTACCACTAGACTAAGGAGGCGATAATCGGTTTATAAAAAACGTAATTAATCGACTGTCCGAAAATATTTTCGACTGACTTCAAAAAATGAGGTAATTGATTCGTTTGTATATTTTTTGCATGTATGTATGTTACGCGATATCTCCGCCAAATACGGACGGATTTTTGTTGTGTTCAAAAGAGCTTATTCCAATGGTGGCCCTATATAATGGTTGCCTGGAAGAGATCGCTTTTAGCGATAAGGCCGCCACTTGTGGCACAGTTATTCTGTTGCTCACCTGTTCTGTTACCTGTTTTTTTATGTATGTGTCTGCAATAAAGAGTTTCTATCTATCTATCTATCTATCTATCTATCTATCTATACAATTTGGTCACCATCCGATACATTATTAAGTTGGACCGTTAAGTTTTTTGTTAAATTATAATCGGGATGTTTCCCGAGACGTTATTTTAACAGGATTTCAATGACGTCACCGAAACGACCACTTAACTAATACGCCTAAGAAATCAGTATATTAATACGCTAAGTCAGTTCTATAAGAAATGCTTACGAAACGTTCAAAATGTAAAAAGAAGAGAAAAAAAAAATCATTCGATGCGAATTTCTAAACATAGAAACATACTGATTTCTTAAGTTTACGCGAATGCTATTTATTGAAATAAAAGTATTTTTACGGATTTTATCACGATTTGGTTTTAATTTTTATTATGGCGAACCGTGACCACGAAGACTGCAAAGCTTTCGAAACGTAGGGAATAAAAATTAAAACCAAATCGTGATAAAATCCGTAAAAATAATTTTATTTCAATATAGAAACATTTTAAACAGTTTAAACTCTATACAAGTTAACTTAACACCGCCACAGTTCGCGTGACATTATGGCTATTTGGATCGCTTCCAGATCTCAGAGCCCAGCGAGGCGCTTCAAATGTCTCTTAATCTGTTGTTATATCACATAAGTTTTACTTACATATTTCAAAGGTAATTTTGTATTTACATAAGCTGCATTACTTTGTAGTAGTAGTAGTGGAAGCGTTTATATACCGGGTATTTCTTATAGTTGGTATCAATAATAACTACACTTTAAGAGGAGATTAAATGGATTAACGGTAAAGTTTAAAATTTTATAAGCCTCATAGTTTTTGAATAGTGGAAACTTGAATTTATGGCAAAACAATTTTTCTGGCTCATTTGGTCAGCTGCAGTACATTTGCAAACCACTTATGGGGTTATTTATTATTTTTAGCATACACAAAGCAATTCCTATGCTAATAGCGACGATTTACAGGTCGCATTCTGATGAACCATGGAATCTACTGACTTATAGGAATCTATCGTAATCGACAATGCTGTGCATTGTTCACCCAATTCACTATTCGATGCGAATACATTCTCGCGAGTAACCCATAAGTACCTAGAAGTTTTTACCGAAGACCTATTAATAAACTTCGGTTGTTTACACCAACGCTGGTAATTAGAGCTGTACGCGAAATAGGATAGTGTCTAATTAAGATAATTGCCTCGAGGTGGTATCGCTTAACAAACAAAGGAACAAAGACGCTTCGGTATTCCTGTTGTGCTTTTGTTTTTCGATCACCAGCCTATTAGGAGATGCTTGTTATCATTGGATCAGTAGCCCGACTATGAGTTTGTTTCACGCTAGCAATGACGTAAAATATTTGTATTACAAAGATCCGAATGTCTCTAGGGGTTATGTAGGAAATTCATGTTACCTTAGGTAAGTATGAGTTTGTTTCACGCTAGCAACGAAGTTAAATATTTGTATGATAAAGATACGAACGTCTCTAGGCGTTATGTAAGAAATTCATGTATCACCCTAAGCTGTAAAACCGTGGGATTGTGGGTACAAATCCGAAGTTATGTCATCATCAATCTGGCTTCACAGATCTAAAAAACGAGCTCAATGGCTTGCATTGGTGCCTACGTCAAGCAGCGGATGCGTTTTGATTGATATTACTGCCATTCCACTGGTATCCGGCGATATGACAGTAAGATCCTCCAGTAAATAACTGAAAAAGGATTTTCATCATCATCATCAGCTATAGGACGTCCACTGCTGAACATAGGCCTCCCCCAAAGATTTCCAGATCGACCTGTTGGAAACGGCCTGCATCCAGCGACTTCCTGCGACCTTTATAAGGTCGTCGGTCTACCTTGTGGGTGGACGTCCTACGCTGCGCTTGTCGGTACGTGGTCTCCAGCTCCACTCAAGAACTTTTCTGCTCCATCGGCTATCAGTTCTAGGAGCTATATGCCCTGCCCACTGCTACTTCAACTTGCTAATCCTCTGGACTATGTCGGTGACTTTCGTTCTTCTACGGATCTCCTCATTCCTGATTTGATCACGTAGAGAAAAAGCATAGCCCTCTCCATGGCGCGCTGCATGACTGTGAGCTTTCTTATGCGGCCCATAGTCAGAGGCCATGTTTCAGTGCCGTCAGGATTTTTGCCAAGTAATAAGACCAGTTCTGTTAGGGTGCGTAATACACATATGTAAGCTTGCAATCAAATTAAAATGAGACTTAAATAAAAATAAAATATGTTAACCCTTAAACACCCATTTATCAACAAGCATTTTAGCGGCTATTAGCCAAATATTTAGCGCTAAATCGCTGCTTCTAATGTAGTTGTAATGCACAACCTTCGAACATGCTTTCCAGTTCGTTGAGTACACTTAATTTCAACCGTGGAAAGCACTTAAAACTATCGAGCTGCGCAGTACTGTTATATTCTGATAATTATGTTTAATAGCGCATGAAATTAAAGAGGCTCTCTCACATACAAATTATTTTTATATTAAATCTTATAAAGGAATTTAAACAGTTTATACCTAGTGCGAAAATAACAATGCCTCAAGCTGTTAAACTATATAGTAAAAATAATAGAAATTTTAGGAAATGCTGTACCACTGTCTCACAGAAAACCGACATAAAGTGGCAGCTTGCTGTTGCGTTTTGTTCGGTGAGTGAGATTTCCGGTGGCCCATTTCCCCCTCCCTTCCCCAATCCCTTTTCCATCCCCTTCCATTCCCTAGGTTGGCAATGCACCCATGATTCTTTGTGTCTTGGGTATCTATGGGCGGTGGAGATCACTTACCATCAGGTGATCCACCTGCTCGTTTGCCAATCTGTGCTATAAAAAAAAGACAGAAATGGAAAAGGTAGTTGGCCATTGAGTATAAGATATATCTCGGCATATTGCCGTCCATTACTGGACATAGGCCTCCCTAAGTGCGCGCCAACCATCCCAGTGTTGCACATCCCGCATCCATCCGCTGCCCGGAAAGATATTTAAGTCTACATAACTATACTGTTTGATGTCTTTGACTGCCCGTCACTTTTCTCAAATCATAAATACATCACGCAGCAGGACGTCCTACACTACGTTTGTATAAACGCGGCCTCCACTCCAGCACGTGTCTGCTCCACCGCCGACCATCTGTCCGTCTGCAGACATGTCCGTCCCAATTCCAGTGCAGCTTGCTAATTCTGCGAGCAATATCGGAGACTTTGTTTCTCTGGCGGATGACTTCATTTTAAATTATGTCCACCAGAGAAATGCCAAGGATTGCTTCCAGAAGAGAGGCGAAGAATTGAGTATTAGCTATAGATATTTAGTTAGTTGTTTATGTTATTAATAACAGCCTTGGTGGCGCAGCGGGCGAGTAACCGGCTGTGAAGCGGGAGGCCGCGGGTTCGATTCCCGCATTGAGACAAATGTTTGTGTGGCCCATGGATATTTGTTTCAAGTCTGGGTGTTGTGAGACCAAAAGTCTCTCATAGTCTCTGACGCTCACGATACAGGTTATATCTAGGGTGTGTGTGTGGGGTCAGGACTAGGTGTGCGACTGTTGGGAGTATTTATTATTATTATTTATAATATGAAAACAACAAGTCACCTCCTTGGTCTAGTGGCAGCATGTATGGGTTGTGGGCCGGGAGGTCCTGGGTTCGATTCCCAGGTCGGGCAAAACAAATTTTCTAATTTAATTTGCCCGGGACTGAATCCCTCATAGGGGGTTGACGTCAGGCAGGCGGTCGTAAAAACTAAGCCAAATCCTCTTTGCAACATGCTCGAAATAGTGTGTTGCGCCGACCCCACATTAAGGTGGGATAAGGGCAGGTAGAAAGAAATAATGTGAAAACAACAATGAATAGCAGCCCTTAGTCATAAAATATTTAACAAGTTATTTTAACGTATTTATGAATCGGTAGACATGAACAATCCATCATTTTTAGTAACAACAAAGGCAAATAAAATTTAAACAAAGCAAAACGCTGTCAATGACTGAATCAATCTTACTCGGAAGCAAAATGAAAATAAACCGGAACTAACAGTGTACTAGCGACGCGAACTTTTGAGCTCAAAGCACGCTTTGCGTATGCAGTGGGCGAGCGTTCGAACACGGTGAGCTTTGGAACGGTGAGTTTTCGGACAGGCTCGGGTGTAGCTTTGTAGGGCGTCTGTTATGTTTACTTGTTCGGGTATATTTGGTTGAGGTTGAACGTGGTTGAGAGCTAATATTAATTTGCTTTGTTTACAAAGTTACAAAATTAAGTAAATTTGTTCAAATAAGTGACCTTTGTTATACATAAGCGTGAAGAGTGATTAAAATTAGTCTGTCGTGTTTTGTGCACATTGCCATTGTATTAAATACAACGTAGTGACGCTGTATATAATATTAGCCCTGTAATATTACTGTCCCACTGCTGGGCACTAGCCTCCTCTACTGATGAGAGGGGCTTTTTTTGAAATCAGTAAATAAGAACTAGTACTAATTGACACATAAGCTCACGCCTGTATCCCCGAAGGGGTAGGCAGAGGCGCACTAGCGAACTAGAACACCCACATTTCGCCGAGCTTAGTTCCATCCCAGATGTGATAGGGGGCGAGCCTATCGCCATATTGGGCACAAAGTCCAGACTCCGGGCTGATATGGAAAAATCCAATATCACTTTGCCCGAACCGGGGATCGAACCAGAGATCTCAGAACCGTAATCGTAACCAAAATACTACCACGCCACCGAGGCAGTTAATTGAGTGCTACAAATAAGTTAACAAGACTTCATAATCGTTAAATATATGCCTAAAACTGTGTGGAAGTTGTTTGCATGTCGGAAGAACTTTGCGGGACGCAATGCGGTTACATTTTAAGCGCAATGGTGCCGTTTGAACGGACCATTTGAACTAAATATTTTCACGGTATAGCAATTTCAAATTATTACTTTGCAGGAAAATGCGCAAAGGAGCTTAAATTATATTTAAACAGTCTGCATCAGACATGTTTCATAATGATTGTTACAAATAAATTACATAACAAAACACATAAGCTCGCGCTTGTGTTCCCGAAGGGGTAGGCAGAGTGCACCAGCGAACTAGGACACCCACATTTCGCCGAGCTTAGTTCCGTCCCAGATGTGATAGGGGGCGAGCCTATCGCCATATCGGGCACAATTTACAGACTGCGGGCTGATATGGAAAAATCCAATATCACTTTGGCCGGCCCGGGGATCGAACCCGAGACCTCATGACGGTAGTCGTACCGAAATACAACCACGCCACCGAGGCAGTCGGTATAGTATATAATAAATTATTTGTTTGTTATGTATATCTATATATATAAAAATGAAACCCGTTTTCCGTTGTCACGGCATCACGCGTGAACGGCTGGACCGATTTCGTTAATTCTTTTTTTAGAATATTCCTCGAAGTACGAGGATGGTTCTTACGGAGAGAAAAAATTTAAAAATTGCCTAAAAAGTCTAAAAACAACACTTTTCTATACTCCCATACAATCGATTCGTAATAATACTTAAAAGTCAATTTGAACTTTAATACCATACCAAAAAGTTTAAGTGTGAGTGGAGAGGTTCCGGGAAGGCAAAACAATTGAGTGACGTCAATATTTATACGATGGTAATGTCACTCAATTGTTACTACTACATACTAGCTGACACAGCGCGGCGTCCCGAATGGGAGCGGAGCAGAAATGAAAAATGTTGAAAAGCGGGGAAGTTGATATCTCAGAAACTACTGGTTCGAATTGAAAAATTATTTTTATGTTGGATAGCCCATTTATCGAGGACGGCTATAGGTTATATAACATCACGCTATGACCTACGGGTTGACTGACGGGGTGATTGATGGGGTGACTGATGGGGTGACTGATGGGGTGACTGACGGGGTGACTGACGTGAGGAATGACGGGGTGACTGACAGGCTGACTGATGGGGTGGCGGACGGGGTGACTGACGAGGTGACTGACGAGGTGACCGACGGGGTGACTGATGGGGTGACAAACGGAGTGACAGACGGCTGACAGTTGGCTGAAAACGGGTGATAGACGGGGTGACAGACGGGGTGACAAATGGGTGACAGACGGGATGACAATCGGACAGACAGATGGGGTGACTGACTGGGTGACAGACGGGGTGACAGGTGGGTGACAGACGGGGTGACATATTGGGTGACAGATGGAATGACAAACGGGGTGACAGACGGGTGACAGGCGGGTGACAGACTGGGTGACAGGCGAGTGACAGGCGGGTGACAGACGGGTGACAGACTGGGTGACAGATTGGGTGATGGACGGGGTAACCGACAGGGTGATGGAGGGGGTGACTGACGGGGGTACTGACTAGGTGACTGACGGGGTGACTGACGAAACCGGACCGAAGTAGATCATCCCATTACCTCCTTTAGAACTATTGGATTATAGGTGCCTCCGACTCATTCTTTCAACCCTCTCTCTCCTACGCAGACGAAGTTGCGCGGGTCAGCTAGTTACAAATAAATAAATACAATCTTTTTTATAATAGAGACGGACTGAACAGCATTTAAGCTATTTATTTTCTAAACACACATACAACAAAAACAAAAATACATTATGACATATAAACTACAATATTATTATAGTCACCTGGGGGGTTACCACCACCTCCTATAGCAGTATTATTATAATTTTACTTGTGCCGATTCCCATACAAAACAAACGAACAACGATTATAATAATATTGCTATAAGAGGTCGTGGTAACTCTGCTGATCTCAATCGCTCATAGACTGTGATAGCAGTGATACTAAATGTATCACGGATGTGTCTGTCTGCCTACTTCATCCAACGAAACGCAACAGCGAGGTGACGGACTAATATAACCAGCGACTATCGACAAGCAATCGGTTTATATTCACCAGAATCATGCCGGCCTATTTATGCTTCTTTATACTCCGAAGAGGGAAGAAGCAAATCAAGGGGTTTACGACAAGACTGGCGAATGACAGATGAAGACAGGTATGTACCTCAGTATCAGCCATGGCATGTTAGTATGACATAAAAATATATTTTGATTTCTTAAGTTTACGCGAATGTTATACTCGTATTTTGAAATAAAACTATTTTTACGGATTCTATCACGATCTTTTTTTTATGCCCGACGTTTCGAAGGCTTTGCAGTCTTCGTGGTCATGGGTCGGACTCAAATATATTCATACATACATATTTTCCATCAAAATTGCGGACGACAAATTTTGCAAAGCTATCTTTATGTTAAACCGGGTTAGGTACTCTGTAAACTTTCATTTAACGGGGCAATTTAGTTTTTAAACACCTGCCAATCATAATTCTGATTTAGATAATACTATTATGCTTACAATAGAAGATGCTTTATAAACTGAGGATATTAAACCCGCGAACAATGACTTTTCTAATGTTGTTTCAAAAATATACTATTATGGTGAATTTTAATTCAAATTGTTGTCTAATTGTTTGAAGCAGTAAAATTTTTCCTTTGTAAGCTTTAAATTTTGTTTTTTTATTGGCAAACGAGCATATGGGTCATCTGATGGTAAGTAATCTCCACCGCCCATAGACACCCAAGACACAAAAATAATCATGGGTGCGTTGCAAACCTAAAAGGAGGGAATAGAACGGTAGGGAAAAAGGATTGCGAAAGGGAGTGCTACCGGAAATATCACTCACCGAACGAAACGCGACAGCAAGCTGCCACTTTCAGTTTTCTGTGTGACAATGGTATCAAACCGGCCGAGTCGACCCATTCGTACTGTAGACGTTACTGTCTACAGCGTGGCTCTACCACTCAGAAACATTTCGGGCATTTCCGAAATTACTTAAAAGTGTTTATTTTAGTGCTGTTATTTTTTGGTCTGTTGAGTTATGGACGTATGTATCCAGACGGGCTACAGTTAAAACGACAAAACTTCGTATTGATAATATCAAGCTGGTCCCAATATTCACGATTAATCACGGTATAAGCCCATTGGAATAGTACATATCTATTAATGTGATGAAGATGTGTATGTGTGCATGTATAATTCCCCTATTATTATCTATTATGATAATTCTCTCTAAGCACAATAGGAATCGCTGAATATTGTTCGCATTGCTTGAATGGTCCCGAACAGGGGCGTATTTTGATTGTTTTAGGGGGCATTTGAAATAATAGCCACGCTGTAGACAGTTCTGTCGCCTTTTTGGTTTGATGGCAGCGTATATGGGCTGTGGACCAGGAGGTCTTGGTTCGAATACTAGGACGGGCAAAGCGATTTTTCTAATTATACCTTATTAGAAACAAGACTGTCTCGGTGGCGTGGTGGTATTTTGGTACGACAACGGTTCTGCGGTCTCGGGTTCGATCCCAGGGTCAGGCAGTGATTGCAGCTATTACTAATCTAGAGTTAGACCTAAACTCGATTTATCTTACGGCTCATTCCTATATTTATCTACTAGCAACCCGCTCCGACTTCATACGGGTGCAATTTATACATATAAACCTTTCTCTTAAATTACTCTATTAAAAAAAACCGTTGCGTCATTTTAAAGATCTAAGCATACAGACAGACAGCGGGAAGCGACATCGTTTTATACTATGTAGTGATAATGAAGTGCTGTAAGTCGTCTACGCCTGGTTCCAATAAACAATCTCAGTTCAAATGTGCAGATAGATTACAAAAATTAGCCAATAAGAACACAGTTTGAACATGACTCCGCCAAATGACTTGATTTGATTGGTTCATAATCGCGATCTATCTGCACTCTAAAATCGTTTATTGAGACCGGCCGCTAGTGATTTCACACCCCATCCTCAGTGCGTATCTGTACAAAACCAAGGATGAACTAACAATGGCGTCAGATATCCGATCGGGTGCTCGATAAAACTTATATAGACTACGCTTTCAACGCTCATGGTAACGTATCGAATCGGATTATTGTATTGAATCGAATTACGGATTATCGAATCGATTGTTTGTATTGAATTTTCATAATGATTTCTAAGGTTTACTCCAAAAACTTCTATGTATACTACTAGACTGGGTGTTCGGTACATAGAATGTGCGCACTAAGTCTCTGTTAATCGACCTCAACTCACTATAGAAATCTGCTCTTTTCCGTAGCCGTGAAACGTGAAACACTCGCCGTCTTGTGCCATCATTTTACTTCGAAACAGCTTGTCTAGTAAATACATAGAAGTCTTTGGTTTACGCGAATGTTATTCATTGAAATAAAACGAAAAAAAAAAATTTTTTTACGGATTTTATCGCGATTTGTTTGTATTTATTTTTTATTTTTATTCCCGACTTTTGAATAGCTCTACAGCCTTCGTGGTCACGGGTCGGACACAGTCCATAAATAAAAATGATTTTTATGTATTGTACTGTGATTCGGGACTACAGGAAAAATTAAGCTTACCAATCAATGTTTGTGGAAGAGATGCTTTCGAATCTATTGAAAATATTTGCACGATTGATTGATATTTTCCTGTTTGTATACCCGATGGTTCATAAAAATGGTAAAAATAACAATTCCACATACAGGGATATCGATTTAAAGCGTAATGGTAAAGATAAAAAATAAAAATTTTACTTAATTTTTTTTCAATTATTAACATGAACATATAACATAAGCTCACGCCTGTATCCCCGAACGGATAGGCAGAGGTGCACTAGCTAACTAGAACACCCACATTTCGCCGAGCTTAGTTCCGTCCCAGATGTGAAGGGGGGCGAGCCTATCGCCATATCGAGCACAAATTCCAGACTCCGGGCTGATATGGAAAAATCCAATATCACTTTGCCCGACCCGGGGATTGAACCCGAGACCTCAGGACCGTAGTCGTACCGAAATACAACCACGCCACCGACGCAGTCTTTCAATTATTAAGCATATTAAAATCGGAATACAACCTGAAAATCATCGCAATTATTTGGCTTTGTAAATGCTAAAAACAAATTAATTACCCATAGGTAATTTGCAAATGTACTGCAGCGACCCAAAAAGCCAGAAAAATTGTTTTTGTTACAAATTCAAGTTCTCATTATTCAAAAAGTATGAGCTTTACAAAATTTTATATTTTACAGCTACATCGCTAGCCATCCCCTTTTTGTAGTTATTGATATGAAACACCATGTATATGGGATTCTATACTAACTAGCAATAATATATCTAGTAATATATTAACTGTTCCCAGTACTAACGACTCTCGACTAACTTATTCGAATCGAATACACGCTTAACGTATTTTTATGAGAATTATATTGTGTTACTGCTCTGGGTAACGAAAGGAAAGGCTCTATTGTTCCGAAATTCTTCTCATAACATTCCCTACCCTTAGTGTTTCATTTCTGCCGAGTATTCATATGATAATAATTTTGTTTACTCTCATTATTTGCATTCCTGTAAGATTTGCTGTATGTTATACCACAGATTACCAGCGGCCTGAGCAGGAACATTTCTGACAACCGTAAATGTATTCGAACTCGATGCGCGTCTATGAAATTTGTATGAAATATTAACCAAACGTCATCAGTGCGCAGCGAACTCGAATACATTTACATTTACATTAGTTTTTCGTGCTCGGGCTACAGTTTATTTTGCGTTTTATAACGAATACATAAATACGACTGCCTCGGTGGCGTGCTTGTGTTTCGGTACACTACCGTCCTGAGGTCTCGGGTTCGATTCCTGGGTCGGACAAAGTGATATTGGATTTTTCCATATCAGCTCGGAGTTTGGAATTTGTGCCCGATATGGCGATACGCTCGCCTCCTATCACATCTGGGACGGAACTAAGCTTGGCGAAATGTGAGTGTTCTAGTTCGCCAGTGCACCTCTGCTTACCCTTTCGGGGATACAGGCGTGAGCTTATGTTGTGTTATGAGTTATAAATACGGATAAGACAGAAAAAAATACAAAAAGACTTCAAGAAGGTAAAAATCACTGAAAACTGCTATAAGTCGACATGTATCACTTTTCACTAAAGGTCACTTTCCACAGACATAATAGTTGGTAAGTTATACTCGTCTGTTATAGGCACTTCCAACGTAACTGGTTCGACTGTCTTCGTGGCGCAGCGGGCGAGTAGCCGGCTGTGAAGCGAGAGGCCGCGGATTCGATTCCCGCACCGAGACAAATGTTTGTATGGCCTACAGATATTTGTTTCGGTATGGGTGTTGTGAGACCGAAAGTCTCTCGTAGTTCCTGATACCCACAACACAAGACTCGATCTTAGTGAGGTGTCAGGACTATGTATGTGACTGTTGGGTGTTATTTATTATTATTATTTCATGATAGAATAACTTCTATGAACCATGTTGTAAAAGTTTTTTGTGTGGCAGTCAACATTTCTAGGGCTTTCTATTGAAAGACATGGAGGTAAATCCGAGACTAAAAGGTAGGGCAATTGACTTCATTATAGTATTTATTATTGTATTCTGGATAGCTAAATACACTCCTTTTTTCCCTCATTATACTTTTCAACGATGTAGGATAGTGGTCGGCAACCTTTTGGCAGGCAGGGGCCGCAAGGTGGCAAAATACAGTAAAGGTGGGCCTCATCTCATATTTTCTATCCATAGAGGTATAATCTATAACATTTTAGATATTTAAGACTAATTTACAAAACAACCACGGGCTGCAAATAGGACTTCATGGGCTGCAAATAGGATTTCACGGCCCGCATACGGCCCGCGGGCCACGTGTTGCCGACCGCTAATGTAGGAGACCAATATATACTCCTGCAGGTCGATTCTCTAAGAAACGCCACAACGTTGCGATCGACGACGAGCTCGCGCAGCGCACATCGTTGAGATCGACGGAGCGTTCAACGTTGTTAGGTCTTAGAGAATACCATTTTCCATACATTTATGTAAAACGCCTCGCTCGAGAGGGCTAGTTCGCATAAGCGCCGTCTTCACGCATAGCGTTATTGCGTGCGCTTTGTACCTTGCTGAATACAAAAATGACAACATCGCTGCCGCAACGATGCCGCAACGTTGTTTTCACAAATGAAACCTTAGAGAATCGACCTCCTGATAGCGAATGTACTTGGACGATGTAACCTCTAAAGAAATAGTAAATAACCACGGACGTAAAAAAAGATGGACGGAGCGCTAGGAACATTGAAAGTGAAGCATGGTTTTCGACTGATTGAATGAGGCGAAAACCTTGTTTCACTTTCAATGTGCCTTGTGTGCTTTCTCCGCTCACCTTTTTTCGACCGAATTCCCAAAAAGGTGGAGGTCCTCAATTCGTCGGTATTTTTTTATGTATCTTACGCGATATCTCCGCCGTATGTGGACCGATTTTCAAAATTCTTTTTGTGTTCGATAGAGCTTATTTCAAGGGTACCATATAAATTTGGTCACGATCGGATTTGAAGTCGGTCCGTTAAGTTTTTAAACTTGTGATTATTTTATGTCCGTGTAAAGAAACTACCTCTAGAAGAGCAGTCTCGCTCTATCCATCTGTTAGACAATCACTACATAGTATAAAACAAAGTCGCTTCCCGCTATCTGTCCTTATGTATGCTTAGATCTCATATATATGTTACATAAGCGTATGGGCCACCGGAGGCCGCCCGTGACTATTTAAAATAATGCAATGGATTTTGATGCAGTTTTTTTAATAGAGTGATTCAAGAGAAAGGTTTATATATATATATAAACCTTTCTCTTTATATATATATATAGTACATGCATAATATACTAATATTGCACCCGTGCGAAACCGGGGCGGGTCGCTAGCACTAGATATATTGGAAATAAGGAATACGAAATCATTTCCCAGTCAAAAATGTTTTAAAGTTTTTTATCTCCTCCAAACACAACTCTAACACCACATTTGTATTTCAAAGTCGGTTTCGTAGGTACTAGAGGTAGAATAATGCATAATCTAATGCTTTCGTTAAGCTCTTTTATCTTCGCAATTATCCCACAGAATCCCTCCGGTATTAAAACGTTACATAACTTAGTTTGGGATTAAGAACCGCTGTGGAAGTGCACTTAGCGACGCGATATCTTATTTCTGCTAACAGCTCTTAGCTTGAACGAACAAGAAGTTTCTAATTACTGGTAGTTATTATATCAGGGATGGTTGGTCGATCCCGGCTGTTAGTAGCACGACCATTCGCTTTATATCATTTCTCGCTTTTTTTCTTTCTACCTGCCCTTATCCCATCTCAATGTGGGGTCGGCGCAACACACTTTTTCATGTTCTAGAGAGGACTTGACTTAGTTATTACGACCGGCCGCCTGCCTGACGCCAACCCCCCAATCGGGTCCAGTCCCGGGCAAATTAAATTAGAAATTTGCTCTGCCCGGCCTGGGAATCGAACCCAGGACCTCCCGGTCCACAGCCCATACATGCTGCCACTAGACCAAGGAGGCGGCAACATTTTATCATTTCTCGCTAGCGACTATTATGTATTTTGTATTAAACAGAAGTGCTAGAGCTACGATGTACACAGTTGCGTCTACAGCACGAATGGGCTGCCTTGACAGGTTTAACATCGCTGTCTCACACAAAACCCACGTAAAGTGGCAAGCTCGCTGCCACGTTTCGTTCGGTGAGTCTGTCCCGGTGGCCAAACTCCCTTCCTTATCCTTATTTCCCTCCTTTTGGGTTGGTACCGCTCCCATGATTCAATTGTCTCTTGGGTGTCTACGGGCAGTGGAGATCACTTACCATCAGGTGACCTATCTGCTCGTTAGCCAGTATCTGCTACAAAGACAAAAAAAATGATCGTATTTTTTTTGTGTCACTAATTTTTAACAATATAAGTTCTAAATATTTCCAACAAATAACATAAACTTACAATAAAACAAGTTATAATCAAACAATTACCACAACCTCTTACTCCAAATAGAAACACTATGAGCTGCCTACCAATTATAATATTCATAAGCTCTCAAATTGAACAATAATGGGTGCCAATAATACTTTATCACGTAATCATATAATTCATGTATCATGTTCACTTTACATATTCATTATTATATATCTCCGCCAAATGTGGACCAATTTTCAAAATTATTTTTGTGTTCGATAGTTTGTTTCAAGGGTGGTCCCACGGCCACGATTGGATTTGAAGTCGGTCCATTAAGTTTTTAAACTTGTGATTATTCAATCGCGATTGCATATTAGCGATAGCAAAATATTACAAAAACAGAATGAAAGTTGTTTCGTTCTTTATTTCAACCTGTCTTATTCCAGGATGTGGGGTTGGCGCAACTATTTCAAGCATGTCGCAGAAAGGATTCGGCTTAGTTTTTATGCCAAGTTTGAGTTACGTCATCCTCTTCTGGAGAACCCGGTCTCGGCCTAATAATCGGTCTAATAATGAATATTAGGTCAAAATTTCGAATCCCAGGTCGGCCAATAGATCCCACAGATACAATTGACGTCAAGCAGAGGCCAGTCTGTAGTGGCGAAGCCGTGGGTCCATGCACACATGATACCTTCCGGCTTTACCCCAAATAACTGCTGCCCGGCTAACCTGTCACGATTTATTTACTTTGCTAAAATATATGCTGCTAAATATGGATTTATTTAAAGAGAAACTGGCATCAGCTTCCCTTTTATAGCGTTTCCTGCACTAAACATTTACAGATAACATCTTCACAAAACATTGTATTTCTACCATTTTTGTCTATGGTCCATTGTTACATGAGCAGGAGACAATGATAACCCTTGTTTTATGTAGGAGTTTTTTGTTTTGTTTCGAAAAAACATGTGCTGGAGATCGCCATTCATCATCATCATCATCATTATCACTGCTAAACATAGGCCTCCAAAGATTTGCAGATCGACCTGTTGGAAGCAGCTTTACACTACAAAGACTTTATACTATTAGACTGGGTGTTCCGTACATAGAATGTGCGCACTAAGTCTCTGTTAATCGACCTCAACTCACTATAGAAATCTGCTCTTTTCCGTGAAACGTCAAACACTCGCCGTCATGTGCCACAATTTTACTTCGAAACAGCTTGACTAGTAAATACATAGAAGTCTTTGTTACACTATGATAATTATACTTGTTAAGCCTAACAATAAACCGCAGGATTCGTTTACTCAACAAAACCTTTCTTTTGACAATGGCAGCAGGCTCTTTAAACACGTTTCTCGGAGTGTGATGGCGGAGACAAAAGACGCGATATTCCATCGTTAATAAGGTCCCGTGAACTCCGTAGCTTTTTGTTTTCCCTTTTGTATGCCTTCTTGTTTACATTTTTGGGGAGTTCATTACTAACCCCTCATGTTATTTTACTGCTATTTATTATGAAAACCCTGTATTTTCGAAGTGGGATCTTTCTGTTATGTTACACAATATCTAGTGGTATTACAGCGGCCGTGAGACTTGCATAACCCATGGCGAGCATCGAAAATCAGCGCTATGACGTTGTTTCAATGTTGCAGCATTATGCTGAGTGTCAGCCAATTTCCGCACGAATTTTAGACCGATTTCAAAATTTATCCGATATTGACCAAATGTATATAGGACCCTTAGAATAAGCTCTTTCGAACACAAATATAATCTTGAAAACCGGTCCACATTTGGCGGAGAATACAGCAGCCCGAGCAGGAAAATTTCTGACAACCGTAAATGTATTTGTGCTCGATGCGCGTCTATGAAATTTGTATGAAATATTAATCAAATGTCATCAGTGCGCAGCGAGTTTACATTTACATTAGTTTTTCGTGCTCGGGCTACGGGTAACATATGTACATAAAAAAATACAGACCAATTGAGGACCTTCTCTTTTTTTTGAAATCGGTCGAAAATAATATATGTATGTTTGTAAGATAATCTTATTTCTTCCAGCATTAAAAGAAGGGAAAAAGTTCCAAAATGGATGGTTTCTTTGTACAAATTTATCGCTTTTATAAATTCATCCCCGGGGAACAGCGCGGAACGCCACCGTACCAAAGTGAATGATAAATGAAATTTTTGCTCTCGAATTATTTAGGGCGAGCTGTGTTTGGAAATTTTGATTGAAATTTACATCATGCGAATATAAAAGCAGTTGTAATGATATATCTTGGCATCATGGTACTCCATTAGTTATCCGTTAAATACACTCATACAGTCACACACCAAGTCCTGACCCCACACTACCACACTAGGTATAACCTGTATCGTGGGTATCAGAGACTATGAGAGACTTTCGGTATCACAACACCCAGACTTGAAACAAATATCTGTGGGCCACACAAACATTTGTCTCATTGCGGGAATCGAACCCGCGGCCTCTCGTTTCACAGCCGGCTACTCGCCCGCTGCGCCACAGAGGCTGTCAATGTCATTGGTCTATCTAAATTTGGGTTATCTATTGGCGAAGAGTAAACATTTTCAAACAGGAAGCCAATGGTGATTAATATTAATAAGCATTTATTGTTGTTTGATGGACTGTCTCGGTGGCGTGGTGGTATTGCGTGCGCGGTACGACTATCTTCCTGAGGTCTCGGGTTCGATCCCCAGGTCGGGCAAAGTGATATTGGATTTTTCAGTATCAGCCGAAGTCTGGAATTTGTGCCCGACATGACGAGAGCCTCGCCCACTATCACATCTGGGCCGGAACTAAGTATGGTGAAATGTAGGTGTTCTAGTTCGCTAGTGCGCCTTTGCCTACCCCTTCGGGGATACAGGCGTAAGCTTATGTTTATGTTTTATTATTAAAATGGGTATTTATAAGTAAAAACTTTGACAAAATTAAGCCAGAAGGAATTGTTTCATATGCATCCTTCGCCACTCAGGTAACGTACTTGTACTGACAACTATGAGGTCCTGGCTCAATTCTCGGATTTGGCAAATACAATATACATAGCTATTTAGATTTAAAATTAGGAGTGGGATCTGTGCCCAGAATATCAATAGAATCATCTGATCCACCTGTCACTCGGGTCGGCGCAACGCATTTTTAAAACATATTGCAGAACGAATTTGGCTTAGATTTTACGACCTTTATCTGTTAACATATTGGAGACCCAGATCCTGGTAAGACATAAAATAATCACAAGTTTAAAACTTAACGGACCGACTTCAAAAGTTATTCCATCGTTACCAAATTTATATGAGACCACCTTTGGTATAAGCTCTATTGAACACGAAAATAATCTTGGAAATCAGTCCACATTTGACGGAGATATCGCGTAACATACAAAAAATATGGACGAATTGAAGAATTTGAAGTCCGTCCAACACTATAAATGATGGTGCTCGACCCGGAATTCGAACCCATTCTTATTCTTATTAAACCGGCACAAATACCACCCTTCCCAATACATAAAGCCGATCCTGTTGCGCAACTTGCTCTGACATTACTCGTAGTTAATTAACTGTGAACCCGCCGACGATCGTTAACTTTATTGTTGGGCACCTCGTTCCTATAATAGTTTCATCGATACACCCGGCTTCAAAGTGAGGTATTGGTTTGTATTTGTAATGTTTGGTTGGCAAAGATTTTCGAAGTGAAGACTACTTTAGCATTTTGTGGTTTTAAAGTCGATGAAACGAAAAAGCGACAGTAATAATCACAAGTTTAAAAACTTATCAGACCAACTTCAAATCCGATCGTGACCAAATATGGTACGACCATTGAAAGAAGCTCTATCGAACACAAAAAGATTTTTAAAGATCGGTACACATTCGGCGGAGTTTTTTTTTTATAGCAGAGATTGGCAAACGAACAGATGGCTCACCTGATGGTAAGTGATCTCCACCGCCCATAGACACACATGACACAAAAATAATCATGGGTGCGTTGCCAACCTAAAAGGAGGGAATGAAAGGGGAGGGAAAAGGAATGGGGAAAGGGAGGGGGGAAATGGGCCACCGGAAATCTCACTCACCGAACGAAACGCGACATCAAGCTGCCACTTTACGTCGGTTTTCTGTGAGACAGTGGTATCTAACCGGTCGAGCCGGCCCATTCGTGCTGTAGACGTTACTGTCTACAGCGTGGCTTTACCACTCAAAGTTAGTAAGTATGTTACCGCGTAACATACGTAAAAAATACAGACGAATTGACGACCGTCTCCTTTTTGGAAATCGGTCGAAAAGTGCTCGCATGCGTAGTACTAAGCTTGGGAAAAGGCATCACACAACCGTGGTGTTTTGTATACGTGTAGGTATTATATGTTTGTAGAGTCTTTTCATCATTTTTATAATAAAAATATTCATCATTTTTATAATGAAATCTATGTAACATATACGATTGAAATATACGAATAAAATAATTATCAAACTGTATCACTATGATCATTACTAAAATCTACAATTATAATAATAAATAATAATATTAGCCCTGTAATATTACTGTCCCACTGCTGGGCACGGGCCTCCTCTACCAATGAGAGGGGTTAGGCCTTAGTCTACCACGCTGGCCTAATGCGGGTTGGTAGACTTCACATACCTTCAAAATTCCTGTGAAGAAATTCTCAGGTATGCAGGTTTCCTCACGATGTTTTCCTTCACCGTTATACCTAGCGATATTTCACAATGAAAATACACTTAACATAGAAAAGTCAGAGGTCTATGCTCCATTTTGGGGTTGGTCTCGAACCTCCGACACTTGTCTCGTCAGTCCGTACCATTCCCAACTGAGCTATCGCTGCTTGTTTTGTTACAATTATTCTCTTCCCGAAATTTTACAATCGTCTCATTATCTTGAAGTTAAAATTTTTAAAGGTTCTACTTCTACCACGTGTGAATTGCACACATTTTTATTCTACCAGACATTTTGGACTTGTACATGGGGAACTGGGAGGTCTTGGGTTAGATTCCCAGGTCGGATAGGTGATTTTTCCGGGTTTGGATCCCAAGAGGGTTGGCGTCAAGCAGCCAGCTGAAAGAACCACTAAGCCGAATTCTTTCTACAATATGCTTGAAAAAATGTATCGCACCATCCCCAAATTGAGGTGAGATGGAAGGAGATGGAAAGAAAGATATTTTAAAGTAATTTTTACAACACGGGCTGGGACGGCACGGGAATGGGCTGATTTGAATTATTTGATTATATTATCTCTTATCCTATTTATCTGGAAATCTTTGGAGGAGGCCTATGTTCCGCAGTGGACGTCCTATGGCTGATGATGATGATCATTATCTCTTTGATTATCTCCAAGAAAATATTTGAGTAGGATAAAGGCTGGTGAAAAGAAAGTGACCTAAAAACACACTATAAATCTTATATTACCCTGGCCATGTAAATTATGTATGATGTTAAAACTTCAAAGTATCCAAGTCTCTCGAGGATACCCTGCAGGGAATTGATGAGAATCTAAAGGTAAGTTTTTGTAAGTTGTTAGGATCCAATACCAGCCTGTGGATGATATAAAGCCTTTGGGACCACGTTCTACTTTCGTAGGTAGACAGGTTCTGCAGTAATCGATATAGAAGTATGTTGTGTCAAATTTTTTAGCAATGATATTGTATTGGAAGTCATAAGGGCTGTATTCATTATGAACTGATATAGTAATAGAAGTCAATGAAGAAATTTCGGAGAATTACGTTTTTCTTGAAGTATTAATTCCAATAGTACGATATTAGAATTTACCATTTGTAGGTAAATAAGCAGCGATAGCTCAGTTGGGATGGGTACGGACTGCTGAGACGGGTGTCAGAGTTTCCAGACAAACCCCAGAATGCATGCAAGCTCCTCTGACTTTTCTATGTTAAGTTTATTTTATCGCTTGCTATAACGATGAAGGAAAACATCGTGAGGAAACATGCAAACTCAATAATTTCTCCACAAGAATTTCGAATGTATGTGAAGTCTACCAACCCGCCTATGGCCAGCGAAGTAGGCTGAGGCTTAACCCCTCTCATCAATAGAGAAGGCCCGTGCCCTGCAGTGGGGCAGTTATATTACAGGGCTAATATTATTATTATAGGTAAGGATGTAATAGTTATTAGCGAAACCAATCATCGTAAACCTCATTACAAAGAACCAAAATATTTCACCTAAACAAAAAACAAGAATATAACGCTACTTTATTTAGACGTGATAATTTTCCAAAGGTAGTTAGACACAATATGAATTACGGCAATGAAAAGAAATTCATTACTTATAATAGGTTGATCAGATAAATTCACAAATAGACCTTCAGACCCTCAGAGGTGAAACAGCACTTAAATTTTAAACAAGTTAATGAAATATTAAAGCCAAGATCGTGTGTACGCATAATCTCAAAGGGAAGACGATGTGGGTCGTTGTAAATGTTAATAGGTCTGTACGGGCTTAAGGGCAAGTTAAGGGTCGGGTCCAATCTAGGAGGGTAACGATACAGAGTAATTGTATTCTTGGTATAGAAGTGAAATATGCTCGTGACAAGAATATTAATAGTGTATGTAGAATTCGCTTGCCGGTACGTGGTCTCCACTCGAGAACTTTTCTGCCCCATCGGCTAACAGTTCTACGAGCTATGTGCCCTGACCACTGCTAATGCTTCAACTTGCTAATGTTCGGGGCTATATCGGTGACTTTCGTTCTTCTACGGATCTCCTCATTCCTAAAACAAACATCCACCTAGAAGGTGGACCGACGACCTGATAAAGGTCGCAGGAAGTCGCTGCATGCAGGCTGCTTCCAGCAGGTCGATCTTGAAATCTTTGGGGGAGGCCTATGTATGCAGTGGGCTGATGGTCCTGTGGCTGATGATGATGATGATGTAGATTGAAAATGTTCAGTGTTTTAATAAAAGCCTCGAAAGCTTTAAGTGATATAAAATTTCATGAAATAATATCGACTAATTTAAAACCAACTCCTACTGTGAAATCGTTTACTAAAAACACGCTTTGCCCGATCTGAGGTTCAAAGTTATGTCATTTGTTGGTCTAATCGTGTACACAGTGTTTTTCATTTATGTGTTCTGTCTTATTAAAAAGCATCATTTCATTATTTATTCGATCTGGAAAGAATGAATCCATTATTACGACAGCAATACACTTTGATTCACGTATGGACATAACTTTGGGGGTGACGCCTGACGTTCGATTCAAGCTTGAATTCGATTCAGTTTCATTTATTGACTTAAAATTCCACCGATATTGGGTTAAAAAGTGCATTCATGTCACATTAAAAATTACCAAATGACAAGTTCTCGAATATTATTCAACATTAGCGCACTTTAAAAATTGATTTCGGTGAAATTTTAAGTCAATAAATGAAACCAAATCGAAATCACAATCGAATCGAGCGTCAGGAGCCACCTCCTGATATTAAAAGCGTCTGTTTAATTTCAATCTCAATCAATGCTCATGAAAGCACGACATATCGATTCATCTCTTACAAAAGAGAATATTATTATATGAAGTCAGAGAACAGAAAAATCTCTCACTTATTGTTGTCTGGCATCAAATTAATTTTCGATCGTTTCTAAAAGTAAATAGTTCTACAGGTTTATAACGTAGACTTGTTTGCGAGTTTGGTTATCATTTCTATTTAAAATAATAAAAGTTTTAATTATACTTCTATTTGTATTATTTGTAAACGAAAATTGGTATGGCGAATTTATAACTGTTTGATCACTGTTTGATATTTAGCAAAATCACCATGCTCTACTACAATAATGAAAATAAAACATTAAATAATAATGAACTATTCAGCGTAGGACGCCCACCTACAAGGTGGACTGACGACCTGATAAAGGTCGCAGGAAGTCGCTGGATGCAGGCCGCTTCCAACTGGTCGATCTGGAAATCTTTGGGGAGGCCTATGTTCAGCAGTGGACGTCCAATGGCTGATGATGATGATGTAAACTATTAAAAAAAATATTGAACATGATTAGATACGTGTTCAATATTTTAAATTATATCACTATATGTAATAACTATAAACAATAATGGATTAATATTGGTTAACCTAAGTTATCTTGATTTATGAAGAAGAGGAAGAATTCATTGAAGAACCTTAATTTATATAAATTAAAACTTACCAAAAAACAAATGTAGAGGTTTCATACAAACAATATTTTAGAGCTGCTTACCTGAAAATAAATAAAATAAGATTAGACGACAAGGTTACATCAATGGTTTATACCAAATTTATCATAAGAACCGTACATTTTTCTGGGATAAAAAGTACTCTATGTACTATGTTAGACTATAATCTATATTTATGCCTAATTTCATCCACATCCATTCAGCCGTTCTGGCGTAAGTAACAAACATCCGTCCATACTTTCGCAGTTACAATAGTACCAGTAGTAAGATGTGTAAGATCTATCACGTCTATCACAAGTAGCACAACTGATAGACTAACCTTCTTTTCATCACGAAAATAAGTGAACATGTTTACGTTCCTAACAAAAAACTTCGTATCAAAACAATAGAACCGTCAATTGTTTTTCAAACAAATCGTGATATTACAATAATAATTTTGAATATCGAATTGGAAAGAAATGTTTTTAAACAGCCACAGCATATAAAGAGGGAGACCAACGCGGTTCTATTTCATTACATTAAAGACTATAAAAGTGACAGGTAATTGTTAATTTTTTTAAATCGATATTCTTATGTTTGTGGTTTTATTGAGTGGTATCCTAATTATTTTTAGAATACTAACTTATTCGGGTTCTATCCCCGGGTCGGGCAAAGTGATGTTGGATTTTTCCATATCAGCCCAGAGTCTGGAATTTGTGCAGAGCCCTATCACATCTGGCACGGAACTAAGTTCGGCGAAATGTGGGTGTTCCAGTTCGCTAAAGCGCCTCTGTCTACCTCTTTGGGGATACAGGCGTAAGCTTATGATAATATGTTAACTAGCTCAATAGTGTTGGTGTACCAGGTGCTTTTGAATATATTTTCATCAAAGTGAAGTTTAATTTTAGGTTTAACAATATTTCGACTAAACAAAACTGTATTAATATTGAATAATATGTTAGATGAAAATATTATGAATTTGTTTAACCCAATTGCTTAAAGCCGTTTCATAAAGCATTTTATGTGTGTTGACAGAATAAAAATGCAGTTTTTTATCTCTGCACTAAACTTGTATTCAAGAAGCATTCCTCAAAAGATTGAAATATCATTTTGTCTCGACTCAAAAAAAAAAAAAATCTACTCTAACAGTACCAAAATATCTCAAACCATTGTTGTTGTACAAGAGAGTCTTTAATTATTCCGTAATTTCGCCCGAACTAATTAATTTGCTTAATTGGTAAACCCATAATTATATTATTAATCGTCTACGTCAATTCCAGGCTGAAATTGCAAATATCTTGCTCATTTCACGTTGCCAAGGAAAAGTGAATTACGATCCTCAGCCTACCGAAAAGGAGGGATATGGGGAGTGGGAAAAGGATACCTCCGGAAATTCCAATCACTAAACAAAACGCAACAGCGAGTTGCCCATATACTTCGGTTTTCCTTTAACACAGTGGTATAATACCGGTCGAGCCAGCCCATTCGTGCTGTAGACATTAATGTGTACAGCTTGGCCGTACCACTCTAATGATGGATAAAATGATACCTCTTTGTCTTTAATATAATTGAAATAAAAAAATATTAACATACATACATGATATCACGCCTGTATCCCATAGGGGTAGGCAGAGACTATGGATTTCCACTTCGCCCGATTCTGACACACAACTTTCGCTTCATCTTCTTTCATCAACCTCTTCATACATTCGCGTCGTAAAATATCAATACATTTTTTTTTGTTAGATCGTAAAAATTTAATAATTACGTACATTTAATAATGTACGTCATGAATTTATAACAAAAGCATAGAAAGTCTTCAAAAAACTTTAATAATTTTATTAACGTCAGAATTCCCGGAAGGTTTCATTCCCACCAACTTTTAAAATTACTTTTTAATTTATAATAACGTTTATGAGCGAGTAACTAAATAAGTCTTGATTACTTTTAAACTCTTTCAATAATATTAACTCGAAATGGGGGAAGTTACGAACGTTAGGAGTACAGATGAAAAATTAGAAGGTTTTCAAATTGAAAAATACAACATTGTAACAAGTTTAAAAACTTAATTCACCGATTTCTAACTTGATCTGATCGTGACCAAATTTATATGGAAGCACACATAAGCTCACGCCTGTATCCCCGAAGGGGTAGGCAGAGGCGCACTAGCGAACTAGAGCACCCACATTTCGCCGAGCTTAGTTCCGTCCCAGATGTGATAGGGGGCGAGCCTATCGCCATATAGGGCACAAATTCCAGACTCCGGGCTGATATGGAAAATTCCAAAATCACTTTGCCCGACCCGGGGATCGAACCCGAGACCTCAGAACCGTAGTCGTACCGAAATACCACCACGCCACCGTGGCAGTCCGAGTTATATGGAACCACCCTTGAAATAAGTTCTTTTGAATACTAAAAGAATCTGGAAAATCGGACCATATTTGGCGGAGATGTCACATAAGATAATAAAATAAGTATGTACAGACAAGTTGAAGACCTCCTCTATTTTGGAAGTCAGTCAAAAATTATAAGAACATTAGAAAGTTTCCAAAATCGTTATTATATTTTGTCCACCATGGTTTATTTTGGACTTCCACGATTTATATAATTTGTTTTTGACGTTAATTTATTCGAACTGTCGCGGCGTCTCTGTAAACAATTTAGATGGTGTTATAATAACTTCCTTATGAAGAGACATCTTGTCAATTTGTACATTAAAATAATTTGTTTTGCGACGAAAACTTGAAGGATGATTTTAATTATATAATCATCGATATATTATATACCTAGATGCACAATTGACGCTCGGAAAATGGGACAGCAAAGGAGTGATTAAGCACGCTTGCTCATAGCGTTTAAAAAGCTACTTTATACCACGTGCATAGGGTTATCATTGAGTTGATTTAATTAGAACTTGTGATCTTTTTCCTTGTTTTATTGGTAAGACCACTTTTTTGGAGGATATTTGCAAAAAACTGTACATCTAGGGTATATTATATTGATGTATATCTATATATATAAAAATGAAACCCGTTTTCCGTTGTCACGCCATCACGCGTGAACGGCTGGACCGATTTCGCTAATTCTTTTTTTAGAATACTCATCGAAGTACGAGGATGGTTCTTACGGAGAGAAAAAAATGAAAAATTGACTGAAAAAGTCTAAAAACAACACTTTTCTGTACTCCCATACAATCGATTCGTAATAATACTTAAAAGTCAATTTGAACTTTAATACCATACCATAAAGTTCAAGTATTAGTGGAGAGGTTCCGGGAAGGCAAAACAATTGAGTGTCGTTAGTATCTACTGGTTCGATTTGAAAAATTCTTTTTGTGTTGGATAGCCCAATTATCGACGGTGGCTATAGGCTATATAACATCACGCTATGACCAATAGGAGCGGAGCAGAAATGAAAAATGTTTAAAGCCGGGGAAGTTGGTATCTCAGAAACTACTGGTTCGAATTGAAAAATTCTTTTTGTGTTGGATAGCCTATTTATCGAAGATGGCTATAGGCTATATCACATCACGCTTTGACCAATAGGAGCGGAGCAGAAATTAAAAATTCTGCAAAATCGGGAAAATTTATATCTCAGACAGAAACTACTGGTTCGAATCGAAAAATTATTTTTGTGTTGGATAGCCCATTTATCGAGGATGGCTAGAAGCTATATAACATCACGCTATGACCAATAGGAGCGGAGCAGAAATGAAAAATGTTTTAAAGCGGGGAAGTTGATATCTCGGAAACTACTGGTTCGATGTGAAAAATTCTTTTAGTGTTGACCGACGGGTTGAATGATGGGGTGACTAAGGGATACCTGACGGGGTGACTAATGGGGTGACTGATGGGGTGACAGACGGGTTACAGACGGGGTGACAGACGGGTGACATGCGGGGTGACAGACGGGTGACAGCCGGGGTGACAGATGGGTGACAAGCTGGGTGACAGATGGGGTGACCGACGGGGTGACAGACGGGTGACAGGCGGGGTGACAGACGGGTAACAGACGGGTTGACAGACGGGGTGACAGACGGGTGACAGACGGGGTGACAGACGGGGTGACAGATGGGTGACAGGCGGGGTGACAGACGGGGTGACAGACGGGGTGACAGACAGGGTGACAGACGGGGTGACAGGCAGGGTGACAGACAGGGTGACTGATGGGGTGACAGACGGGTGTCAGGCGGGATGACAGGCAGGGTGACAAACAGGGTGACAGATAGGATGAGTGATGGGGTGTCAGCCGATGTGACAGACGGATTACAGACGGGGTGACAGACGGGAAGACAGACGCGGTGACAGACGGGGTGACAGACGGGGTGACAGACGGGGTAACAGACGGGGTGACAGATGTGGTGACAGGCAGGGTGACTGATGGGGTGACTGACGGGGTGATAGACGGGTTACAGACGGGGTGACAGACGGGTGACAGGCTGGGTGACAGGCGGGGTGACAGACGGGTGACAGGCTGGGTGACAGGCGGGGTGACAGACGGGCGACAGACGGGTTGACAGACGGGGTGATTGACGGAACCGCACCGAAGTCACGTACTATCTCTCGAAGTTTAGCAAAACATATCATTACCTTTTTAGAATTATTGTGCTATAGGTGCCTACGACTCCCTCTTTCAACCCTCTCTCTCATACGCAGACGAAGTTGCGCGGGTCAGCTAGTAATATATAAATATCTTTTCTCTGCATCACCCAAAGGTTGAATGATAGAGAATGCCGCTAGTATAAAGTATTTAATATTTATCAACTGATTGATGTCTTTTACACGATGGACACAAAAATAATAATCAGTGTTTATAAATATATACTTGTACGTTTCATTGTTCCACGTGTATTTATAATGTTTTTATACTTAAAATCAGCCCGTGCACAGCAGTGGGACAGTAATACTACAGGGCTAATATTACTATTAAAATTAAAATCATCTAGAATTTTCGATTCATGTGTGTAAATTTTCAGTTTGTTTTTAGGTGTCATATATTATAATAGCAGCCTCATTATAATATTTTCCCACTGCTGGACTAGGGCCTCCTACACTAATGAGAGGGTTAGGCATTAGTCTACCACGCTGGCCAGTGCTGCTACTTCCTAAAGCATTTAACAATTTACATGTATGTCTTCAAAATTCTCAAGTGAGCAATTTTCTCATATACAGGTTTTCTCCTATATCTTCACCATTAAAGCAAGACTTAATAAATTAAATCAGCGTTGCATAGATAGGTACTCGTGGGTTGATTTAGAATCTACGATATTCGTTTCGGCAATCCGTTTCACTCGTAAGAGTTATCGCTGTTTTAAATTAAATTGATAATGATTTTCAGTAATGTGGTGGTTAATAATAATAAACACTATAGTAAGTATAGAAGCAAGGTATGAGAATGTGAACGTAAAGCAAGACTGGTGGGAGACAGCTGTGTTTTATCAGATCTATCCGAGGTCCTTCATGGACAGCGATAATGATGGCGTTGGAGATATTAATGGTAAGACTTATCCTGAAGATATTTTTTATATTAAAGAAATTCAAAGCCACGACGATTGGAAAAAGGCTAAAGAAGAAAGAAAATATTAAGAGGTTACGGAATCTATAGTTATGCCTGACGAACTAAATTAGAAAAAAATATTATTTATAGGTACCTAAAGCAAATAATCATAGTAATTATGTTAGATCAAATTCGAGTAGCTTAGCAGAGGTCTGTTCCCAACAGTAACAGTACAAAATACAAAACTGATAATACTATTATCGATTTTTATTTCGAATATAGGAATAACTTCAAGACTTGAATACCTTAAAGAACTAGGAGTAGACGCAACATGGCTGTCACCGATCTTCAAATCGCCGATGCATGACTTCGGCTACGACATAGCTGATTACTACACCATCCAACCGGAATACGGAAGCATGGAAGACTTCGACCAACTCCTAAAGAAAGCCAACGAGCTGAGTAAGTCTCATTATTATTCATTGCCAGATTCATTACGTAAATTTATGCATTACAACGAAAGGAATGATCAAAATTTTCATACTCTTGGTAAAATTCGTTAACGGCGCGAATCGACTATTTGAACTTTGCGAGTTTTGGCCTTATTACATTTTGGCAGTTTATTTCTGATGGTTGTTCAAGTTTTAGTAAATTATTAGCAAGATGTAATATTAAATGAAGTAGGTCTAGACCTAGACAGGTCTTGAATTTTGGTTAACGTGAGATTCAAAATGATGGGCACAAGTGACCTAGTTTCAAGTTTCAAGCATGGTATACAATCCGGTGGAAAACAAAGAATAATAAGAGCTATTTTTAGAGTTTAGTAGGCTTCGCATTCTTTATTTTCATCCATCTAATGTTTTACAGTTTTACATCTAACGTATAAGAAACAGGATATAATAAAAAGTAAACAATATTTAGGAGATAACTAGTTCGTACTAGTATGATAGTAAACAATACTCTTCAGTACAAGATAATCCTCGTTTACATGATAGTACGTGTTAATTCTACCACGTTACGTCAAAGGAACTGTGTTTGTATTACCTACTTCTAGGAAAGGAATGTAAAAAGGAATTATTTCAGCAACAGCAACTTCATGACTTCAAACAAAACGCCTCCTTCAAACTTCCTGATCCACCATTGTCAAATTAGGTACATCGTAATTCTACCACATTTAGAAGACCTATTGAAGTACCTTCATAACAAAATCTCTAGCCCACTCAATTTGCACAACAGCACGACGTTAAAACTGTTTACGAGCAATTTTATTATGAGCCAAATAATATTTTACGATGTATACGCGTTTCAGATATAAAGATAGTATTGGACTTCGTGCCAAATCACACGAGTAACGAGAGCGATTGGTTCATAAAATCTGCAAATAGGGACGAATATTACAGCGACTGGTATGTGTGGGAAAACGGACATTTGGACGATAGGGGAATGAGACGGCCGCCTAACAATTGGGTAATTTTATGTAGATATCAGTTTTTTAGGTGTATTGTTGCTAGGTGTGCGTTCACATATTTTATTTGTTAGAGCTTTTATCTCTATTTTGAATTCATAAAATATTTGAAGTAAAATTTACTTGAAACTATTATCTATTTGTTGGAACTATAACAGTTTGATTCTACTTTGAGTAATACTGTAACATGAAATCTCTATCTTGATATTTCTATTAATCAAGCGAAATTAAACCGTTTATACTATTGATGCTCTAGTTTTCGAGCGACTTCCAAAAAGGAGAAGGTCCTCAATTCGTCTTTATTTTTTATGTATGTTACGCGATATCTCCGCCGAATGTGGACCAACTTTCAAAATTCTTTTTGTGTTCGATAGAGCTTTTTTCAAGGGTGGTCCCATATAAATTTAGTCACGATCGGATTTGAAGTTGGTCCGTTATGTTTTTAAACTTGTTATTAATTATTATATTTTTAGATAAGCGTATTCAGAAAAAGCGCATGGTCTTACATGCCAACCAGAGATCAATATTATCTCCATCAATTTGGAGAAGCCCAGCCAGATTTAAACTACAGGAACCCTGTTGTCGTTGAAGAGATTAAGGTAAAATTGTTTATCCTTCAATTATCTTAGGTTTAATGAAAACACCTCGCTAATGCGTATTATAAATTTATTTGAAACGAGACCTACTAAACCATTTACGTTTAAATCGCATGACTATAGAAAAGGCAATATTATTGATAAGATACATATAACCTTCTTGATTCTTCTTTAATAACTTACGTCTGTCTGAATTGGTGCAAACCTATAAACTACTCTCCTTAGAGTCTAGAAACATCATAACTCTAATATCGATAATAATAAAATATTACGATTGCATTAGTATGAAAATTTGTTTACTACTTTAGAGTTCCTAAAACTTAATGCTATTCGCAAGCGTCGTTAAATTCAAAAGCAAAACTTCGTGTGTTATTTGGAGATTTATCTTTATAACCATTTTCTTATTGATCATTAACATTTAACTAATCATTGATTTTTTCATTCTCTTTTGTAATATTTAATGAATATTAAAAGATGACTGCATCGGCGGCGTAGTTGTATTTCGGTACGACTACCGTTCTGAGGTCTCGGGTTCGATCCCCGGGTTGGACAAAGTGATATTGGATTTTTCCATATCAGCCCGGAGCCTGGAATTTGTCCCCAATATGGTGATAGGCTCGCCCCCTATCACATCTGGGACGGAACTAAGCTCGGCGAAACGTGGATGTACTAGTTCGCTAGTGCGCCTCTGCTTACCTTTTCGGGGATACAGGCGTGAGCTTATGTTATGTTATGTTATTAATTGTTGGAATAATAAACTAAATTTGATTATTAAAACGTAATAAAATTGCAGAACATCATTAAATTCTGGCTCGAGAAAGGCGTAGCAGGACTTAGAATTAATTCAATCAATTATCTTTACGAGGCCGATAAAGATTTATTTGGCGGTCGATACCCAAGCGAGCCTATCACGGGCAAACCTGGCCTTGGACCAGACGACTATGCATATCTGGACCATGTCTACACTAAGGACCAAGACGAGACCTACGACATGGTCTCACAGTTTAGAGATGTGTTTGATGCTATCACAATTAGAGACAATTTGACAAGGTAAGTTTGAGTTTAAGTTTGAAGCTGAGTGGAATTCAGCTTGTATAACTGTGTGTGTGTATGTGGTAGTTCAAATCTCAATGATGTTGTTACATCACACTTAAAACCTTTTCATGTCTCATTATCGTATATAACACATGAACATTGTGTCTTTCCCTTAATAGACATTAAAAAAATGTGTTAATGGACATATTTTTAGTTATAGAGGTAGTCTCATTGGAAGTTAAGGTTAAATTCAAATTACTTATTAGTCCTTAGGCTAGATTGTAGAGGTAATTCCAATGATACACTATTTATGGTACCAGGTACATTATTTAAAAAAATGCCTCATGGAGCTATTTTCATAGCTTTGTTGTTAGCTAACTGCCTCGGTGGCGTGGTGGTATTTCGGTACGACCACGGTTTTGAGGTCTCGGGTTCGATCCCCGGGTCGGGCAAAGTGATATTGGATTTATCCATATCAGCCCGGAGTCTGGAATTTGTGCCCGATATGGCGATAGGCTCGCCCCCTATCACATCTGGGACGGAACTAAGCTCCGCGAAATGTGGGTGTTCTAGTTCGCTAGCACGCCTCCGCCTACCCCTTCGGGGATACAGGCGTGAGCTTATGTATGTTATGTTATGTTGTTAGCTAAATCAGAACACATAACCACACAAGTGGTTTGTACTAATGAAATCATTGATATTGGATTAGTAATTAGTGTAATTATTGTATCCAAACATGTACACTGTACATGGACAATTTGATGGTATAATCTCTAAAATACTAATTAATGCTTCATCAACCATAATACGTAACACCATAATTGAATGATTGTGTCATTTTGACTCAATAGTACCCTAGTTTGACACCAAAGACATATTTAACTTTTTTGTTTGACACGTCATATATTTACCTACTGATATAATTATATTAAAACGAGTATCAATGATGCAGCAGTTCGCAGTTATTTAACAATTGTAAAACCTATTATGGATACGTAAGTATGTGCAAATGTCAACCTTGATAGAAATAAAATCAAATTAAAAAGTTTTTGATATATAAATAAAATATGAGGCAATAAAATATCTTACACTTTCCAAAAGATTATTTTTCAAAAATAAAGTTTGTAAACTTGAAATATGATGCTTATTATTTAAGGCGGTTGATTTAACAGACTTTTAACTTGTCAGAACTTTGAACATACGCAAATTAAACATTAACAAAGATGAAGTTTTAAAAATGTAACATAATACGTTCATTATAATGTAAGAAACTTGTAATTTAATTAATTAAATATTCACTGCGAATATAGTTATTACTTGAGAAATGTTTTATGTTAAAAGAGTCTAATGAAAATTACAAAATATATTTAAAATTCCATCATAAGATCGTTTGTGATACATTTAACAATAATTCAGATCGACGCAATGATATCTAATAAAAATACTAAATAATAAAATCTTTAAAAATCAGTAATAAATATTTATACAAAGAAAAACGAAGTAGATACTACTATCTACTTCGTTTTTCTTTCTACTATCGAAAACATTATAGAGATATCTATTAATAAACCCGAACTCATCACATACAAAACCACTAGGAGTCAAGTGAATTTCACCAAAACCACTTTGATACCGACCCTCGTCAAAACGTTTTAAAATGAAAAGCCAGCATTATTTATTAAATTTACACCTGGTCCCAACTCCCAACCCTTTTCTTACAGGATTATGATGACAGAGGCCTTCACTACTATCAAAAATGCAGTGAAGTATTATGGTGAGGGAATTCATCTGGGAGCTCACATCCCCTTCAACTTTGCGCTTATACAAGACTTGGATAAGGAATCTGATGCTAGAGATATTAAGTATGCTGTCGATCGTTGGTTGACTTACAAGCCTTTGAAAAAACAGGCTAATTGGGTGGTGAGTGAATTCTTTTGATTTGTTGGAGTCCTGTTGAGTTTTGTTAAAACTTTGAAATAAGATCCTGATTCTTATTCAGTACATGGTTTCAATAACAAGGGATGTAAACCATTTCAAATGTAGTTAACAGATAAAATTTGCTGTCAAATGCTAGACTACCAATATTTCCTTTTCCTTAGTAGGAAACCTTTGATATGAATACTATTTTTGCAACATATTTATAAAAGAAAATAATTATAAGACAAAACATAATAATCAACCAACTTTAATAAAATAAAATATTTTGGCAATCCTTATAAGCACTTGTAAAAAAAAGCCCAAGACATATTATGTAGATTGGAAGTTTTAACAAACCCAAATATCATGAAAAAATTAATATAAACGCTTTTACCAACAACTGATAACATACCAGCTCGTACAACAATAACCCTTCCTAATGTAATGACAAGCATCCTTCAAAGTGTATTAGAGTAGATACTATAACACAGGCGATCCTAAGCATTTAATCACATGCATTAAGTCCGTTTAATCCAGTTAGTAGGTAGACAACCTTAGCAGCTATTTGAGTAATTACATTAATTATATCTACAAAATAGTTCATACTCTAGAATATTCCACGTATTCAAATGGTTTGCTATCTAGTATTAATTTGAGAATATATATTAAATTAGCCCCAATTACAGTGTTTCGTACACAGAAAATGTTCTTTGAATAATTACTGAATATAAAAATGTTTGTTGGATTTTAAATTTCCTTTTATTTAGCCTTTAAGTCTAAATCATCATCATCAGGCACTAGCCGTTCACTGCTGAAGACAAGCTTCCCCAAGGATATCCAGACGGACCCTATTGAGGCGGCCTGTATTCTGGCCATATAGCTCTTAGAACCGATAACAAGTTCTCGAGTGGAGACCATGTACCGGCAAGCGCAGTCTTAGACGTCCAGTTACAAGGTGGATAGACGACCTGATAAAGCCGCAAGAAATCGCTAAATGCAGACCGCTTCCAAGTCTGTTAATACAGCATCATAATATTGTATTATAATGACGATCAAGTATGTTATATTTCTTTTTACAGATAGGAAACCATGATAAGAGCAGAGTGGCGTCGCGTTTTAGACCCGAACTTGTTGATGCATTCAACATGCTAGTTTTGTTGCTACCTGGAATCGCCATTACTTATATGGTATTTGTATGACAAATTGTATTAGTAGCATTAATATTATAGTTTGTTAGAAGACCAAAGATCAGTGCGGTCCATCCCTAATTCAGTACATTAATTATAAATGTAAATTGTAAACGGTTACGATGTAAAAGTATTTTTTAATTAATCAAGTTTTTAATAACATAATTAATATGACATTGTTCATACTTAGTTTCGATATTAGGCAAAATGGTGACTGTAAATGAAGATATGAAAATTATGCGAATACATCGATAGAGATGACTCTTCATAATTAGGGTCATATATGTATTTTTATAACGCATCATTTGCTTTAAGGGTGAAGAAATTGGCATGTTAAATGGATTTGTGCCTTGGAGTGAGACCAAGGATCCACTAGCTTGCAACACTGATGATCCCGTCAACTTCATCGAAGTATCCCGGGATCCAGTCCGCACCCCCTTTCAATGGAACAATGGAAAAAACGCTGGTAAGAAAAGATGCACCTAGTAACTTTTGGTAACGATATTTGGAGATGGACTATCAGCGTTTGTGGCTCTTTACTTTTTACATTCGTAATAATTCTAAAATAGTGACGCAGTATCGTTAATTCCAGTTTTCTGCAGTAGAGTTATTACTCTATGGTCTAAGAGACCGTGGTACATCGACCTTCACTCATCTGATAACCAGATGAGACATAATTTTTTTTTTATCAAATATCAATTATTCACAAACACGCATATAATAGGTTATCGAAAAGTGTTCATGCCTGCAAAAAACCACAATTGATTTTGTAATTAAATTATCTTTCTTATGATACCAATTTTTATTGGTATATCGGCAGCCCGAGCAGGAAAATTTGTGACAACCGTAAATGTATTGGTGCTCGATGCGCGTCTATGAAATTTGTATGAAATATTAATTAAATGTCATCAGTGCGCAGCGAGTTTACATTTACATTAGTTTTTCGTGCTCGGGCTACTGATCAGTGTAGTTACTTACATACTTGTTCGTACCTGCTTGCCAAGTAGCCATGAAAAATAAATAGGCAAGCCTACCAAGGCTCACCATGTTAAAAACTACCATTTAAAATTATTTTTTTCGGTTATCAAAAGTGAATGTTATGAAAAAAAAGTTTAATTAAAAATAGCTATGAACATATTTCGATAGGCAAGCTATTATAAACGTGTTTGTATTTGATAGTAAATATGTCTCATCTGGTTATCAGATGAGTGAAGGTCGATGTACCATGGTCTCCCCTACCATTAAGATGGAAAATTATATATCTAGTTTTGCTTAGAAGTGACAGTATGTCAGTTTAAAATCAAAATAGATGGTGACGCGCGTCGGGTTTTCCGTATTTAGTCCACGAGGAAAATAAAAAATGGATTTCCATTAACGTAATTGATGCATCGTTTCATACATCAAACTATAGTGACGTAAAATAACACCAAAACAATAGAAGCTTTCAATAAATGACCTATGTATGGACTATAAAAACCTTTCTATATTTATTTTCTAAAGAAGACGAGCAGTATGCCAATTTGATAGAAGGTGTTTACAGTTGCTCATAATATCAAGTCAAGAGTATAGTTAAGCCGTGGCCTACTGTAGAACGGAAGAAAAAATATAGTGGAGGGGAGATTATAGGTATTAAGTATTCCCATATTTAAACTTTTAAATGAAAATAGATTTATTTGAACAGGTTCAAAGTAGACTTCAATAGGCAAATATTAATCAAATGAAAAAAGGAGTATTTTAGAGAGTCGCCTCTTTGGTCTAGTGACTAGAAGAATTCTACCTTACGCACCGACCGGTAATTTAGGTTAATAAATACGACCTACGGTCACCAGTAGGTACATTATCTTGTAATTCAACAATACTTTAATATTACTACTGCCCAAAAAGCAATATACATATACAAAACGAGTACATCTATCAATTTACCTCGTGTAGCCTTCGTTACTTTATTCAGTGACCGGAGCGACCCTTTTGAATATTTCGCTAGCCTGAATAAAACACACCGGACAACATGATGGGACGGTTGTTATTAAAAGTGACACGCTTAATACAGTATTACATGTTTAATATTTAATTTGTCATTTACATCATGGTGACCCAAATTCGTGGTAAATATTTTGGGATAAACGTGGTTGACCCGCAAAAAAACATTAGAAAAGTGTCAAACTATTAGCTAGCGCTATAGCACGCTGAATGCATTAAAGTTTATGAAATACAAAACATTCTTCATACTTAAAAGAACTAGAAAGTGATACGTGAAAAGCCAATGTTTCAGGGTAAACATCAACAAAAAACTTGGTTTTAATATGTAATATTAAGAAGTTACGTATATTTAAGTATTATATCGAAGCAGTAGTTCTTGAACGTTAGAAAAACAATTAAAATTTTAGAGCAAGATTAAAATTAGTCTCATCTGTTGAAATAGAAATGTTTAAAGAATTGAAGCAGCTATAAATGAAAACTATAGTATCAATAAGAATTAACAACGTGAATAATGTAGATAATATGTCACATTTTACAAGATGTTACTAGATGGATATTCCAGCTGTTTCCATTTCCAGGGTTCTCAACAGCCGAGAACACGTGGCTGCCAGTGGCAGACGGGTTCGAGAGCCTGAACGTCGCTAATCAGAGGTCAGCTGTACGCTCGCACTACCAAGTGTATAGGACACTAACTAATCTCCGCATACGGCCCGCGTTTCGACTCGGAAGATACGAATCTTTGGCATTGAATAATGATGTCTTTGCGTTTAAAAGGTCAGGCTTCAATATCCTAATTGTGTTTTCCGAATAGTTCTTATTTCCTAAATTCCGATGATATTAGGACAAAACTATGTTTTTCTTTTACAGCATAATATAATATTGGTTGTAAAATTTCAGATGGTACAACGATGACACTTACATTGTAGTAATGAATGTGGGGAGGACGTATCGTGTCGTGAATCTGACAGCGTTTGATCTTGTCTTCGGGCAGTTGGAAGTCGAAGCTAGTAATGTCTTGTCATCCAGGACTTACAGGTACATTCTTTAGCCTATAAGCATGTTATTTTTGATGCAATGTTTGAAGTAATAATAAATAATAATATTACTGTCCCACTGCTGGTCACGGGCCTCCTCTACTAATGAGAGGGGTTAGGCCTTAATCTACTACGCTGGCCTAGTGCGGGTTGGTAGAGTTCACGTACCTTCGAAATTCTTGTGAAGAAATTCTCGGGTATGCAGGTTTCCTCACGATGTTTTCCTTAACCGTTATAGCAAGCGATATTCCACAATTAAAATACACTTAACATAGAAAATTCAGAGGTGTATGCTCCATTTTGGGGTTGGTCTCGAACCTCTGACACTTATCTCGGCAGTCCATACCATTCCCAACTGAGCTATCACTGCTATGTTAGAAGTAATGAAGCCAAAAAAATGGTTTTATTTATTTCACGGTAAATATGACCGACTGTTATAGGTTCGAAATATATGAATGTTGCAGAATTATTTGAACATTCTTCGGTAAAAGGTATTTTGGTTATTAGGATACAAAAGTGTGAGACTACTAATAAAAATGCTATAAATGCCTACAATATGAAAGAGACACCTGAGCGTAAAACAAAGAATAGACACTTTCCTTTTTATATTTCAACATTAATGGCGCTGAGCTTTATTACAAGGAGTAGACAGACATAAGTCGACAAGAATGTTTTAAGGAATATTTTGTGGTTTTCGTTATTTGCTGGACCATTTTATTGGATAGTAATATAGGAGCTAAATAGCCTTCGTGTCGGTGCCAACGGGCGGTTCGCTTTAGCTTTTTCCTTGACTACAGAAGTATTTTCTACGTACAAAGTTAAAAAAATACTGAAAAGAATAATCATTCTCTAGAATTAATATTCTTCTACTTTTACATAGGTGTTTACTTTTAACACATAAAAATTTTAATGATTATGACTGAGCATTCTATCTATCCGACCTTAATGTGGCGTCGGGGCAACACACTTTTGAAAGGATTTGGCTAAGTTTTTACGACAGGCTGCCTGCCTGACGTCAACCCACTCTGACAGTCCCGGACAAATTAATTTACAAAATTCATTTTGCCCGACCTGAGAGTCGAACCCACGACCTCTCGGTTCACAGCTCATATATGCTGCCACTAGACCAAGGAGGCGACAATGATTATGACTGAGCATTATTTTCTAATATACTTGACTTTGTTTCAGTGATAACGTCCAAGCCAATTATTTAGATTTGGCAGCTGATGAAGCCTTAGTGCTAAGGATGCAGGTATAAAATGCGATACAAAATTATATACCATAACATGTGATGTGAATATAATTCATTCTAATAAATTGATGTGTATTTATTTCATTTCATCAAATAAAATAAAAATATTCATACATTATTTCGATTCCGTCAAACTTTTACTCTACCGCCACCAGTTCGGGAAACCGTTTTGTCAAAGAAGGACGGGCAAGATACTTTGAGATTGTCCTTTTAAATGCCAGTTTGCAATCAATTACTAATAAACTACCAAATACAGAATTTAGACTTTAAATTAGAAAAGGTAAACCATGATAATAATAGATACTATTATCTACTATATAAAAATAAGTCGGGTTTTCCCTTCTGACGCTATAACTCCAGAACGCACGAACTGATTTCCACGGTTTTGCATTCGTTGGAAAGGTCTCGGGCTCCGTGAGGTTTATAGCAAATAAAATTCAGGAAAAATTTCAACAGAAAAGCGGGAAAATCTTTTTTCACATACAGCGCCATCTCTGATACAAACTATATGTACTACAAACCAATATTTTAAGTAGATGGCGCCGGTGCGTGATACATTGTTTGACAGCTACTCATTGTTCTCTGCTCAGTTAATTTCATGTGACAAACCGGTATTGTGTTCACTATGAAATTGTGAAAAAAAAGTAAAAAAAATTAGTTATTCGTTTCCTAACATTTACCATCAAATCAATCACGTGTATTGTGCAAATTATATGTTTACATCGTTTAAAATATAGAACAGAAAGAAATATTGAAATATTGTCAAAAATAATAAGTAATAACTGACAGGCTGACTCATGGGGTGGCGGACGGGGTGACTGACGAGGTGACTGACGGGATGATAGATGGGGTGATCGACTGGGTGACAGACGGGTGACAGAAGAGTGACAGACGGGGTGACAGACGGGTGACAGACTGGTGACAGACGGGGTGACCGACGTGGTGACAGACGGGGTGACAGAAGAGTGACAGACGGGGTGACAGACGGGTGACAGAAGAGTGACAGACGGGGTGACGGAATGGGTGACCGACTGGGTGACAGACGGGGTGACAAGCGGGGTGACAGACGGGGTGACAGACGGGTGACCGACGTGGTGACAGACGGGTGACAGACGGGTTGACAGGCGGGGTGACAGACAGTGTGACTGATGGGGTAAGAGACGGGGTGACAGACGGTGTGACTGACGGGGTGAGAGACGGGGGACTGACGGCCGAAGTAGATCATCCCATTACCTCCTTTAGAATTATCGGATTATAGGTGCCTACGACTCACTCTTTCAACCCTCTCTCTCATACGCAGACGAAGTTGCGCGGGTCAGCTAGTTGGATATAGAAATAACGAAGTGGTCACTGAGCGACCGCTACAGCCACGGTGAACCCAGTTAAAATCTAGGCCGACCAGTCTTCATAAGCAGCACCCGTTCATGAGTATGACGCATATGCCAGCCATCGAAATCCTCAACCATGTTGCAGAGAAGTGATTGGCCCGGTACACGACGCTATTAATGAAACCATACCAATTTTTTTCTTACTTACATATGTAGCTTTAGTAATTTTTTAATAGTATGCATTTTTGTGGTAAATATTAATTTTAGATTAAAATATAGACTATATTTATCCTAGAAAAATAAATATCGGGTTCAAGCCGCGTGTAAAATTCTGTAATAGAATATTTCTTAGAACCTCATTCTCGATGAAGATTAATTCAATTTAAAATTTATGATAAAGCTTCAATCAGATACAAAATCTTAGACTACAAATGCTGTCGAGATCTCAGACCTCAGAAAGCAAAATCAGTATCTTGAAATCTTAAACAAAATAGAAGGTTACCTATTTAACTAAATATTAGTCTAGTATAGTTCTAGATATAATATTTGATATAACTGTTTAATACCTTTTGATACTTAATTTAAGAAATCGTAAATGATATTTCCATTGAAGTAAATGTTATAATTGTAAAGGTTTAAAGAAAAAAAATGTTGGATATTAGCTGTTTATTTTTAAAACCAGTCCTTGTTTTGTGATTTGTTTAATATACCAATATTATAATACATACAAAGAAAATGACGCAAATGCAGCAAAAGGCGACTTAATTCAAACGAAAATACAAAGGAATCTAGTAAAACTTAATTAAAGATTTCTTCGCTGTAGTGGACTTGGCTGTTGATTTGTTAATTAATATGCTGAGTAACGATTGCAATGTTCAAAGCAAAGATAAATTAATGAGAAATAAACAACTGCTTCTAATCCTTTAGATGCAAAAACATACGATTTCAAAGTCAAGACGACTAATGAGAAGCGATGGCGCATTTGTCTAGTCGTGTTTCATGATCTTTTGTTTGAAAGAGTGATCAAATAAAGAAAAATCTTTTTAATGTTTCAAGATCGATCTAATCTCGTACTAGGTAATATATTTGTCGTACACAGGTCCATTTGATTAGATCCTCTGCAACTGCTGATTTCCATTTGAAAGACATTGAAGGCAATTATGTTCCAGTAATATGTTACTGGAACATAATTGCCATATAAGAAAATTACCTATAAGAAAACTTCCTGCGTCTCGGAACAAGGAAGCACGGGTCAGTATAATTAATGCAGTATTTTTATGGCAAAAATATATCCAGGTATCTTCTGCCAGCAAACTTAGTAATTCAAACATCTATTAAAACGCTAATATTAGTTAAATAATTAAATTAGGTTAACGAATATTATCCAATCGTACATAAACAAGGTCTCGAAATTTCAACTAATTAATAATTATACTTGGCTTTAAGTCAAAAGTTAGTGATGCAGACTTTTGAGTTTTAAAATAATACAGTAGGCACTCTCACAGACCTTCATTATGTAATACCAGTTAATATGGTATTTTTTATCTACGAGGAAGATAATATTATGCATGTCAATTTTATGAAAAGGGAGTTATGATATGCTTAAAATATGAGATAGGTGTTGAATGATCATACAATTTCCAGTTCTAGTTGATTTGTAGCTAATCTAAATATGTCTATAAATAGTATCGTTATTAGGGTTGCATAGTCAAGTCGAGTTCAGCTGTCCTGAAATGTATTGGTGAAACATTAATGAAAGAATATTATACTGTATTTATGATTGATAGTCCGGAAATGTGAACAAATATATCTAATATCTCATGACAATTAAATATTTTGTGTATGATGTAATTCTATGAATTTTGTAGGTAATGTAAACAGTATATTTAATACAATACTATAAGTGACAGTAGAAGAGTTTTTGAGTGGTAGAGCCACACTCTAGACAGTTACGTCTACAGCACGAATGGGCCAGCTCGAACGGTTTGATACCACTGTCTCACAGAAAACCAACGTTTCGTTCGGTGAGTGAGATTTCTGATGGCCCAATTCCCTCCTTCTTCTTTCCCAATCCCTTTTCCCTCCACTTCCATTCCCTCCTTTTAGGTTGGCAACACACACATGATTCTTCTCGTGTCGTGGGTGTCTATGGGCGGTGGAGTTCACTTACCATCAGGTGACCCATCTGCTCGTTCGTCAGTCTCTGCTATAAAAAAAAATGTGGAGAATCACACGTATGTTTGAAGTTATACGTCTATTTCGAGGAAGAAACCTGACTTGCTTTAGTGTAAGCATTTTACTTGCCACTGACCTTGACCAGTGTAAATCGACCCTAACTGACACGTCACCTGCATTGCAAGTTCTGTTATCAAGCGTCGATATCAGCATCCACTTCGCTTGTGGTGTTGTTATCTGAAAGATTTTCTTTTATTGACATATCAGGGCCTTTCGATGGATTTATTTCCCACTTCTTGTATTTTTAAACATTTATATTGAGTGTCATATTTTTGTGTACGTGATGATCGTAAATGCATGACATGAATAAAATGAGTGGTGCGGTCCTATTCATTTGGATTTAAAATAAGTATAATTTTAAATATAAAGTTTATGGGTTACTGGCCAATTTAAGTAGCAGAGCCATACTGTAGACAATTAGTCTACAGGATGAAAGAGCCTGCTCGCCCAGTCTGATTCTATGTCTTATAGAAAATCATCGTAGGTTGGGAGCTCTCCGTTGCGGTTGGTTCGGTGCTTAAGATTCCCCATGGCTTAAATACTAATACCTTTCCTAAACCCAACCCAAAAATAAGCTTTTTAGTACATTTCCTAATAGAGATAATTGAGATAAAAGATGCCAATAGAGATGATCTAGCAGTTTGTATTGTTAACATCTTATTATTACGTGTAGAATACTACCTCTATACATCTACTTCCTTTGTCTTAGCACTCGCTAGACTATGACCTAAATCCCCAACATGGAAGAAGTGTGCCGTGAGACATATGTAGGGTGCGCTGTCATACAAGAAAATAGACAGGAATGGTACCGAACGCATCAAGCAATTAACATCGATCGATTTTATGGTTAAGTTATTACGTTGTAACCCTTGCTAGAGGAAACTGGTGGTCTACGTCAATAAAGTAATTAAAATTGAATCTTATTATCGAAGTAATAACGATGAAAAGAGAAACTAATTAATTATTACCTTAGTACTAAATTACATAAAGACGATGATTCATTTAACAGATGAATAGTCTTCATCATGTAAACAAAACGTAAGCGTTTAGAAGTAAATTATTAAACATTGTTATGCTACGGACGTGTTAACCATGCTAGAGTTAATAGATAATGATGTATACAAAAGACAGAATAATATAAGTAAGACAGAAAAAGCAATCTCTGTAAACTAAAATTTTCTTCAAAAATTAAAATTAAAATTTTAAACCTGTCGCGTCTAGTTATTAGCAAGCTTACTTACAAGGCTCATTAAACCCTTAAAGTAAAACACGGCTATTACTTGTACCGTATGAAAGGGAGGGAAAAAATTGTTTCCTTACTCGCCTGAGCAAATTGAGTGCTTCCATTTCTCTTTTACGGTTTATCGTGACAAAGTAATGAGTTTGTTTCATCTTATTTCGGTCTGAATTTTCAGAAAGGGCTAATTGGTTTGATCTTTGTTATAACGCCTTCATTACGATAATTGTAAGTGATACTTTTGTCGTCATAGTTGATAATTAATTATAGAGTTGTTTTCATGGTCCAGTAACAGACGTTACAATTGCCATAGTTTCACTAAAAGCATTAGGTTAAACGAGAGAAGAACAAAAGAGCGAAAGAGAGGCTGAAGGTTTGATTCTCATACTGAGATAAATGTTTACGTGATTCACAAATATTAATTAATTATTTTTCGTAGTTCCAAATACCCACGAAATTAAGTTTCTTAGTTATATCAGGCCTAGTATGCGATTGTTTGGATTAGGTACGTTATGTTTAAACTTGATATTGCTTATTTTATATCATAATTCCAGCATATTCAATCAGCAGCTTTCCATTCCATACTGTTTTTACACTGGAGCGTAAATAATCTTGTTACAATTTCTCATCAAACATCTTCAAGGCGAAATCGATGGTTCTTTTAATGTTTTAACGTTTTTTATCACTCTTCTATAGGTCGATAAACGTAATGGCCCACTTTATTTTCGTGGCCGAGTTTATTGTTCAGTACTAACATACCCTCTCCCTTTTATAGGCTTTCATTAGACTCTTATAACAGGTCACTTTAATCGCAATGTTTATGGACGCAGTAACACATGAACAATACATAATTTTACGACTTCTAGGAAGTTACGTAATAGTACTATCAAATAGGAATCTAGTTTTTGTTATAAACATGATGTTTGTTTAAGAATATTTAGATTTTGTTAAAGGCTCATCAAATATTTTCTTTTTTAAAGATTATGCAAAATTTAAAGCTTAAATATGTCATGTTTATTCAAATTCCAATTCGCTTTTTAGTAACTCGAAAGTTATTCATACTCGACCAATTCATTATTTATTATAGTCTTTCTTTCTTTCTACCTACCCTTATCCCACCTTAATATGGGGTCGGCGCAACACACTTTTTCAAGCATGTTGCAGAAAGGATTTGACTAGTTTTTACGACCGGATTAATTATAGTATTAGACCTTTTTAAAATTCATAATTTTAAATCTATTATTAACTAGCTGTTGGGACCGTGTCACCTATGTATGTCATTAGGAGCGAATGTAACTTCTATTATGAAAAAAATCATTCAAATGGGTTCTGTCATATGTGGCTCAAAGGTTACATCACCATCATCATCATCATCATCATCATCATCATCATCATCATCAGCCATAGGACGTCCACTGCTGAACTTAGGCCTCCCCCAAAATTTCCAGATCGACCATACTACAGGCTACATACAAACTCATAAAATTTACTACTTATAATCATATTGTTTAATCCTCATTCTATAAGTATTATTGAAAGTATACTTTTCAAATTGATACAATTTCTCCTATCAATACCTACATCTCAAATATGTTTACCCATTCCTCTCAGGTTCTTATCAATCCACTTTAAATATCTTGTCACGATAATACGTTACACAACACTGTTTATATAAATCATAGCGATTTTAACAATAATTCGGTATTTGTCTTTGAGGTTTTTTGCAACAATGAGGGCGGTGTTACTACTCCCTCTGTTTTTGTTAGGATGCAGTGCTAAGGTTCTTAAGAACAATGAAAGGGATCTAGATTGGTGGGAAACCACCATATTCTATCAGATTTATCCAAGATCGTTTGTAGATAGTGACGGTGATGGAATTGGTGATTTAAATGGTGTGTATTTTTTCACACTTTTATCAATAAATATAATGTTAAGTTATAAAACATTGGTGCCGTTAACCTTTACAAATATTATTTCTATTGAGTGATTTGTGTATAAATTCATGTCTTTGCCATGAGAGAAATAGTTCAATTTTGACAACTTCGAAATATTTTTATGCTGCTGATGAATTGTTATTATTTATACCTTTCGTTTTTCAAACAGATTAGTGATTACAAAACTTATTATGTAAAATACATTGTGACCAATTTTGTTTTGGGATTGTAGGAATAACTTCAAAATTGGAGTATTTTAACGAGATAGGAGTCGGTGCGGTATGGCTGTCACCCATATTCAAGTCCCCGATGTACGATTTCGGATACGACATATCGGATTTCTACGCAATTCAAGATGAGTATGGTACAATGGAGGATTTTGATGCCCTTATTGCGAAAGCTGATGAATTAGGTATGTTTTTTTTACAACTCAATAAAAAAGGTACAAATAATATTATAATGATTATATAATTAGACCCCATATTAGCCTACTAGATTTAGTGGACCTCATCATGATGTTTTCCTTCAAGCTATAAGCAAGATGTATTATTATACAATGCCTACACATTTAGAAAACTCGATTCACGCTCTTAGGGCGGGTTTTGATCAGGCGAATTTCATCTAGGTGATCCGTGTTTACTCCACTTAGCTATCGCCGCCTAAAGAAGTAATGCAAAGTAAAATTCTTTCATATAAGTTATTGGCAATAACTTCAAACCGCAGCTTTTAGTTCTAACAAAGAAATATGAACGCGTCCAAACATCTTTAATGTTAACAGGAATAAAAGTGGTGTTAGATCTAGTACCGAACCATACATCAAACGAAAGCGTCTGGTTCCAAGAAGCACTCAACGGTAACGAAAAATACTACAACTATTTCGTATGGGAGGATGGGATTATTGACGAAGAAGGAAATAGGCAGCCGCCGAATAATTGGGTAAGTTGCTTACAGTGAGGTAATGGAAAACATGACGATGAGTTTCTCAACGGATATTTTGTATTTCAGCTAAGTCATTTCCGTGGGAGTGCTTGGGAGTACAGAGAAGAAGTCGGCAAATATTATTTACATCAGTTTGCCGTCGGTCAGCCCGATTTGAACTACCGCAACCCTGAGGTTGAAGAGGAAATGAATGTTAGTATTGTCACATCTTAATTTCTACTAATGTTAAATTTTTACTAAAAATATGAAAATTTTGATGTTTTAATTAAAATACATTTAAAGACTATACAGTTTATAGTCTATAAACCGGATTAGGATTTAAGGTCCTTTTTATTGTTGTAACGTATGTTCTTGTGGAATACGACTTACTTGCAGGTGGATTCAAATGCAAAACCTAGTAAGTCATAAGTATGTTGACACGTAGTACAATAATACAATGCAAATACATTATTTTTGATGTTACAACAAAGTTTTACACATAATTATCTCTAATCAGTCTGTAGCAATAAAATAACCATTAAAAAGTTTGTAATATTTTTTACGGAACGATAATTATTAATTAATTAATAATTGCCCTTTTGTTACGAAAAGTTTTGAACAACAATTTCGGCTTATTAAAAATACATACTTTAATGATTAGTATTTATTTTTTAGAATATTATCCGATTCTGGCTTCGCAAGGGTGTCGCTGGTTTTAGAGTGGACGCTGTTAATTGTCTGTATGAAGTTGACAAGAACTTGTTTGGCGGAGTATACCCTGACGAGCCTCCATCAGGCAGAACTGATGTGGACGCAGGATCACACGATTCTCTCGACCATATTTATACCAAAGATCGGAATGAGACTTACTATGTGGTGTATCGGTGGCGTAATGTTTTTGACGAGTTCAAATCTGATGGCTTTTCACGAGTCATGATGACTGAAGTATATGCAACTATCCAAAACGTTGTAAAGTATTTTGGAGAAGGAGATCTAGAAGGTGCTCAAATGCCGTTCAACTTTGATTTGATTACCGACGTTGACGCGTCTTCATCAGCAGCAGATATCAAACGCGCTGTAGATAAATTCTTAACTTATAAGCCAATTGACAAAGATCCTAACTGGGTGGTAAGTGTAAATTGTAAGTGTACATTTAAATCTTACGATTATAAACTGAAGATTATTTAATTTTCTTGTAGGTTGGCAATCATGATCAAAGCCGAATGGCTACGAGATATGGATCAGCTTTGGTTGACGGTATTAACATGTTGGTGCTATTGCTCCCTGGAGTAGGAGTCACATACATGGTAAAAATATTAGATTCTTATTTTTAAAAACTTGTATATTAAAACAAATCTGCTGTATTAATTTTCCTTTATAATTCCATTTTAGGGAGAAGAAATCGGTTTAGTAGATGGCTATGTCAGCTGGGAAGACACGGTTGATCCCGCTGGGTGCAATACTAATGACCCTATTAACTACGTCCAGTCATCTAGAGATCCTGCGAGAACTCCATTCCAATGGAATGCAGAGAAAAATGCTGGTGAGATATTGAAAACATGTTATAATTTATTGTAGCAGGAGATTTTATGATACAAATCAGAACCACACAATAGAACTACAACCCACATTTTGGCGATCTTATATCCGTCCTAAATATAATAGGTTGCGGAGCTTATCGCCATATCGAGTACAAATTCCAGACTCCGAACTGATACTTAGCAAAAAAACCCAAGGTCATATCTGATATCACCAAATATCAACACAATATTTAAAAAACCCGAGATCGAACTAGAGACCTCAGGACCGTAGGTAGTCATACCGCGTATGTAGTTATTCACAGTTCCGTTAGTTTAATTTTGACATCGTGGTCAATACTACTCAGAATTATGAATATGATGTCGATCCCCTCAATGACCAAGTCCTAGGCAAATCATGTCAGAAAAACTATTTTGTCTGACCTTGGAATTGCACCCATTAAGTAACAACGTTAATAGCATATCCAAATCGCTTTTAGGATTTTCAACTGCTGACAAGACCTGGCTACCAGTCGCCGAAGGATATGAAAATTTGAATGTCGAAGTGCAAAGGAATGCTGAGAGATCCCATTTGAAAATATACCAATTCCTAGCTGACCTTCGGCAAGAGAAGACCTTTAGATACGGCCGCTATGACTCAGTCGCTATGAACGAGGACGTTTTCGTTTTTAAAAGGTGGGATTTATTATTATGATTATATTTGTTATGTGTATGTGTTTATGACTTGAAAATTAAAAATCTTGTGCTCAAAATTAGAATAATTATACAAAATGATGGTAATCAATATACTTATAATGTTAGATGTTCAAGGCATCAAGAATTCAAAAAGCTTGTTAAACTCTACATCAAAATCAAATATTCAAAAATAATTAACGTAATTCAAGCTTAATAGCTTAGCTATCTGAAACTCAGTAATCCATACTGATTTCTTAAGTTTACGTGAATATTATACATTGAAATAAAACTATTCTTACGGATTATATCACGATTAGGTTTTAATTATTATTCCCGACGTTTCGAAGGCTTTGCAGTCTGACCCGTGACAACGAAGACTGCAAAGCCTTCGAAACGTCGGGAATAATAATTAAAACCTAATCGTGATATAATCCGTAAGAATAGTTTTATTTCAGTAATCCATATTTAAATAGGTCTAATGGCTCTCTGACTAGTTTCGAATAAATCAAGTCTTCGCATATTAACTTTAATTTATGTTGTTAATCTTGTTTCTACAGATGGTACAATGATGAGACTTATCTCATTGTTTTGAACATGAGGAACAACGAGCACGTTGTGGACTTGTCTTATTTCGAAAATGTCTCCGGTCAAGTGTCTGTAGTGGTCAGGAGCATTCAATCACCAAAGAATGACGGGTATGTTGCGTTATCACCCAAAAAAATAATTATTATCATTTTCAAAGATCTAATGATTTCTGCCTCGGTGGCGTGGTTGTATTTCGGCACAACTGCCGTCGTGAGGTTTCGGGTTCGATCCTCGGGTCGGGCAAAGTGATATTAGATTTTTCCATACTAGCGCGGAGTTTGGAGTTTGTGCCCGATATGGCGATAGGCTCGCCCCTATCACATATGGGATGAAACTAAGCTCGGAGAAATGTGAGTGTTCTAGTTCGCTAGGGCGCCGCTGCCTACCCCTTCGGGGATACAGGCGTTATGTTAGCGAGCTTATGTTATGTTCTAAGACACAATCAATAATGTTTATAACGACAGCAAGATAAATGATAAATTACCATCTTATGGATAGGAAAATGTCTTTATATCGAACGCAGGTATGATTGATGATAACTTTTTTCCTTTCAGTGATACTTTTGACGCCTCAGCTGTACCTGTCGCTGGGTTCGAAGGAATTGTACTGAAACTAGTGTAACCTGAAGAAAAACCGTAAATGAATTGTCTTAAATTATATTGCTGTGACTATGATTCTGACATTTTCATGTGGAGATGAAATTGAATAAATGGTTTTAATATTGAGATATTTGTTTTCTTTTTCCTTCTTAACAATATAATTTAATCATAGATTATTAGTTAAAGTACACACATGAACTTTACTACAAAGCACACTAATCAGCATCATAACGGCTTCGCTTCACTTAGGTAAAAACTTGTGCATTGCAAGCTTTTGTGGTCAAAACTTTTCCCCGTGCTTACATCTCACTGTCCCTGAACTTCCTTCTCGCCTTCCCCGTACTTTCGTCTTACCCCTTGTTCCTTCACCTTTGATATCAAACTAGTTAGAAGTATATACGTTGACGTCAAGTTTTCCCCTATGTGATGCTCAGTAGCAGCTCTAAACCGAAATTGTACGTCGGCGACATCGGCTTGGCGAGGCTCCTTTACTTTTCCGGAAAAATATATTGGCATTTTTATCCGATGAGGCCCCTTTTCAATCGAGGGCCGGTGCGAGGCCCTCTTAGGAGCGAGGCTGTCGACGGTCACCATTGTCACCTAGCTGTTAAATATTGGTCGCCTAGACATAGCCAAGTGGATGTTCCAGAAAGTCCTGCGACTCGAGCTGGAATGTTGCTTTCGATTGTCAAAAATATTCTTGCTAGGGCCGCTGATCCCCCTTCTGTTGTATACTTTCGTTTGGTTAACGCGAACAACTGTTTGTCGGCAAGGCGTTAACAATCCGGTTCCGTGTTGATGATTAACCATTGACCTATGGCATAACATGCTAATATAGTATATTTAATATCAGGAATCACATTTTCATTTATACGACTATTCATTCGTCGAGGAGAAATGAATATTCATTTATATTGCCGCCCCGCAGAGATCGAGTAACCCTCTTATTTCCTGTTACGACAAATGTTTGTTTGATCTATGACTGGGTAAAATACCCATTTGTAGTCCAGTTCTTAAATAGATCTCTATTGCTGAACTCTTGATGATCATGTCGTTATGCTATAATCATTACAATGATGGCAGAAGAATATTTTACATTGATTAATTTACTTAAATACATTAAGTCATTAAATGTTTCTTTACTTTCTTATTTCCTGATACAAATATAGATGTATAGCTATTGGCTCAGACCACCAAATTAGGTTAGGAAGGTCTATTGTTTGAGTTTTCTAGGATTCGAATTAGGGATCAAGGAATAGAAATAAGCTCAATAAAACGCGGTGGCACTAATTCCTTTTTTTAAGATATCAATATAAATTTAAAAAATAAACCTTCACATCTGAAGCCTACGGGTCCATCATGCATGCCATAACAAAACTGGAGCATGTTTATGAATAGAGGATAATCCTTCTGCCAGTTCGTTGTTGATAGGTGCACTTGAGATGAATTTAGTTTTATCAACATTTTATCGAATTATCTATCTGTAGATATAAATTGCTATATAATAAACGTATAGCTTTAGTCGGGGATCATTGAAACCGATCATCATGAGGTGAGTTTATTTTTACATTATCGTAATTAGGATATTAACGTGAAAAGTGTAGACTTATATTTACTCAGAAGTTTAATTAAAGAAGTCATGACGACTATGCTTCTAAAATCCCTTACAATGTTCCGGGAGGGATCGAAGTTGAAGATGACTTGATATGCCAATAAGAGTATACTTTAAAGTAACTTAATATGTTTTACGTATTTTGACATCAGCCTAAACGGATCCAACGTCATTCCATCAGCCTTCGCGTAGTGATGTCATACCTATTGGAAATAAGGTGTTAGAGCTAATTTGCCACAAGTTGCAAGAAGAATGGCCATAATATCTAAAGATCGTGTTGATAAATGTAATTTATTCATAATCTTAATTTCAGGGTCAAAATGAGACATATTTTGCTTTTACCTTTAACCTTCTTTTTGGTAGAAGCTGCAAATACTGAACGGGAGCTCGACTGGTGGGAAACAACCATATTCTATCAAATCTATCCACGATCCTTCAAAGACAGTAATGGCGACGGAATTGGAGATCTAAATGGTAACCATTTTTTTATCATCTATAGGGCATTGATTATCCACAATGTTTGTATCGATATGGTTAAATTCAATGTAATTAAATGTATAATATACCTATATTTATTGGCAACTGAACGTTACATCAATGATAATATGGTATAAACTCCATTTATATTTTTACATTTGCTTTATAATTCTAATAATATTCAATTCATAATATCAATTTAACGTTAAGAAGTAAAATTAAGTTATTCATTCCAGACATTTCTATTGCCTAATCTTTCAATATTCGCTTTATTCGTTTACTCGTAGAGCTCGCCAAACTTTGACGTTGTTTCGCAACAGGTGAAGTTATCTGACTTAATTTATACAGGAATCACCGAAAATCTAGAATATCTGAAAGAGTTAGGCATCGGGGCAACGTGGCTTTCCCCAATATTTAAATCCCCGATGTATGACTTTGGATATGATATCGCCGATTTCTATGGCATTCAAGAAGAATATGGAACCATGGAAGACTTTGAGAGACTTCTTGCTAAAGCAAAAGAATTAGGTAAGAAAAATTATGATAAGAAACTGACAGTTAGTGTAAATACTTCCAGGCTTTTATGGTAAATATTTGTTTTAGATATTAAAATAGTACTTGACTTTGTACCAAATCATGGTAGTAATGAAAGCGTTTGGTTTGAAGAAGCCTTAAAAGGTCACGAGAAATATTATGATTACTTCATTTGGGAGGACGGTATTGTAGATGAAAATGGAGTTATGCATGCACCTAATAACTGGGTAAGTACTAAGTAGGTAACCAAAATAAGATGTTTTAGCTAAATAATTAACACGATTGTTTGATTATAATGTTAAAATATAAATCTGCTGAAAGAAATAATACTATTTAATTGTAGTATATTGATTTCAAAACTTACAATTATTAGGTTAGCGTCTTCAGAAAGAGTGCATGGGAATACAGAGAAGAGGTTGGGAAGTATTATCTCCACCAATTTGTAATTGGCCAGCCTGATTTAAACTACCGTAATCCTGATGTCGTTGAAGAGATGAAAAATATAATCAGATTTTGGTTGAATAAAGGCGTTGCAGGATTCAGGGTAGATGCAATCGCTCATCTATTCGAAGTTGACAAAGAACTCTATGGCGGAAAATTCCCAGATGAACCGCTAGCTGGAGTTGTTAATGGGGACCCTGATAATTACGATTATCTAGATCATATTTACACTAAAGACCGGGATGAAACCTTTGATATGGTATATCAATGGAGAGAAGTGTTTGAAGAGTTTTCAGCTCGGGATGGACTGTCAAGGGTCATGATGACCGAGGCGTACTCTAGCCCTCAAGTCGTTATGAGATACTTTGGTGAAGGTGATCGTGAAGGTGCTCAAATGCCCTTTAATTTTGTTCTTATTTCTGATGTCAGTGGATCGTCAAGTGCATATGAAATTAAATCCGCTCTTGATCAGTTTTTGACCTTTAAGCCAATTGATAAATTAGCTAACTGGGTTGTAAGTACATTGTGTTATTGCAATATTTATATTATTTAAAGCCTATTGCCAGAAAATACTTTATTAATTTATTTTTAGGCTGGAAACCATGATAATAGTAGAGTTGCGTCTAGATTTAGTCCTGAAGTTGTGGATGGAATGAATATGATCATACTTCTGATGCCGGGTATTGCAGTTACCTACATGGTAAGTTAATATTTTTGTCTATTTTAATTTATGAAAAGGCAGTATAAAAATCACAGCACCTTTAATCTAAAAAAATATCAAAATAGAAATTTTAGAAAGGTAGAGCAGGTGTTTTATTACTTACAACGTCAATCCTTATTTATATTCCATCAGTCTAAGATCATCTACGGAAAATTTACAACCCTTATTTATAGGGCGAGGAGATCGGTATGGTCGACGGTTATGTAAGCTGGGAGGATACAGTGGATCCCAGTGGATGCAATACTGACGACCCTATCAATTATTGGATGGTCTCAAGGGACCCTAACCGCACGCCATTCCAATGGAATGGAGACGTAAATTCTGGTGAGATATTCCATCCATAGATTATAAAGCAACAGCTATATATTTTTATGCTATTTGAAATCAGATTTGGTACATAATTTGACAAGTGAGAATAACTGACTGCTCCCGTGGCGTAACGGGCAAGTAGCTGACTGTGAAGCGAGAGGCCGCGGTGTCTACCACCACATTGCGATTTTTTTTTGTACGACCTTTAATTAATTATTCGTTTTGATTCTGGATATTTTGAGATGGAAAGTCTAAGTAAGTTTTTAATACCCACGAAGTCACTGCATCACTTAAATTAATATTTATCATTTATACAGGGTTTTCAACTGCAAGTAAGACCTGGCTTCCAGTAGCTGAAGGTTATGAAACCTTGAATGTTGAAGTACAAAGACGTACTGAGAGATCTCATCTCAACGTTTACAAGCAACTTGCCCTTCTACGCAACGAGTCTGTGTTTAGATACGGCAGATATGAGTCTGTGGCATTTAACTCTGATATCTTCGCTTTTAGAAGGTAAATTTCTTTTATCAGTACAACATTTTACTGCACTTCACGAAAACTCTCTTTTGTGTCTTTATCTTGATCTTTTAGATTATCTCATATGTATCAAAGTTTACATCTTGCTTAGTATATCTTACATAATTCAATAACAATTCTTCAATGTACATTCGATAATAATGGTAATTTTCTTGACGTAAATGTTTAAATTTTTAAAAATAATTTAGGTAGTGGGTTTATCACAAACGGTTAAAATTTAGAATTCCTCTGAGAAAACATTAAGTGGATGTTTTGTAAAAGAAAAATAATTAAAAAATATCGAAATTAGGGAAATTATATCCAAGATTCTAACTTTTTTTTAAATATTTTGTAACGACGAACAGGACAAAATTAAATTATGCAATCACAAAAAAATAAGTGATTATAACAGGATCAACATTTATATAGATATTTTATAAATCGTGGTCTTCTGGAGGCAAGTGTCGGTAAATATGTAAATATTTTGTCAACATCATGTTGGTTAGTAAAGCGACTGCAGATGAGGTTGGCTTTAGTCCAGCTAGAGTTTACACTAACATAAATGCGGAATTATGCGCCATTGTAGGAATAGCAACTAAGTAAGCTGATTAATCAAAATTTGATTTGCATTTCACATTAACGAACAAAGCACGTAATGAAGTTGTTGTTATAAGTTTACCTACATTTGAGATTTCTTTAGTAGGATGGAATTTGTTTGGTTTTTCTTGATTACTATCCATCTAAATATTTTTCAGTTAACTTATAATGTTACCGACAAATTCTACACAACTATTTTAGTTTCTAAAATCAACGTTTAACTTTTTCAGGTGGCACCAGGGCGAAAACTATGTAATCGTTGTTAACTTCAGAAATCAGCCATACACTCTCGACTTAACATACTTCGAGAATGTCAGTGAACATCTCGAGGTCATCATCAGCAGCATTAAGTCCTCAAAAATGGCTGGGTATGAACATGATAAAATCTTTATTTTCATCTACCTCCCCTTTGCATCGAACGTGTAACGTGTGTACGAACGTATAAATTTCATTGAGATATTTATAAATGCCCCAACTGAAAGAGGGAAAAAAGTTAGGAATTATGCTGTGATATATCCATCTAGTAAAATAGACATACAATATAATCCCTAGAATCATTGAAGTAAAGGATCCCATAGTCCTTAAATAAATATTTAGAAGAAGTTACATTTTTAAAATGCCAATACATAAACGAGACGTTATAGATTTTATTTTAAATACTGGCAGTATCCTTAAATAAAGTTAAGTTTACAAGATTTGATCTTTACTGTTTACTGTTTCTATAAAATCAATATGGCGGCAAGAAAAAAGATGTAAGGTATTTTGAAGTTACAGCCAAAATAATTATATTAGAACCGATTTATAACTTCTATAAAGTTTAGTTTTATTGAAATTTAAGGACTCAAAGTTTCTTTAGCAAAAAATATTCCAATATCAATTTAAGATTCAGATAAATTGCTTTCCAACTTCTAGAAAGTTTAGTTTTTCTGTGTTTTAGCAAGAATTTTCTTTTTTTGGCTAACGAGCAGAGATGGGTTACTGAGAGTAAGTGATCTCTACCACCCATGTTTATAGGCGGCTTATAATCTAATTATAGTCAGATAGTGTTGATCGAATACATGCCGCTTTAATGGTATAGCATTTATAGGTTGTAGATTTCGAAAAATGGCTTTAAGCGATAAGACCGACTATTGTTTGCACTTTGATTTACTGGTTCTTTTTTGTAGCTTTTTTATTGGTGGTTGGTGGCAATAAAGAGTTATCTGTCATTATGATTACAATAATAATACATAGTTTAAGAATATAATAACATATTGTGTAGTTGGATTATAAAACCTACAAACATTCATTCAAGATTTAACTAGATTAGATAGAAACTAGATTAGAAATCTAGCAGTATCTACGTAGGTACCTATAGATTTTGATTAAACTGATGTTCCACTTTAATCACAAAATCCAAGTTATTGAAAATACCCTTCTCTTCCTTGAATTCTAAATCGTGACCCCAATTTCAAGTTAATAAGGATATAATCCGCATAATAATATTATTTGTTTACCGCAAACTTTTGGCCTACTTCACATTTTATATCTTTTTCAGAGAGGTGCTCGAAGCGAGTCAAGCCGAGATCCTCGGCAACGAATCTTTGGTACTTAAAGTTCAGAAACTCTAAACAACTTACAAAGATGCAAAATAAAATCATTCGCCATACACACTTAGTTTTCTTTTAAATATTTCACGAAATAAGAAGTTACATTTTTGTATTCTCGAAAATTGCACGACTTTGCTTTGTTATAAAACTTTCTGTTACTCTTAATCGGATTTGGTGGCTGTCTGGGGTTTTGTATAATTGGAGTTTTTAAAGTCTTGTTTTATTGTTTCGAATAAATTACTCATGGTGTTTTATTTCTGTGTGATTTTGAATCCTATTGTACAAATGTTTAAAATATAGAAGTAGGATTCCCGAAATAGTCATTGTATTTTCTGCCAATTATTCTTATTCCATCGATTGTCGGGTCGGTACTTAACCATGTATCGAACCGTCGAAAAACGGGACTGTACGTGTCTTATACATGGTATTTAATTAAGAGGTAAAAATCTGGACGATCCGCCGAAATTTGTACGTCTAGCACCGCTGGTATGCATCCAGTTTGCTGCTAACTGAGTGACTTTGCTAAAGTTGACGACAGTGAGCCGCTTAAAGTTTGGCTGAGGCTGCGGACATGAACTCAGCGGGAGCGGTGCGGTGGCGGCGGTGGCGCGGCGCGGCGCGGCCACCTATTGCTAGACTCGACCGGCACCTTTCCGCGCCGCTGCCTTCGAGGCCAGTTCCATTTAAATCTATGCATTCAAACGCGCCGATCTCCACACCGCCGCTGCCGCCGCTCCGCTCCTGCTGAGTTCGTGTCCGCGGCCTAATGGGTACGGAACTTCAACAAGAGCATCGTCAATCATGTAAAACCTATCATACGCTTGCAGTTGCAAACTGCCATTTCACACGCTGGAAATTTCGCAGACACCTTGACTTTCATAAATATTCATCACTTTTATTAAGGGATTCATTAGCGTTCATGAATTATGTATGGCTATGTTCGGCAGAGATTTTGTTATCTATATGTAGGGGGTGGGTAGCGTCACCTAGCCTCCTTAGTCTAGTGGCAGCGTATATGGGTTACAAAACAGGAGAACCTGGGTTCAAATCCCAGGTAGCCAACGCAATTTTTTTAATACAATATTCGCGGATCCCCTAGAACAGGCTGACGTCAGGCAGGCAGCTGGTCATAAAAACTAAGCCCAATCCTTTCTGTAACGTACTTGAAAAAATGTGTTGAGCCGCCCTTAAATTGATAAGGGCCAGTGGAAATAAAACGAAAGTAGCTCCACCTGACGACAGAAATACAAAATGTGTTCTTTGTGCCTAAATATGCTACTCATGTAACGTTTTCAACCCATGTCACGCGGTATTTCAATTTATTTATATTAAATCTAGGATGGGATAAGCGGGGCATGTGTCATTATCATACGTGATGTACACAGGAGAATGTATTGAAATGAAAATATCATTATACTTTCAATTTATAAGGTAATTTCGAATATTATTTTGAAAAGGATAAAAAACATTATATTTTATCACATTTATCACGGACGTAAATAAAAAGGACACCATCTCGCTATAGTTAATCGGATGCCACAGAGCAGCCACGCACACAAACGCGCTTGTACAAAAGTGCCCTACGCACACACATGCCATTACGTGTCGATAGATCGAATGACTGCTCGCTGGCGTGGTGGTATTTCGGTACAACTACGGTTCTGAGGTCTCGGGTTCGACCCCTGGGTCGGGTAAAGTGATATTGGATTTTTCCATATCAGCCCGGAGTCTGGAATTTGTGTCCGATATGGCGATAGGCTCGCCCCCTATCACATCTGGGACGGAACTAAGCTCGGCGAAATGTGGGTGTTCTAGTTCGCTAGTGCGCCTCTGCCTACCCCTTCTGGGATACAGGCGTGAGCTTATGTTATGTTATATCGAATGGACCGAAAACCTTGCTTCACCCGAGAAGCCTGTGGAGACACCAGGAGGATCCTGCACTTCTGGTCGAAGCTAGGCTTGCTAGATCTCTAGCTGGCATTAAAGACGCACAACGGTTCGATTATCTTAACGAACTAAGTGCGGAAAAAGGAGTCCACAACCAATCTTGCTTCACTTTTAATGCAACTAGCGCTCCGTCCGTCTTTTTCCTTACGTCCGTGATGTCACTATTTAGAGCTAGCACGCACTGGTGACTTGTCATTGTGATTATTATGTCACTCATGCAGGTCGATTCTCTAAGGTTTCATTTGTGAAAACAACGTTGCGTCATCGTTGCGGCAACGATTTTTCATTTTCGTATTCAGCAACGTACAAAGTGCACGCATTAACGCTATGCGTGATGACGGCGCTTATGCGAACTAGCTCTCTCGAGTGAGGCGTTTGACATAAATGTATGGAAAATGGTTTTCACTAAGACCCAACAACGTTGAATGTTCCGTCGATCTCACCGATGTGCGCTGCGGGAGCTCGTCGTCGATCGCAACGTTGTGGCGTTTCTTAGAGAATCGACCTGCTGTTCGCTTTGTTGCGACTTAGATGAGAGAGATATGTGATAATGGATGTTTCTTTTTAAGTTCGCGGTTGTAAAATATTGTAAAAATGATCTATGGTGTAAAATTAGGTACTATTAAAACATTTTAAGCGATTTAAGATTAAAAAACAAAATGCTATACTAACATTAATGTTAATACATACAACATAAGCTCACTGTATCCCCGAAGGGGATAGGCAGAGGCGCACTAGCCAACTAGGACACCCACATTTCACCGAGCTTAGTCCCGTCCCAGATGTGATAGGTGGCGAGCTTATCTCCATATCGGGCACAAATTCTAGACTCCGGGCTGATATGGAAAAATCAAATATCACTTTGCCCGACCGGGATCGAACCCGAGACCTCAGAACAGCAGTCGTACCGAAAAACAACCACGCCACCGAGGCAGTCAATTTAATAACATTTCTTAATTGGAACTATGCAAAATAGATGTCTAAAACTTTGTAATCTATAAATAGCACTGTATTAGTAAAAACAATTTCACAGAATTTCAACACGGCCTTTCCAATTAAGCTCAAATAAGATGTAGCCTGACGAAATTATTCGTTCAATTTTGCTATTTCTTTGATCTATGTACACTATTACCGTGTCGAATCGCTTAAACACAATCTTACTGTATTTTTGACCGACTTCCCAAAAAGGAGGAGGTCCTCAATTCGTCGTTTTTTTATGTATGTTACGCGATATCTCCGCCAAATGTGGACCGATTTTCAAAATTCTTCTTGTGTTCGATAGAACTTATTTCAAGGGTGGTTCCATATAAATTTGGTCACGATCGGTAAATCGCAAGTCGGTCAGTTAAGTTTTTAAACTTGTGATTATTTTATGTATGTTACGCGATATCTGTGCCAAATGTAGACCGATCGTCAAAATTCTTTTTGTGTTCGATAGAGCTTATTTCAAGGGTAGTCCCATATAAATTCAGTCCAGTCTAAGGAAATGTATTAAGGTGCGCCTACAGCGACGTAAATACTTAATGAATTTCAATACATTTTCAAACATTGGGCAAGAGTGACTAAAAGATGCGGTGACAAGTCACCCGTGCGCACTAGCTACTCGTCACACCATATATAAAACCACAGTCCGCCGATTGGAGAAAGGTAAAGCGGGCGGTAAAACATCCATAGTCATTTAAAAACTCATCAACTTAAAGACCGTTCCTGGTACTGAGAGGTTTATAGGCATTAACCTTTCATAATACATCAGGGAAGCGGGTATACGTCATTATAGGTCATGTAGACTTGACTAGTAAAATAGACATTTTTTCCTTGTTACAAAATGAGTCCGCGAAAACAAAACGTCATTACCGTCGTTAAGTATAGGCAATGGTAATGACTCATATGACCATGGTAATGACAAACCCTTATTAGTATTATAATTAATAATTGATATCTATGTATATACTTTATCATTATCATGGATAATTAACTCTTAGCCTGAGATCTATAGAGCGCACTTCGACTAAGTCTGAGTGAAAGAAACGAACTCAGTAAAGGTTTGGAATTTTTAAATCGAACTTCGACTTAGTCCGAGCCATTTTTCACAAGAAAAACAGAGTGACAAACAGACTGAGCAAAGATTTTTTCCTAAAAATTGACTCGGACTAAGGCAAAGTTCGTTTCTTTCACTTAGACTTAGTCGAAGTTCGCTCTATAGATCTCAGCCTTATACGTGCCTCATGTCTTATACGTACATGCCATGCTATGCAGAGGATAGTACAGGTGATGTCTGAAGTTATATACATAAATAACAATTATTAATTATAATACTATTAAAGGTTTGTCATTACCGTGGTCATATGAGTCATTACCATTACGACGGTAATGACATTTTTTTCGCGGAAATGCCCTTTGTCAATAAAAGTGGGTTTACTAATATAAAGATGCGCCTCTGCATATCCTCTAGGAGAAAACAATCGTAAATGTGTCTGTATGTAAAATAATATTAAAACGATACAAAACCTATATGTATGTTACGATACTGCGCGAAGAAAAATAGCTGCTAGCTTTAAATAATAATAATATAATATTAGCCCTGTAATATTACAGTCCCAGTGCTGGGCACGGACCTCCTTTACTAACGAGATTCCGTACTATTCCCAACTGAGCTATCGCTGCTTCTAGCTTTAAATAGCGCCTTAGAATAATAACTTTGTAAAATGTCTAAGCGACATAACTAATGACAAAAACTAGTCGCTATTTCCATCGCTACTTCACATAACCCTAACTGCGGCCTGAGCAGGAAAATTTCTGACAACCGTAAATGTATTTCAGCTCGATGCGCGTCTATGAAATTTGTATGAAATATTAACCAAACGTCATCAGTGCGCAGCGAACTCGAAAACATTTACATTAGTTTTTCGGGCTGCTGTTCTATAAACATGCACCTATAAAATAGTATGAAATATTTCGGTAAGTGCCTCGTTTAAGATAATTATCAAAGGTCGCAAATGTTTGAGGAATTTTGCTCCTTAATTAATTTAGCGAGTTGGAAGGGAAGTGTACCCTTTGGGATAGCATTCCTCTGACCCTTTATAATATAATACTATGTTTGCTTATTAGTGAGGTATTTTACCGAAGTGTAAATTAATCATTATTTGGCCTACGTAGAGTATCTCATTAGTAGAGGAGGCCCGTGCCCATCAGTGGGACAGTAATATTACAGGGCTAATCATCATCATTATCATCAGCCATAGGACGTCCACTGCTGAATATAGGCCTCCCCCAAATATTTCCAGATCAATATTAATAATATTATTTATTATTTTGTTTAACGATAAAGCAAAATTTTATAAACTATTTAAAACATTTTGTAGACTGTGTGAGTGAATATTTCGTGTATTATTATTAATATAATCATCATATTTACGAATTTAGGAAGAAATTATTTAAATAATGACTGCCTCGGTGGAGTGGTGGTATTTCGGTGCGACTACACGGTTCTGAGGTCTCGGGTTCGATCCCCGGGTCGGGCAAAGTGATATTGGATTTTTCCATATCAGCCCGGAGTTAGGAACTTGTGCCCGATATGGCGATAGGCTCGCCCCCTATCACATCTGGGACGGAACTAAGCTTGGCGAAATGTGGGTGTTCTAGTTCGCTAGTGCACCTTTATCTACCCCTTCGGGGATACAGGCGTGAGCTTATTGTTATGTTATGTTATTTTTTTTTTATAGCAGAAATTGGCAAACGAACAGATGGGTCACCTAATGGTAAGTGAGATATTATTTAAATAATGTTTCGAATACATGAAACAAGAAGATTTGCAATAAACAAAATTCTCAAATAAATAAATAAATACACTCAACAGTCACACACTTAGTCCTGACCCCACACTAGGTATAACCTGTATCGTGGGTGTCAGAGACTATGAGAGACTTTCGGTCTCACAACACCCAGACTTGAAACAAATATTTGTGGGCCACACAAACATTTGTCTCAATGCGGGAATCGAACCCGCGGCCTCTCGCTTCACAGCCGGCTATTCGCCCGCTGGGCCCGGAGGCTGTCAAAAACCAGACCTTACAATTTTCGAGTTTATCATTTGCATGCTAATAAAATATATTACAATGGAGGTCACGTACAATGCTTTATACTCGATTCTGAAAAAAATGGAATTCTTTATTTTCTTCAAATTTATTTCTAGAACAATACCGATGGTTCTCAAAAGAAAGATTTACTAAAAATTCTGTGCACAAAGAAAGTCACGTAAGCAATAAGAGCTCTGTATCTTAGTCTGAATTCTATAGACTGAGCTTCGACTAAGTCTGAGTCAAGAAACGAACGAGAAACGAACTTAGTGAGGATTTGGATTTTCAAATCAAACTGACTTAGGCCTAGCCATTTTTACAAAAATCAGACTGACAGACAGACAAATATTTTCTTGTAAAAAATACTCGAACTAAGTCAAAGTGTGATTTAAAAAGTTCAAATCTTCACCGAGTTCGTTTCTTTCACTCAGACTTAGTCAAAATTCGCTCTATAAATCTCAGCCTTAATATTTCAGAATTCTATGTATACTAGCTGTTTTTGTTAGGGTTTAGGAACCAAATGGAAATGTCTGTCTGGATGTCGTAACCTGTCTGTCTTTGTCAGTACAAACACGAAGTTACGTCGTTCTTTAATGTACCAACGTGAATGATGGTAGATAACTTCGGGCGAAGAATTTGGGAAGGTTTTCTTTCTGCTCACTGGCAAAATCACTATTGATGTAGTGGAGGCATATTTCAATAAAAGAAGAGATAAAAAGTTGGGTTACCTAATGGTAAGGGATCTCCGCCCGTAGACACTGAAATAATCATGGCTACGTGGAAGGGAATAGATAATGGGAAAAGGAGGGAACTTAGGCTACCAGAAATCTCACTTGCAACAGCAAGCTGGTGTTTTAGTTAAATTTTTCGTAAAACTGTTTTATTGAACCAGTCTAGTCAACTCGTGACGTGCAGTCCTTAGACAAAGTGACACTGACAATTTGAATAAAAATCATGACCATAGTCAAATTGCAGCGCCTGGCTTGTGTTTTAAATCGACATGGGGATGTTATTGCTACTAATGGTGATGAGAAATTTGATTAAAATATTTTTTTATGTTTTTTCGACCGACTTCCACAAAAGTAGGAGGTCCTCAATTCGTCTGTATTTTTTTATGTATGTTACTCGATATCTCCGCCAAATGTGAACCGAGTTTCAAAATTTTTTTTGTGTTCGATAGAGCTTATTTCAAGGGTGGTCCTATATAAATTTGGTCATAATTGGTATATTAGAAGTCGGTCAGTTAACTTTTTAAACTTGTGATTATTGTCTACCCTGATGGGAATACCGGCGCACTTCACTGGAGCCAGTCCATTTGTTTGTAGATGACTGTCTTCATGTCTTATAATATTATAGACATAGCACCAATTTATTTAGAAGTAGAGTGAAGGATTTATCACATTTCTATGCACCTAGTAATTGACATTTCACACGATGTTCTTTAGAGTTCTATTAAATTTTCTGGCTAAGGGTTTGTTGATAAGATCTACGTCAACACAGACTTAGTTCGCTACATTGTTAGTCTTGTTAGGTTTATATTTATTAAATTCGATGTTTATCTCTGCGATTGAATATTTATGAACAATGATAACATTCTTAGGTAGAATTTAATGTAACTAACACACACCCACTCACGCCTCTTACCCCCGAAGGGTTAGGCATAGCCGCATATTATATAGTGCACCCACTTTTCACCAATGCCATGACATCATAGATTATTTTTATAGCAGAGCCAAACGAGCAAACAGGTTACCTGATGGTAAGTAATATCCACCGCCCATAGACACATAAGACACAAAAACCGCGTTACCAACCTAAAATGAGGGAAATAAGGATTGGGAAAAGGAAGGGGGGAATTGAGCCACAGTAAGGCGAGTGAGTCAAAATGATAATATCGGCTACAATGGATACTGGACATATTTTGCTTCTTTTGTTTTGTCCTTGTTCCTAATGAAAAGCCAAAATAATAGATTTGTATTATATTCTTTAAAAAAACAAATTTAAGTTAATCTAGTAAATGTTTTAGAACTACTTGTTTATTAATTAATGGTTTTAATTACTGTGCTATGAATTTATGTCACTTATTTTTAATTTTTATGTGTAAACTACAAAACGATATGGCAGCATTGCATGAAAATATTAGCATGCAAATAGCGAGCATTTTTTTAATTTTAAACTAATACACCCAACAGTCACACACATAGTCCTGATCCCACACTAGGTACAACCTGTATCAGAATCTACGAGACTCTCGGTCTCACAACACCCAGACCCGAAACAAATATCTGTGGGCCACACAGACATTTGTCTCGGTGTGGGAATCAAACTCACGACCTCACGTTTCACAGCCGGCTACTCGCCTGCTGCACCACGGAGGCTGTGCTAACAAGTGTTTTGCGGAAAGAATGCAGCTTGTTTTTAACGACCAGCTGCTTGACGTCAACCCCGTCTGAAGAATCTAGTCCCGCTAATCGTAGAGAAAAGCACCTGGGAAGTGAGCTCAGGACCTCCCAGTTCACAGGCTATATACGCTGCCATAAGAGCAAGGAGGCGACCGATATTTCATTGATCCAATCAGTCACAAGAGTAAATAACGTCTGAAACGGGTCTAGTAATTAAGATCTTTGATCAACTTCCGAAGTACAAATTAGGTCGTAATCTAGAAGAAATATCCACATACATAACATAACATAAGCTCACGCCTGTATCCCCGAAGGGGTAGGCAGAGGCGCACTAGCGAACTAGTACACCCACATTTCGCCGAGCTTAGTTCCGTCCCAGATGTGATAGGGGGCGAGCCTATCGCCATATCGGGCACAAATTCCAGACTCCGGGCTGATATGGAAAAATCCAATATCACTTTGCCCGACCCGGGGATCGAACCCGAGACCTCAGAACCGTAGTCGTACCGTAATACCACCACGCCACCGAGGCACTTCACCGAGAAGAAATATCCATCTATTTATAAGTTACATGTTATAAACTTCTGGATGATTTAGTAATGCGAAGACTCAGGCTGAGATCTTTAGAGCTAATTTCGACTAAGTCTAAATCAAAGAAACGAACTCAGTGAGACTAAGGCTGAGATCTACATATAGAGCGAACTTCGACTAAGTCTGAGTCAACGAAACGAACTCAGTGAGACTAAGGCTGAGATGTACATATAGAGCGAACTTCGACTAAGTCTGAGTCAACGAAACGAACTCAGTGAGACTAAGGCTGAGATCTACATATAGAGCGAACTTCGACTAAGTCTGAGTCAACGAAACGAACTCAGTGAGACTAAGGCTGAGATGTACATATAGAGCGAACTTCGACTAAGTCTGAGTCAACGAAACGAACTCAGTGAGACTAAGGCTGAGATGTACATATAGAGCGAACTTCGACTAAGTCTGAGTCAACGAAACGAACTCAGTGAGACTAAGGCTGAGATCTACATATAGAGCGAACTTCGACTAAGTCTGAGTCAACGAAACGAACTCAGTGAGACTAAGGCTGAGATGTACATATAGAGCGAACTTCGACTAAGTCTGAGTCAACGAAACGAACTCAGTGAGACTAAGGCTGAGATGTACATATAGAGCGAACTTCGACTAAGTCTGAGTCAACGAAACGAACTCAGTGAGACTAAGGCTGAGATGTACATATAGAGCGAACTTCGACTAAGTCCGAGTCAACGAAACGAACTCAGTGAGACTAAGGCTGAGATGTACATATAGAGCGAACTTCGACTAAGTCTGAGTCAACGAAACGAACTCAGTGAGACTAAGGCTGAGATACATATAGAGCGAACTTTGACTGAGTCTGAGTCAACGAAACGAACTCGGTGAGAGTTTGGATTATATAAATGGAACTTTGACTTAGTCTGAGTCAACGAAACGAACTCAGTGAGACTAAGGCTGAGATCTACATATAGAGCGAACTTTGACTGAGTCTGAGTCAACGAAACGAACTCGGTGAGAGTTTGGATTATATAAATGGAACTTTGACTTAGTCTGAGTCAACGAAACGAACTCAGTGAGACTAAGGCTGAGATCTACATATAGAGCGAACTTTGACTGAGTCTGAGTCAACGAAACGAACTCGGTGAGAGTTTGGATTATATAAATGGAACTTTGACTTAGTCTGAGTCAACGAAACGAACTCAGTGAGACTAAGGCTGAGATCTACATATAGAGCGAACTTTGACTGAGTCTGAGTCAACGAAACGAACTCGGTGAGAGTTTGGATTATATAAATGGAACTTTGACTTAGTCTGAGTCAACGAAACGAACTCAGTGAGACTAAGGCTGAGATCTACATATAGAGCGAACTTTGACTGAGTCTGAGTCAACGAAACGAACTCGGTGAGAGTTTGGATTATATAAATGGAACTTTGACTTAGTCTGAGTCAACGAAACGAACTCAGTGAGACTAAGGCTGAGATCTACATATAGAGCGAACTTCGACTAAGTCTGAGTCAACGAAACGAACTCAGTGAGACTAAGGCTGAGATACATATAGAGCGAACTTTGACTGAGTCTGAGTCAACGAAACGAACTCGGTGAGAGTTTGGATTATATAAATGGAACTTTGACTTAGTCCGAGTCATTTTTACAAGAAAATCTTTGCTTAGTCTGTTTGTCAGTCTGTTTTACTTGTAAAACATGGCTCGGACTAAGTCGAAGTTTGATTTAAACATTCTAAATCCTGACTGAGTTCGTTTCTTTGACTCAGACTTAATCCAAGTTCGTTCTATAAATTTCAGCCTCACAGACAGACTAAGCAATGATTTTCTTGCAAAAAATGACTCGGACTAAGTCAAAGTTCGATTAAAAAATTCCAAATCCTTACTGATTTCGTTTCTTTGACTCAGACTTTGTCGAAGTTCGCTCTACAGTACACCGCCTCAACATTCAATGAACGGAATTTATACCGTGTTCCTACAATGATAGTAATTAGTCTGTAAATAACCTCGTTATGATTGCCTTGGTGGCGTGGTTGTATTTCAGTACGACTACCGTTCTGAGGTCTCGGGTTCGATCCCCGGGTCGGGCAGTGATATTGGATTTTTCCATATAAGCCCAGAGTCTGGAATTTGTACCCGCTACGGCGATAGGCTCGCCCCCTATCACATCTGTGACGGAAGTAAGCTCAACGAAGTTTGGGTGTTCTAGTTCGCTTGTGCCTACCTCTTCGGGTCACTGGCATGAATCTTTGCATGTTATATATATGTAAAAAAACAAGATTTTGTGTTCGATTGGGCATATGCCTAAACCGAAAGTCTTTCATAGTCTCTGACACCCACGATACAGGTTATACCTAGTGTGGGGTCAGGACTAGGTGTGTGACTGTTGGGTGTATTTATTTACTAGATTTATGCTACAGTATCGCTCGTAATTCGGTCCTTAATATACACAATCATGTCATTTGAGACGTATCCCGTAGATCCAAGACAATATTTGCAGGTCAAGCAAACATTTACTTGGGTTCCAAAAACACTCTCTGCTTCATCAGCTGGAGGTCAACGTACTGTTAAAATAAATGTGGGTGTTAATGTATTGCTTCTCTGTTTATTTAATTAATTTAATTAAAAAATTGTACACGATGTTAGAAATCCAAGTTATATGTATTTTGTGTCCTTAACCCACCATACTGTGGGGTCAGTGCAACACATTTTTCAAGCACGTTGCAGAAAATTCGGCTTAGTTTTCAAAGAGAGAGATGGAAAAATCTGGGTGACATTGGGCCGAGTCCCTAACACTGTATCTCTATATATACATTATACACCCTACAACGGCAATACCGACTAAAAACCCGCGGTAACTCTCTCAACCTGCCTCTGCCCTACACCACCGTGGAACACATTTTTCAAGCATGTTGCAGAAAATACTCGTCTATAAATTTTTACGACCAGCAGCCCGAGCAGGAAAATTTCTGACAACCGTAAATGTATTCGTGCTCGATGCGCGTCTATGAAATTTGTATGAAATATTAATCAAATGTCATCAGTTCGCAGCGAGTTTACATTTACATTAGTTTTTCGTGCTCGGGCTACAGCTATCTGACGTCAACCCACTCTGTAAATACCTTATATCAACAAAGTTACATCGAAAATGTATTACAATGTTTCTGTATCTAATAAGCTCCTTTGAGACGAATTAATCAGGACCAATTAGGAACTTGTTAATTGGTATTTACAGAGGCGTCATGGAAAGGTCCAACTTCCACGGGCAGATAAAATGGATGATATTAGATCATATTTTACCGATTAGTTAACCAATTAGTGTAATTTAGTTTAATACTCTATTTATATTATAATTTATCTGACGTGAAAAAGTATGATTTGGCGCTGGCTAGCACCGGTACAGTCAGCGGCATCGGCAGCGGCACTGACTCTAAAAAGACCTCTACTGTATTATCGTTCATGTAGGAAATTATTGTTAATAACTTTTCAGTGTAATGGACAACAGAAGTGGCATTAAAAATTTTGTGAACCATTGCCCACAAATATTTGTTTCGGGTCTGGGTGTTGTGAGACGAAAGTCTCTCGTTCCTGATACCCACGACACATGACTCGCATCTTAGTGTGGGGTCAGGACTATGTGTGTGAGTGTTGGGTGTTATTATTATTTGGATCATCATACTTATCTAGTACAGTCATTTTGCCATCAGAATAAGAAAATAAGCAAAATAGACTCCCGTTTTATATAACATTTCAAGTAATCTTATTTTATTTGCATCCTTCACTTCGTGTCACAGCAAAGTTTAAAGGTCGCGAATAAAGTACGAACAAAGTGTTTCACATCGTAACCCTAAGAAATGAACTAAAACGAAGTTACATTCGAAGATTCCAGACAGAAAATATTCCTATCTAATAAAAAAGTAAAAACAATTTGCTCGTACCATCAAACACGAGTAAGTCAATTAACCGAAATTCCAGACACGACTTTACAAAACAGTGTCGGCTTATTAGGCTAGTGGTTAGCAAAAAATGGCACAGTGTCCGTAAATGGTAATCGATGAGTCGCCTTAACTTTAGGCTGTATTTCCACCAGAGTTGCGCGAGGTAGCAAAGACGGTGCGCAAAAAAAAAACATCAATACGATTGAACTAAAACAATTTTTACGGATTCTATCACGATTAGGTTTTAATTTATATATATATATTTTTTTTTATATTTTTGTTTTTTATTTATTTTACGTCGGGAATAGTAATTAAAACCTAATCGTGATAGAATCCGTAAAAATAGTTTTATTTCAATGTATAATATTCGCATAAACTTAAGAAATCAGTACGATTGCTTTAGTTTAGTAGCATTGCGTACCGTAGCTTTGGTGATAAAGAGCAAGCGAAGCTAAGTATTTCTTCATACAAATAAGCCAGAGATATGTGCAACAAGGGATGTATGTTCACACCAACCGAATGATGGCGAACGAAGGGTTTCGGCGGTGGAAATCGAACACGGCCGAACTGGACCGAACGCCTTCGTTCCTTCGTTTGCTTTCAGTAAATCGCCAACATCGCTTCGTTCGCCTTCGTTCGGTTGGAGTCAAAGACTGTATGTATTACTAGACAGGCTGATCGCTACATACAATTTGAGCACTAAGTTTCCGTCAATTGACCGCGACTCACTATAGAGATCTGCTTTTTTCCTTAGTCATCAAACACTCGCCGTTTATGACACAAGTTTACTTCTCAGCTTCTTGTCTAGTAGTATATCCCACGCATTTTCGCATCTTTTACCTCCGTTTCAAAGCTTCGCAACGTACATATCTTCGCGCCGCGCCACGCCGCCTCGCTAGCTCTCAGACTACTGGAATCGCAGCATCATAGGCGACGAGCCTAACGATGTTTCTGTGCCCATCCGACCTTATATGGGTGAAACTAGCTCAAAAACTCGTATCGAAAGTTTTAACGAGTATGTGATGGTGTTAGAACGATCACAGTATAAAGGTCGGGAAGTAGATTTTGTTAGTAATTGTTTATTTTTATTAAGGACGCCGTGGATTGTGCGGTATAGTGGAATAAATTTTGCGTTGTTTTAAATGCCTATCATGACTGAAACAATTCAATTCTTGCAAAGTAAGATAATAATAATATTTAGTAATAATATTAGCCCTGTAATATTACTGTCTCACTGCTGGGCACGGGCCTACTCTACTAATGAGAAGGTTATGCCTTAGTCTACCACGCTGGCCTACTGCGGGTTGGTAGACTTCACATATCTTCGAAATTCCTGTGAAGAAATTCTCGGGTACGCAGGTTTCCTCACGATGTTTTCCTTCACCGTTATGGCAAGCGATATTTCACAATGAAAATACACTTAACATAGAAAAGTCAGAGGTGTATGCTCCATTTTGGGGTTGGTCTCGTTACCCCGACACTTGTCTCGGCAGTCCGTACCATTTCCAACTGAGCTATCGCTAAAAAGTAAGATACATGACCATAAAAACTTTTATTGAATCTATCATTTATGACATTATTAAACTAGAGCAAAAACGTTATCAATAATTTTCTACCAACTTTAACTTCTGTAATAACATTACGTCATTAAGTAATCTAGACCTCTTAAGGAAATCTTACTTCCGAGGAAAAGTATCTAGGTTAAAGTAGGTTAAACGACACTAGGTGAAGATAAGCTTGCTATTCCGAACGTGGGATAAACTAGCGTAGCTTCGAGAACCAATTTTATAAAAACATTTTTTGACAATAATTTTTCTACACGCAAATATTAAAATGGAGCAGCTTTAACGGACTATTCTTTATAACCATCGAGATAATAATATTATTTACCTAGATGCACAGTTGACGCTCGAAAAATAGGACCACAAAGGAGTGCTTAAGTACTCCTTTTACCAACAGTCGGATGCCGCGTCGATAGAATTCTAAATTTCAAAATTCTAATTTAAGAACGCTTGCCCATTTCGTTTAAAAAGGGACTTTATAACACGTACATTTTGTATGTTATATTTGTGTTGATTTAATTAGAACTTGTGTTATTTTTCTTTGTTTCATTCCTGAGACCACTTTTTAGGAGATAGTATTGATATACCCTAGATGATATATCAATATAGATATATCAATATGATTATTGATACGAGTATTTATAACGGTCTCATAAAAACCGACGTGAAGTGACAGCTTGCTGTTGTGTTTCGCACAAACTGTCCCCTGTCTGTGCCCTGGCATTGCTGATATCCATGGACGATAGTAACTTACCACCAGGAGGGCCATCCGTGGCCCTATCAATAATAACCAAAATGTCGAGCTCGCTGCGCACTGATGACGTTTGGTTAAAATTTCATACAAATGTCATAAACGCACATCGAGCTCAATTCGAATTTGATTGTCAAAATTATTCCTGTTCGGTCCCCTGCTCGTCTGCTTTTCAAGTCTTCCTTTCTACTTGCCCTTATCCCACAATATCCCTTATCTTATTATTATTTCTTATGTCGGGTATTTCAAGTATGTTGCAGGAAAGATTTGGCTTTGTTTTTACAACCGGCTGCCTGCCTGAACAACCCTCTCTGGGGATCCACAGTCCCGGATAAATTGAATTAGAAAATTCGGTTTGCCCGACCTGAGAATCGAACCCACGGGCTCTCGGTCTACAGCTCATACATGCTGCTATTAGACCAAGGAGGCGACAAAATGCCTTTTCAAGTAAAAAAAGAACACTTTCTAATTTTGTAAGTAAATATTGGTCGTAATATTTTTATGCTCATGCAGTGTCAACAGATACAATCTCAAATTTAGCACCAGTTGCAATGAATTTATATTGGTAGACAAACAATCACGCAGTAAAATAAAAATCAACTAAAAATATATATTGGATTTTATTTTATTACCTTCGCATAATAAAAACCCATAAAACCACCGAGGATTTATAGCAGTATAGAAAACAAGTGTCAAATGACACAATGACCAGTGTCATTGGTTCACCTTTCAATTTTATTACTTGTCTTGCCACTGCACTGTGGGCTTAGTGCCATCGATATATTATATACCTAGATGCACAGTTGACGCTCGGAAAATGGGACAGCAAAGAAGTGCTTAAGCACTACTTTTGCATACAGTCGAACGCCAATAGAATTCTAAATTTCAAAATTCAAATTTAAAAACGCTTGCTCATTTTGTTTAAAAAGCTACTTTATGACACTGGCATAGGGTTATAATTGTGTTGATTTAATTAGAACTTGTGATTTTTTCCTTTGTTTTATTACTGAGACCACTTTTTATGACGATATTTGCAAAGAACTGTGCATCTAGGATATATTAAACCGATGCTTGATGCAATAAACGTTTTGAAGTCGAAAAGATTCGACTTTCGTTTCTACGACCAGCTACCTGTCCGAATTCAACATCTGTTTCCCGACTTGGGATTTGAACCTTTAATTTCTCACAGCCCATTTACGCTCCCACAAAGCCAAGGAGTCAACGCTGTTTTATAATAAACTTCAATCAAAATAACCAGGGATTGAAATATTAATTTGAAATGTATTATAACATTGTTATAGGTAAGCATCAATATATTATACCCTAGATGCACAGTTCTTTGCAAATATCCTCCTAAAAAATGGTCTCAGAAATAAAACATAGAAAACGATCATAAGTTGTAATTAAATCAACACAAATATAACCCTAAGCACGTGTTATAAAGTATCTTTTTAAACGAAATGAGCAAGCGTTCTTTAATATGAATTTTGAAATTTAGAATTCTATCGACGTCCGACTGTAGGCAAAACGAGTGCTTAAGCACTTCTTTGCTGTCCCATTTTCCGAGAGTAAACTGTGCATCTAGGTAAATAATATATCGATGTAGGTAAGTATAAAGGTTCGATCATCGACATTTGTATTACTTTCCAAATATCATTGGGTTTGTACCGATTCAGTGGCTAGCCATTGAACCACGACGTGGATTCGGACGAACACCCACACACAGCAATTTATTATTATGATATTTATTGGAAATTTAATAGAACAATTCATAGACTTTATGCGTGGGATGGGTTTAAAGGTGTGATGTCCCAGAATTTTACTCAATTAGGCCTTTATTCATTATAACCATATGGATGGGTTAGGCGGTCATATCACGTCAACTTAAAGCAATTCGTATGGAATAATCAATTCAATTCAAAATTCAGTCTATTCAATTCTCTTTAAGTACATATTTGATTAATGTCATGAAATGTGTTACATACTCGATTTTAAAAGCTTTTCGACTATTTTTTGTGTTACAAATACAATTTACAGTAGGTACTAAGGCCTCAATATACTCTTTACAAAACTCAGACCTCAGGAGAATTCTAACTATGAACATAAGTGTGTGGCTTATTTCTTATGACCATTTTGTAATGTCTATATTGCAGTTAGTGAATAATTGGACATAATGAGGCTTAAACCTTCATTATTTTTTTAAATGTAACCGTCATATACATAGTATATCAGCAGGTCGATTCTCTAAGAATGGCCACATCGTTGAGATCGACGGAGCGTTTAACGTTGTTGGGTCTTAGAGAATACCATTTTCCATACATTTATGTCAAACGCCTCGCTCGAGAGAGCTAGTTCGCATAAGCGCCGTCATAACGCATAGCGCTAGTGCGTGCGCTTTGTACCATGCCGAATACAAAAATGAAAATATCGTTGCCGCAACGTTGTTTTCACAAATAAAACCTTAGAGAATCGACCCGCTGAAACTTCGAGTGACTTACGGCCTCACAACATCCTGACCAATAATAATTATCTATGGTTCACACAAATATATGTCTTTTTGCGGGAATCAAACCCACAGCTTCTCATTACCACAGCTGCTTGTTCGCTGTGATGCGGAGACAGTTGATATAACACGTTATGCTTCAGAGTGAAGAGTGCAATGTTTTGCTGTGTAGATCTTTATAAATTATGGCTAATTTAATTTAATTTTACTACCGATAGTATTCTCTCAGAATTAATAAAGACAGCGTCCGTCGCTACTCGCCCGCTGCTAAACTATAGCCTGCGGGTTCGATTCCCGCACTGAGACAAATGTTTGTATGATCCGCAGATATTTGTTTCGGAAATGGGTGTTGTGAGATCGAAAGTATTTGATACCCACGATACAGGTTGTACCTAGTGTGAGGTCTAAACTATATGTGTGTCTGTTGGGTGTATTTGTTATTACTATTTAATAACCTCCTCTTTTTCAAAGCCGGTTAAAAATTTCGCCACGAATCACAGATGTTCGCATGACACTCAAATGACAAAGTAATAGTTCCGTCTCACACAAAGAAAACTGAAAGCGCCATTTTTCTCTACAGCTGTCCTTTGATCTTGCGTTAGCAAAATGGTTTTTCATGTGACTTTTATATTGTTTTTAGAAATAAAATTGCATGATGTATGTCCGGGTTATATTGTTACATTAGTTTTGTTTATCTGGAAAGATGAAGTAGAAAAGGACTGACGCGAGCTCTCAGCGACCCAGTGGCAAGAGATTTCGCGGGATAGGGAGAAGTGGCGTCTTTTAGTGTCGGAGGCCAGGACTCATTTTGGGTCGTTGCGCCAGTTAGATAGATAGATAGTTTTGTTTATAGATAAAATTCTATAAAATCTAAGGTAGATGCATTGTTATGAAATTGTTAAATTGTGGTAAAACATTGCTCATGGTGTAGGATATCATATCAGTCGCCTCCTTGGTCTAGTGGCAGTATGTATGGGTTGTAGACCGGGAGGTCTTGGGTTCGATTCTCAGGTCGGGCAAATCAAAATTTCTTATTTAATTTCCCCGAGACGAGATATCTCAGATGTACCCTAGTCAGGCAGGCGGCCGGTCGTAAAAACTAAGCCCAAACCTTTTTGCAACATGCTTGAAGAAGTGTGTTGCGCCGATCCCACATTAAGGCGGGATAAGGGCAGATAGAAAGAAAGTTATCATTTAATTATGCATTTAATCATGCACATAGCATTTCGCTCTCGCATTCTATTCGCCGACTTCCCATTCGAGTGGGATAAGGGCAGGTGAAAAAACAATTACGTAAATAAAAATCTACTGAAAGTACAATATCTTTATGAAAAAAAATGCAATTAATATTGGAATAAAACTATTTTTACGGATTCTATCACGATTTGGTTTAAATTGTTATGTCCGACGTTTCCTGCACCTCCGTCTGCAGTCCGACCCGTGACAACGAAGGCTGCAGCTTTCGAAACGTCGGGCATAAAAATTAAAACCAAATCGTGATAGAATCCGTAAAAATAGTTTTATTCCAATGAATAACATTCGCGTAAACCTAAGAAATCATTATCCAATTATTATGTCATTATTTGTGAATCTGTACAAAAGTTGTTTCATAATAAAACATGCACAAATAACAAGGAAAAAGAAATTATTGGAAAGCCTCGCGAAAATAAATTAACTTACACCGAAGGACTTTATCTTGGCGTATTTTTCATCGGCTTTTCTTCCTTAATCGGGTCGTTTTGTTATGTTAATTTGGATGAATCATTTATTCCAATAAAGATGTTTCTTTATAAAATGATCATTAACGAAGCCTTGCAAAACTTGTCGCCTTGGGGCATCCCGATCCTAGTTTTTTTTATACCAGAGACCCGTAAACGAGCAAGCAGGTGACCTAGGGCCTTACTTCAAACAGCATTTTTAGCTGAGCAAATGGTTACGAATAACCTGTCACTTTTTTCCTTGCGTTACATTGTTTAAAAATGAAAGGGACAACCTACAGTATAAAGATAAGCAGCGCTCAAATATTTTTATAAGTAAGGGGCCTAATGTTACAAAACCGTTCATAGGTATCTACAATATCAAAAGAATGACAAGCGTTGTCTGGCGACCGATAGATGGCGGGATAACGATCGCTGTATGATGGCGTAGATAAATGTCACAGGCTGATGATGGGCAGCAGCATCATTAGCGCGAGAATCTACGCCCTGCGCTCACCAACCCGCCTGCCAAGCGTGGCGAGTAATCGCAAAAAATATCATATAAGGTCGCAGGAAGTCGCTGGATGTAGGCCGCTTGCAACTGCAGGTCGATTCTCTAAGATTTCATTTGTGAAAACATCGTTGCGGCAACGATGTTGTTATTTTTGTATTCGACAAGGTACAAAGCGCTATGCGTGATGACGGCGCTAATGCGAACTAGCTCTCCCGAGCGAGGCGTTTGACATAAATGTATGGAAAATGGTATTCTCGAAGACCTAACAACGTTGAACGCTCCGTCGATCTCAACGATGTGCATTGCGCGAGCTCGTCGTCGATCGCAACGTTGTGGCGTTTCTTAGAGAATCGACCTGCTGGAGGCCTATGTCTAGCAGTGGACGTCCTGTGGCTGATGATGACATGCGTTGCTAACCTTTAAAATATTATGTCTACAGGATTAATGAGCTGGTTCGACCGGTTCGATACCACTGTCTCCTAGAAAATCAACGAGAAGGGGCAGTTACTGACGCGTTTCGTACGGTGTAACATATTCACTTTTCGATGATCAAATAAGCTCAGTAAATCACGATCAGTAAATCGGCTGGTTGTATCTCTGCCTACACCTTCAGGCGATAATAGGCGTGTTTCTATAAATACTATTAGAACGTTTCAAAATTGTATACGTTGACAGGTATAAAACATGTTGTGACTTGAGTCCTTACAAATACCGACATACCGCAATTTGTAATATTAATAATATGAAATTCGATACAAAATATCAAACGGTGAATGTTTCAATTTGACCGCTAACTAGCTTTGAATAAATTGAACATGACACCTTGCGTCTGCGCCTGCGCAATCTCATGTACGAAACGGGCATTAAAGATATTTGCCGCGATAAATGAGTAATAACATTTTAAAAGATATAATTATTCCTACGTAGTTGCGTACTCTCAGAGACGTTTTAGTAAAACCTAGTAATAAAGGGAGAGCATAAACCTTATGTCATATCGGTTTATTTCGTATTCATATTTCATATTTTTCATACATATTAATTATAAAGATAGATACGATTATAAAAACCACTCAGGCTGTATTTGTTTCAATTGGAATAAAGTTTTAAAATTTAGTTCTTTAATAAAATATTTGTTTATAGAACAAAATTTTAAAACAAACAAAAATAAAACAACAAAAGTTTAATTGAAATACTGCACTATAACACGGCTAATGAGAAATGCCAATTGAATTCCGCCTACTTTCCCCTCTGCAACTTCTTTAATCATTACAAAGGAACGTCAAATATGCGAATGTAGGCGCAATTTGCAAAACTACTTTTTGTTGTAAATATTTGCAGTGGAACTAGTTTGATTTAGTAGTTTAAGAGGCAATTAATGCCTTAAAGTCAAGCTTAGCTTTTTTAATTGAGATAGAATAAAATGTAAGCCGAGAAAATTACGCAGGCTTATGAAGACGTAAAAATCGTGTCAGATAGTGGTGACACGTTATTGAGAAATAATGTTTCCTTTTTTATTTAATGTCTTGTATAATTTGAATTAATTAGATACTCATTTGTATGTTAAGACGTCCAAATAACATAATAATATTATTAACATATAAATAATTGCCGAAAAGGGAAACTTTTAGCCGGCGACAGTTATCCAACGAAATGTTTGAGATACGAATACAAAAGCATATAAAAGGATAATTTCATTCGAAATATCCGAAGAATAATATCTACTAAGATAATTGCTCGTAAACTAAATACGAATAAAATAGAATTATCAATAGCGTTTAGAGATACCGTTAAGGCAACCTCGCCATACATCAATTATACTGTCGGTCCATTCACAAACTAATTGGAATCATTTCATCGTTGCAAAACGTTCTGTTTACCTTTCACACATCTAGGCTTATAATCTTTGACGCAATTATAACCCGACCGTTTCGGAATGGCATGTCACTCGGTTAGTTGACGTCCACAGTAAAATCAACTTAAATTTACAGCATTATCTATGATTGCTTGCGGGGCGCGCCTACCCGGCTCTATTGCAAAATTGCGTTTTACTAGGCCCGCTTAATTAAAGTCATTATGAGATAAAGTGTTATTGATGCCGATTGGAAGTTTTGTCAGATGAAAAATTACTCGTTGGCATTGTTCGTTAGACAATATGATAAGTGATTTATTGAGCTTATATTTCATACAACGCACCCAGAAATGATTTTTATCGGAAATTTAAACTAAAAGGAGTTGAATATACGTTTAGTAAACTTATAAGAAAACGTTAAAACAATGAATAATGTGTATATATTCAATTATATGTATGATTTCTTAAAGCAAATATCCCATAGTTAATAATTTAAAAAATAGTAAGAGACATCCATCAATATAATGTACCCTAGATGCACAGTTCTTTGAAAATATCCTCCTAAAAAGTGGTCTCAGGAATAAAACAAAGAAAAATATCGTAAGTTCTAATTAAATCAACAAAAATATAACCCTATGCATGTGTTATAAAGTAGCTTTTTAAACGAAATGATCAAGCGTTCTTAAATTTGAAGTTTGAAATTTAGAATTCTATCGGCGTCCGACTGCAGGCAAAAGAAGTGCTTAAGCACTTCTTTGCTGTCCCATTTTCCGACCGTCAACTGTGCATCTAGGTAAATAATATATCGATGGAGACATCACTTATCTTTCAAAAAGAAAAGGTAACATCACTAACGTCATAAACATTTCAACATAAAAATAAGTACAAATCAAGAATCGTTTCAAATATTGATTTGATATTTCCGAAGTCTCGATACAAAGGAAATATAATTAGGGGAAAGCAGGTAGCATTCGTACAGCGGGAGCATTCGTACAGTAGTCATATCTTTTAAACTAAACACGTCGAAGCGTTTGTATTTTTGTCCATAAGTCCTGCTCATACGCATAGCCTTACCGCGGGGAGGCAGGGCAATGCGGCTGCTGCTTTTGCCGAAACGAGCCATTAGGTGTTTTCGCTCGGTGTAAGTAATTTTTGGACTTACATTTAAATGTCGTTGTAAGAGCGAGCTTTGCCCCGAACATTTAATATATTTTATTATTGTATGTGCACAATGTCTTATTTTACAATATAAACATCAAATTTGGATTATTTATAATGGGTATTTTTGTTTTAAATTAATTTATTGATTTTATGTGTTGAGGTGCATTCGTACAGTTATAAGTGGGGTACATTCGTACTGTACGAATGTACCCCGCGTGTGTTTATGTAGACTATATACATCATCTTCAGCCCTGTATTATATACTGTCCCACTGCTGGGTACGGACCTACTCTACTAATAAGAGGGGTCAGGTCTTAGTCCACTACCTGACTGCCTCCGTGGCGTGGTGGTACTTCGGTACGACTACGGTTCTGAGGTCTCGGGTTCGATCCCCGGGTCGGGCAAAGTGATATTGGATTTTTCCATATCAGCCCGGAGTCTGGAATTTTTGCCCGATATGGCGATAGGCTCGCCCCCTATCACATCTGGGACGGAACTAGGCTCGGCGATATGGTAAAAAATGGGTAACGATAACGGATAATGGGTACGTTTCCTAAGTTATCGCCGCTAGACTATATACAAAGCATATTATCAATTTGTTATGCTTTAGCATAATATAGGTACAAACATTATATTAGATAGCTTACTATAAACTGCTTTAACAACAAGAACTGCTAATATCTATAGCTTCGACAAAGATCTTTGTTCAATATTCAACAGTAGATAGACCTCGTAAAGATTTCGATTTGTTAGCCTTAATATTCTTTTTATAGTGTTGATTGGTTTCATTAGGAACATAAGAAGATTTTATGAAAAATGTTAAACTTTTACAATGAATAATTTGCTAAATAACAGTATTTGTCGGAGGGCCAACGCTTACGTTGTTTTTTAAAAACGGTGACGTCAGCATGGCTGACGCCACTTTTGACAATAAGATGATTACTCATCTCATTTATCAATAGTGAACACTGAAATTCACTAATTCCCTTTATTAACAGTGCTCAAGAGCACCGTCTAGTCAGGGATGTGGACAGTCCGAGTGCCGGAGCACGACTGTGTCGAATTTGCTCTGAACACTCCTTTTATAGGGTGCAATATTTGCAACTACCTACTCGATACCGAATATCGAATGTTAAAGAAATAATTATAACGATTATTTTAACTTTTTAGAATCTTTTAACGATTCAGCAGTTTAACAATTGTAAAATGAATTAATAACGTGAAATAACAACGGCTTTTTAAATAAGCCTGCGATTTTGCGCCGATACGGCCATTCTGATAGGCGGTGCGTGCTCTGCACCAGCCTTGTAATTTGTTGTGAATACTCGTAGATCAAAAATTTTTTTTTTTTCTTTTTCTTTTTCTTTCTTTCTTTTCATTTGAAATAGCACGTGCTCTTATTGAAAGCTCATGGTTGTACGCCGATACGGTCATTTTGAAAGGCCTCGTTTATTATTGCGAATTTAAGATTCCGATTTTTTTTTTGAATCTACCACCGGATCCAAACGCGGCCCTGCCTGAGAAGACCCGGCGAAACAAACTCAGCGGGCAAAATTACCTAGCTCACAAAACAATTTCCCGAATCGACCACTCTGGATTTTTCAAATTGACCACTTATGATTTTTCAAGTTGATCACTGATGTTGACATTTAGACTTCAAAAATGACTGCAACAGTGTCACTTACACCGTCTCGATCAATCCTGACCATAAATCAGGTAGTTTCTTGTCTTTGCATTGAATTCTGAGATGAAATTGCACACAAATCAAAATGCGGGTATTTAGACGCACCGCGTGCCCTAGTTTATATGGTTTTCAGAGGAGGTATCCGACCAGCCTTGCCAGACCATATTATAAACATTTGTACAAATGTTCCCACATAATGCACAATCAGAAGTTTAGTGCAAATGCTCCACGCATCTATGCACTTTTCTTACGGGGATGAAATGCTGTGGTGCTGAGCGGTCTTTTATGCCGTGGTCCACAGGGGTTCTAAAGGAACGGGAAGGGTCGATGCTGTGGCGCTGAGCGGTCCTGTACGCCGTGGTCCACAGAGGCTCTGAAAAGGTTTTTTTTTTTTTTTTTAGCTGTGGTTCTGAGCGGTCCTGTACGCCGTGGTCCACAGTTTTTATTTTTGTTTTTGCAAATGCTCCACGCATTTATGCAGTTTTTTTTTTTTTTTTTTATTGTTAAGGATGATGCTGTGGTTCTGAGCGGTCCTTTACGCCGTGGTCCACAGGGGCTCTAAAGGAACTGGGAAGGACGATGCTGTGGCCTGGGCCTTTATTATTGACCATGGTCCACAAAGGCTCTGAAAAACTAGTTCGAAAGTATCGATCGAACTGAAAGTATCTCGGATTGAAAGTATCAGTCGGATTGAAAAATCAGTCGGACTGAAAAATCAGTCGGACTGAAAGTATCAGACGGATTGAAATATCAGTCGGACTGAAAGTATCCGTGGGATTGAAAGCATCCGTTGGATTGAAAGTATCCATCGGATTGAAAGTATCAATTATCAGGGCAGAAAGGCTCAAGTTAAATAAGTGGGATAGTGATCCCACTTCTGATGTCGGAGGGCCAACGCTTACGTTGTTTTTTAAAAACGGTGACGTCAGCATGGCTGACGCCACTTTTGACAATAAGATGATTACTCATCTCATTTATCAATAGTGAACACTGAAATTCACTAATTCCCTTTATTAACAGTGCTCAAGAGCACCGTCTAGTCAGGGATGTGGACAGTCCGAGTGCCGGAGCACGACTGTGTCGAATTTGCTCTGAACACTCCTTTTATAGGGTGCAATATTTGCAACTACCTACTCGATACCGAATATCGAATGTTAAAGAAATAATTATAACGATTATTTTAACTTTTTAGAATCTTTTAACGATTCAGCAGTTTAACAATTGTAAAATGAATTAATAACGTGAAATAACAACGGCTTTTTAAATAAGCCTGCGATTTTGCGCCGATATATTGTTACTTATTACTTGAAACTGATGCTCTTTTGATCTCATTAAACATATATTTTTTGAAAAAAATGTATTTATAATCATCGTGTACGTAGGCTCCCCACTATGTACGAATGTGCCCCACGCGGTGTACGAAGCTACCCCGCGTGCGGGGTGCTTTCGTACATTTTTCATTTTCTGTAAAAGCTTGAATATCAATGCCAAATTGATTTGTGTTAATCCTGAACTATAACATGATTTAAGCTAAATATACAGGTATTATGTTAGCATTGAAACTATCTTGAAATACCAATAAGTTTTTATTTTATAGGACTTGGAGTAAAAACTGTACGAATCCTACCTGCTTTCCCCTACAGCAACTCGATAAGGAGGCGAATCGCTCTCAACAAACCTCATTGGATATAAAACTTAGACGAAAATAACATAACATAACATAAGCTCACGCCTGTATCCCCGAAGGGGTAGGCAGAGGCGTACTAGCGAACTAGAACACCCACATTTCGCCGAGCTTAGTTCCGTCCCAGATGTGATAGGGGGCCAGCCTATCGCCATATCGGGCACAAATTCCAGACTCCGGGCTGATATGGAAAAATCCAATATCACTTTGCCCGGGGATCGAACCCGAGACCTTAGAACCGTAGTCGTACCGAAATACCACCACGCCACCGAGGCAGAAAATAAAGCTTAGCAAATATAACTGTGCGTGTAATGGAGACGCCATTAGTTAAATTAGGGATCTCACTTAAATTAAGGTTGGTGTAAAGGATTGTTTTTTTGATCATTTTTAAAGATCATTAAAAATTTATAATCTATTTCCGCAAAGTGGTAGTCAGATGTGAACAAGAGAACTGGAACATCACCCTCGCCGAGCTTATTTCCGTACCTTTCAGTGATGAGGGTGAGCCATAGAGGGCATATAATCATTGGGCAGTGATTTTGTGAATAAATAAACTAAAACACAAATTGTGATTAATTTCCCATCCTGAGATTTGAACACAAGATCCCACGGTTCTCAGTTTCAATACTATTAGACCAATGAGGCGGTCTGGTGGATTATTTACCTGCTCTTATCCCATTTTAATAATTTTTTTTTAATCTGGGGTCGGCGCAACACACTTTTTCAAGAATATTGCCGAAAGGATTTGGCTTAAGTTTTACGACCTGACATTGACATCAGTCAACCAAGGAAGCGACAGTCTGCATGGTTGATATAAGCGTGGAGGTTTATCGTAAATTAAAACAATACTCAAAATGAATAATACATATATGAGGTACAATTGGAGATTATAGAATCTTTCCGGACATCTCTACGCCTAAAGAAAAAATATCAAGCTCTATCAGCTGGCTAATGGCTATACTTCATCAAACATGAGGCGATAAAGTCTAGCCATGATAGCACTTCGATTAGGAGCTGTCGTTAGTGATGCAGAAACTGCGGCGTCTTGTGTCACCATGACGTCATTGTCGCCATGAATACGTCTACAAGCCTTGCAGAGAGCAGAAAGCTAGATATACGAATTGAATACGATTTTCATATTAAACACTTTTATATACATTCACAGATATTTGTTTCAAGTCTGAATGTTGTGAGACCGAAAGGCTCTCATAGTCTCTAACACCCACGATACAGGTTATATCTAGTGTGGGGTTAGGACTAGGTGTGTGACTGTTGGGTGTATTTATTTATTTATTGTATTTATTATATGAATAAGTGAATTGATTTTATCTAACGAAGGTATCTAATGTGTGATTATTATCATTTTGATCATTTTTGTAGTTTTATTTAGATTCACAAGGATATTATTCATTGATATAATGTCTAATATTTTCAAGAAATATTTCATTGGTGTTTGGTTGGATGTCATGCTCATCTCCTGCAGGCTACAATGTTTTAATAACATTTCGATTATGTGATTATTTATTCTAAATAATTTATTGAGTTTTAGTTTTTAGTTTATATGTCACATTGTTCAACTTTTAGAATCAGACCAACTACAGTCACAATTACACTCTCCGATGAAGTTCTAAATTTAAACTTCATACAAATAATCACAAGTTTAAAAACTTAACAGATCGACTTCAAATCCGATCGTGACTAAATTTATATGGGACCAACCTTGAAATAAGCTCCATCGAACACAAAAAGAATTTTGAAAATCGGACCACATTTAGCGGAGATATCGCGTAACATACATAAAAAAAACAGACGAATTGAGGACCTCCTGCTTTTTGGAAGTCGGTCGAAAATATTCTCATACAATTTTTTCCCGTACATTTTTTTTCATATAGCATCGTCAGGGTCTACGAGTAGTGTATGGCGCGAGTGTCATGGTGGACATATGTAATTTATCCTGCGTTTGACGCAATCCGTCATAAATTCTGAACGTGCACCAACGATTTGATTGAGTTGTTATGAAATCTTAACGTGTTAATAAACACTTCATACTTGTGGTATTACTCATTCTGTGTGTGTGTGTCTGTATGAGAATCGCCTATGTCAGTTTTTAATTAGGTGGGTAGGTGACTTTTTAAATAGGTAATCGAAAATGACTGACAGTTCATAACTTGGTGATATACAATTATAATAATGATTGTGGTAATTAAAAAGACTTAATTAAGTTGTAACTCTCTATTACGTGTCAAATGACACAAAGTGCGTACTTTATGTTCCTTCAAATCATAATGATCAATTTTAGCTTTACAATTGACGTGTCTATTGAAACCATCAATATATTATACCCTAGATCTTAGACTAAATACCCTAGATGCACAGTTCTTTGCAAATATCCTCCTAAAAAGTGGTCTCAGGAACAAAACAAAGAAAACGATCACAAGTTGTAATTAAATCAACACAAATATAACCTAAGCACGTGTTATAAAGTAAGTTTTTAAACGAAATGAGCAAGCGTTCTTTAATTTGAATTTTGAAATTTAGAATTCTATCGACGTCCGACTGTAGGCAAAAGGAGTGCTTATGCACTTCTTTGCTGTGCCATTTTCCGAGCGTCAACTGTGCATCTACGTAAATAATATATCGATGATTGACACATTTGAACAAAAAACTATGCCATGACATAACTACGTAAAATGGTCTTAAAATGTATGTGATTTAAAGTAAAAAATGGTCTACAATAATTTGCTAATAAATAAACACAGCACTCCATTCACAGCAGTCCATAAAGCACTCCCAAAAGTAAGCTAAATTTACTATTAAATACACACATATCACATATAATTACAGAGTTGCAAACAGGCTTACGGATAAAGTCTGGTTTATTTATAAAGCTTTATAGTGGTTGACAGCATTAATTAATGTTTGCAGTTCTAGGTTTTATGCTTGTAGGTGGAATTAATTACATTTGTTTACATGTAGCTTTTTATATTATTCTAACCTACGTGGTACCTATGTTGAAAGGTGTGAAAAGGGTTCATATCTAATAACAATATTTTTTGTCACTGGTCCTATTGAAATGAAATATAAGTAAATAAAAAAATTGTAAATGCTAGTAACAAAAATTTTCCGTCGCGAAGTGTTGGTTTCGATCCCCCGGTTGGACAAAGTGATATTGCATTTTTTAATCCAGTATCTGCAGGGTTACCACCACCTCTTATAGCAATATTATTATAATCGTTCTTCGTTTGTTTTGTATGGGAATCGGTACAAGTAAAATCAAAATAATACTGCTATAAGACTGCCTCGGTGGCGTGGTGGTATTTCGGTACGACTACGGTTCTGAGGTCTCGGGTTCAATCCCCGGGTCGGGCAAAGTGATATTGGATTTTTCCATATTAGTCCGGAGTCTGGAATTTGTGCCCGATAAAATAAAAAAAATACGATTAAAGTTGAGTAGTGTTTGACCATTCGGGCGTAAGAACTACAATGCTTCAAAACTTGAATGGTATGTCTCTCTGTGTGGTAAGATTAAATGTGACCGACCCAGTTGAGCGTCATTCTAATGCAGATTTAATCACGGGTAGATAGAATCGTGTCATTTGTCAATTTCATACAAAGGTATAATCCGATTGAATACACACACATCGCAAAGCGGATTAAATGAACGAAGCCCGCGACTCACGAGCCCGCGTATAAAGAACTAAAGCATGAACTAAATACGTTGGACAATGCACTATTGGAACCATAGTAGGATTGCTAATTAAACGGAGTAAACTGACATTTCGTATGTTGCCAATTTTTCATGAAATTTAAGTGCTGTGGTAAAAAGATCAAGATTATTTAAACATTTCAATTCAGTGAACCATTTCATTCTTTTATTTTTTAAAGTCTAACTCAAAGTCGTAATTACTGCCTAATGTGTGATTAGTACTGCATGTCTACTGAATTATAGTCATAGTAAATTACTGCATGTAAACTGGAATTATTGTCATAGCTTATTATAAACAAAACTTACAAAAGCTATGAATGTGTGGAACGTAATCTTTCGCAAATATTATAAGTAATATTTGTAATTTTTTTTGTCATAATTTCGCGTATCTGTTGTGATTATGCAAAATTATTTACATAGACATTTAGGCGAAGGATGGAGCTGAAATTTCTAAAATATGCAATAAAATTATAATTTCTATAAGATAGTGCTGAGTTATTGTTTCTTTGATTGATAAAAATTGAACTGGATCAATCACTATGTTTTGGAAGTAAGCAACATTATTTTGTGAAGTGACATTTCGAACTGTCAGTTTACTCCGTTTAATTAGAAATCGTACTATAGTGATCAATGAAATACTTTTTAATAGTTCTAAGTCGCCTCCTTGGTCTAGTGGCAGCATATATGGGCTATGGACCGGAAGGTTCTGGGTTCGATTCCCAGGTCGGGTAACGTGAATTTTCTAATTTCATTTTTCCCTGGGTCGGATCCCTCAGAGGACGCCAGACAGGCAGTAAAACTAAGCCAAATCATTTCCACACCACACATTAAGGTGGGATAAGGGCAGGTAGAAAGAAAGAGTTCTAAAATTCTAAGTTTAAATGACTGCCTCGATGACGTAGTTGTATTATGTACATACATAGTACGACTACCGTCTTCCGGTTCCGGTCTCGGGTTTGATGTATCTCATTGTGATATTAAGATTCAGTATTAGCCTGGAGTCTGGAATTTGGGCCCAATGTGGCGGTAGGCTCGACTTCTATTAGACTTGGGACGCAAAAAAAGCACAGAGAAATAGTATTCTACTTTGCCTCGGCCTTCTGGGATACAGTCGTGAGCTTATCTACGTAAAGTTCTAGGAAAAAGTGTAACATGTTCGTTGAGTATATGTAGCTATGCTGTAAACAGCAATATAGCACGAATAAATGCACGATTGGAAACAGAAAATCGACATAAATTAGCAGGTCGACATAAATTACTTTTCTTTTGGTGATTGAGATTGGACTAGGATAAAGGCTGGTGGAAAAAGAATGGACTGTTGATAAAGTTTATATTAGAACTTCACACTTTAATACACGGCAATATCTTATTGCTATAAAACAAATAAATACATATATAAGCTCACGCCTGCATCCCCGAAGGGGTAGGCAGAGATGAACTAGCGAACTAGAACACCCACATTTCGCCGAGCTTAGTTCCGTCCCAGATGTGATAGGGGGTCAACCTATCGCCATATCGGGCACAAATTCCAGACTCCGGGCTGATATGGAAAAATCCAACATCACTTTGCCGGGGATCAAACCCGAGACCTCAGGACGGTAGTCGTACCGAAATACAACCACGCCACCAAGGCAGTCTGTATTAGCTATCAATATATAAATATACCCTAGATGCACAGTTCTTTGCAAATATCCTCCTAAAAAGTGGTCTCAAGAATAAAACAAAAAAAAATATGACAAGTTCTAATTAAATCAATACAAATATAACCCTTTGCACGTGTAATAAAGTAGCTTTTTTAACGAAATGAGCAAGCGTTCTTAAATTTGAATTTTGAAATTTAGAATTCCATCGGCGTCGGATTGTATGCTAAAGGAGTGCTTATCGATTAGCGTATTATCGATGGTATTAGGACAACAAATAACTGTCGATAATCTCGACATTTCCATTGTGTCAAATGACACTATTCATACTATAGAAACATGCCATGTGAAAAGCTGTTGAATTGGAAGTTCCATGTTGCCGGGAAATAGGAGATCGCTATAAGGTTGGTTAAATAAACAGAATCACAACGTTGGAGATCGTCGGGCCGTATTGCAACCTAAAATTGGGCATGAAATGTCAACGAAAGGTCACGTTTCAGCAGGCACGTTTCGGAGGATGGAAGCGAATGCACCAGATTCAATAGAGCAAATTCATGTTGTAAAGATAGTAATTAAGTCTGTTATTTGTTATCGGCCGACTTCCAAAAAGAGAGAGAGAGGTCATGGGTTCGATTTCTAGGTCGGGGAAAACGAATTTTCTAATTTAATTTGCCCGAGACTGGATCCCTCAGAGGGGGCTGACAGGCAGGTAGCCTGTGGTAAAAACTAAGCCAAAACCATTCTGCCACATGAAAAAGTGTGTTGCGAGCACCCCACATTAAAGTGGGATAAGGGCAGGTAGAAAGAACACAGCATTACGACTGTCACCTAAGGGGTAGGCAGAGACGAACTAGAGAACTTGAACACCAAAATTTCGCCGAGCTCATTCCTGTAGCAGATGTGATAGGGCGAACCATCAAGCACAAATTCCAGACTCCAGCCTGATACTGAATAGAAAAACTCAAGATCACGTGACTCGACCCGGGGATCGAACCCGAGATCTCAGAACAGTAATCGTCTAGCGCACGTAATACAACCATTTCACCGAGGCAATCAAAAATATCTAATCAATAATCCTTAGCAGTTAAAGTTCATATTAATTAAAATCCTAACTTATCTTTAAATTACCAAACACTATCTAGGGCTAATTAAATTTATGTCTAGACATCACCCAGGCGTAAGAAACAATAATTATCTTAGTGTTACTGACAGCCCACACTCTACTAATTAATTTCATTAAAATTGGTAAACATACTCACACACTGATAACTTTGAAGCAACAGGCTCCAGTAGATAGCGAAGAATATCAAACTTTGTAATCCTTAGAAATACTAATACAGCTTTTAAAACTAGATAAAACACAGGGGTGTAACTGTCTGGCTTGGTGGTATTCAGGCAAAATGCCACGGGTCCCCGACCATAGGGGATCCCTGGCACGCCGACTAGAAGGGGAGGGGCTTTGGCGTAAAACACCCTCAGAGCCTCCAGGTCGAACAATCCTTTGACCGTGAATTCGCCACGGGCCCCCAACAGTATAGGTACGCTACCGATAAAATAACTTGTGATTTGTGAACTCCTATAATGAACACATAAGGTTTGAATATATTATTATGTGCATTAGATTTTACACACAAAGTTGATTTTTTTTTATAGCAAAGACTGGCAAACGAACAAATGGGTCACCGGTCACGGGTGATGGTAAGTGATCTCCACCGCCCATAGACACCCAAGACACAATAAGAATCATGGGTGCGTTGCCAACCTAAAAGGAGGAAATGGAAGGGGTGGGAAAAGGGATTGGGACAGGGAGGATGGGAATTGGGCCACCGGAAATCTCACTCACCGAACGAAACGCGACAGCAAGTTGCCACTTTACGTCGGCTTTCTGTGAGACAGTGGTATCAAACCGGTCGAGCCGACCCATTCCTGCTGTAGACGTAACTGTCTACAGCGTGGCTCTACCACTTACAATTTTTTTTTAAACTAAAACCTTGTTACCTAGAATATTTAGGATTTTTGTTACGTGGTAAAGCCAGGCTATCGTCGTCGCCGGGTCGACCGGGTTCTTACCACTGTCTCTCAGATGTCTATGGGTGACCTTAACAACTTACTGTAACATGGACCAAAACAAGTAGTAATTTAAAATTAGTTCTTTCCGAATAATACAAGGATGAACTTTATATTATTCGAAAATAACTGATTTTAGTCAATTAATCAATTATTTTACCGAATTAAACAAATTACAATGACAGCCTCCGTGGCGCAGCGGGCGAGTAGCCGCCTGTGAAGCGAGAGGCCGCGGGTTCGATGCCCGCACCGAGACAAATGTTTGTAGGCCCACAGATATTTGTTTCGAGTCTGGGTGTTGTGAGAGCGTGCGTCTCTCGTAGTTACTGATAGCCACAACACAAGACTCGATCTTAGTGTGGGGTCAGGACTATGTATGTGACTGTTGAGTTATTATTTATTTAATTGCTCTGGAATTTGCTTTGAATACTTTTAAATGTTAATTATTTTCATTCACTTCCCCATAGCGCGGAGCGATCTATTTTAAACTGATCTTCGATTATAATTTTATCAATTGTTTTTTCAGATGGTTAATGTTCTTCGATGGCATGTATCCAAAGATACGTTTCATATTGTGTATTTTATCTAGGTTTTGTATATTTAAATAGTTTTTCTCAGAAATAGTTCTAATAGTCAAATAGCTGCCGCTTAATATCAATCTTGTTGACCAATTGTTGAATTGAATGTTCGCTACTGTTCTCACGCCAAGACAATTATAAATACGAGCTAAGATATTTTAAGGAATGGTCTCTAACGTTTCAATAACGTCGAAAATATGACGCGTACATACATGAGCTCACGCCTGTATCCCCGAAGGGGTAGGCAGAGGCGTACTAGCGAACTAGGACACCCACATTTCGCCGAGCTTAGTTCCGTCCCAGATGTGATAGGGGGCGAGCCTATCGCCATATCGGGCACAAATTCCAGACTCTGGGCTGATATGGAAAAATCCAATATCACTTTGCCCGACCCGGGGATCGAACCCGAGACCTCAGAACCGTAATCGTACCGAAATACCACCACGCCACCGAGGCAGTCCATTACCATTTTAACATTATATAATATAATGGTAATATGTACAGTCATATAATCTACGTACAATATCCTTGTCTATAATCAATGTATGACATCAAGAATGTCAGTTTTACATACAATTACATTATATTTGACATAATTAAATGTCATCAGCATTGTTTGACACACGACACCGGTCTGTATATAATATGAATTCATTCAGCACAAGACTCGCTTGGTCGCTGTAGGCGCGCATCCATTGAGAGTTTAAACACATGCAAAGTGTTGTTTCAACTTGACAATGAATATTGCTTTTATTGTAATAGCTTTGGTATATTAGCTTTCGTATTTTCTCTCAAGGGAGGTTGGTGGGCTGTTGGCCTTAAAAACTACGTCTTAACCTTTCTGAATATTTGAAAAAATATGTTCCGTGGACCCCGCTTTAGAGTGTAATATGTACAGGTTTAAAAATGTATGAAATTACCAAAGGACAACTTCGTGGACTTCGCGAGACGCTGCGAATTCAGTTCCCGCACCGAGATAAATGTTTATGTGACTCACTTATATTTGTTTCGGGTTTGGGTATTGTAAGTCTGAAAGACTCTTCTACCTTAGATCTTATTCTTCTATCTCTATCTTAGTGTCCCCATAAAAGGAATGTGTGTCTGACTGTTGGATGTTACCTCTATTTATTATTATAGAGGTATACTTAAAAAAAAATAGTTATTTTTAATTAACAGAGAACATATAGCAAAAATAAATAAATAAATACTTATAGCAATAAAACTTAATTAATATTAAGAGTAATCAAATGATGCTTTACCACCAGTTTCATACATTTTTTCTACATAACTTACACGTGCTAACTGCGGGAATACATCAAAATATCCCATTTAATATTAAGCATCATATTGTTGACTCCAATTTCAAGTAACCCTCATCAATCAAGCTTACTATTGAGATGAAACTGAATACCTCTCGTATAAGTGACGGTTGCTGTCTTGGGATAATCTGTAATCGGATAATTGATTTTACAAGAGACAATTTCTGGAATGTTTAGTATTAGAATCTCGGGAAATCTATGGCGATCGTCTTACATTATTATCCTACGTTGAAGAGATTGTTAAATTGGTTAAATTATTCAAATCCTTAATGATTATGAAGACGAAGCTTTCGTGTTTAGGCACAATGCCCAAGCAATCACGAAATAGGAAATGAAATTAATTTGTAGACTAGGATTTTTTAAAAGTATTTTTATAAGAACTTTAAGCGAAAAATATGTGAATAATAAATATATCAAAAAAATCGGAGTCCTACATCTTACAACCCTATTTTATATTCTCAAGGGATTTAGACCAAAGAAAAATGTTCAAATTGAATTTAGAAATTGTTTGACGGTTAAAAAATACTGACAACATTTTATTCAAACGTTATAATCGAATCGAATAGAAAAATCCAACACAATCAAAATATAATATTACAACATAAAATACTCACAAAGGATTGATGATAAAAGAGAAAAGGGAACAGTAATGCCGGTATCGTGTCTTTAAAGACAAAATTACAGCCTCCGTGGCGCAGCGGGCGAGTAGCCGGTTGTGAAGTGAGACGCCGCGGATTCGATTCCCGCACCGAGCCAAATGTTTGTATAGCCTACATATATATGTTTCGGGTCTGGGTGTTGTGAGACCGAAAGTCTCTCGTAGTTCCTGATACCCACGACACAAGACTCGATCTTAGTGTGGGGTCTGGACTATGTATGTGACTGTTGGGTGTTATTTATTTATATTATCAGTACAATAAACGAATGATGTGTATTCGGATAGCATTTGGTAATTCATACTCAAAGTGACACTGTCTACTCAGACAATTTCCTAGTTACAATAATAAAAATCATGTACAAAATCAAATTATGAAAATAGCAGCGCCCTATATTTAAGTCGACATCGGGATAATGATTCAGTTTTGGTAATGTGGGAGTTGAAGAAAATAATTTTGTGAATTTTGGTCTACCCTGGTCGGAATGTCTAACGTTGCTGGTGCTTCATACCAGAGACCAGCGGAAGAATATATGTATGTGGTAAACACTCTCAGTGGATGTTGGACTAGCCTGCCTTGCATTAGCGAGCCAAAACTAGCTGTATTGTATGCTAGTTAATGCATGCTGCCGTACACGGTGTGTTGCGACTTGCGTCCGACATGCTGCTCGAATCCAATGACTAGAGGAAAATAAGAGGACTTGGCATAAATACGAAAAATACGTGTATACTTTGCCGGTTCAGTCATTTTAGTTTCGCGATCTATTTACATGTAAGTTATCACCGTGTCGTAAGACTTAAATAACGTATAAATACTTATTGATTTTATTATAAATACGGAGTTTTATTTTCAATAATACTAATTTCGGAATGTGAAGAAGTATAACTGTTGTATTAACTGGGATATTTCTTTCGCAAAGTCGCCATTTTGGTTTCGCTCTATACATAAGCTTGTTCAGTATGCCTCTGTCTTCCCATTGGGGGATACAGGCGTGAGCTTTTGTAATAACATACAGCTGGCCTTTTTTCAGCTCTTTGTAATTGTAATTAGATTATTTTCTATCTGAACATGTCGCTTGGCCTGTACTAATCCATACTTAGCTGCGTACAACACGCGGCCAATTCTAATTTCCTTTACTTGGGCGTTTCGCAAGCCCGGCTTATCGAATGAGGTTTTGCGTCATCGTATCAATGGATTAATATTACTTTAATAAGCCTTGTCATGATATTTGTGTATTGCGTTGACTAATACCATTCTGCAAGACAGTTTTTTAGGTTATAACTTTACGTAATAGTTTGCATGTAGGTTACTTTACATTAATCATTCATAAAAAATATTTTACGAATGTGCTACTAAATATTATTAAATTGTAGTGTAGACTGCCTCGGTGGCGTGGTGGTATTTCGGTACGACTACGGTTCTGAAGTCTCGGGTTCGATCCCCGGGTCGCGCAAAGTAATATTGGATTTTTCCATATCAGCCCGGAGTCTGGAATTTGTGCCCGATATGGCGATGGGGGGGGCGCCGGCCGAGGGGGCGAGCCTATCGAGGCTCGCCCCCTATCACATCTGGGACGGAACTAAGCTAGGCGAAATGTGGGTGTCCTAGTTCGCTAGAGCGCCTCTGCCTACCCCTTCGGGGATACAGGCGTGAGCTTATGTTAAGTGTGTGTAGTGTAGAGGGAGACTTAGATTGGTGATGTTAAGTCTTATTCATTAATGTAAAGTAAGATTTTAATAATAATAATAATATAATATTAGCCTGGAATATTACTGTCCCACTGCTGGGCACGGGCCTCCTCTACTAATGAGAGGGTTTAGGCCTTAGTCTATCACGCTGGCCTAATGCGGGTTGGTAGACTTTACATACCTTCGAAATTCCTGTGAAGAAATTCTCGGGTATGCAGGTTTCTTCACGATGTTTTCCTTCACCGTTATAGCAAGCGATATTTCACAATGAAAATACACTTAACATAGAAAAGTCAGATGATGATTTTAAAGGACATAAAAATATAAGCGATGCAGTGTACGATGATGTAGTGTACGATGACGTCACCGTATATGATGGTCATGCTCGGCACACATGTGCGAGGGAGATAGTTATACATTTATGCCCACTATCCGTTTTTATTTCATACGCATTTTAATTAATATTTTAATGTTAATTGTGTTCACATTTTGCAACAAATAGTGTCCGACCGAGCATTAGGCTTCAGCTTTGAAAAAGCCGATCGGATTCGGCCAGAAATCGACATTCGGTCAGACACTAGCAACAAATGTCTCCGAGAAGAAGCGTTATTTACAATTCCATATACATTAATGGCAGAATTCCTTTTACTGTTTTTCAGGTCGAAATCTGTATAATAACACGATAGTCCTAGGAAAACACACATTTTGGAACTTCCACATTTCGCTTTTATTTATCTTTTATTCATAAATTCAATGGACATATTCCAAAATAGGACATATTTGCTTTCAACAGGTCGATCTGGAAATCTTTGGGGAGGCCTATGTTCAGCAGTGGACGTCCTATGGCTGATGATGATGATGATGATGGCAAAATAGGAAGAGGTTCATAATAAATCTGTTTGATGTTTTTGTGTAAAATGTTGATTATCAAAGTCGTACAAATACTTCAATAAAATTACAATGAGCCGTAATAATATCGAGACGATGGTAAATGTAATAATATCTGGCATTTATAGATTTCATTTTGTTAATTCACACCTATGAAATACTGTATAAAAGTTGAAATGTTTGTTTGTTTGAACGCGCTTAACTTTGAAACTACTGCATTACTTATAAAAATAAGTTCACTGTTAAAAAGCTCTACGATCCATGAATAACATAGGCTTCTTTATCTTTCCAAATTAATTATTATGGGAGCGGCACCGCGAACTCTAGCTAGTATCTAAACTAAATTACAAAGATATATTTTTTAATGAACACTTAATATAAGCTCACGCCTGTATCCCTGAAAAGGTACGCAGAAGTGGACTTGCAAACTAGAACACCCACATTTCGCCGAGCATAGTTCCGACCCAGATGTGATAGGGGGCGAGCCGAGGAGGCGAGTCTTTCGAATTAATTGATTCAAAAATTACTGAATCGATTTTAAAATTTCTTTCACCTATAAAAAGCTACATTATCAGAGCCTAACATAGGAATTTTTTTATCCCTAATTGTACGGTTTCCGCCGGATAGATTAAGGCTGAGATCTATAGAGCGAACTTCGACTAAGTCTGAGTCAAAGAAACGAACTCAGTGAGGATTTGGAACTTTTAATTCGACTTTTGACTAAGTTTGAGTTATTTTTTACAAGAAATTCTTTGCTTAGTCAATTTGTCAATCTGTTTTCGACATACTTCCAAACAGGAGAAAGTCCTCAATTCGTCTGTATTTTTTAAGGATGTATGTTACGTGATATTTCCGCCAAATGTGGACCGATTTTCAAAATTATTTTTGTATTCTATAGAGCTTATTTCAAGGGTCGTCCCATATAAATTTTGTCGCGATCGGATTTGAAGTCGGTCTGTAAAGTTTTTAAACTTGTGATTCTTGTAAAAAATGGCTCGGACTAAGTCGAACTATTTAGAAATTCCAAGCGAACGAATTCGTGAGCAACAGTTAGTTTTGATATACGTAATATGCGTCAATATTTACACATAACTTTGCACAAGGAATCACATAGATAAGTTGCCCAATTATCACATAAGTAATAATCTAGTAATATCTCAATAATACGAGTATATTATGCTAAGCGGTTTGCGAGTTCGTGAATTTCCAAAATTATGAAAATGAAAATGATTTGAAGGTCAAAATTGTAATGGAATTTTTTCATGAATCTATTTTTAATTTTTTTTATTTATATAGATAAATTAACATGATTAGACTACTGCAGGGTTACCACGACCTCTTATAGCAGTATTATTATAATCGTTCTTCGTTTGTTTTGTATGGGAATCGGTACAAGTAAAATTATAATAATACTGCTGTAAGAGGTGATGGTAACCGCCCTGAATTACAAAATAGGAAGTTAAATAAAGGTTTTCAATTTATTACCATCTCTATCACCGACTGCCTCGTTGGTGTAGTTGTATTTCGGTATGACTACCATCTTAAGGTCTCGGGATCGATTCCCGGGTCGGGAAAAGTGATTTTGGATTTTTCCATATCAGCTCGGAGTCTGGAATTTGTGTTCGATATGGCGATAGGCTTCGCCACCTATCACATCTGGGACAGAACTAAGTTCGGCAAAATGTGGGTGTTCTAGTTCGCTAGTGCACCTCGGCCTACCCCTTCGGAGATACATGCGTGAGCTTATGTTATGTTACCATCACTATATCTCATATCTCATCTCTATAGTCTAGTGGCAATTAAGTTTGAGGTCCTGCGTTCAAATTCTGGGTCGGACAAAAAAAATCACACATGGGAATATATATAGGAAATGTAAGTCGCCTCCTTGGTCTAGTGGTAGCATATATGGGCTGTGGACCGGAAGGTCCTGGGTTCGATTTCCAGGACGGGCAAAGCGAATTTTCTAATTGAATGTGCCCGAAACTGGATCTCTCAGTGAGGTCAGGTAGGCAGCCGGTCGCAAAAATTAAGCTAAATCCTTTTTGCAACATGCTTGAAAATGGTACATCTGCCTACCCCTTCGGAGATACAGGCGTGAGCTTATGTTATGTTGAAAATGGTACCTCTGCCTACCCCTTCGGGGATACAGGCGTGAGCTTATGTCATGTTATGTTGAAAATGGTACCTCCGCCTACCCCTTCGGGGATACAGGCGTGAGCTTATGTTATGCTATGTTGAAAATGGTATTGCGCTGACCACACATTAAAGTGGGATAAGGCCAGGTAGAAAGAAGACACATAGGAAATAATTTGTGCCAGATATGGTGATAGATTCACCCTAATCACAAATAAATGAGTATTTTATCACACAAACGTATTTTTATACCCATTCGTCCTAATTCTAGCGGCGGCGTAGCGGCGGTGGATCAGGAGGTCCGGCATTCGAAACCCTAGATTACGAAAAGCAATTCTTTAAACACGATTTGCCCCGGACTGTATCCCTCAGATGAAGCTGACGTCAGGCAGGCAGTCAGTTATGTAAAATAGGCTGAATCCTTTCTGCAACATTCTTTAAATAAATTAGTTGCGCCGACCCCACATTCAGGTGGGATAAGGGGAGATAAAAAGAAAGAGAGGAAGTTGTTATAGAATACTTCCTCTCTTTCTTTTTATCTTAAGCTTAGCGTATCAAAACCTAAGTACGTAATATAAAAATATATCAATTTAAGCTATACCAGTCTTTCCCAAAGTGGGCGAAAAGGCCCCCTTGTGGACACTACATGCCTAAAGGGGGCCGGTACGAGACCCAAAAAAAATGGAGATCTCCGCTGATATAGCTCACAATAATTTATTTAATTTGAAGTTGTAGTGGTTTTTAAGTAGGTAAAAATATGGGGGGCGCTTAAAATAAGTTAAATTATTAATTTTAATAATTTATTTTCAAATTGTGCAATAGACAAAATATAGTGTATAGAGTACACTATACGAGTATAATTACATGCAAATGTAATACTTGATTAAAATAATGTTTTGTTATGTAGCCGGCTCATAATTTTATTCATGAATTACATATGCACAATATTCCTAGATCTGATCTCATAAAATGATTGTTTGAGTATTTATCCGTCCGATCTAAGCTATATAAATATTAATGCTTTGCTTAAGTGTATTTTTTATAAATTTTTTTCTTAACATTCACACGCATGATTCTGACCACACTAAGGCTTTTGAGTTCATTACTAGTTTCTATCGTGGAACATAGACGTCTTTATCCGCGAGAGGGTGGCAAAGGCGTACTAGTGAAGTAGAACACCCACATTTCGCCAAGCTTATTTCCGTGCCAGGTGTGATAGGGGCGAACCTATCGTCATATCGGACACAATTCCAGACCCCGGTTTAACACTGAGTAGAAAAATGCAATATCATAGAATGCAAACATGATACATGATTCATGATTTGAGTGGTAGAGCCACGTTGTAGACAGTTACATCTACTGTACGAATGGGCCACCACTTTCCACAGAAATTCGACGTAAAGTGGCAGCTCGTTGTCGCGTTTTGTTCGGTGAGTGAGGTGTTCCGATTAGTTTGGCAACGCACCCATTTTTGTGTCTTGTGTCTATGGGAGGTGGAGATTACTTACCATCAGGTGACCCATCTACTCGTTTGCCATCTTTGTAATAAATAAAAAAAAGAATCACTAGTGCCAAACCAACCTTAAAGGAGGGTATTGAGAAAAGGAGAGGGGATTTGGACCACCGCAATCTCACTCATCGAACGAAACAACAGCGGGCTGTCACTTCAACAGTGGTATCAAACCGGTCGAGCAGAGGTTCCCAAACTTATTTTGTCTACCGCCCACTTTGAAAAAAAAATCATTTTTAGCGCCCCCCATTTTTTACCTACTTAAAATCACTATAACTCAATCATATCAAATAAATTATTGTGAGCGATATCAGTGGAGATCTCTGGGTCTCTTACCGCCCCTTTAGGCATGCAGCGCCCACAAGGGGGCGTTATCGCCCACTTTGGGAAAGACTAGTCTACAGCGTGGCTCTATTACTGAAAAATTGTTACATAGTTTCAGCGCACCTAGAATATACTTGATTACACGAATGCTTCATCCCCCGCTGTGCGCTGCGACCCCCGGTGACCCCAATTAGTCGCCTTTTATGACAGACAAGGGATACCGTGGTGGGATTGTTTCGTATTCCAAAGCGCGTCGACTGGACCCTTCTTTATAATGCAAAGTCTCTTTCGACAAAATTGCAAGGAGCTTGTAAACCCTTGGGTCGTTTATTTTTTGTGTAATCAGCAGTCGTTAATATATTGCATTGCAAAATGTAAAAGGTATATCAAATTTATTTTGACAACATCTGCAAGTATTTTTTAGAAATTCGACATTTAATAGATACTAGAGGTAGTTAAGCTTAAAAATATGAGACACCCAATCAAAATATCGAATTATCTGTGATATTAATGACATCTTCAAAATATACATTATTTCATAGATTCCGCCTGCTTGGTCTAGTGGCAGTGTATATTGCTGTGAACCGGGAGGTCCTGGGTTTGTTTCCCAGGTTGTGTAGAGTGTATTTTCAACACTATTCTCCCAGGACTGGATGACTTAGATGGGAAGAGGTCAGGCAAGCAGCCGGTCGTATAAACTAAGCTAAATCCTCTCTGCAGCATTAAAAAAGTGTGTTGCTTGACGCCACATTAAGATTGGATAATTAGAAGAAAAGAACAAGAAAAGAAAAGAACATATTTTGATTCCATTTGATTCGACAGCTTCTGTGGCGCAGCGGGCGAGAAGCTGGCTCTGAAGCGTGAGGCCGTGAGTTCGATTCCCGTATCATCGTACAAATGTTTGTATGACCTACAGATATTTGTTTCGGGTCTGGGTGTTGTGAGATCTAAAGTCTCTCGTAGTTCCTGATACCCACGACACAAGACTCGAATCTTAGTGTGGGGTCAGGACTGTGACATGGTGACTGTTGGGTGTTTAGTTAAAAAAATTTATTCAGTAAAATTTTTATCCTACTGCTTCTGAAAGCTGGTTCATTAGAGAAGAACGGACAAGAAAATCTAGTATAGCGGATACCTGTATTAAATCCACTACTCTGAAATGACTACTTAGAAAATCACAAGTTTAAAACTTAAAGGACCGACTTCAGAATGTATCTGATCATGACCAAAATTACCCTTGGGATATGGCTGGTACTAGCTACTAGCTTTATCAAACACAAAAATAATCTTCAAAAAATCGGTTCACTTTTAGCGGAGATAACGCGGAACATACATTAAAAAATACAGACGAATTGAGGACCTTCTCCTTTTTTCAAATCGGTCGAGGAGGCCTTACTTATAAAAACAGTTTAGCTGAGCAAATGGCTAAGAATAGGCTGTCACTTTTTTCCTTGTGTCACATCGTTTGAAAACAAAAGGGACAGGCTATTCTTTACCATCAGCTCAGTTAAACTGATTTCGACCGACTTCCAAAAAGGAGAAGGGCCTCAATTCGTCTGTATTTTTTTTATGTATGTTACGCGATATCTCCGCCAATTGTGGACCGACTTTCAAAATTCTTTTTCAGTTTGAAAGAGCCTATTTCAAGGGTTGTCCCATATAAATTTGGTAACGATCGGATTTGAAGTCGGTCCGTTGAGTTTTCAAACTTTTGATTATTATAAATAAGCCCCTTTAGCATCTTCCATTACAACTTTCAACATCACGCGTCGAAAACTATCATAATGTATCGATATCTAAAGCAAACTATCGAAACAAAACAACAAACACATTCGATTAATGATACATCATTGTTAGATAGGGCTTTATCGCGCCGCTATCGGTGTTATCGCATGTTACTGTCCAGGTGACGTCATGTACGGTCCGCGGATAGATTTGCCAAAAGCTTAACTAGGCCGGCCTGATAAACCACGCAAAACAATAAGGAAGGTTGTTGAAGTAAATATTATGCCTCATCGCCCGAATGGTCAAACGCTGCTCAACTTAAATGGCTCCTTACATTGATTTTCGCCATACAATTTTGACAGATAAGGCGGCCTTAAACGACATAAGGCGACCTTAAGTGTATGAACATTCGGCGGTTACTTATAAAAATATTTGAGCGCTGCTTATCTTTATACCATAGGTTGTCCCTTTCATTTTTAAACAATGTAACGCAAGGAAAAAAGTGACAGGCTATTCTTAACCATTTGCTCAGCTAAAAATGCTGTTTTAAGTAAGGCCCAAACGGTCTTACTTATAAAGGCATTTGAGCTGAGCAAATGGTTAAGAATAGTCTGTTCCTTTTTCGACCGACTTCCAATAATCACAAGTTTAAAAACTTAACGGACCGAGTTCAAATCCGATCGTGACCAAATTTATATGGGACTACCCCTAAAAGCTCTATCGAACTCAAAAATAACTTTGAAATTTGTCTGTATGATTTTTAAAATTCCTTTTGTATTCGATAGAGCTTATTTAAAGTGTGGTTTCATATAAATTTGATCACGATCGGATTTGAAGTCGGTCAGTTAAGTTTTTTTTTCAAACAAAATGACACCAGAAAGGAAGTGACAGCCTATTCTTAACCATTTGTTCAGCTCAAATATTTTTATAAGTAAGGCTATATGTGTGTCTTACGGCCGAATGGTCAAACGCTGCTCAATTTAACGGCTTCTTACATTGATTTTCGCCATCCAATTTTGACAGATAAGGCGGCATTAAACGACATAAGGCGAACTTAAGTGTATGAACATTCGGCGGTTATAATAATAATAAATAATAATATTAGCCCTGTAATATTACTGTCCCACTGCTGGGCACGGGCCTCCTCTACTAATGAGAGGGGTTAGGCCTTAGTCTACCACGCTGGCCTAATGCGGGTTGGCAGACTTCACATACCTTCGAAATTCTTGTGAAGAAATTCTCGGGTATGCAGGTTTCCTCACGATGTTTTCCTTCACCGTTATAGCAAGCGATATTTCACAATGAAAATACACTTAACATAGAAAAGTCAGAGGTGTATGCTCCATTTTGGGGTTGGTCTCGAACCTCCGATACTTGTCTCGGCAGTCCATACCATTCCCAACTGAGCTATCGCTGCTACATTCGGCGGTTAGTTTAATATAATTAGCAGGTGAAAGCCTCGCCTCATAGTCTAATGGCAGCTTATATGCGAACTAGGATGTTCAAAGGTCGAAAGGTCGCGCAACCCAGTCGACAATCCTCCAGAGAGAGTTGACGTCAGATAGGCAGCCGGTCGTCAAACCTATTCTGCAACATACTTGAAAAAATATATTACGCCGATCCCACGGTGAAGTGGGATAAGGAAAGGCGGAAAGAAAGAAAGCCGACACAAACCAGCAAGTGGGTAACATGATAACTCATGATATAATAACAAACCTACATACGTAAGTAAGCTCACACCTGTATCGCCGAAGGTGTTGGTGGACTAGCGAACTAGAACACCCACATTTCGCCAAGCTTAGTTCCGATAAAAGCCTACGGTTTATTCTAGAAAATTACAGAAGAGAGGCGTACAAAAGTTATACCAACTAAATTATACGGTAAGTTAATCTCCTGGGGCAAAACTTCTGTCAAATATTGCGGTTAACACAAAATTAGCAAAGTTTACTACATCAAAAGTGTTAATACGAAATTATGAACGTTTGAATTATAAAGTAACATTAATTAGGTTTTAAACTTCATTAGAATATGTGAAAGCTGAATAATTAATTAAAAAGATAAATTTCTACTTGTGTGGAACGTCAGAAAACTCTTGTTTATGAGGCCGTGTCCGCGTCATACGAAATGATTTCTTAAATGATGGGTCACAGATACACATTGAGCTTTATTTTCAATAATTAAAGTTTAAAATATAATAATATCAGCCCTGTAATATTATTGTCCCTCTGCTGGGCACGGGCCTCTTCTACAAATGAGAGCCGTTAGGCCCAGTCTACCACGCTGGCCTAATGCGGTTTGGTAGACTTAGAATGTAGAAAAAAATCTAAGAAAAAGTTTTCTCACGACGTTTCACGTCACCGTCATAGCAAGCGATAATTTTGGCTTCTGCCTACCCTTTCATAATAATATAGATGACCTTGAGTGTGTCAGTCTGCAATATTGAACGATTTCAAGGTAAAATGGTACCCTTTCAGATTAAAATGCAGCCTCAGAACTATAAGGACAGCACACTGTGTGGAGTGAATGAAAACAAGACGCATTGTGGGTAAGCGGTTGGATTAATATTATTATAATAATAAATAATATAATATTAGTCCTGTAATATTACTGTCCTACTGCTGGGCACGGGCCTCCTCTACTAATGACAGGGGTTAGGCCTTAGTCTACCACGCTGGCCTAATGCGGGTTGGTAGACTTTACATACCTTCGAAATTCCTGTGAAGAAATTTACTGGTATGCAGGTTTCCTCACGATGTTTTCCTTCACCGTTATAGCAAGCGATATTTCACAATGAAAATACACTTAACATAGAAAAGTCAGAGGTGTATGCTCCATTTTGGGGTTGGTCTCGAACCTCCGACACTTGTCTCGGCAGTCCGTACCATTGCCAACTGAGCTATCGATGCTTACAATATTATTAAGGCGAGTAATATAAATATTGGTTTAGAATTCTACGTCTTTTTTTTTCAGTGATAGCGCCACGCTGTAGACAGTTACGTCTATAGCACGAATGGGCCAGCTCGACCGGTATGATACCACTATCTCATAAAAAAACCGACCTAAAGTGGCAGCTCGCTGTCTCGTTTCATTCGGTGAGTGAGATTTTCGGAGGCCCAATTATTTTCTAATCCCTATTTCCCTCCTCTTAGATTGGCAACGTATCCATGATTTTCTTGTTTTGGGTGTCTATGGGCTATGGAGATCTCTTTTGCCAGTCTGTGCTTTAAAAAACAAATATAGATATATAATAAATGTAAACAATCGATTAGCTCCCTGTCTGAACGAGGCCCTAGTAGAGACGTACTTGTTTAGAGTTCCGAACATCAATATATTATACCCTAGATGCACAGTTCTTTGCAAATATCCTCCTAAAAAGTGGTCTCAGAAATAAAACAAAGAAAACGATCACAAGTTGTAATTAAATCAACACAAATATAACCCTAAGCACGTGTTATAAAGTAGGTTTTTAAACGAAATGAGCAAGCGTTCTTTAATTTGAATTTTGAAATTTAGAATTCTATCAACGTCCGACTGTAGGCAAAACGAGTGCTTAAGCACTTCTTTGCTGTCCCATTTTCCGAGCGTCAACTGTGCATCTAGGTAAATAATATATCGATGGTTCCGAAGCTAAATGGAAAAAAAAGAACCCTTATAGTTTCGCCATGTCCGTCCGTTTGTCTGTCTGTCTGTCTGTCTGTCCAACCGCGGTTTAGCTCACAGACTATTTGTACTAGATAGCTGTAATTGGCATGGACATACATATCAATCACACCGACAAAGTGGTAAAACAAAATCTTGGTCAATTTTTTTTCAGAGTGCCTCCCGTACACGTAAAATGAAATTTGTTTTTTCTCAACATAATATTACTTTACATTTACTATGACGATCGCTTTAGATTTTATTTACTGTAATATTAAACATAATGTAAATACACTCTAGTCTGCCTTTGAAAATATTCCTAAATTAGCATACAAATAATATTTACATTTACTTTATGTAGAATATTATAACGTTAAATAATCAGTTACAAAAACATTACTATCAAATGATATAGTACTTTTATGAATCTAAACATTTTTTTATATTGCCCGATAAAAGTCTGAGGAGACTATTGATGGTAAGTGGATACCATCGAACATCAAAAATGCCTGAATGACTGGTCGATGGCAGCCACAAGATGTCGCAGAAAAGGTTTTAAATCTTCGTGTAAAGGCCATAATATTATAATTATATTGACGGAATAACATACACTTACAAACGTACTGTAGTAGAAATAACCATAAGGGGATCTCTTGCTTCTCTTAATTGTATTCCCTTCATTCTAGCAAGAAGACGGGAGAAATTAATTCTGGAAATATAATGTACTTGAGGCAGCTGCTGTAATACAATTCTAAACTCACCAATAACGTACGAGTATCCATCCAGTGTGAGGACGCATTTCCTCAACGCTCCCGACGCGGAGCGGTGTCTGTGTGTCCTAGGCGCCGCTCCCAGAGCCCTCCCCCCACCAGGATCGCTATGGCACTTATGTACCAGCTCTTTATCAGCCACATTAGCCTTGCCGTCGACGGAACCCTGCCTGCTGCCCTCAAGCAGCGGTTTCCCCCGCCTCATCATCACATCATACGCTACCTCCCTTTCGCACATGAATCGGTCACAACACAACACTAACACAATTCAATCACTGTACTCTCGAAGTGTCACTCGGATGCATCTCACACGCGAATCGGTCACTTAATTTCTTGAGTCACTTAACAGAATCGGTCACTTAATTTTCGGAGCCACTTAGTAGAATCGGTCACATATATTAGAATCGGTCACTTATCAGAATCTGTCACTTGTTAGAATCGATCACTTGATATGTTTCGATATGCCTGAAGTTCAATACACTTTGTTACCGGCTGGATGATGTAAATCGTTACGATCTTCTTTACGCTCATGACGTTAAGAGATAAAATTATTGTGTGGAGCGTGGGCTACTTTATGATAATTGTCGATAAAGAAAAAATGAAATGCTATGTCTTTAACAGTGTGGATGGTATTTTATTATTGGCGTTGATATTGCTGCGTAGTGGGTATCACACACGTGACGTGATTTGGCTCTGAAATTGCATTTTGTATGATAATTCATTGCTTCATAAATGCTGAGTTTTTATTAACGCGAATAAAAATACGATAGGGAATAATACGAATTCACGTTTTTAATTTGTTATATGGACATTTGAATAATTTTGAATAGCTATTAGGGAACGTTGAAACATGGAATTAATTTTAATTTACACTTAGATATTAGAAAAGGCCTAACCGTAGTAGTAAAACAGTAAAAAAAATGAGATAACTGATATCTTCTGTCTTATATAAAAGAAGAAACTGACTGTGTGACTGATGTATCAGCGTACAACTGAAACTATTGAAACCAGGAACCTGAAATTTGACACACTGCTTCCTTTTGTAATGTAGGCGAGAACTAAAAAATATTTTTTGGTTATTCATCCCCTAAGGGGGTGAAAATGGAAATACGCCAGGACAAGCTTTCACACGAGGGTAGCTACAGCTAAAGCTTAAATACATATAATTTAAGTACATTTTTATGACAAATATTTTTAACTTGTAAGTAGCAAAATCTATAGTCTTATATGTTTTCATTCCTTCAACAACTGCAGTCTAACTAGGTATCTGTATGTTTACGTTATTAAAAATAAATCCACACCGAGTGTTGACCGCGGATCGTATCCGATTTTGCGGTTGGCAACATGCGGTCGTCGTTTGGAGGAATGACCGTCAGTGGCACAAACCTTCAGAGCAAGAAAAACATTATGTGTATTTTTACGTCTATCTGATGTGAATATGATTAATTGGCTAGCAATCTTTCTTTTTGCCTTATCTTCATCATTGTAGCATCGGAGCATCACATTATAAAGCATTTTGGAGAAATGATTTGGCTTATTTTTCCGACCGGCTACCTGGCTGATGCCGACCCGTCTGGGGAAAGTCCGGGCTAGTCGTGTTAGAAAATCATCCCGCTTGACCTGGAAATCGAACCCAAGACCTACCTGTACACAACCCATATATGCTGCCACTAGATCAAGGAGGTCTAAGCAAGACATTTAAATGAGCTTCTAGGTTGCCTAATGTGCTATGGTGAATGAGTGATCATAGTTAATTTGATATTAATCACTTTTATACTGCTTTCAACCTTACTAATATTATAATTATTGTGAATGTTTATTAATCCATTTAACCTTGGTGCATTAACTGATTTGGATAGAATTTGAAGTACATACGCCCGAATAGACAAACGCTACTCAACTTTAACGGCTTCTTGCATTGATTTTCAGCATACAATTTTGTCAGATAAGGCCGCCTTAAACGACATAAGGCGATCTTAAGTGTATCAACATTCGGCGGATAGTGCCATATTATAAGGACATTAGAACAAACATAAGTTTAAAAACTTAACCGATCGCGACCAAATGTATATGGGACCACTCTTGAAATAAGCTCTATCGAACACAAAAAGAATTTTGAAAATCGGTCCACATTTGGCGAAGATATCGCGTAACATACATAAAAAAATACAGACGAATTGAGGACCTCCTCCTTTTTGGGAGTCGATCGAAAATCCGTTCATATTTGGCGAAGAAGTCGCGTAACATACACAAAAAAAATACAGACGAATTGAGGGCCTTCTCCTTTTTTAAAGTCGGTCAAAAAGCAAGTTATAAATATACTTGCAGCATGCGGCATGACCTGATGGTAGATTGAGACGGGTATGGGGGGTATCCTTGTGTCTGCATCGGTCATCCGCCTGTCTTGTCGCAAGCCTCTCGATTTGCTTCTTCCCTCTTCGGATTCGGAGTGTGAAGAAGCATAATAGGCCGGCATGATTCTGACGACCACTGATAAACACAGTGTTCGTCAGTGGTCGCTAGTTTTTTTGGACCGCACTACGCTTACCATCAGGTGCGTTGTAGTCACTTTGCTGTGCCCGGATAAAAAAAAATACCACTCCTAACAGTGTAAAGTAATTTTAGAATAAAAAGGACTGATGGAGTGATTGCTTCTGTTCGAAGTAACTAAACTGTTGAATCAATAGTTATTTCTAAACGTATCCACATAATTTAATATTCAATTGTACAATTCACGTTACACTAGGGACAAACAATCTTTTGATTTAGGTCACCCAATTTTCGATGAAATCCGTTTAATCCCATATGTGAGAGACGATGAAAAGAATTATGTCTCACACGTGAAATTGTGTACTTGACAATTTTTTTATTTTATATAAAATTTACGTCATCTAATATATAGAACAGAAAGAAATATTGAAATATTTTCAAAAATAAAAATGTTATAATCCGTTGAAGTTTGGTGTAACCTCCAAACTGCGGAAAAGAGAAGTATCAGTATAATCACATAACGGTACGTGCGTTGAAAAGGGATAGCAAGATATCTCCAATATGACCACTCCAGAATTTAAAATATGAACTACTGCCTCATTTTTCAACCAATTTCGATGCAGTTTTTACAGAAGGGTTCTTTTTTTTTAATTTCTATTACATATAAATATGCCCAATTATTTTGTACAGTTCACATTACACTAGGGACAAACAATCTTTTGATTTAGGTCACCCAATTCTCGATGAAATCAGTTTAATCCCTTATGTGAGAGAATCCCTTATGTGAAAAGATTTATGTGTAAATGACTCACAATTAAATTCGAGTATTAAGTTTAAATTCGAGTTTGTCGGTAACATATTGCGGCTTTGATATTAAGGTCCCATAGTCTAGTGACAGCGTATAAGGGCTAGATTGGAGATCCTGGTGTCGATTCCCAGGTCGGGCAAAGCGATTTTTCTAACACGCACTGGATCTTCCAGGGGAGATTGATATTAGACTATGCTATAACTAAGCCGAATCCCACCAACAATGTGATAATAAAATACATACGCAAAACAAATATTTTAAATATCTCCTGCTCGTAGAACGATGAACCATAGATAAAAAATACATGTTTCGTATAATGTTTAGTGTAAAGTATCTCGTAGTTCTTGATACCCACGACACAAGACTAGTATCTTAGTGTGGGGTCAGGACTGTGTGTGTGGCTGTTGGGTGTTAAAAAAAAGATTAGTGATGGAATTAAAGCTCAATTTACCAGAAGCTTTCTCTCTTTTACACGAAGGGAAATAAGTGTGAAACTCTAATACATCCATCCTTAGAGTCTCTACCTATCTCTTATGGAGTACAAGAGTTACATATGTATGTGATAATAAGTATTTATTTATTTGACTCTAAAATATTAGTTGAACACGTAAATGGTTTCTTTGAATAGCTAATTTGCAACCAAGAACAATCGAGCTATACGATAATTCTCTGAAAACACGTCACATTATTCCATCTTGCAATAGATATGGCTATTATAGACCTCAGTTAATAAAATTGATATTAATTATTAGCACAAATTACAATAGTAATGAATCACTTGTTGCATATCATAACATTTTGCTATATGGAACTATTAAATTAACTATGGTCTGTATTGAAACTCGTCACCTACTTGGTCTAGTAACAGTATATGGGCTGTGGAACGAGAGATCCTGGGTTCGATTCCCAGGTCGGTCAAAGCGATTTTTCTAATTTGATTTATCCTGGACTGGATCCCCAGAGGGAGGTTGACGTCAGGCAGGCAGCCGGTCGTAGAAGCTAAGCCAAATCATTTCTCCAACATGCTTGAAAAAGTGTGTTGCGATCCACATTATGGTGGGATAAGGGCAGATAGAATAAAAATATATAATGAAAAAAGTATGTGATTTGAAATCTATGGTAAATATAATATTTCTGATCGCACCTCCTTTTTTCCCCTATAGGAGTTTAAAAAAGCAGAATTTGTGTTTATTTATTTATATTATGAAGCATTAATTACCTGAAAGACGAAATTAAGTATCAATCGAATAAATAAAATCATTTTTTATTTCATACAGATTTTGGAACTCCTTTAGTTTAGATGTAGAGTTTTATATATCTTATTAGTACATCTTAGTGATTGGTCTATATAGGATTACGATGTCAAAAAGCTTTTTATGTAGCAATTTGGTCCTAAACGTCGATGAATCTGTTAATCAGTCATGCATTTTTATATATTTTAGTAAAATGTGCCTTAACGTAGCAAGAAATGCTAAGGATAGAGATAAAATTGGACAATTTACGCCAATTTCCCATCGTCCTTGTTTTTATCTTAAACAGGTATTCTAGCAAATTTGGGTCATCTAATCGAATTTACATTTTAAATTACGTATCATTTACTAGTAAATATATTAATGAAATTTATTATCGTGTTTAATGAGGCGCCTTGAACTTTCGTACATTAGTATGTGTTAGTACAGCATAACTAATTCGTTTTGTACTTCACGTGTTAACAACTTACTCTTTGTTTATAAAGGTGTAACTTATTATGAATGAACCATAATTTACTCTGTTAGTAAACACAATTTGTGTATTTTTCGAGATATTTTTACGCACTTCCAATTCCAACACTCAATTATTTATTAAACATCGAGAGCGCGAAATTAACGTTTACGACACGTGGAAATACGGAAATCTATTTCCAAGCTGGTGTTGTTTTTCCGCCATAGTAACGCTCCACGGGGCGGCAATAAAACGTTGCGTCATGGCCCAGGGGTGGCCCCTTGTAAACAGATTGTGACGCTGGACTGCCAAATCGCGCCCAACAGGTGGCCCCAAGAGCGGCAAAGAACTCCGTAACGGTTTTTGAAATTTAAATAATTCGAATTACGAACGCGTGGTGTTCGGGCATGTTCGGCGCGGCGTGTTCGGGTTGCGTGCGATGCGAGTTGCGACACGCCACCGTACCGCGTGGAAGCCTGCGCGCGACTGTCGTGAGTCCAAACTCCGATCCACATGCTGCCGCTACAGGTAGCTGATATTATTACTGAGCACTTTCGAGTCCCGAACACCGAATTCCCGGGATATCGAGCAATTTTCCTTCATTAAGCAATTTTCAGTTGGTGTATTTATTTGTTAGGTAAATTGAACTTCTGATGCTAAATTGCCAAATTTCATATTCGTAGGCAATTTTGTTAGATATGTATAAATTCATGAATAGAGAGAGCATTTAGCAGCTGAATTGCTGAAGGCAATTATTTTTTATCAAAATCAATATAGTATGACTCTGTGAAGTACCTTTTTAAATATTTTTTCGAGGTAAGCCTCATACAGCCACGTTTTTATATTACTAAGAGAGTTTAAATTCTTCTTTCTGTCTGGCATTATCCCGGTCTTACTCCAGGAAAAATAAATCAAATTCATAAAAACAATAAATAAATACCCCCAACAGTCACAAACATAGTTCTGACCCTACACTATGTATAACCTGTAACGTGGGTATCAGAAACTACGAGAGACTTTTGGTCTCACAACACCCAGACCCATTACAAATATCTGTGGGTTACACAAACATTTGCCTCTGCGGGAATTGAACACGTGGCTTCTCGCTTCACAGCCGACTATTCGCTCTCTGAGCCACGGAGGCTCTCAATAGTTATTAAGATGCACATCTTTTAAACTGACAATCAGAATCTAATATGACTTTCTCTTTCAACTGCCCTTATCCCACATTAATGTGGGGTCGGCGCAACACACATTTTCAAGTATGTTGCAGAAAGGATTTGGCTTAGTTTTTACGACCGGCTGCCTGCCTGACGCCAACCCCCTCTAAGGGATCCAGTCCCGGGTAAATTGAATTAGAAAATTCGATATGTCCGACCTGGGCATAGAGCCCAGGACCTCCCGGTTCATTGCCCATATATGCTGCCACTGGACCAAGGATGCGACCAGAACCTATTATGACCTTCCTTGAAATTGTTCGGAAAGAGTGTAACAACATAAGCTCACGCCTGTATCCCCGAAGGGGTAGGCCGAGGCGCACTAGCGAACTAGAACACCCACATTTCGCCGAGCTTAGTTCCGTCCCAGATGTGACAGGGGGCGAGCCTATCGCCATATCGGGCACAAATTCCAGACTCCGAGCTGATATGGAAAAATCCAATATCACTTTGCCCGACCCGGGGATCGAACCCGAAACCTCAAACCGTAGTCGTATCGAAATACCACCACGCCACCGAGGCATTCACGCACCGAGTGTAATAAATAATTTCATCTAATGTGTTGCTTAGCTAACTATGTTTACGCGCAATTTCGTACAAGTCCAAGGTATTTTAGTACCCTTGGAATACCACAACAATAAAGTACTTGACTATAGTAACCAATATCAATGAATTTCTATAGGAACATAGATTTATCGAAATAGCGTGTGCAATAGGAATTTATTAAAAATCTCTTACGATAATTTTATTTTGATAATTTAAATACTTATTTTTTTATCTGTGCGTCACGTGACTGTAAACGCCAATCACGTTGCATGAAGTCACATTACTCATTTGTCTTTTAAGTTTGTTTCACAAGGGCCTCAGACTAAGATCCAAAGTCATACTGCCAGGTTATTTGTTTTTTTTTCATATTTTTGTTTAAAGTAGAACCTAATTTCAACGCCGATATGATCGACGATCGATATTGGATATTTATTTTAGGTTGAAATCATAAATTTTATTTCCTCAGTGTTTTTTTATGAGCTATTTTGTATCTATGATAAGGAACAATGACGTCACCCGCGTCTACAGTTAACAGCAGCCCGAGCAGGAAAATTTCTGACAACCGTAAATGTATTCGTGCTCGATGCGGGTCTATCAAATTTGTATGAAATATTAATCAAATGTCATCAGTGCGCAGCGAGTTTACATTTACATTAGTTTTTCGTGCTTAGGCCACTGATAGCGTTTTGGCGGCAAGCAAAATTTTACATAATAATTTTTGTTTTTTTTTTAACTAAATTTAAATAAATTACGATTTTTTTACATATTTCGGATAAACTAATAAATAGCCCTGTATACTTTTTAAAACATAGTCAAGTAGGTATCCAATTAGGGTGGTTATGAAAGTGACTCTCAATGACGTAGTATTATGGTATGTATTCTCGAATTCAAATCCCGGGTGGGATAAGGCGATATTAGATTTTTTTTATGTGGAATTTGGGAGCTTGCAAAACGAGAAGGTAGGTCACCTAATGGTAAGTGATCTCCACCGCCCATCGAAGCAACGATATCAACTGATGAGTGCGTTGCACAACCTTAAATTAAGGGGGAATAAGGATAGGGAAGGAGAGGGGTACGCTTTGAGTGGTAGAGCCACGCTGTAGACAGTAACGTCTACAGCACGAATGGGCCGGCTCGACCGGTTAGATACTACTGTCTCACAGGAAACCGACGTAAAGTGGCAGCTTGCTGTCGCGTTTCGTTCGGTGAGTGAGATTTTCGGTGGCCCATTTCCCCCCTCTTTCCCAATCCCTTTTCCCTCCCCTATTTCCTCTTTTTAGGTTGGCAACGCACCCATGATTCTTATTGTGTCTTGGGTGTCAATGGGCGGTGGATATCACTTATCATCAGGTGACCCATCTGTTCGTTTGCCAGTCTTTGTTAAAAAAAAAGGAGTTTTGGCCCACCGGAAAAACCAAAAGTCCCACCAAAAGTCACATACATAACATAGTCCTAATGCTACACTGAGATACAAGTCTTATGTCGTGGACCTATAAGAGATTTTCGGTCTTACGACACGCAGACCCGAAACCAATATCTATCAGTCGAACCCGCGGTCTCTTGTTTTACAGCCGGCTACTCGCCCGCTGCGCTAGAGGCTATAGAGAAAGTAATAAAATAACGCATTAAAGTGCTTACAATGGGTAAATAAATTAAAGAATATGAATTATATATACTGTCAATCTTAGTACAAACGGTGCATTCGTTATGTATAATTAGTTATTTTTAGTCATAATAATTACTAAATTATGTATTTTACGTAACAATACTCGCATTAAAAATAATAGTTAAGTGTGAGTGACAGTCTCCGCGGAATAGTTCGTGTATAGCTGTAAAATGAGAGGCCGCAGGTTCGATTCCCGCATCGAAAATTTGTACCCTACTACTTTGTGCAAATCTATATGTAGGTAAACTTCAGTAGGTGCGTGGTACAGCGCTCGCATCTAAGTCGCGCAGGATAAGTCTTTAAGAATATTTATAATCAACAAAAGTTTTTGACCTCTAATATCAGCTTTTTTAGGTCGCTTCGAACATACATACTTGTTGTGTATAAATAGAGGAACTAAAAATCAATCCTGTGGCTAAAGTATTCCACTAATTCATCAACAGCCATAGGACGTCCACTGCTGACCATAGGCCTCCCCAAAGATTTTCAGATCGACCTGTTGGAAGCGGCCTGCATCCAGCGACTTCCTGCGACCTTTAGACGACGTTCAAGGTATATTTGGGATGAATTAATAGAATAGAATAGAATAATTTATTTGCTTAAAAGTTGGTACAGTATAGATCTTATAATATAGTTACAAATTCTGGTCATTCAACTTTTGTCAAATCTATTGACATGCAAATTTTTTTGTCAATAGTTTACAATATCAAAATATGAATTTAATTATTACGATAAAATGTTATAGATAAAAGCATTATACAATAATTTCATCATAAAATCACATGAGAATTAATTGTTGTTGTACTTTATAGTTAAAAAACTCTTGAATTGTGTAGAAGCACCGTTGTGTAAGCCATTGTTTCAATCTTGTTATAAATAATCCTTGTGGAAGTTCACGTAGAGATTGTGGTATTGTATTATATATTTTTATACACATACTATGACAGTTTTTTTGGCAAAGGGTGGTCCTACATTTTCTCGTTACAAGTCTTGTTGGGTCCCTCTGGCTAAATAAGCTTTTGTCACTTATTTTCTTAAATAGTTGTGGGTGTTTTTTGACAAAAAGGCCTGTTTCTAAGATGTATAAACAAGTTAATGTTAGTGTTTTAGTTTTTACGAATAGTGGCTTGCATGAATCTAAGGGCCCAGCATTGCATATCGCTCTTATAAATTTTTTTTGGGCTAGGAATGCTTGAGTAATTAATGTTGAGTTACCCCATAACAGTAAACCATATCTCAGGACTGATCCTACATAGCCATGATAAGGTGCTAGTGCTGCGTGTTCTGAAGCTACTCGACGTACATTTCGTAACGCAAAAACGAATTTATTTACTTTTTTGCATACGGATAGAACGTGTGATTTCCAGTTGCAGAAATTATCTACGGAAATCCCTAAGAATTTCATATGATCAATTCGTTCTAGTTCATGGCCTTCGTATTTTAAAGGAATGTTTTTTACGGCCATTTTATAATTAGAAAATTGTATAAACTTCGTTTTGGTCAGATTTACTCGTAAGTCATTCATTTTCAGCCACTCAACGACATCAAATAGTGTTTTATTAATTTCGGTCTCGTGATCATCGGTCGTTAATCGGTTTTGATTGGGTATAACTATGGATATATCATCTGCAAATAAGATACATTGATGGTTTATGTTATTTGGAAGGTCGTTTATATATAGTAGAAATAAGAGGGGTCCTAGCACGCTGCCTTGTGGAACTCCTCTTGTATTTTCTTTAAGCGTTGACATGTATGTTGTGGATATTAGATTATTGAGACGGTTTATTTCGACATATTGAGTTCTATTAGACAGGTAACTTTTTATCCAATCTAATGTTGGTCCTCTAATACCATAGTGTTCACATTTATTTATAAGTATTCTGTGATTAACAAAGTCGAAAGCTTTCGACATATCTAGAAATAATGTAGTTACGTCATTTTTCCTGTCTATGTTTTCTGTAACCGTTTTCATTAATGTAATTAATTATGTCGGCGCCACTCGTTATATGAAATAACTGAACGTCAATCATAACAACATTTATTCAATGTATTAAATTAATAGATTAATAACTAATCCATTCGTATTGTTACACAAATCTAAGTAGACCATTAAAATACGATTAATTCTCTTATATGACGTTTAACACTACCTCGTTTGAACGCTAATGGTGAATTGTGGTTAGGAATTAATTGGTTTGATACAATGTTTTGGTTGTTCTATGTCATATTGCGGTACAAATGTTTTGTATTTAGCAGGTACGTCATTATTTCCAAAGATTTTGGCGCAATTCGAAATAATTAGAGTAATGGGGACCCATGGAGTCGCCTCCTTGGTCTAGTGGCAGCTTAGTCTGTGGACCGGGAGGTCCTGGGTACGATTCCCAGGTCGGGCAAAGCGATTTTTCTAATTAATTTTCCCGGGGCTGGATCCCTCAGAACTTCTGAGGAGGTTGACGTCAGGCAGGCAGCTGGTCGTAAAAACTAAGCCAAATCCGTTCTGCAACACGATTGAAGAAGTGTGTTGCGCCGACTCCACATTAAGGTGGGATAAAGGCAGGCAGAAAGAAAAAAGAATGGCGACCCATTTTTATACAATCCTTGTAGTGAGTGATTTGAGTGGTAGAGTCATGCTGTAGACAGTAACGTCTACAGCAGGAATGGACCAACGCGACCGGTTTGATAACACTCTCTCACAGCAAATTCTCGCTGTTTCGTTTTGTTGTGCGAGTGAGTTTTCCGGTGGCCTTATTCCTTACATGAGTAAATCTGCCTCCGTGGCGTGGTGGTATTTCGGTACGACTATGGTTCTGAGTTCTCGGGTTCGATCCCCGGGTCGGGCAAAGTGATATTGGATTTTTTCATATCAGCCCGGAGTCTGGAATTTGTGCCCGATATGGTGATAGGCTCGTGTATCACATGTATCCCCTAACTCAGTTGCCGCCATTTGCATTTTGGATGTTTTTTTTGAGCCTCCAAAAAAAAAACGCGCCTAGAGAGACAATTGATTTACTTCCCCCTCACAATTTACATATGAAATTATTTTAATTGAGACTATCCAATATAAAATGCGAACTCTACCTAAGATTCCAACCGGAGATCCGACGATTCATCGCCCTAAATATGCTTTGAAAATGAGTCTATTCAATTACTTTACTTAATTACAAAGTAAAATTAACACTGAAATGACCGTTCAATCTTATGGCAGACATGACGGCACATAGAGTTCATTTTCGAATACTCTCATCGGTTCAACGGTGATTTTCCAGTATAAACTGCACACTAAAACTAATTACTGACTTAATTAAAACACGAGCTACGAGCGGACAGTCTGTTTTAAAATACATGTCTATGTTTTTTTAAGGCGAGGATGGAGTAGAGAATATATTGCGAAGGAAATTATAACACTAATAGGCAACAGAGAAGTTGATTCATTTCTGCAATACATATAAAAGCTTACGGCTGTATCGCCGAAGGGGAACGCAAAATCGCACGAATCGATCAGTAGAAAACCCACATTTCGCCGAGCTTAATTCTGTCCCAGATGTAATAAGGGGCGAGCCTATAGCCATACCGGGCACAAAATCCAGACTGATATAAAAAACCCAATAACACTTTGCCTGACCTAGGGACCGAACCCGAGACCACAGGACGGTAGTACCTAAATACAACTACGCAACCGAGGCAGTGTACTATGACAGATTATAAATAATTCATAAAAGTCATCTTCACGAATAAATACACACTTTAGTAACACATTGTTTTTGTACTATACTCTATTTGTACCTACTTTCTTCAGGTTTATGTGTTTATTCTCTATTATTTTAACAATGTTTACGCAGGGGTGTTCTTGTTATGAAAGAATCTCCCGACACCCTACCACCCTTGTAAATATCCAGGCTGACCTTGGAATTTGTCTAGGTATCCTTAAGGTCAGTGGTTTCCATTTTTAATGTACGAGGCCCTTGCTCTCTAAGCTCTGAGTGACTATTTAAAGATTTTTAGAGGTGATTATTTTTGACGCGCGAAAAATTTGTCCGATAATAATAAACACACCCAACAGTCACACACCTAGTCCTGACCCCACATTAGGTATAACCTGTATCGTGGGTGTCAGAGACTATGAGAGACTTTTGGTCTCACAACACCCAGACTTGAAACAGATATCTGTGGGCCACACAAATATCGATCGAACACGATACCTCAGGATGCTAGTCGTACCGAAATACAACCACGCCACCGAGGCAGGCAAATCATTATGTTTTATTCCCTAAATAAGTGTTGAGATTAACTTTGAGAATCACTGCCTTAAACCATTTGCGCCCGTGTTTAAGCGGTTGAAAAACAATGTTTAACAGCGCCTTTTGATCTCCTAATGAGCTGTGTTAGAAAAAACTTATCTTAACAAGAGTTGAGCAGTAACAAGTTCGTACTTCTAAGCATAAGAAATGGCTCTTTGTTGGAAAAAGTTCGAGCTTATGTTGCTTAAAGACGCCGACACAAAATAAGTTTTTTCAGAAGATTTTTTCTCGTGATTTTGAAGTATGTTTATTTAACGTTAGGTTTATAATGTCCTTACATAACATAATATAAGCTCACGCCTGTATCCCCGAAGGGGTACGCAGAGGTGCACTAGCGAACTAGAACACCCACTTTTCGCCGAGCTTAGTTTCGTCCCAGATGTGATAGGGGGCGAGCCTATCGCCATATCGGGCACAAATTCCAGACTCCGGGCTGATATGGAAAAATCCAATATCACTTTGCCCAACCCGGGGATCGAACTCGAGACCTCAGAACCGTAGTCATACCGAAATACAACTACGCCACCGAGGCAGTCTAATAAATAATGTCCTACTTTTTGTTAATCCTATCTTATTTCTAGTATTATTATGAATGAGGCTTACGATAGGGATCAGTGGAGGGAAGGAAGGGAGGCCTTTGCCCTGCAGTGGGACAAAACAGGCTTATAAAAAAAAATATATGAATGTGTATGTATGTTTGTAAATATTTTTTATATTTTTATTATTAAATTAATTGCGCTTTAAAAATTTTATGAATTTGGGATGAAATCATAAACACGGCATACAGTGTACATTTGTTATATTATCGACAGCATGCGGGCAGACGATTCTAAAAACTAAGCCGAATCATTTCTGCAACATGCTGGAAAAACATGTGTCACATCGACCCATCTTGGAGTGGGATAATGGCATGTCAATATTTTTGTCAATCGAATTCCTATCAAGCTCGCAGCGCACTAATTAATATTTGGTTAATATTTCATACAAATGTTATATGCGAGCACGAATTTGATTGTCAAAAATATTCCTGCTAGGGTCACTGAAATGTTGTCAAAACTCGTCAGAGAGACAGGGCGTCCACTGCCAAACATAGGCCTCAAATATTTCCAGACTGACCAACTGAAAGCGCCCGGCGAATTCTTGCGACCTTTTTTAAATAACCAAGAACATATAAATAAATATCTTTCAGTCTACAAAATAATCCATATCTAGATTAGGAAATACTCAAGAGATTACCAATATGAAATCTTAATCCAATGAGCACACATGATGTGACTAGGTGTTAATTAAGACCTAGGTAGAGGCAAGAAGCTTATTCACATGGCTGCGGTTAGGTAGGCACGGCGCGTGTCGCAGTATGATTGTAGATTTAGTTAAACTGGAAATTATTTGTAGGCTCGACTCGACTGCCTCGGTGGCGTGGTGGTATTTCGGTACGACTACGGTTCTGAGGTCTCGGGTTCGATCCCCGGGTCGTGCAAAGTGATATTGGATTTTTCCATATCAGCTCGGAGTCTGGAATTTGTGCCCGATATGGCGATAGGCTCGCCCCCTATCACATCTGGGACGGAACTAAGCTCGGCGAAATATGGGTGTTCTAGTTCGCTAGTGCGCCTCTTCCTACCCCTTCGGGGATACAGGCGTGAGCTTATGTCATGTCATGTATGTCATATTATTTACCTAGATATATATCGATGATTTTTACACTCTAGATCAATTACAAAATTTCAATAATGCAGTATGTACATAATTGGATGAACAGTAAGCTAGGGTTCGCGTGACACGGCGCAGTTGGGCCTACAGTACAATTTGCTTTATCGTTGCGCTAGATAACCATGCCGTGGAAATTCCCCGGCTTTTTACTTCTTTTTCAGTGAATAAATTGTTGGTAAAATGTTGCTCCGACGCGGGTTATCCTGGCTGGAATAATTGTCTTTACGTGGTGAAATCCTGGCTTGTAGTTTTTGAAGGTAATAATTTATATATTTATTTAAAACTTTACATATATTATATGTATAAAGTCGGACTTAATGCCAGAGGCATTCTCTACCAGTCTACCCGTGGATGGTGCAGAGACGAGACAACGTGGGAACGTGGCAGAAAAAAAAACATTAACATCTGTTCCTTCCCGAGCGTCTAAAAATGTTTTAATGTCTAACTAATCACAAGTTTAAAAACTGAACGGACCAACTTCAAATCAAATCGTGACCAAATTTATAAGGGACTACCCTTGAAATAAGCTCTATCGAACAAAAATAATTTTGAATATCGGTCCACATTTGGCGGAGATATCGAGTAACATACATAAAAATAATTAAAAAAATACCGACGAATTGAGGAATTCCTCCTTTTGTGGAAGTCGTTCGCAAATGTAGGTTTGTAGACGGCGAATTTTTCATGAGAGCTGAATTTCACCGCAATTTTTATCAATTTTCGACCGAATTGCAAAACGGAGAAGGTCCGCAATTAGTCTGAATTTTTTTATGTATGTTACGCGATATCTCCGCCAAATGTGGACCGATTTTCAAAATTCTTTTTGTTTGATAGAGCTTATTTCAAGGGTGGTCCCATATAAATTAAGTCACGATCGGATTTGAAGTCGGTCCGTTAAGTTTTTAAACTTGTGATTATACCCTATGCAGAATATGTATGGGGGTAAATCCCGGTGTCTGCATCGGTCTTGTCGCGAGCCCTTCGATTTGCTTTTTCCCTCTTCGGATTCGGAGTGTGAAGAAGCATAAATAGGACGGCATAATTCTGGTGACCATCGACAAACCCATTGTTTGTCATTTGTCTGTTGGATTGGACAGCACTTGCCATAACTTTGCGAATAAAAAATAACACACTTTTCGCATCTACAGTGGTGATTGATCTGCTTTACAAAAACCATTTCCTTGTCATACGTAAATTAAGATTGAATTCACAAAAATAATTTCAATTCGCATGACAAGTATGACAGGCGATTTAATATTATCACCGTTCAACGGATACTACCGAAATAGAAAGCTATAATCCAGATGTATCACTGATTTTTTAGGCTATAAATAATGATTGTTTTGGAACACTCGCAATAATGTTATCCACTCGTTATATCGATTCGACAGTATTGGATACTTTTATATGTAAATGTTATTATGATCTGTAGCAATCAATATAATACCCTAGATGCACAGTTCTTTGCAAATATCCTCCTAAAAAGTGGTCTCAGGAATAAAACAAAGAAAAAGATCACAAGCTCTAATTAAATCAACACAAATATAACCCTACGCACGTGTAATAAAGTAGCTTTTTAAACGAAATGAGCAAGCGTTCTTAAATTTGAATTTTGTAATTTAGAATTCCATCGGCGTCGGACTGTATGCAAAACGAGTGCTTAAGCACTTCTTTGCTGTCCCATTTTTCGAGCGTCAACTGTGCATCTAGGTAATTAATATATCGATGTCAGTAGCAGATAAATACGTATTAAAATGTGAATTTTAAATAACTATTAAATAAATAACAGTCACGCACATAGTTCTGACCCCACACTAAGATCTCTTGTGTCGTGGCTATTAAAAACTACGAACGACTTTCGATCTCACAACACTCAGACCCCAAACAAATATCTGTGCGCCACGTGAGCATTTGTCTCCGTGCGGGAATCGAACCCGCGGCCTCTCGTTTCACAGCTACTCGCCCACTGCGCCACGGAGGCTGTCATTTCACGAATTGGACCGAAATATCCGAAATAATTATTAGAAATGGAGTCGTTTAAAAATTAAATTTTCTAACAATTTTATGTTTATATATATTCACTGTGACGTCATGATTCGGGAAGTGCGGCGCAGGACTCCATCAACGACAGTATAATGCCCCGTTGGTCTACTGGCATCGTATATGAGTTATGGTCTTGGGTTCGATTCCCAGGTCGGGCTTATTGTCTTTCTAAAACAATTTGCCCAGGACTGGATCCCTCAGAGGGGGTTGATGTCGGGCAAGTAGCTGGTCGTAAAAACCAAGCCAAATCCTTCTGCAACATGCTTAAAAAAGTGTGTTGCATCAGACAAAAAGATGTCCTAACATCAGTGGCATTAAAATTAAGTAAGATTGGCAAAACATAGGTTTTGAAATTGTCGCCAATTAAACATTAAAATGGCACTTTTTAATAACAGACTCGTAAAAATGACGCGCCCGCCACCCGCTATTAAGACACCGGACGCATTAAAAATATTTTGAGAAATAACCGATTAAAAACCTCGTAAATTATAAAAAGATGAAGTAAAAAATTAAGTCATTTTACTATCAAAATACTTTGCTGTACGACTGTTAAATACATAAAACAATCTTAATTTTACATAGTTTTTCCGTCTATGTGCCAAGTGACAATGCCAATAGTAACTTTCCTGGCGTTATCCCGAACAATGTCAATAGTATGTACCGATATCATCAATATATTATACCATAGATGCACAGTTCTTTGCAAATATCCTCTTAAAAAGTGGGCTCAGAAATAAAACAAATAAAACGATCACAAGTTGTAATCAAATCAACACAAATATAACCCTAAGCAAGTGTTATAAAGTAGTTTTTTTAAACGAAATGAGCAAGCGTGCTTTAATTTGAATTATGAAATTTAGAATTCTATCGACGTCCGACTGTAGGCAAAATGAGTGCTTAAGCACTTCTTTGCTGTCCCATTTTCAGAGCGTTAACTGTGCATCTAACCGCCGAATGTTCATACACTTAAGGTCGCCTTATGTCGTTTAAGGCCGCCTTATCTGTCAAATTTGTATGGCGAAAGTCAGTATAAGGAGCCCTTAAAGTTGATTAGCGTTTGACCATTCGGGCGTAAGTAAATAATATATCGATGACCGGTATAAATAAAACGCCATATTTAAAAAGCTAAAAACTCGTCAAAATGCTATTTTACCTTTGAAATATAATTTCGATACCAATTTTGAAATAAGAATTATTATCCGAGACATAAATGATACTCATTAGAAAATGATTCACACAACCGCAATGCCTCTACAACGCTGGAATGTTGAAATAATTTAGTTTCATACAACGCCCTCGCTTCCAAAGCGGTGGAAAATAGAACTAAATGTACAGAAACTTACCGATAGTGTAAGTGGCGCCATCTATCTGAAAAGTGGCGCTCTTGCACTTCTTGAAGATTTTCCCGCTGACCACCTGACGTGTGGCGCTGCCGTGCGTCGACGGCTTTGATGCGATCTCCCGCCGCACCACCTGATGGGTGGCGCTAGTGTCGAATTTGTTCCTTAGCTCTTCAAACGATAGGTCGCTAGGGATGTCATCCCTGTACCGATTCACTTGCCCGCACTCGCCCTGAGCCGACTTGGCCGCGTTCTTATCCATTGTGTCACGTCACTGTCACTTATTTCTCACTGAACTGGATCATTGTTTATTCGTTCACTGGTCAGTCACTGTAAATGATGCAGTGTTTACAAAGGAAACTGCGTTTGTATACTGGTAATTTATTCAAGGTACAATTGTAAATTCGGCTTTGTTTAACTTAATTCAAATGAATTTTTTGGGACGACTGTTGTGATTCAATAATATTTGTTACATTGTGGTTGGTTTAATAATGTATTATTGTGGTTTATTTTGTAAATCAGATGTTAAAAATATATTGTTTTGAGTATTTATTAAAAGTTAATATACAAAACTAACATAATTGTAGAGGTGAAAAAGAATGAATACTTCAACGCGTCCTTTCTTTCTACCTGTCCTTATCTCACATTAATGTGGGGTCGGCGCAACACAATTTTACTAGCATATTGCAGAAAGGATTTGGCTTAGTTTCTAAGACCGGCTACCTGCCTGACGTCAACCCCCTCTGGGGGATCCAGATTCCAGTCCCGAGAACATTAAATTAAAAAAAATCTATTTTCCTGACCTGAAAATCGAACTCATTACCTCCTGATCCGCAGTCATATCTGCTACCACTAGACCAAAGAGGCGACAGTACTTCAACACGTCCATTCATTTATATTAGCAACGTAATAAAAGATAATGCCTCGGTGGCGTAGTTGTATGCGGTAAGACTACCCGTCTTGGGATCTCGGGTTCGATCCCTGGGTCGGTCAAAGTGATATTGGATTTTTCCATATCAGCCCGTAATCTGGAATTTGTGCCTGAAATCTTTGAAAATCTTTGGGGGAGGCCTATGAAGAATTTTCTCAGGTATGTATTTCGTCACGATGTTTTCCTTCACCGTTAAAGCAATCCATATTTTACAATGAAAATAACACACACATAAAGACATAAGCTCACGCCTGTATCCCCGAAGGGGTAGGCAGAGGCGTACTAGAGAACTAGAACACCCACATTTCGCCGAGCTTAGTTCGGTCCCAGATGTGATAGGGGGCGAGCCTATCGCCATATCGGGCACAAATTCCAGACTCCGGGCTGATATGGAAAAATCCAATATCACTTTGCCCGACCCGGGGGATCGAACCCGAGACCTCAGGACCGTAGTCGTACCGAAATACCACCACGCCACGGAGGCAGTCATACACTTAACATAGAAAAGTCAGATGTATATGCTCTTTTTTTGGGGTTGGTCTCTATTAGTTAATTTATAGTCACCACTTCTCAAATGACCGTTAGTGGTCATTACAATAAGCCCATACAATTCTAACATATAGACCCTTTCAAATACAATATATTTTTTGGTAATCCTGAGCCGGAATGACTGTCCAAAAGCATCAAATCAACTAATGGACCGCCCTAATTTCCCTTTTGTAACGCGGTTACTCGAAATTAAAAGGGAGTAGGGAATCATTTGTATCTGACAAATTTCTTTGGTAATTTATTGAATTTTAATGGTAGGGAAGTATGACTAAGAATAACAACAAAGAGATTTAATATTACTAACTATAGAGGGGCTTATATATATATATATATATATAACCATTAAAACCAAATCGTGATAGAATCCGTAAAAATAGTTTTATTTCAATAAATAACATTCATGTAAACCTAAGAAATCATTAGATAGAGGGGCTATCGATTTCCATACGAAAAATTTATCTCAAACTTCAGTACCGCCATCAACTACTTATTACAAATGCGAGGGCGATTATTACAATTTACAACCTACATAGAGTATTTTGTGAATAATTAAGAATCATGTAAGATAAGTTTATTCTCTCAATATTATTTCGCTGGCCGACCTAGCTCGTATATTGCAAATAAACTGAGCGACTTATGACCACTGGGTCATAACTTTTGGATCACAAGTTTTGTGCTGTTGTCCCGTCTATATACTGTTGAATGTCTTTGCATTACAAAGATGTATTTTAATATATTTTTTAAATTAAACTTAGTAAGTTATATTATATGAAATCACCAAATCGTGTTAGTGGAAGAAGAATTAGTGACGAAATTATTATCGCAAATAAACAATTATTTCATTAAATCAATAAAAATATAGTTTAAATCTTGGCTATATGGGTTGTCCTGGGAGGTCCAGGTTCAACTCCCAGGTCGGGCGGGGTGTTATTCTGACACAATTTGCCCGGAACTGAATCCGTTATAGGGATTGACGACAGGCAGGCAGCCGGTCACAAAAACTAAACCAAATCCTTTCTGCGACATGCTTGAAAAAGTATGTTGTACCGATCTCACTTTAAGGTAGGATAAAGGCAGGTAGAAATAAAGAATTAAGATTTACTCGTAAAATGAGAGTTGATAAGATCTGATAAGATATTTTTATAGGATCTCAGAGCCATCGTTCTGAATTTTCGAACTTAAATATCATAAAAAGTACGCTAGTGTGCCTTTGCCTACCCTTCGGGGATGCAGGCGTGAGCTTATGTTATAAAATAATCACAAGTTTAAAAACTCAACGGACCGACTTCAAATCCGATCGAGACCAAAATTATATGGAACCACCCTTGAAATAAGCTCTATCGAAGACAAAAAGATTGATGATCGGTCCACATTCGGCGGAGATATTGTGTAACATACATAAAAAATACAGACGAATTGAGGACCTTCTCCTTTTTGAAAGTCGGCCAAAAAGCATTAACATTAAAAAAATGGAAACTCTATAATATAGGTAATTATGTCGGGTTATTTGAAAATATTTCGCACGCTATTTACGAAATTTCTTTGTAATTTTTGTTCGCTTTCATCTGTTAATTGGTCTTTATCGATTCTGGGTTTCTTTTGTGGCACCGAATAATTACTTTTTCAAATAACCTGCGGTGAAAAGAACTCGATTATTCGCTATATCAACATGGCGGCGGTTAATTGAACATTTTCCGATAAATTGTGTGGAATCCATGGTACCAATATTTCAAATACCTACTGTTAGAAAGAAAGAAAGAAAAGAAAGAAAGAAAAACACTTTATTTGTCACAGACACAGAATTATTGAGAAAAAAATAAGGTTAATATAATAAATGATTATTATAGTTAGCCGTGACTGTGACAGGTAGGCGACCACTCAGCATAATGTTGTAGTGTGGCGACACCCACAATACAACGCTGGTTTTCAGTGGTCACCTCGTGTGACGTGCGCACGTTGGCCGCGTACAATAAATAAATAATTTAATAAGATAAATAAAAAGCTATAATAAAAGCAAGTGTACAATAATAATACGATTATACCATTTTATTTGTATAATATTACTATAGTAAGAGATTTAATTAAAGTGTATTATCGTAATAAATAAATAAAATAAAAGATACCTAAACACATTAGCACTTAAAACTGTCTCCACGCTAAAAATAGTCGTCAGTGCCCTGTCTCGCTTTGGCGATATTTACGTGCAAGGGGCATGTTGGCTGTTCTCGAATTGATTTTCCGTATTATCGATATATTGCAAACGCCTAGTGTCTTCACGTAAAGCGAAATTAATAATAATCACAAGTTTGAAAACTTAACGAACCAACATCAAAAATCACCACTACCAATAATTACCACCCATATAATTTCGATTTTTTTTTATAAATAACACCCAACAGTCACACACATAGCCCTGACCCTACACTAAGATACTAGTCTTGTGTCGTGGGTATTAGGAACTACGAGAGACTTTCGGTCTCACAACAATCAGGCCTGAAACAAATATCTGGGGGCCACACAAACATTTGTCTCGGTGCGGGGATCGAACCCGCGGCCTCTCGGTTCACAGCCGGCTACTCGCCCGCTGCGCCACGGAGTCTGTTTAATTGACATTAGTGATGTGAATTAAAATAAAGTTAGCAAACGTCGAAATTTAGAAGTAAATCTAATGATAGCAACTTAAACTTTGAAATATCTTTAGCCATTACTAAAGACTTTACAAACTTACAACTTACTTTTAATTTTGCTTCCGATGAAGAAACTGGGGGTGAATGGATAAAATTATTGAAAAAATGTGTCTTTAAAATAATCTAGTACTTCATACAGATTTCTTAAGTTTACACGCATGTTAGACATTGAAATAAAACTATTTTAACGGATTTGAAAAAATAAATAAAAACAAAATGATAGAATCCGTAAAAATAGTTTTATTTCTAGTACTTCATTATGAAATTATTTTTTTATTGATCTCGAAGGCAAATAAACAGGCACTTATGATAAAACATAAAAACATATAGAGGTACAATAAGTACGTATAAAATTTTCATTCCCTAGATTATAAATCATTTGTTCCATAGACTTGACTATACCACTCAAACTTTCCTCATTTATAATCGAAGTTATGAGGTATATTTAAAACTGATAGTTTCATTATCGGCGTAATTCAATGTATAAAGGATGGAACACGACCCAGATCATTTGTTCTCGTTAGGGAACTAAGCTCGCTCACCTGCCACGAGACAGTAATGGCCATTTGAGACTAACTGATAGTTTATCGGGATAGATAACCTCAGAAATAATCGAGAATTTTCTCGAAGTTCTATTTAAAACGATAAAAATGTAATCAAATTGTAATGTATACTGATTTCTTAAGTTTACGCGCATATTATACGTTGAAATTAAACTATTTTTACGGATTCTATCACGATTAGGTTTTAATTTTTATTCCCGATGTTTCGAGGGCTTTGCAGTCTTCGTTGTCACGGGTCAGACTGGGTCAAAAATTAAAACCTAATTGTGATAGAATCCGTAAAAATAGTTTTATTTCAATGAATTGTAATGTAGACCGTAATCACGTATTCAAAGTAACCGAAACATGAAATCTGTCCATATTTCCACACAACCTTATCATCCCCTTTTATAAACGCGATATGCAAATGGCCACTGGAAACCCCTTATCTGATGGGGATGTATTCCTGGAAACGATACGTTGCTTTCTACTTAATTTAATACTTGCGAATGGGCGATGAATTCATTTTATTATCTGGAATGAGGTAACGCTTTGTATAATGATTACTGCTACGGAATCCAATTGTCTAGATTCAACTTTATTAGGTGAAAGTATTATAGAGTGTAGGGAAGTGTGAACTAGCGAACTAGAAAACCCACATTTCGCCGAGCTTAGTTACATCCCAGATGTAATAGGGGGCGAGCCTATTGCTATATTAGGCATAAACAGACTCCGGGCGGATATTGAAGAAGAGTAAAGAAAGTAATTGTAATAGTTATGTTAATTAGAGAGCCTCCGTGGTGCAGCAGATGAGCAGCCGTTTATGAAGGTTTGATTCCCGCACCGAGATAAATGATTGTGTAGCCCACACTATTTAACTATTTCACTATTTATTTGTTTTAGGTGTGGGTGTTGTGAGACTAAGGGCCTCGTTCACCAACTCCAAGAAAAGTGTTGATTAGTTACTTTCTGACTAGCGTTAATTGACAAGTAAGAGTTCTGAGTAACTTCTGTTAATTTCACAAGCAAAATTAGAGCTCTGAGTAGCAACTTACTGGTTAAGTGAATGATATCACAAATCCTGCGTCCCATTCGTTCAATATTACGTCAAAAGTATCTTATTTTGGCAAAAAAACACTCGTGACTCGTCCCGCGTCCGCACCACATGGCACAAAAACCTACCGGACCCTTTTTTTGCTATATAAATAGTTACACAGGTACCAAATCGTGTGCCATAAGGACGAGTTTTGCGTGACCCCGTCTGGACATCGGTGTTCGCTTCGCCCGAATTGCAGTTTGTTTTTGTTGAAACTACTTGATTTTTTAAATGAAAGGCTATTTTACAGTTAACACGTTCATTTAAAACGTTAAACATCGTTATAAAGGTATGACTACTATAATTTGATTTTATAGTTTATTTAACTACGATAAAATGTACAATTAACTGCCTACTTTAAACTTTAACCGTCAAGTAAACGCGCTACTTAGCAGACGACGAGGCAAGTAGCTTACTGGCCAGTTTAATCATAAGATGCATGCTACTCGAACGTCGTGAAATTCACACGTGCAGTTACGGGTGACTTTAACTGACGATTAGCCTACTTGACACTTTACTTGCGGGTGGTGAACGAGGCCCTAAAAGTTTCTCGTAGTTCTTTTATAGTTAGTTTAAGTATATTTTCGCCCCACTTCAAAAAATGGAGAAAGCCCTAAAATCATCTGTATGTTCTTATATATGATACCTGTATGATGGACCTTTTTCTAAGGGTGGTTCCATATAAATTTGGTCACGAACAGATAAGTTTTGACGTCGGTCCTTGAGGTTATTAACAACGTGATTATATAGTTATTTATTTATGTTCATTACAGATTTCATCAACAGATTTGATGTAACTGAGCATTGTTGACTATGAACTCGACTCGGTAAGAACTACTACGGCTTTAGTGTACAAACATCTACTATCAAAGTCAGGCGTTACGCAAATTTATTGAGTTTTGAATAAAATAACTTTCTAAACTCAACATGTTGAGTTTATGTTCGCGTGTATTTACCATCGAACGCGACTTTTATTGTATTTACGAGCCACAGCTATGGTGTTAAAAATAACCGTGTTTGTTTGTGTTTCATCAGCGAAATCGGTTCAGCAGACTTTATTATTTGGTTCTATTAGGCTTAAAACAAAAAGCTTTTCGTGAAGTTACTCATTTTCACTGCCTCTATGCAGTATTTATATTTCGGTATGACTACCGTCGTGTGGTCTCGGATTCGATCCCCGGGTCGGGCAAAGTAATATTGGGTGTTCTGGTTCTCAAGTTTGTCTCTGCTTACTCCTTCAGGGATACAGGCGTGAATCTATGTATGTATGTTGGAACGTAATTGATTTAAATTAGAGAAGGTTCTCAATTAGCTGGGATTGTGTGCATGACTGCTTAGTTACGTATGTCACGTGCTATATCCGGCAAATGAGGACCAATTTTCAAAATCATTTTTATATATAAATTTGGTCAGGACGTGATGAGGTTAAGAAGTCTTTTTAAAGTTTATACTATTTATTATAATGTGTTATTGTTGTTATGTCATTATTTTATTTTTCAATAGCTAGACATTTTTTTATTTAGGAAAAAATTATACAAACTTTTGACAGTAAAGGTATAAAACATCTATCAGAGTATCGAAATTAATCCTCAGATAAAAGTAGTCTGTCGATTGGAAAATCAGGCCTTAATGTTATTTACAAAAAAGCGTGTAAAAACCTCACAAATAACTATTTATTTGCAGCTCGGCTAAGGTTGGTGTTTTTATAATAATCTTTTCAACTCGTCTTGCCTTTGAATTGTACCCCGAGCGGTAATAGACAAACAATATCTTATCAACGACCAATCTTTTATATTAGATTTTATTATCCAAAAATGATTGAAGTGCTAGAATGGGCGTTAGGCTCCCCACACCGAATTATTGAACAAACGGGGTTTAAATTTTTTATAACTTAATGAGGAGTTAGCGCAATACATTTTTTTAAATATGTTGTAAGAAGGATTCGGCTTAGTTAATTACAGCTGCCTGTGTGATATCAACTTTCTCTGGGGGATCCAGTCCCCGGAGAGACGCCAACAGTTCCTAAAAATATTTCATTTAAAGTCGACCCAAACAGAAACAACGAAGTTATAAATTATATTATAAGCCCTGTAATATTACTGTCCCACTGCTGGGCACGGGCCTCCTCTCCCAATGAGAGGGATTAGGCCTTTACCTACCACGCTGGTCTAATGCGGGTTGGTAGACTTCACATACCTTCGAAAATCTTGTAGAGAAATTCGCGGGTATGCAAGTTTCCTCGCGATATTTTCCTTCACCGTTATAGCAAGCGAGAATTCGCAAAGAAAACACACTTAACATAGAAAATTCAGAGGTGTGTGCTCTATTTTGAGACTAGTCTCGAACCTTCGACAAGTTATAAAGTCGAAGTTATAAAAACAGTACTCGCAACTAGCGTATAATTAAACCTAGTACATAATGCGGTAGTTAAAACAATGCCTACTGTAACACAGTTAAAACTTCCATAATATAAAGTTATTGTAAAGTTCTGAACGAGATTAAACTTGGTTTAAAGCGAAGTGTCTTCGTTTATTGGACGGAATAGTTTTACTTGTTTTTTTCGAATTCACCTCCTTGGTCTAGTGGCAGCGTATTTGAGCTGTGAACTGGGATGTCCTGGGTTCGATTTTCTGGTCGGACGGAGTGTTTTTATCTCACGATTTGCTTGGATCCTGTACAAACGGTAGTTGACGTCAGAAAGGCAGCTGTTCATAAAACTAAACAGAAACCTTTCCGCAACGTGCTTGAAAAAGTTTGTCGTGCCAATACCATAATGTGGTGAGATAAAGGCAGATGGAAAAAGTTATTTTCCTTACAACATACATTTTTAATCACTCCTCGGTTTTTACGACTATAGGGTAGAAACCTGCACCATCCCCTTTTCTTTCCAGAAAACAGAGAAAGTTAAAAAAGCCATTAAGGCCTCATTCGCACGAGAGCTTTTTCAACGAGACAAGACAACAAGAGTTGGGCGCTGTTCAGTATGGAGAATATACTTTATTAGAAACAGGACAATTATGATTTTCAAACACTCGTATAAACAGACATTTTAAGACGCTTTTTAACTAGCGTTGAGAAAGCTCTCATGCGAATGAGAAACTAAGGAGTTTCTAAAGTAGATTTAACTTAAATTGCGAATACATTTTAGACTATATTAAGCTAGCTTCCACTTAACCGCCTAGGATTGCGTGCTGACACCCATTTAGCTATCAGCAGCTTGTAAACTCTCAGTACACGGTACTTCCTACACCCATTATTTGTATCTTAGAGTATTTATCTTCTTTTTTTTTCTTTATTGGGATTATTCAGCGCGGAGTCACGACTGAATCGCGACCGCTGATCTTTCACATTGGCCAGGCATCCCGTGATGGCTTAATTTTGTAAATTAGTTAAATCCATCACCACATACAAATAACTATTTGGAATATTATATTATACCTATACCTGTTGTTACCTGGTTTTAAAATTATTAAATCAAGATGGCCGAATTTTACGTACAAGAGTCTCTCATTAAGAATATTGGCACGTGTTACTATTATAACATCTTTACTTATTATAAGCGCGCCGCATTGAGAGCGCCCGTGTTGTTGTTTCGACTGAAATATTTGTATTACAATATTTAATAATTAACATTATGTGGGAATTGGTAATAGTGTCCATAATTGTATATACCTCTATAATCTCATACGTACATACATACTGCAGAATGCTTATACAAAATGTTTAAAAGGTGTGGCGAAAATCAATGTAAAAAGCTGTTAAGTTGAGTAGCGTTTGACCATTCGGGCGATAGACTCACCCCTCTTTCCCATAGGCAGAGACAACGGATTTCCACTTGCTACGATTCTTGCACACCTCTTTTGCCTCATACAGTCTCATTACATTCTTCATGCATGTACGTCAATTTCGCGTACTTCTGCTAGTAATTTGGGTATCTCTGATTTAGAGAACATTCGATGAGGTCTTCCCCTTCCAACTTTAATTAATCTCATCATCATCATTAACATCATCAGCCATAGAACGTCCACTGCTGAACATAGGCCTCCCCCAAAGATTTCCAGATCGACCTGTTGGAAGCGGCCTGCATCCAGCTACTTTCTGCGACCTTTATCATGTCGTCGGTTCACCTTGTAGGTGGACGTCCTACACGTCGCCGTCGTGAACCACGTCCTATTTAATCTCAGTGGTACAGAAATAAGCTGAGTGAAATGTGGTTCTTCTAGTTCTTTAGTTCGCCTTTGCTTACCTCGTCGATAGAGACGTGAGAGTTTATCATTGAGAATTCACTGGAGTTTTGTCGAATCTCAAAGTTATAAGCGAATATCCTCTGAATTGAAGTTTCGTGAGAGACGAACAAAGCGGGCAATTTGCATTGACAGATTGCTTTGAAAGATTTCAGCCCTTGTAATTCTATTTTTTACTAGAATTGTAAAGGCAAAGTTGTTTGTGTTGTAACTTCTTTTATGCCTTTTATTAAATAAAAATAAATAAATAAAATATATTAATATAAATATATAATGTCGCATATCGATCGAAAGCTTTTTTTTATAGGAGAGACTGGCAAACGGGCAGATGGGTCACCTGATGGTAAGTGATCACCACCGCCCATTGACATCCAAGACACAAATAATCATGGGTGCGAACCTTAAGGAGGGAGTGGAAGGAGGGGGAAAAGAGATTAGGAATGGGAAGGGGGGAATTGGAATCTCCACCGGAAATCTCACTCACCGAACGAAACACGACAGCGAGCTGCCACTTTACGTCGGTTTTCTGTGAGACAGTAGTATCAAACCGATCAAGCCGGCCCATTCGTGCTGTAGACGTAACTGTCTCCAGGGTGGCTCTACCACTCAAGCTGAACCAGTTTGGCACAGGATAGGGAGAAGTGGAGAAAATGGGCAAAGCCTTTGCCCAGCAGTGGGACAAAAAAATAAAAAAAAAATATATATATATATATTTTTTATCCGAGCACGGCAAAGTGACTACACTACACCTGATGGTAAGCGCAGTGCAGTCCAAAAAACCAACGACCATCGATAAAGTTAGTTTATGAATGGTCGCCAGAGTTATGCCGAGTCATATTTGTAAGTTCGAGAATACCTATCGACTATGTACCTATGGCTGATGATGATGATGATGATGTATTAGTATCGAGATTGCTACTTTCTCATGATATTTTGGATACATCATGATCCATGACGTATGAGTGCAATGAGTTTGATTCAACCTGGATAATCAAAAATTATTGCTAGTAAGTTCTTATAATTTGATTACTCAATTCTTTCACTAATATCTGTGACGGAACTAAGCTCGGCGAAATGTGGGTGTACTAGTTGGCTAGTGCGCCTCTGCCTACCCCTTCGGGGATACAGGCGTAAGCTTATGTTATGTTATGTTTCACTAATAAATGGTCACTATTCTATAAAGGCTATACAAAATGATTTTTTAACGGAAAAAGTCTTTGAAGACAGATCCACGAACCAGTGCCAGCACATTGTAAAAAGTTAAAAGGCTTAAACCTAGAATATAATATCAGAAACTTTATGGTTTTAAAGCTCCTATTTTCATATAAAATGTTCTCTTACATCATTTTCTCACAAAAGCAAAAGAAAGGCAAAATTACTGTATTTAATGTCAGAGATAACCTTTCTTCTTCTTCTTTCAAAAATAATGGCTTCCACGCATATGAGGTGATTTAGCCAATGTCAAGGTAAATAGAGCAATTATGTTTTCACAATGACCATGAGACTCAGATGTGGATGATCTCAAGGCTCTGCTGAGATTAGGACGGTAATTCCTTCCAGTCCAGATGACCTTCACTCGGCGAATCGACTGAATAAAGCCAGCCAACGCACCAAGCAAAACTCATCGAAGATGACTGGTTAAAATTTTTTCCACATTAGACTGTCCTTCTTCGCTGAAGTTTGATGCATTAAACCACAACACTTAAAACCAACAAACACATCTATAGAGAATAATATGAAATTATTTTAACAAGCGACGCCCACCCTGTCAGACTTCCCGACAAAATACAAAGATAACCTTTGTATTTTTGTTACATTTTAAGTGATTTAATTTGTTATTTAATTCGGTGTAGGTTGGAGAGTAAAGGATTTCATTAGAACGGCTCACGGCTAAAATTTATACCTCCACGAATACCTGCCGAGTAGATAAATAGCAAGCAGTAAATTAAGTCTCCAGTTGTGCTAATTTATGTTTTGCGTTCTTAGGTTTCGTTAGTACTTTGATAAAAGGGTTGAGAATTCTTTTCCTAACAGCGTTTTTAAATTGTCTAAAAAGAAATGCTTAGAATTAATTACCCATACGTAGAGAAATCAAGTATTAGCTTACGTTATTTACAAAGAGGGGTTGTTTCAAAATGATTAAGTACCGTATTATGGTAGGTACGCCTCCTTGGTCTAGTAGCAGCATATATGTATAGGCTGTGGAACGGGAGGTCCTAGGTTCGATTCCCAGGTCGGGCAAAGCGATTGGCCCGGGAGTGGATTCGACATTTTGGTCGATAATATTATGTTATGACTGAGTGGCGTTAACATAACGTCATACAATTTGATAAAGGGTTCTCATAGGTATTTTCACCTGGCGGTACCCGGCGCACGATCTTCGCATACAAGTCGCGCCGGAAAAGTCCGTTCATGTTTCTTATCGACAAAAGTCTGACCGCTAATATCAGCTGTTTATGATCACCCTCGACGTACATCTTGTGCTAAAATAGAGAAAACTAAAAATAAATCCTGTGGCTTAACCAATTCAACAAATTGGGCTGATTTTTGGTCAAAGTCTTGCAACGTTGTAACGTACATATATCTTATAACGTATTTTGGCGCTACTCTGTATACTTTTTTTTTGATTTTTTTTGCACCGTATACAGGTTAGATTTAAATTGAAGCACTTTTTGTTGTTGGAAACAATGCAATTTGACCTTTTTAATTTAGTCGAGCTACTGTACCTACACTGTGGCAGGTTCGGATAGCTGAGAGAGGGCAGATTATAACGCAATTTATTTCTGCCGACACGAACCTCTGAATATATTAAGATATATATAAATTACCCACTTAAACGGCGATATAGCTGTCGTTGACGGGCTTTAATAATTTTCCATAAATGAGACTAAAAATGAGAACGGAAATTATTTTTTGGGGTAATCGCTGAGGTATATATAGATTTTAAAATAATAAAGGTAAAAAGGAACCTCAAAATGTATCAATTTTTGATTAGAAAGAAGTACTCGTAAGTGAGATATTGATCTTTAATTATTTTTAATTGATTTTCGACTTCCAAAGAGAAGGTACTCAATTCGTCTATATTTTTTTATGTATGTTACGCGATATCTCCGCCAAATGTTGACCGATTTTCTAAATTATTTTTGTGTTCGATAGAGCTTATTTCAAGGCTGGTCTTATATAAATTGTCACGATTGGATTTTTTCTAAAGAGTTTGGCTATAGGTATTTCTAAATAAACTATAAATCAGGCCATTATTATTTATTTATAAAGGAAAATTTCACAACTTACTACCCATCCATTGGTCTGAACGTGGAATTCTTTTTGTATTCCATAGAGCTTATTTCAAGGGTGGTAGTTTTTGAACTTTTGATTTTTTTGTTTCTTTTTAAGGCAGGGTAATATTATTGCTAGATATAACGGTGAAGGACAACATCGTGAAGAAACCTGTATATCCGAGAATTTCTCCACAAGGATTTCGAAGGTATGTGAAGTCTACCAACCCGCATTAGGCCAGCGTAGACTAAGGCCTAACCCCTCTCATTAGTAGAGGAAGCCCGTGACCAGCAGTGGGACAGTAATATAACATTGCTAATATTATTATTTATGTAAAACCTACGCTACCTAAACTTTCTTTCTTTATTTCCTATCGCCATATTGGATACAAATTCAACACTACTTGCTAGTACTGAGTAGAAAAATCCACAAAACCACTTTTCCCAACCTGGAGATGGAACCTGAGACCTTAGGACGATAATCGTACCGCGCACACAGCACCACCATGCCACCGAGGCAGTAAATTAAGTAACATTTGTTCTCAAATTGAATTTCTACATCCACAAATCCTTAATCTTCACCAACTTAAACCATTGAAAAAACAAAGAGTAATTTCCAATAACATAAGTACTTAGCGATGTCCTTAAACCAACATTTTAGCCAAAAAACGTTACGGCTAAGTGAAATCATTCTTCTTTTAAAGTTCCCCGCCGAGAGCTTTTCAGAAGGTTTTTTCTTCGAATTTCGTCGCGCCATTTATTATTTCATTAGTAACGTTTACTCTACTTATCCAATTGTCTTACTTGGGTTGGAGTATGTTTTTTCTATTTTCTACGCTATTTTAGGTCTTTGCACTTGGTCAAGAATTTTATTTTTCTGAAAACTAAAATACGAATAAACCGCATTTTCGAATGAACGTTATCACAAAGCTATTTGATCCATATTAATATTACATACATACATAAGCTCACGCCTGTATCCCCGAAGGGGTAGGCAGAGGCGCACTTGCCAACTAGTACACCCACATTTCGCCGAACTTAGTTCCGTCCCAGTGTGATAGGGGGCGAGCCTATCGCCATATCGGTCTCAAATTCAAGACTCGGGCCTGATATGGAAAAATCAAATATCACTTTGCCAGACTCGGGGATCGAAGCCGAGACCTCAGGACAGTAGTCGTACCGAAATACAACCACGCCACCGAGGCAGTCGGGCAGTATATTAATATTATAAATTCGATAATAACTCTATCTAGTATGTTTTCACCACTTAACTAAATAAATAAATACACCCAACAGTCACACACCTAGTCCTGACCCCACACTAGGTATAACCTGTATCGTGGGTGTCAGAGACTATGAGAGACTTTTGGTCTCACAACACCCAGACTTGAAACAAATATCTGTGGGCCACACAAAAGGTGTAAGTCCAGAAAAATCTTACATGCAAACGGTGCCGAGAGTAAAAGCTAGTCGTTTAGAAAGTGGCCGATTTATTGTGACATGTCATCATCGATATATTATATTAACCTAAGCCCTCATTCGCACGAGAGCTTTTATAACGCGAGTTAAAAAAAAAAACTCGAAGTGTCTGTTCTTAAGAGTGCTTGCATAGCTTTCTTGCCTTGTTTATAATAGGGTATATTCTACATTCAGGTCGATCTGGAGATCTTTGGAGGAGGCCTATGTTCAGCTGTGGACGTCCTATGGCTGATGATGATGAATACATAACACCCAAAAAAACGCCGCGTTTACAAAGCGCCGGCGTTTAAACAACTATACTAGAACTCATTTGTTCCATTTGAACGCTTTTTTAACGCGCGTTGAATGAGGCCTAAATGCACAGATGACGCTCAGAAAATGGTATGGAGTATTTTAAGCACTTTAAAAAGCTACTTTATAACACGTGCATAGAGTTATATTTGTGGTAATTTAATTAGAACTTGTGATCTCTTTCTGATTGCCTCGGTGGCGTATTTTAATTTCGGTACGACTACCGTCCTGAGGTCTTGGGTTCGATCCCCGGGTTGGGCAAAGTGATATTGGAATTTTCAATATCAGCCCGGAGTCTGGAATTTGTGCCGGATATGGCGATAGGCTCGCCCTCTATCACATCTGGGACGGAACTAAGCGCGGCGAAATGTGGCTGTTTTAGTTCGCTAGTCCGCCTCTGCTTACCCCTTCGGGGATACAGGCGTGAACTTATGTTATGTGTATTATGAAGTAAGGGTTGATCTTACGTAGACATATGTACTAGACTCCTATGGCAATCTCATCCCGAAATAATACAATTTCCCGAGAACTCAACTCAATTTTCCAAGAGAAAGTTTATATAAACACATTTGATTCAACACAAAAGTAATTCCATTTGTCAGCACACATGTGGAAAATAAAATTAAATTCAAAGACTGATGTAGTCTTGCATATGTTATGTGAAATGTAAATACTGCTTTCATACAATTTGGAGTAAAGCTGAAACAAAAGTTGAAAATTCCAGACGTAGACGAACTGTAATGCTTTGTGGACATAGCTTTGTTTGAAATGCACGGGTGTTTGCACGAATCTTCTTGCATAGTTAACTATTTTTTAGGATTCCGTAACCTAACATAACGGGGGTCCCGTTATGGTAATATTTTTTTTTTACTTGACGGGAATTTTACATATTGAAATAAGGCATTTTTTTACGGATTCTATCGCGATTTGTTTTTCCGAAATGTCGGGAAAAACGTGATGGCATCCGTAAAAACTAGTTTTTACGGATGCCATCACGTTTTGATTCAGCCTAATTGTAATAAGCATTTTAATAAAATGTTAATAAAAAACACTTCTTCGTTGTGCTAAAATTACTTCAGAAGACAAATAAGCGACTCACTGAATTTAAGGTGTTTTAAAAGAAGACGAACGCTATGTAATTGTACATTAAATATTTTTATTTTGTTATCATTATTTCAATGAAAACCAATATATAAGTGATTCGATGAATTTACTAAAACACACACATAAAGCTCCTTAATGTACATTAAAGTACGTGACAGTTGTATTAAATATTTGTGCATGGAAATAAAACTGAAATCGTGGAACATGCATCCGCGTCATTGCACTGACGTATTGGACGCACGTAGTGTTTCGAATTGGATGCAAAAAACATGTGTATTGCAATTCAGTGAGTGCTCACTGAACCGCACAATGCTAGAAAGTTTTCATTGATAAACGGACAACTTAGAAATAAAATAGAAACTAAAATAGCGTACATAATAATTATAATTACGTATAAATCAAAGAGTATAAATATAACTCCCATCTGTCAATCTGTCAAAACAAAATGTCACACGAGTTTTTTTTTATTAGGCAAAGAACACGAATCGTACTGCCAATGTAGACTTCAACAAATCGAATGCTATAAAATTTTTATGTTACACTATTAACAGGTCGATCTGGAAATCTTTGGGGGAGGCCTATGTCCAGCAGTGGCCTTCCTGTGGCTAATGATGACGATGATAACTATTAATCGAGAAATACAACCGAAATACAACCACGCCACCGAGGCAGTCATAGTAATAAATTAATTTAAACTACCAACATACCAACATACACAGACTACGCATACCAATAGACCACGTAAGTACTACAGCCCAGCTACATAATATAATATGATTATTTCGCTTTAATTATGTTTCTCCAGTAGTAAATCATTCAGCTGAATAATTAAACCTCGTTTCGGCGTAGCGTTAACTGATGTTGATGTTTTCCAGACTTGTCGATAGATGTTAATCTCTTCACTACGTCATTATGCGCGTACACAACGTTGATTATTTGTTCGTTCTTTTTATAAATGTTTTTGTTTATTTTATTTAATCAATTAAGTTCGCATGGAAATTACACTCATAAAAAATATAATTGTATTTAAATTTCCTTCATGCATTGAAATAAAACTATTTTTACGGATTCTATCACGATTTGGTTTTAATTTTTAATTTTTATTCCCGACGTTTCTACTTTGCAGTCTTCGTGGTCACGGGTTGGACTGAGATGTCAGTAGGTAATACTAACATTCTTGGACAAATGACATCTCTGTACAACCCGTGATCACGAAGACTGCAAAGCCTTCGAAACGTCGGGAATAAAAACCAAATCGTGATAGAATCCGTAAAAAATAGTTTTATTTCAATGAATATAATAATGCATTCGCGTAAACTTAAGTATTCAGTATATAATTATATTTGTTTTTATTTTATTTTTGATCAATTTTTTTATAATACGAGACATAAACGCGATTGGAATAACGTTTGAAAAATAATTTTAAATACTTTTTTATGTATTTTGGTAATGTGATGATCTTCTTGAACACATGACATAACATAACATAAGCTCAGGCCTGTATCCCCGAAGGAGTAGGCAGAGGCGCACTAGTGAACTAGAACACCCACATTTCGCCGCGCTTAGTTCAGTCCCAGATGTGATAGGGAGCGAGCCTATCGCCATATCGGGAACAAATTCCAGACTCCGGGCTGATATGAAAAAATTCAATATCACTTTGCCCGACCCGACGATCGAACCCGAGACCTCAGGACGGTAGTCGTCCCGAAATACAACCACGCCATCGAGGTAGTCAGAAATAAGAAGAAATAATATTTAACGTCGTGATTAATAAAGACAAGACATAATCACAAGTTTAAAAACTTAACTGACCGATTTCTAACTTGATTCATGACCAAATTTATATGGGAGCACCCTTAAAATAAGCTCTATAATTAACAATATAGTTTTGAAAATCGGTCCACATTTGGCGGAAATATCGCGTAACATACATAAAAAATACAGACGAATTGAAAACCTTTCTCCTTTTTGGAATTCGGTCGAAAATAGTCAAATACTTTCTTAACTTTAACGCCCGAATGGTCAAACGCTACTCAACTTTAACGGCTTCTTACATTGATTTTCGCCATACAATTTTGACAGATAAGGCGGCCTTAAACGACTTAAGGTGACCTTAATTGTATGAACATCGGCGGTAAGAGATATATTCAAATACTTTCGGCCTGCCCTTATTAATGTGCGGCGGTCACTTTTTCAAGCATGTTGCAGAAAGGATTTCGCTTAGTTTTTACGACCGGCCTGCCTGCCTGACATCAAACCCCTCTGGGGGATTAAGATATATCCAAATACAATTAATCTAAATCCATATCAATTTGTCAATCGCTAAGTGTCGTGAGAGTGAGTTATGACCTTAAAATAAACTGAGATTTTAAATTCAAGACATTTATTTCACAAAAAGAAAATTCATTTGTATTGCTGATAAAAAACCTTCGCGAAGTGATTGAAAGGCTTTCGTAAACGCGATAAGTGGCTATCTCGTCGAGCTGAAAATGTTCTATTTTTTCGGCGTTTTGTGACAAAATCGTACCTACACCACGCCTTAATGACCGCCCGATATTGGACCCGGCGAGATAAATCTCAAACTCCAGATTCCCAATTTTCCGCCGCCGATCTAATTTACTCTTTTGTTTATTTAAGTTTTTATAGTTGTGATTATTCTTGATGATTTGACAGAAATTTACTTAAGTTGTATGTTTTATTGAAATAAAACTATTTTTACGGATTCTATCATGATTTGGTTTAATTTTTAAGCCCGACGTTTCGAAAGCTTTGCAGCCTTCGTGGTCACGGGTCAGACTGACTCAAAGAATATTAATTTAAATAAAATATTTTTAATTCAATGAATAACATTCGCGTAAACCTAGGAAATCATTATAATATTTTTTACATAATCATATAGGCAAAATCCATACATTAGTACTCTATACTATACGTACATTCACTTAAGGTATATTTTTGTGTACGCAAAACCAGTCGCCGCCATTAAGGCTGATATCTATACAGCGAACTTCGACTAAGTCTGAGTCAAAGTAACGAACTCAGTTTGGATTTGAAATTTTTAAGTAAAATTTTGACTAAGTCCGAGTCACTTTTTAAAGGAAAAACACACTGACAGATAGATCAAGCAAATATTTTCTCGTAAAAAATGACTCGAACTAACTCAGTTTTATTTAAAAATTTCAAATCCTGACGGAGTACGTTTCCTTTGCTCAGACTTAGTCGAAGTCAAAGTCACGAACTCAGTGAGGATTTTTACTAAGTCCGAGTCATTTTTTACGAGAAAATATTTGCTTAGTCTGTCTGTGAGTCTGTTTTTCTTGTAAAAAATGACCCGGACTAAGTCAAAGTTCGATTTAACAATTCCAAATCCCCACTGAGTTCGTGACTTTGACTGTGACTTAGTCGAAGTTCGCTCTATATTTCTCAGCCTACGTGTCGATAAATCGAATCGGCACAAAACCCTGCTTCACTTTCAATGTTCCTAGAGCTACGTCCTCTTTTTTCTACGTCCGAGCTGTTACCTGAAGTATTGTAACAAATATTACATTATTTGTGTGTACATATTGCCACGTATTTATGGAATCGTTTACGTCAATTATATTCAAAACGTTTTAGCCTAAATAAGCTGTAAATAGGCCAGTAACACTTATTTACTGAATACGTTATTTATGACACGCTATTATAACAAAAGATAAACAAAACCTGTGAAATATTTTTTGATAATAGGCTTAGCACATACAATGCTTATAATCATCATCATCATCATCATCATCAGCCATAGGACGTCCACTGCTGAACATAGGCCTCCCCCAAAGATTTCCAGATCGACCTGTTGGAAGCGGCCTGCATATAATAATGCTTATAATAATTCCCAATTATTATTTAAAATTGAAATGTAGAGGTATTATGTCATTACAATGTACACTAATGAAAATAACACATAACATAAGCTCACGCTTGTATCCCCAAAGGGTAGACAGAGGCAGAGGCACTAGCCAACTAGTACCCCCACATTTCCCAGATGACATAGGGGGCGAGCCTATCGCCATATCGGGCACAAATTGAATAAAATTAATAAAAATGTGACGATACAAAAAGCGAAAATCATTCTTGTTTGTAATCGCAATATTCAGAACTTAACGTAACCGTTATTTGGGACGTTTGTTATGTTAACCAACCTCTTGAAACCTGCCCTTAGCACTCTGCGTCATCAGTGATGTGCAAACCTGTCTAACCTGACATTTAGTACACACAACTATTTAGTACTATTTACATAAATAAATAAAAAAATTCATAACCAAAATAGTCATAGCCTTCTTGGTCTAGTAGCAGCATGTATAGGCTACGGATCAGGAGGTCCTGGGTTCGATTCCCAGGTCGGGCAAAGCTAATTTTCTAATTTAATTCGCCCGGGACTGGATTCCCTATAAAGGGGTTGACGTCAGGCAGGAGGCCGGTCATAAAAACTAAGCCAAATCATCTCCGTATCATACTGGAAACAGTGTGTTGCGCCGACCCCATATTAAGGTGGGATAAGGACAGGTTGAAAAAAATAACCAAAATCAGTTTTTCAAAATAACAGCGCTTGTCTTAAATCGACACGAGGATTGTAGTGATGCTGATGCAGGTGTTGAAGAAAATAATTTAGCAAATGTTGGCTACCCTGATCGAAATGCCTGTGCAGGTTACTGTGCGTCATGGGGTATGATTGATACATAACATAACATAAGCTCGCGCCTGTATCCCCGAAGAGGTAGGCAGAGGCGCACTAGCGAACTAGAACACCCACAGTTCGCCAAGCTTAGTTCCGTCCCAGATGTGATAGGGGGCGAGCCTATCGCCATATCGGGCACAATTTCCAGACTCTGGGCTGATATGAAAAAATCCAATATCACTTTCCCCGACCCGGGGATCGAACCCGAGACCTCAGAACCGTAGTCGTACCGAAATACCACCACGCCACGGAGGCAGTCCTGTGTGTCATGATTGATATAGAATGCAAAGTTAATAAGCAACAAACCAACCAAAAACTTTTGGATTTATAACGTTTGAGTATGCATGTATGAAATGACGGTTAGTCACGTGATGGTCGCGTGACCGTGGAAGGTAGCTGATACTATGGTTGATAACATAATTATATTTTGAAAATCGAATTGCACGTTTTAACCAACAGATGGGCTGTGAGTAGTGATTTTTTACTTTATAAATAAATAATTATATAATACATAACAGTCTGATTACATTAACAAGCAATAATGAAAAAAAAAACAAAAAAAAATGAAAAATTAAAATGACATTTAAAAATGATTTATGATGTATTTAATAAATACATATAGCCTGACTTTTCGGAAAAAATAAAGGGAAAAAGGTAATACACTTAAATGAAAGATGCCAAGAAATTGTTGAAAAACCTGACAATACATGAGAAGGAATAAGCACCCTTACCACCCTTGGAATAAGCCATACCGAACACAAAAATAATCTTAAAAATCGCTCCACATTTGGTGGATATATAGTGTAACATAAACAAAAAACACAGACGAATTGAGGACCTTTTTATAAAATCGGTCGAAAATACAAACCAACTCCCAGAGATAATAAATTGTTATTATTTGTTCCCAAGACATTTGTAAACAAAACAGTCAGGAACCGCGTTCCATCCCATGAAATTTATAGTTCACATTCACCCCATACATTTTGAGTGACCGACCCACGACCCGACCCATTATACATTCGTCATATTGATGTCCCATTGCATTGCGTCATCACACGAAATCGGTTACATTTATGATCAATGTGTCATGTCTCTGGGGTAAGTATGTTCATATGGAGGGTACAATATTTGTGCCTGAATTTATCAAATGGTTTTTAGTATATTTTCGGTCGACTGCCTCGGTGGCGTGGTGGTATTTCGGTACGCTTGCTAGTGCGCCTCTGCCTACCCCTTCGGGGATACAGGCGTGAGCTTATGCGATGTATGTATGTTTCGGTCGACTTCCCAGGAGGAGGAGGTCCTGAATTCGTCGTTTTTTTATGTATGTTACTCGATATCTCTGCCAAATGTGGACTGATTTTCAAAATTCTTTCTGTGTTCGATAGAGCTTATTTCAAGGTGGTCCCATATAAATTTGGTCACGATCGGTAAATTGAAAGTCGGTCAGTTAAGTTTTTAAACTTGTGATTATTTTGCATTTTTTTTAGAAAAATCCGACACAAGTAACCCGTTGCTCGATTTTTTTGGTAGGGCGATAGACTCGTCTCTTATCACATGTAGTAACGATAATAGATCGGTGAGACGTGATGCCAGTGGCGTAATTATAATGTTGGGGACCCGTGGCAAATTCAATGGATGGAGGTCTTTTCAGCCCAAGATTCCCTATATGGTCACGACTTTTTCTGTCCGAGGCCTCCTTATGATCACCGCTGGGGCCCCATGGTCAGGGGCCCGTGGCATTTTGCCGACATGTCACCCTGTAGTTAAGCCACTGCGTGCCCTAGCCTAGCCGTAGCCCTAGTTGTCAAGTTCACATCTGCCTACTCTTTCAGGTGTATAGGCGTGAGTTTATGCTATGCTCAATTGAAAAATTACAACAATAAACTGAACATAAAAATTCCCCCGCCGGAATCGAATCGCACACAGCCGTAAATCTAAATCAGGTATGTAATAAACTCGCCAAACAACTAAATACAAAACATTTTCACTCACACTATTTACGTAACAATTTTAGCTACAATATTTACTTAGATCATTTAACCTAAGGACCATGCATAATCTTTTATCTTTACTGTGGTATAAGATCAAATGATTCAACATATCACTATTTCGTATAATGAAAGTGTACAAATTAATGTGACTGTGTAGATCATATTTAACTGTATAAATAAAATTAAAATCCTTATTAGGCTAGTAGACATATAAAAAATAAACAACTGCTTGCCTAACGTCACCCCCCCTCTGGGGGATCCAGTCTCAAGCAAATCTTGTTTAAAAAACACCCCGCCCGACCTGAGAATCGAACTCAGGATCGCTGCTAGTACTATACAATATTATTGATATAAAATTACAATATAAACCTCGTCCCCTTGAAAAAAATGCAACATTTGTTCAATCGCAAACAAAACAAATGCAGCAGTTCTTATTAATAAGTGTGTGAGTAGTCCCGAGGTTAAATGGTATAAGCAATGTTAGCATTGATCATCGATATAATAATATACCTAGATGCACAGTTGACGCTCAGAAAGTGGGACAGCCAACGAGTGCTTAAAATGTAAGTAAGCACTTGTTGGCTGTCAGTCGGGCGCCGACCGTTCGTCTGTGAAGATGCCTAAATGCTCTGTGAAAGAATGCAAAAATAACACTCTTACAAAGCGCAAAAGACATGGGATTTCATATTTTAAGTAAGTATAATTCCCTTACTTGATTCTTAAAACCTTAATCATGTTAAATTAAGTATTAAAGGTGTATAAATAATTAATTTAACGAATTCAGTTAATAAAATATTTTGTCCCTTTTGAAATCATGATTTGGAACAATGAAATATATGGAGTCGTTTTTTTTTGTAAATATATTATATTTATTTTAAATTTATCATTATTTTTATTAATTTTATTTATTAATTACAGATTTCCATGAAATGAAATAGTAAGAGTTAAATGGCGTAAAATTATTTCCGAAGAAAGGAGAGAAGAAAATTTTAAACCCAAGTGTGGTTTTTACCCAATTACTCAAGTGTGGTTTGTTCAGACCATTTTGCCGATTCCGATGGATATTATACAGAAAAAGGGATTAGGAAAATTAAAAAGAATGCTGTACCAAAAATAAAGGTGATAAATTGTCATCAGCTACATTGTCCTTAACTAATGTTTACTATTTAATTTAACAATATGTATGCTGTTGGTGTACCTATAAATAAATAAATAAATAAATATTGCCACATTTATTGACTTTATTTTAGATTGTCGTAACTACAAGTTTAAATGAGGCAGGGTGCAGTACAAGTGTAATAGCTGAAAAATATTTGATACAGAATTTATCAATAGCAAGCATATACTTGGTACATTCTTCTTCTTCGTCGGTCCCTCAATAATGAGGATCGCGACCACATACTATCTGTCGCCAAGCTGAGCGGTCATTGCACATCTGTACTGCTCGATAGATGCTACCTCCATTAGCCTTTTTTATGGCATCTGACCATCTAGAGGGTGCTCTTCCCTTGGGCCGTTTCCCTTCAACTCGTCCCAGTATTATAAGTTTCTCCAAACTATGCCTAGGAGATCGCATAATGTGTCCGAAGAAACTAAGGGTACTTTCCTGGCAAATTGCCGACAGGCGTTTTTTAATATTAAGTTCTTGTAATATAGAGTCATTAGTCCTCATGGCAGTCCATGGTATACGCAGTAGTTTCCGCCAGCACCACATTTCGAAGGCATCAATTTTCCTGCTATCGCGATCTCTAATGCACCATGTTTCAGCTCCATACAAGAAAATGGAGAACACTAAAGCACGCACTAGACGTATTTTGGTTGTACGGCGAATACCACTGTTCTTCCAAACTTTGTCAAGATTAGTCATTGCACTTTTAGCCATACCGGATCTCCGACGGATTTCTTCAGAGCAGCTGCCCTCATTTGTTATCAATGACCCTAGGTATACAAATTTGTTAACTCGTTCATAAACATCAAGAGCTGCAGTATGTTGAAGAAGTTGAGTTCGATCCACCACCATTATTTTGGTCTTGGAATGGTTGATCTTAAGACCGAGCTTGGCGCTCTCCACTTCAATACGTTCTAGAAGATTCACCATCTCTCCCTCGTTTGATGCAAATATGGTAGTATCGTCTGCATACCTAAGGTTAGTAACTTTTTCACCGCCTATACAGACTCCGCCTTCCCAGGTACACAGTGCTTTCCTCATGATATATTCGCCGTAGATATTAAAAAGTTTTGGGGACAGGATACAACCTTGACGCATCCCCCGCTCAGTACTAAAGCATTGGGATTTGTGATTATCTAGTTTTACAAAACTTGAACCCTCTAAATATAGGTTTTGGATTAGGTAGAGAAGATGTGCGGGAACGCCTAGTTCAATCATCACTAGGTACATACTGCCATGTAAAATGACTATTTAATAATTTGCGGCTAATTCTAATAAATGTTTTAAATCAAAGTGTGCAGGTCATAAAAAATTGCCAACATGAACAAAGTTGAACATTCCGCTGTCAAATAATAATTTTAATGGTTCATTCTCGCGATTTTTCATTTTTATCTTGGATTCTCGGATTGAGATCATTTATTGGAACCGGTCGTTAGGTATAATTACTACAACAGTAATTGTGGCGTCATCATTTATTGGAAACATATTCATTTCCAGGAACCAGCAATTGAACCAATAAATAATGAAGGATCACCAATACCATCAGAATTTTCATCAATCTTTAACACACCTAAGACGTTACTTTTGAAAGATAATTTGAAAGAACGCAACCAAAAATTTAAACTTAAATCTAAGTTAGTGCGAAACTTAAAAAAGCAGAACAAAAGATTAAGAAAACGAAATGATAGTCTAAAAGAAATTATTAAGAGTCTAAAGAGCAAAGGACGATCTTAGTGTGGGGCCAGGACTATGTATGTGACTGTTGGGTGTTATTTATTTATTTATGAATCACGCTAAGGCAAAACAGTGCTTATTTCATATTCATAACTCATAAGCTTCGTTATCTTCTAAACATTTATACTCTATCTATCTCTTAATGTAAGTAAAATTATTATAGAGATATCGCCATTCTCATCTACATTGTACGCCACGTGGTCAAAATTTCTCACAGATAAATACAAGAACTATTCGACTCCATTCAATCTTTGTCCAAGTGACTAGAATGTTTCTTTTAATAATGTCAAATTATTGTCAAATTCAAAAACGATTAGAAATTCAAAAATTTCGAATATAGGAACGTTTAAACATTCAATTTAAAAACCTACTTTATGCCGCGTCTATAAAGTCATATTTGTGTTAATTTAATTAAATTTGTGATGTTTATTTGTTTTGTCTGTCGAGGACACTGTTTACAATGATATTTGTATGGAACTGTGCATCTAGGTATATTATTATATCGATGGCATTGATACTCACATACACGCAGCGGTCAGCCGTCATGTTTGTGTGTGTTGGTTTGTTCTGAAAGCCAAAACAACTTGCGCAGCTGTGTTTAGACTACGTCCAGTTGACTTTTGTGATGAATTTCGAATATACTGGAGTATGTACTAATTGCCCTCAATGTAGTATCAGAGTACGAGTGGAAATACAGCTTCTGCCAATCCTGATTCGTGATATAATGTATGCAGTAAGCATGTCCCCGAGTAAAAGTATGTTTTTTGAGGAGTTAGATACATTTTGAGTTATAGGTCCACGTGTATTTAAAAACATATCTACATACTTTAAAAAATAATTTTACCATATTATTATGTCTCACTATTAATTGAGTTGAGATAATTGACAGCAACGATAGCTCAGTTGGAAATGATACTTTTCTATGTTAAGTGTGTTTTCATTGTAAAAAAATCGCTTGTTATAACGGTGATGGAAAACATCGTGAGGAAAACTGCATACCCGAGAATTTCTCTACAAGAATTTCAAAGGTATGTGAAGTCTACCAACCCACATTAGGCCAGCGTGGTAGATTAAGGCCTAACCCCTGTCATTAGTAGAGGAAGCCCGTGACCAGCAGTGGGACAGTAATAGACATTATTATTATCTCATATCCAGCAGTGGGACATTAATAGACATTATTATTATCTCATATCCAGCAGTGGACGTCCTGTGGCTGATGATGATGATTATCTCATTATTAATTGAGTTGTCAGAAACAGTATTTCAACATAAATTAAGATCTCATTTTTTTAAGAAAATATAAACGGTTCCACAGAATAATTCTAAAATATTTTAGCCTTTTAACCTACTGTAAGTATTTATTTATAGAATAAGCAATTTTTCACTGAACACGTATTTCCTTGCCAATGTCTCGAATAATTTGGCACCAATCGCATTTTACTATGATTAAATCGCCGTAGCAAGGTTAGCACATGCGGTTCTTAAGAAACTTGTTATATTTAAACTTATTAGTGTCGTAAAAGTACAGCCTAAAACTGTTCATTTTAGGCCTGGCTTGGGTCCAAAGAAAATATAGCTAGCGTACACCTGAATGCGGAATTCAATTATGAAAAGGCGCGGTAAGGGCCAAATAGGGTTGCCATAAAAGTAATATTAAGGGCCAGCACCTAAAGGGCTCCATGCTCGAAGAGGCTTTGTAGATAAATTGATAATGAGGTCAATTTAACTGAAATGAATTAAAAATAACACTGCCTGTATCCCCGAAAAACCCAACAGACACATTTCGCCAAGCTCATTTCCATCCCAGATGTGATAGGGGGTGAGCTTATCGCCTTATCGGTCACAAATTCTAGACTCCCGTCTGATTAGTATACCCGACCCAAAGATGAAATCTAAGACCTCAGGACGATAGTCGTCGATTTTTCTACGATGCATAAATGTTAGAGTAGGCTAGCGAATACAATGATTCCAAATGTTTTTTGTTCTACGGCCATGCAAACGTATGTAGAACACAATCTTTTGTGTATTCGCCGGTGACAATTTTACTTTTATTCTTACCCGACTACTCTAGAAAGAAGGAAGATTGTATGTATCTTTCTGTATTGTTTTGGGTAGGAATTTGACGGGCTTACCGCCGAATATTCATACACTTAAGGTCCCCTTATGTTATTTAAGGCCGCCTTATCTGTCAAAATTGTATGGCGAAAATCAATGTAAGAAGCCGTTAAAGTTGAGTAACGTTTGACCATTCAGGCCTTAACCCCCTAATACAATATGATGACACACAATAAGCTTAGCGAAATGTTAATGTCTATACTTCAAATCCGTCGCTGTCTAACACTAAGGTCGACTTGCGGCGCTATTACTAATCTAAATGTACATACTTACATACACACTCACGCCTGTATCCCACGAGGGTAGGCAGAAACTATTGAGTGCCACAAGCTGACAACGACCCTGACCTAACAAACCTCTTTTGTCTCTTCACCACTTATGCATCTTTTCATACATCTAAAGTTAGTCCTAAACTCGATTTTTCCTACAGCTCATTCCTATATTTAAATTGAGATTTGGGACAAATAGAATTTAGGTTTAACTCTACAGTTTGATTATTGAAAGCGGCACATATATATGTTACATAAGTGTATCTGCCTCCGGAGGCCGAGCCGCCTGTCACTATTAAAGAAATAAAAATAAGAAATAAAATCGAGAATTTGTACTAAACTGTCGAAACTATAAATAAAAATAAGTATATTTATATACTGATTTCTTAAGTTTACGCGAATGTTATACATTGAAATAAAACTATTTTTACGGATTCTATCACGAAAAGGTTTTATTCCCGACGTTTCGAAGGCTTTGACCCGTGACAACGAAGACTGCAAAGCCTTCGAAATGTCGGGAATAAAAATTAAAACCTAATCGTGATAGAATCCGTAAAAATAGTTTTATTTCAAGTATATTTATTTGTGGCAACCCTATCCAAGGGCAAATAAAGTGTTTGCAAATAAATGAAGTTGTGAGAAAAATTGCGCGCGAAGGTGTGAAGGATTTATATTGAATCGTACAATTTGACCCGAGTAATAGATTCCAGACATTTCGTATTTTCATCGGCTGGTTGGTTCTTTAGAAAAAGTTTTGATGAAACACTCCTTTCACTCGCCATCTTTTTTATGATCGTTAATGACAGCCTGCGTGGCGCAGTAGGTAAGCCGGCTGTGAAACGAAAGGCCGCGGGTTCGAGAAAATCTTTTGTGTGACCTACAGATACTTGTTACGGGTCTGGGTGTTGAGACCGTAAGTCTCACGTATGTTTCTGATACCCACGATACAGGTTATACCTTGTGTGGGGTCAGAACTATGTGTGACTGTTGGGTGTATTTATTTGATTTATTTATAATGGTAGTGGTATAGTTTGGCGAAGCTATCTTTGCGTGTGGCGTAGTTACATTACAGCATAATTTTACGATCTGTTGAAATTGTTTTTTATCCAATCACGACACACTTCCAGCATGTTCCACTATAAATTCGGATATGATCGGCCTACCTGACGTCAATACCTCCTTGGTAATCCAAAAGCTATGTATGCTTGACTACGTAAGACTAAAGCTTTGTTAGACTCAAAAAATCAGAATCAAACTGTCTATAGGACAATAGACGAAGCAAGTTTCACATATATAGCTAACGAACATTGCACGTCCAGATATGGCTATTGTGTAAGCTTCAATAGAATTTCTATAGGACATGCGCTTTGTGCATCAACCGATATTACATCGAGTATTTCTCAATAGAATCTGCACTGAAATGAACATTTAATATTTACCATAAAAAATCCACGGAGAGGTGAATAGCTACAGCCGTGAAACGAGACTGTATGTTCAATTCCCGACATGAAGCAAATGTTACTATAATACACAAAATATTGAGTCAAGAAGTTGTGAGACATAACTCGTAATTTCAGATAACTACAACAGAAGACTAGTATTATAGTGGTGCAAAAATTATATTTATGTGTAAGAGCTGGGGTATTTTACATAAGTATCACAGCTTCTGTGACGTAACAACTTACATAATTCTAGTACTGAGATTACAACCAAAAGTAAAGATAAAAGATAGGCTTAAATCTTCTTTAAATGACAAAGCCGTTAGTAGTCCATGCAGACTTATTCCTTCTTTAACATAGAAGTTAAATCCAGGACATTCATAAGAAGAAAAGTAACTAGAAGAACAAAACCGTTTAAAACTACTCGTAGATATAAAATTAGCCTCAAATCTAAGAGACATCCTTCATCTCATCATCATCATCATCATCATCATCATCATAAACAGCGATAGGACGTCCACTGCTGGACATAGGACTCCCCCAAAGATTTCCAGATTGACCTGTTGGAAGCGGCCTGCATCCAGCGACTTGCTGCAACTTTTATCAGGTCGTTGGTCCACCTTGTAGGTGGACGTCCTACGCTACACTTGCCGGTACGTGGTCTCCACGCTAGAACTTAGCAAGTTGAAGTGGCAGTTGGCAGGGCACATAGCTCGTAGAACTGACAGCCGATGGGGCAAAAAAATTCTTGAGTGGAGACCACGTACCTTCATCTCACTAATCATTAATTCAGAATAGTCGTAACTTCTACTCGTTTTATGAGGAGTAAAATAAACACTAAATCTAGGCTGATTGTATTACGATAGCGTATTCATTTAGAGCACTTTAAGATACCTATTTCAGAGCTATCAGTTAATAGGTTCTCAATGCGTGTATGTTACATGATAACACCCTGAAATCGGATTTTGATACTTAGTTTTGTTTTAAAATTTTACATTCCAAAGGCGAATTTGCTTAAGATATTGAAACAGAAGGGAATGTTGAAAAATGTCGTAATGAAAATCTTTGTAAATTAATACTGAATCTAATGTAATGCTCAAAAAAGCAGTATTAACAAAAAGGTGGTTAAAAAATGGTTTGAATTGTTATTATAAGAAATAAAAAAAACTATTGCGCGTAGCCTATCAGCCAACAAAATCGATATTCTAAAGATTTCACGTACGCTAGCAAAAGGTTCCTAAAGTTCATATATCATTCATATTTCACGGCCATTGCCTTAGAAATCACGAACAGAAGGTAATGTAATATATCAAAATACTTCTCACCAAATCTTCACAAAGTTTCTAATAGAATTAACTACGCCATTTCAATAACTTTCGTAATCCTTTATACTGTAACTTGAATAATTAATTCAGATTATATAAAACACCTAAATTCTCTTACCTGGGGCTTTATTCCGATACTTTGGAAAAGGATTATAAGTATAAGTTATAGTTTATACTTTGGTAATCTCGGTTTAAGCAGTAGGGATCTTATTTTTATTTTTACACATTCTAATAGAATGTTCTGTAAGATAAACACAAAATTGAAAATAAATTAAGATGTCATCTCGAGGTTACTGACTAATTTCACATAGACATACTCACTCCAGTAATCCCGAAGGTGTGGGTGGAGGAGCAACTAGTGCATCCAGTTTTCGCAAAGCTTATTCTCTTCCCATGATGTGATAAGAGGCGAGCTTATCGCCATATCGGACAAAAAATCTAATCTTAGGCCTGAAGCTGATCAGAAAATCCCGGGAATTGAAGCCAAGACGGCAGTCGAATAGCACACAGAGTTCAACTGTACCGAAGCAGTCAGTGCTACTATTATTCAATTTTATTGCTTTGAAAATTCCTGTATATCCCAATATCTCACGTCAGTTGATATTGACATTGTATTCACAAGAATATGAACTAAATGGAAGCAATTAATTGCCAAACCAATGCAACTGGCGTGACGTGAGAATTTAACAACTAATGCCAGGGAAATTCTGGCAAAATGGAACAACAAGCCGATTTGGCAAATGTTTCAGTAATATCGAATATACAACACAATGTGGCATTCAGAACTAGTTTGTTTCAAACGAATGTTGCTAAGGCGTCGGAATTTTCAATTTAGTCTCGGTCAACGCGACGCTGAGAATTTAAAGCCACAGTCGTTACAACAAATTAGGTCTTATTTTAAATGTAGCAAAAACTTTTCTAGGTGTTTTTAACGGGATGGGATTATTGATAAATTGCGAATGCAAACTTAAAAGCAATTTAAGAAATAAGCTTTTGTATGCGGGTTCGTCTTTGCCTTTTATACTTTTATTTGATTGTTTCTCCATTCAAACCTTATCTTGCATACTAATACTTGTAGGTAAAAACGTTTATTTCTACTACACATCCGTATGTCACTAGGAGTTAACAATTGAAAAGAAATACATTGTCCGGATAAAGAAACACTCAAACACCTACTTCTGCTGCAACCAATCGTTTTCGTCTTCGCAATATAAATTGCAGTTCTTGCTGTTCTCGAGAGAATAGATTATACTATCGATTTTATAAATAACATTTTGGTGGCTCAGTCGCCGAATAGCTATCAAAACTCCGACATAAATCTCGACTATTAATCTGACATTCGCTTCGAAATACCCGTGGGCATTGTCTCAGCCCGTATTCACTGAAATATGAGTGGCATGCTTAACAAAAGCAGCCGTAGATATAAAATAATCCTTGATACTTGTTTTAAATGATTTACTTTATGTTGTACTTAAAATTGTTCAAACTGGTCGTCATATTTCAATAAAGTTTAGTAACGATGGTCATTAAAAAATTTCCTATTAACTGATATTGTTTTGGAATTTGTGCCCGATATGGCGATAGGCTCGCCCCCTATCACATCTGGGACGGAACTAAGCTCGGCGAAATGTGGGTGTTCTAGTTGGCTAGTTCGCCTCTGCCTACCCCTTCGGGGATACAGGCGTGAGCTTATGTTTATGATATTGTTTTGATCACCCAAAACTACGAAAAATCTTTCTTTCTTTCTACCTGCCCTTATCTCACCTTAATGTGGGGTCGGCGCAACATACTTTTTTTAACATGTTGCAGAAAGGATTTGGCTAAGTTTTTACGACCGGCTGCCTGCCTGACGTCAACCCCCTCTGAGGGATCCAGTCCCGGGCAAATTAAATTAAAAAAATTCGCTATGCCCGACCTGGGAATCGAACCCACGACCTCCCGATCCACAGTCCATATGCACTGAAACTAGACCAAGGAGGCGAAACTCAATTATCATTTTTTTTTTCGTTATTTGCGGTTATTATTGAATAGTAATTGAATACCGACAGTAAATATAGCACTTAATATTAATACGTCTTTTGTCACTATCTCACTTATAAATATTCCTTCACAATATAAAGACTGCATCTCAAGACAGCTATCACAATGTGATCACTATCTATGCAAGTCGCAATAAGAGAATGTTATAGACAACTTGCACTTTATAGACAACCGCGCTATATTACTGACTCTTCGAATCGTTCAACTTGATCTGTGTCAAGAATGCTTCAAGGGACCCTCACAACTTTATCTTCCTTTTGACCTTTAAAACTTTCCGAGGAACTATTGATACGGAGTGGTATACTAGTTCGAAGTGCGTCTCATATTTTAGAGTCTAAAAATCTGTAGCACTGCTGTCGTAATATTTATAAAACGACTACAAAATTTTTTTTTTAAATCAATTCACCGACGAAAGAAAAATAAGTAAACTTTTATTAAAAAAATCTTAAAGTATATACTCACTCATATATTAATGCATTAGCTTTTGGATGTCAACGCAAACGTTTAAATGAATTGTTCAAGATTCCAACCTCAAAAGGAAAAATGTGGTAGAAAAAAGTACAAATAACTCGGGTGAAGCTATAGAAAGCTAATCATTATACCTCTATTATGCGGCCGCATCCTGTTAGCTATGAAATTAGTATGGGAAAGTGTTCTTAAAATCATTGTCTTTAAGTCTATATTTTATTAACGAGATGATGTACGTCACATACTCGTTTTGAACTATGGGAATAGAAGAAGACTTGAAGGTACAAGTGCTTAAAAATATTTATCGTCGAAAACGTAACATTCTTTACATAATTTACTATTTCATAATTAAAATTTCTTAGAACTTTGAAGTTATCAATATCTAAACATATTTCTGAGCTAATTAACTAAATTCGTTACATTTTTGTTGACTCATTATACTTTGTTCAAAATATTTCATGTTTTATGTATGTACGGAAGGCAATTAATCCTATGACCCGTGAAATCCTTTTAATCCAATTCATTGGTAATAGATTTAGGAGGTTTATCGTATACATACATTATTGAAGGTAAAACATTATCAACAAATCTAACATTTGGTTTCGTAAGCTAAGGTTGCTTTTTTATCTGACCCTATTCCTTGGTTCCACATTTCTATTCAGACGCTTCTACTTCCACATCCACTTACCTCTACATCCAATTCCATAGTAAGACGACTCTTATGTTTTCCTCAAGTAATAGCATACACTTTTTTAACCGATCGCGGAATCATACGTTTAGTAATATCTATAATAGGCATTTGCTTCTGATTTACAGTACTGCGATTGCGGTTGTACTCAAAGTGAGGCCATTCCACTTATTCGACAATCCAGAAGTTTATCTGTCCCATCATGTTCTCTGTCCACGACTGCTAAATTGTTATGAACAATATATAACGCCTGGGTATCTTTACATTGTTTATTGCTTTTCGGTAGCCCATGCATGTCATGATTATTTCTAACAAAATTGAAGAAAGTTCTTCTTCTTTGCAATCGTCATTACCGATGTACCGTCATTGTCGTTCTTGTCCTGAACTATTTGAATGTAGTCGTTGATGACCTGCTTCCATACCTCTCGGTCTTCAGTTTGTCTTAGGATGGTTGACATGTTTCCATACCATTTAATATTCGGTTTCCTCAAGCAATTTAGCAATACTGTGTCCTGTTATGGCTTTGATCAGATCAGACCAGATAGTAGGTCTCCACCTGCGAGGTCTTCTACCATCCGCTTACCCAACCGTCTTCGGACGATATGGCCAAAATAGCCGAAGACTCGTTGAAGCCTAGCCTCGTAGCTGAAATCACTTTTTAACGAAGCCAAATTGGCTATGAATATTATGCATTCTGTGCTTCAAATAAAGGCTTATTACAAAGACCTATAATGCCTCACTGATATTATGCGAGTCCCTAATAGAAGCGCACTCAGCCGTTTCGTTTTCCCTTAAACATAACAATCGGAATTATTTTAGCAAAATTGAATTGAATTTAATTTCAATTAACTTCCAATATCATAATAATTAATGAGACGTGCTTCACGACGCTTCAACGTCCACGAAATTATTTCACAATTTTAATTGCTTTTCTAACAGGTCTATTCCATTTCGTCCAAAAACGTAATTGAATCACTCGGAACAACGTATGAAACAAAAGTTCCTGGAGAACATAATTGGTCATTTGTTACGCACGGGCGTTTTCTCTTTTGTTTTTTTGAATCTATGTAAAATGTATATTTGTTTTATAATGCAATCTGTTGGAGCCGAGGCAACAATTATTTAAATGAGGACAATGTTAGGATATTTCGCTTAGCGTTTTTGTGCGACTACAATATTGGTAGACGCACAAAAGCTGCGTATATCAAATTTAAGCAATTATTAGAATCAAAGAACTAACGGACGTTAAAACACTTGAAACAGTGTGTTGGCCGAATATAGAGGTAATATGTACATTAGTATAAAAGAACAGGTGGAAAAAGTAAAAGTAAATAAAACTCTGTTTAATTTAATCACTACCTACTTAATGTTTTTTCTTTCTCAAAAGACCGCTTCGGTGGCGTAGTGGGATTGCGTGCGCGGTAAGACTATCGTTGTGAGGTCTCGGGTTCGATCCCCAGGTCGAGCAAAGTGATATTGGATTTTCCAGTATCAGCCCGGATTCTTGAATTTGTGCCCGATATGGCGATAGGCTTGTCCCTATCACATCTGGGACGGAAATAAGCTCGGCGAAATGTGGCTGTTCTAGTTCGTTAGTGCGCCTCTGCCTACCCATTCAGGGATACAGGTGTGCTTATGTATGTATGTAATTTTTCTTAAGTATGATCCAATGTTTCATCTAAATCAGTAAGCTCTCGTGAGCCATATCATACACGCTCGGCACGGCCACATCATTATAATGTATCTACGTCTTTACAACGGCTCCCACCCTTTGTTCAACAAACAAAGCATCGAGATAACGATCGGCTAGATCAAACGGCTAATAGACACCATTTATATTTCTCAAATTCGTTCGTTAACTTGAGTGTGGCGAAACTGCGTGAAGGGTTTTACAATTTATTTTTTAAGTTCAATTTAGAAAGAAAGTTTTACACTCAGTCGGATTTAACAGAAATTGATAATTACAAGGGCGTGTCATTTGATTGTTTCGAATTGTATGACGCGAAATCCAAATAAAGCATAATAATTATTCTTATCGCAATTTAAATAGGCTTTCTTTTTTTTTCTACATAATTAAAAGGTGTTTTATTACAAATGCTTTTCAATTGTTACAATATTTATTAGGTTGCTATTTGATAAAAATAACCTTGAGAACCTCGTTAGTTATTTAACTCAGTTAAGCATTACAACATAAGCTTCGATAAAATGAATAAGTTGATTTGAATTTCAAATGCAGAAACGAAAAAAAAATCAAACTTATTATAGTAATTAAGATCTATTTACAATCATCATCATCATCATCAGCCATAGGACGTCCACTGCTGAACATAGGCCCCAAAGATGGAGGATGCAGGATGCCCTCGCTGGATGCAGGCCGCTTCCAACAGGTCGACCTGGAAATCTTTGGGGGAAGCCTATTTACAATACGGATAAGTTTTTAGCCGATAACCACGAACTGAAGAAATTATAAAATGTACGTCTACAGAAACGGCTTTTTTCTTAGAGAAAAAAATCCAATCACTATGAATACCTGATACGTCCCAGTCAACAGGGAAGTGGGATCGTTATGCTAGTATGATTACGGTCGTAATAAAATACAAAAAGTTTCAAAGAAAATTACTCTTTCTCGCATGTTTTCATAACAAACGCGAAAGAAGCCTCACCATCGGAAATTTGAATAAAAACGGTGTGTGCTTAAGACCACACGACAGATGTGAAAACTATTCGCTGGCTATATAGCTATTCGCTGGTCTCAAGTGTTGACTAAATAAAGTTTCTTTCTTTCTTTTCTTTCTTTCTAAAAGTAAGACACAAAAAGTACCAGCAAGTGTGTGTCTTGTGATCTTAACCATACTAGATAATCACTCAATACACAACTAATTTTGTCACAAAACGCATTAAACGTATTGGTACGGCATTTACTATGTTTATGTCGTTACTCGATACTGAATGCGACTGATGCGTTATGCTTTCTGATGTAACGCTAGCCAATCGAGTATAGCAATGGCGCGTTGACTATATCACTCTCGCTCCTGGATCAACTCGAGCCGATTTCACCCAAACCAGCGTTACATAGCCGTGCGTGACAACTCAATCTCATTCAATACCCACAAAATAAAGTGCTCAGCAAGCCTAAAGAAGTTTTCACCACAAAAACGTTATGTCCCGTTATTTCCACAATTACGTCCAACTGTAACGTTATTTGATATTCTACAAACGTTCTTGTGTCCACAATTAGAATATTGTTCCACTAATGTACTTAGCTAATTACAACGAGCGGTCTAAAATAGCCTCGCGGCAATTTCCTGGTTCAGTTTCGCTTAATTAAGGTGAAAATGAATATACAGTGTGTTTCATAAAGTTGGTATCCATAAAAGGTACACAGATTGAGGTGCTGTCTAACAACATATCCGTGAAGAGAAAAAAAATTTATCACGCGATTTCGAATTTGTATACGTTTCATACTTAATATTTGTGGAATAATAAATCGTGCAACCCTAATCAGCTGACTTCATTGACGACGCGACGCGCGGTGTAGGTACATACACCACAGAGCGCGGTATTATCTTTGTACTCCAACAGATAGTACGGTCGGTGACGCCGCGGCAGCGTCGTGGCTTTCTATGAGAATTATTTTTTTATTAAATGTAATTTATTTCCTTTAATAGAGAAGAATCGTCATGTACTGAGTTTGAACAATGTATTAAAAGATTAGTAGTGTAATTGTCCACTTACCACATGTTGCGTTTCGTGCAGCACAAAGAACTTTGCACTACACTTTTCTATGAACACTTACTTCACAAATAGGGTTCGAAATGAGCTCCTCCTTTTTCCAAACACTTAATTATTCTGTGGTATATCAAGGACCTAGTGTTTCTTAACATTTGTGGGGTTACTGATTCAAAAGCGGATTTTGATGAAACGTGCCTCGATGAACCACCACCGATACAGCTCCCGACCCCTACGACAGCTACCCCCAGCAGCACCGACACATAAAATCATTTCATAGTACTCGCTATTCAAATACACACTCGATCGCGACATTTTTATAAAAGTTGAGAGCGACTTCACAACTTTACGGTTAGTTAGCAACTGCCGAAATGAAGGTACATAATTTTCATTATGGCGGTAGAGTTCAACAAGGCATAATTAAGAAACCCCGATAGGCTACTATGAACTGAAGAAAAAAAAACATTCAACGGAAATTTAAAAAAAACTTCATGATACGTTTTTATTTATCCGCATCAAGCATCATTAAAAAAAAGTCAGTATTATAGGATAAAAATCAACATTAACTATAATTACAAAATTATGCAGAACCATTTTATCTATTTTCATAATTTTTTAGCGTTCTGTCGTGTAGTGTATTTTTATTGACGGCGAAAAGTTTGCCGACAAGGAATGCGCCGGCTTCCTATCAAAGGATTGCCGCACGTAGCGGCGCATTGGCAAAGAGTTAAAAAAGTGCCGCGGAAATATGGCAGTTCGAACATAGTGATGCTTTAGTATGATCTATTCGGATAATCATTAGAACTAGGTACTAAATATTCGAATAATTTTAATGGAAATTAATACTACCTTCAGGTAGGTGAAAAAACCCTGTATGAATGCTTAACCGAAGTCCAGGTTTTGGGTAAAGTTATTGCAATCACCACATTATTCGTATCAGCTCAGAAAATAAAATAGTTCGACAAAGATTAAGACAATGCATCATATTCATACAAGTAAACGTTGTACTTCATTTGTAGAAAGCGAAAATTACGATAAGTACGGATGCAAATTTTAATTAGAATAATGAATTAACTTTGGTATTAAATATTTAATCATTCTAATCGATTGAATCAATCAATTCATTGCATATTTAATATCCACCATCCGCCCATCCCTAGCGCGGTAATACAGGCAATACTCAAAAGACACAGGCTACCGCTTTTGAAATATGTGCCGCTAATGTCTGATTGGCGACAAACTACCGACTTTTCTTTGAGTTCTTGCGACAGTCCACGTGGACTTCATAGGTATAGCAAGAGACAGTGACCTACCCCTCTGCGCACGCGACTAGCAAAGAGTAGTGAATGTTCGTTGTGAAATATGGGCGATTTGATACATGCCTAATTAGTTTAGACATGTAGAGGTGCTTTTAAATGAAAGAAGTGAAAAGTTGATCAATATTTCGTTGTCACTAAGCAAGTGTAATATTATAATTAACGCATTTACTTTAAAAAAATATTCGTATAAATTTTAAGTATGTAAAATACTTCAATTTTAGTCATCGCGCACAAAACTAAATCGTTCCATTCGTTCATTTCGTTAAGTTAGTAAAGTTTTGTGTGCAGGTTTAGACACATCTAGTTTTATTTAGTATTTGTAACCATGTGTTGTTGACCGCTGCCAGCTGATCTAGGGTCATCACAACGAAAGATTTCATATTATTTTCGAAGTCTGATTGCTCAGTAACTATAAGGCCTACGGAGTTTTTAACTTCACGAAAATGTTGCCAATCACCGGCTCTATGTGTGGACTTTTCATGGGTACCAACTTTATGAAACACCCTGTATACCTTGCAATTTAATTACAATTTGATGAACTAGAAATTGTTTGGTAATAAATGCGAAGTGCTAAGACGTTGCAGCTTCGAAAAGTACAAAAGCTTTTATAAATTATGTGTGAATTAATTGATTAAATATTTCCAATTACCTTAATGAAAACTTACAACGACAAACGTCATGTTAATATTTTAAAGATATGTGATATGAAAATACCTGCATCAGTTTAGCTTGTCGGACTTAGGGACGGCAGGTGTCCCCCATTCCCTTTCTCAATCCCTATTCCCCTCCTTTTAGGTTGGCAAGTCAGACACGATTAATTTTTTGTCTTAGGTGTCTATGGGCGGTGGAGATCACTTACCATGACAGTCTCTGTTATAAAAAAAGATTATAGGAACGACTGTGGCCGGCTCATTCATCTGTAGACGTAACTGTCTATAGAATGGTATCATCATATTTTTTCTTCTAAAATTACGTACGCACACGTTACATGTTAATATATCGTTAACTTTGAAACTCTTTGTTCTAATGGTCGAAGAATTATTTGAAAGGACAATTGAATTGTCCATAACTACTGGTCACTTTCAATCGAGCCTTTTCAGATTTCGTTTCGATTCTTTTCACACTTGCTAAAGAAATTTTAACTCTAACGACATACGACAAAAACAAAATTTCTCAGACCACCAGACTTGGAAAGCTATTACTTTTGAAGTGAAAGAAAAAATGTAATTTCGCCAGTAATAGTGTTTTGAAGATGGATTCCCTGGACCGTGGGAATGAGCATGTGATCAAACGGGGGGAATCACTGGGTTTCGCATTTATATGTCGGTGGTAAAATCGTAAAATTGGAATATGCGCAGACTTTTATGACAGACTGAATTATTATTTTTAAATATGAAACAGTGTACGTATTAATTGATATTTCTATGTATAATGGGATTATAACAGCAGGACAGCCTCGGTGGCGCAACGGGCGAGTAGCCGGCTGTGGAGCGAGAGGTCGCCGGTTCGATTCTCGTATTGAGACAAATGTTTGTGTAGCTACAGATATTTGTTTCAAGTCTGGGTGTTGTAAGACCGAAAGTCTCTCATAGTTTCTGACACCCACGATACAGGTTATATCTAGTGTGGGGTCAGGACTACGTGTGTGACTGTTGGGTGTATTTATTTATTTATTTATAATATTATTATAATCTTTCATTATAAGAGCCGATTCGACCGGGTTGTTACCACTATAGAGAAATCGATGTAGTTGCTCTTGCGTTTTTACGATACTTGCAGTTTTCCGAAGAGCCAAAGGCCTCCTTCTCGGAACCAACATTACTTTTCTTTAAGGTCATTTTCTTTCTACCTGCCCTTACCTCACCTTAATGTGGGGTCGGCGCAAAACGCTTTTAAGCATGTTGCAGAAAGGATTTAGCTTATTTTTTACGACTGCCTACCTACGTCAACCCCCTATGAGAAATCCAGGCCCGAGCAAATTAAATTAGAAAATTCGCTTTGCCCGACCTGGGAATCGAGCCCAGGACATTCCTGTCCACAGCCCATATATGCTGTCACTAGACCATGGAGGCGACGTCCACAACGTATTAATTATTCTTCTGACATTTTGTCTGTCCACGAGTAGTAAAATCACTTAGGTACTTTAATATGCTAGTCTGGAAAAAATTTGCATTAAGTGTAGCACCCAAAATGAATCTAGAGGTATTTACGTGACCTGCATCATTAATAGGGGGGTACCACCACCTCTTATAGCAGTATTATTATCGTCTTACTTGTACTGCAGGGTTACCACGACCTCTTATAGCAGTATTATTATAATCGTTCTTCGTTTGTTTTGTATGGGAATATTGACAAGTAAAATTATAATAAATAAATAAAATACACCCAACAGTCACACACATAGTCCTGACCCCACACTAGGTACAACCTGTATCGTGGGTATCAGGAACTACGAGAATCTTTCGGTCTCACACCCAGACCCAAAACAAATATCTGTGGGCCACACAAACATTTGTCTCGGTGCGGGGATCGAACCCGCGGCCTCACGCTTCACAGCCGGCTACTCGCCCATAGAGGCTGTCCATATATAATTCCAACAACCGATATGCAAAACTCTAAAAAGATTATTGGTATTATCCAACATTCATGAAAAATAAACACATACTTATGATTCCATTAAATAACATCCGCAAGGAAAATTTTACGAAAGAAAAACATTGTAAAAATATCGAGAGATAAAGTCGAAAATCTCTTATAATCTGTAAACACACGGCTAAAGCCTTTTTCGATGAGATAATTTCTTAAGCCGGCGCTGAAGCGGGCGTAAGCTACTAACAGAGCAATATTAGTGTAAGGGGATTCACACACGATAAAGTAAGACTGAGAGGGTTATCTAACTTTCTCACTACAGGGGGCTGACTCTTAACACTCGAATCTCGATTCGAATTTGAATTCGATTAAGTTTACTTAAAATTCCACCTAAATCGAGTTAAAAACTGCACTAATATCACGTTTAAAATTATCAAATGACAAGTTCTCGAATCTAATGCATGTTGCGCATTTCTGCCTCGGTGGCGTGGTTGTATTTCAGTATGACTACCGTCCTGATCTTGGGTTCAATTCCCGGATCGGTCAAAGTGATATTGGATTTCTCCATATCAGCCCGGACTCTGGAATTTGTGGCCGATATGGCGATAGGCTCGCCCACTATCACATCTGGGACGGAACTAAGCTCGGCGAAATGTGGGTGTACTAGTTTGCTAGCGCGCCTCTGCCCCTGCGTGGATACAGGCGTGAGCTTATGTTATGTTATGTAAAAATGAAACCGAATCGAAATCAAATTCAAATCGAGTGTGACCAGTCAGGGGGCAGGTATAAACAATAAGTGAAAGAGCCATTATCTACGAAAGGTTCCGATCGACCAGTTTAATACCACTATCTCTTCTTTTTTTATTGCAAAGACGGGCAAACGGGCAGATGGGTAACCTGATAGTAAGTGATCTCCATCACCCATAGACACCCAAGACACAAAAATAATCAAGAGTGCGCTGCCAACTTAAAAGTCGGGAAATAGGGATTGGGAAAGGAAGGGGGGAATTGGGCCACTGGAAATCTCATAAAAAACCGACGTAAAGTATAGTATAGCTATAGTATAGCTTATTTGCATAACGTTATAACCCCATATATAATATCCCCTCCTAATCCCTAATTCTTCTTTTAAAAGTTGGTAACTCATCCCGATTATTTTGCTATACATTAGCGATAGAGATCAAATACAATCAAGAGGCCTCATGGTTCATTTAATAGTTGATCGTGACCAAATCATGTATATAAGAACACTCTTGGAATAAGTAACGAATATAAAAAGAATTTAGAAAATCGGTCCACATTTGGTGGAGATATCGCGTAACATACATAAAATACAGACGGATTGAGGACCTTCTCCTTTTTGGAACTCGGTCGAAAATACCAGAAGCCTAAAAAATTGTCTACTTTGAGTATAGAAGTACGATATCGATTTGTTATATTTGCATCAAAAATAAATGTCTTATGTAAGAAATTTTGTCAATTTGTTTAGCCAAGTTGTAAGCAACTTAGCGAATAAGTTAAATTATAAATTCACCTGTTTTACAAATTTTGTTTTATAAATTACCTTCAATAATCACAAGTTTAAAAACTTAACAGACCGACTTCAAATCCGATCGTGACCGTTATATAGAACCATCCTTGAAATAATCTTGAAATAATTAAAAAAAAAACACATTTGGCGGAGATATCGCGTAACATACATTAAAAAAATACAGACGAATTGAGGACCTTCTCCTTTTTTGAAGTCTAAGGAAAAGATACATTGAAATGAGGCATCATTCAAAACTGTCAGTTTAAACTGATCGTGTGTGTACATGGGTTATATAAACAAAGTAGCATAAAGCACAATTAAGTTAAAGCATGACAAATGTTTATCTTCTATTACACTAATTTACATTGTTATGACAAGGTATTTAAGTCTTGTAAGTGGTCCCCACATGTTTTACGACTGAAATTACTACTTACACGTTTATGGCAGTTTTAGAACTACTAAACCATAATTTGTTTGAACTTAGGCATTACACGTTAAACGCTACTTAGCACACGTAAACGTAGTAAAAGTTATTAGCGGAAAATAAACATTTTAGCATAGTTTTAGTTTCTAATGGGTTTAACCAAAGACTTTTATGAATATTACTAGACGGGCTGTTCCGTACATAGAATTTGCGAACTAAGTTTCCGCCAATTGACCGCAACTCACTACAGAGGTCAGTGGGCTTAGCCAAGTCTTATGCGCTAGTCGAATAGAATAAATGTATGGGAATGACATAAGACACTTTTTTTGTGTCACATTGTTTGAAAATAAAAGGGAAAGGCTATTCTATACCATTTGCTCAGTTAAACTGTTTTTTTTATTGATTTCTTTTACACCTGCCATTATTGATTTTATGGCAATATTGAGTTCTTACATGCTTTTATCATAATCTGTTACTTACATATATATTTTTTTTAATTATATCTTTTTATTAATTACAATTTATTCCTTATTTTATGATTATTATATTTTAATTATATTATACTAGCATTAATATTAAATTAAAAAAATAATAAATAAAAATAAAAAATATTGTTACTGCAATACTTTTATTTTATTATACATGACATACATCCTATATTATTTAAGCTATACCCCAGTACTTCTATCCCCCCTGCCGCCCTATATTTATAGTGGTCTGCATCCGAGCGGTCATTTTATTATGAACCGTTTTTAAGTGTTTACCTTAATGATCCTTAAATAATTCTACCATGACAATAAATAGCTAAGATAATAACTATTCCATCTATTCCCGAAGGGGTAGGCAGAAGCGCACTAGCGAACTAGTACACCCACATTTCGCCGAGCTTAGTTCCATCCCAGATGTGATAGGGGGCGAGCCTATCGCCATATCGGGCATAAATTCCAGACTCCGAGCTGATATGGAAAAATCCAATATCACTTTGCCCGACCCGGGGATCGAACCCGAGACCTCAGGACGGTAGTCGTACCAAAATACAACCACGCCACCGAGGCAGTCAATAACAACGTGATTGAAATGAAATTATTTTTACGGATTTTATCACGATTTGGTTTTAATTTTTATTCCCGACGTTTCGAAGGCTGTGCAGTCTTCGTGGTCACGGGTTGGACTGAGTCATTTTATTTCAATGAATAGCATTCGCGTAAACTTAAGAAATCAGTAAACAACGTGATTATTAAAATATTATTCGTTTTCCCATTTTTACAAAACATTTATGCAAACACGCTCCTTAATAACCGTGTTTGAATAAATTCCGCTCACGAATTTCATTATAAGAAGCCTGGGGATTTTTTCTTCATTTTCCCTCTTCGTAAACCGGCCAAGCCCGTCACCGCAAGAAATGCCTTTGAGCTAGTTGCTTCCACTTAACTCCACTGAAGCGTCACAACTTCGGAAGCGCTCTTCAATCTAGCCGTTTACACGTCCCAGATTCAAGTAGTGTTTGAATTAAATTAACGACTTTAAAAACATTTTTGTGTAATTTTTTGCATAAATGGCAATATAAATAAAGAATAAGTTAACTATGATCATAAATCACATGTCAATCTAAGAAGCAAACCTTATAAATAAAATAAAAATAAATAAATAAAGTAGATAATATGATATTTGTTTCGGGTCTGCCTCGGTGGCGTGGTTGTGTTTCGGTACGACTACCATCCTGAGGTCTCGGGTTCAATCCCTGGGTGGGGCAAAGTGATATTGGATTTTTCCGTATCAGCCTGGAGTCTGTAATTTGTGCCCGATATGGCGATAGGCTCACCCCCTATCACAACTGGGACGGAACTAAGCTCGGCGAAATGTTGGTAAACTAGTTCGCCTCTGCCTACGCCTTCGTGGATACAGGCGTGAGATTATGTATGTTTGTTGTTTTGGATCTGGGTGTTGTGGGACCGTAAGTCCCTTGTAGTTTTTATTACAGGGTAAACCTAGTGTAGGGCCAGGACTATGTGTGTGACTGTCGGTGTATTTATTATTTAATAATTTTTCATTAAAGAAAAAACTTCGCATGTCACAATCCGGTATAGAGGGAATACACTTTATTTTAAAGGAAATATTTAAAAAGGTTAAACGTTAATTAAAACTATAAAAGTACTTCTCTCTGATTTTGAGGTTTGGGATCCAAACAAATTAGGCCTCCAAAGTGAGGAACCTCCTTACAATATGTGCCGTTTCTCATAACACTGCCTTCTAATTTTAGCTCGACACAATCTTTGTTATTAAATTCTAACGCTGAGATCTATAGAGCGAACATCGACGTAGTCCGAGCCATTTTTTACAAGAAAAACAGATTAAAAGACAGACTAAGAAACGATTTTCTTCTTAAAAATGGCTCGGGCTAAGTTGAAGTTCGATTTAAAATCAAAATCAAAATCATTTCTTGAATCCATGAAATGTTCAAACATTATTTAGATTCCGTAAAATTTTAACTCTACCGCCTGTTCGGAAGGCTGTTTCGCCAGAGAAGAACGGGCAAGAAACTCTGACGTTGCTCTTTTAACACCAATTTACAGTCAGCTACTAATACAGTACAGCACCAGATACAGAAAGAGCTTGAATTAGAGCAGCTAAACCATGATAACAATAGTATAGGACATCTAATAATATAGGACAAAGTGACATACAAGATACACTGAGCGACCCCCGTAGCCACGACAAGTAAAGATTCCAAATCCTCAGTGAGTTCGTTTCTTTGACTCAGGATTAGTCGAAGTTCGCTCTATAGATCTCTATTAAACCCTTCGTTGAAGATTAAAAAGAAGGTCTCTAAAACAAAGTGTACTCTGCTGTTGATCAACATTTTAGTTCATCAATCATTATTTACTGACACAAATAATCCATCAAAATAAAAAGAGCGGAAAAGACACAATTTAAATACCTTTTAAAAACATTTTGTGTACAAGAAAATTTGAATCAGAAGCCGGAACATTATTTTCATCTGTCTCGGGATACATCTATGAATAAAACATCAAAGCTTTAAGGTTTCTTTGGGCGAGTTCTGTGCATTTGTTATGTTTATTTATGGAAGTTCACTTGTTGTTTTTGTTTTTAATGCTTGTAAAATTATAAGTGACTGCCTCGGTGACGTGGTGGTATTGCGTATGGGGTACGACTATCGTTTTGAGGTCTCAAGTTCGATCCCGTGTCGAACAAAGTTATATTGGATTTCAGTATCAGCCCGGAGTCTGGAATTTGTGTCAGAAATGGTGATAGGCTCGCCCTCTATCACATCTGGGATGGAACTATGCTCGGCAAAATGTTGGTTTTCTAGTATGCCAGTGCGCCTACATACCCTTTCGGGAATACAGACGTGATCTTTTGTATGTATTTCATTTCCTTTAGATGTGATGGGGACAAGTTTATCGCTATATTGGCTACAATTTCCAGACTCGGAGCTGATACTGAGCAGAAAAATAGAATATCGATTTCTCCGAACCTGAGATCGAATCCTAGACTTACGACGGTAGTCGCACTGCCCACGAATTACAACTACGCCACCGAGGCACAGAGGGTAAGAAATTGTTTAGATTTTACATTTTATTTTTAGCGGCTATTAAATTCTTGTTATGGTTGAATGAGATCACTCAGTGGAGGCGAAAATGTAACACCAAAAATAGCTTTTCATGCATTAAAATGTTTATCACAAAGCTGTTTGGCAGCGCTACCACAGATGCTAAAAACCTTAGACAGGACGGGATGCTAAAAAATATATCCGACCATGACCAAATTTATATGGGACCACTCTTGGAATAATCCTGATCGAACAAAATAATAATATTGCAATTCGTTCCACATTTGGCGGAGATATAGCGTAACATACATAAAAAAAACAGACGCATTGGGGACCTTCTTCCTTTTGGAAGTCTCTGTCGAAAAAATTTAAGATGAATTAAATAAAAATAAATAATAAATACACCCAACAGTCACATACATAGTCCTGACCCCACACTAGGTGTAACCTGTATCGTGGGTATCAGAAACTACGAGAGACTTTCGGTCTCACAACACCCAGTACACTCAACAACAACAATTGAGTACACTCTTTTTTAAATCGGTCTAAAAGGTATTACTGCCTCGGTGGCGTGGTGGTATTTTGGTACGACTATGGTTCTGAGGTCTCGGGTTCGATCCCCGGGTCGGGCAAAGTGATATTGGATTTTTCTTATCAGCCCGGAGTCTGGAATTTGTGCCCGATATGGCGATAGGCTCGCCCCCTATCACATCTGGGACGGAACTAAGCTCGGCGAAATGTGGGTGTTCTAGTTCGCTAGTGCGCCTCTGCCTACCCCTTCGGTGATACAGGCGTGAGCTTATGTTATGTTATGTTAAAATGTATTACACTAAACTTGATTCCATACAGTTTGACTTGTGATTGCACCTGATTTGAATTGCAAATGGGGGTTTAGCGGACTAAGCTTCTAATTTGTGAACAGTGAGCAATCCAACTATGGATTGATGACACATTCTCTAATTGGGTTCTTGACTAATTTTTAAAATTAATTTTATATGAAATTTACGCCATCTAAAATATAGTACTGGAAGAATTATTGAAATATTATATTGTATTTATAATTATGTATTGTGTATGTAACAGTAATATTAAATATCCTTATCTCTTTCCATTTAAATATTAAATTTACACACCTACTGTCTGCAATCTCTGCACCATCCTAGGTTGACTGGTAGAGAATGCCTTTGGCATTAAGTCCGCCTTTACATAATTTGTGTAAAAAGTTTAATAAATAAATAAATAAATAAATATTCTCAAAAATATAAAAGTTATAAGCATTTGAAATTTGTTGTAACCTTCAAACTGCGGAAAAGAGAAGTATCAGTAAAATCACGTTAAGGCCATAACAGCACGTGCGTTAAAAAGGGATAGTAAGATATCTCCACTACGTCCCCACCCTTGCTCATTGCAGAATTTAAAATATGAATTACTGACTCATTTTTCAACCAATTTCGGTGCAGATTTTACTGAAGAGGTTTTTTTTTGTTTTATTTGCTAGTACATATAAAAATGTGTACATAATCAAACATAGTCAAGTACCCAATAATAGGGACTATGTTGTACTACATTGTTTCAATTCTGGAAACACGTCTTCGTGCTTATATTCTTGAAGCGATAGCCAATCGGCACTACTGAAGCTTATAATTTGTTAATTCAAGTGTTTCGAATTGCTATAAGTATAGATTCCACTGGCAGAAGATTAAAAACCACGAAAAATTCTACATCGAGCTATTTTTTATGTAGCAGTTTATGTTTTATTCAGTAGTGGACAAGCACCGTAAGAGAGAGGGAGAGAGCGGAAGATGGAGAGAGAGAGAGAGAGAGAGAGAGCGAGAGAGAGAGAGGGGAGAGGGAGAGTTTATGTTTGAGTAAGATAAACCCAACAATAATGCTCCTTACTTATAAAATCATTTACGCGTCACTTATTTTTCATATTTCATATCTGGGACGGAACTAAGCTCGGCGAAATGTGGGTATTCTAGTTCGCTAGTTCACACCTGCCTACCCCTTGGGGGATACAGGCGTGAGCTTATATGTTTATGTTTTATGTTTAAAACTAGTTTCATACTTTTTTCGTTGCGTCAAATTGCAAATGAAAGGGTCAAAGTAGTTTTAAAGTTAAATAGCGTGTGAAATTATGAATAAGGCGCATTGTATTAAAACGTTAATTTAAATTTTCATACTTAAAATAAACGACGTTTGAGTACGAGTACTTGGTTCGCTAGTAACGATTGCGTCCAAGCGACAATCAAATTATCAGTAGTGGTACATATTATTTACGTCCTTATTCGCTCCCGCTATCCTATCATGTGGTGCACACAATCGACGAACGTCGCATCGAATATACACTATGCAAAGCCAATACAAACGTTGAATCTCGCCGAGTGTGTGACAATACGCATCATTTTCTTCCGGCTGTCAAATAAATGCTGCTCGGCCGCATAAACCCAACAACAACGTTTGAAATGGACCCCCGTCCCGGGCGCCCAGACGCCGCAACTAAAGGTCACCGACTCACCAAAACCACCAGAAAAGAAACAATCAAGTAGGTGCACCGATCATCCCCTCACAATGTCCGCAACCTCTCCCAACCCGCCTATGATACAGTCCACAAAATACCTATAGTGGGTTTTTTTACTTCCAAGTAGTATCATGACATAATCACCACCATCTATCTTAATTCCAGGAGCTTTTAACACAGTAAAGCTCATAAAACACACCATGCAATCCCCATGATTATTAACCCATAACCCAAGCCTATTACATCCAAATAGCTCCCCATACACGCATGGTCCAGCCCATTTGAATTTAATAATTACTAATGTCAACCGATGAGGCGATGAGTAATCTATTTCACGAGCGTCCTCACACGCCTCGCTAGTTGGGTGGATTTTACGCAATTGTTGTTTACTGTTGCAAGCTATTCCATTTCCATGATTGCTATGGATTCTACGAGAATTCTCTCTATATCTTATTAACTGGCTTTTACATTGCCTCTGTTATATTTTCGACATAAATAATAATAACACCCTACAGTTACACACATAGTCCTGACCCCAGGTATCAGAAACTACGAGAGACTTTCGGTCTCACAACACCCAAACTCGAAACAAATATCTAAGGGCCACACAGACTACAGACATTTGTATCAGTGCGGGAATCGAACCCGCGACCTCACGTTTCGCAGCCGGCTACTCGCCCGCTGCGCTACGGAGGCTGATGAAGAAAAATGAGAAGGTCCTCAATTCGTCTATATTTTTTTTTCTGTACAAACATTCATCTCCCGTTACACTCACTACGACTATCGTCCTGAGGTATTGGAGTCTATCCTTGGGTCGGCAAAGTAATTTTGGTTTTTCGACCGACTTCAAGAATAAGAGGTCCTCAATTCGTCTGTATTTATTTTATGTATCTTACTGGATATCTCCGCTAAATGTGGACCAATTCTCAAGATTATTTTTGTGTTCGATAGAGCTTATTTCAAGGGTGGTCCCATATTAACGGTAGGATAAGTTTTGAAGTAGGGCCCTGTTTTTCTCTCTTTCCACCTGCCCTTATCCCACCTTAATGTGGGGTCGGCGCAACACCCTTTTTCAAGCATGTTGCAGAAAGGATTTGGCTAAGTTTTACGACCGGCCGTCTGCCTGTCGTCAACCCCCTCTTGGGGACTTTTGAAGTCGGTCCGTAAATATTTTTTTACACATATATTGATTATTACATCATAACTTCTACTATCTATAGAGCAGTATCATATTGACATTTCAATTAATCTATGATTAGAAGTAAGCCTGTTGTAATCTGATACGCACGAACGCGAAATAGCAACGCGGTTTCCCCATACTAATCACTACAAATATTACTAACATGTGAAGTTGCTTTTCACTTTGGTTTATTGTACTAAGGTTCTGCTTAGAATAATTGAGTCGCCAATGAAAACCTGTTTAATTATAAATGTTACTATTTAAGTGTACCTTTTTTTTATCCAACAGTCACACACCTAGTCCTGACCCTACACTAGGTATAACCTGTATCGTGGGTGTCAGATACTATGAGAGACTTTCGGTCTCACATCACCCAGACTTGAAACAAATATCTGTGGGCCACACAAACATTTTTCTCATTGCGGGAATCGAACCCGCGGCCTCTCGCTTCGCAGCCGGCTACTCGCCCGCTTCGCCACGGAGGCTGTCACCTGTCACCTGTACTCATTTTCGTTGTTTACGGCTGATCTCAAGTAATGGCTAAATAAAGTTTCTTTCTTTCTGTTTCAAAAATGTTAAAAATATTCGTGACTGCCTCAGTGGCGTGGTTGTATTTCGGTACGACTACCGTCCTGAGGTCTCGGGTTCGATCCCCGATTCGGGCAGTGATATAGGATTTTTCAATATCAGCCCGGAGTCTGGAATTTGTGCCCGATATGGCGATGAGCACGCCCCCTATTACATCTGGGATGGAACTAAGCTCGGTGAAATGTGGGTGTTCTAGTTCGTTAGTTCTCCTCTGCCTACTAGTTCGGGGATACTGGCGTGAGCTTATATATGTATGTAAAAATGTTCGTTAAGTTCGTAGTGGTGTATGTATGACAAAAGTGTTATAAGTTAAGAACTGTTATGGAAATACCATAGTTTTTGGGGGGAAATGGCTCTGCTTTTTGGGACAATTTTTCCAACATCAATTGTGACAAATTCAGTCGTTTATTTCAATTAATTTTTCAAGTCATATAAATATGTACACGCCAGCATATGGAGAGCCACTCAAATGTGAGATGCTCCGGTAAACCCAGAACAAAGCTTAATGAACTACATAATTGCACATAATCTGATGATTGAAACAATAAAAGTCAATCAATATAGTAAAAATATTGATTTCTTGAGTCTACGCAAATATTAAACATTGAAATAAAATTATTTTATGCGGATTCTATCACGATGTGTTTTTATTTCTAGGCTCGACGTTTTGTTGACGATGATAATTTAAAAAGAAGGTAGATATTGAACACTGACATTTTTGGACAAGTGACACCTCAGTCCGACCCGTGACCACGAAGGCTGCAAGGGCTTCGAAACGTCGGGCCTAAAAATAAAAACAAATCGTGATAGAATCCGTATATAATAGTTTTATTTCAAAATATAGCGAAAATTTGCTCTGTGAGAAAAAAATATTTTAACATTTCGTTTTGTAACGTCATTTTATCAATCTAATACCAGCTGAAAACCTCATCTGTGAAAAACCGAGCACGAAAGTAATAAGTTTTAATCAAGAAGATTAATGTAATGACATTGCAAAGACTCAAATTACTTCTACAAATACAAGATAGTTTTAATCTTCTCAGATTAAGGTAATATGGCGTGGCCGAGGCAAAGGTTACCATCTGAGCAGTCTCAAATATAGCATGCATTCTTTTTTTCTACCTGCTCTTATCCCACTTCAATCGGCGCAACACACTTTTTGAAGCATGTTACAAGATTTGGCTTAATGTTTGCAACTGGCTGCCTACCTGACATTAAACCCCATCTGAGAGATCTAGTCACAGGCAATTCGTATTAAAAAACCCTGCCCGACCGGGAAATCGAACCTAAGACCTCCCGGTTCACAGCCGACATACGCTCCCACTATTTCAAGGAGGCGACTCAAAATATAACATGCATACCCTAAATAATTTGGCTTGTACTCTTGACTAACGCGCGGTTTCTAAGGTCCTAAAGGTTCATCATCATGGGGTGCCATCTTCTATTTGAATTTTGAAGGTCTATTGGTACAATCTGTAGCGGTTTTTGGCGATTCGCCATATTTTGGAATATTCCTGGGCGGTCCATTCTTTTAGGTCATCGTACCACTTCCGTCGTTGCCGGCCGAGAGGATACCCCGGTATCCTACCTCCTAAAATTCCAGCCCTAAAGGTCCAGCACTTAACATTGAATAGAATTTCAGTATTAGGCAGTAAGTCAAGTTCATGATGACCTACTTAGCGTAGGCTGTGATCCAGATCAACTTATTGGCTCTTGTCCACGAGTACAAGCTACTGCCAAATTACATAGTTGCTTGGTGTTCATACAATTTAGAACAATAGGCGACAGTGGTCTTTGACGCAACTACATTATCACATAATAGTTTGAGAATTTTTATTTTGACGCGTAAAGAAGCATATTGTGGAAGACCACAAGTCCATCCAAACCAAAACGTACCTAATATGTAAGTACGTATTAGGTACGTTTCGGTTTGGATTTGATCACCAGACGTCTCTCAGCAAGCACAAATGAGCACTCTCAAATTCTTTAACAGCTTTTTGAATGGTGGTACGCCATACAGTAGCAAGCCTTTCCCAGTTGTCATTTAAACCACAGGATTTCAGGTGTCTCTTAAGAACGTCTTTATACGGAAGATGTTGTCTTCCACGCCTGCCCTTACCTGCGGACAACTCCCAATAGAAGACCACTTTTGGTAATCTAGTGTCGCTCATTTGGTTTACATGGCCACACCACCTTAGCCGTGCTTTCATGAGTAGAGCCTCTATGCCCACCATTCAGATCTACACAAAACTTCGGCATTGGTTATTCGGTCCTGTCACTTGATATCCAGATTAAGTCGAATGCACTTTATATGAAATGCATTTAACTTTTTAACGTAAGATTTATAAACGCAACACGTCTCACCAACATACAACAGAATAGGTGTAATAAGGGCCTTATAGACATCGAGCTTTGTCTTTAACTTGATGTCATGTGACTTCCATAGACGGTTATTTAACCGCCCAAATGTTGATGCTGCTCTTGCGTTGCGAGCTGGTATCTCAGATGCCAAGACGTTATCGCTTCTTATAAGACTACCCAGATATTTGTAGCATGTAATAACTTCAAGAGGCCTACCATCGAGGAAATAAATTGTAACATCCAACAGTCACACGTATACTTCTAACTCTACATTAAGATCGAGTCTTATGACGAATACTACGAGAGACTTTCGGTCTCACAACACCCGAATAAAATATCTGGCAACGGCGTGGAGGCTGTCAAAATATCAAACCACTGTGGCGAGTTTGTAGTGTGTGAAGGTTATTGCTACACAGTATCTTTCTCTTTTCTAAGCTATGCATTCATAATTCGTTCCTAAGTCCCTCCTTTTAGACGTCGTCAGCGGAATCGTTAGAATCTTATGCTTTAACATTAATCCTTCTGCCTTATTTTGAGCCTGAAATTACTTCATTGACTTTTATGTATTCATTTATTCCCAAATCATTTTTATAAGCTAACACTAATATAATATTAGTTTCCTTATTAATATTGTCCCTTTATCACCATTCGTCTGCGCAAAGGAAATAGGCGTGTGAATGAATGTATATAATAATGTCAACACTAAAAAGCTAAGAGAAGCCATAATGACTATTTTATGCTTCGGTGCTTGGTACGATACAGGAGGTAATCTTCAGCTCCTAGACGATACCGTTTCTTACAAAGCTTATAGGTAGTACTCGTGTAGGCATAATGAGATCCGTGAGAAATTCTACTTTATCAACAACGAAGCTCGAGTGCTAGGTTACTCGTTAGCGATAAAAACGATGAAACGGGCTCTACCTAGAACTAATTTACTGTGAAGAGAGTGCTTGTTAAGATTTAATAAATTAGTATCAGAACAGAACAAAACTTTGATGTTGATAGTTTCCTTTCCTGATTTATGGGATAAAAAAAACAAAAGGTTAAAAATATATAATTACGTATATCCAATTTTGCCTAGAAAATAAATTATTAAACAAGACGTAATATTGAAACTGATCAGCGGCCTGAGCAGGAAAATTTCTGACAACCGTAAATGTATTCGAACTCGATGCGCGTCTATGAAATTTGTATGAAATATTAACTAAACGTCATCAGTGCGCAGCGAACTCGAATACATTTACATTTACATTAGTTTTTCGTGCTCGGGCTACTGTTCTTTTAACTCAATTAGTCAAGTCAGTAACATACGAGCTGTTTAACTTTTGAAATGCCTTCACATTAATATTTATCGCGTTCACCTGCCATGTATAAAATTCATTTAACATAAAATTAACGCTGAACAGAACGGTTAATAATTCTTCAACACTATATAAATGGACATCATTACACTTACTGTCATGTAATATAATGCTATGATTTTCTTTTAAACAAAGAATGTTAAACCAATTTATTAAAAACCGGCCAAGTACATGTTGCATATCTGACCACGTACGTACAGTACAGGGTTCTGAAGTACGGTTAAATGTTACTGAAAAATAATTTGATTAGACATAATTTTAAGTACATCATCCATAAACGTATATTTATCATCTGTTTTAATTATGTACGAAACGTATGTACGACACTTTGCTTTTTACTTTGGTCGTTTATTACACGTTAACTTGTAAATCCTGCTTAGCCGTGATGATTTTCCTTTTAAATTCATTATTATTTTATCATCATCATCATCAGCCATTGGACGTCCACTGCTGAACATAGGCAAGGATTAGCAAATTGAAATGGCAGTGGACAGGGCACATAGCTCGTAGAACTGATAGCCGATGGGGCAGAAAAGTTCTCGAATAGAGACCATGTACCGGCAAGCGCAGCGTAGGACGTCCACCTACAAGATGGACCGACGACCTGATAAAGGTCGCAGGAAGTCACTGGATGCAGGCCGCTTCCAACAGGTCGATCTGGAAATCTTTGGGGGAGGCCTATGTTCAGCAGTGGACGTCCTATTATTTTATCATACTGCTATGATTTTTTCCACTCGGTAAGACTCGACTCTAACCTCTAACTCGGAACCCTATAAAGGTACTTTAGGACAAGCACCCCACTATGACGTATAAATTACCTTTATAATAAAAAAAAATTTAATACTGCTGGGCACGAGGTTCCTCTAATAATGACAGAGGTTAGGCGTTAGTCCATCACGCTGAAATTTGGAAGACTTCACATACCTACGAAATATGATGGAGAAATTCTCAGTTATACAGGTTTCTTCACGATGATTTCTTTCGCCTTTAAGCGCTAATTATTCATAACGAATACACACTTTACATTGAAAAGTCAGTGGTGAATCCTTTTTTTAAGGTTGGTCTCGAACCTCCGACACTTTTCTCGTCAGTCCACACCATTCTCCACTGAACTATTGCTGCTTCATAATTTAAGAAATCAGGCTCCTTATTAATAAATGTTAAAATCATTCAAAGACTGAATTCGATTCTTTAGATTGATCCAAAAAACCTTATCTCAAATGGATAGATGATCGCCAAAATCGCTTTGCATTAGGTTTTTGAAGGACAATCTGAACGTGCAATAAATAAATTTACGACGTCGTTTTATGGCCGATGAATTAATCAAAACGGCATTCAGTGGAGATAGAGTAAGTGTATTTAATGACCAACGTCACACAATTAGCCGTATGGGATTTGTTTTGATTCGTTAAATTTTTTAAGGATAATTTGTTTTAGTTCCAGTGTAGATTAAGAGGAATGACCACCGTTTTGTATTGAGAAAATATTTTTTTAAATTTTATTTTAATTATAGAAATATTCTCAATAGGGTACAATTTGATATCATATTCTAATTTTACTACTAAATATACTTAGATACAGGCCATTTCCAAAAGATCGATCTGGAAATCAGTCATCGAAAGATGCATTGCATAGAAAATTGAAAGCGCGATTGCAAGCTAAATACATGTTATAAGCTAAAATGTATTTACTAATTCTCCAATAACATTGGGTGATTTGAATCTGGAGCAAGAGTTGACAGTAGCAAGAACTTTTGCACGAAAAAGAATGTAACTGATATAAAAAGTACATACAACACAGCTTGAAAGGTGTTAAATGATCATCAAAGAGTCAAGAAGTATCTTTTCAATTGCGGTGCTTCTGAAGACATATAGAGTGAAAACATCTTAATAGTAAAACATAAATCTTGGATTTTTACTGTCCATTTCGTAATCGAAGAAAGAAATTTTACATTCGATTTCTAGTAACTTTCGGACATAAAACAATTTCAACCATCAGTTGCTCTTTCACAATAAATCCATTTATCTAAATATCCGACTATCCGAAATCAATAAATTGCATCACGAGAATGACATGCTAACATTCGATTCAAGATTCCAACAGGCTACGTAGCACGAATAACTTTCTGATAACTATTTCAGTCGATCTGGTTCTGCAAAGTATTTATCTAAAATTTCATACGAATGCATTGAGCGCAAAGCGTGATCGATTTTAATACGTATTCGAAAGTTGTACATGCTAAGTTCACAGATCTAGATTCCGTAAACAAGAGTGAAACGTTAAAGTATTTACGTTATCCAGATATAAAATTAGAAACTTATAAATAAGGAAATTTGTTTATAAACAGACAATCAAAACAGAAACGTTAATTTGATGTAACGGATGTTGGATTTTAGTATGTTTAAGGGGCATATGTGTTTATGTATGAATGGAGGAAGATCTGGAATGGATTTCGAAATCATGACCCAGATGTACAATAACATTTGAATCCTCAAGATTTGTAGTTACACATGCATACACACTCACGCCTGCATTCCATGGAGGTAGGAAGAGACTATTGAGCACCACACGCTTCGATCATGACATATCTCTTTTGCCTCTTCCATACTCTTGTCCTTGTCTTGTACTTGTCCTATATATTTTCATATATTTCTGTCGGTTTCCTGTATACTCCTCATTTGCCCTTTTTGGAGAACATCAGTTATTTGATTCATATACGTACTTCTCTCTCCTTTCATTTCTTCCTTTCACTTTTGCACGATAAATACCTTTCGTAAGTCGCTTTACATCCATACAATATCCCTTTCTCAATTCTTGTCACCACATACTTCAACATCTAGATATTATTTTTAGTTATACTATTTCTTCAAAATATATTACATTTAATATGGTATCAGCGTTAGTAGGTGCTGGTAATCACATAATAACACATCCATCAACATTAACAATACAGTGTTGAATGATGCTGTCAAAAACAGCCCCTAAACTTAATTAGTCTTTTTTAATTTTTCGCTAGTGACAGTTATTAATGACGCTGGTGAATTAAAGCATGGATCTAAGTTTCTTGAAAATGAGAATTTGAAGTCAAGTAGGTATCTGTAGATGTAAACAAGTTTATTGGTGCACAAGATATGCTCCACTTATGTATTTAGATTCTAACGATACGTAGTAGATAACATTTTCACTGCGATGCTAAGTCTGATCTATAAGCTACTTCTTCTATAGCTTCTATCAATAACATAAATAATATCATTAAAAACATGTTATAATCTATCTTCGAATATTTGTTTTTTAAAAATATTTTATATGTATTCATAAATAAACAACCTATGTTTTCAATACATTTAAAAGAGAGTTGTAAAGATAAATTTTCATGCATGTGCTCTTGCCAAATGGTTTAATATCCATGTTTATATAAATGTGTGTATCGGTCTTAGGTTTTATGGTTCAGTTGAAATCATTGAACCGATTTTGGAATTCTGTTAGTTATATGATAGTTAGGTACAGTTACCTAGTCACAGCTCATCTTTATTTACAGGTAGGTAGTTCGGTTTGGTTTAAGGATAATTGGTTTGATTCACAGACATGGTATCAATATCTGTGGTCTAATTTATACTAATTGATGGCGATGTTTTTGACAGCGGTATCCAAACTAATGTACTGGCGTTTTAATGTAAGGTATTGGAACGCAAGACGAGTGAATGTAACGGAAATATAATGTTAATGTATGTAAGAGCGAGTAAGCAAGTGAGAATGATACATGACGGATAAAAGGGTAGGATGTATAGTAGTAGGATAGATATAAGTTTGTAATTAGGGTAAATGAGGAAGAAATAAATAAGATGGTCGCAACAAGTTTTTAATTTAAATGTTACTTTGACCACTATTAATGAAACTGAAGGCTAGTTTTATAATCGATAAATAAAATTGTTGCAATGTAGCAACCATTGAAGACAAACATACATTATAATAAAACATACACCTAACCTCAATGTAGGTAAAATAATAATCGCTCCAACGAAAACGCATCATTCCAATGAATGCGAGCTAAGAACGGTTCTCTTTCAAATAAATTTTCATTGCCCGATAAAGGGCGAGAAAAGAATGGAATCCGAACATTTTTCCATTTCGATAGACTGAAGCATCTATGCATATATTGATGGCACCGATTTACTTTGTGTGTTATCTGACGAGTGACGACGGACTTTAAGGGACGTACCGTTTTATCGCATTTGGACCTTTCCTCCGATTGTTAAATCGTTTGATTCTGTGGAGAATTGAAGACAGCGCTCCGCCATGAATCTTTAAAACTGTGTACATGACACGACTTCAGGGAATGAAGGCGGTGTCCAAACCCTATCGTTTGTATGTTAATTTGACCTCTAGTTTAGAATCCAAGTGTTAGTTGATGATTACTGAGATGCTGCAATAAACCACACCTTATTCAACTGTTCTTGACCACTATACCACCATATGGGTCTAGTGGTGGAGTGATTGTAAACGTGAGGAGCTGGATTCAAATCCTATATAAAATTAGTTGCTCGAAGATGAAACTTATTATCGTTCGGAGACGAAAAGAAATATGAGTAGAGAAATATGCTCAGCATATTATTGCAAATCTATCTTTACCAGACCAATAGAATAATCACATGAATATTTTTCTTACTGCGGGAATTGAACCCACGACCGCTCATGCAGGTGCAGGTGGTCATGTATGTATCATACAAAAAAAACGTTTAACATTTACGACTTGTAAATGTAATGTACTCTTCCCTAAACGCTTTCTTTAAAAAGGATACTCGTATATTATATGTGATATTTTGTACCTTTTTATCACCCAAGTGTATAAAAGGGTACATTTAACTCAGTCATGTAGAAATGAGTACATGTATAAACATCTGTAAACACCGGACGAAGGAAACCCTTAACCGTTATGTTAAGAACGTACTGCGAATAATATTTTGTAGGAAAATGTCGACCTTTTAAACGACATTAAAATGTTTCATGAGGTTTATTCATATGACAAGAAAAGTTTTATTTTCAATGAGGCCATTATTTAGTGGAATTGCTGGGCTGAAATGGGGTCCAGTTTGAATGTCAGATCAATTCTAAACTGCTTTTGTTTTTTTTTATTCGAAAAATCATATGTAGTTTCGCCACTATTGGTTAAGAAAATACGTTTGACGAGGTGTACGTCCTCTGATTCTCTAGTTCATTTCTACCTACTTCTTTGGGCACACAAGCGTAAAGACTAAGGTTATAATATTTACATATTTTCAATGTTTATATTCTAGATTGATTACGGTCCACTTCTTTGATATTAAATCTTTGTTTTAGATATAATTTGTGTTGAATATTAATCCCTGCTTAACGTAGATAAATATTTTAATAATTACAAATAAATTTAGCTTAAATAAACTTTTGAAACTCTAAAATCCTTTAAAGCTTAGAGCTAGCGTACAAAGACCTCAACCGTTTCTATATAGTATCTAGGTGCTTACATCTTATACAGATCATCGCTTCCAACCATTTCAGGAGTTTCCAAACTAACATAATTTTATCTAGGAATAGTCCCTACTCCTAGCTTCGCTTCAAGTTTATTTCATTAAACCAGGGTTGTCGACGCTAAATCAACTTTCGGCTAATAAAATTGCTAGTAGAGAATTTGCATGGCAAAAATATTTCAAGAAAACGAACGTACAAAATAATTTGAACTAAGAAAATTCACGGAATTTTATGTAAAAGAGGACAATTTACATATAATATAATTTCACGCCTATATTTTCTAAGGAGTAGGCATGGGTAAAGCACAAACTTCATACCATTATGAAAAGAGGCGAGCTTGTTAATCCGTGTGTTGTATAATATAATTTACTGGTCTGAGTTTTTGAATACCCTTTTTTGGCTTAGTTATAGCAGGAAGTTTTAGTTTTCTTCCACCTTAGTTCGGATACGGAATTAGTAAAGTCCATACGTAAATTGTCATTTATATCAGTGATTCGTATAAAAGTGTATAATTAAAACAACGTAAGTATTAATATGACGTTGTGATACTTTAAATAAATAAATCGAAAATTATTATAAATCGCACTAGTTATAGTAATTACGTATTGTCGCCTGCTCGATTTTGGGTGTTAATTTTCCATTCTGTGAAATCGTCTTGAGGATTTGAAATCGCCAGTGCTGTAATTTGATCACGACCACCAATTTAAGCTTAATATGAAACTTGACAGAATGGTAGCAAATTTTATCATCATCATCAACATCAGCTATAGAACGTCCACTGCTGAACATAGGCCTCCCTCAAAGATTTCCAGATCGACCTGTTTGAAGCGGCCTGCATCCAGCGACTTCCTGCGACCTTTATCAGGTCGTCGGTCCACCTTGTAGCAAATTTAGGAAATGATAATTCTCCGAGAAACCGATGTCCACGAAATCCAAAATAAACTCAGAATATTAACACAAGCAAAGATGACTATAGAACGATGACAAAAATGAACAATAGAAACATCTCTAGATGATGAAAATGCCCACACTGGCAAGAAATCTTTGATCTGTCCGTCCTCAGTGGCCGAAAAAGTAGGACAGAGCTTGTATACGTGATAAGCGTGAAACTAAGAGCCCATTGTGGCAGCGTCGCCGTCGCCTGGTGTGGAAAATGTTCAGTACGGCAGACGAAATTAATGCGAACTTGTTGGTACAATATTTCGAGTTGTACCAATTTTGTTGTGATGTAACTTGTTAGAACAGCTTGCTGTATTTTTGTATGTCTTCTACCTGCCCCTATCTCACTCTAATGTCATTGGAATCTTGCTCGCTTGCTTTTTAAAAGTGTCTCATTTTTCAAGCATTTTGCAGAAAGTACCGAGTACTTTAGTCTTACGATCCGTTGTATGCCTGACATCAACCACTTCTAGAGGATCTAATCCCAGGCAAATCGCGAAGAAAAGCCGTTTTTCCCGACTAGAGATTGGAACCCAGGATCGGCCGGTTTCCAGCCCAGCGTTGCTATTAGACCAATACGAGTTTTGTAAGGAAATTATGAAATAAAAGCCCAATTTAGACGTGGAGAATTTATTGTCCAACAAAGAAAGACACCCTTGTTTATGAGCCGAATTCATTTAATATCACAAGAGTCTTGTGAACCGGCTTGGTAAATAGGAGTTTCCTATGTCATTATTAGTATTTCTCCAGCGGCCTGAGCAGGAAAATTTCTGACAACCGTAAATGTATTCGAATTCGATGCGCGTCTATGAAATTTGTATGAAATATTAACCAAACGTCATCAGTGCGCAGCGAACTCGAATACATTTACATTTACATTAGTTTTTCGTGCTCGGGCTACAGGTTTTGAATACTCAGCGTTTAGACAACACACCTAGAAAATTATACGAAAGGCTACTAACATCTTGATACAACATAAACTCACGCCTGAATCCCCGGAGGGGTAGGCAGAGGCACCCTAGCGAACTAGAACACCCACATTTCGCCGAGCTTAATTTCGTCCCAGACGTGATAGGGCACAAGCCTATCGCCATATCGGGCAAAAATTCCAGACTCCGGGCTGATATGGAAAAATCCAATATCACTTTGCCCGACTCGGGGATCGTATCCGAGACCTCAGGACGGTAGTCGTACCGAAATACAACGCCACCGAGGCAGTCTACATCTTGATACAAAATGTAATAAAATTATTATTTAGCTCTTTTTCTTGACATATGACAAAGCGTATTAGAACGACCCTTTGAAGGTTTGCGAATAACGCCTTCGCAGAACTTATAACAAGACACAGAACTAATTTCCCTAAGTAGGCTTTAAGTATGTTAGGTTTAACCTTTTTACGGAATTCCTTGGAAAGTTTATGCTTAGCGATGGAAAAAAGTAAGTTGAGGAATGAATTTATTTTTATACGTCGTCCCTTTCGTCAGATTTTATTTATATTTATAAACGCTTTTGATATTCCGTAATATTGATGAATCGTCGTTAGAATAACATTATATTTTATCATTTTTGCTCTTTTAATCAGCAGGTCGATTCTCTAAGAAACGCCACAACGTTGCGATCGACGACGAGTTCCCGCAGCGCACATCGTTGAGATCGACGGAGCGTTCAACGTTGTTGGGTCTTAGAGAATACCATTTTTTATACATTTATGTCAAACGCCTCGCTCGAGAAAGCTAGTTCGCATAAGCGCCGTCATCACGCATAGCGCTAGTGCGTGCGCTTTTTACCTTGCTGAATACAAAAATTAAAACATCGTTGCCGCAATGATGCCGCAACGTTGTTTTCACAAATGAAACCTTAGAGACTGACTGCCTCGGTGGCGTGGTGGTATTTCGGTACGACTACGGTTCTGAGGTCTCGGGTTCGATCCCCGGGTCGGGCAAAGTGATATTGGATTTTTCCATATCAGCCCGGAGTTTGGAATTTGTGCCCGATATGGCGATAGGCTCGCCCCCTATCACATCTGGGACGGAACTAAGCTCGGCGAAATGTGGGTGTTCTAGTTCGCTAGTGCGCCTCTGCCTACCCCTTCGGGGATACAGGCGTGAGCTTATGTTATGTATGTGAAACCTTAGAGAATCGACCTGCAGGGATTATTATTAAGACAATTATATTATTTTTTATGGTATATCACTTGTCCACTCTCCGTTTTTTCTAAGTATGCTTATAACAAACTTAACTTGATTGTATTTTTTCACTAGTTCTTATGTCACTCTAATGTTAAATCGATGTAACACAAGCATATTGCAGAAAGGATTCGGCACTACTTTTACGAAGGATCAAACTTTATTTAATCTTATATTTATAATCACAAGTTTAAAAACTTAACTGACCGACTTCCAATTTACCGACCGTGACCAAATTTATATGGGACCACCCTTGAAATAAGCTCTATCAAACACAAAAAGAATTGAAAATCGGTCCTCATTTGGCAGAGATATCGAGTAACATACATAAAAAATAAATACCGACGAATTGAGGACCTCCTTTTTGGGAAGTCGGCGGAAATTATAATTATTTTGTGATGAACACCTTATTTCATCTAAATAACCCAAAATTCATTCTATTACAAGTATCTTTAACCACAAAACAGATTAATTATAATTTATAATTTGAGTCAAAATTAAGTTACCTTACTGTGACAGCTTTATCATGTTTTTGTGGATGGGCCGAGCTCTGACCTTTACGATATGGCAGATTTGCGTCGTTGTTAGTCCCAACTCTAATCCCGGGATTATACGGGACGGACCCAATCTATCCCGCGAACGTTTTGTCATCAGAATATTTCGGTAATTTCATTGAAAACTTGAAGGTGCAAACAAACTTTGTTATCGACGTGTATATTTAGGTGTGGAGTTTTAAATAGATAGAAGTATTACAGACATTATAGACAGCTTCCGTGGCGCAGTGGGCGAGTAGCCTGCTGTGAAGCGAGAGGCTGCATGTTCGATTCCTGCATTGATACAAATATTTGTGTGGCCCACAGATATTTGTTTCAAGTCTGGGTGTTGTGAGACCGAAAGTCTCTCATAGTTTCTGACACTCATGATACACGTGGGGTACACACCTAGTGTGGTGGTCAGAACTAGGTGTGTGACTGTTGGGTGTATTTATTTATTTATTTATGATTTATTTATTACTCTTAGGGTTGTATGTGGGTGGTGGAATTCATTTTACTCACATCTTTATTTTGTTACTATATAGTTGTTGAACGAGACTTCATTCACATGGAAATTTTATTAACAAATCTATCCTACACATTTTTTCAGAATAAAAAGTAGGCTTTTTATATCCGGGCACGGCAAAGTGACTACGCTACACCTGATGGTAAGCGTAGTGCAGTCCAAAAAAACAGTGACTTCTGACAAACGATGGGTTTATCAGTGATCACCAGAATCATGCCGGCCTATTTATGTTTCTTCACACTCCGACTCCGAAGAGGGAAGAAGCAAATCGAGGGGCTTGCGACAAGACAGGCGGATGACCGATGCAGATACATGGATACCCCCATACTCGTCCCAACCATCCATCAAGTCATTTCGCAAGTCGCAAGCCTCCCTAGAGAACCGGAAGTACACTGGCTTATCCTGGAACGCGAACCATATAAGGAGTGTGGGTCATTAGGGCAGGTTTGAGCACCATGTATGGTGGTCGCTATCCGGTCTGGAATAAATATCCGAAATATCCTAATAATAATAATAATATTAGCCCTGTAATATCACTGTCGCACTGCTGGGCACGGGCCTCCTCTACTAATGAGAGGGGTTAGGCCTCCTAATGCGGGTTGGTAGACTTCACATACCTTCGAATTTCTTGTGGAGAAATTCTCGGATATGCAGGTTTCCTCACGATGTTTTCCTTCACCGTTATAGCAAGCGATATTTCACAGTGAAAACACACTTAACATAGAAAAGTCAGAGGTGTATGCTCCATTTTGGGGTTGGTCTTGAACCTCCGACACTTGTCTCGGCAGTCCGTACCATTCCCAACTGAGCTATCGCTGCTATGGAATATCCTACTACCAGCAAATGTATGTACCTACCTAGTGGCTGATAATAATATAGCTTCATAAGTGAAAGAATTTTAAAATGAATTATGTAGTTTAAACCCTTTTTATTACAAACAAAAATACCAAAAAAAAAGCAATTCTTTTCACTTTACAATATTAGTGTAAAAAAAGGCGAACATATATACAATTGATTTTCTGGTCAAGGATTTATACCTAGGATCTCGCAGTTCTCCGCAAAAATAGCTACAAGATAGCAGAGACCGTGTGCTATTGTTGACCGCTATTTTCGTATATTTTTATGTTACTAATTATTTTCCCCCTCAAAGCAAATTTTCCAATTTAATTTGCCCGGGACTGGATCCCTTAGAGAGAGTTGACATCAGGCAGGCGGCCGGTCGTAAAAACTTAGCCAAATCCATTCTGCAACATGCTTGAAAAAGTGTGTTGCGCCAACCCCACATTAAGGTGGGATGTAGAAAAAAAATTTTTTTTTCCTCAAACCATTTTTGAAATAGTTACACTACGGCGACCCATATCTCGATAATGTGCCAGCGGAAGAATCATCATATACTATTATCGTGGCATTTACCCTATGATAGGGGAGCGGGGCCCTGAGATACTCGCATATATGATAGCTTTGATATTCAATTTTGTAGATGTGTCGTGACTCGTGAATGATAAAAATATATTACCCTGCCTCTTATAAAGAACCTTTCAGTACTGATTTCTTAAGTTTACGCGAATGTTATACATTGAAATAAAACTATTTTTACGGATTCTATCACGATTAGGTTTTTAATTTTTATCCCCGACGTTTCGAAGGCTTTGCAGTCTTCGTTGTCACGGGTCAGACATACATACCTAATCGTGATAGAATCCGTAAAAATAGTTTTATTTCAACCTTTCAGTATTTTGAGGGCCTCTTGTATGATTTTGCTACAACAACGAAGTAAGTAATATTTAGTTACTTATCGACCGCCTGCAAAAAAAGGAGAAGGTCCTCAATTCGTCTTTTTTATGTATGTTACCCATCGACACATTATTTACCTAGATGCACAGTTGACGCTCGGAAAATGGGACAGTGGGACAATGGGACATACAGTCCGACGCCGATGGAATTCTAAATTTCAAAATTCAAATTTAAGAACGCTTGCTCATTTCGTTTAAAAAATCTACTTTATTACACGTGCATAGGGTTATATTTGTGTTGATTTAATTAGAACTTGTGATCTTTTTCCTTGTTTTATTCCTGCGACCACTTTTTAGGAGGATATTTGCAAAGAACTGTGCATCTAGGGTATAGTATATTGATGATGTCACCCGATATCTCCTCCAATTGTGGATCGATTTTCAAGATTCCTTTTTTGTTCGATAGAGCTTATTCCAAGTGTGGTTCCGTATAAAATTGGTCACGATCGGATAAATTTTGAAGTCGGTCCGTTAAGTTTTAAAACTTGTGATTATTCAATTATTATTGAGAGGCCTCCTTGGTCTAGTGCCAGCATATTATGGGCTGTGGACCGGGAAGTCCTTGGTTCAATTCCCAATTCAGGCAAAGCAATTATTCTAATTTAAGTTGCTCGATTAATCCCCTAGAGGAGGATTGGCGTCAGGCAGGACGTAAAAACTTAACCAAACACTTTCTGCAACATGCTTCAAAAATTATGTCGCGCCGACCCCACAATAAGGTGGGATAAAGACAGGTAGAAAGAAAGATTCTTATTTCAATGAACAGTCTTGAAACTATTCAAATGAAACTAGTTTTTACGGATTTTAAACTCGATAAAATCCGTAAAAACTAGTTCGCACTCGGGTCGGCCCGTGACCTCGAAGGCTGTAAAGCTTTCGAAACGTCGGGGCTAAAAATAAAATAAATACCAAACTAATCACGATAAAATCCGTAAAATCTAGTTTTCAATGAATAACATTCGCGTAAACCTAGGATTCATTATAGTCTTTAAAATATTTTAAGCCGTTTAGATATAACAAAGCCTAGTGTGAAGTAAATTTAGGTCATTACAGTCATATCTTTGAGGACGCAGACCCGTTTTTCCTTTGTCTTTAGGCATCCAGTCCTCATATAAAGGAACTCTTTTAAATCCTACTTATATCTTTTTAACCCTTTTATCTTTCTAAAACATTACTTCCGTGATAAACGAGTAAAAAAGCGAGATATAAAATTATTTTATATAGAAATGTCTAAAGCCAGTTTCTATGAAAAAAGCTATTATAAATCGTTTAATACTTTCTTAAAATATTTTGTGCGTGTTGAAATAAATGGCATAATTACAATTTGATTTTTTAAGTCGAGTTTTGCTAACATCATTAGGTAAAGATTTATTATTTTTCGTTTTGAATGATAATGGATAATTAAATTGGATTCCAGTATTAAAAAAGACACACCCTCATCACACGAGAGCTTTTTCAACGCGCGTTAAAAAGGCTTTGAAATGGAACATAATATGAGTTCTAGTATATTTATTCAAACGCTTTTAAAGCTCGGCGTTTTTTTAAACGGTGTTATGTAGAATATACTCGTCTTATCAGAAACAGGACAAGACTGATTTTCCAACACTCATATGAACAGACATGTTGAGACGCTTTTTTAACGCGCGTTGAAAAAGCACTCGTGCGAATGAGAGGTTATGCTATAGTGTATTTTATCTCTGAAATTCTCTTAAAATTGAATATAGTATATCCTAAAACATAAATCTTACTTATTTGTACATTTTGACTGCCAGACTGCCTCGGTGGCGTGGTGGTATTTCGGTACGACTACGGTTCTGAGGTCTCGGGTTCGATCCCCGGGTCGGGCAGTGATATTGGATTTTTCCATATCAGCCCGGAGTCTGGAATTTGTGCCCGATATGGCGATAGGCTCGCCCCCTATTACATCTGGGACTGAACTAAGCTCGGCGAAATGTGGGTGTTCTAGTTCGCTAGTGCGCCTCTGCCTACCCCTTTGGGGATACAGGCGTGAGCTTATGTTATGTTATGTTGTACATTCTTTGTACAAAAACTATCTAAAAGGCCTTTAAACTCCACAAATGATGTTCTTTTGTAGATTTTGAGCAATTCTCTTGAGGTTAGATAAAAAGGATCATTATCGGAACTTCGTACTTCAACACAAAGAGATTACAACTTTTCTTTATTTAACGACAAGTTTCTTTCGACTTTTGTCGAGTTTATTTCGAGCTTTCTGAAACTTAGTTGATCTCAGTTAATGTTTTATAATTTTGATCTGGATGCCACGGACATTGACTTTACCTACTTAAAGTTTTGTTACTTGTCTGGTATTCAAATATCGAGGACAGTGAACTCGGACACCAATAACACTTTTATAAAATTTTGTAACTTTATACATTGAAAAAATTAAACACAAACTGATAGCTCTACCTAGTATTTGAACCCCAGACCCTTCCGGTTAGTTAGGTTGAGACTAACTACGATGTCACTTGATTAATGAGGTCGTATAAAGATTTGATTGGTAAAAATTCAAATGTAATGTAATTTCAAATGTAACAAAAACTTCTTTAAATGTTTGTTGGAACTTGATTTTTAGGGATAATTCCCTTAATTCTGTCTGCCTCGGTGGCGTGGTTTAAAAATTATTTTAATTATACTTAACGGTTTATGTTTTACACCATTATAAAGATCTAGATTTTGCGCATCTATTAGTGTAAAAAAACAAGGGAAACAGGATTTAAAAAAAAGTTCCTATTGTATCTCTCTGAAGTACAGAATTGAGGGAATAAGATAACATAACATAAGCTCACGCCTGTATCCCCAAAGGGGTAGGCAGAGGCGCACTAGCGAACTAGAACACCCACATTTCGCCGAGCTTAGGTCCGTCCCAGATGTGATAGGGGGCGAGCCTATCGCCATATCGGGCACAAATTGAAGACTCCGGGTTGATAAGGAAAAATCCAATATCACTTTGCCCGACCCGGGGATCGAACCAGAGACCTCAGAACCGTAATCGTACCGAAATACCACCACGCCACCGAGGCAGTCTTTTATTTATAATATATTTCTTACGTGACGTTTAGGAGTGAAAGAGACAAAACACTGTTTATTGAAAGCATTGCTCAAACATTATTTTAAGTAAGAATCCATGTAGTAAAGTTTAATATCGAATGTGTTATAAAGAGATCATAAAACTGCCCAAAGCAATCACTTTCAAAGGTTTTTACTTCTCGAAGTAGTCGTTAGTACTGGCAGCCTTCAGTAAAATCAATAAAAAAACCCGTACGAGGCCATTAATCATAAAGATTATTATGGCAGGCCAACGGGGGCGCTGTAAAATGCTTTTTCACCAAATTAAACTTTCACACGTGACGTGATTTTAAAGTGCTTGTAGACGATTATTATTCTTCTAGTACCAAGCCCAAAAACTAAGATAAAATTTCTCCTTTTATGTCAAATTTTTATGAGAAAAAAGTAAAAATTTACGGACTTGAGAACCTTCGTTTTTTAAATTGGTTAAAAATAATTGTTTTGTCGAATTTTGAGGCTTAACTTATTGTAATGCTGAAAAGTTTCGAATTTTCCAAATTTTCTGACTTTCCGATGTTAAATGAACATAGCAAATACAAATGGTGGAACCTCGCAAATTGGTCTTCCTTCTATGGGCTGATTACACAAGGTCTAAACAATATAATAATATAACATAACATAAGCTCACGCCTGTATCTCCGAAGGGGTAGGCAAAGGCGCACTAGCGAACTAGAACACCCACATTTCGCCGAGCTTATTTCCGTCCACCTATCGCCATATCGGGCACAAATTCCAGACTTCGGGCTGATATGGAAAAATATAATATCACTTTGCCCGACTCGGGGATCGAACCCGAGACCTCAGAACCGTAGTCGTACCGAAATACAAACACGCCACCGAGGCAGTAATAATAAATTTATATGGGACCACCCTTGAAAGAAGCTCCATCGAACACAAAAAGAATTTTGAAGATCGGTCCACATTCGACGGAGATATCGCGTAACAAACATAAAAACACACAGTCGAATTGAGAGCCTCCTCCTTTTTGGAAGTCGGTCGAATGTGTAATAAATTAAAATAAATATGTAATTTACTCGTACTCGATATTACGTCAGAATATTACGTCAGATGTGTTCTGTGACGTCACTAATACCGTTTCATTCATTAATACCGTTTATAATACTCGCCAAGTATTACTGAGGCGCGAAGAACCGCATAGGAAATGGCTCTTTTGGCCGAAAATGTTACAAGGTCACGCCAGCAGGCATTCTCCAAGATATAACATAGAAAGATTTAGCAAATGATAAAAGGTATCATTTGAACCAAAAAAGACCTTTCAGAAGTTTAAAGCGATTATCTTTTTGTTAGATCTGAAATGGATGAAACGAGATTTTTCCTGTTAGAAAACTGAATTAGTAACTTTATGCTAATACTCTGGGATAATCGTCCAAGCGTAGTACCGCCTGTTATACTTATACGCAATGGTTTAGTAGCGGCGTATTTAGCCTGAAACCGTGAGGTCCTAGATTAAAGACTGTTTAAGGATTAGTATTCTGGAGATTTTTTTTTAAACTACAACTTACTTAGTTTCAACGAAAATTTGAATATACCAAGTTGAGTATTTTTGGAGAAAATAGGATTTAACTACCCTTCATCCTCCGGAATCCTTTACTGCACATGGATTTGGATTTTTTAATTCGAAAAATCACATATAACTACACTTTACTGGATTTTTTAATTCGAAAAATCACATATAATTTGTGTCTAAGGCGATAAGCGTCCTATCAAGCTCAGCGAAACGATGGTACATTGGTACTAAACTTCATCTAACCTAACCTTTTCAGGGATACAGGCCTTATCAGTCCGTAAAACGGTCTACCAACCAATATACGAGATAGTGGAACTGCTTTTACCTGACGTAAATCTCTCCCCAATAAAATTAACAGCTATGATAACAAGTTCAAAAACTTAACAGACCGACTTCAAATCCGATCGTGACCAAATTTATATGAGACCAACCTTGAAATGAGCTCTATTGAACACAAAAATAATTTTTAAAATCGGTCCACATTTGGCGGAGATATCACGTAACATACATAAAAAAAATTAAAAATACAGACGCATTGAGGACCTTCTCCTTTTCAGAAGTCGGTCGAAAATTATTAAGTATCTTTAACTGTCTTATCACCTTCTTTTTACACACTTTATTATTTATACTTTCAATAATTGGGATAATAATTTTGGTTTAAAGAATTTAGTTTAAATAACCGTTTAGTTTAAATTGTCGGAGGTTCGAAACCAACCCCAAAATGGAGCATACACCTCTGACTTTTCTATGCTAAGTGTATTTTCATTGTGAAATATCGCTTGCTATAACGGTGAAGGAAAACATCGTGAGGAAACCTGCATACCCGAGAATTTCTTCACAGGAATTTCGAAGGTATGTGAAGTCTGCCAACCCGCATTAGGCCAGCGTGGTAGACTAAGGCCTAACCCCTCTCATTAGTAGAGGAGGCCCGTGCCCAGCAGTGGGACAGTAATATTACAGGGCTAATATTATTTAACCGTGGGAGAGCCACGCTGTAGGCAATTCCGTCTACAACACTAATGAGCCGGCTCAATCAGTTTGATACCACTATCTCACAGAAAACCGACGTAAAGTGATAGCTCGCTGTCGCGTTTCGTTCGGTGAGTGAGTTTTCCGGTGGCTCAACTCCCCCCTCCCTTGCCTAATCCATATTTCGTCCCTTTTGGGTAACAACTGCCTTGGTGGCGTGGTTATATTTGGTTATGACTACCGTCTTGAGGTCTCGGGTTCGATCCCCGGGTCGGGAAAAGTGATATTGGATTTTTCCATATCAGCTCGGAGTCTGAAATTTGTGCCCAATATGGCGATAGGCTCGGCCCCTATCACATCTGGTACGGAACTAAGCTCGGCGAAATGTGGGTGTACTAGTTCGCTAGTGCGCTCTGCCTACCCCTCCGGGGATACAGGCGTGAGCTTATGTTATTTTTTAGGTTAGCAACGCACCCATGATTCTTTTTGTATTTTGGGTGTTTATAGGCGGTGGAGATCACTTACAATCAGATGACCCATCTGCTTGTTTACCAGTCTCTGGTATAAAATATATATATCTTATTCCGTTTTTAAAACATTACCTTTGCCATTCCTTAAAAGCACACACACTTTATCACCATAAACTTATTTAAAAAATACATGTTATTTTTTATAACATCTGTTAACAGCACTATCACTTTGGCATACAAAATCCACAAAAAAACAATACAAAGTTAATTAATTTATCAAAAATTTTAGATGAGATCAAAGAGTTCCGAGTTTCAGACTACGCAGTACCGAAAACCTTGTAGAAACAATTTGTATTAACCGCATAAACAAATTCGGCGGTATTCATTAACACCGAAAAGAAACTGAATATTATCGTAAATTTCGTACTGCATGTAAACAGGTGCCAGAAATAGACATCTATTTTTATGCAACCAGATTGCTTGATAGAAACTCTGTGTTGATGGAAACTTGACTGATGGATAGCAAACATCGACTGTGGTTTCCTTGACGACTGCCGATTTCATTCAATCGATTTCGGTTTTAATCCAATCTGTGGAGCGGTTCGAGCAGGAATCATTTTGAACGTAGAATTCGATTCGGTGCGCGATTTCGACATTTGTGTATTTTAAGCTAACGTCATCAGTTTGCAGCGAGCTTGACAAGATTTCGATAGTCAAGAATATTTCTGTAGCATAACTATGCAGAATTTTTCACATCGCCAACAACTTCGTAAAATATGTATTTCCATGAGAAAACCTGAACACCTTTGGCGGTTACGTAAGGAATTGATGTTTTTCAAATTATTTTACGAAGGCGCTAGCGAGAAACATCAAAAACCTCATTGTGGAACTGTGTGGCCTCTGGATACTTTGATTGAAACGTTCATTCAAATATTCAGTAATTATCAATTAGAAATAAATAAATAACACCCAACAGTCACACATAGTCCTGACCCCACACTAAGATCGAGTCTGGTGTCGTGGGTATCAGGAACTACGAGGAACTTTCGATCCCACAACACCCACACCTAAAACAAATATCTGTGGGCTACACATACATTTGTCTCGGTGCGGGGATCGAACCTGCAGCCTCTCGCTTCACGGCTGGCTACTCGTCCGCTGCGCCACGGAGGCCGTCAAACCATTTTAGTTGATTTACCTTACTCAGCGGGCTTGAATACGTTCGCATTGAAGATGAGATTTCAATAAGAATATAATGTATATAAATAATAATAATCCTATAATCTGGAAATCTCTGGGGGACGCCTATGTTCAGCAGTGGACGTCCTATGGCTGATGATGATGATGATGATGATAATGTATGTAACAATGTAACAATAAGTATACCAACACCTTAAGAAGCTTTCAATCGGCTGTTAGGTCTAGAGCCAGATACTGAAGGCAGTGTTATTGGAAACGGCACGCATTGTGAGGCGGTTCCTCACTCTGAGACCTTACCGCCGCGCTGGTGGCTTGGGTCTCAAGCATTGTCATCAGGAGGGCGATATTTGCTCTTTATTTTACATTTTAAATACAAATTTGTATTAAAAATGTAATAAAAAAGATAAAATGAAAATAAAGAATATAACGTAAATAACAAATCCATGGAGTCAGATAAAAAAGTCATTTTATTCTATCGACTATGAATATTATCGATAAAAAGACACTCAATAGTAAATGGCCACCGTTTTTGTGATGCTAATGTTGAGAAACTTAATCAAGTGGACGTTTATTGAGTAATCTATGTTGATGTAAATTTAATTGAAATTCAGAATAGTTGTGACTTAGTTTATACTAATGGCGACGGTCGTTAACAGACTATCGATTCATATTTGTAGGGTTGTGCTGCAATAATTATGTACTAAAACCATCGATATATTATTTACCTAGATGCACAGTTGACGCTCGGAAAATGGGACAACAAAGAAGTGCTCAAGCACTCGTTTTGCCTACAGTCGGACGTCGATAGAATTCTAAATTTCCAAATTCAAATTAAAGAACGCTTGCTCATTTCGTTTAAAAACCTACTTTATAACATTTGCTTAAAGTTACATTTGTGTTGATTTAATTGTGATCGTTTTCTTTGTTTTATTTCTGAGACCACTTTTTAGGAGGATATTTGCAAAGAACTGTGCATCTAGGGTTTAATATATTGATGACTAAAACAAAAGCCTTTTAAGTTGAAAAAACGATAGAAAATAACTTTATTTGTCAATTTCTACAAGTACATAAAATAAATACATATAAATCGATTCAATTTCTCAATTTCAATCGACAGCCACCGAGGCGCAGAGGGCGAGTAGCCGGCTGTGAAACGTGAGGTCGCGTGTTCAATTCCCGCACCGAGACAAATGTCTGTGTGGCTCACAGATATTTATTTCGGGTCTGGGTGTTGTGAGACCGAAAGTCTCTCGTAGTTTCTGATACCCACGACACCAGACTCGATCTCGGTATGGGGTCAGGACTATCTGTGTGTGTTGGGTGTATTTATTATTAGTTTAAAAATGATATTCCGTATAATTTGTTTGAATATGATAATTGTATTGAAACGAGTATAATTATCATAATCTAACTATAATTATTAGTCGGAATATACGCCTTCGTTCTTGTTATCCAAAAAGCAAAGATGTGACTGCTTAAGTATGATAATCTGATGGATGTTTTTATTTGTTGTTGTTATGTTTTTATTGACTGCCTCGGTGGCGTGGTGGTATTTCGGTACGACTACGGTTCTGAGGTCTCGGGTTCGATCCCTGGGTCGGGCAAAGTGATATTGGATTTTTCCATATCAGCCCGGAGTCTGGAATTTGTGCCCGATATGTCGATAGGCTCGCCCCTTATCACATCTGGGACAGAACTAAGCTCGACGAAATGTGGGTGTTCTAGTTCGCTAGTGCGCCTCTGCCTACCCCTTCGGGGATACAGGCGTGAGCTTATGTTATGTTTTTATTTCGTTAATGCTTATCCCAGGGTGATATTTTTAGAATCATTATTGAAGAACATACGACATCTACAAGCATGCTCTTGAACATGCTTGAGGACGTATAAGCAAAAGCGTGTATCTTGCTATTCTCGAAACAAAACATAAAACCATCTACATAATACAATTTTTTTTATTGTCTCCTGCTCACAGAACAATTGACCATAGATAAAAATGTGTAGCGAAACCAAGTTTTGCGTACGTGTTTTGTGTAGTATTTTAGTGCAGGAGACGCTGCTTAAGAGACATTTTACCCATGGCATGAGGACTTATTATCACCTCGCATGCAATCTGAATAAAATCAGAAATCATTATTCTAATGTCGCGAGTTTTCGTGCAAGAAAGCAAGAATTCCGTGAAAGAAACTCCGTCGCAATTTTCGAAATTAAATTAAAATTATTCAACGTGGGAAGAGTGGAAATGTGTGGAAGTTTGCTTTACAATGTGAAAAAACATCGTTAAGTTAAAAGTAGGCCTGAAAAGTAGGTTGTAGGCTTTGTGCCTACATTACCTATCAAACCTTATCAAGACCATGGCTCAAATCCGCACGGGAAAACTAAATGTTATTTAATTTCAAAACTCATCAAATTAAAATAATTTATTCTGCAAATAGATCATTTATATCACTTTCACATGTCTATTATACCCTTTAAAATCATAGTGTAGGTATTTCATAGCCCTCAGAAGAAATGCAAAACAAACTGATTTCTTAAGTTTACGCGAATATTATACATTGAAATAAAACTATTTTTACGGATTCTATCACGATTAAGCTTTAATTATTATAATTAAAACCTAATCGTGATAGAATCCGTAAAAAATAGTTTTATTTCAATGCAAAACAAACTCAAGGGTTCATGGTACGAGTTGCTCGGTTTTGGAAAATATGCTTGGTAAGTTCCACTCTTACGCCGCGTCTCCTTACCGTTAAAACCTCTTAAAACGTTACACAAAACACCTACACATAACGTGGTTACACATTTTTATCTATGGTTGTAGGGTTGGCAGAAGTAAAACACTGTTAACTCTTCCACAGTTGTGTATTAGTATAACGACAGAAATACAAATATACTTCGGCGATCCTAACTAGGTTACAGGATAGGCTGCTGACACTACCAGACCCTGCTCCCTTCCTGAGTAGCATAGTGGTATGCTGACGCTAACCGGCTTTGCGTACCCCCCTTAGTCTTGAGCGGTAGCGCCAGCAGCCTATCCTGTAACCTAGTTAGGATCGCCGAAGTATATTTGTATTTCTGTCGTTATACTAATACATGACTGTGGAAGAGTTATCAGTGTTTTACTTCTGCCAACCCTACATGGTCCATTATTCTATGAGCAGGAGACAGCGGAAATAAATTTGCGTATGTTTTATTTTTTTATCCGAGCACGGCAAAGTTTCGAAGAAAATAGGCGCAGGAGAGGCGGCTTTACATGAAGAGATGGAAACACGGTCCGAGATGTGGATGCTCTGATTCTCTATTTATCGTCTGCCTTCCTCTTTGAGGATACTATACAGGCTGATGCTACGCAAATAAAGGAAATAAAAAACTTTACCCTCTTTCCAGGACAGTCAGGTAAAATCGTATGGCTTATTTTTTTCCTTTCAACCTGCTCTTATCCCACCTTAATGTGGGGTCGGCGCTACACACTCTTTCAAGCATGTTGCAGAGATTATTTATTTGGCTTAGTTCCTACAACCGGGCAGGCGTCCGACGTCAATCCCTCTGAGGGATCCTGTCTCGGGCAAATTAAATTAGAAAATATGCTTTGCCCGACCTGGAAATTGCACCCAGGACCTCCTGATCCACAACCCATACATGCTGCTACTAGACCTGCTAGTAGACAAGCTTATATTCAATTAAGTAATTTCTGTATTCAACTTAAATTCATTTTATGTTCGTACTCAGCTTTTGGCTCTCTATTTGCCCAATGTAATTATTACATACTATTGTCGAAGAATCCGTATAATTCTATTTCTGTCGGCTTATATTTGTAAGTTATTTGGTTTAAACCGGTCGTAATTAAAATAGAAACTAGTATCAGCTCTTTTTCGAAATATCTTCATTCTTTGCCATTGGCATATAAAAATAATTTTGCAGTCAAAATAAAGTTTATGTAGTAGATACACAAAATGCGGTTAGATTAATGGTTTACTATGTTCGAGACTTCATATCGTGATTCGTAACTAAAGAATATAGAAACGAAAGTTTAATATGCAAACCATGCATAATAATCTCACGCCTGAATCCCGGAAGGTGTAGGCAAAGGTGCACTGAGAACTAGAACATCCACATTTCGCCAAGCTTACTTACGTCCCAGGTGTGATGGGGGAGGTGGGCAAGCCTATCGCCATATCGCCATATCTGCCCTACCCGGGGATCGAACCCGAGACCTCAGGACGCAATACCACTACGCCACCGAGGCAGTCGGTTATATGCAAAAGATTACCTCAAAATAACATTAAACTGTGAAGTATAAAGATACAAATAACCTATCATCATTGAAATAAAACTATTTTTACGGATTCTATCACGATTTGGTTTTAATTTTTATGCCCGACGTTTCGAAAGCTTTGCCACCTTCGTGGCCACGGATCGGCCTATCACCATATCGGGCACAAATTCCAGACTCAGGGCTGATATGGAAAAATCCAATATCACTTTGCCCGACCCCGGGATCAAACCCGAGGTCTCAGAACGGTAGTCGTACCGAAATGCCACCACGCCACCGAGGCCAAAAATGTTAATATTACAATATTTACCTTCATTTTCAAATCGTGATAGAATCCGTAAAAATAGTTTTATTTCAATGAATAACATTCGCGTAAACCTAAGAAATCATTATGTAAACCTATCATCATTTATTATAATGTGTTCAAAAGAATTCACAAAATGAGTAATGTAGAAAATCTATTTCACTCAGTGTGAATTATTAGCTATAATTAATAGCTCTCTTCAGCGTTGTAAAATTAATGTGCTTATTATGTTTACGGTTTCCTTTATAAAATAATAGCTCAAGACGAAATCTAGCGTAATAAACTTTATGTTATGTCTGAGATTATTACTCTTTTATTTCATACTAAAATTATTGACTTTTATTTTAGTTGCGTGTTTATTTTATAGAAAACACACGTGCGTTGTTTTAAATAATCTAATATATAATAATAATTTAATTAAGTAGAAAACAAAGCCGAAAAAACTTTCGCGAAACTTAATTATTTTAATTAATTTGGATGTACAATCACAGTTTCCTTTATTACAATAAAATTAAAAAATAACCACAAACCTTCACATATTCAGTACACATCCACAATTTCAAATTTGGAAACTGGTTCACAAACACCGAACACCGAATTTACGTAACAAGGAGCGCGAAGAATCGTGCTCGCGCCGAAACGATACCCGCGCGTCTGGCGTATCTACTCGGCGACCCCTTCATGCCAACTGCATTGCGTCCGGGGCACATCACTAGTGGCTTTAGCACCTCTGATATTCGATACATTTCACGTTAGGAATGTGCAAAATCACTACAAGGCAGTTCATGTATGTATACGCACACGTGATGTAGAGTGCTTGTTTATTGGCTTTATTGTTTTTCTTTTAATTTTTTCTACCTGCTTTATTACACTTTAATGCGGAGTCCGCGCAACACGGTTTTTCAAGCATATTGCTCAATGGATTCGGCTTTAGTTTTTACGACCAGCCTGCCTGTCTGACGTGAACCCTAAAAAATCTAGTTCTGGACAAATCACCCCGTTAGAAAAACACCCCCTCTGATCTGGGAATCGAACCCAGGACTTTCTAGTTCACAATCCATATACGCTGCCACTAGACAAAGGAGGCGACGTTATGCACTTTATAAAATTAAAAACCTTAAATGACTGCCTCGGTGGCGTGGTGGTATTTCGGTATGACTACGGTTCTGAGGTCTCGGGTTCGATCCCCGGGTCGGACAAAGTGATATTGGATTTTTCCATATCAGCCCGGAGTCTGGAATTTGTGCCCGATATCGCCCCCTATCACATCTGGGACGGAACTAAGCTCGGCGAAATGTGGGTGTTCTAGTTCACTAGTTCACCTCTGCCTACCCCTTCGGGGATACAGGCGTGAGCTTATATTAAGTTATGTATAAAATAAAAATAAAACATTAATTATCCCGAATAATAAATAAATACGTATTTGGTTAGCGATTGATAATCCTTATTAATTTTAATGACAGTTTAGCCATACACGTGGTGTTACGTTTTGCGGGGGTTTTGATACGATGCACATTGGTCATTCTTTTTTTTTATAGCAGAGACTGGCAAACGAGCAGATGGGTCACCTGGTGGTAAGTGAATTCCACCGCCCATAGACACCCACGACACAAAAAGAATCATGTGTGCGTTGCCAACCTAAAAGAAGGGAATGGAAGGGGAGGGAAAAGGGATTGGGAAAGAGAGGGCGGAATTAGGCCACCGGAAATGTCATTCACCGAACGAAACGCGACAGCAAGCTGCCACTTTACGTCAGTTTTCTGTGGGACAGTGGTATCAAACCGGTCGAGCCGGCCCATTCTGTACGTAGTACTATTAAGTATTCTGTGGCATTAGTTAAACATTGAGACAGTAAAGTCGACGACTCGTTTCGACTAATGGTCGAGATTTGAGTGGCAGTATAATAGCAACTTTTTATTGCCATCATTCGCCTCTCCCGCCTTTTGTGGTAATTTAATCGTTTCCTGGATAGCTCAGTTTAATGCGGCCTTTTTTGCGAAACTTAACCTTAATGAAGTGGGTTTAGGAGTGTCATATTTCGTGTTTTTTTGTTGTTTTAGGTCACTTGACGGGGGTTTATTGAAGCTAAGTTTACTTCTTTATGTAGGTACTCCTGGAATGATGAAATCTACTGGGACTACTTCTGTGGCGCATTTCGGTACGATTACCGTCCTGAGGTCTCGGGTTCGATCCCCGGGTCAGGCAAAATGATATTGGATTTTTCAATATCAGCCCGGAGTCATGAATTTGTGCCCGTTATGGCGATAGACTCACCCCCTATCTGGGACGGAACTAAGCTCGGCGAAATGTGGGTATTCTAGTTCCGTATTGCGCCTCTGCCTACCCCTTTGGGGATACAGACATAAGCTTAAGTTGTATTATGTGGAAATCGATTTGCTTTGCCCTTTTCGGAATGTATAGACAACACGTAGAAAACATCTCCACTCGTCGATTATCGAGATATCTCGTGGCGCGCATGCTAGACAGGCAGGTGTAGTGTAGTGTAGTCATTTTGTCTTAGTCTTATAAAACAATATTCAAACACCTATATTTGATTAGACAGATAGACTATTTTGTAGGCTGTTCCTAAGTGGTCCTAAGCTTTATAAGCGCGCAAGAAGATTACTATCATTTGCGATAAAGGTTTTATTGCTCATCCTAAGTCTTCAAACTACTCTCATTTTGCCATCAGCTTTCAAAACCTATTTGCCAAATGAGGATAGAAATCGTTTATCACGTTACTACTCTATTAATTTTCAAACTGTATCACATTCTGTGAGTTTTATTTTCTATGATCAGAGAATTAAAATTAAGTTTATAAATGTAATGCCTCGGTGGTGGTATTTCGGTACGACTACGGTTCTGAGGTCTCGCGTTCGATCCCCGGGTCGGGCAAAGTGATATTGGATTTTTCCATATCAGCCCGGAGTCTGGAATTTGTACCCGATATGGCGATTGGCTCGCCCCCTATCACATCTGGGACAGAACTAAGCTCGGCGAAATGTGGGTGTTCTAGTTCGCTAGTGCGCATCTGCCTACCCCTTCGGGGATACAGGCGTGAGCTTATGTTATGTTTTAGAAAATGTAGTTTTTCTTATAGCAGCGACTGGCAAACGAGCAGGTGGGTCACCTGATGGTAAGTGAGTTCCAAAACCCATAGACACCTAAGACACAAAATGAATCACAGGTGCGTTGCCAACCTCAAAGGAGGGGAGTAGGGATTGAGGAAGAGGCGGGGGGAATCTTACTCAATTCTCACCGAATGAAACAGAAAACGTTTTTACGTCGGTTTTTCGTGAGACTGTGGTATCAAACCGGTCCGGAGGCTTCGTTCTCTACAGCATGGCTCTAGCACTGAAGTAGTCTGCAAACTACTCTCATTTTGCCATCAGCTTTCAAAGCCTATTTGCCAAATGAGGATAGAAATCGGTTATTCAAGTTAACATCACATAAGCCTGTATCCCCGAAGGGGTAGGCAAAGGCGCACTAGCGAACTAGAACACCCACATTTGGCCGAACTTAGTTCCGTCCCAGATGTGATAGGGGGCGAGCCTATAGGCATATCGGGCACAAATTCCAGACTCCGGGCTGATATGGAAAAATCAAATATCACTTTGCCCTACCCGGGGATCGAACCCGAGACCTCAAAACCGTAGTCGTACCGAAATACCACCACGCCACTGAGGCAGTTATTCAAGTTTATCCAAGTTACTACTCTATTAATTTTCTAACTATGTCATATTCCGTGGATTTTATTTTCTGTGATGATAGAATTATAATTACGTTTATAAATATAGTAGGCGTAAACCGAGTGGAGATATTTTAACTTACTGATTTCTTAAGTTTACGCGAATATTATACATTGAAATAAAACTATTTTTACGGATTCTATCACGATTAGGTTTTAATTTTTATTCCCGATGTTTCGAAGGCTTTGCAACAACAAACTTTGTGACAACGAAGACTGCAGAGCCTTCGAAATGTCGGGAATAAAAATTAAAACCTAATCGTGATAGAATCCGTAAAAATAGTTTTATTTCAATATCTTCACTTGTCTTTAAAGGATACTTCGCCTACGACGACGAGCTTCCGAAATTTTATTAAGAAAATGTCGTTTCGCTTCTTTGAAATGTCTCAACGCGTCATAATAGCATAACATGTGAAGATCACGAAAGTGATTACATGACGCCTAAGCATACGTTATTTTCTGCTTCAATTATGAATGAAATTTTGTCGGCTGTCGCTAGTGGCACCGTATATGGACTGCGGAGGTGGGTTCGATTCGGTCGTATGGTCAGGTCGGGCAGGGTGTCAAAACAATTATCCTGGGACTAAATCCCAAAGAGGGTTGACTTCAGGTTAGCCGGTCGTAAAAAAAAAGCCAAATCCTTTCTGCGACATACTTGAAAAATAATGTTGCGTTGACCACAAATTGAGGTGAGTTAAGGGCAAGTAGAAAGAAAGAGTTTTATGGGCGGTGAAGAACACTTACCATCAGGTGACACATCTGCTCGTTTGCCAGTCTTTGCTATAAAAAATACAAAAATATTAGTTCATACCAATCTCATCACTAATACCAGTCAAACCTTTACATTCTTATTTGCTCACCGAAGATTTCAAATTCCCCATAACAAGCATGCACTCAGTAATTCGATACGCGCACAAACACATCCATTTTGAGCCCGTCATCTGATTGATTATCGCAATCTGCCAAATAAAATCTGGGATGACGAAGTTTTGGTAACTTCTCCCTTCCTTCATTAGCGGGTAGTGTTACAGTTTCGTTATTGATTGATGTGTTTGATTTGGCGTGGGCTGTTTCAAACCTCTAATCTAAGGTTTACAACGTTAAGTTAAAAATAATGTATTTGCTTTTAATATTGAAAATATAACTGTCGGTCTGTATTATTTATACGTACTTAATCTCACGCCTATACAGGCGTGAGAGTGGGTTCCTCCCAGAGAGTCCCAGTTCCTTGGGTAGGCAGAAGTGCACTAGCGAACTAGACCCACTTTTCGCCGAGGTTAGTTCCGTATCAGATGTAATAGGGGGTGATTTTATCGCCATTTCTGGCACAAATTCCAGACTCCGAGCTGATACTGAGTAGAAAGACCTAATATCACTTTACCCGGGGATCGAACCCGTGATCTCAGGGCGATAATCGTACCAAACACTGTCCCTATCTATACTGATTGCACGACCCTAATAATAAATGAGTAATTATTGCATAACATACATACATACATGAGCTTACGCCTGTATCCCCGAAAGGGTAGGCAGAAGTGCACTAGCGAACTAGACCCACATTTCGCCGAGCTTAGTTCCGTCCCAGATGTGATAGGGGGCGAGCCTATCGCCATATCTGGCAAAAATTCCAGACTCCGGGCTGATATCGAAAAATCCAATATCATTATTATTACACAAATCTAAGCTTATTCTTATTTCATATTAATTAGTATGGTATTACGTCATTCCACATCCATCACAAAGCGTCTTCATTGTAAAGATGTAGCTTGAAATACCGCAGTGATCGATTGTTATTCTTTCGTTAAGAAATTTCATATTAAATCATGCATGAACAAATTACCATATAAATCAGCTAAGGAAATCCATCTTTAAGACATTGACAGTGATGGAGACATAAAAATAATTCTTGTATTAATTGGGTCGCCTTCTCGGTCTAGTGGGCTGTGAGCTGGGAGGACCTGGGCTCAATTCCTGGGTCGGGCGGGTCTTAAAAAGGGCCAAATAAGGGAGTTACCGTAACCGACGTGCATGAAAAGACTGATGACTGTGGAAGATGCGAAAGAGGTGTGCTTGAACCGAAGCAATTGGCGCTCCTTAGTCTCTGCCTACCTCAGCAGTAGACAGGCGTGAGTTTATGTATAACACATAGCTAACATAAGCTCACGCCTGTATCCCCGAAGGGGTAGGCAGAGGAGCACTAGCGAAATAGAACACCCACATTTTGCCGAGCTTAGTTCCGCCCGAGATGTGATAGGGAGCGAGCCTATCGCCATATCGTGCACAAATTCCAGACTCCGGGCTGATATGGAAAAATCCAATATCACTTTGCCCGGCCCGGGGATCGAACCCGAGACCTCAGAACCGTAGTCGTACCGAAATACCACCACGCCACCGAGGCAGTTTATGTATATACATATGTAACTTTAAGGACGTCTTTAAACCTAGCCGAATGCCGTGCTGCTACTAATTTCATATAAAAGCTAGTTTTATTTTCGCCGTCTTGTTCTAATGGTAGAATAATGGGCTGAGGACGATCTTTCAAATCTCAGGTTGGCCGAAGCTAGATTGGATCCCCCAGAGGATATTGACTTCAGGCAGGCAGCTGTTCGTAAAAATGAAGCCAAATCCTTTCTGCACCATGCTTGAAAAAAGAAGTGTTGCGCCGAGTCTACATTGAGATGAGGGCAAGTGAAAAAAAAAAATTGGGCAAATGGAAAAAAATCATTTATTCTAGCAAAAAATTGCCTACGTCTCATTTAACTAAGATAGTTTAGAAATCACAAGAATATACATACATTTAAAATTCAGAATGTACTTGTCCTAAATTACATCGTCTGAAGGAGATTGCCGACATTAAATATCAGTGTTATGTTTTCTCTATTTATTTTTGCTCTATAAATATTCGCCTTCGAAAGTTTTTTTTTTATAGCAGAGACTGGTACTGAGCAGATGGGTCAGCTGATGGTACGTGATCTCCACCACCCACAGACACCGAAGATACAAAAAGAATCATGGGTGCGTTGCCACCCTAAAAGGAGGGAATGGAAGGGGAGGGGAAAGGGATTGGGAAAGGGAGGGGGAAATGGGCCACCGGAAATCTCACTCACCGAGTGAAACGCGATAACAAGCTGCCATTTTACGTCAGTTTTCTGTGAGACAGTGGTATCAAACCGGTCGAGCCGACCCATTCGTGCTGTAGATGTCACTGTCTACAGCGTGGCTCCACCACTGTTAAAATTTGTGTTTTTCATTGCTGTTGAACCTTTTTAACCCTGAATTCTCAGAATTATTGAAATAGGGGTCGAAGACCTGAGTGAGACCTGAGAGACCTGAAGGAACAATTTTTAACCTACTTTAAAAAGGCAAAGTTCCCAATTCGTCTGTTTATATTTTTATAAAATAAAATTTCGTAAGGGTCATAGTTTTGATTAATGAAAACTTTAATTTGAGACGAAAACATTGATTAAAAAAAATTAAGTTCATTTTTTATATTTTAACTTTACTAATGCGCTTTACTCAGTTGGGAATGGTACGGACTGCCGAGACGAGTGTCGGAGGTTCGAGACCAATCCCAAAAAAAAAGAGCACACACCTCTGACTTTTCTATGTTAAGTGGGTTTTCATTGTGAAATATCGCTTGCTACAACGGGGAAGGAAAACATCGTGAGGAAACCTGCATACCCGAGAATTTCTCCACAAGAATTTCGAAGGTATGTGAAGTCTACCAACCCGCATTAGGCCAACGTGATAGACTAAGGCCTAACCCCTCTCACTAGTAGAGGAGGCCCGTGCCCAGCAGTGGGACAGTAGTATTAAAGGTGAATATTATTTTAATGCGCTTTAAATAGTTCTCCTTGTAAGTGAAATTTTTATTGGTACTGATTTCTTAAGTTTACGCGAATGCTATTCATTAAAATAAAACTATTTTTACGGATTTTATCACGAGTCTAACCCGTGACCACAAAGATTGCAAAGCCTTCGAAACGTCGGGAATAAAAATTAAAACCAAATCGTGATAAAATCCGTAAAAATAGTTTTATTTAAATTTTTATTGGTACCAACTTTATAAAACACGGTATAACTTAATTTCCTTAAAAAAGTCCATAACATTTACTTCGTAACTTGATAAAATTCCATAATACGAAATCGATTTGAAGGCGCTCCTATTCACACTTCATTAACTTTTCACAACATTGCAGAGTCTGTGATTTATTATCTTTTCGATCGGAAGTTACTCTTTGGTATCATCAGTATATTATAACTAAGTTTATTTCTAAAATGTATATAGGCAAAGGTATTTTTTATACACATCTGGGACGGAACTAAGCTCGGCGAAATGTGGGTGTTATAGTTCGCCTTTGCCTACCCCTTCGGGGATACAGGCGTGAGCTTATGTTATGTTATTCTTTACAGGGGATTTACCACCACGCCTTATAGCAGTATTATTATATAATCTTACTTTGCTTTTCTGTACGAAAATCAGTAAAAGTATAATCACAAGTTTAAAAACTTAACAGACCGACTTCAAATCCGATCATCACCAAATGTATATGGGACCACCCTTGAAATAAGCTCTATCGAACACAATAAGAATTTTGAAAATCAGTCCACATTTGGCGGAGATTTCGCGTAACATAGAGGTACATAAAAAGAATACAGACGAATTGAGGACGAAAATTATAATAACATAATGTCGGTGTTCTAGTTCGCTAGTGCTCTGCTTCTTACTCCTTCGGGGCAACAGGCTTATGACTGAAAAATTACATGATATTTGAAATGAAACGCCAATTGAATAGTGGAATGAATGTGCAGGCTTTGAATAGAACACTAACAATACACGTGAAGCACTACAAACGAGAGTTCACGTCGGTGGTCGAATACAAATGTTCAGGGGAACTACTACTAAGAATTATATTATTTGGTGAAGAATAATCACAAATTTAAAAACTTAACAGATCTACTTCAAATCCGATCGTAACCAAATTTATATGGGACCACCCTTGAAATTAGCTCTATCGAATACAAAAAAAAAACGGTCCATATTTGGCGGAGATATCGCGTAACATACAAAAAAAATACAGACGAATTGAGGACCTTCCCATTTTTGAAAGTCGGTCTAAAATTATTATAACATAATGTGGGTATTCTAGTTCGCTAGTGCGCCTCTGCTTAATCCTTCGGAGATACAGGCGCGAGCTTAAGACTGAAAAATTACATGATATTTGAAATGAACCCCAATTGAATAGTCGAATGAATGTGCAGGCTTTGAATAAAACACTAACAATACACGTGAAGCACTACAAACGAGAGTTCACGTCGGTGGTCGAATACAAATGCTCAGCGGAACTACTACTAAGAATTATATTATTTGGAAGAAGGAAATATCTAAATAAAAGAAGTGGCATCTGTGGTCTAGTCTGTATGGCTTGTGAACCGGGAGGTCCTGGGTTCCATTCGGCCCAGATCGGGCGTGGTGTTTTTCTGACACTATTTTCCCGGACTGGATCTCCCAGATGGGGGTTGACGTCAGAGAAATAAGAGTGCCAATGGTTAATCCGTGGTAAATATTTTTTATTAAAAAAAAAACAATAAATAATAAAAGAAATAAAAATACCTTTATCAATTTGGTAATATCGGCAATCGATTTCTAAATCAGCTATAAAATCCATTTTTAGTTTTCCATAACTAGCGAATAATTTACGAAACGGTGACCTAAAGTTAAAATCAGATTACTATTTGTTATAGCTGAAAAATAAACTAAATACTTCAAACTACTTATTATATTAATTCAACATCGACTATTGTTTTTTTTTACATATTAAACTTTTTATATTATTTATCCAAAAAAGAAAACAAGTAATTATTCAGTATTATTTAAAAAAAAAAGTCTTTGTCGGTTGCACCTTCTTCACATGATGCATAAGCATTAAGGATTTCGTAGTAGCACCGCTGTTCAAAATATCACTAAATGTTTGAAATTGAGTGAATCCGACAAATGGACGCGCTATAAAAGGAGCTTACCTGAGCCATTATTCACTATGCCCACAGTTCAAAACGAGTATGTAACACATTATTGAAATATAGACTTAAAAAGAATACCATAAAGAACACTTTTGCTATTGAAGTTAACAGGAATGTTCAAAAATAACATTAGGTATTAAAGTTCTGTGATCTTCATTGCAATTCCTTATGCTACTTAAATAGGGTCAGCGCATCGTTTTTCAAGCATGTTGCAGAAAGGATTTAGCTTAGTTTTTACGACCGACTGCCTGGCTCACTTTTGTGGGGATTCGAGTCCCGGACAAATTGTGTAAGAAAAGCACCCTACCCGACCTCGGAATCGAACCCAGAACCTCACGGTTCACAGACCATATACGCTGCCACTAGACCAAGGAGCCAACAAAGTATCTTCAATGCAAAAAAATACATAAAACTTAAATTAGAAACTCAATATAATTAAACAAAATAAAAATTCAAATTGCAAAGAAAACAATTACATTTGTTTTTATTTTCAACGTTTGATGAGAAAAGTTTCTCTCTTGGATAAATTAGTTAACTACGAGTTGGTAATTAGATATAGCTGTATTAAACTGATATTAATGATCTATTTGGTTTCATAATTAAATTTTATTTGCACAAACTATAATACATACTGTATCTTTTGTCTATACTTTGAAATGTTGACGATGAATTAACTATACTTGAAATTTATAAAAAATATGTTATATTTCTTGAATTTGTGGAGAAAGCCGTAAAATCTCTGTGTAGAACATGGCAAAGAAATCTTGTGAAATATTTTTGTAGTTTGACGTGGCGTTAAATGAAAAACATGATATTCAGTCGTCCATCGATATGAAACAAAATTATTCTTTATTTAAAAATTATTCAACATGTTCGTGTGCTGTACGATTTCTTACCAAAAATATTTTTATGTAAAAATAATAAATAAATAAAAATGGTTTATTCAAATAGCGTCGCTAACAGCAAGTCCGACGTATGTTTATATATGTTTAACTGTAAGAGATATTTCTGTGTGACAGTCTGACCGGCTTCAAAAACTTTCTACCTGCCTTTATTTCATCTCATGAAGTTATGCGCCAACTCCCTCATACACACTTAAAGCATGTTGCAAAAAGGATTATTTTTCCAACTGCCTGCTTGACGTCAATCTCTCTGGAGAATCCAGTCCCGGACAAATGGTATTAGAAATCACTCGATGTGGGTATCAAACCCAGGACATCGGGCAGAAATATCAGACCTGTACCTGCAGGACATCAGTGGCGTAGGGTGACAATTTTCAAAAGGGAAGCTGATGCTCCATGTTCTTCTTAATAATATATATTTATTAAGCTTACAATTCGAAAATGGTAAGCCGGTAGGAATCGTGTTATATGGACCCTTCGCTACTGCAGGACATAGCCCATATAGCTACTAGACTAAGAAGGCGACATAGTACCTCTCAGCCAAAATTCCGATTCATCAACTTGAAGAAGAAAGAAGAAAGAAATGTTTATTGCTACTAGTATAACATGCAACGTTAACTAACATAAGATTATACATTAATTTAAACAAAAACTAAATACATGATCAAAAGTTTAAAAACTTACCGGACCGACTTCAAATCCGATCGTGACCAAATTTATTTTTATTTATTTGAATTTACATCAAACTAATGTCCATATTTGCTGATTTAATAATAAAATAATAATATTAGCCCTGTAATATTACTGTCCCACTGCTGGGCACGGGCCTCCTCTACCAATGAGAGGGGTTAGGCCTTAGTCTACCACGCTGGCCTGATGCGGGTTGGTAGACTTCACATACCTTCGAAATTCCTGTGAAGAAATTCTCAGGTATGCAGGTTTCCTCGCGATGTTTTCCTTCACCGTTATAGCAAGCGATATTTCACAATGAAAATACACTTAACATAGAAAAGTCAGAGGTGTATGCTCCATTTTGGGGTTGGTCTCGAACCTCCGACACTTGTCTCGTCAGTCCGTACCATTCCCAACTGAGCTATCGCTGCTTTATATTAAATAATTTATAATATTTTGAACTTAAATATAAAACAATACGTTCATATTGGGGATAGGTGACACCCTACATTAGGCCTTGGATTCGTTTGCATGCAAGCCTATCCAGTGAGACATCAGCAAGGAATCCCTCCTATCCGCCCATATGTTTACGATGATGTTGGGGCTCCAGCGTACGCGCGACATTAACTATACAGTGCGTTTTCTTATTATAGCGTGGAATCCATATGGGACCACCCTTGAAATGAAAAGAATTTTGAAAATCGATCCACATTTGGCGGAGATATCGCGTAACATACATAAAAAAAATACCGACGAATTGAGGACCTCCTCCTTTTTGGGAAGTCGGTCAAAAAGAGAAGTGTTGCATGTCCATACCGTAACAACTAGGGGGGCCTCTCAGCATTAAGCTATGTTGTGACGAGAGCCATAGCACTGGTTTTCAGTGCCCCCCCAATATAACGAACGAATTTGTGCCTGTCTCCGTGGCGTGGTGGTATTTCGGTACGACTACGTTTCTGCGGTCTCGGGTTCGATCCCCGGGTCGGGCAAAGTGATATTGAATTTTTCCATATCAGCCCGGAGTCTGGAATTTGTGCCCGATATGGCGATAGGCTCGCCCCCTATCACATCTGGGACGGAACTAAGCTCGGCGAAATGTGGGTGTTCTAGTTCGCTAGTACGCCTCTGCCTACCCCTTCGGGGATACAGGCGTGAGCTTATGTGTTATGTTATGTTATGTTTGTGCCCTGCATTTCACGTTCCGCAATCACAAACCGCCGGAGGTAATGTCGGACCTCTGATCCCGTGTCTCTTGCTAATTGGAAACTGTAATCAGACCCTTTGAGCTCCAGTTACACTGCCGGAGAAGGACAATCCACGAATTATCTCGTTAGGTGTTTGAGGCGCCCTTTGACGTTGTTAAGGTGATTTAGGGGAGTTTAGTGGTGTGTGTAATTCGATAAAAGCGGATTTAAAAGAAGAGCAAAATGTCTTTTGTTAATGAGGTTGAAGACAGCAGATAAAACTCATTTGGATGGTACGAGTTTATCTACGTCCAAGAAAATTATTTTATACAAAACTGTTATTTATGAGGGCGCCTCAAGTTATTATTATGTAGCTGAACGCTTCGGCCGCGTTAATTATAATTATGTATAACCATTAAAATTTTTATTATAGCATGAAAGCTCTTCTGGAATCACTTCCTTTATATCGGCAAAATTAGATGAATTGTAGGATTGTGACTGCCTCGGTGGCGTGGTTGTTTTTCTGTCCGACTACCGTCCTGAGGTCTCGGGTTCGATCCCCGTGTCAGGCAAAGGGATGTTAAATTTTGTGCCCGATATGGCCATAGGCTCGTCCCCTATCACATCTGGGCCGTTCCAGATGTGATAGGGGAGAGCTTAGTTCCGTAACTAAGCTTGGCGAAATGTGGGTGTACTAGTTGGTTAGAGCGCCTCTGCCTACCCCTTCGGGGATATAGGCGTGAACTTATGTTATGTTGGAGGATTGTGGAAAACATTTTGTTAGATGTTCCTGGACAACTTTCATCCGCTATACCTCTATTATAATCGCCATCAGGGTTTTGAGACTAACAAGTTCAAGCTTTCTTCATACCAAACTTTATCAAATTCGGTTGGGAAAATTATTCTTATTCTCCAATAAAATCAAAATTCACATCCAATAAGAATGAATAAAATATAGAAAAGTATTTTGTTTTTACCAACATATTAAAAGCAAAAAATAGTTTGCATTTTTCATTCACAACCATAAATAAATTGTAATTGTCACAAACGCACTAACACAGTTCGTTTTGCGACTGAATAATAAAATATCGCCTAAAAAGCAACTAAATATTTGAATTTTTACTTCTGATAGGACACAGGAGGCTGAAATTTTGTACTATGTGAAAAGTTATTTATAGTCGCTGTCGCAATAAATCTTGTAAGTACCTTTTAAAAAAACATTTCTTTCTATATATATTTTTTTTCATTAATAAAACACTTAGGCTCAATTGCACCACTATTATTAACCTAGAGTTAGTCCTAACCGCAAGTAAGTTACATGTCATTCATACATTTTCTGTCAATTTAGCTTGCGGTTAGTGTGCAATTGAGCCTTAATGATTTCTTAGGTTTAGGCTAATGTTATTCATTGAAATAAAACTAGTTTTTACGGATTCTATCGCGATAAAATCCATAAAACGAGTGTTATTTCAATGAATAAAACACTTGTTTTATATCAAATTTTATATCAATGTTACAAAATCATCCGGTTCGAAGGACCAAACTAATGTATAGTTGTTGAACAATAAGATACTTTGAGACTTAAGGCAGTAAGTATCTTGATGCGTATAGCTTTTAATAAAGCAACTTACGAACAATCTTCCTTCAAAGAGCTTCTACGAGTCCTTGAGTATTATGATGCGGACTCAACCTATAATAGTGTTATGTTCTTAATATGTACTTGAATTTCACTAGAAAGAATCAAGGAATATATGTTAGGTGTTAAAGGACTATACTATAGTTTTTTTTAGATTATTATTGTTTTTTTTATAGAGATTTTAACAATATTTTACCTGTTTACTTATGTTTCGGCAATATAATGCGCTAATGAATAAAAATCCCTCTGTTGATTTATTTAATAGTAATATTTCTGCATATAAGAAACTGATCCAAAAGCTCTCGATGTCCTAAATTATAACTTGTAATTGCAATATGTCCTTAATTTTATATTCCATATCATAGACTAATCCTGTTAATTATGTCATATCTGTCGGAAGGCCAACGCTGACGTTGTTTTTAAAAACGGTGACGTCAGCATGACTGACGTCACTTTTGACAATAAGATGATTACTCATCCTATTAATCAACTGTGAACACTGAAATTCACAAACTCCCTTTATTAACGGTGCTTAATAGCACCGTCTAGTCAGGGATCTGGACAGTCCGAGTGCCGGAGCACGACTGTGTCGAATTTGCTCTGAACACTCCTTTTATAGGGTGCAATATTTGCAAGTACCTACTCGATACCGAATATCGAATGTCAAAGAAATAATTATAACGATTATTTTAACTTTTTAGAATCTTTTAACGATTCAGCAGTTTAACAATTGTAAAATGAATTAACAACGTGAAATAACAACGGCTTTTTAAATAAGCTTGCGATTTTGCGCCGATACGGCCATTCTGATAGGCGGTGCGTGCTCTGCACCAGCCTTGTAATTTGTTGTGAATACTCATAGAACCAAATTTTTTTTTTTTCTTTTCCTTTCTTTTCTTTCTTTTCATTTGAAATAGCACATGCTCCTTTTGAAAGCTCGTGGTTGTACGCCGATACGGTCATTTTGAAAGGCCTCGTTTATGATTGCGAATTTAAGATTCCGATTTTTTTTTTAAAACTACCACCGGATCCAAACGCGGCCCTGCCTGAGAAGACCCGGCGAAACAAACTCAGCGGACAAAATTACCTAGCTCACAAAACAATTTCTCGAATTGACCACTCAGGATTATTCAAATTGACCACTTATGATTTTTCAAGTTGATCACTGACGTTGACATTTAGACTTCAAAAATGACTGCAACAGTGTCACTTACACCGTCTCGATCAATCCTGACCATAAATCAGGTAGTTTCGTGTTTTTGCTTTGAATTCTGAGATGAAATTACACACAAATCAAAATACGGGTATTTAAACGCACCGCGTGCCCTAGTTTATATGGCTTTTAGAGGAGGTATCCGACCAGCCTTGCTAGACCATATTATCAACATTTGTACAAATGTTCCACACAATGCACAATCAGTAGTCAGAGTGCGAATGCTCCACGCATCTATGCACTTTTCTTACGGGGATGAAATGCTGTGGTGCTGAGCGGTCTTTTACGCCGTGGTCCACAGGGGCTCTAAAGGAACGGGAAGGGTCGATGCTGTGGCCTGGGCCTTTATTATTGACCGATCGGATTGAAAGTATCAGTCGGATTGAAAGCATCAGTCGGATTGAAATTATCAGTCGGATTGAAATTATCAGTCGGATTGAAATTATCAGTCGGACTGAAACCATCAGTCGGATTGAAGGTATCCATCGGATTGAAAGTATCCATTGTCAGGGCAGAAAGGTTCAAGCTAAATGAGTAGGATAGTGATCCCACTTCTGATGTCGGATGGCCAACGCTAACGTTGTTTTTTAAAAACGGTGACGTCAGCATGGCTGACGTCATTTTTGACAATAAGACGATTACTCATCTTATTTATCAACTGTGAACACTGAGATTCACTAATTCCCTTTATTAACGGTGCTCAAGAGCACCGTCTAGTCAGGGATGTGGACAGTCCGAGTGCCGGAGCACGACTGTGTCGAATTTGCTCTGAACACTCCTTTTATAGGGTGCAATATTTGCAAGTACCTACTCGATACCGAATATCGAATGTCAAAGAAATAATTATAACGATTATTTTAACTTTTTAGAATCTTTTAACGATTCAGCAGTTTAACAATTGTAAAATGAATTAACAACGTGAAATAACAACGGCTTTTTAAATAAGCTTGCGATTTTGCGCCGATATATCAATATAATAGCAATGCATTGGCAGTTTATCGTCACGTAGTTTTCATTGCTAAGATTCAATTACTTACATAATATCTTATTTCGTACAACTTTGTTAATTCTAGAACACAAGTTTTGGGTGATAATTATGTTAAAAAACCTTGTTTGTAGCAATTTGTACCTATATTTGATTGTATATCTGGAATTTGTGCCCGATATGGCGATAGGCTCGCCGCCTATCACATCTGGGACGGAAATAAGCTCGGCGAAATGTGGGTGTTCTAGTTCGCTAGTGCGCCTCTGCCTACCCCTTCGGGGATACAGGCGTGAGCTTATGTTATGTTTATGTTATGTTATTTGATTTTAACCTTTTTTGTGTATTAAATAAATAAATAAATTAATAAAATATACAATTTTACTGGTGTTGGGACTAATATTTAAGTGTCTGTCGTCGCAGGTACCACCGCTATGTCTACTTCTATCGCGAAAAACAGTGTGCATTGTTTATTTACCGTTAGACAAGCGACTAACTCGTTCACCATACGATTGAAATAAAAAAAATACTTAAAGACTCTTACCGTAAGTTTTTGGTAGAATATTACACCTCTAGTGGTATTGAGTATGCGTGAATCCATATTAATATGATTATCAGTTGTATCGACTATTTGTAAATGAAATGTTAAAAAAAAGAAAAAGACAAAAAAAGAAATAATGACAATTGATGATAAAAAAAATAAGGCCTGAGTTTCTTTCGGCCTTTCTTCTTCGGGTCGTCATCCGTAGGTAGCTAGAGAAAGGCTGGTAGGTTAGCTAAGGTAGGGCCTCACGCACCAATCCCAACTGCTTCCAGTATTTCCAGTCAATCCCTTGACACCATTCCTGCCATATGCCATTCCCATACAACCCATTCCCTTACACTCTATTCCTATCTCTCCTTATCACCCTATCTCAACCATCAAAATTTGCTTGATGTGCTTGTTGACTTGTCATAATTGCTTTTTTACATGCCTACGTGACTAATAAAGATTTTTTTTAATTTCAACTAAGTAAATTGATTAATAACCCGTTAAAACACAATATTCTCTCTCTTCCTGTTTACATAAGACAAGCTCCATCCTTGGCTACATTTAAAACGACACTAAAATATCACTACCAGTCATCGCTCACGTAGGTCGTACACTATATTTTGCATGACTATAGGTATAGGTGTTTTAATTGTATATATATTATGCATATATTTATCTAAGTACTTAATTATTATTTATTCTATACAACTATTTATTATACACCCCCAATTGCCTGCAGACCCTTTAATAGGGAACTTGCGTGTAATTTTTTTATTGGCTCATTGCAAAGAACTACGTCTCAAATAAACACACCAGAAACAAAAACATAAAAATATGCACAAATCATTTAATTATCGCAAGTCTAAATATGACTTACAAAACCCCGCGCTAAAAAAGGACGTGACGTCACAGCTTAAAATTGGCTTTTTGTTGACATCTTAGTTGACACTGACGGCTAGTGACATTGTCTGGAATGACGTTTGAACCACTATAATTGCCTATCGTTTAAAATTGCCCATGCCGAACAAAAATTTACCCAAAAATGTTGAAGCTATTTCATTAAATAACGAAGTAAAAATAAGTTGCACCCTTGAATCCTGAGCGGAGAGGTGGGAAAGTTACATGAAGAAAATAATTTGGAAAGAGGAGGACCTCCGAAATCTCATTCATCAAGTACCATACTAAATACAACAACAGTTTTCCGCAAAATTGGGAAAAATACCCCAACGTGGAAACACTGCCTAATGCAACGACGTCACTTGGGTTTTGTAATAACGTTCCATTACACGTAATTTCTAATTAAGATATTTTGTAAAATATCAATTATTTTATACCACAAATTTCATCATAGCACATTTCAAGGTTTTGTTTATTGATTTATCAACACAATTTCTCGTTATAATTTTCGTGCAAGTTCCCCATTAACTCCCTCATAAGATTGTCTGGAAGAGATCGCTTTAAGCGATAAGACCGCCTATTGTAACATTTTATAGTTTAAGGTTTATTTTGTTTAAATTGTTAATTATTAAGGTGTTTAATAAAGAGTTATCTATGTATCTATCTACCTATATTCAAAACTAGAATAATATAACACCAAATAATGTTTAGAGTTGATGAATGGATTGGTCCAATTTATTTCACTTAAAATAGGTTACAAGCGGATTCCATTTCGAAACAAGTTTGTCCTAGAAATGTAGTATACCTCTATTGTATTCTCTATTACTATTGTATTTCTAGTTTTCAATCTGTTAACTGTGCTGAAGGAAATAAATAATATTAGCCCTGTAATATTGTTGTCTCACTGCTGAGCACGGGCCTCCTCTACTAATGAGAGAGGTTAGGCCTTAGTATACCACGCTGGCCTAATGCGGGTTGGTAGATTTCACATACCTTTGAACTTCTTGTAAAGAAATTTTCGGTTATGCAGGTTTCCTTGATGTTTTGAATGGAAACTAATTAACATAAATAATAATTATGAACAAGCCTCTAATATGGGTTCCGAACCCACAGTAGCTTTAATTATATCGTAGGTATTATGGGACTTACGGGACACAACACCTGGACTCGAATTCATCCCGGGAATCAAACCTGTACCTTCTCGTTTTACCGGCAACTTTCCCACTGAGACTTCTAAATACATTTTGTAAATATTTTTGAAACATTTCTATCCGATTCGACATTTAGTAATTCAGAAATCGCCGCGAGACCAGCCGAAATTCGTACTTCGTGTTTCTGTACGTATTTATATCGACAGATTTAGCGCAAGTCTGCAGCGAAATGAATGGCATGGTGGATTTACTGGATTTTCCGCCTTCAAAATGTTTTTATGTTGCCAAACTCACAGATGAAATGGTATCATTTTCGATGACTTTGGTCCGATTTTCCACGAATGACCAATAGCGAATTTGAAAAAAAAATTATAGTAGGGACTGGCAAACGAACAAATGGGTCACCTGATGGTAAGTCATCTCCACCGCCAATAGACACCCAAGACACAATAAGAATCATGGGTTGCCAACCTAAAAGGAGGAAATGGAAGAGGAGGGAAAAGAGATTGGGAAAGCGAGGGGGGAAATGAGCCACCGGAAATCTCATTCACCAAACGAAACGCGACAGCAAGCTGCCACTTTATGTCGGTTTTCTGTGAGACAGTGGTATTAAACTGGTCGAACCAAATTCAATATATCACCGCAGATTATAAAATCAAAATTGAGAACTGAAGGATTCAAAGTGTGCTGTCAGTGGGGGTCAAAATCTAATTCATTTTTGTCACTGGAAAATTCCGCTCTTACTAAATCCCACGCTGGGAAGAAGTGGGATGGTTTTGAGGTATTTATTGGCTTTTCGTCCTAGACCAATAAATATTTTAATTTGTAACACACATAACATGACATAAGCTCACGCCTGTATCCCCGAAGAGGTAGACAGAGGCGCACTAGAACCTACACATTTTGCCGAGCTTAGTTCCATTCCAGATGTGATAGGGAGCGAGCCTATCGCCATATCGGGCACAAATTCCAGACACCGGGCTGATATGGAAAAATCCAATATCACTACCCGACCCAGGGATCGAACCCGAGACCTCGGAACGATAACCGTACCGAAATACAACCACGTCACCGACGCAGTTTTGATTTGTATTTGCCAAAATAGCTTCTAATATTTTTAAACGAATGGCCATCGATTGTCTTGTGATGTTCGATTAGACAATTCGTTTACACAACAAATGAAACTGGCCAGTTTCGCTCCGTTTTGAGCCTCCTAAGTAAAAAGCCAATCAAATAAACCTATTGGGGTGGAAGCCCGCGTTCCGTTCAATTGGACTCAATGAGAGGAAACTAAAATGTTCAAATATACCCCGGTATCTTTGTTAAGTCTGTTCATGATAAATGAAATTGCGAAACAAAATTGGTACTTGTAGACAGTAGTTTTCAACTACCATTTCTAAATCAGTCGTTGATACAAATTTGCACAATGCTGAGTTTATTCATATTTTATTAATGGTTACCATTATAAAAAACTAAGCCAAATGCTTTCTGGCAAAAGTATGTTGCGCCGATCCCGAATTAAGGTGGGATAAGGGCAGGTAAAAAAAAGTTATATAAGGGTGTAGAAAGCGGGCGAGAGCCGGAGGAACCGATAAGACCGCGCGTGTTTATCATTTGACGGTGGCTATGCGACTAACTGAGCGCGAGGGGGCGCGAGCCGCGTATGCGCCGCGCAACCCCGCGCCGCGCGAGACCTTGGACCCCTCAAAACGTGTGTCGCGGCACGTCCGCCACTAAACGGTGGCTGTGCGCGCCACAGTCTCCCCCTCTAACCCGAACGAACGTCCTCGCGATCGGGTTAGCACTTACGAGGCCTTCCCCTCTTACGTTTCTCCTGGACTGGAGGTTGGATGCGACCGACAAAGGGAGTCAATACCGAAACATGATGTTTACCTAGCACCGTACCGTCGCTTAAACGCTCCAATATATATGTGGTAGGACCGACCACCGACTGGATCCTATACGGTCCGTCACGACGAGGGATAAACTTGGGCGTCTGCCCCCTGGCGGTATCGTTAGCCCCTTGGGTCTTTAATAACACCAGATCACCAACCTTATAATCCGGAGCTGGCCGACGGTGTTCATCGGCGTACTTCTTTTGCCTCTTCTGAGCACTCTCATGGACATCGCGTGCATCTACTAGCACCGACGAAATCTTCTTCAGGTAAGTAGTAATATCACCTACATAACTATCGTTGTCTATAATTGTGCGCATTTCAGACATAACATCTGCTGGTGCGCGCATCTCCCGTGCAAAATTCAAGAAAGCGGGAGAGTATCCTGTACCTGATGTGACTGCAGAATTCATGGCGAAACGGATTGCAGGTAAGTGAACATCCCATGTACTATGGTCTTTACCTACCAGGATCGCCAGCTGAGGCTTCAGATCGCGGTTTTTGCGTTCCACCGGATTTGCTTCAGGGTGATAAAACGAAGTAAACGACTGCGCGATACCCATCGCATGACAGGTCTGCTGCATCACGCCGCTCACGAACTGGACCCCGTTATCGCTGACGAGGCGCCTGGGGACTCCGTACCGCAGGAATACCTCCGAGACAAGTGTTCTAGCGCACTCCTCGCTAGTCGCTACAGTAAGAGGGAACAGCTCCACCCACCGGGTGAAGGTGTCCTCGACTATGAAAATCCACTTATGTCCCTTACCGGTTTCAGGTAGGGGACCGAAAAGATCCACGGACAGAACTTCGAATCGACGCGCAGCGGCAGGCGTCTGCAGTAACCCAGCCGGTTTCCTGGTGTCCGCCTTGTAACGTTGGCAGGGCACGCAATTTCTGACATACTCTGTGACGTAGGAGCGCATCCCTGGCCAGTAGTACTTACCAATCAAACGAAGTAGTGTACGTTCAGCACCCATGTGACCAGCAGTGGGTGCATCATGGTGTTCGGCCAATACCTTGGCGCGCTCTTGTTCCGGAACCACCAGGCTAGCGTCATCATCCTCCTCATTTTCGGGGCAGTACCTATAAAGTATTCCTTCAGTAAGTATGTACCCTTTATCAGCCCACACCCTCCCCCTGGAGGGATCGTCGGACTCCAAGGCCTCGACGATTTTACTTACCTCCGGGTCCTTTAATTGGTTCTCGCGCAGGTCCTTCAGACTGCGTGAGGGCATGTCGGCTACGGCACTGCAAAGATCGCAGTCGGCGTCTTCAGCGCAAGGCGGGCGCGACAGAGTGTCGGCCAAAACGTTCGCCTTACCTGGTGTATATTCTATTTTTATATTGTATTCTTGAAGACTGAGGGCCCACCTAGCTAGGCGGCCGCTCGGAGACTTCATACTCATTAACCACCTAAGCGGTTGGTGGTCGGACTTGACCACAACATCAGCTCCATCTATATACCCTCTGAATTTAGAGACCGCCCATACGACGGCTAGGGCCTCCCTCTCCGTGGTGCTGTAGTTGCGCTCAGCCGCTGTCAAGAGTCGGCTGGCGTACTCTATGGGACGCTCATCGGTGCCCTCCCCCTGGAGGAGAGCCGCCCCGAGTGCGTACCCACTACTGTCGGTTCTGAGGACGAAGGGCAAGGTCGCGTCGGCCTGGCGCAAGACCGGCGCCGACACGAGAAGCTGCTTGATTTTATCAAATGCAGCCTGCTGCTGCGATCCCCACTGCCATACACTTACCTTTTTCAGCAGCTCTGTTAACGGTTTGGCAACCGCCGCGTAGTCAGGGACAAAACGCCTGAACCAGTTAGAGGTCTGCAGAAAGCACTTTAGGTGTTTAACGTTCCGTGGTGTCGGCATATTCTCAATCGCTGCTGTCTTCTCTGGATCGACATGTATACCACCAGGTACAATTATGTGCCCTAAATACCTTACCGACTCCCGTGCGAAGTGACTCTTTTCGCGGTTCACCCGCAGATTAAACATGGCGAGCCGATCAAATATAGAGGTGAGGTCAGCGAGGTGCTTCTCAAACGTCTCGTCTGAGAGCACAAGTATATCATCTAAATATGCAAGGAGAGTGGTACCTGGCAAATTCGACTTGAACCGGTCGATCAGCCTCTGGAACGTAGCACCGGAGTTACGTAGACCCATAGGCATACGCTTGAATCTGTAGGTGCCGAGTGGCGTGGTGAACGCCGTCTTGTCTCTGTCCTCAGGGTCAACAAGTACCTGGAAATAACCTGCACGGAGGTCAAGGGTAGTCATAAATTTGGCCGCTTTTGCATCATGAAGAATATCCTCTATCCTGGGGAGAGGGTACCTGTCAGGCTCGGTTACCGCATTGAGCTTGCGATAATCAATGCATAGCCTGAAACCGCCGTCCTTCTTCTTAACGAGGACAACGTTCGATGCCCACGGCGACTCACATTCCTCGATGATGTCTGAGCTTAGGAGTTTCTGCAGCTCCTTCTCAAGTGCCTCCTTCTTAAACGGGGACAACCTAAAGGGAGGAGAAGCCAGAGGTTCTTGGTTGTCACGTACCTTTATCTTGTGAACGGCGAAATCCGTGGGAGGTCCCTCCGCAGCGAACTGGGCGACTCTGTCTCGAAGAAACACGTTGAGTGCGGCCCTGTTCTCCGGGGGTAGGCTCGTACCTTCATCTGGGCGCAGTGACACGTCGCAGAGATTTGCCTGCATCACGACCGCGTCGTTCAGCACATAGGACTGCACGAACGGGAACCTGGCTCCTGGACTATCTGAAAAACACCACGACTCCTGGGCTATGTCTAAAACAATACCGGCATTAGCTATAAAATCTCGGCCTAGAAGTGTCCTGGTCTCATCACCTGGGAACACCATAAAATTGGTGTCGACCTTACGATTACCTACAATGACAGGTACGGTGCTGACCTTCACTAACTTTCTATGACACGAGCCGTCGGCGAGTCCGATATAGCGCTCCGTCTCTTCGAAATGCACGCCATTATTTGATAATAACGTATACAGCGACGGGCTGGCGACACTATGCGTAGCACCGGTATCTACTATGGCTACTCCCTCTTTACCTACTACCCCTATGGTAATGAGCGGGTGTGACGTAGTCGTGGCGAAGAAGTCACCTTTTACAACATTAAAGTCCGCCGGCTTAACAGGCGCGGACTTGTTCGAACAAGTCTCACATTTTGACCTAACCACTCCTGGTCGGCCGCAACCATAGCAACGTATAGGGTGAGTACTTTTAATATTATTACTATCATCGCTTACCACTTTATTAGCTTTACGACACTCGTCGGCCGTGTGGCCGAAAATTTTACAATAAGTACATCTAGAACGAAAACGCTTCGGGTCAGGGACGGATTTAGGAACGGGGGTCACGGTGGGTCCCGGCCCCTTAGTTACGCCACGATCGGGTGCTTTTATAGGCACTGCGATAACCGGGTTCTTAAACTCGATTAAGGAATCCTCCGCGAGTCTCGCCCTCTCTAACAAATGATCTATGTCTCTAATGTTATCCCGAGATAAACGCTTACGTATGCGACGATGCAATAGGCTGTATACAATATCTACTTGCATCGCGTCAGGTACTAAATACGGTAGCCGCACTAACAATGACCGCACTTTGGATATAAACACTTCGGCACGTTCACTTTCACTATGATCGGACGCAAACACTTCGCGTAAAATTCTATATCCAGGCTTCTGCACTCCGTAGGTAGCGCGCAGGCGCGCTAGGGCGTCCCGCCAACTGCCGACGCCGGCCCGTGCGCCGCGCCACCATACCGCCGCGTCGCCGGTGAGCAGCATCGAGATACCACGCAGAGCGTGCTCGTCGGATACGTCGGCGCACTCTTTGTATACCTCCACAGCGTCTATGAAGGTCTCCAATACCTCAGGGTCACCCGATTGTCCGTCGAACCTCGCTGCGCACTTCGTAAAATTACCGCCGACGGACGTTGGTGCGTTCGTCGATGGTGATGCCGCGGGTGTCGACGTCACCGGATTCCACTGGTTACCGTGATGCAGGGAGCGTATCGTTTCCACTAATGTGCGGTTGGTTTCGGCTTGCGTCCTCGCAAACGTTTCCATAACAGCCGTCAGAAGGCGTTCGGTGTCAACGGCAGCAGGGGCTCCGATGCGGGATCCGTCGAGCTTGCAGTTAGGAGCGGCCCCGTTTCGGGCGCGCGTCTCCTCCGTCACGTCGTCGGGGGCGGCGCCCCTCTGGGCGCTCGTCTCCCGAGGCGCGTAGTCTTGAGCGGCACCGCACCGGGTGCGCGTCTCCTCCGTCACGTCGTCGGGGGCGGCGCCCCTCTGGGAGCGCGTCTCCCGAGGCGCGAAATCATGAGCGGCACCGCACCGGGTGCGCGACTCCTCCGTCACGTCATCGGGGGCGGCGCCCCTCTGGGCGCGCGTCTCCCGAGGCGCGCAATCAGGAGCGGCACCGCACCGGGTGCGCGACTCCTCGGTCGTGTCGCCGGGGGCGGCGCCCCTCTGGGCGCGCGTCTCCCGAGTCGCGTCGGTCACGATACGCGCGTGGGTGGTACCGGCGACCGCGCCGCCGCGCGCCTCCGCCACCGAGTCACAGTCTGACGAACTATCACTTGCGTGTTCTTCCGCCCTCGCCGCTCTGTTTGCCCGCGTACGAGGCATGATTGATGATACTGTCTATTACGAACACTGACTACACAAACAATAATTATCGATAACGTCGTAGGTTCTTTCGCGCACTGTTGAAACTGTTCAACAAGAGGCCCCACGTTGGGCGCCAGATATAAGGGTGTAGAAAGCGGGCGAGAGCCGGAGGAACCGATAAGACCGCGCGTGTTTATCATTTGACGGTGGCTATGCGACTAACTGAGCGCGAGGGGGCGCGAGCCGCGTATGCGCCGCGCAACCCCGCGCCGCGCGAGACCTTGGACCCCTCAAAACGTGTGTCGCGGCACGTCCGCCACTAAACGGTGGCTGTGCGCGCCACAGTTATCAATATCATTCTCATCATCATCACCGTCATACTTATCATCATCATCATCAGCCACAGCTCAACATCCCTCCAAAAATTTATCAAAAGTATTTGTGATTAATTTTGCACCATAAAAGACGAATCAGATTTTCTTTCTTCATCTGCTCTACTCGTTTCTATCAATCTAAATCTCTTGTGTAATTTCCGGATTTACAGATAATAGTAATTATTAATAATTTCATTGACATTTGACACATTCCGATCGTTGATAATCATTATTATTTCAACATCGAGTGACACAATGGTTTCCGGCGGCCCAAATACAAGGATATTTCCAATTCCCTTTCCATTCCACGGTAACAGCGGCTTGGCTGTGCCTCTGGCATTCATGGTAACTACTTACCAATAGGTACAATGTCGCTTGCCAGGTAAAATCAATATTGCTAAACGTAACGAGAAATACGAAATAGTTATTCAGCTATAAATACATTCATCACGAACGTCACCACAGTTCCGGATTGAATAGATACCGCAGGCTTTGACAGGTCACTAGCAAAGTTTATGCCAACAAATTGCAGTTCTATAAAGATGAACGTTTTGTAAAAGGATTCAAACTTCACTTAAAAATATAAACAATTATTTAGGGTGATTTGCAGCGCTGTTACTAATCTACAGTTAGACCTAAATACGACTTATCTTACAGCTCTTTCCAATATTCGAATGGAGATTTGGGATAAATCGAAAGTTATCTAGGTCCTACAAGTCGCCCTTAGGGTTTCACAGGTTCAAAGTTTAAATTAATAATTGGAAATAATGTATATTTCATGAATATTATATTAATGGAACTATAAAACATCATTATCAATGATTCAATCAAATCAATCATTTTCAATCTCTCGATTTTGATAGATATTCATCATAGTAGTTGTATAGTAAATTAGAATTCTGAAATATTTATTGGGGGAATTTTTTGATATACCTTCATTTATAACAAATCTTGTCAGTGTGTATAAATCTTTGGAAAAGACGATACCTCACAATGGAGTAAAATTTATTCGCAACAATCCGTAACAGTAACTTTGTTCGTTTCACTATTCCATTGATTCACTACAATGGTGGTGTTTCAGTAAGAATAGCTTTTCCTCTTATCACTTCGCCTCATAGTGGTTGCTTAACTGATGTTTTCTATTGATTTATTTCTAAACAGAAAATTAAATCTGATATGAAAATAAAATATTTGAAATTACGTTGTAAACTATTGGCATTTAACTGACTGCCTCGGTGACGTAGCGGTATCGCGTCCGCGGCATGACTATCATCCTGATATTTCAAGTTCGATCCCCGGGTCGGGCAGTGACAATGGATTTATCAATATAAACCCAGAGTCTGGAATTTATGCCCGATATAGCGATAAGCTTGCCCTCTATCACATCGGATCTAATTCGCTAGGGCGCTCTGCCTACCTCTTGGGGTTACAGGGGTGAGCTTATATTGTATTTTAGTAATTTTTTTATCATAACAAATATAAAATCTATGGATAATTTATTTTTGAGACATAATTATCAGCCTTGTGAACACTATTTCACGTTCATCATAGTATCTTTTGATTTGATACACATTGATACCGTTACAATTTTAGCCTCATCTCCATCAATATAATATACCCTAGATGCACAGTTCTTTGCAAATATCCTCCTAAAAAGTGGTCTCAGGAATAAAACAAAGAAAAAGATCACAAGTTCTAATTGAATCAACACAAATATAACCCTATGCACGTGTAATAAAGTAGCTTTATAAACGAAATGAGCAAGCGTTCTTAAATCTTCTTAATCTTCTTAATTTTGAAATTTAGAATTCCATTGACGTCGGACTGTATGCAAAACGAGTGCTTAAGCACTCCTTTGCTGTCCCATTTTCCGAGCGTCAACTATGTATCTATGTAGGTATAATATATCGATGCTCATCTCACTAAAGTTTTCTAGGTAAGTTTTAAAACACCTTAGATCTCTATGTAAACAACTTACTAAAGCTTATAGACGAAATTCAACCTTGCTCCCTAAATATTTACAACCAAATTACAAATCGATCACATTCCGAGCAAATAAATTTTTATTTATGCGATTTGGCACCGAAGCTCCAGCACATGCCAGTTTGGAGGGTGGTACTAAAATATTTTATGTCATACGTGACAGGTGGCGGTATCGAGTGCTGACACAAGCTGCGCCATGTATAAAAATGAACTCATGACGTTTTATAAATGAGATACTTTTGTATAATATACTTTGTTGAAATACGTCGTTGAGTCTTTGGTTCGATTCCCAGGTCAAGCGGGGTGTTTTTTTCTAACACAATTTGCCCGAGACTGGATCCTCCAGAATTATAAATGGGGGAATCTATTTTCGCCAAAGTGCCAATCAAAATTTGCCCGCGGGTATTTTTAATTAAGATAATATAATATTACCCCTGTAATATTACTGTCCCACTGCTGGGCACGGGCCTACTCTACTAATGACAGGGGTTAGGCCTTAGTCTAGTTATCCACGCTGGCCTAATGCGGGTTGGTAGACTTCACATACCTTCGAATTTCTTGTACATAAATTCTCGGGTATGCAGGTTTCCTCACGATGTTTTCCTTCACCGTTATAGCAAGCGATATTTCACGATGAAAACACACTTAACATAGAAAAGTCAGAGGTGTAAGCTCCATTTTGGGGTTGGTCTCGAACCTCCGACAGTTATTTCGGCAGTCCGTACCACACCCAAGTGAGCTATCGCTGCTTCGTTAATTAAGATAATATTAATTAATTACTAACAGATTTTCACTACATTCATGAGGAAAGTAGTGATTTTGCAGCCGGATCTCGGCCTAGAAGGTTTGACGTCAGGCAGACAACCGGTACCGGTAAAAACTAAGTCAAATCCTTTCTGCGACACGCTTGAAAAGTCGTGTCGCGTAGTCCCCGAAGGGGTTGGCAGAGGCGCACTAGTGAACTAGAACACCCACATTTCGTCGAGCTTGGTTCCGTTCCAGATGTGATAGGGGGCTAACATATCGCAATATCGGGCACAAAATCAATACTCCGGGCTGATATTGAATAAATTCAATATCACTTTGCGCGACCCGGGAATCGAACCTGAGACCTCAGAACGGTAGTCGTACCGCAGGCGCAATACCACTAGGCCAACGACGCATACCCATAATACCAAAAGTGTAATTCATTATCCATTAAGATAAAATATCAATTCCAAATAACGTCTTATTATTTCATAGTATAAAGCACCAGCTCCCTCATAGGGGGTTGACGTCAGTCAGGCGGCAGGTCATAAAAACGAAGCCAAATCCTCTCTGCAACATGCTTGAAAAAGTTTGTTACGCCGACCCCGTATAAGGTGGGTTAATAAGGCCAAGCAGAAGAAGATGAAGGAATAGGCTCATTTCTTGAAGGTGCCTAACTTGTAATGGTTTAGAAATATTTAACTTAACGCCGTGAAGATAAAGTTTGACCCCAGTTTTTGAATAATTGACTGCGACTGCATCCCACAGCAGGCAAGCAGGCTGTCGTAAAAACTTATTTTTAGTCCATTCAAGAGAACGCATCCTTGTTTGAGTACAATTTTCTTACAAAGGACTTTAATCCATTATCAAACTTTAAAATGAAATAAGAATTTCATCAAAGTCTTTTTAATTATTTAAAAGTGTAAAGCACCAGCTGGGTACTGCAGAAATTCTGATAAATACGTTCACAATTTAACTGCTCGTCTGAACTGCCTCAGACAGGATATTGCGTGGTTTGTGTGACAACGTGGTCCGAATCGAAAATGAAAAACTAAATGAAGCGGACAGTTTAATTGGGCCTTTATAGATTTCGGGTTTTCGGTAAGCGTTTTTAAAATGAGTTTTACATTTTACAATTTAGAGTTTAGAATAACATATTTTATTTGAAACGATAAGTAGTTTTCGTATTTGTTTAGTGAAATAAATATTATGGCGTAAGGAGGTAAATAAAATAATGGAGGTTAAAAATTAAATTACTGTTTAAAAAATTTAAACAACATTAACATTTCAGATTCGGCTTAATTTTTACGACCAACTACCTGACATCAACACTCCTAGGGGTAAAAAAAAATATTCAACCTTTTTTGCTTTCTACCTGGCGTTATCCCGGCCTTCCTATTTATATGTTTTCACTTCGCCCGGTCTTGAACATCCTCCATGATGAGGCCATTGGCTCTCATATCTTCCTCCAAAACGTCCAGCCAGCGCTTTTTGGGCCGTCCTCGGGAACGCAGCCCTGGTACGATCTGGGCCAGACACATGCGACCGACGTAACATAAGCTAATAATCTCGCGCCTGTATCCCCGAAGGGGTAGGAAGAGGTGCACTAGCGAGCTAGAACACCTATACTCGCCGAGCTTAGTTCCGTCCCAGATGTGATAGGGGGCGAGCATATCGCTATATCGGGCACAAATTCCAGACTCCGAGCTGATATGGATAAATCCAATATCACTTTGCCCGACCCGGTGATCGATCAGAGACCTCAGGGCGGTAGTCGTACCGAAATACAACCACGCCACCTAGGTAGTCAAAACATGGTCAAACCAAAAAATATATCCAATAATGATACAAAATAATCATGTCACAGGGATTTATCAAACGTAGACATCGCAAACCGCACCCATAAATTGTTTATTCCTATATCCATATATTTCGTTGGGTTGCGTTCGGACGTAACCAAATTTTATGCGACTATCAAATCCGAGGTGATCCGCTAAAAACGTTCGAATCGACAACAGCTAGACACTTTAGGTGTAGTAAAATGAAACCGTTTTATTATCAGCTCTTGATCCGTCTTTATACATTGGGTAATGCAATACTCAAATGTTGGGTATTGTGAGGAATTGGGTTTGAATGTCATTTTTATTTGGGTGTATACATCATTTGATTATTCTGGAGCACTATAAAGGGAGATATTTTATTACAATTTCGACGAAATCGAAATGGTAGAATCACGGTTTAGATAGTTTTCCATACAGACTCGACAGAGTTCTTACCACTGTCTTATATAAAACTGATGGAAATAACTAACTGGCTTTTGTATTTTATATGGCGAGATATACGCTGGCCCAAATACTTCTCCTATTTCATAATATCGCTATTATTAATATAAACTGTCGCGTTCTTCGTCTAGTGGGAGTATATATGGGCGGTGGACCACGCGGTCCTGAGTTCGATTCCCACGTCGGGCGAAGCGATTTTTTTAAATTTGGATTGCCTGAACCAGACTAGCGGATGGTTACGTCAGGCTAGCAGCCGGTCGTAAAAACTAAGACAAATCCTTTCTGCAACATGCGTGATAAAGTGTGTTGCACCGACCCTACATTAAGGTGGGATAAGATTAGGCAGAAAGAATGAAAAGATTTATCAATAGTCCATCACGTCGAAATGATACTAAGGCTGAGATCTATTTATAGAGCGAACTTCGACTAAGTCTATTTTTAAATCGAACTTTGACTTAGTCCGAGTCATTTTTACAAGAAGATCTTTGCTTAGTCTGTCTGTTTTTCTTGCAAAAAATTGGTCGCATTAAGTCAGAGTATGATTTAAAAATTCCAAATCCTTATTGAGTTCGTTTCTTTGACTCAGCTTAAGTCGAGTTCGCTCTATAGATCTCAGCCTCAGACCTAGTTGAAGTTCGCTCTACAGATCTCAGCCTAAAGATGATATCCCAACCGTTTCATCATGGGAAATGCGTCAAATTCGTGTATTAAGGGCCAGATGACATTTGACGTAGCAGCATGTGTCGTGACTCATAATGGCCGGCTTTATGGCATTTTTATGGTTATAAGTAATAAAACGAATCATCGTATCACGTCTCTCTCGTATGAAAATCCTGCCGGCGATAAATTCTGAACGTCCCACGTTTATTAAATAATGTTATAATAAAATTATACTTATACATATCACAATAATAAAAACAGCGTGAGGTTGTGGCATAATCAGGATTTTTATCTTTAAATGGATAAGTTCTATCTTTTCGCCAAGATTTTTCTTTCCTTCATCTGTAGTTGTCGGATGTTGAATTTCATATTATGGTTTAATTTTATCCTTGTACGTATCAATAATAGTTACATCTAAACTATTAGACCAATTTTGATAAAACTTTGTATTAAGAACGCTTGAATCTAAGTAAAGAACATAAGCCGCCCTTGATCTCAAAAACGTCATAGGGATGAAAGTTCAGAAGCGCGTACCAAAATTATAGCAGCAATGACGGGATTCGTCCGTTTAAGTGAGTGCAGAAAAACCTTTTAAACGAAATGAGCCAAAGTAAATATTTTGGCAAGCCACGAACTAGGCTTTTGTTAATACACACACACATACAATACTTAGTTTTGAAATGGCATTCCAACAGGCAAAGATATCTAATTTCTTACGATACAAGTACGATATATACCGGGTGTTTCATAAAGTTGGTACCAATAAGTATTTCTCATACAGACTCTCATTAAAAATAAAAATGTATGTATGTATGTATGTAAAGATTTTACATAATTTTTTATCAATTATTAAGCATGGGGATTTTAAAATCGAAATGCGACCTGTAAATCAAACCGTTAGCATAGGAACGGATTTGTGGATGCTAAAACTAATTAATAACTCCAAAGGTGATTTGTCTGTATTGTAGCTGACCCAATGAATACCAAAAAAATTTTTCATCACAAATTCAAGTTCCTATTATTCAAAAACGTACCTTACGAAAATTTTAACTTTACAGCTACATTGCTAGCCATCCTCACTTTAAGTTTAAATATTATATTAATACTAACTTTATGAAATATACTATATACGATAGCACGACTATCCCAATATAATTTTCGCAACTAATTTTCACTTTAAATTACATTCTCACTGGCTATTTTAAAATGCAGCATGTCGCCCCAGAGACGTGTATTTTGCTTAACCGTATATAACTTTAAACCGAGCGTTTATGCTCGCGCACTCACAACTATTTAAAACTTTCACAAATTAATTTAGTTTTGCATTTATTACATTTTTGTAGCTTTTTCTTAAATATATTAACTTGTTAACATTCATAACATTATTTCATCAATTTAACCATAACCAAAACCATACATATTCGACTGACTTCCAAAAAGGAGGAGGTCCTCAATTCGACTGTATTTTTTTAATGTATGTTACGCGATATTTCCGCCAAATGTGGACCGATTTGCAAAATTATATTTGTATTCGATAGAGCTTATTTCAAGAGTGGTCCCATATAAATTTGGTCACGATCGTATTTGAAGTCGGTCTGTTAAGTTTTTAAACTTGTGTTTATTTAAGTGGACTAGTAATTGAATGTAATATAATATACTATTTGGATCAACCTTAATATTCATAATCCATTTATTTTATAAGCGATTCGATTTCTTATTAAATTCTATAATGCACAGCAACTTTCATATTATCTACTTTTTTAACTGTTTAGGACTGACTGGGTGGCGTAGTGGTATTGGTGGCACGGTACGACTATCGTCCTGAGGTCACGGGTTCGATCCCGGGTCAGGCAAAGTGATATTGGATTTTTCAGTATCAGCCCGTAGTCTGGAATTGTGTCCGATATGGTAATAGGCTCGCCTCCTATCACGTCTGGGACGAAACTAAGCTCGGCGAAATGTGGGGTGTTCTAGTTCGCTAGTGCGCCTCTGCCTACCCCCTCGGGGATACAGGCGTGAGATTATGTAACTCTTTATATCTGCGATCCTAAAACTCAAGCAACCCAATATCTTTCCACGAAAAACAACGCGTTTTTCGATTATTACCACGAAACTATATCTCGCTATAATAATACTCGAATTTTATGTTGCTGTTAGAAAAATCCGTTCCATTTATTCTTCAGGAGCCGCGGCTTAGTTTAATGGTTTCCGCCTGTTTCCGCGACGTTCGCAAGTATGTTGCCGTAATCTTAGTTACAAAGGTCTATAATGGATTGTTTTTGTATAGTGGTGGGTCTGGTTGACGTCAGGCAGACACTCGGCCATAAAAATTAAGCCAAATCCTTTCTGCAAAATGCTTGAAAAAGATGTGTTGTACCGACCCTCCATTGAGGGATTACGGTAGGTAGAAAAAGTGGTAGATGATAAAGTATACTGTGTCATATATTATAGACTGCAGCGTTATTAATCGAGAGTTACACCTTATCTCGATTTATCTCACAGCTCACTCTAGTCTTTAAATCAAGATTTGAGATAAATAGAGATTTATCGCGGAGCTGCAAGTAGCCCTTAGGACAAGGATTGTTATATATTAAGTGGAGATTTAGTAAGTGATTATCATTTTTAAAAAATTTAAAGAACCTTATTTATATTAGTTTATATTATTATTTTATTTTGGCAATGTAATCCCATGATTGTGATATCGAGAAACACGGAACTCGTAATCTTTCGAATGAATATTAATTTTAGTGCAATTAATATTGTCATAGAATAGTTTAATGTACGTGCAATATAAAAAAATCATGCAAATTGCAAATGGCCCACAAGGGCTGCACTCAATAATATTATTTCTTTCTACCTCCCCTTATCCCACCTTAATGTAGAGTCGGTGCATCACACTTTTTTAAGCATGTTACAGAAAGGATTTGGCTTACATTTATGCCCGGCTGCCTGCCTGACGTCAACCCCTCTGGGGATTCAGTCCCGGGAAAATTAAATCAGAAAATTCTCTTTTCCTGACCTGGGAATCAAACCCAGTACCTCCCCGTCCACTGCCCATATATGCTGGCACTAGACCAAAGAGGCGACTAAATAATGCACTCAATAATAACAGACTAAAATCTCATAAAACAAATATTTAATGCTATAAATCTACATCCGTAAATAAAATGGACAGCTGACAATTTCATTTCCCATCAATATTTTTCTCGAGGAAAAAATGGAAGCATCAAGCTGTATTTGATGTTTGGAGTGGGTGGAGTGGGGTTCAAAAAATCGCATCTGACGGTGTGTTTGTCGTTCATAAGATTTGTTTTACAGGAATTATTTATTTGTAGGGTTGGTAAAATATTGAAATATTAGTAGAATAATAATTTGGGGATAAATAGTATAATGATATTTATATTGTCTGGTTTTATTTGATACGTGTAGAAAAGGAGACTGCCTCGGTGCCGTGGTTGTATTTCGGTATGACCACCGTCCTGAGGTCTTGGGTACGATCCCCGCGTCGGGCAAAGTGACATTGAATTTTGCCATGTCAGCCCGGAGTCTGGAATTTGTGCCCGATATGGCGATAGGCTCGCCCCTATCACATCTGTGACGGAACTAAGCTCGGTGAAATGTGGGTGTACTAGTTGCCTAGTACGTCTCTCCTTCCCTCCTTCCTTCCTCCTTCCCTTCGGGGATACCGGCGTGAGCTTATAAAAAATAAATAAAGTATAAAAAGTTAATATCTAAGTACATATGTGTATTTACTATTTGTAATGTGTAAAAATTACTCCACTCGTAATAATTCTGTAATCATTAATGTACCTATATATAAATCTCACCGAATTTTCAATATTTTTTATTTCAGGGATAATTTTGATATGTTGACACATGTTTCATACTATCATTTAAACTAACAACACACTGAATGACTACCTGAAATAATTCTACAGATTATTTGGCTATTGCAAAATCTGTCCTAAATAACTTAATTTAGTATTCACTTAAATAAGAATGATATCTTTAAAAAGAAAAGCGGAAACATTTGCACCGAAATATCGTATCGCATATTTGCCAAAAGCCTACGCGGCTACGACACACCTACGAAGCTACGGCGTATATGCGACGTAGCACTAATGACTTAAGTCACTTCGCTCTTTCTATATTATGCCGTGTGACTGCAACGTCATGATAAAAGCGGCTTATTCCGCTTCGCTCCCTCAGAACGTGTTATTTACGTATGTTCGCGCAATAACACCTACGCCGTAGAGGTTTTGCGGCCCGTTTGAGAACGATACTTTATGACGTAATGTACAAATGTTTTTGTATCTTGTTTATATTTAACCCTCAAAGGATGTTTGTAACAAATTACATCTACTAAAAGCTACTCGTGATCTAAGTCATGAAATTTATATTTATTTACGCGTAAGTACAAGGTTTAAGAAAGTTAGAAAAAGCATAAAACCTGTATACTGTACTAAGATTGTTCCTTCACACACTTTATTACTACTACTTTATTTTCGTTAAGTTTAATGGTATAGTTTGGTTTATGTATGCGAGAACTAACGGTTTTTCAGATCTCAGTCAGTATGTCACTGACTAGTGATATTGACAAAGATTGACATATAGGGCCTTACTTAAAACAGCATTTTTAGCTGAGCAAATGGTTAAGAATAACCTGTCACATTTTTCCTTGCGTTACATTGTTTAAAAATGAAAGGGACAAGCTATGGTATAAAGATAAGCAGCGCTCAAATATTTTTATAAGTAAGGAGCATAGAGATTATGTCAACGACAATATCCCGAACACTAAGAAGTTTTACAATTTATTTATTTTTCTACAGTAATCGCTAATATATTATATGTCATAAAAAATACTGAATTACTGATGTTTACACAATAATATTTAAAATGTAGGTTTTCAAACATGCTATACAATAAAATATATATATTAAATATTTATTTTGCTAAAACAATGGCAAATATACATAAATTTCAATTGGAAACAAATAAATTACTCAAATGCCAGAAGAGGCCACTTGATATAAATATAGATATTTTCCATAATTACGTTCAGTATTTGGTGTCTTCCGACTTATACAAGATCCGCCTCTTGGAAGGAAGTTTTTAAATGAGTTTTAAAGCCAATTTAACAACATGCCTTTGAGCTGCGAGCTACCGCATCCGTTCGCATCAGTTCATTTAGAATAACCACTTTTGGTATTTTGATATTGCTTTGCTTGATATTTTCTGATAAGTTAGTATAGAATATTTTATAGTACGAAACTATACTATTAAAATATTTTATTATTATTATATATTCCATTTTAAAATATAACTGGTTATCTCCTTGGTGTAGTGGTAGCATATACGGGCTGTGGACTGGAAGTTCTTGGGTTCGATTCCAGGTCACGCGAAGTGATTTTTCTATTGTGATTTCTCCAGAAATGGATGTCTCAGAGAGGGGTTAACTTCAGACAGTAGCCGGTCGTAAAATCTAAGCCAAATGTTTTTTGCAACATGCTTGATATAGTGTTGCACCGACCCTATATTAAGTCACCTTAATGGTAGGTAAATATTGAAATATGGTGTGTAAAGACCAAATTAGTTTGGTGGTAGGATATATACAGGCTATCGACAGGAAGATCTTCAGTTCGAATTCTAGATTAATTCACGCTTTTTTCTGGCACAATTTTGTGTCCAGTTCTGTAGGATAACTTTTGACACTCGATTCGATTTCATTTAGTGACTTATAATTCCACCGAAATCAAGTATAAAGTGCACTAATGTCGTGTTAAAAATTACCAAATGCCAAGCTCTTGAATCCAATGCAACATTAGCGTAGTTTTTAACTCGATTTTGATGGAATTTTAAGTCACTAAATAAATTAAATCGTATTCGAAATCAAATCGAGTGTCAAAAGTCAGGAGGCTGGATCCTCATGAGAAAATTATGTAAAAGAATATAAATTTTGAGTGTTTGGTGATGTTGGCCTAATTCCACTCACCCCATAAATCTACCATCTTATCATTTTAAGTAAGTTCAACGCTCGTGCAGAAAAAGTTTTGTTAAGTTGTAAATAACAAAATTCCTCTATCTGTAGCCAAGATATTTTGGCAATCGTTGCGGCTTGCTGCATGTTTGCTGAAGAATATATTGATTAAGTTAAATAATTTATGACGTATAGTAAAAATTCTATCTTCGTGATAAGAATATAAAAGTTTTTGTTTCAAATTTCAAATATTTACTTAACCTAATATTATATCGAAAATGTAGCAAGCTCTATTATCTTCTTATCTTAATCTGCCTTAAGATAAGAAGATAATGGAGCTTAATCTTCTCCCTCAATAATGTCAGGACCACAGCTAAGTTGTTGTCTTCCAATAGAAATGGATAACAAGCAGCGATAGCTTAGTTGAGAGTGATACGGACTATCGAGATGAGTTTCGGAGTTTCGAGATCAACCTCAAAAGAGCATGTGCCTCTGATTTTTCTATGTTAAGTCCATATAATGAATTATCTTTTTCTTGTAAAAATAATGGCTTCCACGCATTTACGATGATTTCAAAATGACTATGGGACCCAGATGTGGATGATCTCAAGGCCTTGCTGGGATTATGGCGGCAATTCCTTCCAGTGCGATGCCCCTTACATGGCCTTCACTCAGCGAATTAACCGAACAAAACCAACCAACGCACCAAGCAAAACTCCTCAAAATTCACCGGTTAAAAAGATTCCACATTATACTATCTATCTTTGCTAATTTTGGCGCATAAAACCACATCACATTAAAAACAACAACACAACTCCAGAGAATAATATGAAATAATTTTAACAAGCAACGCCCACCCTGTCAGACTTCCCGTCTAATACCTATAAAATATAGCTTGCTTTAATATTTACAAAACCGTGTCACCGAATTTCTAAATAAGAATCGTATGACACGGCCTCGTAAAAGACTATATTCTATTGTGTTCTTAAATGTGCAATGAACTCTATCCACCTGAATTATGTAATTAAAGACTATTTCTGAGTAAAATAATTAAGAAAAGTAGTATAATCCTATGCCACCTGCGCCTTACTGCAATGCGTTCTTCGCAACAATCTTCATCTCAACAATTTTGACCCATTTAATTAAAGTAATTAAACAGGCAATCTTAATAATCCGAAAAGAGTATGGAAACTACATAATATTATTTATTTATTTTTAACTCGGTGATGTGAGACCGAAAATCACATCGTGTACAATACCTTAAATAATAGAGTCGGTAGTGTTGGCTGTGACCAAACTGATTGGAATCCACGTACCTGTAATGACAAAAATGTAAGTTAGTTTTATTAAAACATAGTAATGTTTTTGCTGTGCACCGGGAGGTTCTGTGTTCGATTTCCAGGTCGGGCAAAGAGAACTTTTTAATTTAATTTGCCTGGGACTGGATCTCCTAGGGGAGTGACGTCAGGCAGGAAGCCGCTCGTAAAAACTAAGCCAAATCATTTTGGCCACATGCTTGAAAAAGTGTGTTGCGTCGACCCCACATTGAGGTGGGATAAGGGCAGGTAGAAAGAAAGAAAATAGGTGAGAGCATTTTTAAAATTGGTCCAGTAATTAAGGACCACTTGCAGCCGCAATAAATCTCTATTTATCTCAAATCTTGGTTTAAAGATAGGAGTGAGCTGTAAGATAAATCGAAATAAAGTGTAACTCTAGATTAGTAATATCGCTGCAAGTCGCCCTTAAATAACAACAAAAACAAGTATCTCTTTATGGTATAAGAATAGATATACTATATACTACAACGCACGGAAAAACCGCGAGAAAAAGCTAAAACTTGTATAAAACAAATTCTTCTCTTTATTTTTCTTACACGCATCACGCACCCGTCGCTCTCAACACGCAGCGATGAGTAAATACTTCGGATGTAATGAAAAGAGTTTTCTCCCTTTTTTGCTAGAGATCTAATGTAAATTGACGTACGCCGCCACTCAAGTTTGAAATGTATTTTATTTTATTGCTTTTGTTTCATAATAAAAAACTTATTTTGAAACTAGCTTTCCCATTTGGCTTTGAGCGTGTTACATAAAAGCTTCTTCACCGTAGAGTTTGAAAAAAATTACGTGTCGCAGGGTATTGATGATACTATAATTATATTTTTTTAAAACTGACTGCCTCGGTGGTATTTCGGTACGACTACGGTTCTGAGGTCTTGAATTTGATCCCCGGGTCGGGTAAAGTAATATTGGATTTTTCCATATCAGCCCGGAATCTGGAATTTGTGCCCGATATGGCGATAGGCTCGCCCCATATCACATCTGGGACGGAACTAAGCTCGACGAAATGTGAGTATTCTAGTTCACTAGCGCGCCTTGGCCTACTCCTTCGGGGAGGCGTGAGCTTATGAGCTTATGATTAAGGATTTCGAACGCCCGACTACTGACACGTATCTCAATTTAAAGGCTATGTCATTTGAGGTCATCTTATATATGGTGCAAACCACTATGTGGCCTTGAAAATTAAGTAGAGTTTTAGAATTTGAGTTTAAGTTAATTTAATCCTAACACACAATAATACGCATCTTCTGTCGTTAGTAAATGCACATATATATAGTTTGTATAATAAACAGTAAACCGAGTACGAATGCCTACAAGTCTCGTCCCGGACTCCGAATGAATAATTCATTGTAGTAGCAGTGTACTTATTGCATAGATAATGCCATTGTTCTAATATAAGATATTCCTATGCTAGTGTTTAACGTAATGACTTGGAAACTCGTTTATAACTCTAGTTTCTGACAGCGCATACAGTTTTCATTTTGTAGCATTATTTAATTTTACTGTACAGTGAAACAGATGAAATATTGTGCTTCGATTAATTATGTGTTACCGATTTTTTTTATCTGGGCACGGCAAGGTACCTACACTGCACCTGATGGTAAGCGTAGTGCAGTACAAAAACAACTAGCGACCACTGACTCAGTGGTCGTCTGAATCATGCCGGCCTATTTATGCTTCTTCACACTCCGAATCCGAAGAGGGAAGAAGCAAATCGAGGGGCTTGCGATAAGACAGGTGGATGACCGATGCAGATACATGGATACCCCCACACCGTCTCAACCAACCATAAAATCATGCCGCAAGATCCTCGAGAGAACCGGAGGTACACTGGCTGATCCTGCAAAGCGAACCACACACGGAGTGTGGGTCACTATGGCAGTTTTAGCACCACGTGTACGGTGGTCGCCATCCGGTCGGATGCGTATATCCTACCACTAGCATCTTTTTATTTGATTTGTTTGATTTCGGACCAATATAATTGTGTTTTATACTTAATCTTAGATCATTGTGGAATTCCTAAAACTCATCGTGGACCAGTTTATTTCAATATAAGAAACATAAACCACTTTAAATTGAATGCCGCTCAACACAATGTGATTTTACCCTGAAATCTTGAAAGCACTTAATGGCTCGCAATTAGTTCCGGGGTGCTTGATTTTTGATACAGCGAGAAAGGAACGAACGTGATATGTTTCTGAGAAAAGAATTGTAAATGTATTTTGTTCCTGTTTAAACTTCATTCAGATGGTTTTTAGTTAAACATATAAGAGCATGTCACAGATATCTATAACTATCCTAATTTAGAGAATAACCGATTGAGATATGAGAGGCTACGAATTCAAAGTCTCTCCGAGACAATTTGGTGAAAATTACAGTTTAGATTATGTGTGTGACTTGTTGAGCTTATTAAGAAATTACTTTTTTATAGCAAAGAGGAACAAACGTTCTGGAGGAAGATATGAAAACCAAAGGCCTATAGAGGATGCTCAAGACCGGGCTAAGTGGAAGAGTTTAAGTAAGAAGCCGGACCCTGGCAGAAGCCCGGGATAACACCAGGTAAAAAGAAAGAAAAATGATAGCAAAGACAGGCAAACGAGCACATGGGTCACCTGATCAGTGATCTCCACCGCTTCTCCTGCATCTTTTTTTCTCGAAAAAAAACAAAAAATACATACGCAAAACAAATATTTTCTCTCTCTCCTGCTCGTAGAACAATAGGCCATAGGTAAAAATAGGTATTTTGTGTAATGTTTTAGTGCAGGAGACGCGGCTTTAGACATACATGGCATTAAAAGAGCGTAGGACAATAGGTATGGGGAACATTAAATATCACTCACGGGGATTCGAGACCAACCCCAAAAAGTGCATACACCTTTGACTTTTTTATGTTAAGTGTGTTTTATATATACCTCTATATCGCTTGCTGTAACGGTGAAGGAAAACATCGCGAGGAAACCTGCATACCCGAGAATTTTTCCAAAATAATTTCGAAGGTATGTGAAGTCTACCAACCCGCATTAGGCCAGCGTGGTAGACTAAGGTCTAACCCTCTCATTAGTAGAGGAGCCCGTGCCCAGCAGTAGGACAGTAATATTACAGGGCTAATATTATTTATTTATTTAATAATACTCTATATCTATGTATAATGCGTAATATTATCCTCACACAGCTTAACGATGCACACGCGGTATTTGTGTTAGCAACACTGAACACAAGTTGGCTAAGTCTCAAAATGATATTTTACTTTTACAACGCATCGTTAGAGTAAAACAACATTTTTATGTGAAATAATCCAGTTTGTTGAAGCTCAGTTGTGTGGTCACGTTTGCCGGAACGTTTTGATGTTATTTGTAGTCGCCAGTTATCTCGGCTTAGTTAGCAAAATGGTTCGCTTTAACTAAAATATTTTGGGACGTTTTTTATTTTTACTAAATTAATTTTTGAATTTGCAGTCTTGCACAAAAATATATTTTTCACCAAAAACGTATTTTTGGCACTTTTTCACGTCCACCTTTTTGTGTTTTCCAATATTACCTCAGGTAATTGATAAATAATACTTGATAAATTTCGACCTATGTACTTTTTTCATCCGGGCACGGCAAAGTGACACTGCACCTGATGGTAAGTGTAGTGTAGTCCAAGAAAAACTAGCGACCACTGACAAACAATGGCTTTATCAGTGGTCGTCAGAATCATGTCGGCTATTTATGCTTCTTCATACTCCGAACCCGAAGAAGGAAGAAGCAAATCGATGGGCTTGCGACAAGACAAGCAGATGTCCAAAAACGAGATGGTTATGCGATATCACTTTCAAACTCAAATGCATTCGTAACGTTGGGCAAAGATAGTAACCAAATGAGTACCTGATGAACAGCAACGATGCGGTTGCGCTAAGAAATGGTGACAAGACGATCTGGACGCATTTGCCACAATGCCTTGTAATGGCATTGGATCGTGAGGAATGGAATAAGAAGAAGGAGATCTTTGCCCAGTAGTATAGGTTAGGAAAAAACTTTTAAACTGATGCGTGAAAAGAAAGGTGCAGACTACTAGAAAGTTAAGCACAGCATAAATTTAAAACCGCCTCGGTGGTCTGGTTGTATTTCAGTACGACTACCGTCCTGAGGTCTCGGGTTCGATCCCCGGGTTAGGCTAAGTGATATTGGATTTTTCCACATTTGGCCCGGAGTTTGGAATTTGTGCCCGATATGGCGATAGGCTCGCCCCCTATCACATCTGGGACGGAACTAAGCTCGGCGAAATGTGGGTATCCGTTCGCTAGTGCGCCTCTGCCTACCTCTTCGGGGATACAGGCGTGAGGTTATGTTATGTTTCAAAACAAATGGCACAATTAAAATAATCATCTGCCATCTCAAGAGGGTACAATCAATATGCACACACTCCAAAGTTTAGCATGTCGCGTGTAATTTCAAAATATTCCGAGTCGGGCTTATTAACTCCATGTTAACTCATTACCATAAAGTTTCGTTTAACTCCGACACCGTCCATACAAAATGTGCGCAGCGTAAATAATTAATTGTGTTCCCCGGTTTTATTTCGTCTCCATTTATTTTTCAGGTACGCGTCTGTCTAAGGGTAAATGCCAGATTACCTGCTGAATAAAATAAATGTTTATGTTTCTTACTAATTTCCCGTAGATTATTTGGTTACTTTGATATTTTTTTAATTAAGAGCAGAAGAAGAAGTAGGAGCGAAGGTGTTGACGTCAGGTAGGAGATTAGTCGTAAAATTAAGCCAAACTATTTCAGCAATATTCTGTAAAAGTGTGCTAACTCGAATCTCATTAGGGTTGAAGAGAGGAAATTTTGGGGTGAGCCTGTGTTCAGAAGGAATAAATGTGAATTTACTGTCAATAATAAGTCAGTTCCTAAGACGAGACTTAGGAACTCATATACAATTTAAAAAAGATTGTCGTCTTCATCTAGTTGCCGCAACCATAAACTTTTCAAAAGATGACAGTTGCCAGATGTAGCAACAGTAAAAACCATAAACATGTAGTTGTAAGTTTCCGATTGTCAGAATTGGAGCATCATTTAGCGCCTTAAGATTATATTTTCTAAACTTATTTATTTATAAAAAAATATAGCGTGGTAAACGATAAAGAAATCTTAATAAATGTTAAAAGTAAGTCTTCATGACCAGACGCAGGACGTTTAAGCGTTTCTTATTATAAGTATTCCTCATACCCTACTCAGATATTGACTGATTATTTATGAGACTGATCGTAAAGGTAAAGGTAGGTATGTATGTATGTAGGTCCAAAACCAGCAAAATCACGTTTAAAAATAATTACAAACTATTTCTGTTATTCGTCCAAAAGCAGTTTACTTAAATCGCGTATAAACTACGTGGCGTTTCGGAATGCAGGTTTTTAAGCGATCAGTGGCGGCTGAAAACACAAACAGATCTCCTGGCATTTATATACAGTTCCTGAGATAATTTTTGTATTCGATAGTGTAAATTATAGTTTTAATTTAATTTTTGTATCTTTATACACCGACGACTCGACGACCGTACGTCCCCTCTTTGGGTTCCCATTGAAAACCAGCGCTGCAGTATAACTCAGGTCATACTGCAGCATATAGCTGAATGGGTGCCCATTGTTGGCGCAATAATTTTAATAATTATTTTAGTTTATGTTTTTTTTTTTTTTTATTACTTCACATGTATTTAAACTACCATTGTTATTATTGTACCAACAATAAATACCTTTTCTTTCTTTCTTCTTAAAGTAAGCTTTAAGAAATATAATTAAAAAAAAAAGATCCGACGTGGATGAGATTTCATAAAATATATAAACGCGACTTTGCAGTCATCCTTTTTCAACTTAGTTGAAAGTATATGTACTATTTGTACCTATGTGACCGCACCTTAAATCACTTATCCTAAGCCCCTAAAAGCACTGAGATGCTAGGAAATAAAATGTTATCTCTCCATACAATATAAAGGTACTGGACCCTAGTTCCAAGCCCGCCGTCACTTAAGCCGTTAACCCCGCTTACAAAGAAAGGAAACAACTGGTCGTAAGAGAAAATCCCGCGGGATTCGATCCCGGGATGAAGTGTTAGGAATTTAGTTATTTATATTTATCTACGTTTCACGTACCGAACGTTGAAGATGTTATTCAATTTAGTGTTAAAAGGTGGGGTGTGAAAACAAGCGATAAGCGATTTATGCATTCATCACCTTAAACTTTTGAATTATACATACATAGACTCACGCTTGTTTCCCCGAAAGGGTAGGCAGAGGCGAACAAGAGGACTACAACTGCCACATTTCGCCAAACTCATTTCTGTTCCAAATGTGATAAGGGACGAAGCCTATCGAGAGCCGAGGATCGAACCCGAGACTTCAGGACGGTAGTCGTATCGTGCACGCAATACAACTACGCCACCGAGGTAGTCATGTTATTTTTCATTCTAAATTAAGAATAACTTATGAAACTCCGCAGTTGTAGCCATTTGGTTTGACATTTTCGACAGTCACCGCATACAATGATATCTAGTACCCACCTTAGTGACAATTCTGTATACATTGAAAAAAATCGCAAATGAAAACGTCCCTTGTTATTCAGCACAATATTTTCCGTATGGTAAGTTTTTAAGGTTTCTAAACAGATACATTTATGTTTTCCTTCGCCCTGACATAAGGAGTATGCTCCTATAAGCGAATAACAACACACGTCAGGTAAGCGACCCTCTGACAGTATAACCACACCCCAAAACTAACACATACCGGTTGTTCGCACTACAATTTACTCCGCTTTTTTACTTCGCAACTACTTTCCGATCCCCACAGATTACACCACAGCGGGTAACTTAATATGTGTCGAAGAAAATAAGTAAGAACAAAATTAGTAAAGTTTGGTAACGGTTTTTAATTAATAATTAATACTAGGAGATTAATTGCCTTTTGGTCTCGTGGGGGATAGACTCGACCCTATCGCATTTGGGACGGAAATAAGCTCAGCGAAATGTGGGTGTTTTGGTTCGCTAGTTCTCTGCCTACCCCTTCAGGGATGTAGGCCTATGTATGTAAGTATACATACATACATACATACATAAGCTCACGCCTGTATCCCCGAAGGGGTAGGTAGAGGTGCACTAGCGAACTAGAACACCCACATTTCGCCGAGCTAACTTCCGTTCCAGATGTGATAGGGGGCGATCCTATAGCCATATCGGGCACAAATTCCAGACTCCGGGCTGATATGGAAAATCCAATATCACTTTGCCCGACCCGGGGATCGAACCCGAGACCTCAGAACCGTAGTCGTACCGAAATACCACCACGCCATCGAGGCAGTCAGTATGTAAGTATGAGTAGTGTTTTAAGCAAAAAAAAATTTTAACTATAATAATCACAAGTTTAAAAACTTAATGGACTGACTTCAAAACTTATCGTGAAGGTAGCACCCATGGATGCTCTATCGAACACAAAAAGAATCTTAAAAATAGGTCCACATTTGGCGGAGATATCGGGTGATACATAACAGACGAATTAAGCACATTCTCTTTTTTTTGAAGTCTGTAGAAAATACAGACGAATTGAGAACCTCCTTTTTTTGAAGTCGATCGAAAAGCAGACTAACAAACAAGCAGGTGGTACTAATGGTAATTGGTATCCACCGCATCTCAACTACGATACCAACAGAATAATATATACAGTGGAAAGGCTTTATTAAATGAGTCCGAAATCCAAGCTAATCGAGAATATACGGTGGATACGCGACACGAAAACTTGCCTTGTCGAGGCTCATGCTCTACGTGACCAGAGATAAGATAACAAGTTTGAATTTTTGCGGAAAATGTGTTACGTTTTTAGGAGCAGTAAGGAAGATATTGGGATTTTGACGGGAAGTCTGACAGGGTGGGCGTCGCTTGTTAAAATTATTTCATATTATTCTCTAGAGCTGTGTTTGTTGGTTTTTAAGTGATGTGGTTTAATGCATCAAACTGCAGTGAAGATGGTCAGTATAATGTGGAAACTTTTTAACCGGTGATCTTTGATGAGTTTTGCTTGGTGCGTTGGCTGGCTTTGTTCGGTCGATTCGCCGAGTGAAGGTCATCAGAGGAGCATCGCGCTGGAAGATATTACCGCCATAATACCAGCAGGACCTTAAAACCATCCACATCTGGGTCTCATGGTCATTTCGAAAACATAATTGCTTAACCTCACGCCTGTATCCTCGGAGGGGTAGGCAGAGGCCCCCTAGCGATCTAGAACACCCACATTTCGCCGAGCTTAGTTCCGTCCCAGATGTGATAAGGGACGAACCTATCGCCATATCGGGCACAAATTCCAGACTCCGGGCTGATATGGAAAAATCCAATATCACTTTGCTCGACCCGGGGATCGAACCCGAGACCTCAGGACGGTAGTCGTACCGAAATACAACCACGCCACCGAGGCAGTCTAATTACAATTAAAGTCGGTAATATTACAAGGCTCATATTATTATTATATGTAAAGTCTTTTTTACAATTAGTGAAGAAAATACATAATAATGTCTACGTGGCTTAGAGCATAACATAATATGAGCTGTGAACCCAGGACGGGTTTGAATCCGCTGTGGATGCTGTGAGCAACCGTACCTGCTTAGAAAATACGTTCCGAAATTAGCTACTCTATTTTACATATGTTTTAGAAAACTTTTAGCTTGGTTTTTGCGACCGATCGTCTGCCTGACAAAAACAACTCGCCCGATCAGGGAATAGAACCCTGGACCTCCCGGTTCCGAGCTATATGTACTGCCAATAGACCAAGGAGGCCACACACAATAAACTGATTTTTTTTTTATTTTTGTTAAATTAGAATATTATGTATGTTAATCAGAAGTTAAAAAACTTAACGACTGACTTCGAATCTTATCCAATCGTGACCAAATTTATATGGGAAAACCTATGAAATAAGCTCCATCGAACACAAAAAGAATCTTGAATATCCGTCTACATAAAATAACATAAGCTCACGCCTATACAGGCGTTACCCCGTACGTTAGGCGTACCCCCCAAGGGGTAGGCAGAGGCGCACGAGCGAACTAGAACACCCACATTTCGCCGAGCTTAGTTCCGTCCTCCCAGATGTGATAGGGGGCGAGCCTATCGCCATATCGAGCACAAATTCCAGACTCCGGGCTGATATGTAAAAATCCACTATCACTTTGCCCGACCCGGGGATCGAACCCGAGACCTCAGAACCGTAGTCGTACCGAAATACCACCATACCACCGAGGCAGTCAGTGACTAAATTTATATGGGACCACCCATGAAATAAGCGCCATCGAACACAAAAGGAATCTTAAATATCCGTCTACACTTGGCGGAGATATCTCGTAATATACATAAAAATATAGACGAATTGAGGACCTTGTCCTTTTTAGAAGTTAGTCGAAAATACATGTTAACATATATCGACCTTTATTCATAGGTTATTGCGTTGAACCAAGATAAAAGTAAAATCTTCAATGTTATGAACTTTAGCACAAAACACTACGTAAGTTTTACTCGATGTTATTCGCCATATTCAATGATTACTGTATTTAATATGGTTTTGGTGGATTTGGGTTATTGCCAGAGGATTACGAAGAATATTTTGATGTATTTTTTTCTTTTTATGTTTATGTATCTCATAGAAAATTTTATTAGTATGTATTTAACATACGTATGTTGATATTTACTATTGTTTGTGACATGTGAATGACAAAGTTCAATGTATCTTTTGTACCCTTAGCTCGGACTTAGCTTGATATTAGAATAATATCAGTATAAAAGCTTTGCTTGGTCATATTTTATATTCATAGTCTTGGACATTGTGATCATTCAATGTCACGTTTTTATTTACATATACTTTCGATTATTTACTCCAACTCATTTTTCTTAAATCATGTGCATTAAGCGATGTCTATCCTTATAACAATACTTTACAAAAGAAAGAAAGAACAAACAAAGAAAACAGTTTTAATAAAAAAAAAATAAAGCGTCGAAATAAAATTCGAATATATTCATATCTCTAAAAATTCTAAATCATTACATATTGTTTTTAGTAATATTATAGTATAATATAACATAAGCTCACGCCTGTATCTCCGAAGCGGTAGGCAGGGGCGCACTAGCGAACTAGAACACCCACATTTCGCTGAGTTTAGTGCCATATCGGGCACAAATTCCAGACTCCGGGCTAATACTGAAAAATCCAATATCACTTTGCCCGACACGGGGATCGAACCCGAAACCTCAGGACGGTAGTCTAATAATCATGATTTTATAAATATATCTGTTATAAAATGGTTTATTATAAAAGAGGACAAATATTGCAACACCTTTTGTCAGAGTTTGGAATTCATTAAATGTAAGTTGACCACAATTTCCATAGAACAAGCTACCAAACACAATGTGCGCGTTTTACTGGTACAAATCCCGAGGGATGCATCAGTAATTCTCTGAACCGAGGCACACAAATTAGACCTACCGAAAAAGTTTGGACAAATACGGGCGAGTCTATTCAACCCACGGGGGCACTGGGAGGACAAAAAAATTGGTTTTACGGACATGTCCATTTGTCCATGTTCATTTACATGGAAAAGTTGGGTAAATTACGATTTTGAATTGGTAAAACTATCACAACTACTATATAAATGTAAAACGTGGGAGATCTTAAATCGACATTCGATATAATCCAAGCATTATGATTTGAAATTTTAATAATGGATTATGAGATTGATAACTAAAAAAACTTTTATAATATTTTGTGAATACTGTTCGATTTTTAAATGTATATTTTATATCATTTATATTTAAAATGAAAAATCTTTTTTTTTTATTTATTTTATGTTTCTTATATTGTAAGATTATGGAGACGTATCTTCACGGACTCTCGATAAACTACTATAGTACCTAAAGAAAGTAAGATAAGAAAAGAAAAGAAAAGGAAAAAAGAACAGAAAAGAGAAAGCTAAATATCTAACATAATAATGACTGCCTTGATGAAGTGGTGGTTTTGCGTGCGCGGTACGATTATCGTCCTCAGCTCTCGGGTTCAATCCCCGGGTCGAGCAAATTGATATTGGGTATTTCTACTTAGTTTTAGCCCGGAGTCTGGAATTCGTGCCTGATATGGCGATAGGCTCGCCGTCTATTACATCTGGGACGCTCGGCATCCATGTCTGTAGCTGCCCGAAATGCTGCTGTTCTTTTTCGTTCGTTCGCCTCTGCCTAACCCTTCTGGGATTCAGGAGTGAGCCATTGTATATATAATGATGGATGTAGCTAATAACTTTGTATTAGTAGATAGTTTTTATTGTCTCGTTGGTCTAATGGCAGTATGTATGGGCTGTGGACCGGAAGGTCCTGGTTTCGATTCCCAGGACGGACAAAGCAAATTTTCTCTTAATTTGCCTGGGTTTGGATCCCTTAGAGGGGGTTGACGTCAGACAGGCGGTTGTAAATACTAAGCCAAAGCCTTTCTGCAACATGCTTGAAAATATTTGTGGCGCCGACCCCACATTAAGGTGAGTTAAGCGCAGGTAGAAAAAAGTTTAATAATATATTCTTCATTTTTTGTGTTATATTTGCCTCTTTTATTTTGCACTTGCCATGTGCATCTCTGCATCACCCTAAGGTTGACTGGCAGAGAATGCTCATAGCATTAATTCCGCCTTTATACCGTGTGTATACCAAGTGTAAATATATAAATAAAAAAGAAAGTAGATGGTTTTTATTACTAACAAAACTTTGCATTCAATTCACACCATTTCCCATCCATTACACATAAGGCCGGCGACACACAATCAACTCCGTCACCGTTTATCGTGTCATTTGACACGTCACGACGCGATGGAGGGACGGTATTGACAAAAATAATGTTTATTTATCCGATTGTACGTCCCACGTAACACGGATCGCTTGTCACGTCACAATGGGCTAGGCTGTCACGCCGCTTTGGACATGTTTAGACCTTTGACATTTCTATTGTGTGTAGGATATACAATACGGTATTTCCAGGCCTTATTCTTAGATTTTATTTCATATGTGCAAACTCTATGTAAAAGTAGGAACTTTATGTAAAGCGGAGCGTGTGTGTAACATGAGTCATTCAGTATTACTTTTGTAAAATTGATTAAAAATAGTCACAGGTTTAAAAACTTAGCAGACCGATTTCAAACCCGATCATGACCAAATTATAAATATGGGATTATCCTTGAAATAAGCTCTATCGAATACAAGAATTTTGAAAATTGGTCCACATTTCGCGGAGTTATAGCGTAACATACATAAAAAACACAGCCGAATTGAGGACCTTCTCCTTTTTGGAAGTCGGTCAATAAAAAGTATTTTGTAACACCCCATCCTGATAATTCATCTAACGCGCCAAGAGATGGCGCCACGCTCGAATTACATCGCGCTAGCGAGTCGTCGCCATTTCCTAATGACCTCGCGACTTGATATTTGCAATGTTGTCTTCGAACCAAGTCTTCACTCTTCGGTCTTCAATTTAATGTGTTGGATCATCTTATCTCTAAAGCGGCACGAGAGTAGCTTCCACCTGGATGGGACCACTTCTCTGAAAGCGAAAGGGATTAACTCCTTCAAGTTGCTTCCACCTGGTTGGGACAACTCTGTACCAAGTACCAAGTACTAACGCTTCCACCCTATTGTGGGACGTATCTATCATCAATGTAATTCACCATCGGGTATCGTGCAATAAATCTTTATCTACCCGCATCGTTGTTTTTCTTCTCGTCTCCTTCCCCTGCCGCTAATGGAATCGCACCAGTAAGTTGTTCCGGCTGCACAACGTGGGGCCGTGACAACTTCTCCGTTACACTGGCGCACAACGTGACGCGGCTCGGATGCACGAAAGAAGTAAGAAGAAGCTGCACTAATAATAGCATTAGTGCAGGGGGAGGATATCTACGAACACCTTGAGGAAGATGCCAGTAGTCCTGACTCCATCAGTCCAGTATATGATGAAGAAGACCACATCATATCAACAAACAACAGCATCTGTCAGAAGATTGGACGTCGCCGACTACGGAAGCAGATGACACCGCACAATCAACTGTCCTACTCGTCGGGACGACTTCGTGGACAGAGGGGGAGACTGTAACACCCCATCCTGATAATTCATCTAACGCGCCAAGAGATGGCGCCACGCTCGAATTACATCGCGCTAGCGAGTCGTCGCCATTTCCTAATGACCTCGCGACTTGATATTTGCAATGTTGTCTTCGAACCAAGTCTTCACTCTTCGGTCTTCAATTTAATGTGTTGGATCATCTTATCTCTAAAGCGGCACGAGAGTAGCTTCCACCTGGATGGGACCACTTCTCTGAAAGCGAAAGGGATTAACTCCTTCAAGTTGCTTCCACCTGGTTGGGACAACTCTGTACCAAGTACCAAGTACTAACGCTTCCACCCTATTGTGGGACGTATCTATCATCAATGTAATTCACCATCGGGTATCGTGCAATAAATCTTTATCTACCCTCATCGTGTTTTGTCTTCTCGTCTCCTTCCCCTGCCGCTGATGAAATATCATCAGTCCATTGTTCCGGCTGCACAACGTGGGGCCGTGACAACTTCTCCGTTACAACTGGCGCCCAACGTGGGGCCGTGACAACTTCATCGTTACAATTTATTTAATTATAAGGGAAATTCATCAATATATTATACCCTAGATGCACAGTTCTTTGCAAATATCCTACTAAAAAGTGGTCTCAGAAATAAAACAAAGAAAACGATCACAAGTTATAACTAAATCAACACAAATATAACCCTAACCACGTGTTATAAAGTAGGTTTTTAAACGAAATGAGCAAGCGTTCTTTAATTTGAATTTTGAAATTTAGAATTCTATCGACATCCGACTGTAGGCAAAACGAGTGCTTAAGCACTTCTTTGCTGTCCCATTTTCCGAGCGTCAACTGTGCATCTAGGTAAATAATATATCGATGGGGAAATTATATAGTTCAAATTAGCATCTGTTTCCCTTTTAAATTTTTTTTTTAATGTATAAAAGCCAACAGTCCCATACACAGTCCGGTAGTATCAAAAACTACGAGATAATTTCAGTATCATAACACACAAACCCGTAACAAATATCTGTGGGCCACACAAACATTTTCTCAGTGCAGGAATCGAACTAGCGGTCTCTCACCCTTCGAAACTGGTGTAAACAATTAATTTGAAATAATATATTTTTATTTATGCCTTATGGTTTAATTGTTAAAATTAGTCTATAGTCTATATCTATAGTTCTAAACTATTTTAACCACTTTACATATTTATTTTTCTATCCGTAGTAATATGCATGAGGTTAAATTCGTTTGAAACTATATACATGACGCATCAATATAATATACCCTAGATGCACGGTTCTTTGCAAATATCCTCCTAAAAAGTGGTCTCAGGAATAAAACAAAGAAAAAGATTACAAGTTCTAATTAAATCAACACAAATATAACCCTATGCACGTGTTATAAAGTAGCTTTTTAAACGAAATGAGCAAGCGTTCTTAAATTTGAATTTTGAAATTTAGAATTCCATCGGCGTCCGACTGTCACTGTAGGCAAAACGTGTGCTTAAGCACTTCTTTGCTGTCCCATTTTCCGAGCGTCAACTGTGCATCTAGGTAAATAATATATTGATGACATGACGTTTCAATTCGCTTACCCGAAGTTTCATCCCTCATATCCTTACTCGATAGACTTGTTTACAAGTTTACATTGTGGGTTACATGAAACCTGTGTGCTATTATGCCTTCCTGGTATGTTTTACGTAGCGGCGTAGTCTGCCGCTACGCGCTCCGTAGCACGAAGCTTGCGGAATAATTATATTCGTATCGATACAAAATAATATCATACGAATCTGTCTATATATTCATATACATAAACGAAACGCCGTCGATGCGTTATTTATTGCTCCTAAAATCGTTGATTTTATGAACATATGCACATATTGTGTTTTTTATGTACTGATGTTATTATTTTTATACAGCGAAAAGTTGTCTCATAGTTATATTATCATTTTGGCGAAAATATTGCAAATATTTATAAATGAAGTGTAATCTACATTTTTGAATACTTGAATCTACATTTTTGAATTAGAAAGGAAAATTAAAAAAGACGAGCGACTTGATCTTGGGTCTTTTGATTGCAATAAAAATAATTTTTAATTAGTTCTCTCCAAGTTATTATTTCATCATCATCAGCCACAGAACGTGCACTGCTGAACATAGCCTCTCCCAAAGATTTCCAGACTGACCTCTTAGAAGCGGCTTGCATCCAGCGACTTTATTATGTCTATTTTTGTTATATACTTATCGGCGCAAAATCGCACGCTTATTTAAAAAGCCGTTGTTATTTCACGTTATTAATTCATTTTACAATTGTTAAATTGCTGAATCATTAAAAGATTCTAAAAAGTTAAAATAATCGTCATAATTATTTCTTTGACATTCGATATTCGGTATCGAGTAGGTAGTTGCAAATATTGCACCCTATAAAAGGAGTGTTCAGAGCCAATTCGACACAGTCGTGCTCCGGCACTCGGACTGTCCACATCCCTGACTAGACGGTGCTATTAAGCACCGTTAATAAAGGGAGTCAGTGAATTTCAGTGTTCACAGTTGATAAATAGGATGAGTAATCATCTTATTGTCAAAAGTGACGTCAGCCATGCTGACGTCACCGTTTTTAAAAAACAACGTTAGCGTTGGCCATCCGACATCAGAAGCGGGATCACTATCCCACTCATTTAACTTGAACCTTTCTGCCCTGACAACGGATACTTTCAATCCGACTGATACTTTCAATCCGAGATACTTTCAGTTCGATCGATACTTTCGAACTAGTTTTTCAGAGCCTCTGTGGACCACGGTCAATAATAAAGGCCCAGGCCACAGCATCGTCCTTCCCAGTTCCTTTAGAGCCCCTGTGGACCACGGCGTAAAGGACCGCTCAGAACCACAGCATCATCCTTAACAATAAAAAAAAAAAAAAAAAAAAACTGCATAAATGCGTGGAGCATTTGCAAAAAAAAAAAACGAAAAACTGTGGACCACGGCGTACAGGACCGCTCAGAACCACAGCTAAAATAAAAAAAAAAAAAAAAAAACTGTGGACCACGGCGTACAGGACCGCTCAGAACCACAGCTAAAAAAAAAGAAAAAAAAACTGTATAAATGCGTGGAGCATTTGCAAAAAAAAACAAAACAAAAACTGTGGACCACGGCGTACAGGACCGCTCAGAACCACAGCTAAAATAAAAAAAAATAAAAAAAAACTGTGGACCACGGCGTACGGGACCGCTCAGAACCACAGCATTATCCTTAACAATAAAAAAAAAGTGCATGAATGCGTGGAGCATTTGCACTAGTGCATTAATGTGTGGAACATTTGCACAAAAAAAAAAAAAAACATTTTCAGAGCCTCTGTGGACCACGGCGTTCAGGACCGCTCAGCGCCACAGCATCGACCCTTCCCGTTCCTTTAGAACCCTCGTGGACCATGGCATCATCCCCGTAAGAAAAGTGCATAGATGCGTGGAGCATTCGCACTCTGACTACTGATTCATAAAAAGTGCATTGTGTGGAACATTTGTACAAATGTTTATAATATGGTCTAGCAAGGCTGGTCGGATACCTCCTCTAAAAACCATATAAACTAGGGCACGCGTTGCGTCTAAATACCCGTATTTTGATTTGTGTGCAATTTCATCTCAGAATTCAATGCAAAAAACTACCTGATTTATGGTCAGGATTGATCGAGACGGTGTATGTGACACTGTTGCAGTCATTTTTGAAGTCTAAATGTCAACGTTAGTGATAATCTTTAAAAATCATAAGTGGACAATTTGAAAAATCCTGAGTCGTCAATTCGGGAAATTGTTTTGTGAGCTAGGTAATTTTGCCCGCTGAGTTTGTTTCGCCGGGTCTTCTCAGGCAGGGCCGCGTTTGGATCCGGTGGTAGTTTAAAAAAAAAAGTCGGAATCTTAAATTCGCAATAATAAACGAGGCCTTTCAAAATGACCGTATCGGCGTACAACCACGAGCTTTCAATAGGAGCACGTGCTTATTTCAAATGAAAAGAAAGAAAGAAAGAAAAGAAAAAAAAATTTTGATCTACGAGTATTCACAACAAATTACAAGGCTGGTGCAGAGCACGCACCGCCTCCGCCTATCAGAATGGCCGTATCGGCGCAAAATCGCACGCTTATTTAAAAAGCCGTTGTTATTTCACGTTATTAATTCATTTTAGATGAAATAGTGAATGCGTTAAAAGGAATGAAGTTGGGTAAGGCTGCAGGGTATGATAGGATTACCGTCGACATGTTGAAGAGCGGCAAAGGGATAGTGGTTAAATTGTTGTGGCTACTTTTTAATAGATGCTGGAGGGACAGCCGAGTGCCAGAGGACTGGTGCAAGGCTGTCATTGTTCCACTCTATAAAGGCAAAGGGTCACAGCAAGAATGCCGAAACTATCGAGGAATAAGCCTTCTAAGTGTCGTCGGTAAATTGTATGCAAAGGTTTTGATTAACAGAGTGATGAATGTTACGGAAGAAAAGATGTGGGATGTGCAAGCAGGATTTAGAAGAGGAATGGGGTGCATCGATCAGGTATTTTCTATAAGGTGCATTACTGAAAAATACTTGGCTAAGTCCGGAAAAGTGTTTTGCGCCTTCATAGATTTGGAAAAAGCCTATGATCGTGTGCGGAGGGATAAACTGTGGTCAACGCTGTCTCTAGTGTATGGGGTGGAGGGCCGCCTGGTGCAGGCTTTGAAATCTCTATATGAGAATTCCAAAGCTTGTGTCAGGGTGAATGGAGTGTACTCAGACTGGTTTAACATCTCTAGGGGTGTTAGACAGGGATGTGTCGCGTCTCCATGGCTCTTCAACCTTTACATGGATAGCTGTTTGACAGGTTTGAAAGAGATGGAATGTGGATTAAGAATGGATGAGTTACATGTCAAGTGTCTCCTTTACGCTGACGATCAAGTATTACTTGCGCCGTCGACGAAGGAGCTACAAGACATGCTAAATGTTCTGAACGACTCGTTTAAGGACAAGGGAATGAAAGTGAACGTAAATAAGACGAAAATTATGGTTATAGAGAGAGAGGACGATGTTACTGAGTGTAACATTAGTATAGATGGTGAAAGAGTGGAACAAGTGGATGAGTTTGTGTATCTGGGAAGTATGTTAACGAGAGATGGAAAGTGTGATGCGGATATTGAAAGGAGAGTGATGGCTGGTAATAAAGTGAACGGTGCCTTGCGCTCCATAGTGGGTAGCCAGGCAGTGTCGCAAAAGGCGCGAATGGCTGTCCACAGTGGAGTGCTGGTACCGACGCTTACATATGGAAGTGAGTGCTGGGTCTGGCAGAAGAAACATGAAAGTCGAGTGAATGCGGTGGAAATGCGTTCCCTGCGGAGTATGTGTGGAGTCACCCTTGCCGATCGTATGAGGAATAGCAAGATAAGGGATTGTTGTAAGTTGAAGAATGATGTGGTGACTAGGATTGAGAAAGGGATGCTGAGGTGGTTTGGACATGTAGAAAGGATGGATGAAAGGCGACTTACGAAAGGTATTTATCGTGCTAAAGTGAATGGTAGGGCCAGAAGAGGGCGCCCGACACGATCATATATGGATCAAATAAGCGATCTCCTTCGTAAAGGGCAAGTTCGGAGTACCCTCAACCGGCGGAAATGTATGAAACGATGCATGAATGTGGATGAGGCAAAAGAGGTGTGTCAGGATCGTAGCTTGTGGCGCTCAATTGTCTCTGCCTACCCCTATGGGATACAGGCGTGAGTGTGTATGTATGTATATGTAATTCATTTTACAATTGTTAAACTGCTGAATCATTAAAAGATTCTAAAAAGTTAAAATAATCGTCATAATTATTTCTTTGACATTCGATATTCGGTATCGAGTAGGTAGTTGCAAATATTGCACCCTATAAAAGGAGTGTTCAGAGCCAATTCGACACAGTCGTGCTCCGGCACTCGGACTGTCCACATCCCTGACTAGACGGTGCTATTAAGCACCGTTAATAAAGGGAGTCAGTGAATTTCAGTGTTCACAGTTGATAAATAGGATGAGTAATCATCTTATTGTCAAAATTGCCGTCAGCCATGTTTGAATCCGGTTCCGCTATTTTAGTTTCGTTAACATGTAAGTTGTCACCGTGTTATACTTAAATAACGTATAAAATACTTATTGAGTTTATTATAGAGGTAGTAACGGTAATAATACTAATTTTGGAATGTGAAGATGAGGGCTAAATGCTATATTATTGAGATCTTTCTTTCGCAACGTCGCCATTTTAATTTGGCTACTTTGTGACTTGCATGCCTAATGGCATACTTAATTTTTTCGTACCTATTTATTTATTTTTATATACCTCGTCCTTATTCTTTAGCATTTTACACATGAACCTATGATTTATAAATAAATCGTCGTTGTGAATGAGAGAGAGGGAGCTACGAGACAGCGAGAGCTACGAGACAGCGGGAGCTACGAGACAGCGGGAGCTACGAGACAGCGGGATCTACGAGACAGCGGTAGCTACGAGACAACGGGAGCTACACACGCCACTGCGCTTCGTGTAGTAACGGCGCGTAGCGGGAGGCTCCGTCGTCAAGGGAACTTCTACCAAGGCGACATAAACACCGAGATATGTGTGGAAATACCGTGTAGCATATTCCCATATCTGCACCGGAACCATGAAATTGTATTGATATGTCCGCCTGCGGTCTATTGTTGCTATTTGTGATTTGTAAATAAATAAATATAATAGAATATATTGGATGCATCAATTTATATCTAATTATTTAAAAAAAATATTAAATATTTATTTTATATAATTATTTAATCATTGTTAAATTTATTGTCCTTGGTTTTGTAAGCTAAAACCAACGATAAATAAATAAAACAAAATAAAATGCTTATTCTTAAAATGTGTAAACACTACGCGCGAAATTCTGATGTCACTATGGGAATGGGTACTTATCTTAACTACGACGAAGCGCCGCTACGACCGCGGCGACGCGACGCGACGCTTCGTTAGAGAGGGCGCTTCGTAACGGCGCGTAGCGGGAGGCTATGTCGCGAAGGGAATTTGTACTAAGGCACCATAATCGCGAAGATGTGTGTGGAAATTTTCTAAGATGGAAAATGCGTATGTGGGGGATTGTAGAAAATGGTTAGAGAAGGAAGGCGGAGGGATTAGAGATCTAACTCGTGGCGATTGGGAAAATAGGATTCAGAAAATCCCGATTAGAGCGGAAAATGTCTACTTTGTACTAGGAATGCATAAGATAACAGAGGCTATCTAAGCTCAATAAACATTGCAAGAAGAGAGGCGATGTTAGAGGGCGGAGCTTTTTGACGCCTGCGCGTAACATTTATGTGTTTAGATAACTTATCAATCGACAACGGTAACTAACCAAAATAAACATCGTTTTGAAAATTACGAGACCAAAAACCACAATAAATAATTATTATTAAAATTGGTTTAAATGTTAATAGAAATATAAACAGTAAAACCTGGGCTTGTACATGTTCTGCCATAATATGATTGGGCGCCATCTAGTAACGTAATACGGAACCGCTTAGTCACCAAAACAGAGATTATGGAGTGAGTCGTTTAGAATTGTAATAATTATTATGGTTTTATATTGAAAGAAAAAACATAATTACATATTCAAGATAAAACCCGTAGGAGACCGATAAATGGGAAAAAACACCAGTTAACTGTCTCATTCAGTTTGGTCTCTACGTTGTTGAACTCGCTCTAGCCTACGCTACTTTCAAATAGATGGCGCTGATATAAACTTTGATAAGATAAAATTATGTTGTTAAAAGAAACAACTTGGATAAGTTTTTGATCACCAGTTTCCAGATGTTATTCAACATGTTATAGATGGCGCTGCAAATATGGAAGATATTTCTCAAAATATAACAACGATATGTGACAATGAAGGCTTTGACGCCGATATATGTAAGTCGTACAAGAGAAATATAAATTCTCAGAAGAGCTTACACGTTTTTATTGACATTGAAAACTCGCATTTAAAAGATAAAATCCATAAAATAGACATCTTTTTTTAATCAATTTAATCAAATAATTTAATCATTTTTTTGCTTTCGTTATAGATGTTTGTGTTACGATAAAAAATAATAAACTCATTATTAATTGGTGTGTTTATAAAATTATTGTAGGTTAATATGGGCGGAAATAATGAAAACATATTCGTTAAATTCTCATTCTGGAAACCGTTTATAATTTAAATTTAGTCAAGGAAAACTGACAGAAAATATGACTGACTGAGTCAGAAAATATACTCTAGTCTTACTCTGACTTTCTAATCCCACCTTAATGTGGGGTCGGCGCAACGTAATTTTTCAAGCAGAAAGGATTTGGCTTCTTTTTTTACGACCAGCTGCAGCAGGTACAAACCTGTCCTAGGTTCTCCGTTCCCTTTGATGCACATTTTTACTTCAAAAAGTAATATAATGAAGTTATTACAAAACAATGTATAAAAACTTTTCAGCTTTACAACATAAATGTAGTTTTTTTACTTTTACTTATTTTTAATTTTGAAGACTTGCTACAGGTCTTTACAATCGTCTGCTACGACGTGACCTCGTAGCGACGACGCGTAGCGGTAGGTTTCAGCGTCAAGGGAAAGTGTACCAGGATGACATACATTTGAAGAGCCAACTTTCCTGAAAGTCCGTGTTTACGTGTTTGTGGATTATATATATATCATTCAAAAAAATATATAATACTTCCAACCATGGTCCACAAAACAAAACAAAAACAATTTCGAAAAATCTACATCTACCAATGTACAAATTTTATTAGACATAAATCGTATGTACTTATGTAGTTAAACAATTATATTATAATTAATCAATCATCAATAAACGAATAAGTTCTTTTTCAGAGACTCTTTGGCAGATACAAAAAAATTGTAAAGAAAATAATAAAAATTTAGAAAAAACTTAAAAATACGCTTTTATGTAACACACTGCACTTAAAACTTTTCCGTATAAAGAGACAACACTCTACAATGATTTTATATAATTATATAAAATTATTGTATAAATATAATTATATAAAATTATTATATAAATCGTGTTTTTTAGTTTTTTTAAAGCATAATCTATATATATCAAGTGTAAATGAATATACAGAAATAATTTTTAATGTAATCCAACGACGCCGTGACGTACCGATTGCTTAAATATTTTATAGAGGTCGCTGTAGTTAATGAGTTGTTTTCATCGCGTGTTTTGGTGGCGCGGACGATTTGTAGCGGGTAGTTTCAATATCTTCAAAACAAATACCAGGGTAGCAAGAAAGATAAGAGTCGTTCGATCGTAACGATCTTGCTTACTACATACACTGGCTGGATAATAAATAGTTATAATAATATAGGGCCTTATTTTTAAAAACAGTTTAGCTGAACAAATCATCGATATATTATTTACCTAGATGCACAGTTGACGCTCGGAAAATGGGACAGCCAAGAAGTGCTTAAGCACTCGTTTTGCCTACAGTCGGACGTCAATAGAATTCTAAATCTCAAAACTTAAATTAAAGAACGTTTGCTCATTTCGTTTAAAAATCTACTTTATAACACGTGCTTGGGGTTATATTTGTGTTGATTTAATTAGAACTTGTGATCTTTGTCTTTGTTTTATTCCTGAGACCATTTTTTAGGAGGATATTTGCAAAGAACTGTGCATCTAGGGTATAATATATTGATGGAGCAAATGGCTAAGAATAGGCTGTCACTTTTTCCCTTGTGTCACATCGTTTGAAAATAAAACTGACAGGCTATTTTTAGCCAATTGCTCAACTTAATTGTTTTTATAAGTAATGTCCATAATTTCTACGAAAACCGTGTATATAGAAATAATAAAAGAAACTTCACTTGTATTTATTAATTTTAGTTAATAGTAAAAATTACTTCATTAATTGATATTATGATCAATTAATTTTATTATGCGTGCAGAAGTTATTGCCCAAATATTGAATCACAACTCAAATACTTCTAGTGGTTTTAGTATAATATCATTTAATGTTACGTTATCTGTCAAAATTTGTTTAATTTAAGCAGCCGTTAAAGTAGAGTAGCGATTCATTATTTAAGCAAATATACTAGGAGATCATAAATGTATAATACTTAAAATTAATAAGGAATGGCTTGATGAATCACAGTTTATTTTACTAAAAATACCATCTTGTTAAAAGTATATATAGGTCATTATTAATAATTGTTTCATCATCATCAAACTTTTCAAAATTAATTCTAGTTTTATTATATATTAAATAAGTCCATGAAGTACTTACCGTATGTATTTAATTATTATTAAAAGGGATTCATTCTTTTCCTGCTACGAATTACTTATGTAGATGACGCTACTCGTAGCCGTAGTGTTTGGCTACGTAAATTCGTAGAGGGTGCGGCGCGTAGCGGGAGGTTCTGGCGCCAAGGGAGAATGTACTAGGGTTGCATAAACATTAAGAGTATTTTGTGCGAAGCTCCACCCGTAACCATGGAAACAAGGGTGGTATTTTCCACCAATACGGTGAAGCTGAAACGTGGGCGTGGAAAATGAAACCTACAACACTACTATTGAAACACGTATGAAATATGAAGCTTTGCTTTTCTTTTTATATCATTTTCGTTAAATAAATACTAGTGGAATTACATATAAACAATGTTATTAGTATAATAGATTGAACAACATGGTCAAAGAGGGTTCAAGTTTTTAAGTGGTAGAGCCGCACTTTAGATATTGACGTCTACAACACAAATCGACTGACTGGAAAGATTTGTTATCTCTGTCCCACAGAAAACAGACGTAAAGTAGCAGCTCCCAGTAGGTTTCGTTTACTGACTTAGTTTCGGTAGTCCCATTACTTCCTCCATTTTCCAATCTCTTCCTTTAAAGTTAGCATGATGCACGACGCACCGATGACTATGACGGTGAAGATCAATTACTATTAGGTAACCCACCTGCTCGATGCAAAGTTCTGCTAAAAAGAGCAAATTTTTTTTCGGATGCTAAAACGGAAATTATCGAAAAAGAATTAAAAAAACTGTGTAGTTAGGCTAAAATAGAGCTAACGTAAATTCTCTGACAATTTATCTAACTAATATTATTTATCTGGAAAGTTTATTACTGTATTTGAACGCGCTAATCTCCGGCACTACTGAACCGATTTTGCAAATAATTTCAGTCTGAATTAATAACATAGGCTACTTGTATCACAAGAAAACATGTTTCATGCGAGAGCGACATGCCGAGCGACTCCAGCCATAACTAGTATAAGGGGTATAAACTGTAGTATAAGGGTAGCTACGATTTCGTAGTAGTCGCTACGGGATTTCTACGGGAAGGCGTTTCTCTTCGTCAATGGCAAGAGGCTTTCACGCCACTGAAAATATACTGAGGCAACATAAATCATAAGAGTTGTTAACGCTATATCATTTTATACTTGTCGCCTCCTTCATCTAACAGCACTTCATAATGACGTAGAATAAAGGTAAACACTAAATTAAAAGAAACAATATGTGCTGGATGGTGGCTATAGAATTGACAGCATACAATCATCCAGCAGATATGGCGATAGGCTTGCCCCGTGTCACTCTGGGATGGAACTAAAAGCTCGTCGAAATGTAGGTGTTCTAGTTCGTTAGTGTGCTTCTGTCTACCCATTGGATATAAGCGTAAACTCATGTTCAATTGAAGTATGAAAAATCATTTAAGGTTAAACGTTTTCTGATATGGGCCCTGATCTGTAAATAATAAAATATCTTTACGAACACAAAATTACACGACTCTATAATATAAGTTATAATGTAGAGGGTGCTACAAAACAGAATATCCTGCACAAAAACTCGTAGCAACGCCACGTAGCGGGTGGTTATGTCGGCAAGGGAACATAGATCAGGATGCCATAACCTACAAGATCTTCAAAAGAAGGCTGAATAAAGTAGTCTGTACAAACCACTGACGAAAACTTTAGCTTACAGTAAAAGAAAATTGTAAAATTTAATTATAACCTTATTCTTACAACATTCGGTATGTAAACTAATAGGTAATATCAATTTAAGGTTGAAAGAAGGACACAATTGCCTATGTTAATAAAATTTAAATATACTACTTAAAACTGGATAAGGGCCACTCTGCTTTTGCATTATTAATACTAATTTAATTTATAATTTCGTTTAAGAATGTTACATTATATTTATCATTATCATCATCGTCATCAGCCATTTTATTATTACATCATATTATGCATGATTAATTAATATAGCATTCCCTGTTAAACGAATGTTTAAATGGGTAGATTTTAGATTTAATTTATTACTACTAGATTGTACCCGTTAAACTGTGTTAAACTTTAAATTCATTTAACTTTTGTGTTGGGCAAGGAGCAGTTTATTTTTGGTAATTAGAGTGTTTAGATTAGCTTTTTAACAACATTGCCGATGATTTGATGCCATATGAAGGTTTCTATCACGACTAGAGCCACAACATTAATTTTTAAGGTTATTTAGAACATTCGGTTGTATGCAGAAACCATGCAATTGTTAGTAGAAATAAAACATGTAACGTTATAATGTATTATGGATATTCTTTTAGTTGTTATAGTTTACATGCGTTATACTAATATTTATATTATGTATTTGCTATGTAAACATCAAAATTATTAGGTATAAAATTGAATAATCTAGGATCGACACGACGCTACGCGTGTCAATGACCGCTTGTTAATTTTACAAACTCGGTAATCTGTTATCATGCCCGATCCTCAACTTAATCCCCCCAAGTATTGATAAATTGATAAGATAACGTCCCCTAACGCCATAAATCCGATAATACTGACGATGGAGAGAGCGGTAAACTTGTACTGCAAGGTACTAGGATATCATGGCCTTGTAGGAATTGGGGTTGAAAGATATTTCATACTGTGGAAACTCGAACACGTCTCGAACGTATGTCACTTCAGTTTTTGGAACTAAGGAAAAAATTACTGTTTTAAATTAGAACAATTTACGATTGTAGATGGATTTAAATTGATCCAATAAAAATGGGAATAAAATATTAGTTTCAAACAATAAGGTATTATAAAAATTACGTATTCATACATAAATACCTTCAAAATTATTTATTTTTAGATACTAGATATTAGTTTTGATTATTTTATATTTTATCTCAGCCTATCGCCGTCCACTGCTGAACGTAGGCCTCCCCAAGTGAGCGCCAACCATCCCGGTCTTGCGCAGCCCGCATCCATCCGCTGCCCGCCACCTTTCTCAAGTCGTCGGTCCATCGTGTAGCAGGGCGTCCCACACTACGTCTGCCTAAACGCGGTCTCCACTCCAGCACATGTCTGCTCCACCGGCCATCTGTCCGTCTGCAGACATGACCGGCCCACTTCCACTTCAACGTGCTAATTCTGCGAGCAATATCAATCACTTTGGTTCTCTGGCGGATGACTTCATTTCGAATTCTGTCCACCAGAGAAATGCCAAGCATTGCTCGCTCCATAGCACGCTGAGCGATTTTGAATTTGCGGACCAGTCCGCTGGTGAGTGTCCAGGTTTCGGCTCCGTAGGTCATTACGGGTAGGACGCACCGGTTGAAAACCTTCGTATTTTATATATAAATACAAAATAAGGAAATAATATTTTAAAACTAAAACGATTTTGTAGTAAGGGTTTCTAATAAGGGGTGTGTTTTTACAATTCTTCCATCTCTTTCCCACGTATAGAAATGTTTCCCTTAAGCTTTTCCTTTTTAGCTGTGAAATAGAATGGGGATTTAAAAATACTGGAAATTGTAAATTCAAAACTGTTTTTATTATTTTCTTTTAGTTCGTTAAAATAAATACTTGGAATATGCTATGCTAGCAATGATATTTCCGTTTCGACGAACCTGTTATATAGTTTCAATATTTTTGATGTAAAATATCTAATTTGGCGGGTTATGCAAAAATAATATAGTTATATTAAAAAATAATATTAATATCAGAATAGATCAAATGTGCAAGATAAACTATTTTAAGAACTACAGTTATACGCTTTTATGGCCACTTGCAGCTCCGCGATAAATCTCTATTTATTACAAATCTTGATTTAAAGATAGGAGTGAGCTGTAGGATAAGTCGAGTTTAGGGTTAACTATAGATTAGGAATAGTGCTGCAAGTCACTCTTAAAATCGTATCAAATGTAGTAGATTACTAATTATTGGCCCTTGTAGAATGTAAATAATTCTGTCATCATTATATAGGTAATTTTAATAAACAAGCTTTTTATATATACTACACATGCAGCGTCACGTAGCACTTTACGTTACAATAGTTTCACAGAGGTCGCCACCATCGATAACGACGATGAAGCAGCTACGAATGTCTATGGCTACAAAGCAATAACGAATCTTCGAAACGACCGTAACGTCCAAATGTTTCGGATTCAAAACGAAAATATACCAGGACATCATAAGAACGGAGAGTAAATGCAGAAACACACGGCGGAAAGATAATTTTGATGACGTGGCAAGTGTCGTTCTATGTCCACAAATCCAATTATTTTACCTTATTCAATTGTGGTATACAGTATAACATAATTTGCGTAGAATAATGACCTTGATCTCACTTTAAATACACCTACATCTACTTCTAAAACAGCATCAATTTTTTCTATGTGAAATGTAAGTAACTTTAGTCCCTTTTACAAAGTTTTGATGGAAATATATTGGATCAAACATTTTTTTACATTTATATATTTACAGTACAGTATATATAGTTAAATATTTATATTTACAACTACGAAAACTGTTTAACCATTGAAATTATTTTAACATGAAGTTTTTATGATTCATGATTATGGAATAAAAACGAGCAACCTTAACGTCACGCCACAAAAGCTCTATTACGAAACGAAAATAGTAGGAGAACATAAACGCATAGAGTGCTTTAAGGATGATAACTCAAAGTTATTCCCCGTTAGAGGACGCATGTTTAGAATTGTTTTCTGTGGTTTGAAAATGAAAACCTGTCAAAATGTTTAATTAAATACAGTTTGGTTTATCACAAAATAGTGTTATGACGGTTTGCAAGGTCCTCTCTACCTGCTACCTAAGTATTTTTTATTTTTGCTGACGTAGAAAGGCAATAAAATGGTGATTAAATTAAATCTTAATATTGCAGTCATTATCACTGTTACCTTATATTAAATAAATAAATTAAATAAATCGGTATAAATATTTGTTTAATGTACCACTGATGGGGAAAGTTAGGATACTAGGAAGTAATCTTAAATATTGGAATTATTCTGGCGTTGTAATTTCTTGAAATTAGTTGCAATGAAGTCGCAGTGCCGCCGTAGCTACGTTGTAGAACTCGTAGACGGTTCGCTACGGCCGAGCTTCGCGCCTTTGCTCGACGGCGGCGTAACGAAAAGCTCAAACGTCAAGGGAAAATGTACCAGGATAACATAGGCCCCAAGAACCTCCTCATATACGTAGACCATCTTTTTTGTATCTCTCTATTAATGTAGAATTTGAAATGGTTAAATGCCGATTATTTGAATGTTAACGTCAGCTGTAGACACATATGTCTACAGCGTGACATTAAAAAATAGTCCGTATAGTGACATTAAAAACGGGACGGCTCGATTGGTTCTTATAGAAACTTTTATTTATTTACGCACCATCTCTCGGTGATAGTTTTAGTAACAAGCAATGGATTATGACAATTCGATATTTTTTTAAACAAACGAAACGATCTTCAAACAATGTGGAGAATGGAGAATGGTTTGTTACAATAACATTAGCTTTAACTACAGTATAATAAATCTGTGGTTTTAACCAAAGGATGATGCAACTTACAAAAAAAATGTTTTTTTTAGAATGCACAAAAACTGCCAACCAGCAGAAAGTTTTCCCTCAAAGTGGCCCGTAGCGCCAAACATGAACTTAAAGCGTCGTGTACCAGGACAACATAAATATAAAGAGTATTTGGGGGCCATTACCTTTACTTTGGAAACTATTCTATTATTTTGTATTGAAACTAGTTTCACTATGACATACGTATCAATTTGACATAAACACCACTCTATAGTCAACCATCTTCCTGGAAATAATTTTTACACACTGAAGTATTACTAATAAAGTAATAAAGAAAAGTAATTATCTTTAGAAAGTATTTTCCTTCACATTTATTTTAAAAAAGGCACACATTTTTGGACGCTAACTCAAGTTATGGTTGTGACTATTTGATTAATAATAATAAGACTGTTAGATTCTTTCGTCTAAGAAAATATATTTTTAGCAAGTTTATGCTCTACCTCATACGTACATAAGGGGTTACTTATAAAAACAGTTTAACTGAGCAAATGGTTAAGAATAGTCTATCCGTTTTATTTTCAAATTATTTGACATAAGGAAAAAAGTGACAGCATATTCTTAGCCATTTGCTCAGCTAAACGGTTTTTATAAGTAAGGCCCACAATCTCTATACATTTAGCCATAGACTGGCTAATTTGTCGCCTCCTTCGGTTTAGTGGCAGCATATATGAGCTGTGGACCGGGAGGTCCTGGGTTCGTTTCCCAGGTCGAGCAAAGCGAATTTTCTAATTTAATTTGCCCGGGACTAGATCCCACTAAGGGGAGGCAGGCGGCTGCCTGGTCCGGATAGTCGTAATAACTAAGTTAATTCCTTTCTGCAACATGCTTGAAAGAGTACATTGCGCCGAACCTACATTAAGATGGGATAAGAGCGGGTAGAAAAAAGCAGAGTCTGGCAAACGAGCAGATGGGTCACCTGATGGAAAGAGATCTCCACTGCTAATATACACCCAAGACACAAAAATAATCATGGCTGCGTTGTCAACCTAAAAGAAGGGAAAGGAAAGGAAGGAAAAAGGGATTGGCAAAGGGAGGGGGGAATGGGCCACCGTTTCATTTCTTAGCATTACATATCGCATAAAAACTATAAAATACTTAGCAAGAACCTCATCATGAAATAAAAAGTAGTTGCGAATGAACCGTGAAAACTATGAGATTACGAATCAGAAACTTGTCGTAGGGGTTTTAAGCAAAGGGTTGCACCCTCCCGCTTCTATCTCTATCGCACCTATACAACCCCTAAAACCCCTTATAAAGATAACTAGGGTAACAGTACGTCACATAAGAGCATTATTAATTTGATACTTTAGGGGAGCCCAAGCGGGGATTTCGGGATTTACTAAAGCGCGACAGATTAATATACAGGGGGATACCTTGTACCCGGTTAAGTACCTCCACAAAACATGAGGCCCATATATAAGGCCGCCCGTGAAGGATACAGGATCAGATTAGTAAAAAAAAATTGACCATCAGAAATTCTCGAGCGCGTCAGATTAAGGTAGGGTGAGTTAATTACATCCTAAAAAGTGTATATTCCACTAATCTGACAATTTGAGAGTGACGTAAAAAAAGGGGAGGGCAACAAAGTTGTAAAAAAAAAACGTCATCTCGACATTCTCGAGCGTAGCAAAATTTTTTTTTTTTTTTGAAGGAAATAATTCAAGAATAATGAAAAATATATAATCTGACGATTTCCGCAAGCCGAAATAACAAAAATTCGTCGATAAAGTTAAATGCGTGCAGTTGCGTGATGCCTACATTTCTTTCTCCGCGCTTCTATTCCTCTCTCACTCTTTCTCTATCTATTACTCTCTCACTCCGTCCCCACTCTGGTTTCTGCTTCCTGAGCTTTTCAATTAATTAAGTTCAATGATTTAAAAAAAAAATACTTTGAAAGTGATTTTTTTGGAATAACTTTTAACCGGCTTTATCGATCAACTTCAAAAACTAATCCGCCTTTGAGCTTGAAAAACCACGTCGATCGCCACCTAGCTGGTCAAAAGCGGTTGATTCGTTCGAGAGATATCGTGAACGAAAGAAACCCGAAAAAGGGTTTTTTCGGGATTACTCCGAAATTTGTGGTTAGATCAATTAAAATTGCAAAATTACTTATGAGGATGATAAAACTGCGTCGAATGCCGCCAACCGCGTGAAAATCGGTTGATCCATTCAAAAGTTATTGCGGTTTGAAAATTCCAAAAATAGTGTTCTATGAAATTTCTATTTCTTTGAACTCAGCGAGCTCAAAATATTACATAAATTATATTTTGAGCTCAAAAATGTCATAAGTACAATTTTAAGAGCCCAAGAATGGAATTAGCGGGAAGTTGCAGGGATGGCCTTTAAGGTGAACCGTTTTTCTAATTTTTTTTTGTCAGATCAGGCCAATCCCTCTAGATAATCGTCAGATTATGAGACAGTACGTTTAGAACATAAAGATGAACCATATATATCTTAATCTGACGCGCTTGAGTATTTCAAAATGGCGAATTTTTTTTGCACATTATGAAAATGGCCGCGAGTTTGCGTCCCATCGAAATCGTCAGATTAGTGAATGAGAGCTTTTTTTTGGTGCACTTAACACTCCGTTGGAAAATCTGACGCGCTCGATACATTTTTTTTTTTTTCATTTTCAACCCTTAAATACAACCACTCGCATCATGCAAACGATCAGATTAACATACGTACATTATTAAAAATACGTAGGGCATTGATGCTATCAATATCTGACGCGCTCGAGGATGTCCATGCAACAGTTTTTTATATTTTTGGAGGATGGTGATGGTACCCGTTAGGTTAAGTGTCTCTACAATTTTTTTTTCCCTGTTCAGTCATTGAACTTCTAAATTTTTAAATATATAAAATATAAATCTATAGCCGCTTCCCCCACCGATGTAAAGGTATATATCATATAACATTTTTTTCTTCATATCATCTAAGCTTTGCATCCCAATAGGTCTCTACGACGCTCGAGTAAATCCCCATTTAGCATCGTGGGCTCCCCTACTATTATTTAGGTGCTTAAATATAATGCGTATTTTTTACCGTTGCTTTAGTTTAACAATCAATTAGAAACGCTAGACGGTAGTTATTGGTTATTACTTCTTTGATTAACTGATCGATATATTTTTGGTAAACACACTATTTTTAATACGACTTGTATAAAAGCTATTTTATATGTGTGCATACGGTATTCCACACGAGAATAGAATGTTATGAACCGAAAATAATCTCATAGCTTTATTGTTAATACAGTAGTCATAAATTCGAAAGAAATTACAAAATTTTTAATGAAAGCATCACGGATTACTTATTCCAAACTTATTTATCCATTATATATACCATCTACGTACCTTTGTGGCCAGTAGACTATATTTATAAAACAAACTTCAAAGAATTTCTGAAAAGGTTAAACTAGGGTTTAGTTAATATTAGACAACTTGTGTATGCATTGAAAATTAAACTGTGGACTCAGGTTAATTAAGTTACGGAGGTTGCTACGAGCGGCTCTTTTTAACTTAGGTAGAGCGGTTCCTTTAGGAAACTTAACTCCAAGGCAACATGTACTAGGATAACATTACAACGAAGAGCTAAAGGTCCTCTAAGGACAACGAACTTTATAAGAGGACCCGGCATAACTACGAAAAATACGTGTTTACTATGAAGTCGATTCCGCCATTTTAGTTTCGCGATCTATTTACATGTAAGTTGTCACCGTGTCATCAGAATTAAATAACATAACATAAGCTCACGCCTGTATCCCCGAAGGGGTAGGCAGAAGCGTACTAGCGAACTAGAACACCCACATTCCGCCGAGCTTAGTTCGGTCCCAGATGTGATAGGGGGCGAGCCTATCGCCATATCGGGCATAAATTCCAGACTCCGGGCTGATATGGAAAAATCCAATATCACTTTGCCCGACCCGGGGATCGAACCCGAGACCTCAGAACCGTAGTCGTACCGAAATACCACCACGCCACGGAGGCAGTCATTAAATAACGTATAAATACTTATTGATTTTATTATAAATACGGTGTTTTATTTACAATAATACTAATTTCGGAATATGAAAACGATGCCGAACTGTTATATTAATAGGATCTTTTTTAACGCAAAGTCGCCTTTTTTTTTTCAACAGTCACACACCTAGTCCTGAACTCCTGACCCCACACTAGGTATAACCTGTATCGTAGGTATCAGAGACTATGAGAGACTTTCGGTCTCACAACACCCAGACTTGAAACAAATATATGTGGGCCACACAAACATTTGTCTCAATGCGGGAATCGAACCCGCAGCCTCTCGCTTCACAGCCGGCTATTCGCCTGCTGCGCCACGGAAGCTGGATCCTGGAGCTGGATTTCGTTCCATACATTATGAATACTTCATGTTTTCGTGGTTATGCCCTGTCCTCTATCTTCTTTCTGTCTAAGCTTTATACTGAATGGACTTTAAAGGATAATATGGCTTCTATATTAGTCGCCTCCTTGGTCTAGTGGCAGCATGTATGGGCTGTGAATCGGGAGGTCCTGGGTTCCATTCCCAGGTCGGGCAAAGCAAATTTTTATAATTTAATTTTCCCGGGACTGGATCCCTTATAGTAAGTAGGTTGACGTCAGGCAGGCGGCCGGTCGTAAAAACTAAGCCAAATCCTCTATGCAACATGCTTGAAAAAGCGTGTTGCGCCAACCCCTTATTAAGGTGCGATAAGGGCAGGTAGAAAGATGGCTTCTATGTTAAAAATTAATTAATACCATACCATACTTAATATCATGTCGTTAAAGATTTTCAATGAAAAATGCTGCTGCACAGTCAGCGCTTAGCGGCAAACTTTGGCAGTAAGGCGAACTCTACTAGGGTAGCAGAAACGCTAAGGGCTTTTATTACGAGGTTATATACAATTTACACATGTATGCGGTAGAGGTCGTTCTTATCCGATTACGATGAATAGTGTTTTATTTTTATATGAGTTATTAAGTACGCAATACTTATGATTTGTTTTGAATGCGTAACTTATTGGTGCAAAAGTCTATTTGAATAAAAATATATTTACCTATAGCAAGAATACTTTGTATACGAAGATATGATATATGTAAAAATAGGTTTATTACTCAAGTATTAAGGTGCATTACCAAACTAATTAGGTTTATTATTTCCTATAAGTGACAATAAAATATTTTACTATGGGGATAGCCCCGTAGATAGCTATTAAACTATTTTTCGGCCATGCTACGCCATTACTAGTGTAGCGCCACCGTAGCGCCACGGTGCGGACGAGGTTCCCAAATATTCGTAGCAATCTCGCAAAGAGGAAGACCCTGGCTCTAAGGGAAATGCTACTAGGGTTGCATGAAAGGAAAGCGCTTGCTCTTAAAAATAATACGAAAACAACCTTAGGCTTTATTTATAACGCGTACTAAGAATATATGAAATAGAAAAGGAAAGTCAATTAATGATGAAAAAAAAAGCCCGGAGTTTCTTTCCATCTTTTTTTTTCGGGTCGTCATCCGTAGGTAGCTAGAGAAAGGCTGGTAGGTTAGCTAGGATAGGGCCTTACAGTCCACGGCATGATTTTCCTTATCCACATTTCCAGTCAAATCCTACAAGCTTCTTATTTTATTTTCCCGTCATTTCCCTGCAAGCATTCCTGCCATATCCCGTTCGTTCCCACTCCTACAAATAACAACCTTTTATCTAAGCCCCATCCTTGTTATTGTGTCCATACCTGCCTGCTTATTTTCTAAATTGATGGTGTTGTAACATGATTATTATTATATAAATATATCTAGACCTTGTTGTGACCTGTCATAAGTGCATTTGATATGCCTACGTGACCATTAAACATTTTCATTTTATTTTTTGTTTATAGACGACATTCTGCCATTCTGAATGTTATAAAAAAAATGTGATTATTAAAATTTAACTTAATTTTTTTGGAAAGTGATTCCATGTAAACCAACATCAACGATTATAATTATATTAATATTATATCCAAGACGTCGATACAAAAGCAACTCAAGAAGTATGTATAGCTATGAATATAGATGTCAATGCGATTCAAATATCCGCCAACAAGGGAACAAGTACCAGGAGAACATAAAATCAGAGATTTATTGCATCAACGTAAGGTGATATTTTTTCTCAATCATGTTTTATTTTTCAAATTCTCTTATAATACCTATGTAAAACAGTAATACGATAATTTTGTAGCGGATATAATAATTATCAAGTTTACTTTTTCTAGGATTCCAATAAATCCTTATCTCATCTATATTTATGGGTTCAGCCTCCAAGATAAAAAAACTTATTAATACCAGCTTATGTTTTTATTCTCCAACTAACTATTTGTACATTGACTAAAAAAATATTAGCTGCCGGTAAGCGCCGTAGTTGCATCTACAATGCGACGTAGCAGCGCCACGTAACTTTGTAGCGTAAGGCTTCTATGCTACGAGAAAATGTACTAGGCTGGCATAAAATCAAAAAGTTATTTCTACATAACCTCGCAGCCCTTGAAACACTACGGAAACTGAAAGAAAGTGACATCTATGAAATGTAGAGTGCATTTCACGAAAGTTTCATATAAAAAAGCCTTCTTTGAAACGTTAATTTATTAAATCCACAATACAATATTAAATAACATTAAATTTCTGAATTATTCGCGCAATAAAAAACCCAATAAGATAAAAAAAATAATAAGGAAATTAACTGTTTTTAAAATTCGAACAAGTCCGAAACATAACTAAGCGCTGGACTGGAAGCTCGGGTACTAAGCTACTTTTCATAGTTTTTGATAGAGGGCGTCATTCTCGATATTGCGCCGCGATAGCGAATTTGCAAGAACGGCGCTTAGCGGGAGGCTTCGACGGCAAGGGTACATGTACTAAGGCAACATAAACGTACAGAGTTATTCCAATTTTACGTTATAACTTGAATAAGAATAATAATATGATGCTTGCTGGTTCTATTAATATCATAAAGATCATTAAAGAACTCGTGTTACAGACGTGGACGTTGCGTATTATTACAAAGTCCCTATTGATAAGATTTATCTTATTGATCTTTTAAGCGGGCCTAACAATATAAGTCTGTATTATTTTATTTAACATTAGATACTTTAATGGATTTAGCTCACATATTTTCATATAACTTATTGCTCTATATTCCCAGTATTATATTAACAATAAAAAAAATGTGGGTATTATTTTCGCAAACGGTCTAAACTTAAAGTGCGACGGTCACATAGCTGATAGCTCAACTATCTTTAAAGAAAAATAATGTTTATTAAGTGTCAGATGACACTATTAGCCGTAGCTTTTTGGTCACTGAACATCGATATATTATTTACGTAGATACACAGTTGACGCTCGGAAAATGGGACAGCAGAGGAGTGCTTAAGCACTCGTTTTGCATACAGTCCGACGCCGATGGAATTCCAAATTTCAAAATTCAAATTTAAGAACGGTTTCTCTTTTCGTTAAAAAAGCTACTTTATTACACGTGCATAGGGTCATATTTGTGTTGGATTAACCTAAACTTGTGATCTTTTTCTTTGTTTTATTCTTGAAACCACTTTTTAGGAGGATATTTGCAAAGAACTGTGCATCTAGGGTATATTATATTGATGTCACTGAATCATCGATATAATAATATACCTAGATGCACAGTTGACGCTCAGAAAGTGGGACAGCCAACGAGTGCTTAAAATGTAAGTAAGCACTTGTTGGCTGTCAGTCGGGCGCCGACCGTTCGTCTGTGAAGATGCCTAAATGCTCTGTGAAAGAGTGCAAAAATAACACTCTTACAAAACGCAAAACACATGGGATTTCATATTTTAAGTAAGTATAATTCCCTTACTTGATTCTTAAAACCTTAATCATGTTAAATTAAGTATTAAACGTGTATAAATAATTAATTTAACGAATTCAGTTAATAAAATATTTTGTCCCTTTTGAAATCATGATTTGGAACAATGAAATATATGGAGTCGTTTTTGGAAATATATTATATTTATTTTAAATTTATGATTTTTTTTATTAATTACAGATTTCCATGAAATGAAATAGTAAGAGAAGAAAATTTTAAACCCAATTACTCAAGTGTGGTTTGTTCAGACCATTTTGCCGATTCCGATGGATATTATACAGAAAAAGGGATTAGGTAAAGGTGGTAAATTGTCATCAGCTACATTGTCCTTAACTAATGTTTACTATTTAATTTAACAATATGTATGCTGTATGTATTTAATTTAACAATATGTATGTTGGTGTACCTATAAATAAATAAATAAATAAATATTGCCACATTTATTGACTTTATTTTAGATTGTCGTAACTACAAGTTTAAATGAGGCAGGGTGCAGTACAAGTGTAATAGTTGAAAAATATTTGATACAGAATTCATCAATAGCAAGCATATACTAGGTACATACTGCCATGTAAAATGACTATTTAATAATTTGCGGCTAATTCTAATAAATGTTTTCAAATGAAACATGAACAAAGTTGAACATTCCGCTGTCAAATAATAATTTTAATGGTTCATTCTCGCGATTTTTCATTTTTTAATTTTTCATTTTTATCTTGGATTCTCGGATTGAGATCATTTATTGGAACCGGTCGTTAGGCATAATTACTACAACAGTAATTGTGGCGTCATCATTTATCGGAAACATATTCATTTCCAGGAACCAGCAATTGAACCAATAAATAATGAAGGATCACCAATACCATCAGAATTTTCATCAATCTTTAACAAACCTAAGACGTTATTTTTGAAAGATAATTTGAAAGAACGCAACCAAAAATTTAAACTTAAATCTAATTTAGGGCGAAACTTAAAAAGACAGAACAAAAGATTAAGAAAACGAAATGATAGTCTAAAAGAAATTATTAAGAATCTAAAGAGCAAAGGACGATCTTAGTGTGGGGCCAGGACTATGTGACTGTTGGGTGTTATTTATTTATTTATGAATCACGCTAAGGCAAAACAGTGCTTATTTCATATTCATAACTAATAAGCTTTGTTATCTTCTAAACATTTATACTCTATCTATCTCTTAATGTAAGTAAAATTATTATAGAGATATCGCCATTCGCATCTACATTGTACGCCACGTGGTCAAAATTTCTCACAGATAAATACAAGAACTATTCGACTCCATTCAATCTTTGTCCAAGTGACTAGAATGTTTCTTTATTAATGTCAAATTATTGTCAAATTCAAAAACGATTAGAAATTCAAAAATTTCGAATATAGGAACGTTTGAACATTTAAAATTAAAAAGCTACTTTATTCCGCGTCTATAAGGTCATATTTGTGTTAATTTAATTAAATTTGTGATGTTTATTTGTTTTGTCTGTCGAGGACACTGTTTACAATGATATTTGTATGGAACTGTGCATCTAGGTATATTATTATATCGATGCACTGAATAGAAAAAAGCTCCGGCTCTACACAAAACTTGGGTGAACCCGTAGAGGACGCTACTCGCTACGGCGCGGCGTAGCTGTGAATTCGTAGCGGTAAGTTTCGATATCAAGAGACAACGTATTAGGACAACATGGAATTCAGGAATTTTCTGTTTGAAATTCCCCGCTGTGAAACTATTATTACTCACAAACTCTACTCATTAAATCGACAAATAAATATCACAATTATGATTGTGATATTATGATTGTGATTATTGTGATAAATATTTCAGCAATTCAGAAAAAATGAAACTTGTTTAGAAATATTTAAAGCTTTCAGCTTTTTGGTCGAAAATAGTCTTTAATCCGCTTTTAACATTCAGATATGGCTGAAATGCTTCCATCACTGTTACATATAATATAAGGATCAATTTTACTTTTAGTTTTCGACCAACTTCCACAAAAGGAGGAGGTCCTCAATTCGTCTGTATTTTTTTATGTATGTTACTCGATATCTCCGCCAAATGTAGACCGATTTTCAAAATTATTTTTGTGTTCAATAGAGCTTATTTCATGGTGGTCCGATATAAATTTGGTGACGATCGGTAAATTGGAAGTCGGTCAGTTAAGTAAAAACTTGTGATTATTATAATCAAGGTTCGTAAACTGAGAGATAAAGGTAGTTTAGGACTAGAGATAATGTAGATTTCGTTTGCTTGAAATTGTAGCCAGTGGACTGGGCATTATTAGAATTAACATCTAATGACAGGCACGGTGAGCGAGTAATAAGATGCCGCGGGTTCGATTCCTGCAACGAGACAACTGTTTGTGACCGACAGATATTTTCTTTTGGGTCAGAGTGTCGTGAGACCGAAAGTCTCTCGTAGTTCTTAATACCCACGACAAATGACTCGTATCCCAATATGGAGAAAGGACTATAACATCATAAAAATATATTTATAAATGTCTCGGAGTGGCAACAATAATAATTAGCAAGCCTATTCATTACATACAAAAAAAATCTAAGTAATAATATTATAAGTGCGTTGATTATTTCCTCTCTACGTCCACAGCATGAATGGGCCAGCTCGACCGGTTTGATACCACTGTCTCACAGAAAACCGACGTAATGTGGCACCTTGCAGTCGCGTTTCGTTCGCTGAGTGAGATTTCCGGTGGCCCATTTCCCCCTTTCCCTGCCCAATCCCTTTAATTCCCTCCTTTTAGATTGGCAACGCACCCATGATTCCTTGTCTTGGGTGTCTATGGGCGATGGAGATCACATACCATCAGGTGACCCATTTGCTCGTATGCCAATCTCTGCTATAAAAAAAGTACCTTGATTATTTCTTCTTTATAATATTACGTACGTTGATTCGTTGAAAAACCATAGATGTTTACCTGAAACAGTCGAATTATAATTTCATTACCATCACAGTTACCGTGCTAAAGCATTTCACTTTGAACGTCGCCATAAATTATGAATAAATTAATTATAACTTTAAGGATCCTTTGTCACTCGTTTCCTTGTTATAGTGGACGTGAATATGGGATGGATCCCTATTGGGTTGATGACAGACAACCGATAGTAAAAAATAAGCCAAATCTTTCCCGCAACATGCTTAAAAAATGTGTATTGTCAACACCACATTGAGGAGAGACAAGGCTAGGTATAAAGAAAAATAACTATAAGGATAATGGATGCTATAATATTGAACATAATCACAAGTTTTAAAAACTTCATTGACAGACTTCCAACTTACCGATCGTGACCAAATTTATATGGGACAACCTTGAAATAAGCTCTATCGAACACAAAAAAAAAAATTAAAATCGGTCCACATTTGGCGGAGATATCGCGTAACATACATAAAAAACAGACGAATTGAGGACCTCCTCCTTTTTAGAAGTTGGTCGAAAAATAAAATCCTGTCACGCAAGTGGAGGACTAAAAGCTAGTTTAATATAAGAGTGATATTTTTACACGCTTTATGTAAGCTTCACATGTATGTATCTATGTAATGGAATCTTTCAACATGATTTTCATCATGTTCCAGAAGTCTGATGAACTTGAAACTTGGCACACGTATCAAGGACCGATGATAATTCAATAGTTTAATAGTTTTGTAAAAACAGTGTTTTTTTAGTTGGTAGAGCCACGCTGTAGTCAATTGCGCCTACAGCACGAATGGACCGGCTCGAATGGTTTAATACCACTGTCTCACAAAAAACCGACGTAAAGTGGCAACTTACTGTCGCGTTTCGTTCGGTGAGTGAGATTTCCGACGGCCCAATTCCCCTCCCATCCCTCTCCCAATCCCTTTTCCCTGCTCTTCCATTCACTCCTTTTAGGTTGGCAACGCAACCATGATTCTTTTTGTGTCTTGGGTGTCTATGGGCGGTGGAGATCACTTACCATCAGATGATCCATCTGCTCGTTTGCCAGACTTTGCTATAAAAAAAAATACTGAAAAACAAGTATCTGGTGAGACTGTACTGATAAAGCTTTTGCACAGAGTAAAAAATTTAAAAAGAAATAATACGTTTTTTTAAGTATCACTTATTCTTGAAACAAACTTAATAAAACCAACTAACCCTGAAATTATAGAGGAATTAAAATTGGTATCTCAATGTCACCCCCAGCCCACAGCTTAAGTTGTTGCTGAGTAATTAACTTTAATTGAAGCACGTCAAAGGCGTCGCCAAATAATCTCAAAAGTACAAATAGTTTAATCTTAAATCGAGAAAGTTTAGTCTCTACATTACATTTATAATTTGAAAACCTTTAAATTGCAAATGGATGATGTCGGTAAGAACAAGTATTTTATTCTTGACTTTAGTGTTATAACATAACATAAGCTCACGCCTGTATCTCAGAAGGGGTAGGCAGAGGCGCACCAGCAAACTAGAACACCCACATATCGCCGAGCTTAATTCCGTCCCAGATGTGATAGAGGGCAAGCATATCGCCATATTGGGCACAAATTACAGACTCCGGGATGATATGGAAAATTCTAAAATCACTTTGCCTGACCCGGGAATCGAACCCGAGACCTCAGGACAATAGTCATACCGAAATACAACCATGCCACCGAGGCAGGCACTTAAGAGTCACTGATATCTTTTAACGTTCACTATACTATATTATTTATCATTATGTACTTTTTGTATCGATAACTTTTTGCATCAATATAATGTACCCTAGATGCACAGTTCTTTGCAAATATCCTCCAAAAAAGTGGTCTCAGGAATGAAACAAAGAAAAATATCACATGTTCTAATTAAATCAACATAATTATAACCCTACGCAAGTGTTATAAAGTAGCTTTTTAACCAAATAGAGCAAGCGTTCTTAAATTTAAATTTTGAAATTTAGAATTCTATCGGCGTCCAACTGTAGGCAAAAGGAGTTAAGCACTCCTTTGCTGTCCCATTTTCCGAGCATCAACTGTACAGCCAGGTAGATAATACATCAATGACTTTTTGTGTGAAATAAAAGATACTTTTTGTGTTCAATCTAAGTTATTTTATTAAGGTTTTAAGGTCGATTTTGTAATAAGGATCATTGGAACTCAATAAATACTAGTACCGCATTGCGAGTCGGGATTTAAAAGTCGTATTAACCTTCATCTGAATTGCTTAATTTAGAGTGTGCGTAGCCGGTTGTGAAGCAAGAGGACGCGGGTTCGATTCCCGCACCAAGACAAATGTTTGTGTATCAACAGATAATCGGGTCTGGGTGTTGTGGAACCGTAAGTCCCCCATAGTTTCTAATACCAAATATTCAAAACCCATTGTGGGGTCAAAACTATGTGTGTGACTGTTGGGTGTATTTATTTATAATTTTACTTCGTTATAGTACGAATGCCTATGTTCAGCAATGGACGTCCTAAGGCTGATGATGATGATGATAATACGATTGTTAAATGTATTAAATTGATTTACAACAGTATATATATCTACGTCCAGTCCGCTCCTTGGTCTAGTCGCAGCATATATGAGCTATGGACCGGGAGGTCCTGGGTTCGATTCCCAGGTCGAGCAAAGCTAATTTTCTAATTTAATTTGCCCGGGACTGGATCCTTCAGAGAGGGTTGACGTCAGGCACGAACTGGTCGTAAAAACTAACGCAAATCCTTTCTGCAACATACTTGAAAAAGTGTGTTATACCGATCCCACATTAAAGTGGGATAATGGGAGGTATAAGGAAAGACAACAGTATATCTACTGTTTAACCAAGGTTTTCTTCAAATTTTACCTCTAGCTTGTTCATTACGGTAGTCAAGGGCGATTTCATGGACGGATAAAATTACGAATTCTGTAAACAAAATCCCGAGGTTATGTTTGCTAATTTGGGTTTACGAACAACTTACCTACCGTTTAAAAGTAAAGGTACTGCAAGAAAAACCACTGAATTTTTAAAATTATATGCAATATATTCTTTTATATTTTATTCATCAGTAAATTATAAATCTATAATTTTATTTGTAAAAAGATGTTTTACTACCACGCTGATATACTATTCCTGGCTGATATTGAGAAATCCAATATCATTTTTTCCGACCCGAGGATCGAACCTGAGACCTCAGGACAGAAAACGAAACGGAATACAACGACAGAAAATCTCTGAGGCAGAAAATCTCTATTTGCCAAATGTTGATTAACGCCCGGTTCCAATAAACAATCTCAGTTCGAATGTGCAGATAGATTACAAAAATTATCCAATAAGAACACAGTTTGAACATGACTCCGTCAAATGAGTTGATTTGATTGGTTCATAACTAGCGAACTAGAACACCCACATTTCGCCGAGCTTAGTTCCGTCCCAGATGTGATAGGGGGCGAGCCTATCGCCATATCGGGCACAAATTCCAGACTCCGGGCTGATATGGAAAAATCCAATATCACTTTGCCCGACCCGGGGATCGAGCCCGAGACCTCAGAACCGTAGTCGTAACTTAAATACCTCCACGCCACCGAGGCAGTCTAGTCCAAAACTAAAAAACTATTATGAAACAAGGATTCTGACGTTAAATCCATAAAATGTATCACTTAAGCACACCTCCATGCTTCTCGGATAAAAAGGTTGACAAACGTGTCTCTTCCCTCCATTTATCTAGGTTGAGCTCCCCGCAATGTGTGTTTTAAATGTGTAGGGATTTGACGTGACAAACGCTTTTTACCGTCAAATGATAGCGTGACAAAACGGAATATTTCGTCGACTTATTTGTCACGCCGTAAAATGTTTATTTATTTGTGAATCAACAGAACAAAAGAAGGTAGAGGACGAGACATAGCCACGAAAAAATTAGACATGCCTAATGTATGGGGAGAAACCTAAATGGCCACTTTGTTGTAGAAAGATCCCATTAGCAGTTAGGCATCTTCTTCACATTCCGAAATGAGTATTATTGTAATTATTAAATTTGAGTGGTAGAGTCACGCTGTAGACAGTTACATCTACAGCACGAATGGGCCGGCTCGACCGGTTTGATACCACTGTCTTACAGAAAACCGACGTAAAGTGGCAGCTTGCTGTCGCGTTTCGTTCGCTGAGTGAGATTTCCAGTGGCCCGCTTCCCCCTCTTTCTTTCCCAATCCCTTTTTCCCTCCCCTTCCATTTCCTCCTTTTAGGTTGGCAACGCACCCATGATTTATTTTGTCTTGGGTGTCTATGGGCGGTGGAGATCACTTACCATCAGGTGACCCATCTGCTCGTGTGCCAGTCTCTGCTTATAAAAAAAAATATTAAAACACTGTATTTATAACAAAATCAATAAGTATTTATACGTTATATAATTGGTCATACGTCACGATGATAACTTACATGTAAATAGATGGCGAAACTCAAATGGCGGAATCGACTTCAAAGTAAACACGTATTTTTTGTAGTTATGCCAAGTCCTCTTTTTTTTATGAATGTGAATCATATATCGTGTTGAAATGGTTTATAACATAAACATTCTTTGTTAACTTATATTACAGTATTTAGAATATTTATTACTTTAATTTTGTCTTTCTATTTATTTCTTTCCCATTTCAACGTTAGCGCAACAAAATTTAAGCACGCTACAGAAAGGATTTGGCTTGATTTCTACGACCAGTCGTTTGTCTATCAACCAGCCTCTGGAAAATCCATTTCCAAGCAAATAATGTTAGAAACACTACCCGAGTTGGGACATTCTAAATTCAAAGCAACACTTCCCGATATGCCGCCACTAAATTAAGTAAGCGATTAGACCACAGCAATGATGCTATTAGTCCTTATTAACGTAATAATTGTAATCAGCTTATAAGCCCCCAACTCAGCTCATTTAACGTATTGAATGACATATTAATATTATCGGCTTATCACATGATGGCCCCTATTAGTGCGGACGCGATAAATTATACTAAATGTATTATTAGATTCATTATCCGAGTAGAATAATTACATAAGCTCCCGCCTGTATCCCCTAAGGGTAGGTAGGGATGAACTGGCGAATCAAAAACCCATATTTTCGTCCGAAATCCAAAAAGCAGTCCTCAATTCTTCTGTTTTTTATGTATGTTACGCGATATCTCCGCCAAATGTTGACCGATTTTCTTTTCTTTGTATTTGATAGAGCTTATTTCAAGGATGGTCCCATTGAAATTTGGTCACAATCGGATTTGAAGTCGGTCTGTTAAGTTTTTAAACTTGTGATTATTTGATATTATTTCGGTCTCAGATTTCATAGGGTGCGGGCCTGTCGCCATATCGGTCACAAATTCCAGACATTGGCCGATACTGAAAAATGCATTATCACTTTGCCCGACGCGGGGACCGAACCCGAGACCTCAGGACGATAGTCGTATCGCTCACGCAATACCACAACGCCACCGAGGCAGTCTCAGTTACATTAAATCAATGCCAATTTCAAAACTCATTCCTCTCAGCCAAGTTAGTCGTCGATTTTGTACGTCCATTTTCCGCTCAAAACAATTGTATAAGTAACAAATTCAATAGCCGATGTAAATAAAACAAATCGCGAGCCCAACGGTGTTTGTTCTACTGATTGGATCGTGTTCTGTGGGCATACAAGACATTCAATGGCAAACATTGTAACCGACGTTAGAAACAATTTTAAACTTATCTTGTAGAATGTAGTATAAAGGAAAATAGTGTAAAGTTACGGAAGACGATGTCAAGGACAGCAGGGTTACCCCTTCCTCTTATAGCAGTATTATAATCGTTCTTCGTTTGTTTTGTATGGGAATCGGGACAAGTAATTTTATAATAATACTGCTATAAGAGGTGGTGGTAACCCCCTAGAGCGAAGTGGAATTTGGGAAAACTGACCCAAGCACCATGTAGCATCAGGATTCTAGGAACAGGAAGATATCTTCCTGCTTCGTAGATTATTTTGAAGAAGAAAAAAGTTAAATGTGTTGAATGTTTATGAAAGTCCATAAAATTTAATATTTTTATTAGCTTGTAAAGGTTTAATTTTTAAAAGGGAAGCCGTTGCTAGTAACTTTAACACTTATTATTAGACATAACAAAAGATCACGCCTATATCCCCGCAGGGGTAGGCAAAGGCGCATTAGCGAATCAGAACTCCCAAATTTCGCCGAGCTTAGTCGCATCCTAAATGTGATAGGGGGCGAGCCTATCCCCATATCGGGCATAAATTCTAGCCTTCAGGTTGATACTGAATTGAAAAACCCAATGTCACTGCCCGGGGATCGAACCAGAGACTTCAGGACGGTAGTCGTACCGAAATACAACTACGCCACCAAGGCAGTTATTATTAGACATTTAAGCAAAAAGCCAGAAAGAAATATATTTTGGAACCTTTCTCCACTAAACACACTACATCATTCCTATTTTTTATAGCAGGGACTGGCAAACGAGCAAGAATCCATTTTTCAGCAATTATCATCCAGAATCATCACCACCATCGCAGGACGTCCACTGCTCGACATAGGCCTCCCCCAAAGATGTTGTCGCTTCAAGCCGATTCCAACAGGTCAATCTGAAAATCTTTGGGGAGGCCTATTTTCATCGAGAATAAACCTCCTTAAATACCAGTCCTAAAATCAGCCAACATTGTTTACCTTAAAATAACCACAATTATAGCAAGAGGTACACGAACGTATCCACATTAACCTAAGGTATTTATACCATACTGAGACAATAATTAATTTGCTCACACAAAGTGGTGTACACCAATTCAATTAAACGACAGAGGAGTGTAGATGTAATTATTTTCCTGCCAGCCCCAATAACAATATTTCAAGGCCCCTTCAGATCACCCGTTGTCTTTGATCGGAGTACATTTTATAAGTATGTTGGAATTAATTTACCCATTCTGTATTATTTCTCAGCCGGAAAACTGCGATTAGAGCATGAGAGACTTTTATATGGATAACAATATATTATAGGAACAGTATGATTTTATGACTGCCTCGGTGGCGTAGTTGTATTTCGGTATGACTACGGTCCTGAGGTCTCGGATTCGATCCCTGGGTCGGACAAAGTGATATTGGGTTTTTCCATATCAGCCCGGAGTCTGGAATTTGTGCCCGATATGGTGATAGGCTCGCCCCCTATCACATCTGGGACGAAACTAAGCTCGGCGAAATATGGATGTTCTAGTTCGCTAGTGCACTTCTGCCTTCGGGGATAAAGGCGTGAGCCTATGTTATGTTATGTTATAATTTTATATGATTGTTATTTTTAGGGTACCGAAGCTAAATGGTAAAAAACTAACCTTTATAGTCTCGCCATGTCACTCCGTCTGTCTGGCTGTCTGACCGAGGTTTATCTCAGAGACTATTAGTACTGAGCTGTAATTTGGCATGAACAACATATCAACCCCGCTGAGAAAACGAATAACATATTGAGAAATATTTTTAGGATGCCTCCCCTACATGTAAACTGGGGATTGAATTTTTTTTTCCTAACATAGGTTAGTATTGATTTTAGTTAGTATTGATACACATAGGTGTGGGATGTCGTTGGATAGGTCTATGTATATACGTAGACCTATCCAACCTGCTGTATATATACAGCATGCAATTACCCGGTTTTTACACTTCACTTCAATTATGTCTAGTATAGCCTTAAATTACCTCCGCAGAGTACCAAAAATTTTACAAGTCGCCTCCTTGGTCTAGTGGCAGCACATTAGGGGTGAGGACCGGGAGGTCGTGGGTTCGATTCCCAGGTTGGGCAAAGTGATTTTTTAAATTTGATTTGCCAGGGACTGGATCCCTTAGAGGGGGTTGAGGTCAAGCAGCCAGTCGTAAAAACTTAGCCAAATCCTTTCGGCAACATGCTTGAAAAATGTTGTTACGTCGAGCCCACATTAAGGGATAAGGGCAGGTAGAAAGAAACCTCTGTAGATTGCCAAGGGAAATGTGGAAAAATATTTATAAATACTTTGCGAAATATAAATCCCGGTATCAGAAATCTAATAGTCCTTTTACGCAATCTTCACAGCCGGACGTTTACATTGAGATGTGATCCATTATCTGTACCTTCGGCGAGGCGACGAGGAGAGAGTGAGATGTCGTCTGTCTTAATCCATTTTAATTCCATAATACTTCGGAAAATTTCTTCTTAAAATAAACTATTTTATACGGATGCTTTTTTTTTATAGCAGAGATTGGCAAACGAGCAGATGGGTCACCTGATGGTAAGTGATCTCCACTGCCCATAGACACCCAAAACACAAAAAGAATCATGGGTGCGTTGCCAACCTAAAAGGAGGGAATGGAAGGGGAGGGAAAAGGGAATGGGGAAATTGGCCACCGGAAATCTCACTCACCGAACGAAACGCGACAGCAAGCTGGCACTTTACGTCGGTTTTCTGTGAGACAGTGGTATCTAACCGGTCGAGCCGGCCCATTCGTGCTGGAGACATACTGTCTACAGCGTGGCTCTACCACTCGATATATGCTATCACGAGTTGTTTTTATTTTTCGCCCAACGTGCAGTATTTGTGGTCACGGGTCAGACACTGTTAAAATAAAGCAAATCGTGATAGAATCCGTATAAAATAGTTTTATTTCAATGTATAACATTTCATATATCAAAATTTTGTCTCCTTGGTCTAGTGGCAGCATATATGGGCTGTGAACCGGGAGGTTCTGGGTTCGACTCCCAGGTCGGGCAAAACGATTTTTCTAATTTAATTTGCCCGGGATTAGATGCCTTAGAGGTGAGCTTGATGTCAGAAAGGCAGCGGGTCTTAAAAGCCAAATCATATCTGCAACACGCTTGAAAAAGTGTATTGCGCCGACCCCACCTTAAAGTGGGAGAAGTGTAGGTAGAAAGAAAGTACTTAGGAATTTTTTTATCTTCAGAAAGTGTCGTCATAGAGGCTTATGTGTGACATAAATAATAACATAAGGTCACGCCTGTATCCCCGAGGGGGTAGGCAAATGCGCACTAGTGAACTAGAGCACCCACATTTCGCCGAACGCAGTTCCGTCCCAAATGTGAAATGAATGTGTCAAATGACCCAATCACCATATCGGGCACAAATTCCAAACTTCGGGCTGATATTGAAAAAATCTAATATCCCTTTGCCCGACCCGGGATCGAATCCGACAGTAGTTGACGAAATACAACTATGCCACCATGACAGTCAGGCATAAATAATAATTTATAACAATGTTGAGTACACACGTTTGTCTAAAGCAGAGGTTTCCAAACTTATTTTTAACGCCCCCATTTTCTTACGTCCTTAAAAGCCACTGTAACTTCAAATTAAATAAATTATTGTGTGCGTTACCCGGGAAGATCCCCTTTTGCCTGGATCTCTTACCGCCCTTTAGGCACGAGGGGGCATTGTCGCCCACTTTGGGAAAGACTGGTCTAAAGTATGTATTCGTCTGAGCCACGAAGCCATCTCATAAAAGGTGTATCGTAAGCCTGTTGTTTCAGCGAGTCCACGTGAAATATGTACAGAGCAATATACGAGAGAGCCTCTCTACAAGCACTACCCTAGATACATAACCATGAAGTCTTGATAGTAAGTAGTAGGGTTGCTAGCTGTACTCATTTTTCAGTACTTCTAGATATAACAATTTGATTTTTTAAATTCTTTTTTAATATTTGTTTATTTAGTGGTGTTATTTTATAATTATATGTAAACAAATTGTAATTTTTGATAAAATTATAAAGAGATTATAATACTAAACTACTAACTTTACTTTTCCGAGGCGCAGCAATGTTTGTTTTCTATGTGGAAAATGTTGTAGTTATTGCATTAAGTAACATTTATTTTATGAACACTTACCGCCGAATGTTCATACACTTAAGGTCGCTTTATGTCGTTTAATGCCGCCGTATCTGTCAAAATTGCATGGCGAAAAACAATATAAGAAGCCGTTAAAGTTGAGCAACGTTTGACCATTCGGGCGTTAGTTTGTTATATTAAAATGTAATATCGTTTGTTTTCCTAAATAATAAATAAATAAAATTTAAAGGGTTATGCTTAACACTTAATGTAAATGTACTGGATACAATTTATTAGCGGGCATAACTTTTTATTTATCTAACATGCATATACACATAAACTCACGCCTGTATCACCGAAGAGGTATGCAGAGGCGCCCTAGCGAACTAATACACCCATATTTTGCCGAGCTTAATTCCGTCCCAAATCCGGTCTGATACTGAAAAATACCGAGACTTTCCTAACCCGATAGAATCCGAGGCCTCAGGGCGATAGTCGCACCGCGCACGCTACGCTACCAAGACAGTATTTCTTGTATTTTTTGTTCAAAATAGTATTCGAATTTAGAGCACCACAGGAGCGGCTAAAACCTACTTGAATAATAATTGGATACAAATGTAATTTTAAAACAAAACTCATATAAAATAATTTACATTTTAAAACAAAAGTGTTATATTTTAAAACAAAGGTCTACTAATATTTTGAGACTACAACTGGCAACACCAGTAAGTAGGCTAACACAAATTGCCCATTTGAGCGGCGCATCACTTGTAAATGCTTCATGTCATATACATTTACTTTTCTTCTTCATTTAGTTTTTGGACCATTAGACGTCACTAAGGGCGATTGGCACCACTATTACAAACCTACAGTTAAAGTTAAAAAAAAATCTATGACATGTAATTCAATACATTTAATGTACCACATGTATTTACAGATAATATATGACATACATAAGCTCACGCCTGTATCTCCGAAAGGTTAGGCAGCGATGCACATGCGAAATAGAACTTCCACATTTCGCCGAGCTTAGTTCCGTTCCAGATGTGTTAGGGGGCGAGCCTATCGCCATTTTGGGCACAAATTCCAGACTCCGAGCTGATATGGAAATAAATCAATATCACTTTGCCCGACCCGGGGATCGAACCCGAGACCTTAAGACGGTAGTCGTAAGAAATACAACCACGCCACCGAGGCAGTCCGATGAATGATATTTAATTAATTACACGTAATGAAATATATGCCATTCATGATTGTTTTCAATTTAACTTAAGGTTAGGACTAACTGTAGGTTAGTTATAGGGTTGCGAGTCATCCTGGGTACTTGACTAGATTTTTTTATACATTTTATACGAAATTTACGTAGTTACGAGAAAGAAATGTTGAAATATTCTCAAAATAAATAATCACAAGTTTAAAAACTTAACTGACCGACTTCCAATTTACCGATCATGACTAAATTTATATGGGACCACCCTTGAAATAAGCTCTATCGAACACAAAAAGAATTTGAAAATCGGTCCACATTTGGCGGAGATATCGAGTAACATACATAAAAAAAACACGAATTGAGGACCTCCTCCTTTTTAGAACTCGGTCGAAAAGTTATAAGTCTTTAAAGTTTGGTGTAACCGTCAAACTGCGGGAAAGAGAAGTAACAGTATAATCACGTTACGCCATAACGGTACGTGCGTTGGAAAGGGATAGCAAGATATCTCCAATATGCTCCCACTCCAGAATTTAAAATATGAATTACTGCCTCATTTTTCAACCAATTTCGATGCAATTTTTACAGAAAGTTTTCTTTTATGTTTTATTTGCTATTACATATTAATATGTTTATAAAATCAAACATAGTCAAGTATCCAAATCAATATACATATAGCATTCGCTTAAACCATCAATATATTATACCCTTAGATATTATAATAATAATAAACCCTTAGATATTAAAAAATATATTATACCACAGTTCGTTGCAAATGTCGTCCTAAAAAGTGGTTTCAGGAATATAAAACAAAGAAAAAGATCACAAGTTCTAATTAAATCAAACACAAATATAATCCTATGCACGTGTCATAAAGTAGCTTTTTAAACGAAATGATCAAGCGTTCCTTAATTCGAATTTACAAATTTAGAATTCTATTGGCGTCCAACTGTAGGGAAAAGGAGTGCTTAAGCACTTCTTTGCTGTCCCATTTTCCGAGCGGCAACTGTGCATCTAGGTAAATAATATATCGATGGCTTAAACCTATGAAATCATTGTTATATAGATATAACATTTATATTTTTCCAATTGTATTTAAACAAAACAAATATTTCTTAGACAAATGGTACATTGGAAATCCATTTAAAAGCTTTCTCAGAGTCCTAGCTCCAATTAATCGAACTACTAAAAACAAAGCACCGATGTCACTAAAGAAAAGTAGTGTGGGATGAACAAACATTTATATCGGAATTCGGTTTGAAACATGTATCGGAATTCGGAAACAAGAGGTTTGAAACATGTTAGTGGTACGGACTTCGAAGACGAATGCCGGCAGTTTGAATCCAGTTCAGGGAAATTATTATTAGTCGCCTCTTTTGACAAGTGGCAATGTAAATGGGTTGTGGACTGGAAGGTTTTGGGTTCGATTCCCAGGTCCAGCATGGTGTTTTTCAACTTGCCCGGAACTGGTTACCCCAGATGGGGTTGACGTCGTGCAGACAGCTGTTCGTAAAAACTAAGCAAAATTATTTCTGCAGCACGCTTGAAAAAGTGTGTTGCGCCAACCCCACATTAAGGTGGAATAAGGGCATGTACAAAGAACAGATTATACACCTCTTACTTTTCTAAGTTTCTTATAACGATGAAGGAAATCATCGAGAAAAACCTGCGTACGTTATGGTGTGTACACACCAGCCGAACGAAGGCGAACGAATCTATACCTATTGCGTTCACACAAACAAACTTTCGCTGTTGTGGGAATGAAAGAGGCATGATTGGTTCGCCTTCGTTCGGCTCGGTGTGTACGCGCCATTAGAATTCATTGGTGGGCGTAAACACAGGTTTGACAAGTCAACAACTTGAAAGGAAAATAATAATAGCTCTAGGAAATATTCAATTTAGCTTTTCTTAAAATTCAGGTAATCACAATCGTTTCACAGAAAGTCACATCAAAACAAAATGTAGCAACTTCAAAGCGAATTAATTAAACAGTGAATTTAATTAAAAACACCAGCTTCCTTTATTCAGCCGAATCCCACTTCGATGATTAAAATTCCTTTATCCTAAACCACAATGGGCATTCGTTATCCAGAAAATTAATTCCATCGGTAATTGTGATGATAAACCTTTTTGTTATGGATTAAACACTTTATTTGTCCGTATAAATAATTATACTGTTTTTTTTTCGGATGGACTTATGCTGAAAGCAAACTTGTTTTGACAGTTTCCCCTGAATTTATAGTTGGCGCTTATGGCGCTCTAGCCAGAAATATTTTCATTTGACTGCGATTGAACACAGAGGTGTCTTTTCGAAGGCTCAGATAATCTAATACCATTTTATGTCCTGCATAAGAATTAAGCTTACTTCTTACCAGATTTCATTAAAATCTATTAAGTGATTTTTAGCTTTGAAAATTAATAAATAAGTATAGTTTCCGTTTAGGTTACTTAGCTCATATAACTTGCGAGTACGTATCATAAAGCACGGCATCCGACCATTACTTTTCTAAAAAAATCCTAATAATATTAGCGAGGAGCATGCTCGATTTCAAATATCCTAAATTTGAGAAATAATGCATTGCTTACAATTTACCATTCTGGCTTATGGTGTATGAGAAACCCTCTCCACCATGGGATTTAAGTAAAGTATTCAAGCGTAATTTTTGCACTGAAGTAAAGAAAATTTTATTTGTAACCGAAAATAAACATTTTCCTCGTCGCATCCAACCCTATTGGAAAGTGTAAAACAATTATATAAATATACATTTCAATCCCATTGAATCACAAACTTCAGAAATTAAATTAAATTTAACGACTCGCTTCAATCCACATTCAATCTTATGCATCCATAGTAGAATACATTTTTGTGAAACCAAACAACAGATGCAGTGTTATGAATCCAAATTGAATATTCAAAAGTATTTCAACTCGGCAACCACTCCCATTGACCAAACACTCGAGGGATTTATTTATTCAGCAAATAAGGGACAAAGGGATAATAAAAACGTATTACAATGGCCTGAGGTATTTAGATAAAATGATGAATTTTGGAACTATTCATGGGTTAAGTAGTTATTAGGAGTAAGAAACTTGAAGTCAGTTGTTGAGAAACGAGTAGGTAAGTGATTTATCTTCTTTCTCAATTGTTGAGAAATTATTTAAGTGGTTTTGTTTATCTTTGTGTATGGAATTGTTAAGCCCTTTGTATGATATATGGGATTTGAAATTATTTTCAAAGATTGTATTTTCAAATACTAATTGTGCCCGTGACTTATTTCGCGTGGAGCTAGGAAAATAATAACGTGTTAAATAAAAAGATATATAGAAGCATAAATAGGCATAATTCTGGTGGAAGATTTTTAGTAAGAAACATAAATGATATGTAGAGTTTTCACGTCAAAATATTTGAATAACATAATATCTACTTCAAATGTCACCGAAAATCTGTCCCAGTACACTTACATTGAATAAAATTTCAACTGAATAGCTCTTACCAGCCACTTGAATTACCTTGCCAATGTATGGCTTGGGTCCTTAAATGTTAAGAAATTTGAAATTGAACCTTATAATGTAGAAAATAAAGTATATTTTGAGGTCCGACACTAGAGAAATAAGTGGGCCTTGTAAGTGGTTTACCGCAAATTATTTCTATTCAGAAATCTTAAGGTGACGTTGAAATCCGAGGTAACAAATGGAGTAGAGAATTTGCGATATAACCTACACTATTTTAAGAATGACTGCCTCGGTGGCGTGGTTTTATTTCGGTACGACAGGACGGCCTGAGGTATCGGGTTCGATCACCGGGTCGGCCAAAGTGACATTGGATTTTTCCATATCAACCCGGAGTCTGGAATTTGTGCCCGATATGGCGATAGGCTCGCTCCCTGTCACACTTGGACGGAACTGAGCTCGGCGAAATGTGGGTGTTCTAGTTCGCTAGGGCGCGTCAGCCTACCCCTTCGGGAATACATACGTGAGTTTATGTTATGTTATTTTAATAATTATACATTTTAATGTAAGGCCGGCCATACACGGGCAGCTTGATTCAGATAGTGTTGCCTACTTCGAGCTGCGTCCGCATAGCAAACTACAATCTTTTATGTACACATATACACGAACCGTTCGAGCAGTTGCGAGTTGCAATTGTTTCGGGTGGTTGGCAGCGCGGTGAAATGTCATCGTGATCAAGCAGTCGCCACTGCTCGAGCGGTCCGTGTATGATGATAACTGGCTAACTGCTTGAGCAGCCCGTGTATGGCTTAGACAAAAGATAGAGGACAGGGCATAATTACGAAAAACATGAAGCATTACTAATGTATTGGAGGAAACCAAAATGGCGACTTTGCGAAAGAAAGATCCCATTAATGTAACAATTAGGCATCTTCTTCATATACCGAAAGTAGTATTATTGTAAATAAAACATGGCAATTACAATAAAATCATTAAGTATATAAACGTTATTTAATTCTTACGACACGATGACAACTTACATTTAAACAGATCGCGAAACTAAAATGGCGGAACCGGCTTCATAGTAACCCAGTAAACACGTATTTTTCGTAGTTATGCCGGGTCGTTTTATTTTTTCTATAGTCATTGGTGTATGGCTGCTCTACGGCTGAAATCTATACCTCTAGAGCGAACTTCGACTAAGTCCAAGTCAAAGAAACTTATTTATTTACCTAGTTTGAAATTATCATAATACAAGATTACAATAAAATAGTTGTAAAGACAATACATTGCATTACCTTGCCTACTTCAAATAGTAATTAGTGCCACGTTTTATACTTTAACGGAGCTCCAAAAATAATTCGGTTTTCATTGCATCTGTATTTATCATTTAATGTTATAAGAAAAATAAGATTTTTAAGCTATAAAACTTAAAGTATACAAGTATAGTTGCCAGTTTCTGCCAGCTTCATTAAAGATAATTTATTAAGAAAAATGGATTACTCGCTCATTTTCTTCAACGTAAAAGCTTATATTTTTTTCAGGAGCATTAAATCGTTCCTTTAAAAGTTAATTTTCCGTCTCTTTAATATTCAAAATACAAGACCGCGTAGACTACACCAAGAGTTCGTGGAATTTCATAAGCACACTCTTCGCGATACCGACATAATAAGTATAAAGGCCTTGTCACAGAGACAACATAGCGATAACGTTGCGAAAGGTTATTTATTTGGTGTAATTCAGTTTTATATAGCCTCTTGGTCAAAATTTGCTAAAACTTTATCTCTATCTCTTGAATAAAAAGTGATTATCGAAATATATAATTATGAAATAAAACTATTTTTATGGATTCTATCACGATTTGGTTTTAATTTTTTAATTTTTATTTTAATATTAATATTTATTGGACAAGCTAGTCATTATATAATTATGGATCGAAAAAAACATAAAAATAGCTTGAGATTTCGATTTGTTTGCAACTTTATGTATATTAAATATAACATGAAGCTTGCGTACCCATACTACATATTTACCGCGATCACTAATCGTAGAAAAAGTATTCAAAACAAAGAACTGGCTCAGGAGGACCGTGCCCCAAAATCAGAAGTACTCATATAATAATATCTCAATCAGTCTGTAAAATCATTATAAGAGGGGAAGATCATAGTATTATATCAGGCGTAGATTGCAAACTATTCCATAGGTCGATTTGGAAATCTTTGGGAGAGACCTTTGCTCAGCAGTAAACATTCCAAGCCTGATGAATATAATTTTCTCAATTCTCCTTTATTTTTATAATTTTATCACATACACTGAAATAATATCATATAGCTTTCGATTCAACATTCACCTAAGTATATTAATTCACCGGCCCATAAGAGGCATCGTATCACATAATGTGGACATGCGTTTTATTGCGAGAAGTATCTCATGTTTTTGTTAAGCTTGCCATTTGTTAATGTCATACGGTATATAGCACGTGTCGGTATTTCATCTGCATTTTCTTCAAAAATAATGTAGAGTTTTTTTTATAGTATTATGAAAGTATAAGCAGCGATAGCTCAGTTGGGAAAGGTACGGACTGCCGAGACAAGTGTCGGAGGTTTGAGACCAACCCCAATATCGAGCATACACCTGTGACTTTTCTATGTTAAGTGTATTTTCATTGTTAAATATCGCTTGCTATAACGGTGAAGGAAAACATCGAGAGGAAACCTGCATACCCAGGAATTTCTTCACAGGAATTGTGAAGGTTTGTGAAGTCTACCAACCCGCATTAAGCCAGCGTGGTAGACTAAGGCCCAAATTCTCTCATTAGTAAAGGAGGCCCGTGCCCAGCAGTGGGACAGTAATATTACATGGCTAATAATATTATATTATGAAAGTATTATCTTATGTTATTATGGTGATGAAACTCTCTGGAGTAAAAGAAGATGAAATGACAAGAATAAAAAAGGCATGTTATACGGTTAAAACTTTATGTTTTATAAATAAAAAAGGCCAATAGAACCTTAATCTGACAAGAGAGCATGAAAATATTAAAATAGATAAAACTAAAGTACCACGTAGGAATTTGGCAATGTGGATTTCTATAGTCTGCCATCCACAGTTCATGTCGTATTATCAGTCCGCTTTTATATCCGTCCTGTCGTTAGTCACTTTATTTGTCAAGTGCAGCGTACATAGGCATTGGAAAGGAAGGTCGTGGATTTGATCCCAGGTTGGGCGAAGTGATTTTTCTAATATAATTTATGCCGGGCCTTAATGTCAGGATGGCATTATATGACCCCTACATTTTAATCGTTCACGCACGCACACTGAGTGGTAGAGCCACGCTGTAGACAGTAACGTCTACAGCACGAATGGGCCGGCTCGACCGGGCAGATACTACTGTCTCACAGAAAACCGACGTAAAGTGGCAGTTTGCTGTCGCGTTTCGTTCGGTAACTGAGATTTTCGGTGGCCCATCTCCCCCTCCCTTTCCCAATCCCTTTTCCCTCCCCTTCAATTCCCTCCTTTTAGGTTGGCAACGCACCCGTGATTCTTTTTGTGTCTTGGGTGTCTATGGGCGGTGGAGATCACTTACCATCAGGTGACTCATCTGCTCGTTTGCCAATCACCGCTATAAAAAAAAATCTAAGTACCTCAAAACTGCGCAATTCAACCACTTGATGGCTGCAAATTTATTGACAGAGCGTGAACCACTTCACACCCATATTAAACCAATTAGCGCTGCATTCATTACGATTGATTATGGACGCGTCGCTTGACGTTGTGGTTCATTAGTCGCTTGTAGAGATGACAGTCAATCTGCATTGACTAAATTAGGCTTTGAACCCATTAGGCGAATAGTTTGCGGCTGCAAGCTTCGAAAAATTTCTACATACATAAATACACTCATGCCTGTATCGAAGAAGGGGTAGGCAGAGACGAACTAGTGAACTAGAACACCCACATTTTGGGAGCTCATTCAACCCCGTTATGATAGAGGGCCCCTATCACAATATCGGGCACAATATGCACTTATATGTTACAATCACTTTGCTCGAATCGGGAAATGAACCCAGGACCATAGTCGTACAGCGTATACAATCATACAAACTGCACGTACTATACGCCGTTTTACTAACCCATTCGTTTAAAATTAGTGGCTACAGTTTTCTAGGAAAACATACAATAAAATTGCTCATTTGTTTTCCTATTCCACAAAAAAACATCACATCTCAACGTAGCATAATATTTATTATAACAAAACTACGCATAAAATGACCTAATCAATGGCAACACAAGTTTGCGTCCATTTTGCAGCTCAAATTGCAGCTCAAAGACAGCTAACCGACAGTCAGCCGCAAACTATATTGTGTCTACTGTCTATTAAGTACACAGCCTTAGCGCTCACAGTCCGCCATTTGAATGATTGTGTTTATTAAATGCATTGAAGCTTGGAATTGTTCACAAATTAGTACCAATAACTGGCTACCGAATGATTGAATGAACCATTTATTTGGTTAAAATACACAAGTCAAATATTAAATGAACTTTAGTGCCTGTACAGATGATAGATAGTTAATCAATACGATCTATTCACTATTGTGTTCGCATGCAAACACAGAACAAGCGATTTGTTTTAGTAAAATGTATGATTTTGTTATAAGTGGACTTGGACCGAATACTAGACAATTTGGCCTATAGCATGCGAGTACTGCCTCGGTGGCGTGGTGGTATTTCGGTACGACTACGGTTCTGAGGTCTCGGGTTCGATCCCCGGGTCGGGCAAAGTGATAATGGATTTTTCCATATCAGCCCGGAGTCTGGAATTTGTGCCCGATATGGCGATAGGCTCACCCCCTATCACATCTGGGACGGAACTAAGCTCGGCGAAATGTGGGTGTTCTAGTTCGCTAGTGCGCCTCTGCCTACCCCTTCGGTGATACAGGCGTGAGCTTATGTTGTTATGTTATGGTAGCTTTAGTATTTATAGAGCGTTCATAGAATAAATATTCGTTATTTTGGTTTCATCATTTTTTGTTTCGTCTGTTATTAGTTTGAGAAAATCATTTCAAATATTTATGACATGCATATATGAAGAATGTGATAGGGGGTTGACGTCAGACAGGCGGCCGGTCGTAAAAACTAAGCCAAATTCTCTTTGCAACATGCTTGAAAAAGTGTGTGGCGCCGACCCCACATTAAGGTGGGATAAGGGCAGGTAGAAAGAAAGATATATGAAGAATGTGATGAGAACTCTTTCTGTCTGGCCTTATCCAGGCCTTGTAACTGTCAGTTCGCCGCTGCGTTTCGTTCGGTGAATGAGATTTTATTGTTTCCCAATCGTTCCCTCCTTATAGACTGGCAACGCATCCATGATTCTGTTTATGTCTTGGGTGTCTATGGGCGGTGGAGATCACTTACCATCAGGTGACCCACCTGCTCGTTTGCCACTCTGCTATAAAAAAGCCAAAAAAATCAACTGTGGGAAGTCTATGGGAAGAAGTCGTGAGTTTACATACATAAGCTCACGCCTGTATCCCCGAAGGGGTAGGCAGAGGCGCACTAGCGAACTAGAGCACCTACATTTCGCCGAGCTTAGTTCCGTCCCAGATGTGATAGGGGGCGAGCCTATCGTCATATCGGGCTCAAATTCCAGACTCCGGACTGATATGGAAAAATCTAATATCACTTTGCCCGACCCGGGGATCGAACCCGAGACCTCAGAACAGTAGTCGTACCGAAATACCACCACGCCACCGAGTCAGTCGTGGGTTTATGTATTTTAAATATATTGTGTAGCTCAAAAACGAAATCACAAATACGCAAAGTGCTTTGATTTCGACCCAAATCTATTAGACCCGTATCCTACCTACTCCTAAGCAAATATTTCAACTTTGTAGGATAATTCGGTAGCCGTCCGAATGAGACCGCGGGCTGACCCGCAACTTTACCTACAACATCTGTTTGAAATTCTTGTTTTTGCTTTCATATGCTTTTATTTTATTTATCTTATGCGACTGCCTCGATGGCGTAGTGGTATTTCAGTACGACTACCGTCTTGAGCTCTCGGCTTCGATCCCCGAGTCGGGCATAGTGATATTGGTTTTTACTATATCAGCCCGGAGTCTGGAATTTATGCCCGATATGACGATAGGCTCGCCCCCTGTCACATCTGGGACGGAACTAAGCTGGATGAAATGTGGGTGTTCAACTTTGCTAGTGTACCTCTTCCTACCCCTTTGGGGATACAGAGGTGAGATTATGTTATGTATGTTATCTTATACGAATTCAAAATATAAACACATACACATTCATGCCTGTTACCCCTAAAGGGGTAGGAAAAAGGGACACTAGTATACCCACTTTTCGTTAAACTTATTTTCGGCCCATTATGCGATAGAGGCGAAGCGTAGCGCACTATCAGCAACAAAATCTCCCAGCAGAAAACCTAATATATCTTTCCCCGACACGGGGATCGAACTCTAGACCTCAGGGCTGTAGTCGTGATTATGTCTCATGTTGCCTCTTTGGTCTAGTGGCAGCGTATATGGGCTGCCAACCAGGAGGTCTTCAGTTCGATTCCCAGGTCGGGCGCGGTGTTTTTCAATCACTATTTTGGTCCCAGAAGGGGGTTGACGTCAGGCAAACACGGTTGTACAAATCGTTTCTGCAACATGCTTGAAGAAATGTGTTACACCGATCTCACATTAAGTTGGGATAAGGGCAAGTAAAAAGAAAAAAAAAAATTTTTTTGTGATACGAGTGCCTATTTAAGACCTACATACATACCCACTCACGCCTGCATCCCACGGGGGTAGACAACTGACACTGTGACTGTAACACAGAGACAAATGAGCACCACAAGTTACGATCCTGACACACCTCTTTTGCCTCGTCCACATTCATGCATCGTTTCATACATTTCCGCCGGTAGAGGGTACTCCGAACTTGCCCTTTACGCAGGAGATCGCTTATTCGATCCAAATAGGATCGTGTCGGGCGCCCTCTTCTGGCCATACCATTCACTTTAGCACGATAAACCTTTCGTAAGTCGGCTTTCATCCATCCTCTTCACATGTCCTAACCACCTAAGCATCCCTTTCTCAATCCTATTCACTACATTATCCTTCAACTTACTTATTTAAGACAATTCTCATCATACATTACGTACTCTAACAGTTTTTATTCACACCAAAACTTTATTCCACTACTCCACATGTTCCACCACCAATATATTATACCCTAGATGCACAGTTCTTTGCAAATATCCTAAAAAGTGGTCTCAGAAATAAAACAAAGAAAACGACCACAAGTTGTAATTAAATCAACACAAATATAACCCTAAATACGTGTTATAAAGTAGGTTTTTAAACGAAATGAGCAAGCGTTCTTCAATTTGAATTTTGAAATTTAGAATTCTATCGACGTCCGACTGTAGGCAAAACGAGTGCTTAAGCACTTCTTTGCTGTCCCATTTTCCGAGCGTCAACTGTGCATCTAGGTAAATAATATATCGATGTGTTCCACACCTACATATCTCGTATGTAATAGTTGTGTGTGTCAGATCGCTAAGAACCACATGTTTTTATTTGCCTACACACCTTCTCACATCATCCCCATACACATTCATTATTACACAGAGAGGCACAGTATATACATTATTTAATTGAGCTGTATATACTAAACTTTTCCAAAATACTGTATTTTTTGCTTTTGTTGTTAGTAATTACTTTAGATTTAATAATAAGAGGCTACTGTATCTAAATGAAATTATGGGGAGTGGCGCCGGCTGCTGAGATACAGGTTTTTAACCTAGTTTGGCATACGGATGCATTTTTTATTGTGTCAATCTTTAACCTATTTTATTTGTTGTTATTTTGGTGTATGTATTTTTGGTCAATAAAAAATATTATTATTATTATTACCTAAAAGTCACACAAATAAGAACCATAAACAAAATACCTCGGGAATAACATTATCCAAAAAATCGAATAAACTTTTATTACGTTTCTTCGACTATACCGACAAGCATTATTTCAAGCCCTATTATTAGAAATTCTCCTTTTATCTAAACTAATCCCGAATTTTTTTAAGGATAATTGAATAAAGCATTTGTTGATTCTCTTTCGAATGACTTAACCTTTTATATGCAAAGATGGGTTCTGACGGAAAGTAAATTGAATTGTACTTTTGTTTGCGCTTATATTATGCAGATGGAATTCCATTTCCTGGAATATTGATAGGAAAGCTTATTTACTTAATATGTTTTACTCCCAACTTGAAAGTAAAGTTTAGAGTAATCTTTTGGGTTTTCGTGTCTGATCAAGCAGTGATGTCTTTTTGTCTACGTAGCAGGATTCCAGACCTGAGGGTCTAGTTTGTAAAACGAAATCCGCAATTGCGGACTTCGTTTCAGACGTTTTGCTATGTGGTTCACGTGTCCGACCGATTCGGTGCTATAAGTTTCGTTTCGGAGAATGCTATGCTGTAAACCGTTTAACAGCCCATTCTTCGGTGTTTGACATTTATCTGATCCACGTGTGATCTATATTAGTCTGTGTGGTAGAATATCGGTCCGATATCTGTCATCCGATATCGGTTTATAGAATAGACACCCAGATGTTGGTGTTAGACTTCCAACTCAAAATTACATAAATATTCCTTATTAAAACAATCAATTGAGTTTAGGCAGGCCACAATGTGTAAAACACGTATAAAAATAGTTAAACCAAGCAAATGGTAAAAGATAGTCTGTCCCTTTTATTTTCAAACAATGAACCACAAGGAAAAAAGTGACAGGCTATTCTTAGCCATTTGCTCAGCTAAACTGTGTTTATAAGTAAGGTCCTATGTGTTTTTGCTCATAATCTTTCGCACATAAGAGAAATATGTAGGTACATAACACTGTATAGTGTGAAGAATATAATGAATATACATAATTATATTTGTTGATGTCGACAAAAAAATATTCCAAAAAAGAAAAAAATATAAAGTGTATACTATGCCCCTTACTTATAAAAATATTTGAGCGCTGCTTATCTTTATACCATAGGTTGTCCCTTTCATTTTTAAACAATGTAACGCAAGGAAAAAAGTGACAGGTTATTCGTAACCATTTGCTCAGCTAAAAATGCTGTTTTAAGTAAGGCCCTATAAGCGGACTTATTGCTTAAAGCGATCTCTGCCAGACACACTTTGGTCTTAATTGATTTTTGAATAAGATTTCTTTTTAATTTTGAACGTTAATTTTCCCCAGTCAACTGCAGATAGCTGCAGCATTTTTCTCCGTATACTTCAGGTTTCATTTCCACGGGTAAATTATCAAAGCCAATCCATGCTGGTGACGTAATATAAAAAAGTTACATAAATAAACTAGATCACTTGCTTGCTTTTAACCTAGTTAAAAAGGGAGGGTGGTTCTCAATACGATATTTTATATGTAACACGATAAACTTAAATATCTAGTTCACAAGCCTTTTCCTTTATAGTGGTCCCTTACAATACCGATCCGATAGCCATTTACCAATAAAAGGACCATAGATTCACGCCTATATATTCGAAGCGGTATGCAGAGGCAACTAGAACACCTACATTTCGCCGAGCTCATCTCCGTCCCAGATGTGATATGGAGCGAGCCTATCGCCATAATAATAATAATATTAGCCCTGTGATATTACTGTCCCACTGCTGGGCACGGGCCTCCTCTACTAATGAGAGCCGGTTGGTAGACTTCACATAGTTTGAAATTCTTCTGAAGAAATTCTCAGGTATGTAGAAACCTGCAAACCAGAAAACATCGTGAGGAAACCCTCACGATGTTTTCCTTCACCATTATAGCAAGCGGATAATTCACAATGAAAATACACTTAACAGAAAAGTTAGATGTATGCTATTTTTAGTGGTTGGTCTCAAACCTCCGACACACGTCTCGGAAGTCCGTACCACTCCCATCTGAGCTATCGCTAACATACCACCATATCGAGCACAAATTCTAGACTCTGCACTGATAAAAATAGAAAAAAACTCTACATTACTTTGCCCCAGCCGGGATCCGTACCCAATACCTCAGAACGGTATTGTGCACGAAATACAATTGGGTAATTAACTATGTTTGATTTTGTACACATTTTTATATGTACTAGGAAATAAAACAAAAAAGAAACTCTTCTGTAAAATCTGCATCGAAATTGGTTGAAAAATGAGTCAGTAATTCATATTTTAAATTCTGCAATGAGCAAGAGTGGGGACGTAGTGGGGATATCTTGCTATCCCTTTCTAACGCTCGTACCGTTATGGCCCTGACGTGATTCTACTGATACTTCTCTTTTCCGTAGTTTGGTTACACCAATTTTGAAATTATTATAACTTTGTTATTTTTTAGAATATTTCAATAATTCTTTCAGTGCTATATTTTAGATGGCGTAAATTTTTATAAAATTAGTAAAAAAATAGTCAAGTATCCAATTACGCCACCAAAATAGGCCAATAAAAAACGAAATCCATGATCATATTCAATGCAAAAGAAATCAAGCGGCCATCTGAAGGCGACAGAAACAATCAGCCCAACAAATCGAATAAAAGACGAATCAGTCCTTTCGTTCTTCATTCAGATAGATTCGGGTAAATGAATTAGAGTCAGTTTTAATTGGGGCTCCGGTGAGATGGGCCGGTGTCCAATTAAGTAATACAGTTTCCGATCTTGACGGGCAGCCGACGCCCAAAACGTTTCGGTTTGTTCAAACTATTATACACTTGAATGCGTTCTGTAGATTTTGGGTATATAATTTGATATTTGGATTAAGTATGTGGAGCGTATTATTTGGATACGGAAGTAGGGTTAGAGGTATAACTTTAGAAGGATGGTCGTGAAATGCCAAGGCTATTTTAGATATAGATAGATCTTATTCCAAGGATGGTCCATATAAATTTGGTCGCGATTGGATAGAATTTAAAGTAATTGGATTTAGCTTATAAATCATTGGAACTTAACTATTGTTACGAATTCTATCACGATTTAGTATTAATTTTTATGCCCGATGTTTCAAAAGCTTTGCAGCCTTCGTGGTCACCGGTCAGACTGGCCACAACGAAGGCTGCAAAGCTTTCGAATGCTCCATTTTGAGGTTGATCTGGAACCTCCGACACTCGTCTCGGCAGTCCCAACTGAGCTATCGCTGCTTTTAGTCCAGGCCTTTTATTTGGACTATTTTAATTTAATAATAATAATTTATTTATGGTTTGGACATCGGATCGGTAGTTCCACAAATCAATCTGTTCCAACAAACAAATTGTTCAGCTTTATGCATTCATAATCAGAATTACGAAATACATTTTTACATCATACCCGAACTCAAAATTGGCTACTCAACTCTCGAGGAAACGCTAAAAGGTTTCAATATTTTTCCTGGTTTTTTTTTTTATCACAGAGACAAAGGAAAGCCGTAATTGATTATGAAATGCCATGAAAATATAAAAGCTCCGTCTACCAAGCTTATTTTTGACGTTGAAGCTTTTAAACATTTCCTCCAACACGCTAAAGAGGGATTAGTACCCACGAAGATGTTATAGACTATAGACAAAACAGATGTACAGGAAAACATCCGAATATCTTGTAAAGTGGTCCTTGTTGGTATATGACGTGAAGGTTTAGACGCCTGTATCCTCGAAGGGGTAGTCAGAGGTACACTAGCGAACTGGAACACCCACATTTCGCCGACCCTAGTTCCGTCCTAGATGAGATAGGGGGCGAGCATATTGCCATTCCAGACTGCGGGCTGATACTGAAAAATTCATTATCATATTGGCCGACCTGGGATCAAAGCCGAGACCTCAGAACGATAGTCGTATCAAGTCAAGACAGTCTATAAAAAAATAGTAATAATTATTTTTTTTTATTGAATACCTAAAAGTGACTAGACTACGCCTGATATTATGCGCAGTGCAAGAAACTACCGATAACCTCAAAAAAATGAGTTTATCCATGGTCACCAGAATCAAACCAACCTGCATGATTCTACTAGGTACTCAATAAAACTTTGAGTGTTATTATTAATATACTAGTGGTAATATTTAGTGGTAGAGTCACGTTGAAGACAGTTACGTGTACAGCACGAATGGGCCCGCTTGACCGGTTTGATACCACTGTTTCACAGAAATCCACGTAAAATGGCAGCTTGCTGTTGTTCGGTGAGTCAGATTTTCGGTGGTCAAAATTCTCCCCCTTTCCCAATCCCTATTTCCCTCTATAAAGTTGGCAACGTCTCATGATTATCGTGTCTTGGGTGTCTATGGGCGGTGGAGATCACTTACCATCAGGTGACCCATCTGCTCGTTTGCCAAACTCTGCAAAACAAACTACACCACCGAGGCAGTCCTTTACAAAGCTCTGATATTCACAACAAATATACACAAAACATGTTTACAAATAACATCAAATAGATGTAATACGTTTATTGAATATGATTTTCTATAAGAACTTTTGGCAACGGGCTTAGCTACCGAGACCAGCTTTGTGATAAACCTTATAAGAAAATACGCTTCGACTGAGCTCAATCCAGCGATGTGTTTAGGGTTAAAAGGGTATAAATATCTCAGAAAAATGTGTTGAAACTCTCTGCTAAATAATGCGAGCAGTATTTTATGATAAACAACCTTTTATAAGAAGCTGAAATATTCTACAGTAAATATGATAAAGCAGCGATAGCTCAGTTAGGAATGGTACGGACTGCGGAGATAAGTGTCGGAGGTTCGAGACCTACCCCAAAATTGAGCATACGCCTCTGACTTTTCTATGTTAAGTGTGTTTTCTTTGTGAAATATCACTTGCTATAACGGTGAATGAAAACATCGTGAGGAAACCTGCATACCCGAGAATTTCTCCACAAGAATTTCATAGGTATGTGAAGTCTACCAACCCGCATTTGGCCAGCGTGGTAGACTAAGGCCTAACCTCTCTCATTAGTAGAGGAGGCCCGTGTCCAGCAGTGATTGAGTTAACGTGTGTGCGTAAGGCGTTTTTGTACAGGCGCGATTGTATATGTGGCTTATCTACGGCATCCGTTTAACTAAAGGCGAAACGGTGTCCTCTTTTTTTATACGTCCGTGAGTTTAGGTTGGTAAGTTCGACATACTCCGAATCCTAGAGATCCGTAAATGAATTACCGGTGGTAAAAAAGGTACTTGTATCTTAACTATCTGAGTAGTTCTTGGCTTCAATGGTCTTAACAATATTCTCTAAGTGGATGATAATATAATAATACGCTGTTTTAATACTTTTATGTCTATATCTAGGTACCTAAACTTATTCTTTAACTGCCTCTGTGGCGTGGTGGTATTTCGGTACGACTACGGTTCTGAGGTCTCGGGTTCGATCCCCGGATCGGGCAAAGTGATATTGGGTTTTTCCATATCAGCTCGGAGTCTGGAATTTGTGCCCGATATGGCGATAGGCTCGCCCCCTATCACATCTGGGACGGAACTAAGCTCGGCGAAATGTGGGTGTTCTAGTTCGCTAGTGCGCCTCTGCCTACCCCTTCGGGGATACAGGCGTGAGCTTATGTTATGTTATAAACTTATTATTTTAGCAGAGAACCCTAATGTTTTTCGTCTAGATTTTAAATCGACTGGACATGGCCGCTAGCATCTGACGGCCATTTGCATACAAATGTACAAATCCAGGTACGAATTTAGGAATTATTGCTGTGACCCGAATTGTAAATTACTGTATCGTAATATTATATTCAAACTATAATTTTGTACAAAGATTTCATGTTTACTATTTTACGAGAGACAGGTTTTTCATACTCCTCAAGAAATGTTATTCATCATCATTATCATCAGCAACAAGATGTCCACTGCTGGACATAGGCCTCCTCCAAAGATTTCCAGATCGACCTGTTGGAACCCAACCCCCCAATATAGAAGATAGATATTATACAGAAACGTTATTACTAACAAATAGTCTTCTTCTTTTCTACCTGCCCTTATCCCACCTTATGTGGGGTCGGCGCAACATACTTTTGTTTAAGCATGTTGCAGATAGGATTTGGCTTAGTTTTTACGACCGGCCGCCTGCCTGACGTCAGTGAGGGATCCAGTCCCGGGCAAATTAAATTAGAAAATTTGCTTTGCCCGACCTGGGAATCGAACCCAAGACCTCCCGGCCCACAGCCCATACATGCTGCTACTAGACTAAGGAGGCGACTCTAACAAATTATCTATTACTGAGTAAGATCACGTCAAGTGGACCCCCCATTTACCACTTGATCATAAAAATTTAATCTATATATATTTTTCATAAGTACTTATGATGGAAAAATGATCCCCCAAACGATTTTTAAAAATTTTGATTTTAACAACATTTTTTTACAATGAAAATTTTAAGCACTTTTAATTAAAAATGGATTAAAAATCAACCGTAAGAGATAAATTCATGAAATTTTCAGCATCCATGGTCAAATGTCTATACTTTAAGAATATATTAACGACTTAAGATTATTTGTTTATTTTCGTATTGTTAACTAACTTTTAAGTTAACAAATGAAAATTTAACTCATTTCTTGGTAAAAAAATGCATTTTTTTTTCATCGGTCACATGCTTTATTCATTTAAGTTTAAGATTCCGGAAGAAAATTTCACTGCTCGCCATTAGTTTAAACAAAATGAATTTATTTATGACAGCGCGCCAGCCGCCGAGCGCTGTGGAAGCGCCGCGCTACCGAGCGTCTCGTACTGAATTGAAGCTTTTATCAGTGATAATTTAAAATAATAATACAAAATATTATTATAAAACAAATTTTATTATTATTTACGTTATATTATTATAATTATTATCAATAAAATTTTATTTTTTGTTAACAATATCATAAAGAATATAATCATTTTTTTATATTATTTTTACCAAACAGCGTAAATTTAAAAATAAATAATCAATTAAAAATTCGCGAAATTAAATTATTTTTCGGATACGCGAAAAACAAATGAAAATCGTAACGGAGCGGTTTTTCTTTTGTTAACTAAAGATGGAGTGTTGACTAGAAAATTCAAAGATAATAATTTACTGAATGACCTAAAAAAGTGAATACAGACCATAACAGTTTTAAGAATTTTTAATTGATTATTTATTTTTAAATTTACGCTGTTTGGTAAAAATAATATAAAAAAATGATTATATTCTTTATGATATTGTTAACAAAAAATATTTTTTTATTGATAATAATTATAATAATATAACGTAAATAATAATAAAATTTGTTTTATAATAATATTTTGTATTATTATTTTAAATTATCACTGATAAAAGCTTCAATGCAGTACGAGACGCTCGGTAACGCGGCGCTTCCACAGCGCTCGGCGGCTGGCGCGCTGTCATAAATAAATTCATTTTGTTTAAACTAATGGCGAGCAGTGAAATTTTCTTCCGGAATCTTAAACTTAAATGAATAAAGCATGTGACTGATGAAAAAAAAATGCATTTTTTTACCAAGAAATGAGTTAAATTTTCATTTGTTAACTTAAAAGTTAGTTAACAATACGAAAATAAACAAATAATCTTAAGTCGTTAATATATTCTTAAAGTATAGACATTTAACCATGGATGCTGAAAATTTCATGAATTTATCTCTTACGGTTGATTTTTAATCCATTTTTTAATTAAAAGTGCTTAAAATTTGCATTGTAAAAAAAAATTTTGTTAAAATCAAAATTTTTAAAAATCGTTTGGGGGATCATTTTTCCATCATAAGTACTTATGAAAAATATATATAGATTAAATTTTTATGATTAAGTGGTAAATGGGGGGTCCACTTGACGTGATCTTACTCACTAACAAATAATAAGTTGATTTCTTAAGTTTACGCGAATGCTATTCATTGAAATAAAATTATTTATTTATTAATTCTAAAATGAAGGTAGATTTTGTAATACTAACATTCTTGGACAAATGACATCTCAGTCCAACCCGTGACCACGAAGACTGCAAAGCCTTCGAAACGTCGGGAATAAAAATTAAAACCAAATCGTGATAAAATCCGTAAAAATAATTTTATTTCAAATAATAAGTTCTTTATCCTTAATTATATTCATAATGAAGCTCCCCAACCTGGAAATCAAACTCAGAACTTTTCTATTCGCGTCACATACAGAACTATACCAAAGATGCGACATCGTACAAAGTCTCATCAGCTTATAAATAAGTCAGAGCAAATATAAAACTTGGCCGAGATATTGGTTCGGACCTTCTTCACGCCAAAACTTAACCCCTGACCCGCATAATCTTACAAGCCTATGGTGGAATTCGGGTCAAGGGATTGGGACTATGAAAGACAAAATATTTTGGCAAAATAATATGTAGGGACAGTAATATTGAAGATATGGGATGCCTCGAGATATGAAAAATGACAGCTGCATCTCGGATGAAATGTCCAAATGGAAATGAGTATTCCATTCCGGGTTTGGCTGGTGTTTTGCGTTTCTTTTAATATCTTTGCGCAGTGAAAGCCTTGTAGATAGTCACGGGCGGCTCGGCCTCCGGTAGCCCATACGCTAACATATATATGTATGTGCCGCCTCAAAGGGGTTAAAATTAATGCTATTTTGGTTCGTGATTTTTATATCTAGGAGATGCCCAATATGGCGATAGGTTCGCCTTCTATCACATCTAGGACTGAACTAAGCTCGGAGATATGTGGGTGTTCTAGTTTGCTAGGTCGCCTCTGCCTAGCCCTTCGGGGATACAGAGCTTACATGTCTTTGAGACATTTATAAAGGCAGACTATGAACCTCAAAATATTGAAATTTTGTTGCATTTTATTAACAAAATATTTATGTCATAACCAATATTTTGTTATAGCTATAAAAGCACGAAGAATACTTAATAACCAGATTAACCATATAAAATACTATATGAACTCAGTTAATTAACGAGAGAGGCGAGTGAAAAACTAAATCTTATTGCATTACGAAGATCCGACGATCGTTTCGTATAATGTGGGGGAGACGCCACCCACGTTGTCCGGATTAATTAGGCCCTGGCACTACTTGGGACCAAGAATCAGGCAAAAAGGAAAATACTGTACTTAGAAAAATAGGTGTAGAGTACTGCTGAGTACGAAATAAATTGTAATTGAATACCGATTTTGATAATGCATTATCAATAATAAAATTTGCAGTCGAAGCCTCAAGAAAAAGTCAACTTTTTCTTGAGGCTTCGACTGCAAATTTTTCCATCTATTCCCATTGATATTTATTACGCCATTTTATCCCTAAAAGGATTTGATTTCGAAATATGCTTCAATGTACCTCATATTGTACTTCTTAATATAACTAAACGTGTGTGCATAATTTTACTGTGACAGCATTACAAGTCGTGAATTTGCTGCAGGCCTAAAACATTTTACCCAAAGTTTTCCACAAAGTCGTCAAGTCAGGTATTGTGTAAAAAGACCTACTGCTTACTTCAATGGTGGTCCCTTATAAATTTGGTCACGATTGGATCAAGTTGGAAGTCGGTCAGTTAAGTTTTTATTTTATTGCAATAGGCCCTCATAAGTTTACATGACAAAGATGTAAAATGACTATAACTGTGGCCCGAGCATGAAAATTGTTGACAATCGTGAATGTATTCGAGCTCCCTGCGCATTGATGATATTTGGTAAATATTTCATACAAATTTCATATACGCGCTTCGACCTCAATTTACGATTGTCAGAAATTTTCCTCCTTGTTTGGGCTGTAAACCGGCAGGTCCTGGGTTCCATTATTAGGTCGGGCGGGTATATTTCTAACTCAATTCGCGGGACTAGATCCCCGAGACAGGGTCAAACTCAGGCAGGCATCCGATCATAAAAACGAAGCCGAATTCTTTCTGCAACGTGTTTAAAAAAATGTATTGCCTTGAACTTATATTGAGATGGGGGAAAAGGCTATAGAAATACTATTACTGACATAAAGCATACGGCTGCTCAATTTCCCCCTCAGCCAACCCTTTCGAGGATAGGTTAGAACTTAATAAATTGTTTAAAGCTTATTTTAACACTGTATAAACATTCTAAATTTACAAAGCCTGAATTACAAGATCTAGGGCCCCAGGACGTCTGTTTTGTCTTAACAGAGATTTCGTAATAGAAAATTTATTATCGCTTTATTGGAAAATTCTGGAGCTGCCTCAAATTGTGTCGGTACAATGCTCTCGAATTGGAATGTAAAACAGTTTGTTGGAAATACGGATTTATGGCTTTCTTATTGTATTCGACACTATTCGAGTATCGATTGTTTGAGTAACTGACAGTGACTGGAGAGGCAGCGGGTTCGATCTCCGTATCGAGACATATTTGTGTGATCTACAAATGTTGGTTTTGGGTCGGGAACCTGCTTTTTTTATAGCAGGGATTGGCAAACGAGTAGAGGGGTCACCTGATGGTAAGTGATCTCCACCGCCCATAGACATTAGACACCTAAGACACAAAAACAATCATGGTCACAAAGTCAAATCTAAAAGGAGGGATTGGAAGGGGAGGGAAACGGGATTGAGAAAGGGAGGGGCACCGGAAATCTCACTCACCGAACGAAACGCGACAGCAAGCTGCCACTTTACGTCGGTTTTCTGTAAGACAGTGGTATCAAACCGGTCGAGCCGGCCCATTCGTGCTGCCATACCAATCATACCACTCAAAATTATGGGTATTGGGCGACCAAAAATCTGTGGTAATTTAACGCAAAACACTTGAATCTTACTATGGGGTCAGGACTGTATGAGTAACTATAAGATGTTTTTTATTTATTAATTTATTTTGTACCTCAGTGGCATAGTTGTATTGCATGCGCGGTACGATTACTGTCCTGAGTTCTTGGGTTCGATCCCCGGGTGGGGCAATTTTTCAGTGTCAGCCAGGAGTCTGGAATTTATGCATGATATGGCGATAAGCTCACCCTCTATCACTTCTGGGACGGAAATATTCTCGGCACAATGAGGGTGTCCTAGTTCTCTAATTCGCCTATGCCCCGGGAATGCAGGCGTTAGTAATATGTATGTATGTTTGTGATGACAAAAATTGCGATTACACTGATTGGAATACATTTTCACAGTAGACCAAGCTGCCGCCAAAAACTAGTTTTAGATAAAATTACAGACAACCGCTCCATTCATCTCACTAAATAGAGACTGCATACACCCGACAGCCAAAAAGGCTGGACCAGACAAAAACCCTCGCCTTTTTGCCGCGGGACCCGACATCCCTCCACAGTTTTTGCACCCAACAGAGGCGTGTATACAGACGGATCTAAACACCGGATAATTAAGCTATTTTTATTCCGGAAATATGTACGGTTTATGCGGGATGGATTTGATAATAAACAACACGAACGAATTAGCGGACAATAACTAGTTTTATGTATAATTCACGGTTCAGTAGCAATAAAGTTAAAATATAAATAAATAACACCTTAAGAGGCTTTCAATCGGGCGTTGGGTCAAGAGCCAGATACAGAAGGCTCAAGGCAGTGTTATTGGACACGGCACGCATTGTGAGGCGGTTCCTCACTCTGAGTCCCTAACCACCGGTGGCTTGGGTCTCAAGCCTCGTCATCGGGAGGGTAATACGTAATATTTTTAAATGTATCTGTCGGGGCCAACGCTGACGTTGTTTTTTTTTTAAAAACGGTGATGTCAGCATGGCTAACGTCACTTTTGACAATAAAATGATTTCTCATCTTATTTATCAACTGTGAACACTGAAATTCACTGACTCCCTTTATTAACGGTGCTTAACAGCACCGTCTAGTTAGGGATGTGGACAGTCCGAGTGCCGGAGCACGACTGTGTCGAATTTGCTCTGAACACTCCTTTTATAGGGTGCAATATTTGCAACTACCTACTCGATACCGAATATCGAATGTCAAAGAAATAATTATAACGATTATTTTAACTTTTTGGAATCTTTTAACGATTCAGCAGTTTGACAATTGTAAAATGAATTAATAACGTGAGATAACAACGGCTTTTTAAATAAGCTTGCGATTTTGCGCCGATATATCTTTTTTATATTACTTATATTTAAAAATGTATAATAAAATATATATTGAAATAAATGAGGAATAATATAAGTTTAACGGGCCGACTTAAAAACTCCGATTGCGACCAAATCACCGCTCTTGGAATGAGCTCAAGAATCTTGAAAATAGGTCCTCATTTTGCGGAGATATCTCGTAATATACAAAAAAAATACAGACAACATATATTTGCTGTCATATGTATGTCATGTCATGTCAGCCCATATGGGCTGTAGACCGGGATGTCCTGGGTTGGATTCCTAAGTCAGGCCAAGTGATTTTTCTAATTTAATTTGCCCGAGACTGGAACACTCAGAGAGGATTGACGTCAGGTAGGCAGCCAGCCGGTCGTAAAAACTAAACCAAATCTTTTCTGCAACATACTTGAAAAAGTGTGTTGCGCCGACCCCACATTAAGGTGGGATAAGGACAGGTAGAAAGAAAGTATAACATTCGCGTAAACCAATAAAGTTCTTCAACCACCACCGATCTTCAAAAGAGTGTGAAATATTACTCAACTCCAGAATTAGAATTCCACGTCAACGTGAATTGTATGGAACCAACGAATGTAAAAAACGAGGGTATCGGTAATGAAACATGATTAAATATCCCGTTAGAAGATCGATATAGCTTATCGCTGGAAATATTTTAATGGGGTACTAAAGTGAAGGAAAATTTATTTACCGACATATTACGAGAGAGCGATAAATCGAAAAACGGGGATTAAGTATCGTCAAGGGATGAGGGATCTAGAAAGATTTATTGATTTAGGTTATCTCGTACAGTGTTTTAGGCCTCAATATTATCTTGAGTACTCAATATTATTACAGAGTTAAAGTAAAACATTTTTGTAGAATTGTAAGTAGAATCTGGAATTGCCAGGCTATGACAAAAACTCTTGGTTTCAATGAAATAAAAACTATTTTTACGGATTATATCACGGTTAGGTTTTAATTATTATTCCCGACGTTCCTTGGTTTCTAATCATGTGACGCGGCCTGGTTAATATAAATTTCTATTACTCTGTCATGTATTATACTCACTTCATCTAACTAGAGTTATAAAATACAGCCTACATCTTCATAATAAATCTACTATGTATACGTTCACATCCGCGGTAGTCTTGGAATCCGTGATATGGCAGATAAACTGCAGGAAAGTCGCTTGAGATGGTATGGCCACGTTTCGAGGAAACGACAGGAGTACGTCAGTCACAAGTTTCTGGCCCAGATCGTACCAGGTGTGCCCGAAGACGGCATAAAAGGCACTGGCTGGACGTTCTGGAAGAGGATATAAGAGCCAATGGTCTCACTATAGAGGATGCTTAGGACCAAGATTAGAAAAAGCGTTTCAGTAGGAAGGCGGACCCTGGCAGAAGGAGATAACGCCAGGCTTAAAGAAAGAAATCTACATCTTCAAAATATTTCTTTATATCTCGTTCTATATTTATTATATGAATAAACTAAACACATGATTGTTTCATGGAAATTGACTACTGTCCATCTTCTACAAAGACAAAGAAGGCTGTTGATAAATAAAATATAGTCACTTGTATATCGCCCATAAACATTCTTTAAACAGGCATCCTTAAAATCTTCAATATAAACAAAATATAAAATATATTTAGCTGTACAATTTTTAACACTTTATTTCGTTTTGCACAGATTTTAACGACGCTGCGGTCAGGAGCGATTAGGTAGTTCAATGAAAAATAATTATGGTCCACGCTCCTCAGGCAGTTGAAAATGTACTCTAACCTAAAGAGATAAAATTCAGATTGTTTTGATCTTTTAAAGATGAACACCTTTTGCCACGCGTGACCCGTAGGATTTTATCTCATTTTGCTGAAGCTTAAATTCTCCACGCCCTAATAACTCCGTCGGAAGTTGTTAAATACCAGAGCATCATTGTCTGGCCTTTGTCTTATGAGTATTATAAAGTAATGGGCTAGTTCATGAAAATTATTCATGTCATATTATATTTTCTCTCATCAATTTATTAGGTTGGACACTAGAGTTAGACCTAAACTCGATTTATCCTACAGCTAAGTCATAGGACTATTTAAATAGAGACTTGGGATAAATCGAGATTTATCTAAGTAGTACAAGTCGCCCTTATTTTTATCAGCCATTACATTTATCAACTTATTTCTATGATATGCTTCGATATAAATTATGACAAATAGAAAAAAAAAATATTATGCATTTTTTTAAGGGAATTTCCTCTCGCTCTCATCCTGTACACTCCAGACTGCCCTTTCTTTCTCTTTTTCGCTTATATCCATCCCATGGTTGTGTGTAAGAAATTGCCTAGTGCGAAAGATCTCCATTTGTACTGAATTTGATTTTGCATATTCCTTGTATTTTGTCCTAGTTGTACAATAAAGAATAAATAAATAAATAAAAAATTTGCTGTGTACAAAAGTCGCTCAACAAATTACTAAAGGACTAAACGTCTCGTACAAGGGATACCTCTCGAAAGCACTTCCTCGACTGATATTAACAGGAAACGGGCGGGGCCCGGCGGCCCTTCCTGAAAACTCCGGTTACGACAATCCTATCATATTCACGTCATTTACATTCAGCTGAAATGAAACCCAAAATACATTTAAGCACGTAATGATAGGTTTGACAAGAAAATGTATTCCCCACGGTCTTCCTAACTAATGCCCTTGTCTTTAGACTGCCTCTGCTGTCATCCTGAGGTCTCGGGTTCGATTCCGGGTCGGGCAAAGTGATATTGAATTTTCGACCGATTTCAAATCCGATCGTGATCAAATTTATATAGGACCACCCTTGAAACAAGGTCAAAAGAATTTTGAAAATCGGTCCACATTTGGCGGAGATATCGCGTAACATACGTAAAAAATACAGACGAATTGAGGACCTCCTCCTTTTTGGAAGTCAGTCGAAAAGGAGAAGGTCCTGCATTCGTCTGTATATTTTTTATGTATGTTAGGCAATAGCTCCACAAATAGGCACTTGGTTAGGCAGAGACTAAGGAGCGTCAAATTTTGAGAGGAGAGGAGATTTTGAGAGGCAGAGACTAAGGAGCGCACAACTCTTTTGCTTCTTCCACAGTCATCAAGTATTTCCATACACGCTCGTAGGCTACGAGACTTACTTATTTGAGCCTTTATTAAGATGGGGCTAAATTGGCCCACAAAGGTAGTTCTAGAATGTTCGTTACATTTATTTATATGAACTAAATAGTAAAAGTATCTTATTACATCGTGTAATAAGGGTGAGCTTCTGAATTGGTCAATATTTTTTCTGTATATTATATTATAGGTATCTCCGGAAAATACAGACCGGTTTACAAATTCTTTTTGTGTTCGATAGAGCATACCCTTGGGACTATCCAAGGATGGTTCCTAGGTCCCATATGAATTTGATCAAGAAGCTATTAGTAGCTAGCCGAGTGAATATGGTTATTCAATGTCCTACTACAAACAAATACACCACTGAAAAACATTTAAGTAAAGTCCACATAAGCTCACGCCTGTATCCCCGAAGGGGTAGGCAGAGGCGCACTAGCGAACTAGAACACCCACATTTCGCCGAGCTTAATTCCGTCCCAGATGTGATAGGGGGCGAGCCTATCACCATGTCGGGCACAAATTCCAGACTCCGGGCTGATATGGAAAAATCCAATATCACTTTGCCCGACCCGGGGATCGAACCCGAGACCTCAAAACCGTAGTCGTACCGAAATACCACCACGCCACCGAGGCAGTCCATGGAATACAAAAGTAATCTTGAAAATCAATTTATGTATCGAGACATATTCAATGCTATAGAAGACATACAACTACAAAATGAAGAAACTCAGAAACTCCCGCTGTGAACGATTTATCGATACTTTTTTTACAACTTATTCCAATGAAACAGATCCAGGCGGATCAGGTTTTCAATTCACGTTCAACTGATATAAAATAAGTTTAAATGGAGTACTTGGTAATAGGGCACGAGCGAAACTTTAAGGGTATTCGATTGAAACTATCGGAACGATTGTTCTGTTCATAAATTGTAGGGGAATAGTTGAATTTGAGTTTTTCAATCGACAAATAACGTTCGAAGTTTTATGCGAACACTTGTTTTGTCTTTTTTATGTGTAACCGAAGATATTATTTTTAAAGGATGACAGTTAGAGGCAGTGGAAGAACGAAGAAGTGAAGGACTTGATGGCCGACTCAAATATACCTCATCCTGGAGAGATACATAAACACACCCAATAGTCACGCACATAGTCCTATCCCCTCACTAGGTATAAACTTGTATCGTGGGTATCGGAAGCTATCAGAGACTTTCGGTCTCATAATATCTAGACACAAATATCTGTAGGTCGCAAAACTATTTGGCTTGGTGCGCGAACTCGCCCACTACGCCATGAAGGCTGTCTAAAATCATGATGAAATGTCATCATAAATTTGTCATGAAAAAAGTTCAAGCAGTAAAAAGATAGCCTGATTACTTACTATATAGATTACTTGGGACAGCCTAGTATTTATGCAGTTAACTGGTGTGAGAATGCAGGACAGGAAGCAGTGTAGACTTCTAAAACCACTGTGGGTTGCTGTTCCAGATTTTTTTTTGTAGCAAAGACTGGCAAAGGAGCAGATGGGTCACCTGATGGTCAAGTGATCTCCACCGCTCATAGACACCCAAGACACAAAAAGAATCATGGATCATCATGCGTTGCCAATCTAAAAGGAGGGAATGGAAGGGGAGGGAAATGGGATTCGGAAAGGGTTTTCTGTAAGACAGTGGTATCAAACCGGTCGAGCCGGCCCATTCGTGCTATAGATGTTACTGTCTACAGCGTGGCTCTACCACTCAATAATCAGATTGATCAATAAATTCTAGACTCCTAGCTGATACTGGGTAGAAAAATATAATATCCTTTTGCCCGAATTAGGAATCGAACCAGAGACCACAGGACTGACCCGAGACCCGTCGCCGTTTTACTGCTTGATGGTGATAATAATTCGGTCGAGCCCCCACATTTATTCTGTACACAAAATTATCTACAACGCGATTCCCGCTTAAGTCGGTTTTGTAGAGGCCCCGAATCAATCAACAATCTATTTTGATTTAGAGAGCCTCTAAATCAAATCCTTAAAGTTTATTACGATGCCGGAACTTTGTATAGTTCACAAAATCAATTTACTCTCTCAGTTGCTTAAGCAAGAAATAAACTTCGTCTATTTACGAATTTATTACTTTAAGTGAGTTTTAAATGGCATCAAATCATGAGTTAAATTAAGTGTTGAATATTAGAAATGAGTTTATCTGTCGGTGGCGTGGTTATATTTCGATACTTGAGGTCTTGGGTTCGATTCTCAGATCGGCCAAAATCATATTGTTTTCTTTCAATACGAGCCCGGAGTCTGGAATTTGTACCCGATATATCACATATGTGAAATGTTCTATTTCGCACCATTTGCAGCTCTACCTATCCTTTGGGGATACAGGCGTGAGTTTATGTTAGGTTCTATTAATAAAGACTAAAAGTTTGTTTGATCGGTATAAGCTACTAAATCAATGTTTCATATCTCAAAACGAGATATCTAAACTATTCCTGAGTGACAAAAGCTACTCTTTATTCAAGTAAAAATTCAAACTTTAACTATTACCTACTGTAAAAATTGTGTCGAAATCCCTCCCTCGAACTTTTCAACTACGGGATGGAAAAAAAAGAAAAACCAAGAGAGTACAGCTAAATTAAACGAAAAACGGTTCGAACAAAATGAGTAGCTTTTGATAGAATGGTATTTTGGGAAAAAATATTCCTAGTAGGGAATCCTTTACTGCGCATTATCAAATTCGCATTCAGATTTTTTTGTGTGTTATTTTTTAGTTTTTTTTGTAATAATGTAGTAATTTGCGAAGACAATACTCACTGTAAAGACTAAATATAAGCAATGTCCTTGGTCAAAGTGGCAGCATATATGGGCTGTGAACCAAGAGGTCCTAAGTTCCATTTCCTGGTCGGGAAGGTGTTATTTTTACTAAAATACGAGTAGAATCCCCAAAGAGGGGATAACGTCAAGCAGGCAGCTGGTCGCAAAAACCAAGTTAAATGCTCTCAACAAAATGTTTTAAAAAGTATATTAACCTGACCCCACACATGGATTAAGGATTGATGGAAAGAATTTATAAGTGGTAGAGCCACGCTGTAGACAGTAACGTCTATAGCACGAATGGGTCGGCTCGACCGGTTAGATACCACTGTCTCACAGAAAACCGACGTAAAGTGGCAGCTTGCTGTCGCATTTCGTTAGGTGAGTGAGATTTCCGGTGGCCCATTTCCTCACTCCCTTTCCCAATCCCCTTCCCTCCCCTTCCATTCCCTTCTTTTAGGTTGGTAACCCACCCATGATTCTTTTTGTGTCTTGGGTGTCTATGGGCGGTGGAGATCACTTACCATCAGATGACCCATCTGCTGGTTTGCCAATCTCTGCTATAAAAAAAAAAAGATTCTAAAGACTGAAACTTCCAATCCAAAGTACAATACTCCAGTATGACCAAAGATTCGAACAAAAGAGACAAGTCTGTTGAACACCGCACTCACAATGATGAAGATTTGCCTCAAACCCTACGTCACAGGTAAGCTATTACTTTAACAACCTGTGCCAACTACCAAGCGAGTTACTGCATACAGGAAATTGCTTTATGTATTCATTTATACTAAAGTGGTGACCGTTTAGGCTGCCTCGGTGGCGTGGCTATATTTCGGTACGACTACCGGTCCTGAGGTCTTGGGTTCGATCCCCGGGTCAGGCAAAGTGATATTAGATTTTTCCATATCAGCTCGAAGCCTAAAAGTGCCCGATATGGCGACAGGGTCGCCTATCACATCTGGGACGAAACTAAGCTCGGTGAAATGTGGGTGTTATAGTTCGCTAGTGCGCCTCTGCCTACCTCTTTGGCGTGAGCTTATGTTATGTTATGTTATGTGGTGACCGTTTTCAAGATATTGTGAAATCATACTGGGCATTGCAAGACAGAACATGCGAGGCCTCTTGACGAGTGCAGAACCACTTAAATTCTTTTCTATTTTAAGCACTGACTAGGGTTATCCACAGCCTATGGTAACCGCTCATCAAGTTGTCACTCATTCGTCTCTTCAGAACATCTCTTCATCTATCTTCATAAGACAACAAAATATAACATACAGCATTATCTGCGACGAATTCTTACAAAAACTTGATTAAAATGTCCAAAATATTACCAGAGGAACATTTTCAGAGGCAATCATGATATTGTCGGATCAAAAGCCGAACGCCGGGGGCAGCTTGTATTGTGAGGCCTGTTTTAAGATCTGGGTTGGCGCGTTCACGGCAGAGGCCTCAGGCGAAAAGGGCCTATTCCATTTATATACGTTTTGTTATAATAAGGTTATTGTTTTATTGAGGAAAGACTGGAAGACAGTAGCTATTAACACACAACTATACCTATCATAGTCATGGCGAACTTGTTTACATCGAAATGTAATGAATGCGACTGCGGTAAAACGAACATGATTTTAGTAGTTGAAATAAAACTATTTTTACGGATTCTATCACGATTAGGTTTTAATTATTATTCCCGACGTTTCGAAGGCTTTGCAGTCTTCGTTGTCACGGGTCAGTAATTTAGATTTTTGTAGGAGGACTGGCAAACGAGCATATAGGTCACCTGATAGTAAGTGATCTTCACCGCCTATAGACATTAAAGACACAAAAAGAACCATGGGTGCGTTGCCAACCTATAAGGTGGGAAATAGGTATTTAGAAAGGGAGGGGCGTAATTGAGACACTGAAAATATCACTCACCGAGCGAAACGCGACAGCGAGCTGACGGTCGAACCGGTCCATTCATGCTGTAGACGTAACTGTCTACAGCGTGGCTCTACCACTCAATTTAGATATGTTTGACATATATATATATATTCTCATCAAATTATGATGAAAGAGTTGGTAATCGATTCATTATTATGATCTGTATAAAACTTTAAACTAACCTCCAAAAGAGAGGAGCCTATCAGCGATATTTCTTGTAAACCCCTTTTTACATTATGTTTTGAAAGTTCGTATAACAGTAGAAATAGTTGAGTTTTATTTTTAAGCTTTATTTTTTATCGTGGTGCAACGAAATGGATGAATTTACAGTAAATGACGTCATACCCTCTACATCAAGTAAATGCCGAAAACCTTAAAGATAAAAACACATTGGCCATTTGTTACATTAAGATCCACATCGAAATTCCGTCGCGGTCTAAGTAATACCTCTGAAAAAGACAAAGCCCCTCGCAGATCAATCTTGCAGTGGACAGTGACAGAGAACACCATCTGAACAATAGCTTCTAATTTGTCTTAGTTACGACGATTCCTTTCACTTCATGATAATATAGGTCACCCTGTAAATACAAAATATACATAAGCTCATGCTTATATCCCGAAGGTGTAGGCAGATGCGTACTAACGAACTAGAACACCTACATTTCGCCGAGTTTGGTTCCGTCAACGATGTGATAGGGGGTGAGCCTATCGCTATATCGAGCACAATTTCCAGACTCCGGTCTTATATTGAAGAATCCAATATCAATTTGCCCGACCCGGGGTTCGAACCTGAGACCTCAGGATGGCACTAAAATACAATTACGCCACCGAGGCAGTAGCTAAAATATTAAAAAGTACGCTACACGCACTTTCATATTCTCTTTAATGAAAAAAATCACTAATTTTCCATTTGAAATCTCGAAAAAAGTAGGACGTCCATCTACGAGGTGGACCGACGACCTGATAAAGGTCGTAGGAAGTCGCTGGATGTAGGCCGCTTCAAACAGGTCCATCTGGAAATCTTTGCGGGAGGCCTATGTCCAGCAGTGGACGTCCTATGGCTGGTGATGATGATGAATCTCGAAAACCATTGCAACTTAACATATGACTTCACACATATTTGTCTATGGGCGGTGGAGATCACTTACCATCAGGTGACCCATCTGCTCGTTTGCCAGTCTCTGCTATAAAAAAAAACACAACAGACAGCAAATCAGTTGTCTTTTTTATACTTTCTGTATTCTAATAACTTTATTTCGTCCTAAGGTATAAGAGATGGACTGCATCGTTCAATTTATCTACGGATTGTTGAACCTTCTGTTCTGCAAGAATATGTCATTTTTTATGTGGTATGACTGCCTCGGTGGCGTGGTGGTATTTCGGTACGACTACGGTTCTGAGGTCTCGTGTTCGATCCACGGGTCGGGCAAAGTAATATTGGATTTTTTCATATCAGCCCGGAGTCTGGAAATCGTGCCCGATATGGCGATAGGCTCGCCCCCTATCACACCTGGGACGGAACTAAGCTCGGCGAAATGTGGGTGTCCTAGTTCGCTAGTGCGCCTCTGCCTACCCCTACGGGGATACAGGCGTGAGCTTATGTATGTATGTCATAATTATTCAAGCGTAATACTGGCGCTTGTACCAAGCAAGATGAACTTTTACTACTATTGTAATAATTGATATACTCGCGACGTTATAGCCGAGGCGGTCCCCGTAGACCGGAAGTTAGAATAAGGCTATGAATAGTTTAAATAATCCAAATTTTAACATACAGTTAGTTTAGACTGTGATAATAGAACAAAAAATGCCTCGGTGGCGTGGTGGTATTTCGGTACGACTACGGTTCTGAGGTCTCGGGTTCGATCCCCGGGTCGGGCAAAGTGATATTGGATTTTTCCATATCAGCCCGGAGTCTGGAATTTGTGCCCGATATGGCGATAGGCTCGCCCCCTATCACATCTGGGACGGAACTAAGCTCAGCGAAATGTGGGTGTTCTAATTCGCTAGTGCGCCTCCGCCTAGCTCTTCGGGGATACAGGCGTGAGCTTATGTATGTGTAAATATTGAAAACTGCCGTAATTAACCTGATTTTGTATATCTACTTTTTTACAATTAAAGTTTTAATGTTTTGAGTAATTAACGGTAACAAGTAGTACTGTAGGAAGCCTACAAATAGCACTTTTTTGTTAGTATAAAAATGATCTTAAGATGAAAATGAATCTTGATAATTATCATTGAAAAAAATAAAATAGGTATTTCGTGTTAAAAAAAAATGAAGAAATAAAAAGATATATTATTTTTATTCATTGTTCTATTTAATAAAAGTTATATAATTCTACGCTGCGCTTGCCGGTACGTGGTCTCCACTCGAGAACTTTTCTGCCCCATCGGCTATCAGTGGACCTACAGGCCTACAGACCTACAGGCAGGTCGCTGCCAACAGGTCGATCTGGAAATCTTTGGGGGAGGCCTATGTTCAGCAGTGGATGTCCTATGGCTGATGATGAATGATGAATAATATAATACTTAATTAATGCTCTAAAATCTTATGTTAACTGTACGTATGACTAATGAACTCACGTTACACAAAATGTTAATACATTAACATAATTCATACTGGGTCTAATGGATGCCTAGCTAGTCGTTCTGAACAATAAAACACTTTGTATAATCTAGAGTCTAGACTATAGACCATTGAAAAAATGCGGCGCCACGAGGAAATTGCACAGCCCTCGTTATGGTTAATGACCCTCTTAATTAAAACAGTAAAATGATCTTTTTAAAATTAAACTCAGTGAAACTGAATCGTAGGCAGGGATCGTGTGAAGCCAAGTTTCCGAGAACAAGGAAACTTCGCGTCGAAAGTAAAAAATAATTTATTGGAAAATATATATTTTATCCCACCACAATACTGATAGGAGCAACGCATTTTTTAAGCATGTTTCAGACAGGAATCAGTTAAATTTTTACGATCGGCTGCTTACTTGACTTAAACCTTTTCTGGGAAGTCTAGTCCCGGACAAATCATAATATCATGGTATATATATTATATATACCATCAGGTGACCCATCTGTTCATTTGCCAATCTCTGCTATAAAAAAAGCGTGTTAGGAAAACTCCAGCCCATATACCGTACCATTAGACCAAGGACTCGACAATGACAAATATAACTAGAAAAATACTGATTTTGAAACGCAGAGAAAAGTTCAAAATAATAATCATCGGGTCCTGTCGGGTCCGCTCGCATCCCGTCGGGTCCGGTCGGGTCCTGTTGGGTCCGGTCGGTTCAGGTCAGTTCAGGTCGGGTTCGGTCGGATCCCGTCGGGTCCGGTCGGTTCAGATCGGATCCGGTCGGATCCCCTCGGGTCCCATCGAGTCCGGTCGGTTCAGGTCGACTCAGGTCGTGTTCGGTCGAGGTCCGTCGGGTCCGGTTGGGTCCGGTCGGGTGCGGTCGGGTCCCGTCGGGTTCGGTCGGTTCAGGTCGGGTCCCGTCAAAACCAGCTCTTCACGCTTCCATTTTTTATTCACATATCCTCTTAATATATTTAGTTAGTTCAAAAATTAACTATAAACCGGTGAAAACGAAGTTTATTATAAAGTTATCTAACCCTAACCGTTTAATTTCAGTATGAACCTCTGATAACAGATGTAGTAAGTTATCGAAGGTTTACGACTCGCTGGTGTGAACTTAGAATGGGACTTGTTTTAATTATCAAAACTTTGGAACGTGTTGATGCGAATTTCCTGGGAGTATGTTTTTAGACGTAATAGTAATAACTTAGTCGCCTCCTGGTCTAGCGGCAGTATTATGGGCTGTGGACCGGGAGGTCGTGCATTCGATTCCCAGGTCGGGCAAAGCGAATTTTCTTATTGAATTTGCCCGAGACTGGATGCCCCAGAGGGGGTTGACGTCAGGCAGGCAGGCAAATTTAGCCAAATCCGTACTGAAACATGCTTGAAAAAGTGTGTTGCGATAAGGGTCCTGTGATAAGGGCAGCTTGAAAGAAAGAAATATTAGTTTGGTACTGGAACCTCTAGAGGGGGATTGATGTCAGGCAGGCAGCCGGTCGTGAAAACTAAGCCAAATCCTTTCTTGCACCTTAGAACGTGCGTTACACCTACTCCATTATGTAATAAGGGCAGGTTGAAAGAAATATTTTTAATTATAATGATTGTCACTATAGCAATTGAAAACAAACCATATGAAAGGAAACTACCGGAGGAAAGTTCACCCATTCTACATGGAACTACCAACTCCAACACAGTGCGTTTCCAGAGATCTTTTTTCCCATGCACCTACAAACTCTGGAACGAACTTCCTTCCTCGGTGTTCCCTCAGCGCTATGACATGTCTTTCTTCAAACGAGGCTTAAAAAAACATTTTTCACAGTAGGCAGCGGCTTGGCTGTGTCCCTGGCATTGCCGATGTTCATGGGCGATAACCACTTACCGTGGTGGGCCGTCTGCTCGTCTGCCTTCTCATGCCAATTAAAAAAAAATCATATATATACATATAACATTCGTGTCTACTTGGAACAGATGCACCGTTGCGTTGTTCTCTAGTTAGTAAGCATGTAACACGATCAAAAACACTCTTTCGCTATCTGCTACGATGAACAACACCCTTACAACTCGATGACCTACTTCCAACTGCACCAGGCTGGAATAGTCTGCATTGATGACTATAATATTGTAATCATTTGAACGTATTCACCAACCGACTTAAAAAAGGAGGTACTCAGCTCTTGTGTATGTTTTTTTAGATTGCATGTTACGCATCAATATAATATATCCTAGATGCACAGTCTTTGTAAATATCCTCCTAAAAAGTGGTCTCAGAAATAAAACAAAGAAAAAGATCGTAAGTTCTAATTAAATCAACACAAATATAACCCTATGCATGTGTTGTAAAGTAGCGTTTTAAACAAAATGATCAAGCGTTCTTAAATTTGAATTTTGAAATTTAGAATTCTATCGGCGTCCGACTGCAGGCAAAAGAAGTGCTGAAGCACTTCTTTGGTGTCCCATTTTCCTACCGTCAACTGTGCATCTAGGTAAATAATATATCGATGATGTTACGCGATATCTCCGTCAAATATGGATTATTTCAAGATTATTTTGTGTTCGATAAATATTATTCCAATTTCGTTTTCGTTTGTTTTTCGTTTCGTCGCCTTTTTGGTCTAGTGGCAGCATATATGGGCTGGGACCGGGAGGACCCGGGTTCGATTCCCAGGTCGGGAAAATAGATTTTCTAATTTAATTTTCCCGGGACTGGATCCTTTAGAGAGGTTTGACGTCAGGCAGGCAGCCGGTCGTAAAACTAAGCGAAATTCTTTCTGCAACATGCATGAAAAAGTGTATTGCGCCGACTCCACATTAAGGTTGGATAAGGGCAGGTAGAAAGAAAGATTAAGATTATTCCATGAGTGGTCCGGCATCATAGCATAAGTAAAAATCATCCAAGTACGTCTAACCAATAAAGCAACTACAATTCTCAAAAACTGATAACTTTAGGTAAAAACCATTAAGAAACTAATGTTAAAACTATTAAAAGTATGGGAATGTATGAAATCTTACTTATATTTGGCAGGTGCTAAGAAAAATTTAGCGAGCTACTTATTTATTCATACGATTAATAAAACTTTTAAAAGGATTTTGAGCTAACCTTATCTATAACTGGGTAATTTCACGAAGAAAGTCACATACTTGTGCAGTTTCTAAATGGTCAAACAGCCTTTCGACAATGAAAGTTTGTGATTTTCAGCTTATTAAAATTAAGATAGTATTAAAATAAAATAAAAATCTTTATTGATCACGTAGGCATGTAAAAAAGCACTTATGACAAGTCAACACAAGTAAATTTTTAAATTAAGATTAATATAATTTACATTATATATTTGAATTTGACGACAGGAAGGCAAGTATGGACATAATAACGATGGGATGGCTAAGATAGGGTGATAAGGGGAGAGAAGAATAGAGTGTAAGGGAATGGGTTGTGTGGGAATGGCATATGGCAGGAATGGTGGCAGGGGATTGACTGGAAATACTGGAAGCAGTTGCGCCCTATCCTAGCTAATCTACCACCCTTTCTCTAGCTACCTACGGATGACGACCCGAAGAAGAAAGGCAGAAAGAAACTCCGGGCTTATTTTTTTCATCATCAATTGTCACCATTTATTTTATTTGTCTTTTGTCTTTTTTCTATTAAAGTTCGTTTACGTATTTGGAACATACAATGACTTAAACAGAGAAAATCTTCCTTCATGATCCTCAAACTCATAAGGTTTTACAATAATTCTAAGCAAGTCGTATTACCTGACCAGAATTTCAAACACAAGACATGTTTGACATTGAAAACAGCGTGGCTCTACCAATGTAGAGCCGTCTTGTTTTCACACAATGAAATTTTTATTTATGGCTTTACACACTTGTATATGACTGAAAAACGACATGACATGAAAGCGTCCCCTCCACGGAACGAAACTATGTGCATATACCGGGTGTTTCATAAACTTTATACCAATAATAATTCCACATACGGGGACAACTATTAAAAGCAAAATAGTCAATTGAAATAAAACTATTTTTACGGATTCTATCACGATATGGTTTTAATTTTTATTCTATTTCTATTTAAATAGTGAAGTTAAAAAATAAAAATTGTACATATTTTTTTAATCAATTATTAAGCATGAGGATTTTAAAATCGGAATGGTATATGTAAATCATCCAATTAGCATAGGAATGTCTTTGTAGATGTACTGCAGCTAACCCATTAAGCTAGAGCTAAGCTTTTTTCGCCACAAATTCAAGTTTCCATTATTCTAATACTATGAGCCTTATAATAATAATAATAAAGCCTTTATTTAACAATATTTCAAATTTTACATCATATTCTATTACTTATCATAATTTAAGTACATATTATACTCGTACAAGTTTTGACACCACCTCTTATAGCAGTACATATTATTATAATCGTTCTTCGTTTGTTTTGTATGGGAATCGGTACAAGTAAGATTAAAATAATACTGCTATAAGAGGTGGTGGTAACCCCCTGTATCTACGAACGTGTTAATTTCAGATTGTCTTGCTTTTCAGCATAGGCCTCCCCGAGCCTTACGAAATTTTAAATTTTACCGCTGGATTGCTAGCCATCCCTTCTTTAAGGGTAGTTATCATTGATACTAACTTTATCAAACACCCTGTGCTTTGTATATTAAATACATCATATACAAACCACACGCACCTAAAGTCACGATCAGTCGTAACTTCGTACGAAATAGAGGCACGCTTCATATCGCATAGCTTTGTGTGTCAAAAGGGCATTAAGTAATATTATTACAGACATTATTAGCTAAGTTCTGTAATATTACATTTATTAGGTGTAATTCCTTTGCTTGTAATATTAGCTTGACATCTCGGCTGTTTAGAATAAGTTATTATGAGATTGTAGTGAAGCAGTCTCTTTACGAAAGTGATGTCAAACGAGCCAAAGGAGGAGGCTCTTATATTAATTCGGCAGCAGGTAATTAGTTTCCCTAGCTTATGAATGCCTAAAAGATAATATTTCTTTCATTCTACCTTTCTTTATTGACTGACTTTCTTGACTGCCTCGGTGGCGTAGTTGTATTTCGGTATGACTACCGTCCTGAGGTCTCGGGTTCGATCCCCGGGTCGGGCAAAGTGATATTGGATTTTTCCATATCAGCCCGGAGTCTAAAATTTGTGCCCGATATGGCGATAGGCTCGCCCCCTATCACATCTGAGATGGAACTAAGCTCGGCGAAATGTGGGTGTTCTAGTTGTTTTGTGCAGTTTCTCACTAGAGAGTGCACATCTGCCTACCCCTTCGAGGATAAAGGCGTGAGCTTATGTTATGTTACCTTTCTTTATTTATTTTTAACTAACTGTTTACAGATCTCTCTAAGTCCAAACTCGGCGGTATGTCGGACTCACCGGCGTTGACCGTTCTACCGACTAAACTCCGCGGTGTTAATCTCTTTCTCCCTATTTCGAAGACCCAGGGGTACGCAATTGCATACCTGCCCTTATCCCATCTCAATGTGGGGTCGGCGTAACATACTTTTTCAAGCATATCGCAGGGAAGATTACGCTTAATTTTTACGATCGGCTGCTTGCCTGACGTCAACCTCCTCTGGGGGATCTTCTCGGGGAAACGTATTAAACGCCACCAAAAACCACGCCCGAACTGGGAATCGAAATTTCAGGATCTCCCGGTTCACGGGCCATAGACGCTGCCACTAAACCAATGGGGCGACTGTTTAAATACCACAGCAAAAATAAACTTACATATAACCAAACCGTATTTGGTCATGAAACCTTTATAATTAAAGTGTTCAAAGCATGTAAGTAATGTAAAGATATACATTACATTAACATTATTACCGACGTGAAAGAGACCTCCGTGCTCCCGTTGTTGTCCAAGCTATATTAACTACGCAATGTTTATTAAATAGTCACGGGCGGCTCGACCTCCGGTGGCCCATACGCATAAGCACACATATATATGTACATATATATGTTACATAAGTAACGTACATATATATCTATGTGCCGCCTCCGACGGGTTAAACATGTGGTGTTTTGAGATATAAGATTTAGATAGATGTCCGGTAGAATGTATTAGAACATCATAAAATTATAAATTAACAATCTGTACCTACATACATTCCGCAATAAACGTTTTTGTATTTGTATTTGTATTTGATAAAGAATAGGCGTAAGCAGCGATAGTTCAATGGGAAGTGTCGGAGGTTTGAGATCAACGCTGCAGTCCTCGAGCTAGAATGCCGTTAAGTGAATAAACGTAATTTTGAGATGTCTCCAAAAAACGTCGAAAATATTATCTTTAGAGGTTTATCAGACTGTCGTTTTTATTTTTAATAAATAAGTTATTAATTACTTTAAGATTAAAAATAACCATAAGTCTGTGAAATCTCTAGGGACCATATTTTCCACGTTTTTGGAGGCATCTCAAAAATAGGTTTATTCACTTAACAGAATTTGAGCACAGCAGAACGAGAAACCGAACATGTTACACCTCTGACTTCTTAGTCAAATATGTATTTATTATTAACTAGCTTTTGTACGCGGCTACGCCCGCGTAAAGCTTTCATACCCCGTTACAAATGAAATTAATCCTCTAAGGGGGTGCCCTTAGGAGATTAATTTCCAAAAATGTTCTCTTACTGCTCGCCTACGTAATAAAAGGAAGCCATGTGTAAAATTTCACGTCCCTAGTTCCAATAGTTTCGGCTGTACACTGATTCAGTCAGTCAGTCATTCAGCCAGTTTCTCCTTTTATCATCATCATCATCATCATCATCATCATTATCATCATCAGCCATAAAACGTCCACTGCTGGACATAGGCCTCCCCAAAGATTTCCAGATTGACCTGTTCGAAGCGGCCTGCATCCAGCGACTTCCTACGACCTTTATCAGGTCGTCAGTCCACCTTGTAGGTGAACGTCTTACGCTGCGCTTGCCGGCACGTGGTCTCCACTCGAGAACTTTTCTGCCCCATCGGCTATCAGTTCTACGAGCTATGTGCCCTACCCACTGGCACTTCAACTTGCTAATCCGGTCGAATGTCGGTGACTTTCGTATATTTTCTCCTTTTATATATAAAGATAATTTTATTATGAAATGAAGTATGAAGAAGCATAAATAGGCCGGCATGATTCTAATAACTAGCGATAGACTTTCTTTTGGACTGTACTACGCTTACCATCAGGCACTTTGTCGTGGTCGCATAAAAAAATCCGAATCAGCCATCGGGGTAAGGTAAAGTGAAAGACGATAAAGCATAATTAGTTAAATTTTATGACGGTTATTGTGGCTACACGTAATCTCGGAAAATAATGAACTTTCCTACAGGATCACGTGAGCTAATCGTACTACTATTTACATGCGAAAGTTTGGATAGATCTGCGGCCTGAGCAGGAAAATTTCTGACAACCGTAAATGTATTCGAACTCGATGCGCGTCTATGAAATTTGTATGAAATATTAACCAAACGTCATCAGTGTGCAGCGAACTCGAATACATTTACATTTCCATTAGTTTTTCGTGCTCGGGCTACTGGATTAATTTTGGCAAAAACGTAGATTATAGTCTGGAATAGCACATAGTCTACTTTTATCCTGGAAAATATGTACGGTTTCCGAGCAATAGATTTGTTTCTGTTTTTCTCAGAGTAAAGAATCGACATGATTTTCTGCATAGTGATAATTTAGGCGTTCAAGAATTTTCACGCAGTCGAAGTCGCAGGCAACACCTAGTAACTACATCCTACTAATATTATAAATGAGAAAGTTTGTGAGTATGTGTGTGTGTGTCTGTGTGTGTGTGTGTGTGTGTGTGTATGTGTATTTGTTACTCTTCACCCAAAAACTATTTTATGTATTTTAATGAAACTTTACAGTTATATAGCTGATACGTCAAAATAACACATAGTCCACTTTTTAACCCGGAAAGTAAATATCCTGGAAAATACTTTTCCTCACGAACGAAGTCGCAGGCAACAACATGTAATTCAATATTTTTTAAAGATTTCGTGTAATCACTCTTCGCGTCGGATTTTTGATAATATTTTTCACCGTCAAGGCAAAACCGCAGAGTCATAAATTACAGTAATCTATAGCCAAGCCATCACGGGACGCAGAAAAGATTTTGGGATTTACTTGTAACAGAATGTCGTTGGTAAATAAGCGTGAAGAGCGAGATTGCTCTTTCTAAATGTACCACTAATTTTCGACAAACTTATATTAACGTATACTCTATTCGTCTGTATGTTTTTTATGTATGTTACGCGATATCTCAAAAAATATGTCGCGCCAAATATGGACCAATTTTCAAGATATTTTTTGCGTTCCATAGAGCTTATTCTAAGGGTGAACCTATATAAATTTGATCATCATCATCTGCCATAAGACGTCCACTGCTGAACATAGGCCTCCCCCAAAGATCAGCGGCCTGAGCAGGAAAATTTCTGACAACCGTAAATGTATTCGAACTCGATGCGCGTCTATGAAATTTGTATGAAATATTAACCAAACGTCATCAGTGCGCAGCGAACTCGAATACATTTACATTTACATTAGTTTTTCGTGCTCGGGCTACAGAAATCGAATTTGATCACGATCGTATAAATTTTGAAGTCGGTCTTTTTTAAACATTTCAATATGTTTCTAGTTGCGGTGTAAATAATAGTTAAATCTCTGCAAATCGCATGCAAACTCAAGTTTGATCCACCGATAGAATCGCACAAGTACTTTGGTTGTATAATATTACAAAAATACCAATTCAACATTTTTTTTATCCGAACATGGCAAAGTGACTGCAGTTAACTTGATGGTAAACGCAGTTCCTAAATACCACTGATATACCACGTCTCAATCGGAGACCAACCTGCACTTCAAACTCCGTTTAAAGGATTTATATTTGTTCAACTATCATTATCATCACCCCTAGGACGTCCACTGATGAACATAGGCCTCCAAAGAGTTTGTTCAACTATAGTTCAAGTTAATGGAAAGTATATAGTTACTTGCTTCATTAAAATTATATTTTTGTTAACCCGTCGGAGGCGGCAAATATATATGTTACATAAGCGTATGGTTGCAGGAAGTCGCTGGATGCAGGCCGCTTCCAACAGGTCGATCTGGAAATCTTTGGGGGAGGCCTATGTTCAGCAGTGGACGTCCTATGGCTGATGATAATGATGATGAAGCGTATGGGCTACCGGAGGCCGAGCCCCCCGTAACTATTTGAGGTAAGCTAAATCTTCAATAATAAGAATATGAGCTGTGTAATATTACTGTCCCACTGCTGGGCATGGGCCTCCTCTAATAATGAGAGGGGTTAGGCATTACTCTACCTCGCTGGCCTAATGCGGATTGGTAGACTTCACATATGATACCTTCGAAAATCTTCAATTGCTGTTGTTCCAACAGGTCGGTCTAGAAATCTTTGGGGGGGCCCTATGTCCAACAGTGGACGTCCTGTGGCTGATGATTATGATACATAATCTCAAACCGAAGGGTTAGGTAGGGCGGAATTAGCTACTGTTTACTAATTTAATAATGCCAAAAAATGTTTTTTTCTGAAATCCCAATTTGCTAAATGTCGAATTTTAAATGTAATAAACTCTATCAAGATTAGATCATAGTTATTATAAAAAAAAACCCGATCTTTCCAAATTTTACTCAAACAAACCGAAAAGTTACCTAATTTAATAAAAGCCTTACGGACGTCAGAACTTAATTTACGAAAAGGAAAAATCGTAAGAAAGCTAATTTGAAATATTTTCTGTTTTTACGAGTATATTAGCCGCCATAATAATGTAATTTCGCTCTTTCGGTGTAAACACTTTGTGGAGGTTACAAAGCGACATTTTATACGCCGCTTAACCTGAGTTACGGTGCCAACGGTTTTTACCATACTTAGATTTATATTTAGAAGCAGGTTTAACGTGTCGTGTGAGCTATAACTATGAGAATTTTCTAGAATATTCGATATTAATTAAATTCGTAGAAAATCTGACGTTGGAAGGAGTAATGATATACTTGGATTATCAACAGTATGAGCTTGGTCGACCACGATGGTACTATTATCATGCAAGAAATCAATCAATGCTGACGATTCGTACGGTCAGTAAGTTTGTCGTAAGCTCGAAAATCCTCCTCCAGTCTTTTTTGCTCGTCATAGAATTTGTAACAAATGAGAATCTGTGCAGGAGTCGTTCGTGATAGTCGTCGTTTTTGGATTGCAGTAAAAGTTTTTTCGAGACATTTTTTTCTTGTACTGGCATCGTACTTTGTCTTAAGCTCAATTTGAATCTGGCTGGTCTAGAAATTATTGCATTGGTTTTTCATAAAAAAACTATTTTCTTAGCATTACTTTTTGTTACCAATATGACAATAATTCGAAGAGATTAAATATTACTAATTATAGAGGGGCTATCTAGCAAGATTCCATACAAAAAAATGATCTCAAAAGTCAGTAACACCATCTACCACTTATTACAATGCGAGGGCGCTTTTCACACTTTACACCTTATAATGTTCTGTGGATATTCAAGAATCACGTAAGAAAATTATTGTCAAAAATAATATTAAGCTCACACGACCTTGCGCGTATATTTCAAATACGAGTGAGTGACTTATGACCACGAGGTCACTACTTTTGGATCATAAGTTTCGCGCTGTTGTCTTGTATTTTAACGTTTTAATAGTTCCGTCAAGCATCAAATACCTCGGTGACGTCATCAACAGAACCTGCTGAATGAAACCCAATTACCATCTCTCACTATTCGACAAGATGAATCATAAAATTTATATCCCCTTCCTTATCGAGATCAATAATCTTTTACGAGTTATAACCAGATTTGATTGCATCAAATTCGACTCCGGCCGCAATCTCACACGTGCCTTTTCACCCGGGTCGGATGCTTTATAAAACCCGGGTATTGAAGTTTCGTGAAGTTGGACGGATTTCCCCCGTTTTGTAAGGATGTGCGGATGTCATAAACCCGGTTTTATTGTTGGGTGAGCCATCTCATCTCGCTTGTTACTTCGATCCTTGCTTAGTCTGTCTTTCGACGAATTGTTTTAAATTGTTTTGTCGTGATAAATGGAAGTATTCTTTATGTCGTAATCAACCGACTACGAAACAAGGTGGTTCCAAATTCGTTGCTTTTTATGTATTTCACTCGTTATCACCTGCAAATGTGGACCGATTAACAATATTTTATGTTCAATAGAGCGTATTGCAAGAGTGGTCTCCAGTAGCCCGAGCACGAAAAACTAATGTAAATCTAAATGTCTTCGAGTTCGCTGCGCACTGATGACGTTTCGTTAATATTTCATAGACGCGCATCGAGTTCGTATACATTTACGGTTGTCAGAAATTTTCCTGCTCAGACCGCAGTAAAATAACACTTTTTTTCGAATGGACTTGTGCTGTTAGCAAAATTGCTTTTACAGCTTCACCTAAATTTATAGCTGGCGCTTATGGCGCTCTATCTAGAAATATATTCATATGACTGCGATTGAACACAGAGGTGCCTCTTCGAAGGCTCAGACCTCGTATTGAAATATCGCTGGGAACTAGAATTAAATTAAAGATCTGCTGTGGGAGATCTTGGGACTCTCGGATGGGTCCGATGTAGAGGTCTGGTGTTAATATCACAATTATTGGTATTGAGAAGGGAAAGAGATGCTTCGACAGCAACTGTGATGGGTTCATGGGGGTCTGCCAAAACGTGTTTGGGACGACGACGGATGGAAAAAATTATACTAATTATACATAGTTGTATAGATGTAGATATGTTGACAGCCTCTGTGGCGACGTGGGCGAGTAGCCGGCTGTAAAGCGAGAGGTCGCGGGTTCGATTCCCACACCGAGATAAATGTGTGGCCCAGAAATATTTTAAACTTGTGATTACTTATTGTACAAATTTTGCTCATACTAATCATTTAATTTTGCCAGACCCTTACCCGAATTAGAAACTTCATTTAGTTGAAAATATTGGGTCCTCTAACAATGTTACGTCGTCGCAAATTCAACTGTTCGAGCCTAATTGAAACTAGAGACGGAGTGACTATTAAATAGGCTTTTTACGCCTGCCTTGAGATGTGGAATTTAAATTCTTTAGACTAATTTACTGATTTGCGATAACCTCCTCGAGAGAGCTGCAAATCTTGCTTTGTGCTAGAATTAGATTAAGTATATTCTAGAATATATCTTAAGTTAGCATTTAAGATGCTAAAAATATTGTAATTCTGTTGGAAAATTTTAAGTCATACTAAATATAAGACTCAAAATGAAAATTTAAAATATAACCATGGACGTAAAAAAAAGATGAACGGAGCGATAGGAACATTGAAAGAGAAGCAGAGTTTTCGGCTTATTCGATCAGTCGCCGCCATTACGTGTCGATAGATTGAATGGGCCGAAAACCCTGCTTCACTTTCTATGTTCCTAGACCTCCGTCCATCTTTTTATACGTCCGTGAATATAACATACCTTATAATGTTCGTGCTACCCTCAAGTAAAAACTAATGAACTGGATTTAAAACGAACTGCTCTATTTGAAGATGTGATAAGGGCAGGTAGAAAGAAAACAAAAACTCAATTCGAAGAAGAGTATGCTGATAATGAGGTTAGTAATGGTTATGAAAAAGGCTATATCACAAACATAACATACTAAAGAGTCCAATTTGTATGCATATTTCTCCGTGCAGTACTTAAAAGTTAACCAAAAGAGCCGCGGCTAATAGCCTATCAACAATATTTGTAAAGATAGCACGTATATTACCATCCATATGTCCACAATTTCCGAGCAAACGAGCTACGAGAAACAAAGACAAACCCTTAAAGCTCTGCACGGGGAACTAGCAGAACAAACTTGATGAGGTAATAAAAGTAAAATAACAATGAAATCTATTGTCAACTCTGTCGTTGAAATATTAAAGTATATTTTGGGTTGATAATTTTGAATGCATCGCAAAACCTACATTGTTATTTGTAATAGTAGTAGCAAAATTAAGGAATGTTTTTCGTAACCGCCAAAGGGTGACAAGCTCCAAAAAATTATGCAAAGAAAATGCGGTTCCATCATTTACGTACAAGCTTGTACAATTTCTGCTGTATTACAACACAACGCTCGCAACTCTGATACTTTTGCATTTGAATTAAATTTTTACTAGGCGGATTACCACAATGTGAATTAAATTATTCACATTTTTATCCACGTGGTTACAGGTACGTGCTTAAAGTTTAAAATTCATAGTGAGCTTGAAATTGTGTTTAAAATGGTTGTTATTTTTGTTGTGCTTTTTAAATTGCATGTGAAATATTATCTCTCAATAGATCTGGATAAACGTTACATTCTACATAATAATATTATAGCTTTCTTTCTACCTGCCCTTATCCCACTTTAATGTGGGTCGGCGCAACACACTTTTTCAAGCATGTTGCAGAAAGGATTGGGCTTAATTTTTACGACTGCCTGCATGCCTGACGCCAACCTCCTTTTATGGATTTAATCCCGGACAAATCGTGTTAGAAAAAAACCCTAGTTGACCTGTGAATCGAACCCAGGACCTTCCGGTTCATAACTCATATTCACTGCCGCTAGACCAAGGAGGCGATATGCCCTACAGTCCATGTAATAATATAGCTATCAAACTATTAAAATCATATAGGTTATGGCAAAATTTTTGAAACATCACGATGCAATTAATGTCTTAGAAGATTGATAGCATCTGTTGGATGTAGAAGGAACAAATCTAAAGATAAAAAATTAATGAAGTATTTTTCAAGAACAACCATAACATAACATAAGCTCACGCCTGTATCCCCGAAGAGGTAGGCAGAGGCGCACTAGTGAACTAGAACACCCACATTTCGCCGAGCTTAGTTCCGTCCCAGATGTGATAGGGGGAGAGCCTATCGCCATATCGGGCACAAATTCCAGACTCCGGGCTGATATGGAAAAATCCAATATCATTTAGCCCGACCCGGGGATCGAACCCGAGACCTCAGAACCATAGTCATACCGAAATACCACCACGCCACAGAGGCAGTCAAGAACAAATTCATCTAAATTCATCACATGATAAAAGGAAACACCAAGAAGCCCATCACAAATTAATGAATTTGAAAAATAGAAAGATCGGAACAAAGTGTAATAATTCGAACAAAACTGAATTAAAAGCAAACCAAAACATCGAAAGCATATCAATCCAATACTTGAATAGTTACTGTTTCTCAAGACGAACAAATTGAAGAAACTATAAAATTATATTTCCGTTTAACAGTTAATACTGTTCGAAAGTAGCCTTCAGTTAAAGCAGGCATTCTCGTAAAATTTCGTCAACGAATGGATGTCGATTTAAAACTTTGATTACGAGCTTCCAGCACAGCTGCTGGCGAAATTAGTGGAATTCAGGTACGCAAAAACATTATAAAGGGAAAAATGGATCCGCGCCCATTTTCACAATCCAATGGGCTGAATAATGAAACCACGAAACTACAGTATGTACAAAAATTACACGTCAAAATATGTGAAAGAATTGACAGCTGGGATTGATTGCAGTGCGAAAAATAAATAAAATACGATAGAATTCATATAGGCTGAGATCTATAGAGCGAACTTCGACTAGGTCTGAGTTAAGGAAATAAACTCAGTGAGGATTTCGAATTTTTCAATCGAACTTTGACTTAGTCCAAGCAATTTTTTACAAGAAAAACAGACTGACTGACTAACCAAATATTTTCTTGTAAAAAATTACTCGGACAAGTCAAAGTTCGATTGAAAAAATTCCAAATCCTCACTGAGTTCCTTTCTTTGACTCAGACTTAGTCGAAGTTCGCTACCACCGCTTACCAAAGTCATTGTATATCAGGCTCTAAGGCAGAGCCTGATATACAATGACTTTGGTAACAAAATGAATGGCTTCTAAATCAGATAATTATTAAAAATGATTGATAGATTAAGAAATAAGATTCATAATTTACATTTTGATTAAATTACCACAACGTTCATGAACTCCAGACGTTCATTACAGTTCATCGGTGAACCTGTCAAACTTTATTATGATTAATTATACCATTCTACACCCTGGTATACTTAAACGTACAATTTAAGTATGAGTATGTTAATATTTCACTTTAGTACTTATATGGTGGTAGAATGTTCGTATCCGACCTGATAGCGACCGTTCACATGGTGCTAAAACCTGTCATAGTGACGCATACTCCTTGTGTAGTTCGCGTTCCAGGATCAGCCAGTGTACTTCCAGTTCTCTTGAGGGGCTTGAGCCATGACTTGATGGTTAGTTGGAGCAGGTATGGGCGTAGGTCCATCCCTGCCTCTGCATCTGTCATCTGCCCTTCTTGTCGCAAGCCCCTCGATTGATTTCTTCCTTCTTTGGATTTGGAGTACGGTGAAGCATAAATAGGCTTGATTTTGGTGACCACTGGTAAGCTCATTGCTTGTCAGTGGTCGCTGGGCTTTTTTGGACTGCACAACGCTTACCATCAGGTGCAGTGTAGTCACTTTGCCGTGCCCGGTAAAATAGGTAAAGCTTATTTGCTATAAATATTATTATTATAGATTCAACATAAATATTGCGTGTTCATTCTGCAATTTTAAATTTTGGTACGACTGTTCATAATTTTATATTCTATGTATGATCAGTAGCCCGAGCACGAAAAACTAATGTAAATGTAAATGTATTCGAGTTCGCTGCGCACTGATGACGTTTGGTTAATATTTCATACAAAATTTATAGACGCGCATCGAGTTCGAATACATTTACGGTTGTCAGAAATTTTTCTGCTCAGGCCGCAGGCATCATGAGAAATATGAAACGACTTTCTTCAATTGACACGTTTTCTTTTCCATCACCTTGGGGATTCGGCAAACTTTTTACGACTAATAAATAAATTAACAAGATTTATGAAATAAATATAGGCTATTTCATGCATAGAATAATGTAATTATAAGAGAAGACACAATTGTTCTGCCTAAAACTTTTATTTTCAATATTAATATTACGTACATTAAATCCCACAGATGAAGGTTCATGTCAGGCAGGCAGCCAGTCGTAAAAACTAAGCCAAAACCTTTCTGCAACATGATTGAAAAAGTGTGTTGCGTCGACCCCACGTTAAAGTGGGATAAGGGCAGATAGAAAGAAAGAAAGAAATATTAATATTACAATTGATATGCGTCCTAAATCGTGGCGCCTTAAGCCAGCAAATAGGAACGTTACATCTCTCAAGAATTGTTTTTATCGTCAGTCTGAAGTTTATTATATGGGGGGCGAAGTGGGGTGTAAAATCGATCATCGCCTCCGGCTGTGGTCGGTAAATCAATTTGTGGATGAGCTGATACGTCCGAGGCGACGGTTCACGGTTCGCTGAAGAATGTCTCATGACATGGCTCGTTGTGCATATTGTTCCTAACGCTTTCATATTGACGAATAGCAGATTCGAAACTAAATAAATAAAGTTTAACAAAAACTTCAAGCCGACTTCACCATATTCGCATATATAAGTCCATATTTAAAAAACTACTCAACCGATTTTGATGAAACTTAAGAGGAAGATACCTAGTCTAATAAAAAAAGATCCATTGCAATCCGATTTGTAGTTTCCAAAATATACGTCGACAAACATACAAATATACATACACTTATGGAATTTGTCACATCTGTTCAGAAGCCCATATAAACTACCATAATGCGTATATCATGCAACTCTAACAATATTACATACATATGGGTCGAATTGATAACCTCCTTTTTTGAAGTCGGTTAATAAATACACCAAACAGTTACACACATAGTCCTAACCCTACACTGGGTTTAGCCTGTATCGTGGGTACCAAGAACTACCAGGAACTTTCGGTCTCACAATACCCAGACCCAAACAAATATTTGTGGGTCACATAAACTTTGGCTTGGTGCGAGGAACGAACCCACAGCCTCCCGTTTCGTGATTCTTCAATATTCATAGAACATTCTAGGGTGTAAATTGTAATAAGCGCCCTCGCAATGTAATATGGTAGATGGCGTTACTGGCGTTTGAAATATTTTTTTTCAGAGAGAGAGATTCAATTGTGATTGGTAGACAGCCATGTCTACAGCGCGAATGGGCCGGCTCGACCGGTTTGATACCAATGTCTTACAGAAAACCGATGTAATGTGGCAGCTCGCTGTTGCGTTTCGTTCGGTGAGTGAGATTTCCGATGGCCCAATACCCCCACTCTTTCCCAGTCCCTATTCCCTTCCTTGTCGGTTGACAACGCACCCATGATACATTTGTGTCTTAGGTGTCTATGGGCGATGGAGATTACTTACTATCAGGTGACCCACATGCTCGTTAGCCAGTCGCTGCTATAAAAAAAACATTTATTTTGTATAGAAACTTGCCTGTTAGTACCTCTCTAGTTAGTAATATTTAATCTCTTTGCACTAAAATATCATTATCTCTCACTCAACTCAGCGATTCCTTTACATCATTCAAATCCCATTCGTTCGTTCCGGAGGTATTTCGAATAGATGTGGCGTCAGATATTGCGCTTCGATTGCCGTTGGTAGGGTGGGGGCAAGGCGCAGCATCGTTTTACTCACTTTAGGCGCAAATAAAGCGAGTGCTTCAGAATAAACTATGAACGTTGGTTGGGAATTGAAAAGCTTGGCGAAGGTTCAAAACATTTTCGATGCAATTATTGGTCTTGTAATTGTGGTGTGTAGGCAAAAAGCAGTAATATTTCCTGGGTTCGAATCCCAGGTCAGCTAAACAGAACTTTAGAGTTTTGGACTTTAAAAAATCATCCATGGACCTGTTTCTAATTGGGTTAGAAGGCAGACGAGCGGATGGCCTACCTGATGGTAAAAACAACCTCAAAACTCCAATCACGACGTAAATACTATTGTTTGTTAAGAATTCTACTTCTTCATCAGAGTTTTACCAAATTTCTAAGACCTAAGCATGGAGTAAGTATGGATTAAAAAAGGAGCTTGAAAATCAGTCTAGCTTTACCGGATATATCGCTTAATATACAAAAAATAAAGACAATGGTTGAATAGATGACATGGATGGACAGCCTCCGTGGCGCAACAGGCGAGTAGCTGGCTGTGAAGCGAGAGGCCGCGAGTTCGATCCCCCCCCCCCCGCACCGAGACAAATATTTATATAGTCTGCAGATATTTGTTTCGGGTCTGGGTGTTGTGAGACCGAAATTCTCTCGTAGTTCCTGATACCCACGAAACAAGACTCAATCTTACTGTGGGGTCAGGACTATGTATGTGACTGTTTGGTGTTATTTATTTATAGTTATCTATGAAATCACATAAGTAGTATATTTCGCAAATCTCGCATTTAGCTCTCTTTGAGAGTTAAGTATCTTGTTTAGGACTGCCGAAGGTTACAAGGCTTATTTGATATTTAGTATTCCATTCGTAGAACGCTAGATTTGTAGTAAGGCCACAATAAATGTGTACAAAGCCTAATATTTTATTCAGTATAAGGTTTAATAAAAGCCGCGATACATCCTCTTCTCACAATGCGTGATACATGCCAAAGATTTGTAGGCATTACGTAAATTGGGTTACCAAACTCATTTTTTTTATAATTCTCAAATATTTGTATTGGCAGTTGAAGTACGTTCGTAATCTTTTTGTAGTTTTTAATACAACATCTTTCCTGATATCTTTTAAAATATTTTATGATGTAAAATAAGTATAATGTCAAATATTTTTAGAATTTTGTCCGGACCAACAGAATCACATATTATGTATGTTTAAAACAATATTTACACTTACTTTTGATTCGATCTCCGGGTCGGGCAAAGTGGCATAGTTGGTTATTGTAGGTAGGCATTGGATATTTCCTTTGCAGCCCAGAGTCTGGAATTTGTGCTCGATATGGCGATAGGCTCGCCCCCTATTATATCTGGTACGGAACTAAGCTCGGCAAAATGTGGGTGTACTAGTTAGCTAGTGCGCCTCTGCCTACCCTATCGGGGGTATCCCCGCCTGTATCGTCCGCCTGTATAGGCGTGAGCTCATGTATGCATGTATGTATTTTGATTTAAATTTATCTGAAGTTTGCTACTCATTATAGAGGTAGATAGATACATTATGAGATTGTTTTTTCACTTCAGTAAGTACTATAATTTTCTTTAAATCCAATATGAGAAAGTTTTATTGTATCCTTTTTTTTTAACAACTCTTGAACAGCTGGATTTTGTTCTTTCAAAACAATGTTTTGATGTAAAACAAAAATATTATTGAAGTTTTATTTTATTATATTCAATACCTTTTAACTAATACATTGCATCAACCCTACACGGACGCATGTTCGCTTCTGTACCGTATGCAAATACATTTTGGGGAGTTAGCACGTCACTTTCATCAGACTAACAGCCTTGTGAGAGGACACAGAGTGCTTCGTCATCAGACCGTGGTCATAAGCGCCATGGATATAACACTTCTGGAACAGTGGTCTTGGTTAAGTTAAAGATGCAAATATGAGGCCTTTAGCTTTAGCTGAGCAAATTGCTAATGCTGAGATCTAGGCCCCTTACTTATAAAAATATTCAAGCGCTGCTTATCTTTATACCATAGGTTGACCCTTTCATTTTTAAACAATGTAACGCAAGGAAAAAAGTGACAGGTTATTCTTAACCATTTGCTCAGTTAAAAATGCTTTTATAAGTAAGGCCCTATAGAGCGAACTTGGACTAAGGCTAAGTCAAAGTAACGAACTCAGTGATGATTTAACATAACATAAGCTCACGCCTGTATCCCCGAAGGGGTAGGCAGAGGCGCACTTGCGAACTAGAACACCCACATTTCGCCGAGCTTAGTTGCGTCCCAGATGTGATAGGGGGCGAGCCTATCGCCATATCGGGCACAAATTCCAGACTCCGGGCTGATATGGAAAAATCCAATATCACTTTGCCCGACCCGGGGATCGAACCCGAGACCTCGGCACCGTAGTCGTACCGAAATACCACCACGCCACCGAGGCAGACAGACTGAACAAAGATTTCCTTGTAAAAAATGACTCGGACTAAGTCAAAATCCACACTAAGTTCATTACTTTGACTTAGACTTGGTCAAAGTCCGCTCAATAGATCTCAGCCTAAGAATAGCCTGTCACTTTTTTCCTTGTGTCACCACCTGCAGGTCGATTCTCTAAGGTTTCATTTGTGAAAACATCGTTGCGGCATCGTTGCGGCAACGATGTTGTCATTTTTGTATTCAGCAAGGTACAAAGCGCACGCAATAGCGCTATGCGTGATGACGGCGCTTATGCGAACTAGTTCTCTCTAGCGAGGAATTTGACATAAATGTATGGAAAATGGTGTTCTCTAAGACCTAACAACGTTGAACGCTCTGTCGATCTCAACGTTGTGGCGTTTCTTAGAGAATCGACCTGCTGAAAGTAAAACAGGCTCTTCTTTATAATTTGCTCAGTTAAACTGTTTTTATAAGTAAGGTTATATAAATCATGGGGATTTGTGGGTAATATGACTTCTAGTTAACAAGAAGCACAATCAAAAGGAATGTACGTACAATAGTATCTTTCTTGTCTCTGTTACTGTACTGTGCAACGAAATTACGTTTTTTATAGCAGAGAGCACGAGTAGATGGGTCACCTGATGGTAAGTGATCTCCACCGCCCATAGACATCCAAGACACAAAAAGAATCATGGGTGCGTTGCCTCATCAACCTAAAAGAAGGGAATGGAAGGGGAGGGAAAAGGGATTGGGAAAGGTGCCACCGGAAATCTCACTCACCGAACGAAACGCGACAGCAAGCTGTCACTTTACGACGGTTTTCTGTGAGATAATAGTATGAAACAAGTCGAGCCGGCCCATTCGTGATGTAGACGTTACTGTATACAGCCTGGCTCTACCACTAGTTCTGCCAAATTAGACAGTTTTTTTTTTATATCCGAGCACAGCAATGTTACTACAGACACACATTTTTCTGACTTTCTATCCTCCATGTTTCTTTCGCCAAATCGCGCTATTGTGTTCTTGCAATATCTTTATGTACACGTGTTTTTGTAGGTATGTCCTAACTCCTCGTAGTCCTAACTCTATAATTATTTCCCATTTCCTCCTTTTAGGTTGGCAACGCACCCATAATTTTTGGGTCTTGGGTGTCTATGGGCGGTGAAGATAACTTACCATTAGGTGACCCATCTGCTCGTTTGCCAGACTATGCTATAAAAAAAAAACTGTTATCATTAACGGTATTAGACAAAAGTGGAACAAAAACCTTTGCCTGTGTCATTAATTTAACTCATCTGAAGCTTTTACTTCATTAATCATACGAATTTAAGTGCTTTCTTAATATAAACCTAGTATTACTGTAAATACTAATGTATAGAAAATTTTGGAAAAGATCATACGTTGGGCTAATTTTGCAACTAAGCACTAAAGAATAAGGACGAAAATCAAATTATTCTGTTAAGTTAAAAGTCTTTGAATGTTACAAAAAATCCCTAATTATCAAATTAGGGGATTAATTTCTTACACCTGCTTTTTCACGGATCTTTATCCTTAAACGAAGTTTTGGTAATTGGAGACCTCGTCGTAAATGTAAAATCTCCCATTTTTCTTCAATTCTAAGAGTGAATAATTTAAGTCAATTAAGATACTGAAGCTTAACGAGGTTTAATTTGACAGCCCTGACTTCAGACATATTGAGAAAATGGATAATAGTAGATTAACGAAACATATAAGACGAGTGTGATTAAAAGTGTCTGTAGAGATCGATCGCATCAGTACGACGTAGCCGAATTTATGATTTATTAAACAAAAGACTGCGGTGCGAGCAGTAAATTATTATTTTGATAATCGAATTCAAATCAAGCTCTATGCGTGTCTATAAAATTCGTATAAAATGTTGACCGAATTTTATCAGGGAGGAGCGAGTTGGATACAAATTCGATAGTCAAAAATATTCCTGCTTCGGTTACAGTAGCTGGACCGCCTCTAGCAGTTACCTAGGGAATTGATGTTTTTCATACAAATTATTTTACGTAGTCACAAACGAGATATATCAAAAAAACCTCATGGTCGAGCGATTGCAGGTCAGAAGCCCTCCACAGCTATAATGTATACATTGATGAAAGTAGATGAAGCGAAAGTAGTGTAGAAATTCCCAGTCTTCCCCTGGGATACACGCGTAACTATGCATGTCTGAATGTAATACGACGGAGTGAATAACGTGTGAAATGAGGGATAGAGGAATTTGTTCCGAATTTCAGATTTAGGGATATTTAATTCTCGTAACTTGGGACCTAAATCTCGTAGTTTCTAAACTTACTGAAACTCTGGCTCCGGACATTTTTATGTATGAGACAGAATTTAAAACTGTATGTCTATTTGGGTGTAGTCGTTTTTACGCATTAATAAATTACTATGACTGCCTCGGTGGCGTGGTGGTATTTCGGTACGACTACGGTTCTGAAGTCTCGGGTTCGATCCCCGGATCGGGCAAAGTGATATTGGATTTTTCCATATCAGCTCGGAGTCTGGAATTTATGCCCGATATGGCGATAGGCTCGCCCCCTATCACATCTGGGACGGAACTAAGCGCGGCGAAATGTGGGTGTTCTGGTTCGCTGGTGCGCCTCTGCCTACCCCTTCGGGGATACAGGCGTGAGCTTATGTTATGTTATGTATTCATAAATACTTCCACTAGTTAATATTTAGGTAAAATAGAACACGTTAATGGGGATAGTTACTTTACTGAAATATTTTCCTAAGCAAAAAAAAATTATAATATAAAATATCCTTTTGGCAACCTGTAAAATTTCGTTGTATCCCTGTATCTTGCTCAACATGCAAGCGATAAAAAAAAATTGGGAGATGTAAGGGCTAAACGTAAACTGTGTCGCCATCGTGCTTTGCTTGACGAGGGTTCGAATTCCGGAGAAGGGAGTTTACTATAACTACAAAAACTTAATTGCCTCGTGTCAGTAACAGAGTTGTTCACACTTCTAGTAGTTTGGTCGTTGTAATGTGTGATTGAATGTGGTTTGGGCGTGTGTAAACTAAACTTCGCAAAAAATATTGATCTGACAATGATATAGTAACTGAAGAATCGTATAGCTTTAATGCTTTTAATGGTTCTTCCATTTGACTAGCAGCGCCTCTTGGGGAAACTGAACGAAATAAAATAAATATACAAAAACTGTCATCGTTTTCGGGAAGTGACAGAACTCAAAAACAACTCGTAGTAGCATCAATATAATATACCCTAGATGCACAGTTCGTTGCAAATATCCTCCTAAAAAGTGGTCTCAGGAATAAAACAAAGAAAAACATCACAAGTTCTAATTAAATCAACACAAATATAACCCTATGCACGTGTAATAATGTAGCCTTTTAAACGAAATGAGCAAGCGTTCTTAAATTTGAATTTTGAAATTTAGAAATCCATCGGCGTCGGACTGTATGCAAAACGAGTTTAATATATCGATGCGTAGGAGAGATAAATGTAGTATAATCACTTGGGCAGTACGTGAAAGATTACAAAAAGCTTGTCATATCCCTTCCAGAAACAACTATAGCAAGAGAACTACGTGTTAGGTGTTTGACTTTGGTGTTCGAGAACAAACATGGTACGGGGTATACTAGATAGATTAATAGGCCATCAGACTCTGATCAACACGGCAAGTTTGTACATACATAGTCGCTTTAGGTCCAGGCTTAATTATCTGTGCTTGGAGTTCACTAAGACCGACTTGCAGCGCTATTACTAATTTAGAGTTACACCTTATCTCGATTTATTCTACACCTCATTCCTTTTCATTCGAGTCATTTTTACATGAAAATCTCTGCTTAGTCTGTCTGACAGTCTTTTTGTTCTAAAAATGACTCGGACTAAGTCAAAGTTCGATTTAAAAATTCCAAATCCTCACCGAGTTCGTTTCTTTGACTCGAACTTATTCGAAGTTTGCTCTATAGATCTCAGCCTTAGAGACAAAGGATAATTAAGGCATTTCCGATCAACTTTTGTTATCGCAACCGCTGACGTTGGCGGTTGGCAGCCGCAGCAATTCTCACAAATTTTTGAAATCAATTAGGAATTTAATTTGTTGTGGTTGCCGGCTAAGAAAAAGGAACTTAACACTTACCGGTTGAAGGAATTGGTAACTGGAAAAAGCTGATACAATATTGCAGTTACTAGGTATGGTAACTAATAAAATTCGATTCCAAATTTGAACAATTTTAAAACTGTAGTTCATCAATATAATATACCCTAGATGCACAGTTCTTTGCAAATATCCTCCTAAAAAGTGGTCTCAGGAACAAAACAAAGAAAAAGATCACAAGTTCTAATTAAATCAACACAAATATAACCCTATGCACGTGTAATAAAGTAGTTTTTTAAACTAAATGAGCAAGCGTTCTTAAATTTGAATTTTGAAATTTAGAATTCCATCGGCGTCGGACTGTATGCAAAACGAGTGCTTAAGCACTCCTTTGCTGTCCCATTTTCCGAGCGTCAACTGTGCATCTAGGTAATTAATATATCGATGCTGTAGTTACCTAAACTTTTAATTGAAGCTGATATATAAAATTTAAAGTTGCCGGAAGCCGAAACTCTAACACCATCTGCAAACCGCCTAAGTGTGGGAACAAACATAATAGAATTGGGGTATAATAGATACGTGACGGTAGCCCATCAACTGCCGGCCAGTAATGGGGTAAGTTAGCGAAATTCTACCCCAGTTAACGAACTGCGAGGGAAAAATGCTTCAATGATATTTATTTCACTAGCTAGGGATGATGAGTTCTGTCACGAAGGTTTGGGATGTTTCTTGTAAATTGTAGTCGAAGGGTTATCTATAGGTAATAATTAGGCAACTTTTATAAATACTAATGTAGGGGTGTCTTCTTGGTCTAGTGGCAGCATGTATGGGCTGTGTACCGGGAGGTCCTAGGTTCGATTCCTAGGACCAAGATACGCCCAGGGGGTAAATAAGGGATTGATGTCAGGTCAATCGACACTTACTTGAAAATCGTGTTACTCCAACCCCACATAATGGGATAGCGGCAAGTTGAATGAAAAAAAGAGGGTATTTATAGAACCATTGAACTCATGTTAAAAACTCGAAAGAGTTTTTTTACTAAAATAACTTCTCTAGAATGAGAGGATAACGATGCACGAGTGGAGCCAGGAGCGAATAGTAGTATGATACATCAATGTTAAAATTCATATTCCGAATCAACAAAACATAATATAACATAAGCTCACGCCTGTATCCCCGAAGGGGTTGCAGAGACGCCCTAGTGAACTAGAACACCCACGTTTCACCGATCTTAGTTCCATCCCAGATGTGATAGGGGGCGAGCCTATCGCCATATCGGGTACAAATTCCCGACTCCGGGCTGATATGGAAAAATCCAATATCACTGCCCGACCCGGGGATCGAACCCGAGCAGGACGATAGTCTTACCAAAATACAACCACGCCACCGCCAACATCAATAAAACAACTTTATCAAAGTTCATAATAAGCTGACTTTCATAGCACAAATTGGTCCCCTTCCTACAAATATTGTACTCGGTAAATACACAAAACAGTTTCAATTAAAACTTTTTGGACTGTTCATGCTCTAAACAATGAATGTACATGAACACCAACAAAGCATTCACTACAATGTTATTTCAAACATTCGCTATACAAAATTAAATATCTCACTTTTTCAACACTTTTGCGGCACGTTACAACGTCTATCTACACACGTATGCAGTGTTCCCATCTCTAGCATCTAAAAACCAGTAAAAGAAATTAAAACAATATTTACCATGGTTATTTTATTCAGTCGGGTTTATGACCTGAATACAACGTATTACAGGCATGGTCATAAGACCATAATAATTATATCAACGTGTAGGATGTGACATAAAATAATATATTCCATCTCTTTAGTACCAATTTTCCTTTGCAGCGATATCGATAATTTCCTTATTTCTCGTATTATTAGCATCATTGATGCTTATGTTATGCACATATTTTTCAAATATAATGTTTCTTTCCTTTTACCTACCCTTATCCCACCTTAATGTAGGGTCGGCGTAACACACTTTTTCAACCATGTTGCAGAAAGGATTTGCCTTAGATTTTACGACTGGCTGCCTGCCTTACGTCAATCCCCTCTGTGGTTCCAGTCCGGGGCAAATTTAATTGGAACTATCGGTTTTGGATTGGATTCCCAGGTCAGCCGGGGTATTTTTCTGACAATATTTTCCCGGGATTGAATCCCCCCGAAGGGGGTTGACGACAGGCAGACAGCTAGGCTAGGCAGGCTAATTATTGTATTGGCAAATAATGGTAACAAAACAATTAAAATTATGAATAAAAATAAAAAATAATAAATACACCCAACAGTCACACACCTAATCCTGACCCCACACTAGGTATAACCTGTATTGTGGGTATCCGAAACTATGAGAGACTTTCGGTCTCCCAACACCCAGACTTGAAACAAATATCTGTGGCCACACACACATTTATCTCAACGCGGGAATCGAATCCGCGGCCTCTCGCTTCACAGCCGGCTACTCGACCACTGCGCCACGGAGGCTGTCATCCTGAATTTAGAATACAGGTGGTATAATTCATAATAAAGGTTGGTATCACTGCGCGTATGTATGAGTTTTGCATTCATGATGAGTCAACATTTTTAAAAGAATTGCAAAGAAAACAGAAATGTATAATGTACAGTGTTTTCGCTCGTTTCATATTTTTAATTAAAACGAACTTAAATATTCTTTTGTGGTTGAACTAAGTTTACTCTAGCATATTTATATTTTCAATATCTGTCTAAGAAATGAGAAATGCTTGCATTAGTTACGACTTACAAGATATTCTGAAAAATTTGAAATGTATATTTAATTTCGCTAAGATTTAAAAAAAAATTAGGTTCATTTTATCTAGGAAATTTTGGTTTTTAAGTCTTCAATATTAGTATAAAATAATGTAATGGGTAGGTAACGAAAAGTAGTTGATAAAGGCTAAAAATGTATACTCATAAATATAAGCAAAACGTAGACTATTAAGCCACCATTTTGTTTTGTATTCATTGCTCTCTCTCTACCCCTATAAGGAAAAGGAGACAATCTATGTGTTATAAAATAAAATTTAACATTATAAATGTTAAATATTATTTTATAACACATACATCATTCTACCGGCTGCCTGCGCCCTGCCTGACGTCAACCAAAGATAAATAAATAAATAAATAGATCAACGTTAGGATCCAGTCCCGAGCAAATTCAATTTGAAAATTCGCTTAGCCCGACTTGGGAATCGAACCCAGGACTTCCCGATCCACAGCCCATATATGCTGCCCCTAGACCGACTGGTGACTAAGTTCATATAAACCAACTTAAATAAATAAATAAAACGAAGGGATTAAAAAAATGCAGTGCAAAGTCATTGAATTCTAAAATCACTTGGAAATATACACATGGAATTCATGCAAAGGAAATAAATGCATTCAGTTTGCTTTGCTCTTCACATTGCTACGTGTGCTTTTTTTATTTCAGTCAATATTAAAGTGGGTTATGAAATTACTAGCTGTTGCCCGCGACTCCGTTCCTAATAAGTAGCCTATGTGTTAATCCAGGATGTCAGCTACCTCCATACCAAATTTCATAAAAATTGGTCCAGCCGTTTGAGCGTGAAGAAGTAACAAACATACAAACACACCCACAATATTTCGGCTTTAAAATATTGATGGTGACTTGCACCACTTTTACTAACCTACAGTTAGTTAACCTCAAGCTAAAATGTGGTTAATTTTCAAGATTCTTTTTGTGTTCTTTTGATTCTGCTTTTTCAAGGGTGGTCATGATATTGAAGTCAGTTGGTTAAGTTTTTAAGCTCGTGATTATTTTAATAAAATACATTATTATGACTGCCGAGGTGGCGTGGTTGTATGTGTCGATATGACTACCGTTCTGAGGTCTCGGGTTCGACCCAGGCACAGTGATATTGGATTTTTCCATATCAGCCCGGAGTCTGGAATTTGTGCCCGATATGGCGATAGGCTCGCCCCCTATCACATCTGGGACGGAACTAAGCTCATCGAAATGTGGGTGTATTAGTAGGCTAGTGCGCCTCTGCCTACCCCTTCGGGCATACAGGCGTGAGCTTATGTTTGTATGTTATGTTATTATTATGACTGAATCACACAACACTCCCTAAAGGCTTCGGCCTAAAACAAATCTCGAGGGAATTTTGAAGCAATTTCATGTAAAACTCAAACGGATAAGAGCTGGTGAAGCTCACGAAACAGACTCTCTAAAGGTCGTAAAACAACTGAGTGCGTCTTGCTGCTTGTAGAAATGTTTTATGTTTTCTTTAATTTACGAGCTTACATTTGTTCGAAAGCCATTCTTCATTCGGGGGTTAACTTGATAAAAATTTGCATAGTTATGTTAAAGGAACATGACATGTCCTTACGGTACAAGATTGGATGCATTTCTGAATTTATACATTTTTACAATATTGCTTTGATATCTGAAATTCTAGTCGTGACTGAGCAAATCAATTACAGTTGAGTATCCCTTTAAATTAAATTATATATGTAACACGACTTGTTCGTGGCTGAGAACTGATTTTAAGATGGCCTGTCTTAAAAAGTAAGTAAAATTTGGCAGACTCCGTGACGCAGCGGCCGAGTAGCCGGCTGTGAAACGTGAGGCCGCGGATTTGATTCCCGCATCGAGACAAATGGTTGTGTGGCCCACAGATATTTGTTTCAGGTCTGGGTGTTGTGAGACCGAAAGTCTCTCGTAGTTCCTGATACCCACGACACAAGACTCGATCTTAGTGTAGGGTCAGGAGTATGTGTGTGACTGTTGGGTGTATTTATTTATTTTTTATTTATTTTTCCACAACCTGCTTGAAAAAAGTTTATTGAATAAAGTACTGATACAGTGGAAAAATTCAAATATCACGTTACCCAGTCCGGGGATCGAACCCAAAACCAGGGATGCTAGGCGTACCGCGCTTGTAATACAACTACGCTATAATAACAAACACTCCGTGGCGCAGCGGCCGAGTAACCGGCTGTGAAGTGAGAGGCCGCGGGTTCGATCCCCGCACCGAGACAAATGTTTGTATGTAACAGATACTTGTTTCGGGTATGGGTGTCGTGAGACCGAAAGTCCCACGTAGTTCCTGATACCCACGACACAAGACTCGATCTTTGTGTACCCACCGCACATCAGCAAATGTAGGTACCTATAATATTGTATTAGTTTATATGTCATAATGTATTTTGGTTGTATGTGTGTGTGTAGAAAATAACATTTTTTAAAATAGGGACATTGGAGTGAGATGAAAAGGAAGAAAGATAAGGGTACGAAATATTTTTACAAAAAGAGGATGGCTTATGTGAGACCATAGAAAAAGAAAAAAAAATTAGAAAAAAACAAGAAGGATAAGAAAGAATTTAAGATGATAATATGACATAAGCTCACGCCTGTATCCCCGAAGGGGTAGGCAGAGGCGCACTAGCAAACTAGAACACCCACATTTCGCCGAGCTTAGTTCCGTCCCAGATGTGATAGGGGGCGAGCCTATCGCCATATCGGGCACAAATTCCTGACTCCGGGCTGATGTGGAAAATTCCAATATCACTTTGCCCGACCCGGGGATCGAACCCGAGATCTCAAAACCGTAGTCGTACCGAAATACCACCACGCCACCGAGGCAGTATTATTTTATATGTCATAATGTATTTTGGTTGTGTGTGTGTGTAGAAAATAAATGGTTGAAATAGGTCAAGTCTTTGTATGTGATTGTTGGGTGTTATTTATTTATAATCTGTGCACAAATTAAATGAAGCTGCTACAAAATGTACATGAAATAGAAATTAACCGCTCCGTGTTACATTATAAATCCCTAAGAACATAATAATTACAAACATAATTTAAAAAATACAAATGAAATGAAACAGAATGCCGAGGTAATTATGTTGGGAGCATTTTGATACAACTTTTTAAGGATCATTACACATGTTCGGTGTAAACTGGCGGGAAGCGACTAATGAGTTCGGAGACCTCGTTAAATAAGAGTTAAGGCGAACTATGTGCTTAATAATAAACAGTAATATCAGCTATTTATTATTCTTGTTTTACTGTGGCCTCTTCTACTAATGAGATGGGTTAGGCCTTCGTCCTTTATTCTGATAATGTGGGTTGGTTAACTTCACAAACCTTAGAATTTTTTATGACAAAATCTAATTAAATGATTTTTTCGACCGACTTTCAGAAATGAGGAGGTCCTCAATTCGTCTGTATTTTTTGTATGTTACGCGATATCTCCGCCAAATGTGGACCGATTTTCAAAATATTTTTTGTGTTCGATAGAGCTTATTTCAACGGTGGTCCCATTAATTTGGTCACGATCGGATTTGAAGTCGGTCTGCTAAGTTTTTAAACTTGTGATTATTACAATATGCATGAAAAAGTATGCTTTTGGAACCCCACATTGAACTTGAAAAAGACAGATGGAAAGAAAGTTTACCTTAAAATCGATCATTGTACCCTAGCATATCGCAAAGCAATTACACAAATAAATAAGACAAAAGCCGTATAATGCCATAAGTCCGAAATTAGCCCAACGGCTTTTAAAGGGCTTTAATTGCAAGCCGAACTTCACACAAGGTTTGGACCACTCGGGTAAAACAAAACACAAGCTACAAAGATAAGCGCCCTCTGGCGGCTAGGCGCATCATTAGGGGAAGCTTGAACAACTCCGCTAATTGGGCAACCTCTTTGCAACGTAAAATGTATACAGCCTGTGTTAAACATATAGCTAAGCGATGACTACGCGTCGCGTTTGATTTGAACGAATTGGACGAAAAAGAAGTTTCTCATTTACGTAGAAGCTTTATTAATTAACTGACCACGGAGCGATGAAAGAAGCTTTTAAGAAAGGAAAAAAGATAAGAGTACACCTAGGTTTGACTGTTTCCTTTCTTGCGCTTATCCCATCTTAATGTATCTTAATCAGCGCAACACACGTTTCAAGCATATTGTAGAAAGGATTTGTCTTAGTTTTTACAACCGACTGCCTGCCTATTTTAATGTCCACATTTTAATATTTGATTTTTTACGTAATTTAGAGAATCGTTTGAATCATATCGCAAGCAATTTTAGCAATTTTAACCATATATTTATGACAGCCTCCGTGGCGCAGCGGGCGAGTAGCCGGCTGTAAAGCGAAAGGCCGCGGGTTCGATTCCCGCATTGAGACAAATGTTTGTGTGGCCCACAGATATTTGTTTCAAGTCTGGATGTTGTGAGACCGAAAGTCTCTCATAGTCTCCGACACCCATGACACAGGTTATACCTAGTGTCAGGTCAGGACTAGGTGTGTGATTGTTGGGTGTATTTATTTATTTGTTTCGCCCCACCCTGCTTTCGCTTTGCTGTTTGTTTGACGAGGCTTTACGTGATATAGATAAATAGGAGATATAGTTTCTTTATTATTGACACGTAATGGGGATGTTTTGTTTGGTGATTTACTACGAACTACGTACGTGCTCGGGATCTAGGCGTTAGTTATTAATTGCTTTGGCATTTGAGGGTTATTGCTTTCGATATTTGAGTAGAATTGATTATAGGTAGGTGTTTGAGTGGTAGAGCCACGCTGTAGACAATTACGTCTACAGTACGAATGGGCCGGCTCGACCGGTTTGATACCACTGTCTCACAGAAAACCAACTTAAAGTGGCAGCTCGCTGTCGCCTTTTCGGTGAGTGAGATTTCCGGTAGCCCAATTCCACCTCCATTTCCCAATCCCTTTTCCCCTTCCATGCTATCCTTTTAGGTTGGCATCGCACCCATGATTATTTCCGTGTCTTGGGTGTCTATGTCACCTCCTTGGTCTATTGGCAGCATATATGGGCTGTGGACCTGAAGGTCCTGGGTTCGATTCCCAGGTCGGGCAAAGTAAATTTTCTAATTTAATTTGCCAGGGACTGGATCCATCATAGGGGGTTGACGTCAGGCAAGCGGCCGGTCGTAAAAACTAAGTCAAATCCTCTTTGCAACATGCTTAAAAAGTGTGTTGCGCCGACCCCACATTTAGGTGGGATAAGGCCAGATAGAAAGAAGGGTGTCTATGGGCGGTGGAGATCACTTATCAGATGACCCATCTGCTAGTTTGCCAATCTCTGCTATAAAAAAGGTACTATCGTCTATTTATAGAAATTTTATTATGAGACTTCGATATTTATTTTTCCATTTGGCTTCTTAACCCTGAAAACGGTGTTACCCGTAAGCTGTTGAAGCTTGTTCTCATATGTTACTTTATATTTATTCTATTTTAATATACCTAGTCTACTTATAATATAAAATGCAACTGCGACTGCCTCGGTGGCGTGGTGGTATTTCGGTACCGCAACGGTTCTGAGGTCTCGGGTTCGATCCCCGGGTCGGGCAAAGTGATATTGGATTTTTCCATATCAGAATAAATTCCAATAAGAATTTGTGCCCGATATGGCGATAGGCTCGCCCCCTATCACATCTGGGACTGAACTAAGCTCGGCGAAATGTGGGTGTTCTAGTTCGCTAGTGCGCTTCTGCCTACCCCTTCGGGGATACAGGCGTGAGCTTATGTTATGTGTTATGTTATGTTATAAAATGCAAATACCTTAAACGTCACGTTTTGAAGACGTTTATTTTATCGTTTAAGTAAGGTCTTAAGGTAAGATTCCTCACAAAGAGAATATAATATAACAATTTACGAATAAACAATACATTAACGTTTTATAAAAATATGACTGCCTTCGAGGCATCGTCATACTGCGAGCGCGGTACGACTATCGTCCTGGGAGCTCGAGTTCCATCCCCGAGTCGGGCTAAAGACATAAGGTTTTTGGTGGTACTGAATATAATATGTCTATATGTCTCGCTCTCTATCACATCTGGGACGGAAATAAGCTCTGCGAACTGTGTGTTCTAGTTCGCTAGTTCACCTCTACCTACCCCTTCGAGGAGTGGCCGTGAGCTTATGTATCATAAAATACATGTAAAGATAAACACACACATCATAATGTTCATATATAACAAAACAGTTGCCCAGATTTCCAGCATCTGCGTAGAATATAAATTTTAGACGAAATTTATAGGATCTAAACATGTTCGGAAGAAATATTTGCTGTTTCGTACATTTACTATCACAATGGTTTATAGGTGTGTTTATTTTAAACAAAGTGTACGCGGAACACATAAAGTCGACAGTAAACGAGATGCGCAAACTTCGACAAGGAATGAAAAATATTCATAGATACATCGGCTGATAAACTCATCAATATAATATGCCCTAGATGCACAGTTCTTTGCAAATATCCTAAAAAGTGGTCTCAGGAATAAAACAAAGAAAAAGATCACAAATTCTAATTAAATCAACACAAATATAACTCTATGCACGTGTTATTAAGTAGCTTTTTAAACGAAATGAGCAATCGTTCTTAATTTCACATTTAGAATTCTATCGGCGTCCAACTGTAGGCAAAAGGAGTGCTTAAGCACTCGTTTGCTGTCCCATCTTCCGAGCGTCAATTGTGCATCTAGGTATACATATAATATATCGATGGATAAACTAGATTGAAAAGTTTGCGGAAAATGTTGTCCCTTAAGGCGACTTGCACCACTATTACTAACCTACAGTTAGTCATTACATGTAATTACATGTAACATATGATGACATTTAATCAATTACATGTAATGAATTACATGTCATTCATATATTTCTTTTTCAATTTAACTTGAGGTTAGGACTAATTATAGGTTAGTAATAGTGGTGCAAGTCGACCTTACTTATAATTATAAAAATATTTATACGCTTGTTAGCTTTAAGAATAGCTTGTCCCTTTCATTTTGAAAAAATGAACGCAACAAAAAAGTGTCCAACTATTCTTAAAAATAAAATGCGGATTATTTTGCTGTGCCAAAACGATATCGTATGTATGAGCTCGACCTTAAGAAAATTATTGTGTATTAAATGATGACAACATTGAAATCTATTAGGCTGCGGACACGAACTCAACGGGAGCAGAACGGCGGCGGCGCGGCAACGTACTACTAGACTGGTCGTACGCCGCTCGCCGCGCCGATGCCTGCGAGGCCAGCAGCTCAACCATGGCAAACTCATTGCACGTATTTATGCGGGCGAGGACGTAAACGGAAACGTCAGTTCCCCGCGTAACCGCTAGAGGCATTTGGGTGTTTCACATACAAATATTTTACGGAGTCGCTCGCGAGTAATGTCAAAAAGTCATGGTTGGCATACAGTTCCATTTAAACCTATGCATTAAAACGCGCCGCTCCCCACGTCGCAGCCACCGCCGCTCCGCTCTCGCTGAGGTCGTATCCACTAAAGGTATCGACGCTATATTTAATCTAAGTTAAAACATGATGCGTAGATAATAAAATACATTTTACCTCTATATACGAGATCACGAACGCGATTACACTACACCTAATGGTAAGCGCTGTGTAGTCCAAAAACCAGCAACTAACGACAAGCAATCTGAGATCACTATAATCAAGCCGGTCTATACCTCTATAAATGCTTCTACACACACCGAAGAGGGAAGAATCAAACTGCGACTAGACAAGCTGATGACCGATACAGGCAGAACACAAGGATGTTTGTAATACTGAAATAAAACCAGTTTTTACGGATTCTATCGCGATTTGTTTTTTATTTATTTTTATTTTCAGTCTCGACGTTTCGAAAGCTTTACAGCCTTCGTGGTAAATGGTCGGGCAATCCATCCGGGAATAAAAATAAAAATAAATAAAAAACACTTCGCGATAGAATCTGTAAAAACTAATTTTATTTCAATGAATAACATTCGCGTAAACCTAACAAATCATTGTGTTTGTAATATTCTACAGAACAAAAATTGTCCATAAAACTAGAGGAAAATACTTATGTTAGGACCACAAAAATGCAACATAATACGAAAGAAAAAGAAATTTATGCTGAGGCAGGGTGAATTTTTCGCCCAACCCTTTCAATAGGGTCGGGCTCTCAGACACCGGGTTATGAATCTGCTCGGAATTTCATTACGAAATTTCAGCGAGATCGTGTTATCGATGCCATGAAAGGGCCCTTAGCATTGCTTCCCATCGCTTTACGAATAAAATATGAGCTAGTTAAGGAATTTTCTCATTGACCTATTAATAAATAGGCAACAAGTTGAATTTGTTTGTATCGGAAAATTACATGCAATTTATCTTTGAATTAAAATAGTGTTTGTATTTTTAGTTTATTTTATTTTCTTTTATACATTTTTTGTTTTAATTTTGATAGTGAAAATCTTTTGTATCATTTATGTAGCAATGCTCGTTAAGGAATTTATTTGTGTTTTATTCAATTTTATTAACAAGGCAACACGGTCTTAAATATTTCCCCCAATTTTTCTCCATCCCCTTCATACATCCATCTCTCTCATTACGTTTTACGTTCCATTTCTCATTATAGTAATTTTATAAACATGGTGCGTTCTGAGTAAAAAGAAAAAATACTTTTACGTTTATAAATAATACATTTTGAAAAAACAAATTCTGCATTATACGAATGTTATTATAAATCCTGCCAACTTTAATTTATATTGCACTGCAGATAATTTTTGTTTTATTTATTTAACTCACATTTCAAACTGTAGTAAAGATAATATTATGGGTATAAAAGACCCTTCTCAGTTGGTAGCGCGTATAGTTTTAGTGTTAATTATTCCACACATCATGTTATTTTTAATGAGTCAGACTGCATGGGCGGGTTAATTAGAGAAGTATCAAAATCGCTAAGTAGATGTTAAAATATTACGCTTGTAATTACGTTAGGGATTTTTTTAATATATTTCGTGGAAGATTCTTCCGGAAAAGATACCGGAATTTTTTAAATTGCTTACTCACCTTTCTTTGTTTAATTAGTGAAAGGCACGTTTTGTAATTAACATTTTGATTTTGGCTCTACCTACTGCGGCCTGAGCAGGAAAATTTCTGACAATCGTAAATGTATTTAAGGTCGATGCGCGTCTATGAAAGTATGAAATATTAACCAAACGTCATCAGTGCGCAGCGAACTCCAATACATTTACATTAGTTTTTCGTGCTCGGGCTATATTAAAAACGTGAAACGTGTGAACGTGAAACGCTGATATTAAAAACATGAAAGTTTGTGAGTATTGTACACCAACCGCAGTCAGACAGGCAGGCAGGCAGACATGGCGAAAATATACGTTTTTTTTATAGCACAGACTAGCAAACGAGCAGATGGGTCACCTGATGCTAAGTGATCTCCACCGCGCATATGTCTATGGGTTGGGTGTCCCCACGACACAAAAAGAATCATGGGTACGTTTTTAATCTAAAAGGAATCTGGAAGGGGAGCGAAAAGGGATTGGGAAAGGGAGGCAGGAATTGGGCCACCAGAAACCTCACTCACTGAACGAAACGCGACAGTAAGCTGCCACTTTACGTCGGTTTTCGATGAGACAGTGGTATCAAACCGGTCGAGCTGTAGACGTAACAGTCTATAAAAAGTTTCATTTTTCGACCGACTTCCAAAAGGAGGAGGTCCTCAATTAATTTGTTTTTTATGTATGTTCCCCGATATCTCCGCCAAATGTGGACCGATTTTCAATATTCTTTTTGTGTTCGATAGAGCTTATAACAAGGGTAGTCCCATATTAATTTGGTCACGATCGGATAAGTTTTGAAGTCGGTCCGTTAAGTTTTTAAACTTGTGATTATTTTCATTTAACGTCGGAACCCTAAAATAATAATAATAAATAAATAAATACACCCAACAGTCACGCACGTACTCCTGACCCCACACTAAGATCGAGTCTTGTGTCGTGGGTATCAGGAACTACGAGAGACTTTTGGTCCCACAACACCCAGACCCGAAACAAATATCTGTGGGCGTCACAGACATTTGTCTTGGTGCGGGAATCGAACCCGCGACCTCACGTTTCACAGCCGGCTATTCGCCCGCTGCGCCACGGAGGCTGTCAATAACTGTTTATAAACACGACTTTTTTTTTTTCTTCCTCATCGTTTACATATAGACGCTGCAACAGTTACAAAACACATTAACAATTCAGGCAATGAGTACCTATTTACCGTAGGAAATGGCTGTAAATTCGCCCCGACCGCCGTCAGAGTAGTTAACCCACGGAATTAGCTTGCCTATCGACATAGGATCGACAAACCAGACTGTGTCAATTTGGGTACACTTTAACCACGATTTTGCTTAAAAGGCAATCCTTTTCGTGGTGGATGGGTAATGTTTAGATTCGGTTGCATAGTTTTAAATTAAAACGATAGATGAGAATTCGACCCAAATTTTTATAACTACTGGCGAAGGGTTTAAACAACCCGATTCTTACCGGCTTCGCTTTCCAGATTGCAGGCTAATGAGTTTTATTTAGGCAGTGGCGATCTTACACATTTGCCGACAGTAAGCTGTTTAACTTTTGCCGCCTCTACGTACATAGATCTGAAATTCCAAACTTAATCCACAATTATATTAATTACATTTTTCTATCAATAAAATTGCAACTTTATGATTCGTGCTCTATAATCTTTATTACATCAACTTTTCTCGTGATTAGTATCATTGAGAACTAGGGTACCGTTATGTCAGTTCTAAGAACTTCGAACTACATTTGGAAGGTGTCTGCGGCCTGAGCAGGAAAATTTCTGACAACCGTAAATGTATTCGAACTCAATGCGCGTCTATGAAATTTGTATGAAATATTAACCAAACGTCATCAGTGCGCAGCGAACTCGAATAGATTTACATTTACATTAGTTTTTCGTGCTCGGGCTACTGAAGTCTTCAATAAAAAATTTTGCTAAATTTGCCGCCCCTTAAAATCTGCCGCCCTAGGCTTTAGCCTACTCAGCCTATTGGCAAATCCGCCACTATATCTAGGTATTATCTAGAAGGGAAAGTAGCACTGGCATGCCTTTTGAAATTGATCACCCTTGTTCATTAATTTTCACCACCACTGCTACTGTCATTAGACAGCAATAGACAGTCATGTATAGGCTGGTGCAGCTATCTTTCTACATGCCCTTATCCCACTTTAATGTGGGGTCGGCGCAACACACTTTTTCAAGCATGTTGCAAAGAGGATTTGGCTTAGTTTTTACCGCCGGCCGCCTGCCTGACGTCAACCCCCTATGAGGGATCCAGTCCCGGGCAAATTAAATTAGGAAATTTACTTTGCCCGACCTGGGAATCGAACCCAGAACCTCCCGGTCTACAGCCCATACATGCTGCCACTAGACCAAGGAGGCGACTTTGGCTGGTGCAGCTATAGTGGACAGAAATAAGTGGGAATTGGGGAGATGGCAGATTGGCCTCTGACATATAGGTATATCTGGTATCTGATATATTGATATTAAGGATTCATTCATTAATATAAAATTTAATATGGATTAATTTCACTATACGACTTCGAAAAAAAATGTACCTAGAGATAATTTTTTTAAACTATTTTTAGAAATGTTCATATTGTGTAATTCTAATACTAAAGTCGCGCTCAATTCAAAAAGCCTCTCTTATGTATACTAGCATTAATAATTCTACATAGAACAAAGCGTCCATTCCAACTTATTTCAGAGTAAACCAGCAACGTTGTTAATGTTTGCCAAAATTTCAAGGAAACGAATAAAGATTTTTTATTGATAACATATGTTGGGAGTTATACAAAAAATATGGTGAAAACCTTGAGCTGTGCCAAGACAGAAGCATTCATTATATTCATTCACAATTTACCCAATATAAATTTATCTGGCACTAGAATTTCCTAGTCATCTTTTATACTTTGATACTGCTGTTTTAATTTACATATTTTTATCATACAACTTGAACAGAAACCAAAGCTAGTGTCTGTCACCATCAAAAGATAAATTAAGGATAAACTCAGTTGAAATCTCTTCAATTCTTGAGTGGTAGAGCCACGCTGTCGACATTAACGTCTACAGCACGAATGGCCCGGCTCGACCGGTTTGATACCACTGTCTCACAGAAAACCATCCTTAAGTGGCAGCTTGCTGTCGCGTTTTGTTCGGTGAGTAAGATTTCCGGTGACACTTTTCCCCCCTTCCTTTTCCAATCCTTTTTTCCTCCCCTTCTATTTCCTCCCTTTAAGTTGATAACGCACCCATGATTCTATTTGTGTCTTGGGTGTCTATGGGCGGTGGAGATCACTTACCATCAGGTAACCCATCTGCTCGTTTGCTAGTCTCTGATAAAAAAATATATAAACTCCATGTAAATAAATTTAAAAAACGTCACAATCCAGAGAAATTAATGATTAACTTAGTTTAAAACTCTTTAAATGATAAATTACATGTAAACAAATTTTAAAAGGCTAATTTCCAATAGTACAAAGAAATATATAAGTAAAAAAACCACGCATTAGCTTTTCGCTTTTACAAATTATATTTTCACAATAATTAAATGTACGGAACACAAAATGGCAACTAATATCGCAATTTAATGTTTGTTTATGAAAACTACCTTCATTAATTATTTGACAAACAGAGGTTTCATTAATAAATTAATCAGCGGGAATCAGTTTCAGTTATGATCAGTCTGTTGTGTATTAATTTTGATTAATTATTCAATGCGTGCGGTTACAAATGCGACAGTATAATAATATTACAATAATTTTGAAGGATGGTGAACGCAAAACTTAGTAAATGATATTTTGTTAGGGAAAAAAAGTCAAGCAGCGATAGCTCAGTTGGGAATGGTACGGATTGCCGAGACAAGTGACGGAGGTTCGAGACCAACCCCAAAATGGAGCATACACCTCTAACTTTTCTATGTTAAGTGTATTTTCATTGTGAAATATCGCTTGCTATGACGGGGAAAGAAAACATCGTGAGGAAACCTACATACCCGAGAATTTCTTTACAGGAATTTCGAAGGTATGTGAAGTTTACCAACCCGCATTAGGCCAGCGTGATAAACTAAGGCCTAACCCCTCTCAATAGTAGAGGAGGCCCGTGCCCAGCAGTGGGACAGTAATATTACAGGGCTAATATTATTATTATTTTTTTATTTATAAAAAAAAGTCAATAGGAAGCAAGTCTAATGGCCCTTTAACTCGTGTTTTTCTCGAAACTGCACAAATCATCTTCGCCAAACTATGTTTACATTAAGATACATGTCGTCCTGTGCTCATGAAACAATGAAATCATAGACAAAAATTCCTAATGAAACTATATTTTGTGTAGGTGTATAAGGAAAAGAACATAACATAACATAACATAAGCTCACGCCTGTATCCCCGAAGGGGTAGGCAGAGGCGTACTAGAGAACTAGAATACCCACATTTCGCCGAGCTTAGTTTCGTCCCAGATGTGATAGGGGGCGAGCCTATAGCCATATCGGGCACAAATTCCAGAATCCGGGCTGATATGGAAAAATGCAATATCACTTTGCCTTCGCCGGGGATCGAACCCGAGACCTCAGAACCGTAGTCGTACCGAAATACCACCACGCCACGGAGGCAGTCAATATTTTTTTATAGCAGAGACTGACAAACGAGCAGATGGGTCATCTGATGGTACGCAATCTCCATCGCCCATAGACACAAAGAATCATGGGTGCGTTACCAACCTATAAGGATGGAATGAAAGAGGGGGAAGGGATGGGGTAAGGAAGGGGGAATTGGGCCACCGGAAATCTCACGCAGCGAACGAAACGCGACAGCGAGCTGCCACTTTACGTCGGTTTTCTGTGAGACATAACATAATATAAGCTCACGCCTGTATGGCCAAAAGGGTAGGCAGAGGTACACTAGCGAACTAGAACACCCTCATCTCGCCAAGCTTAGTTAATTACTTAGCTCTGTTTATCTTAATATAATATATATCTGCTTCGGTGGCGTGGTTGTATTTACGGTACGACCACGGTTCTGAGGTCTCGGGTTCGATCCCCGGGTCGGGCAAAGTGATATTGGATTTTTCCGTATCAGCCCGGAGTCTGGAATTTGTGCCCGATATGGCGATAGGCTCGCCCCCTATCACATCTGGGACGGAACTAAGCTCGGCGAAATGTGGGTGTACTAGTTCGCTAGTGCGCCTCTGCCTACCCCTTCGGGGATACAGGCGTGAGCTTATATTATGTTATGTATGTTTTATATCTGCTTGTTACAATGACGAGCATTGACATTTACATAGCTATTTATAGAGTAGCTTTAAAAAACCGTCGCCCTCCGCGTTTCAACGTGTAATCAAGCAGAAAGGTTCCCAGCAAGCCTGTCGGACAACTAGGACATCGCACATAAATATCGGAGACGTAATTTATTGAATTTCTGAATTTAGCAGAATAGTAGAAGAAATATAGCGTCAGGGAGGCAGCCGGTCGTAAAAACTAAGCCAAATCCTTTCTGTAACATGCTTGAAAATGTTGCGCCGACCACACATTCAGGTGGGATAAGGGCAGGTAGGAAGAAAGTGGAGGAATAAAAAAACATAGAAGTAAATAATATTTCTCTGACCCGATTTGCCCAGAACTGCAACCCATATAGAGGGTCGACGCATGGCAGGCCACTGATCGTAAATAATAAGCCGAATCTTTGTTGCAAAATATTTGCAGAATTAGGAAGATTGGAGTGGGATGAAACGGAAGAAAGATAAAGAACTTTGACTAAGTCCGAATTTTTTACAAGAAAAACAGACTGAGAGACAGAGTAAACATGGATTTTCTTGTAAAAAAATGACTCGGACAAAGTCAAAATTGCATTTAGGGACTCCAAATCCACACCGATTTCGTTTCTTTGACTTAAACTTAGTCTAAGTTCACTCTGTAGATTATACCAATTATTGTGTGAGTAGCTTATTCTCAAATGAATGATCTATTTTGTCTTGCAACTCAGTAAAGTCCTTGATAAGCTTTTTGAGTGCCTCTTTTAAAACCATCGGTAAAATAAAGAAAACTTATTATTAAACTATATAATAAAAATAGCGATTGGAATAAAACTATTTTTACGGATTCTATCACGATTAGGTTTTAATTATTATTCCCGTCGTTTCGAAGGCTTTGCAGTCTTCGTTGTCAATTGTAAATGTTAATGTAAATTGTAAATGTATAATATTCACGTAAACTTAAGAAATCAGTTTATAAAAATAGCGATGCTACTAATCAATACAATTTTATAATAAGTAGCTAGATGTGCTGCCTCGGTGGCGTGGTTCTATTTCGGTACGACTACCATCCTGAGGTCTCGGGACCGATCCCGGATCGGGCAATGTGATATTGTTTTTTTCCGTATCAGCCCGGAATCTGGAAGTTGTGTCCTTAAAGAATATGATGATAGGCTCGCCGCTTAAAACATCTGAGACGGAAATAAGCTCGGCGAAATGTGGGTGTTCTTGTTCGCTAGTGCCCTTCTGCCTACCCCTTCGGAGATACAGGCGTTAGCTTATGTGTATATATATATAGCTAGATGTGTGTGTATGTCTGTAGCCTAAGCTAATGGATAAGTTTGACATACCAACGCTGCCAAGCGACAAAATGTTATGTAACAATTTGACACTCAGAGGTTCGGCTTCTGTATTTACTATCTTTCGTAGCCACTTGCCTGACGTCGACCGTTTGCATTCAGTGCCTTTACTGGAATTTGAACCCAAGACTCCCTGTCCGCAAAGTATTTATGAAACAAAAAATAAACGAAATGTTTTACAACCACTGTCTACTTCATTGGCTTTATACAACCCAACAGAATGTCGGTATCCCTTAATGCCACCTACCGCGTCCCAAATAAATAATTCAAAAGGAAAACACGAAAACGCTCCAAAACATACACCTGATGACATATATTAAGGGTCTTTTGCATAATTTTAATGTTTGATGAGGTACTTTCTGCCCTTTGAAAAACGCGAAGGTAAACTTCGTTAATGATGTGGGTTTGATATTTAGTGGTTTTTGTGTCAGAAAATTTTGTAAATTTTTTAAATGAAAACTTCTTTAGACGCGCTGAGTACTTATTTTATGCGTATTGAATGAGACTGAGCCGTCACGTCACTATGTAACGCTCGTTCGGATAAAGTCGGCACGAATCGACTGAGGGAGCGAGATAGATATAGTCAGCGCGTCATTGCTATACTCGCTCGGCGAGCGTTACATGCAAGAGCATGACGCATTAATTGAATTCAGTATCAATATAATTACGGTATGTGCCGTACCAATACGTTTTATGTGTGTATTTTAATTAAAATATAATTAAATATTAATTACATTTCAATTAACGTATTACATAATGTAAATTATTATAACATTATCTATCGTCATAAGATATGGTTAAGATCACAAGTCTGACACTTGCTGTGTTTCACTAATAGAGAGAATTAGCCTTGTATTGTTAAGTTTTCAATTCTGTCGTGTGAGCTTTAAGCACACGCCATTTTTCATCCTCACTTATACAAAAAAAAAAAACTTTCAGCTGCAACTTTGGCTTAGTCAATATGGGTTGTAGATTAACTGCACAAACCACACAGAGTAACCACAGTGCATTCAGCAGCCTTAACATCTGTCTGTTCTGAGCTGTGTTTAAACTGGAAATCTACTAGCAATCCTTCATGTTCGCCAAGCTTCCCGAGACTTATCGGCTATTACCACTGTTTCCGTATGATTTAAATTGAAGCTCGGTTCAGTTGGTAGAATTTGCTATATATTGTTTTTGGGTGTATTTGATGTTTTATTAGCTATTATTAATTGGTTAATACAAAAATAAGATTTTGTTAATGTTTTTTTATTGCGGCATGAGCAGGAAAATTTCTGACAACCGTAAATGTATTCAAACTCGATGCGCGTCTATGAAATTTGTATGAAATATTAATCAAACGTCATCAGTGCGCAGCGAACCGAATACATTTACATTTACATTAGTTTTTCGTGCTCGGGCCCCTGATCATATTCTGTAGTTCTAACAACGACAAAAGACGATATGTCAAATTCGGTGCGTATTTCGCTTTGTTTTTTCTTGGACAAGCTGAATTATTACTTCGCACTTATGAGCGGCGCATTTTGAATATAATGTTGATCATCAAAAATATTGCATCCCTCGACGGTCTACAGAATTATGGCATTCTTGTACTACTGGTAGTATAAGAATACCATAATTCCGTAGACTGATTGGACATATCCTAGTGGCTAACTCCGTAGCATCCATATTGATTTCTTAAGTTTACGCGAATGCTATTCATTGAAATAAAATTACTTTTACGGATTTTATCACGATTTGGTTTTAATATTTATTCCCGACGTTTCGAAGGCTTTGCAGTCTTCGTGGTCACGGGTTGGACTGAGATGTCATTTGTCCAAAAATGTTAGTATTACAAAATCTACCTTCATTTTAGAATTATACAGATTTTTAAAAATCTGTATAATAGTAAAAGTAATTTTATTTCAATCCGTAGCATCCATTTGAATAAGCCACTATAGGAAGTTTTGTAGCAAAACTACTTTAGTCTCTATCCCATCTATCATCATCGGGCCTTACTTAAAACAGCATTTTTAGCTGAGCAAATGGTTAAGAATAACCTGTCAGTTTTTTCCTTGCGTTACATTGTTTAAAAATGAAAGGGACAACCTATGGTATAAAGATAAGCAGCGCTCAAATATTTTTATAAGTAAGGGGCATTATCTCTATCTTTACATAGTATAAAACAAAGTCGCTTCCCGCTGTCTGTCCCTATGTATGCTTAGATCTTTAAAACTACGCAACGCATTTTGATGCAGTTTTTGTAATAGATAGAGTGATTCAAGGGAAAGGTTTATATGTATAAATTGAACCCATGCAAAGCCAGGGCAGGTCGCTAGTTGGATATAAAAATACAGTACCTTCTCACCAGTTACAACAACGTGAAAGATAAATGTAATATTTTTGGAGAGTATATCAATACATCAATAATGGTCTCACGAGAGACTCAAGATATTTATAGAGGTCTTCAAATAAATTATCTCCCTAAAAGGGCAGTGAAGTGTTTACACAAGAGGTCTAAACAGGCCAGACGGATAAGATTAGTTGAGATGAAATTGATGTTAAAATAAAATGGTAGTAAAATTCTAATTTGCCAGCTTCTGAAACGGATTTCGATTGAATAAAAACGCAATTTTGTTTCACTTAAGAGATTGATGAAATGAAGGATGAATTTCGAAGAAAGAATGGGCAAGAGTAAATGCCCACAATCCGGTAAAACCCGTTTATTACACCAATAAAATGGCCGAAAAAAATTAAACTCTCATTTAGTAAAGCGATTGCCAGTGATACCATCCATAAGCTTAAGGGTCAATCGTTGAAGCCACTTGGGAAATCGCCGAGGAAAAGAGCCAAATTGGCTTCATGAATCTATATAGTTATAAAGTAACGAGGCTGCGAGTCTCTATATTAGAAACAGATTTGATATATGAATATATTCTTTCTAACTGCCCTTATCCCACCTTAAACCCCTTACCAACTTTGATGATTGACATGACATAGGTTCATGTAGCAATTCGTTTCATAACCTCTTATATTTGGCCATTTTAATAGTAACCGTTTCCTCGGCCACTGGTTGAGATGCTTAAGTAACATTTATATGTTCCGCTTCCAAAGGGTTAATGTGAGATCGGTGCAACACACTTTTCTAAACATGTTTCAGAAAGGATTTGGCTAAGTTTTTACGACCGGCTGCCTGCCTGACGTCAACCCCATCTAGAGGCATATGAATATATCATCATCATCATCATCATCATCATCATCAGCCATAGGACGTCCACTGCTGGACATAGGCCTCCCCCAATGATTTCCCGATCGACCTGTTGGAAGCGGCCTGCATCCAGCGACTTCCTGCGACCTTTATCAGGTCGTCGGTCCACCTTGTAGGTGGACGTCCTACGCTGCGCTTGCCGGTACGTGGTCTCCACTCGAGAACTTTTCTGCCCCATCGGCTATCAGTTATACGAGCTATGTGCCCTGCCCACTGCCATTTCAACTTGCTAATCCTCTGGGCTATGTCGGTGACTTTCGTTCTTTTACGGATCTCCTCATTCCTGATTTGATCACGTAGAGAAACACCGAGCATAGCCCTCAATAAAATATGAATATATATATATATCAATATATATCAATTTGAAATAGATTTTTTAAATAACCACCTTTTACATCCGGCTCTGCCCGCGTAGGACTCTTTTCGACCAACTTCAAAAAAGAAGAAGGTCCTCAATTCGTCTATATTTTTATGTATGTTACGTGATATCTCCGCGAAATATGGGCCACCCTTGAAATAAATGAACACAAAAATAATTTTGAAGATCGGTCCACATTTGGCGGAGGTATCGCGTAACAAGCATAAAATACAGACGAAATGAGGACCTTCTCCTTTTTGGGAGTCGCTTGAAAAATGTTATCAAAGGCTAAAACTTCATAGACTTTAGTACATAAGCTCACGCCTGTATCCCCGAAGGGGTAGGCAGAGGCGCACTAGCGAACTAGTACACCCACGTTTCGCCGAGCTTAGTTCTGTCCCAGATGTGATAGGGGGCGAGCCTATCGCCATATCGGGCACAAATTCCAGACTCCGGGCTGATATGGAAAAATCCAATATCACTTTGCCCGACCGTGTTGTAGTCGTACCGAAATACCACCACGCCACCGAGGCAGTCTTTAGTATAAGCAGAGAAACCTGTAGCTTCTATATTTTTTAAGCGTTACCTTTCATTTTCAAACCTCCAAAAATAGCCTCTCCAAATACGTACTCCATTCTCCTCGAAGTAAAGTAATTGAGATAAAAATAATTTACTGCGAACAAAAGTTTAGAACCCATAAAAGTATTCATAAAGGGCCTGAGTTAGTCACCGTTTATTGTTAATGACTTCCGCTTTAGAAGTTCTCCGGTCGTTAAAATTTTGAACATTATCTAGAATTTAATATTTTCGACAATGTTTCATTATGAGCACTGAGCAGGTATCATTTTATTACGCTAACATTGAGTTGAGATGTAATTCAAGATTTCTTTCCCTAATCTTCGACGGACTTCCGAAAAGGAGAAAGTCCTAAATTCGTCTGTATTTTTTTTATGCATGTTACGCGATATCTCCGCCAAATGACCGATTTTCAAAATTATTTTTGTGTTCGATAGAGCTTATTTCAAGGGTGGTCTCATATAAATTTGATCGCGATCGGATTTGAAGTCGGTAAGGTAAGTTTTTAAACTTGTGATTATTATCTTGCGAATTTATCATCTCGGCTATATCCTCAGAAGATAAGTACAGATAGAGACTCAAATTTCAACTCGTTTTTTTTTATACCTAGCAGAGACTGGCAAACGAGCAGATGGGTCACCTGATGGTAAGTGATCTCCACCGCCCATAGACACCCAAGACAGAAAAAGAATCATGAGTGCGTTGCCAACCTAAAACGATTGAATTGTAGGGAAGGGAAAAGGAAGGGGGTGGTAATTGGGCCACTGGAAATGTCACTCACCAAACGAAACGCGACAGCAAGCTGCTACTTTACGTTGGTTTTCTGTGAGACAGTGGTATCAAACCGGTCGAGCCGGCCAATTCGTGCTGTAGACGTAACTGTCTACAGCGTGGCTCTACCACTCTATTTCTTAATGGGATGACAATCTAGTTCGGCTCGGAATTTATTTAATCTAGAATCTCATAGTTCTTAGCCTAATTTGTTGCTAAAGATTTTCACAGATTATGAAAATCAAAGTCAGAATGGATACGAGTGTAGCAGATTTCTTTTTTTACTCTGTGTGTTACGAAGTTCCTAGTTGTTTTAGTTTACAACTGAGTATTTCGTTTGTTTTTGAACTGCAGTAATTGCAGAATTTATCAGTTTTTAATTCATTTTGCAAACCAACTAGGTTAGACAAACTTCTGAACTAGTACTTTTGACCGAAAAGTTTTTACCTCTCATTAGCCTGACTACATTGGATTTAACAAACTTTAGTAATATTACCTCTTCGGGGATACAGGCGTGAGCTTAAGTTATGTTATGTTATGTTTTGACCGACTTCAAAAAAGGAGAAGATCCTCAATTCTTCTGTATTTTTTATAATAATAATATTAGCCCTGTAATATTACTGTCCCACTGCTGGGCACGGGCCTCCTCTACTAATGAGAGGGGTTAGGCCTTAGTCTACCACGCTGACCTAATGCGGGTTGGTAGACTTCACATACCTTCGAAATTCCTGTGAAGAAATTCTCGGGTATGCAAGTTTCCTCACGATGTTTTCCTTCCCCGTTATAGCAAGCGATATTTCACAATGAAAATACACTTAACACAGAAAAGTCAGAGGTGTATGCTCCATTCTGGGGTTGGTATCAAACCTCCGACACTTGTCTCGGCAGTCCGTACCATTCCCAACTGAGCTATCGCTGCTTTTGCTGTATTTTTATACATCTATATAACACGATATCTCCACCAAACGTAGATCGATTTACAAGATTGTTTTTGTGTTCGATGGAGCTTATTCCAAAAGTGGTCCCATATAAATTTGGTCATGATCAAATAATTCTTGAACATAACATAAGCTCACGCCTGTATCCCCGAAGGGGTAGGCAGAGGCGCACTAGCGAACTAGAACACCCACATTTCGCCGAGCTTAGTTCCGTCCCAGATGTGATAGGGGGCGAGCCTATCGCCATATCGGGCACAAATTCCAGACTCCGGGCAGATATGGATAAATCCAATATCACTTTGTCCGACCCGGGGATCGAACCCGAGACCTCAGAACCGTAGTCATACCGAAATGCCACCACGCCACCGAGGTAGTCTTATAATAATATTATATAATAATCTTATAATAGTATTATAATTCTTGAAGTCGGTCCGTTAAGTTTTTAAACTGGTGATTTTATTAATTTACTAAATACCAGATATTAATTTCATATGCGAAAGTCCGTTCAAGTAATACAGTCCACAGTAGGTCTCCAAACTGAAATGTTAAAAGAATAACCAAGCTAAATCTGAGACACAGTATCGGAGATGGGATTAAAATGTTCGTGGGATAAAAAAATAATCGAAATCCGAAAGAACTTGAGAAGATTGATGATCGTACGGCGTGATATTAAATTTCTTTGATATTTTTTTGCAATTGATGAAAAATGTTATGAAAAGCATTTTTAAAGGTTATGCTCGACTATAAAGCCTTCTAGGTCTAGTGGCAGATGCAGTGCAAGCAGTGATTCAATTCCCAGGTCGGGTAAAGCGATTTTTCTATTTTGATTTGCCCGGGGCTGGAACCTCCAGGAGTTGACAGGCAAGCAGCCAGTCTTAAAAGCTAAGCTGTATCCTTTTGCAAATTTTATGCTTAATGCTTGGAAAAGTGTGTTATCCCAGGAAAATCAAATTAGGAAATTTGCCTGTCCTGGGAATCGAACCCAGGACCTGTCGGTCCACTGATCATATAAGCTGCCACTAGACTAAAGAGACGCCAAGCCAGACATAATTATTGTACCATTATCTAAAGATCTTATTAATGACGAAGATTTGGCAAGTCGTAAGCCTCCCCCGTTACTAATGTTCTGCTGAAATGTCAAGGCCGATGAGACATTCCAGACGGATATCATACTTAAAACTTGCTCATAGTTAACTGAAGACGCTAATGATGGTTAAATAATATTAGCCTTGTAATATTACTGTCCTGGGCACGGGCTTCCTCTACTAATGAGAGGGGTTAGGCCTTAGCCACCACGCTGACCTAATGCGGATTGGTAGACACATACCTTCGAAATTCTTGTAGAGAAATTCTCGCGTATGCAGGTTTCTTCACGATGTTTTCCTTCACCGTTATAGCAAGCGATAATTCACAAAGAAAACACACTTAATATAGAAAAGTCAGGCGTATGCTCGATTTTGGGGTTAGTCTCGAACCTCCGACACTCGTCTCGGCAGTTCGTACCATTTCCAACTGAGCTATCGCTGCTATGACGGTTAACTTTACTATATTTCGATTCGTCTACGATTCGGTTTCATATGGACATATGTAGAATTCCAACGAAATCGAGCTAAAAAGCCTAATATCGCTTCAGATTTAAGAACTTGTCATTTGGTAATTTTTAACGCACTAATGACATTAATAGACCAGGGTAGAAGCCTTTAAAAATAATGAAAAGTGAAAAGAAATTATAGTAGGATGAAACCCATTAGAAAAGGAGGGAAATATTATAAAAATGAAAGGAAAAATAATTTACGGGCGATCTGAGGTCGGGAAGGGGATGGGGGTAAGTTTTTAAGGGTACAAAACGGTTTTTCTCGATTTCCGTCAAAACTAAAAGTCCTATCGAAAAAAGTCAAATGGCAAAGTTGTAGATAATAAAAAGATCTAAAACTTTTGTATTTACACTTTTTTCACATAACCTCAAAATTTATGTGAAAAATTCAAAAAACCAAGTTTTTGGTTTTTTATTTTTATCTTTTACAATTTTTTTTTATTTTTAACGAAATTTTGTGAGAACTTACCTTTTTATGTCCCAAATACGCTGTAATTTATTTGATTAAAAATATTTATTTTTTCACCTTATTTTGAATTAATATCGAAAAAACACCCTAATTTTCAATCGAAAATTCACCCGTCAAAATATCACCTTTTTTCAAAAAGTTGGTATGGTTTCTGTTCGTTGAAATCTCTTCTTTCCGATGGTGAAAAAAAAAAAAATATGTTACTATGGTAAATCTTCTCAGAAAATGCAAAAATTAAAAAAACTTGAATTCGAATTTTTTTTTTTAATTATTATAAATAATTTTGAGCTATTTATTAAAATTTACACTTTAATTACTCGAAAAACGTTAGATTTCATGTGACGTTGATAACAAAAAAATTGCAAATAAAAATATACTACTATAATTAAGAAACAAATAAGTTAATTAAATTAATATTTAATAAGACATCTACAATATTTGGAGAAAGTTGTCTAATTTTCTTTAAATTATATGCGTAGATGCCTATTTATAACTATTTTGAGATAAATTATATGTATACCTGAGTAGATATACCTGAGTGACCTACGAAAAATTGTAGCCCATCAAAAGGTATTTCGTGGAGAAGTGGGGAAGAGGCTAGGCGGGTCTGGGTCTTACTACATACATACCTACTATTATATACTATATATTTCGTAGCAGCTGTTACAACTGCTAGCCTAACCAGTATTCGAAATACAGTACAGTATACAACATCGTTTATAAAAATACACGTGCACGCTGAGTTTCTTGAAGATAATTGTGACAAGTTTACTTAAAAAACAAAAAAACTTTTCGAATCTGCATAGGAAGGTAAATACTATCTCTATTTTTATCTGTATCAATCAACTCAACCATAAAAAATCGTAATATTTTCTTTAAAAAATAGTATGCTTAACGTAACATAACCTAAAGATTGAAATTAAATGATATTTTTGTACAAGATAAAAAAATAATAATCTCTTTAATTTTGCACAAATAAATTTAGTTAATCCCATGAAAAAAAATATATTTCAAAATACATAAAAAATATATTTAAATTCTATAAAAAATATATAAAATATATATCGTAGATATATTTTTAATAAAACAAACTTTTTGCCGATTTTCATATATATTTTATACATTTTTTATAGATTTATAATATATTATTCACACATTTTGACATTTATTTCTTTAATATTTTTTTTTTCATGGGAGTTTATTCACGATTAAATAGTGAAGACATTATTAATTCGATTTTGTCTTTTCAGATTATCAGTATGGATGAATCTGTTTGTATCATTTGCAATAAGGCAGATGATAAGCAAGTGTATGCAATAAAAAAAGCAGCTTTGAATCGTTTAGTGGTATCCAGCAAGAAAAGAATCGACAATAAATACAAAAAATTTGAGACTTTGACATCAGCTTTTATTCATCGAAGTTGTCAAAGTCAATTGCATTTTCTGAGAAGATTTACCATAGTAACATATATTTTTTTTTCACCATCGGAAAGTAGAGATTTCAACGAACAGAAACCATACCAACTTTTTGAAAAAAGCTGATATTTTGACGGGTGAATTTTCGATTGAAAATTAGGGTGTTTTATCGATATTAATTCAAAATAAGGTGAAAAAATAATTTTTTTTAATCAAATAAATTACAGCGTATTTGGGACATAAAAAGGTAAGTTCTCACAAAATTTCGTTAAAAATAAAAAAAAATTGTAAAAGATAAAAATAAAAAACCAAAAACTTGTTTTTTTGAATTTTTCACATAAATTTTGAGGTTATGTGAAAAAAGTGTAAATACAAAAGTTTTAGATCTTTTTATTATCTACAACTTTGCCATTTGACTTTTTTCGATAGGACTTTTAGTTTTGACGGAAATCGAGAAAAACCGTTTTTTACCCTTAAAAACTCACCCCCATCCCCTTCCCGACCTCAGATCGCCCGTAAATTATTTTTCCTTTCATTTTTATAATATTTCCCTCCTTTTCTAATGGGTTTCATCCTACTATGATTTTTTTTGGTTTTAAAAATTATCGACCCTGGACTATAATTGACATTACTGCATTTTTTATTTAAATTTCGGTGGAATTTGTGGTCGCTAAATGAAATTGAATCGAGTGTTAAAAGTTACCCTAAAGTCCGAGGTCTCGGGTTCGATCGCCGTATCAGGCGGATAAAAAGTAGCTATAGCAAATTTTATCCAGATCAGTCGTCAAAGATAGAAAGAGTAGAGATAGAGAGAAGAGTCTGGAATAGAACATTGGCTACTTTTTAACCCAGGAAAATATCCCGTAAGATAGATTTAATAAATTTAAGCGGACAAAGTCACGGGCAATAGCTAGTATTTGTATATGTAATAATCTTCCAAAGAGAAAGGTCAAACTGTAATCCCGAATTTCTCAAGACTATTAGTAAACTTGAGCAACGTTTGGCGTTTCAAGTTTTCATGACTTTCTGATGTATTTTGTGGGGCAATGTTACAACAACTAATATTATTACTCATATTAATTATTTTAACATACATAACATAAGCTCACGCCTGTATCCCCGAAGGGGTAGGCAGAGGCGAACTAGCCAACTAGTACACCCACATTTCGCCGAGCTTAGTTCCGTCCCAGATGTGATAGGGGGCGAGCCCCATCACCATATCGGGCACAAATGCCAGACTCCGGACTGATATGGAAAAATCCAATATCACTTTGCCCGACCCGGGGATCGAACCCGAGACCTCAGGACGGTAGACGTACCGAAATACAACCACGCCACCGAGGCAGTCTTAGTTATTTTAATTATTTTATCACGTCTATATAGTTTACCGAATATTTTAAGTACGCTTTTTTAACTCTGGAATTTTAAAATAAATAACGCCCAACTACTCACACACATAGTCCTGACAACATATTAAGATACATTCTTGCGTAGTATCAAGAACTACGAGAGACTTTCGATCTCACAACACCCAGACTTAAAACAAATAGTTCAATATTAGCTAAAAAAATATGTATGTCTCATCTGATTATCAGATGAGTGAAGGTCGATGTACCACGGTCTCTTAGACCAAAAACTTTTATAAAAAACTAACAGTTTAAAAATGTAGTAACATTTATTTTTAAAAGAAAGTGTTTAGCTAAGCCACCGCCTCACTTATAAAATATAAAATTCACCTTTTAAAGCGGTGAAAAATTTTCATATTTTTTCCGAGTTGGTGTCGGGAAATCCCTCTTTGCCTCAGGTGCAATGGATGTCGGTGTCTTGGCTTCGAAGCTCTTTAAAAACCTTTTTGTAAGTCATTATAAAATCTTGTTAGTCATTTCTGAAGTAAATGCAATGTGATCATTTTTCGTCTCTCTGAAAATAATTCCATTTAAAAAAACTATTTACTTTTGTAAGCTTATAAAATAAAGCTAAAAGTTTTCGCGTTCGATTCCTGCACTGGATAAACCCCGCTGGTTGATGAAAGGAAATAGTGAATATGCTTAATTGTCCTTATGATCACAGTATTTCTATGTTTGAAGATTTAAATCCCAACATAGAGGTACATGCTAAATAAACAATGTTTATTAAAATAAAGGCTCTATTCAAATATGGTTTTGTACCAAGTCTGTTATGGCGGAGTATAAAGCTATTTTTCTTATTTGATTTGTTCGAGACTTGCTCCTTCAGAGAAATTGCGTCGGGCAGGCAGCCGGTCATAAAACTAAGCTAAATCCTTTTTGCAACAAGCTTGAAAAAGTTTGCTCGCGGTCCGTTGTAACGGCAGCGGTCGCGCGTAACCTAAGAGACCTATAAGCGATATAGGCAGAATAAAACACTTATTAATCAATAATCATTTATTTTTTTATATTTTGGAATGTTAGCCATAAACTAAAACATGCTTTATAACAAAAAAAGAACTTTATCAATAATTTAACATAGCTCAAATTTTCTTTGACTTGAAAACCAATTTAGGAACACAAAATCTTTTTGCGTGCCTCTAACTATCCATATATACATAGTACTTAGTAATATAAAATGAAACTAGGAAATTTGTTAGCTCCATGAGATCAAATAATTAAAAAAAACATCATTTGGGCCTAATTTTCTTCAGGATCAGTGTATTCGCGACCATTGCACATGAAAGTAGCGTAGGTTTTTCTTCAGTGTCTTTTTCAATTACTTCTTTTTTATATTGGGTATATTCTGCAACTTCCTCTGCATATTGTGCTGCACTGCAAGCACTGATTTGCTTGCTTCATTATAAGAATTTTCGACATCCATATTCAGATGTTATCTTTTGTTTCTTTTTAGTTTTCTTGGAAGATTTACCATTGTAGATATTCTTTGGACATACTCTTTTGTCAAATCAATGCTCAATTCACGTAAATACTTACGCTTTGACCATAATTGGTACTATTCTAAAAAATAATATATCGCGTTGAGCGTCGCGCGTAACCTTTTTGACGACGGGCGCGCGGAGTCGTTTCGACGCCTGAGCCGCGACCAAAACAATTGCTGTTTGTCTGGTAACGGGAGTGCGGGGAGTACGGGTAAACAATTTATTTGGTACATAGTGATCCATTGACAAGCTACTAAGGACAGGAAATGTGTGCGACGAGAATTATTGTTATTATAAACAAAAATGTATTGATGGCGGTCGATTCGACGCCGCGCGACCGCTTGAAGGTTAATATAAAACTAGTTTTTACGGATTCTATCGCGATTTGTTTTTTATTTTTAGTCCCGATGACATTTCGAAAGCGTCGGGTCGGACTGTAACGTCGGGACTAAAAATAAATAGCAATAGAATTCATAAAAACTAATTTTATTGCAATGAATAACATTCGCGTAAACCTAAATAATAATTAAGTCGATAAACGTAAGCTATCATAGTTCGATCACGTCACTAATTACATCGATATTAATTAACAAAATTCCACAAAACAAGTGCCAACCCTACACTTTTCGAAGAACACAGCTGCTCAATGCCTCCATATTTCACAAAGGCTTTGAAACAATCCTATACATTTATAATCATAAAACAAGATCGATCCAGACAATGCCTATTTTCTCCAGTGACTTGTTATTAAAATTCATTAAATGCCGCATTATGCCGCGTCCTGAATTTCCAAATGAGATTCCCCGATGGGTACGTGACCCTTCAAACCGACTTACAATGGAACCGATATCGCATTTGATAAGTATTACAGCATCGACATTAATATTGTGGAATTTTGTGTCATTTCATCTCGGGCCATAAGTCTATAGGCCAAGTAATCAGCAGGTCGATTCTCTAAGGTTTTATTTGTGAAAACAACGTTGTAGTATCGTTTCGGCAACGATGTTTTCATTTTTGTATTCAGCAATGTACAAAGCGCACGCACTGGCGCTATGCGTGATGACGGCGCTTATGCGAACTAGCTCTCTCGAGCGAGACGTTTGACATAAATGTATGGAAAATGGTATTCTCTAAGACTCAACAACGTTGAACGCTCCGTCGATCTCAACGATGTGCGATGCGGGAGCTCGTCGTCGATCGCAACATTGTGGCGTTTCTCTCCCTATGGGATACAGGCGTGATATTATGTACGCATGTACCACATGATTATTGTAACTATCAAAGCTGTAACATCAAACATATTTATTCATAACTGCCTAGATCAAACTATCAGCCTCAGAAGCATGGCTTAGATTGTAATCCTTAGAAGGTTGAAAATTCGTTACGTAGATACATGCCTATGTATTGAAATAAAACTAGTTTTTACGGATTCTATCTATTTAAATGAAACTTATTTTTGCGGATTTTATGGCAATTTGGTTTTATTTTTAGGCCTGAAATTTCGAAGACTTTACAGCCTTCATGGTCACGGGTCGGACTGATGGTGACCACGGAGCCTGTAAAGCCTTGGAAACGTCGTACCTAAAAATAAAACCTAAAATCGCGATGGAATCCGTAAAAAATATTGTTATTTCAATGAATAACATTCGCGTAAACCTAAGAAATCATTAGATGCCTATGCGCTATAGTAGGGAAGACCAATGCCCAGCAGTGGGACAGTTATATTTTAGGGCTAAGGCTAAATTTCCACCAGAGACGTGCACGGTAGCGAGTCGGTGAAGAAGGAAAAAATCTACCATTAGTACCACTTTGTCGGCCATCTTCCAAAAAAGGAGAAGGTCCTCAATTCCTATGTATATTTCGACAGACTTCCAAAAAGGAGAGGTCGTCAATTCGTCTGTATTTTTTAATGTATGTTACGCGATATCCACCAATCGGAGGAGAAAGGATTGGAGATTCTGAGTCTCTTACCGCCCTTTAGGCATACAGCGCCCACAAAGGGGGCGTTATCGCCCTTGGGAAAGACTGGTTTATACAAAGGGATAAGAATTTAGAGCTAAATAATATTTCTATTCCATTTGGCCAAATTAACATGACGAGGCAAATCTCTAGCGAGTCGCAACACGTGTAAATACACTTTTGTTATAACAACTGACTGTCAACTGCGACAAATCCTCTGGGCATGTCTGTAGTCTGTAGGTTACACAAAGTTTAAATGTCACTCTGAATTTTATACTTTAATCAACACTTTATTTAAACTTTGTTGTATTATCACAAATCCCTGGGGTGCAGGATATCGTAATATTTTGGGAAGTTTTTGAAATAAGTTATGTTTGGATGTTGAACTGTAGCCGTCTTTCAATTGAAATAATCACAAGTTTAAAAACTTAACTGACCGACTTCCAACTTGATCCTATCGTGGCCAAATTTATGGGACCACCCTTGAAATAAGCTCTATCGAACACAAAATTAAATAATAATTTTGAAAATCGATCCACATTTGTCGGAGATATCGCGTGACATACAAAAATACAGACGAATTGAGGACCTTCTCCTTTTTGGAAGTCGGTCAAAAATCACACGACTTTTCTGTTTCATTGTTCACTCGGTATGACAAAAAACTTGCCAAATTTGTAACAAGCCCGATTAAAGACGGTGATCTAACTCTATAGTTCACCACTGCCTACCATCAGAGGTGCAAGTGTGAACGTTTGTGTTTATCTGTAGTCACCAAAATCAAGGCGCATTTATGCTTCGCATTTCGAGGAGGGAAGAAGCAAATTGAGGGCAACAAAACAAGCGTTTATACAAGTTCATAATTTATATTTAATTGCTCAGATTTCCTTCACGGTCGAATGCCAGACATTTATTAAAGTATAACCTGGCTCTCATAAGCTTGGTGTGCCAGGCACGTACACGCAATTCCTGGCATTTTGACCGGAGCTGTAGTGGACCCGCTCGTAATGCGCGTTTATGATTCAGTCCCATGGTCATAGTCTTATATTTAAGTTTTTAGGTATTCTATGTCCATTTATCCTCGACGGCCTCCGTGGTGCAGCGGGCGAGTAGCCGGCTGTGAAGCGAGGCCGCGGGTTCGATTCCCGCATTGATACAAATATTTGTGTGGCCACAGATATTTGTTTCAAGTCAGGGTGTTGTGAGACCGAAAGTCTTTCATAGTTTCTGACACTCACGATACAGGTTATACCTAGTGTGGGGTCAGGACTAGGTGTGTGACTGTTGGGTGTATTTATTTATTTATTATTATTAACTTACCTGTTATCACAAAACAATTTGGCACAAAATAACACGACTCTACTTGGTACCAAAAATATCGAATGCAATATTCATACAGAAATATCTATATATAGCAAAACCGTTCGTCATGTTTGTTGATTGAATAATTTGTGAAAATTTCGCGTGTGGAGTCACAATTGGGTCACCACCAGTTTGTGTACCGAAATGATTGTTTTTTCGTTTTGGTAAATATTACTTGATTATCTTCGGTTCGACGCATCGCAATATTAACATGTATGCCCTTATTAGGCTGCAGACACAAACTAAGCGGGAGCGGAGTGGTGTCGGCGGCGGCGCGTGATCGGCACGTTTCAATGTATAGATTTGAATGGAATTAGCCTCGAAGGCAGCTGCGCGGAGAGCGGCGTAGAACCGGTCTAGTAGTAAGCCGCCCCGCTTCTGCTGAGTTCGTGTCTGCGGCCTTATATTACGTTGGTAAGAATGACAGCCTCCGTGGTGCGAGCTCGATACAAATTCAGTTGTCAAAAACATTCTTGCTCGGGCCTCTGTTCGTTTGCTAGTCTTTGGTACAAGAAAAACCTCCGATATTTAGATTAACGATTGCAACATTCTTTTATATCATAGTCAATATCATGGCGACTTGGCAACCAAGTATGCACAGGTATGTCAATATAAATAAGTACACCGATCTGATGACCAACAAAAATTGGTGAGAAAGATAATTGAATTACAAAATATGCAAAAGACCGTTATGAAAAAAGCCATGAACACTTTACCAGGCCAGTTCTTATAGGTGTGTTTATAAATAATAATTGATATTTGATAAGAAAAAAAGTCTCATCGGGGTATCAGATGAGTGATGGTCGATGTACCACGGTCTCTTAGACCATAATTCTTACTTTTGATAATCTTATCAAAAGTAAGAATTATTATGGTCTAAGAGTATAGCTTCACTAAATCTAATTTTGTCAGTGAAGATTTATTGCGCCTCAAAGACAAAATAACCAATTTCCAATGCGTAAGTTGAACATTCTCCTCGAAGTTACCCACAAGTATTATTGAAATTTTCCACATAGTTGATATATTGAATTTGACGTGAAATATGTTGATAAAATATTTTTGGTGATATCGGCCAACCTTACTTCTAACACGAAAATATATATCTCCATTATAAGATATTGTTCAATAACCACAATGTTTGAGTGGTTTATGCAAAGACATAGAAGTTTTCGAAATATAGACAGGTTGATCAGTACATAGAATGTGCGGACTAAGGCTGAGATCTGAGTCAAAGAAACGAACTCAGTGAGGTTTTGGAATTCATTAATCGAACTTCGATTTAGTCCGGGACATTTTTTACAAGAAAATCTTTGCTTAGTCTGTTTTTTTTAATAAAAAATTAGGTACTCGGACTAAATCAAAGATCGATTGAAAAATCCCAAATCCTCACTAAGTTCGTTTCGTTAGACTTAGTCGAAGTTCGCTCTATAAATCGCAGCTTAAGTTTCCGTCAATTGACCGCAACTCACTATAGAGATATGTAGGCCAACAATAAGTTTTTTGGACATTACTCGCCAGCGACTTCGTAAAATATGTGTATGACAAACACCCGAACGCCTCTAGTTACGCGGGAAACTGACGTTTTCCATACAAGTGTTTTACGCCCTCGCTCGCATAAATACGTGCAACATACTCATGGTTGAGCTACAGCTTTTCCTTAGCCGTAAAACGTCAAACACTCGCCGTAATGGGACACAATTTTACTTCTAAACAGCTCGTCTAGTAGTATGCGTAGATGTCTATGGGTTTATGTTATTTATTTGTTACCGTGAATTTTCACACCTAATGTTGGCAGAATAGTAATAGTATAGTTGGCCAGTTCGACGAGTAAAAGACCATTGGGTCGTTTACCTACCCGTTGGTCAGACCTAATAGACGGTGACTACCAATACCAATATTAAGACCGCCGAAGACAGAACCGCGTGGAAGAATATAGTGCATCAATACAACTGCAAGCTAGACACGACCCTCAGCTATGAAGATATTGACTAAGAAGAGAAGAAGAGAGTTGGCAGAATTATCCCAAAGGACAGAATCATATCTCTAAAAAAATCTGCACGAAGATTTAAATAGCCAAACACAGGAACATGCAGCTCGGCTTAGGCTCGGCCGCCCGTGCGATTGTACCGAAATATCCTAAATATTTCAAGATAAACGATAAGTTTATAAAAATAAACATAATATTTTACTGATTATTTCGAATATAAAGGTGTTTGAAATATGGATGATATAGAACTTTTAATTAGAATTGTGCAACTAAATTAAATAGATGAATCTTTTTATGAAGATAAGATCCCTATGATGAACAAAATATAATAACCTGCAAAAACCTTTCGCCCATGAATTACATTAAGACGGGGAAATCGGAAGCATGTACATATTTATTCATGGTATACTTTATAACTTGTTTCAACATACTTTAAGTATGCAAATCAAATAATCTTGTACTCAGAACTGACAATTAAATAGATGGCCTAGACTACTGAATAATATATGTGAGTACTGTTTAATAGAAGTGTTATTAGCCAGATTAGAATCTTGGCAAGCAAATGATATTAAAATGGTATCTCTCTATTAACTATGCATAAGATTATAGAGCAACTGTGAAAAGAATTATGTACGTACATAGATGCTCTTTATGGATAACTATTCAAAATTCCTTAAACAATGCAATAATTTGCTAGAAATCTTAGTATAAATAATCATGTTATGAAGTATGAATAATGATAATTATTATCCGAGAAATTATCTACACGCAAAGAAATTCACAATACTTAGACAGGACAACAGCACGAAACTTGTGATCCAAAACTTGTGACCTCGAAGTCATAAGTCACAGAGTCGTATTTGAAACATAAGCGCGACAGGTGGCGCCAGCGTAGTCATGTTTAAACAATAAAATAGTCTTCGTGATTCCTAAGAGAGAGAGAGAGAGAGAGAGAGAGTGAGAGGGAGTGGTAGATTCACTGCTGTCATTTGAGATCAATATTTTTTGTATGAAACTTGTTTCATAGCCTCTCTATAGTTAATTTAATCTCTTTGTCTAACGTTGTTTTAGAAAAAACTCATATTATTCTGCGTCCAGAATTGTAGCATTTCACTGAACAAAGCTCCGTAGCTGTAGCAAAGACGTGTGTCTGCTACGATAGTGTGGACGTAATTTGCCACGCGAACATTGCATCTACGATGCGATCCACACAAAAGTCTCGAAGAAACTGATAAGAATCGAGCTACAGGCGAATGAAACACGGCATAGCAAGCTACAAGTATGGACAATGATATCTGCTACGCATTAATGCTTCGTGCTACAAGCTGATCCATCCAAGTCGGATTTTATTCAAAGGATTTCGACATTCGACAATTTTCGTACGTTTTGCGTTTATTCGCAGTGCACGACAAGCCTAAATTTTTAATTAATTCACCGTGCTCGGTTCGAGCAAGACTGCAGCTACGCCTCCCGTCCGCATTGAGCGTAGCTTGCTCGGGCTACTCTGTAACAGCTCGGGTCGTAGCAATGCTACAAGTCTGGACCCACCTTTATATTACTTAACAGTGAACATTGGAGCAGAAAAACAAAACCTCTGATATGACAAAAAGTAGTAAGGGAGCATAACCGAAGTCCCATTATTTGAAGATGGTCTAAATTCTAGGCTAAAGCTTACCCTTTTTGTTGAGTATGGATCTTTAGACGACCGTTATATGGAGACGCATTACCTGCGAACAAAAATGTATAATTTAATATTTTTTAACATAAATACAAGCATAAGCTTACATACTTCTAAGGGCACATATAGAATAGATACTAAATAAATTTTAAATAAATTAGATTTTATTATTATTATTGTAGGAGTACAAACTTATTAAATTAAATAATTTAAAAACATTATTGCCTTTGTGTTCGTGATTAACTAAGCCAAACTGTATAAATATATTTAATACAATATAAACAGTAGCAAAACACTGATAAAGTTCGGATACCGCGTCGCTAAAATTACCCTATCAGTTTGGAACAGATGACATTGTCAAGTTCCGAGTTACAAACTAGTCTATGATTGTCGTCCAATATGCTAATGGAATGGACAGTCAAACTTCACTAATCGAGTCGATAGACTGACAAAACCTGATCTCACAGATAATATAGTCAAACAAGACATAGCTTTGAAAACGATTATGGACATTTATGACGGCATGACAATGAACTCAATAGAAACCTCAATTAAAGTAGTGGACAGAAGATTAATTAGAACGATAAATTGATGTCATGAAAGACTTGAGATATTGAATGATGTGAATAAGAGAATGGATAATTAATAAATGTATTTATCATGTGAAGGTGAATGAAAGGGTCAGTAGAGGGCTCCCGAAGAGAAGTTATGTGGATCAAATAAATGAACTTTGAAAAAGGTAAATTAAGAGTACCTTAAGCTGGCTAATATATGAAAATATTATAAAGAAGGGGCAAAAGCTGGCAGACTCATAGCTTGTTCACTAAGTTAATGTTCGAACCATAATGTAGTATCTGGTGAGCAATGGATTGATAAAAAAATTTAACCTTGTGCATGTGATACAATTTCACAAGTAATTTTTCAAATCATCATGAAAAATCATCGTGAACGCTAAGGAATTTGTAGATTTTCTCAATTTGTTATTAAACTTGGCAAAATTAAATTATAAAAAAGTATTTAAAGAACAAATTTGTATGATTATTACAGTATTCTGCAGGGTTACCACCACCTCTTATAGCAGTATTATTATAATCGTTCTTCGTTTGTTTCGTATGGGAATCGGTACAAGTAAGATGATAATAATACTGCTATAAGAGGTAGTGGTAACCCCCCAGATTATTATTAGTATTGAGATTTTAGGGAACACTTATACTCGTACTATAAGTCGACTGGACATTAATTTCCAAAGAAATGTTCTATAATAACATAGCACAAGTATGTAGGCTCTAATAAGATTTACAGTAACGCTGAGAAGGAAACTAATATTATTATCTTTAGTATACCAGACTATCTTAAGCTGAAATTTTAGATTGTTTGAACAGCTGGGGTGACTAAGCCGAGAGTGGTTTGTGCCGACATGCGAAAGATTTGAAAATAACATTCTGGTGGACATAGTTTTTTAAGATGAAATTAAGTGATATTTTTATGCATCCTAAGTTTTTTTAATTATTTATTCTCATATAACTATGGTTGTATGTCAGCCCATGTTCAGCAGTGGACGTACATGGCTGATGATGATGATGATGATGATGATTATATTACTAATAGAGAACATTGTAACCCGTCAAACATGGGTAAACCAGTATAAGAAATATATTTATGTATCAGTAAATAAACGTTAAGGGAACTTTCATCCATGATGAGGGTGATCAAAAGTAATAAAAATAGTGAAATTTTCTTAATGGTCCATATTAAAAATTATTGATCAAAAACATTATCCTCCATCCGGGGTTGGTAAAAAAATGGTCGAGAATAATAATGTTTTTGGCATTAGGCGAGTGTAGGATGATGATTATGATTATGATTAAGATTATGATAATTATATGGATTTTTTGTAAAATTTAGCATTTAGAAACGACAATACTTATTACGACTTACTGACTTTATAGTAATTTTATATTAGCAGTACGTACTACATATATACATAAGCTCACGCCTGTATCCCCGAAGGGGTAGGCAGAGGCGCCCTAGCGAACTAGAACACCCACATTTCGCCGAACTTAGTTCCGTCCCAGATGTGATAGGGGGCGAGTCTATCGCCATATCGAGCACAAATTTCAGACTTCGGGCTGATATGGAAAAATCCAATATCACTTTGCCCGACCAGGGGTTCGAACCCGAGACCTCAGGTAGTCGTACTGAAATACAACCACGCCACCGAGGCAGTCCGTACTATATTGTAATTATATTAAGTTCAATGTGTTAAACTAATAAAATTGGGAATAGGATCAAAACACAGATACACCTAAACCAGCGGGTTTAGCCAAGTGGCTTATGCGCTAGACGAATAGAAAAGTAAATGTATGGGGATGACATAAGAGAACGTCGCATATAGTGTACTCTTATGTCATTCCCATACATTTATTATTCTATTCGACTACCGCATAAGCCACTTGTCTAGCCCGCAGGTGTCGAATACAGACACGAAAGTAAACAAATATCTGACAAAAATACTAACAAATGACGTCATACACACAAATCAAATAAACTATTAAACGATCCAAATGATTTATTAGTTTATAGAATCTAATCTAAACAGATTATACGCAATATGTTAGTCGTGTATGACTAATTTATTGGAAATAGCATGTCTGTTTAATTTTTTGAAGTTTATTTTAATTCCTCCAAGTGGTAGTGCCACGCTGTAGACAGTAACGTCTATAGCACGAATGGGCCGGCTCGACCGGTTAGATACAACTGTCTCATAGAAAACCGACGTAAAGTGGCAGCTTGCTGTCGCGTTTCGTTCGGTGAGTGATATTTCCGGTGGTAACGCACCCATGATTCTTTTTGTGTCTTGGGTGTCTATGGGCGGTGAGGATCACTTACCATCAGGTGACCCATCTGCTCGTTTGCCAAACTCTGCTATGAAAAAAAAATCCTCATATTACATTGTTTTCTACGTTTACTTTCTACATATACTATACAAAACAGTGGGAAAATACTTCCCCAAGACAATGTAGTAGACAATGCGTAGGAATTTTTCATTTTCAACGTACAATGTTAAGCTCTGTAATGAGCAGATTTAATTTTAATTATGACTCGGATGAAGGATGTACCGGAATGCTCCTCAGTTTTTACGCACATTAAGATTTATAGATAGATAGATAGATATATAACTCTTTATTGTACACCAAAAACAAAAAATATATACAAAAGAAAACAAATAATTAAAGTGTAGACAATAGGCGGTCTTATCGCTTAAAGCGATCTCTACCAGACAACAGATTTATGTTCCTTTTGTTAGATTTTTTTTCTTAAATCTGAAAGGTGGTGAGTAAACCAGAATGACCTGGACAAACACATTACTATTATATTTCTTCCTATTTATCTACCCTTATCCCACTCAAACGTGGGGTTAAAGCAACATATTTTTATTAAATGAAACTAAACCTATTAAAATGTATTTGTATTATTTCAAAAAATCTAAAAGTAATTTCATATAATGTCATTATTACAGACAAAGAAAAAGCATTATGGTTTTAGAATTTAGGTTTAACACTACATATATACGTGCATAGACTCACGCCATACTCCCCGAAGGGGTAGGCAGAGGCGCACTAGCGAACTAGAACACCCACATTTCGCCGAGCTCATTTCCGTCCCAGACGCGATAGGGGTGAGCTTATCGCTACATCGAACACAAATTCCAAACTCGGGGCTGATGCTGAACAGATTAATCACGAGTTTAAAAACTGATATGATATATTAACTAAAGGAAAGATAAAAAGTACCCTTAACCGACGCGAATGTATGAAAAGATTGATGAAAGTAGATGAAGCGAAAGTAGTGTGTCAGAATCGGGCGAAGTGGAAATCCATAGTCTCTGCCTACCCCTATGGGATACAGGCGTGATATTATGTATGTATGTTAAAAACTTATCAGACCGACTTCAAAACTTATCTGTAGCCCGAGCACGAAAAACTAATGTAAACGTAAATGTATTCGAGTTCGCTGCGCACTGATGACGTTTGGTTAATATTTCATACAAATTTCATAGACGCGCATCGAGTTCGAAGAGAAGGTCCTCAATTCGTCTGTATTTTTTATGTTTTTTTTTTATTAAATACACCCAACAATCATCTAGTCCTGACCCCACGCTAGGTATAACCTGTATGTTACGCGATATCTCCGCCAAATGTGGACCGATCTTCAAAATTCTTTTTGTGTTCGATAGAGCTTATTTCAAGGGTGGTCCCATTTAAATTTGGTCACGATCGGATTTGAAGTCGGTCTGTTAAGCTTTAAAACTTGTGATTATTTTAAGTCAGTTGAAAACTCTATATCACATTTCCCGATCCGGGGATCGAATCCGAGACTTCAGAACGGTAACCGTATCGCAATACAACTACGCCACCGAGGCAAAGTTCAATAAAACTAAAATTACTTTGAACACACTCCAATCTGGTACTTTCTTTCTTTCTACCTGCCTTTATCCCACGTTATGTGGGGTCGGCGCAACACACTTTTTCAAGCCTGTTGCAGAGAGGATTTGGCTTAGATTTTACGACTGGCCGCCTGCCTGACGCCAACCCCCTATGAGAGATCCAGTTCCGGGCAAATTAACTTAGAAAATTTGTATTGCGCGACTTAGGAATCGAACCCAGGACCTCCCCCGGTCCACAGCCCATACATGCTGCCACTAGACCAAGGAGACGAGAACACACACACACACATACACACACACACACACACACACACACACACACACACACACACACACACTCCAATCTGGTACTGTTCATATAGATTTCATAATAATGATGTCCGGAACTACAAATCACTGAACTAATAATAAATTCAGATCACGCCTCGCAGACAGGGCAACCCTCTCGGAATTTAGAAATTCCCTTGAATTAGAGTATACATTTCATGGTTATGGAGTAAAGTGGTTAGAGATTTCGGGTGACTTTCTATAGAGTTATAGGCTGAGTAATATTTACCACAATCAGAATCTCAGTGTTAATGCTATTTTGATCTTATAATTTTGTGTATTTAACACATAAAATGTTATAATTTTAATAGCTCTACACATCTCTAAGATTTTATGTATAAGTATATATTAAAAAAAAATATTGGTCACGTAGGCATATCAAATGCACTTATGAAAGGTCACAACAAGTTCTAGGTACATTTATATAATAATCATGTTATAATACTATCAATTTAGAAAACAAGCAGGCAGGTATGGACAAAATAACAAGGATGGGGCTTAGACAAGGAGTTGTGATGAAAGGGAACCAACGGGATATGGCAGGAATGCTAGCAGGGAATTGACAGGAAAATGAGATAGGAAGCTTGTAGGATTTGACTGGGAATGTGGATAGGGAAAAACACGCCCTGGACCATAAGGTTCTATCCTAGCTAATCCTACTCCTCCCTATATTTCTGTTTGATTAATTTCGTTGGGGGATGAAGACAATTTTGCATTATCTGAGACTCACCAAGCTTCACTGCTCGGTGTCGTTAAATGCGTGCCATTGTTGATTCTGGCTTACAGGTGTAACAGCGGCGGGTCTGTGGGCGGGACAGCCTTTCTCTAGCTACCTACGGATGACGACCCGAAGAAGAAACACTATTTATGAAAATTCTTTCTTCTTCGAATATTCTACTATTGATAAATTGGACCTGATTATCATAAAAGATGATATGAAATACTTCACTCAAACAACAATAGCTGTCATAATTCCATTATGCTTTCCTTCCCTTTTCTGATTAGTTGACAACCCTATTGAGAAGCGTAACAATCAATTTTCTGAGAAACCAACCCGCTGATCAACTTTCAATGCACGTCGAATTATTGGATGGCAATCAAAACCCTTGTTGAAATCATAATAGGAAAATACGAGCTCTTGAGTCGAGTGCGGACTAATCAGAGGCAATAGCACGAATCATTTTCGACTATGTATTCGAAAGGCGATCGCCATCGTCGTAATGTTTCGAATATAAATTTCCCTCGTCCGATACCTTTTCTATCAACAATTTTTATAAAATTGAAGGAAAACGAGCACGACCTGAAAGCAACATGGAATTCATATAATTTATTCTGCAAATAGGATAATTTACTTGTACATGTAAATTATATGTGATATTTTGAAATTTTGAGACAAACTTAATGGTTATCGCCTCTTTTAAAGTCTAGATCAGTCTTTCCCAAAGTGGGCGATAACGCCCCCTTGTGGGCGCTGCATGCCTTAAGGGGGGTGGTAAGAGACCCAGAAAATAAGGGATCTCCGCTGATATAGCTCACAATAATTTATTTAATTTGAAGTTATAGTGGTTTTTAAGTAGGGGGCGTCCATAAATTACGTGAGGTGTTTAAGGGGGGGAGGGGGTCGAGTCAAATCTCATCTAATCTTACGTTGGAGAGAGGGGGGTCTCGGCAAATATCACGCAATTTTTTTCTGAATGAAACAAAAAAAAATTATACTATTTTGGTCCATTTAATCCAGATTGTACATGCTTAAGATTTAATCTTAAGCGTAATCGTAATACGATTAAGATCATTTACTAATTCTTTCGAAAGAAAATAATTTCATTCATACTTCAACAAATATGGTGGTTTGACAGTCAGTAAATGTATTACATTTACTGTCTGTCAAACCACCATATTTGTTTTATACCAAATAGCTCAATTTAATCTGAATTTACGGTACAGTGTAGCCCGTCCTTTGTTTTCTGTTTATTGTTTAATTTTTTGCAGAAAATTAAAAAAAAACACCTCACGTAATTTATGGACGCCCCCGTAGGTAAAAAATGGGGGGCGCTAAAATTAATTTATTTTAAAAGTGGGCAGTAGACAAAATAAGTTTAAGAACCTCTGGTCTAGATAATAAATAAATAAATAAATACACCCAACAATCACACACATAGTCCTGATCCCACACTAGGTACAACCTGTATCGTGGGTATCAGAAACTACGAGAGACTTTCGGTCTCACAACACCCAGACCCGAAACAAATATATGTGGGCCACACAGACATTTGTCTCGGTGGGGGAATCGAACCCACGACCTCACGTTTCACAGCCGGCTACTCGCCCGCTGCGCCACGGAGGCTGAGGAGATAATTGGGTATTTGACTATGTTCGATTTTATACTCATATTTATTTGTAATAGCAAATCAAACAAAAAATAAACCCTTCTTTAAAAATTTAATCGAAATTGGTTGCAAAATGAGGCAGTAATTCATATTTTTAATTCTGAAGTGGGCGCATAGTGGAGATATCTCTTTTCAACGCACATACCGTTATGGCGAGGCGCGATTCTACTGGTACTTCTCTTTCCCGCAGTTTGAAGGTTACACCAAACGTCAAAGGCTTATATAACTTTTTTATTTTTGAGAATATTTCAATATTTCTTTTTGTTGTGAATTTTAGGCGACGTAAATTTCACATGAAATTAATTTAAAAAAAAAACAATCAAATCAAATACCCAACTGTGAACGTATAAATTTTAACATGCGATTACCTACATATATGACCAATATGCCCTTTGTGGAACTTATATAGGTGCTCTTGGAGCCTATATTTCACCAGCTATAAAGGAATCATGGTTGCGTTACCAACTTTCGAGGAAACTATAAGGTTTCCCTTGAATTTCGTTCAATTAAATAATAAATAATAATAATAATAAATACACCCAACAGTTACACACAGTCCTGACCCCATACCAGATGTAACCTGTATCGTGAGTATCATCAGAAACTATGAGAGACTTTCGGTCTCAAAACACCCAGACTTGAAACAAATATCTGTGGGCCACACAAATAATAGATGGTTCCAAATTACTATTTTTTTTCTATAACACACATGATGACATCAAAAGAACCATGTAGAATACAGGCAATATAAACTCGTAACAAAAATGTGTACAAGAGTACGGCAACTAATAATATTAACTGCCACATCAATATTTTGTATTACTTTCAGAACAAAGGATCGTCATTTATAGCAAAGTACGATGATTAATAGGAACCATTGTTTAGGAAAATATTACACAATATACAGAGTGTAATACTAACGATGGGCCAACCCAAACGGGTCGATTATGGACCTTAATCTATTAGGATTAACCACCATACCATTAAAGAAAGGGTAGTGCATAAAACGAAACCGACCCGGCTCCTGACAGTGACCATGAAGACTCTCTAAACGTCTATATTAAAAAAAAAACAATAAATAAATACACCCTAGTCACACACCTAGTCCTGACCCCACACTAGGTATAACCTGTACCATGGGTATCAGAAACTATGAGAGACTTTTGGTCTCACAACACCCAGACTTGAAACAAATATCTGTGGGGCACACAAACATTTGTCTCATTGCGGGAATCGAATCCGCGGCCTCTAGCTTCACAGCCGGCTAGTCGCCCGCTGCGTCACGGAGGCTGTCCGCGATAGTATAAAAACAAATCGCGACATAAATTTGTTTCATTTCAGTGTTTAATATTGTAAACTTAAGAAATCATTAAGCGTGTGCAGTCCAAAAAATACTGTAGCTGCAGATTTTAGGATTTTCATATTCAATCGATGGATTACAGAGTATTATGATAAGACATATTTTTATGCTTCTTCAACTTTGAGGTGTTACAGTAATCATAGTCAATAAAGAATCCAGTATATTGTGAATCAGGCCTTTAGATTATGTACTTTACTTAACTTCTACTTAAGTTTGGTTTAAATAATTTAGACTTTACATCATCATCATCATCAGCCATGGGACGTCCACTGCTGAACATAGGCCTCCCCCAAAGATTTCCAGATCGACCTGTTGGAAGCGGTTAAACTGAAACTTAACTTGCTTATTTATAAAACCTAATATTCACTGAGGTTATTAGGTAATATTTTGACACCGACAATAACTAACACTTTCTACTCTAACCGAGCTATTTGCACACATCGCGCTCGATCGGACGGAAACTAATAGTGCTGTGTGAAACAAATTATGCAATAATTGTACGAAACATTGAACATAAATGGCAAGAAAAGGGTTTAAAACATTTAGTTTAAGCTCTATTAAAATGGAAAGTTTTTCGTACGATGTAGTATCCAGGAGAGAGTAGGCAGAGGCGAACTTAGAGAACTAAAACAACCACATTTCGCCGAGCTTATTACCGTCCCAGATGTGAAGATGTGATAGGGGATGAGCCTAGTGCCTTAATGATCACAAATTTCAGACTCCGGGCTGAGACCAAGTAGAAGCGAATAAGGGTGTTCTAGTTCGCTACTCCACCTCTGCCTACCCCTTCGGGAATACAGGCGTGAGCTTATGCATTAAATGCGGTGCGGAATCACATAAATACAAATGCATATTCTGTTAACTACAAGATCGATAACTGCGCATTTTCATGAGCAAAGTCATGAAAATTTTATGTTTCCGGATAACGAGCGTGAAATTTTCGTCAGAATTTAAACGAAATCGTCAAGGGAAGATCGGATTAATAAATAATGTTCAGTTTCATCGTGTCCTGATATTCAAAATGATTACACCAAAGATTGAAATATTTTTATTATCCATTTAATTTCTACATATTTTCGTCGTTAATATTATATTAACGCGACCATCGTCCTGAGGTTTTTTTTTATAGCAGAGACTGGCAAACGAGCACATGGGTCACCTGATAGTAAGTGATCTCTACCGCCCATAGACACCCTAGATACAAAAAAAATCATGGGTGCGTTGCCAACCTAAAAGGAGATAATGGAACGGGAGGGAAAAGGGATTGGAAAAGGAAAGAGGGAAATGGGGCAAAATATCAAATAAAGATCTGTCTAGATTTAAATAACAGTAAACTACCTTTCTTCCCAAAAACCTGATACAAAATATTAAGAAATAAGTATAATAAAGTATATACATAAGTCATACAATGTATAGCATTCTAACGCCCGAATGGTCAAAGGCTTCTCAACTTTAACGGCTTCTTATATTAATTGTCGTTTTACAATTTTGACAGATTAGGCGGTCTTAAATGATATAAGGCGACCGTAAGTGTATGAACATTCGGCGGTAACACTCGTTCACGACATATTAAACTTAATCACATAAATCATACAGACAAACAATTATATTTCAAGAAGCACTGCACGACACTCGAAACTCAACGAAAATATTGCGTATGAAACGCGTGCGGAAAGTTTTTTATTTATCAAATGTGTAGTGGAGGCAATATTGTCTCAACCCGAGGAAGATGCCTCCAATGAAACGAGTGTTATATTTGTACAGGCACGCAGTGAGGGATCGAAGTGGGTACCGTGACTCCCCAAATTAGAACAAGGCTTTTATTGCAATACTGTTTCAGCCAGTAGAGTGGTAGTGCCGCGCTGTAGACAGGTACGTCTATAGCACGAGTGGGCCGACCGGTTTGATACCACTGTCTCACAGAAAACCAACGTAAAGTGGCAGCTAACTCTCGCGTTTCATTCGGCGAGTGAGATTTCCGGTGGTCCAACTCCCCTTCCTTTTGCCAATCCCTATTTCCCTCCTTTTAGCAACGCACCCATGATTATTTTCATGTCTTGGGTGTCTATGGGCGGTGGAGATCACTTCCCATCAGGTGACACATCTGCTCGTTTGCCAGTCTCTGCTATAAAAAAAAACAATAGTAAACTTTGAAGGGAACGAGTGTAACGTTTAAGAAGAGACAGAGTGCGGGGTCTCAGTTAGTATCGTGATTCATGATTTGTGACACACAAGAGTAGAAGAGCTGCGAAACGTTATATATAGCGTACTCTTATCTCATTCCCATACATTTACTATTCTATTCGGCTAGCGGCATAAGCCACTTGTTTAACTCAATCGGTTTTAATTTTCGACCACTTCCACAAAAGAAGGAGGTCCTTAATTCGTCTGTATTTTTTTATGCATGTTACTCGATATCTAACATAAGCTCACGCCTGTATCCCCGAAGGGGTAGGCAGGGGCGCACTAGCGAACTAGAACACCCACATTTCGCCGAGCTTAGTTCAATCGCAGATGTGATAAGGGGCGAGCCTATCGCCATAACGGGCACAAATTCCAGACTCCGGGCTGATATGGAAAAATCCAATATCACTTTGCCCGACCCGGGGATCGAACCTGAGACCTCAGAACCGTAGTCGTACCGAAATACCACCACGCCACCGAGGCAGTCGATATCTCCGCCAAAAAAAAGCGCTGGCTGGACGTTTTGGAGGAAGATATGAGAGCCAATGGCCTCACCAGGGAGGATGCTCAAGACCTGGCGAAGTGGAAGCGTTTAAGTAGGAAGGCGGACCCTGGCAGAAGGTCAGGATAACGCCAGGCAGAAAGAAAAAAGTTACTCGATATCTCCGCCAAATGTGGACCAATTTTCAAAATTCTTTTTGTGTTTGATAAAGCTTATTTCAAGGGTAGTTCCAATTTGGTCACGATCGGTAAATTGGAAGTCGGTCAGATAAGTTTTTAAACTTGTTATTATAAAGGGAATATTCACCATTGTTATGTTTTCGTGGGAACGGATTGGCTCATAATAAGACATTAAAGGACATGTATTATGTTTGCGCAGAAACAGATGTGTCGTAAGTTTAGACCCATCATGATAGAATTCGCCACATTCCAGCATCAAAATTCGGCACATAGTTTTTTTACTAGTAACGGGGTATTAAACCCCATTTTAAATTCCAAATCCACGCCTGTTTTAAAAGTGTACCGAAAAGTTTGTGTTGTCAAGCATATTCCAAGGGCTACGAACGAGCTCTGAATATCTTCAAAAGTGTTATATATCAGCAAAGTTCTCATGAAATAACTATATATCTAAACTTGGAGGCGATGGAACAGAAACATAATTTCAATTGGTGCGACATTTTTACAAATGGCGTCTGTTTTATGTTTCTTTCGGGAATATGTGTGTGGTTGATGATTTGTTGCGCCATTATCGGCTTTTAGATTATATTCCATGTTATTGGAAAGGTTTTGAGCTGCTACCATTTTATGTTTTTGCACGGATGGTTTTTTGGTCTCATTTTGAATTATGGTTATGTTTTACCAGAGACAAAGTGATATTTTTATTCATGTGTTATCTTTTTTTCTACCTGCCTTATCCCACCTTAATGTGGGGTCGGCGCAACACGCTTTGTCAAGCATGTTGCAGAAAGGATTTGACTTATTTTTACGGGCGGATGCCAGCCTGACGTCTACTTCCCTCTGGGGGATCCAATTCCATGCAAATCAAAATAGAAAAAGCACTTTGCCCGATCTGGGAATTGAACCCAGGACCACTCGGTCCACAGCTCATACGAATATATGCTGCCTATATATACTAGACTATCTTTGGTCTACTGGCGACCATAGTGGTCTAGTAGTGATCACCGATATGACTACATTATATGTATCCCTACGTCATATACATATATCGTGGACTGAGGACCTCCTCCTTTTTTGACCGACTTCCAAAAAAGAGAAGGTCCTCAATTCGTCTGTATTTTTTTAATGTATGTTACGTGATATCTCCGCCAAATGTGGACCGATTTTCGAAATTCTTTTTGTATTCGATAGAGCTTGGCTTCAGCTTCAAGATTGGTTCCATATAAATTTGGTAACGATCGGATTTGAAGTCGGTGTGTTAAGTTTTTGAACTTGTGATTATTTGAAGTCGCTCGACAATATCACTACATCTATGAGCTTTTTTCAAGATTGGTCCCATATAAATTTGGTCACGATCGGATTTGAAGTCGGTCTGTTAAGTTTTTAAACTTGTGATTATTTGAAGTCGCTCGACAATATCACTACATCTATATCATTGTTTGATAAAGCCTCGGCAAGTCTATTAAGCATTCGAATAGGAGCGCAGTAAAGTGGCATATTATGAGCTAACATAGGCCGAGATCTATAGAGCGAACTTCGACTAAGTCTGAGTTTACACAGAATACTGCTGAAATATTTAACGATACGACAATTGGCTCCGATGCAAATACACGGTGTAGACTTAGCTTAAGAGCGATCAAAATTTAATTTATTACAGCATAGATAGCGTGCAAATATTGTCAAACGTTCCAATGTGCACATAAATCGTGGAAGTCACGCGACAGACTCGCAAATAAATTATCATTATATATTTCCTAAACAAACGTTTCGGTTGATCTCCAATTTTCAAAAATTCCCTAGTCTGGGGTTCTTTAGATAGACTTCAAAGCGTGAGTCATCGAGATGAAAATTTTCGATTCGGCGAATAATACTTTTTTTTATGCAGAGACTGGCAAACGAGCAGATAGGTCACCTGATGGTAAGTGATCTCCACCGCCCATAGACACCCAAGATACAAAACAATCAAGGGTGCGTTGACAAGCTAAAAGAAGTGAATGGAAGGGCAGGGAAAAGGGGTTTGAAAAGGGAGGGGGGATTTGGGCCACCGGAAATCTCACTCACCGAACGAAACGGGACAGCAAGCAATGTACACAAACTATTTAATTCGCCAAAAGCTGTGGAAAATATTCAAAATCCAATGTTTCGAAAGGATCGCAGAATTCTATTTACCTACTTAATGTGTCGTAAAACAGTATCACAGTTCTAATAAAATTGTGTAGATACCAAAAGTACTAAATTCCTATCTAGGCAACCTGTACCCTGTAATCTTCAACATATAGCTGTTGATATACTCATAAAGTTGTAGCACAGAATAGTTGATAAGTAGAATGTATTCGCGCTTGAATGACGTAGATAGAAATCCCAGTTGGGTACCGACCGAATTTAGATGAAATCTTATGCTATCGAATCTAATATCTGTTTATTTTTAAAGATTTAGGAAACTTGTATGCAAGCTTATGTTATAAAAATGTTACTATTATTTTGTCTGTAAAAGTAAAATTTGTAATCAATATTATGTGCAAGCTTGTAATTAGTAACTATTTTAAGATTTATAAGATTATTGACAACACGTGGCGCTAGAGAAACTTTGAAGGAATCTATATGATGTAGTAACATTTCATGGATTCAATAAATATTTTGATTTGATTTGCTATGATTTTCCATAATAAACGGTTAACGTTAAAGCGATCGAATTAGTAGAAAATACTGCAGAGTTACCACCACCTCTTATAGCAGTATTATTATAATCGTTCTTCGTTTGTTTTGTATGGGAATCAGTACAAGTAAGATGATAATAATACTGTTATAAGAGGTGGTGGTAACCCCCCTTACGTTAGTCATAGGTCGGGTGGAGTCACTTTTCCCTGTAAAACTAATAAAATAACCATAGTTTAATACATCAAATTGAATTATAATTATGGTATGGCAAAAACTAATGAACCTAGCAATGCTCAAATTAAAATCATTTTAAAACGAGTGGAAGGAAACTTAAAATCTAAACTAACGGTTATTTACCAAAGAAGTATAGAAAAGGATTTAACACTTCCAGTTGAAGTTAAAACTACTGAGTCAATAAATCATTCAAGCCACAACTCGCTCTAGGAGGCTCCAGAGAAGTGGCGACGAGTGATGCACTTAGACATACTTTTCCACTCTAGAAAGTGAACAATTGATTTGTTTTCAGTGCAAACTCAATTTTGTAGTAGGATCTGGATCATTTTATGAGTGGAAAGGAATGTGAGAAATATAGTTGGCATTTTATTTAACGATATAGAAGATGTTCAAGGTCAGGTGTAATTGAAGGAGTAACTGTAACACTTTGTATAGATGTGACGCTAAGAAGTAGTAACTATAATTATGTAAAAATAGCTAACAGCAATGGACGTTCTGTAACTAATGATGATGAGTACGATAATCGTGATGATGGTAATGTAACAACAAGAGAAAAATATTATTAACTGGAAAATTGTATGTTAGCTATTTTATTAGTTTCTTCTTTATTATTATTAGTACTCTGCTGTGAGTTTAGTATTTAAAAGTCCTTAATACCCTTACATTCTGCAACATATTTTAAAGTCATAATTACAAACAACAACGTTTTTGCTCTCATTATTATATACATTTTTTATTCTGTAACAATCATCGAATTGTGTGTCAGGGCGCTGAAAGGTTGACGAGTTATATTATCTTCAATTTATTCATAAGAGCTGACAAATCATACTTCTCTTTTCAACGCATATTTTTTTATAGCAGAGACTGGCAAATGAGCAGATGGTTAACCTAATGGTAAGTGATATGATAGCAATATCCACCGCCCACTGACACCCAAGACACAAAAAGACTCATGGGTACGTTGCTAACCTAAAAGGAGCGAATGGAAGGGAAGGGGAAAGGGATTGGGAAAAGGAGGCGGAATTGGGCGACCGGAAATCTCACTCACCGAACGAAACGCGACAGCGTACTTTACGTCGGTTTTCTATGAGACAGTGGTATCAAACTGGTCGAGTCGGCCATTCATGCTGTAGACGGGACTGTCTACAGCGTGGCTCTACCAAGATACATAATAAGCTAACTGATTCAGCATCCGTGCGTCACTTAAGGTGAAAACCAGCGCTTTGTTATGATTCTGATCACAACACGGCAACATGCTGAGTTGGTCACCTTTTGTCACAAAGTACGCATGCACTATGTTATTGTATTATATATTTGTTTTTGCTTATTAATTTATTATTTATAAGTTCAATTTAGTAACTGATGTTGCATGCGTTCAGTGACAATAAACATTTTTCTTTCTTTCTTTCTAATATACACTTTTGGTATCTTAATGTCGTTAGCAATATTCTAAATGTTATCTTATTAGAATAAAAATAAGATGCAATGCTATTTTTTGCTTGACTATAAAATTAGTTCACGAATATTAATTTTGCAAGGTGTACGATCAAGTAACTTTTTTATATTATAATACAAGTATGCCACTGAGTGTTGAAATACTCTTGATGACAAACTATGAAAGTGTGAATATTCTGATCTAGGACTACAATAATGATTTATGGATCGTTAATGTACAAAACTAAAATATAAGCCACCATTCCACATAACTTCCTAGTCCATTTAATTAAAAAAATCTAAGTACAAACTTTTGAAGTGTTGGGCACCTCCAATCAACAATTCATTTTAACCTAAAAAGGCACAACAAAAACCCACTTCATATAAAAAAGCGTCGTGAGTATATAAGTTACAAAAAAACAACAATTTCATCAACGTCAGAAGCATGAATATGAAAATAGAAATAATCACAAGAGCTTGTGTGTCGTGACGTAATGAAATCATTGGCAGATGTAATATGGGCACAAGGGGCTGTTTATGGGACATTTTTACGTCGATTTTATTGAGAAAAACATTTCCGAATATTTTTTTGTGTAGAGGCCTGGGAAATTAGAAATTATTTATTTATGTCATTTTTGAAGTGTGTGCAGCATCTTGGCCTTTGCATAAAAATAATCACAAGTTAGAAACTTAACCGACTGACTTCAAAATGTATCCGATCGTGACCAAAGTTATATAAGACCATAGCTCTCATCTCTTATCGCATCAATAAGCTCTATCCAACAGAAAAATAATCTTGAAATCGGTCCACATTTGGCAGAGATATCGCGTTAAATACATAAAAAAATACAGACGAATTGTGAACCTTCTCCTTTTTTTGAACAAGGTTGATAAATAAAATGCCTAAAGTACACCAGTGCTTCTAAAACGTTTATTTTACAGGATCAGGTACAAGTCAATTTAGTAGAGGATGCGGCCGTAGTAAGGCGAAGCGTAGGCGTAAGGAGAGGCGTATCCGTAGGTGCCGTACTTCGCGAAATAAGGAGAGGCGTAGTACGGAGCGATGACAGGAGCAGCAGGGATCAGAGCGGGGTCCTTCCTCACGACAGCGTTGAAGCCCTCAGCACCGGCGGCGTAGTCGACTGTCCTGCGGGTGCCATCGGCGTCTAAGAGGGAGTACTGGCCGTTGACGTTGTTTCCGAGACGGCTCTCGACCTGGTTCTTGAAGTCACCGGTGTAGGGATCGGCGACGCTGTAGGCGAAACTGGAGAAGTCCGAGGCGCTGGCGACGGCCACGAGGGCGAGGAAGACGACGAACTGTATGAAATGTCAAATTTTATTACCATCTTTAGAAGTCAACTAAACCGTATTTTATTTTTATATCAGAGACTGGCAAACGAGCAGGTGGGTCACCCGATGATAAGTTATCTCTACCGCCTATAGACACAAAGGTATAATGAGAGTCGTGGATACTTTTTTATCCTAAAAGGAGGAGATTAGGGATTGAGAAACGAAGGAGGGAATTGGGCCACCTAAAATCTCACTCGTCGAACGTAACGCAACAGCGAACTGCCACTTTATATCGGTTTGCTGTGAGATTGTGGTTTTGTATGGGAATCGGTACAAGTAAAATTATAATAATACTGCTATCAGAGGTGGTGGTAACCCCCTGTAGACGTAACTGTCTACAGCCTGGCTCTACCACCAAAAAAAAATCACCAACATGCTAGAATCGTTTATTAATATAATAACCCCTAAATATATGTTAGCGTGTCGTAGGCAGATTTCCTTTGTCTCAAATAATATAGATACTAAATCTCCTAATAAAGAAATATAAGGACGTATTACAATATTGCTTTACTCTCTCAGTAATGAAGGGAAATCAATTCTTCACCACTTATTCCCAAATTCTTAAGTATAAGTAAAAAATATATTCACCTTCACAGACATGTTGAAAGATTTGTTGTTGCTGTGACTACGTCGACTGATAATCTGATGTATGTGAACATACATTATCAGCTTTTATATGCCGACTACATTCAAGTTTCACTTACTTATCAGGAAATGCAAAGAAGAATAAAAATTGAACTGGATTTACATTTAAATACTCGTAAGTGAAGTTACATCGGCAATGAGACCTTGAAATATTTTTGCGACAAACAACGGTACCTTTAATTAAAGGTCAAATGGTATTATGTAATAAATCACCTTGAAGTGATAATAACAGTGTCATAAAATGATTGATTAAAATTCTGATTTCGTACTCAAAGGTGCTCGTTGTGATTTTAGTATCTAATATTTTATATGAAATACCTTCTTATATGGTTCAGGCATAAGTTATGAATCTGTCGCCGCCTTGGTCTTGTGGCAGCATAATTGGGCTGTGGACCGGGAGGTCCTAGGTTCGACCGGGGGTCGGACATGGCAATTTTTCTAATTTAATTAATTTTCTCAAGGGTTGACGTCGGGCAGCCAGTTGTAAAAACTAAGTTGAAAAACATGCTTTAAAAAGTGTGTTGCGCCGACTTCACATTAAGGTGGGATAAGGGAAGGTAGAAAGAAAGAAAGAAGCGCTTTATATTTGGCCCTTCAGCACATCATAACAGTTAACATTCCTTAAATAAAATATCCATACCTACACAAGCTCACGCATGTGAAATCCACGATGCCTTACGGGGGGTTTACGTCAGGCAGCCGGTCGTAAAAACTAAACCAAATCCTCTCTGCAACATGCTTGAAAGACTGTGTTGCGCCGAAGGCACATTAAGGTGGGTTATGGGCAGGTAGGAAAAAAATAAGCTCACGCATGTATTCCAAAAAGGGTATGTAGATGCGAACTAGAACACCCTCATATTGCCGACCTTATTTCCGTCCCAGATGAGATAGAATATCTAAGTGTTGAGTCAGACTTTGCATATAACTGTTAGGTGTATTAAGTGTATTACATATTATCAAAGAGATTTAATATTACTTACTGTAGAGGGGCTGTCAAGCAAGTGCCTATACAAAAAAAATGATCTCAAACATCAGTACCGCCATCAACTACAATTACAATGCGAGGACGATTATTACAATTTACATCCTAGAATATTTTTGAATGGTTAAGAATCACGTAAGTTACGTTTATTCTCTTAATATTATTTCGCTGGCCGACCTGGCGCGCGTATATTTCAAATAAACTGAGCGACTTATGTCCACTAGGTCATAACTTTTGGATCACAAGTTTTGTGCTTTTGTCCCGTCTATATACTGTTGAATGTCTTTGATTATGTATGTTTAGGTGTAATTTTAACAATGACAATGAACCTTTAGTTTCCAGCTCAAATACAAAGTAAACTTGAAACACAAGCTCATATTAATAACAAATTAATTTCAGTCGAGTAAGTCCGTTTGTCAACAGAGCACAGGACAGACTTTGGTGAAGACAAACTGGAACTAATGCAGAGTCCGCTTGATGCAATCTGGAACGTTCGCTGCCAAGTTCGGAGTTTCAAACTAAAACAACTGCTGCAATCTTGTGCGTACCTTTGTGTCCGCTTCAAGTGCTGGTGGTTTCATATACGACGATAATAATTATCTCTTATTATATTAATAAATATTTAAAGATATTTTTACCAGTATGACATAACTCATTATGTAATATCACACTGGCTTGAAGCGGGTTGGTAGATATCATTTCTCTTAGCAGAATTCGCAAGAATGCTGGATTTACATTTTTTTCCATAACGGTTAAAACAAGTGATATACATAATGAACACACACCTCACTTGAAAAGTTAAAGATTTCTTTATTTGACATTTTGAGATAACATCACCCTCTATCAGATAATAGAACATATTCACTAAAGGTAATGTATATTTAATTTCCTTTCTTTCTTTCTGTCACCTGTTGCGCCTTTATCTATTCTTTCGGGAATGACAGAGATAAGCGGTAGGTATGTGTTTTTTACTAAAAAAAATAAGTGTAAAATCAAAACAAAGTTATTAATAATGTAAAACCACAAGACCAGAACCCATAAATTGAGTTTTAAATTGTCCTAATTGCACACGGACAGACATAACCAAAAACCGTAAACTTCGCGCCGAAATCACAACGTAAAAGTTTGAAACTTTTTATCTTTTACCCATCGGAAGAGCAGATGGAATCTCAGTATAATAAATTACATCTGTTTTATGGAAATAAAATAAAATTAAGTATCTCGTAGAACTGATAGGCGATGGGGCAGAAATGTTTTCGAGTGGAGACCACGTGCCGGTAAGCACTTTATCGCTACTTAGTGACAGGTGGTAGGCAGTCGGTTATAAACCAAATAAAACCAAAACCAATTTATTTATACAACTTCTTTTTTCTTTCTACCTGCTCTTATTCCACCATAATGTGGGGTCGGTGCAACACAACTTTTCAAGCATGTTGCAGAATAGATTTGGTTTAGTTTTAACGAGCGTCTACCTGCCTGACGTCAACCCGCTCTGAGGTATCCAGTCCCAGTCAAATTAAATGAGAAAATTTGGACTAGGAACTTTTCCCGACTAGGAATCGAACCCAGTACCTCCCGGTCTACAGCTCATATAAGCTACCACTAGATCAAAGAGGCGACTTTGTTTCTGCAACATACTTAAAAATATGTAGTGCCTATCCCAAATTGAAGCGGGTTAAGGGCTGATGGAAAAAAAAACAGTTTTAAATTAGAATTATATACTATATTGCTACTATAATATTCTTGTGATAGACAAACCACATAATACTTCAGTAGCCACAGCACGAAAAACTAATGTAAATGTAAATGTATTCGAGTTCGCTGCACACTGATGACGTTTGGTTAATATTTCATACAAATTTCAAAGACGCGCATCGAGTTCGTATACATTTACGGTTGTCAGAAATATTCCTGCTCAGGCCGCAGAAGAAACTTCTAAACTTCAATGAGTCATTTTACGTAGTAAAGAAATTTACAAACGACATCAAAAGTGAAATCTCTCTACAAAAAAGGACCCAGAATTACTTTTGGACTAAATGATAAGAACAGGCCGGATGTATTCTCGAATTCAACGGGCAAGTCTTTGCGACTGTAGTTATATTGTTTGGTGGAATGTACAGTTTAAGTACCATTATTATTGGTATTTTTGACAAAGTTATGATTATAAGATATTCTGCTTTTTATAAATATGCTTGGCTAGTTTACGAGTTTATCTAATAAGGTTTTCTTATCTCAACGTAGCAAAAAACTATTTTTTTAAAAATGTTGCAAAAATAATTCGGATTAGTTTTAACGACCGGTTGCCTCAACATTAACACTCTGTGGGAGATCGAGGGCCTTACTTTAAAAACATTTTCGCTTATCTTTTCGCTGAGAATAATCTGTCACTTTTTTCCTTGCGTCACATTTTTTAAAAATGAAAGGGACAGTCTATGGTTAAGGATAAGCAGCGCTTAAATATTTTTATAAGTAAGGGGCCGAGTCTCGGACAAATTGTGTTAAAAACGGCTTTACCCGGCCGGGACTCGAACTCAAAACCTCCATATCTACAACAGATATACGCTCCCACTACCTACGCCAAACGAGTTACTGGACACCAAACTATAACCTGAAAAACTACTCGTATTTTTTCAATGTTATTCTTAGCTTTTATTTATCTACGAACATAACCTACAATATTGACAACAATTGTATGATATTCAATATCAATAATAACAAATACCTTGGAATAGGGTATTTTATTCCACAGATACAGCCAATTCATCAATAGGTAACTTCATTTGTATAGAATCGATGAATTCCTAAGGGGAAACCTTGCGCCGACATTGTACTCCATCACTTGATATATTAGAATTTTAATGGGATAGGCGTGTAAATCAAGAAGATTTTTTTATTCGAATGATGATATGGTTGAGGACAGACAGACAGCCAGTGGTAAACACCAAACCAAATCATTTCTGCAACATACTTAAAAAACGGACTCTACAAAGGGCAGATAAAAAGAAAACAAAAAATTAATTATTTTCATTAAAAAAGTAACGCTAGCACGATATTGAAACCAAATTGCATGTTTAAAGTCGATTCCACAGACAGCAGATTGCTTGTATTGCATTTCGCTCTGTATCTTACAGAATATTAAAATTACGTTTGGCACGACTCCCATATTTTAAGAGTAGTGGTTCAGAAGTGGAATTTTAATATTAAGCTTATGCTTCATAGATATCGATATATTATTTACCTAGATGCACAGTTGACGCTCGGAAAATGGGACAGCAAAGAAGTGCTTAAGCACTCCTTTTCCCTACAGTTGGACGCCGATAGAATTCTAAATTTGAAAATTCGAATTTAAGAACGCTTGATCATTTCGTTTAAAAAGCTACTTTATAACACATGCATAGGGTTATATTTGTGTTTGATTTAATTAGAAATTGTGATATTTTTCTTTGTTTTATTCCTGAGACCACTTTTTAGGACGATATTTGCAAAGAACTGTGCATCTAGGGTATATTATATTGATGTTCATAGATTTCAGCTTGATTTAATCCAATGAAGGTTATATTTATGCGTATTTTTTTATAGCAAAGATTGGTAAACGAGCAGGTTTAAGTACGTAAGTGATCTCCACCGCCCATAGACACTCAAGACACATAAAGAATCAAGGGTGCTTGCCAACCTAAAAGGAGGGCAATAAGAATTGGGAAAGTTAGGGGGATATTGGGCCGACGGAAGTTACACTAACGAAACGCGACAGCGAACTGCCATTTTACGTCGGTTTTTTGTGGGACAGTAGTATTAACCCGGTCGATCCGGCCCATTCATGCTGTAGACGTATAGTAACGTAAGGTATAGATAGTACTACAGCGTGGCAATAACACCCATACTAGTAAAAAACGAATACTAGAGACCTTTACTTATTCTTTATGATGGATGTGATAGTTGATGAAATGCATAATCATAACATAAGATCACGCCTGTATCCCCGAAGGGGTAGGCAGAGGCGCACTAGCGAACTAGAACACCCACATTTCGCCGAGCTTAGTTCCGTCCCAGGTGTGATAGGGGGCGAGCCTATCGCCATATCGGGCACAAATTCCAGACTCCGAGCTGATATGGAAAAATCCAATATCACTTTGCCCGACCCGGGGATCGAACCCGAGACCTCAGAACCGTAGTCGTACCGAAATATCACCACGCCACCGAGGCAGACATGCATAATCATCGCTCAAAAATAGTTTACAAATGTAATGAAAATATGATAACACAGAAAACACATTATCTTACTCCCGTGTCCCCGAAGGGATAGGCAGAGACGCACAAGCGAATCAGAACACCCACATGTCGCCGAGCTTACGCCCGAATGGTCAAACGCTTCTCAACTTTAACGGCTTCTTACATTGATTTTCGCCATACAATTTTGACAGATAAGGCGGCCTTAAACGACATAAGGTGACCTTAAGTGTATGAACATTCGGGGGTTAGTTTCGTACTTTGTGATAGGGGGCGACCCTATCGCCATATCAGGCACATATTCAAAATGCCGAGCTGATACTGAAAAATCTAATATCACTTTACCCGTCCCGGGGATCGAACCCGAGACCTCAGGACGATAGTTGTACCGCGCACGTAATACCACTACGCCACGAGGCAGCCTTTAACATTGTGACACGAATATGTATACATAAAGCTTATGTAATAACATAAGTCATGAAAATAAATGAAAGTCATAAGTCATAAAAGACTGCCTCGGTGGCGTGGTGGTATTTCTGTACGACTACGGTTCTGAGGTCTCGGGTTCGATCTCCGGGTCGGGCAAAGTGATATTGGATTTTTCCATATTAGCCCGGAGTCTGGAATTTGTGCCCGATATGGCGATAGGCTCGCCCCCTATCACATCTGGGACGAAACTAAGCTCGGCGAAATGTGGGTGTTCTAGTTCGCTAGTGCGCCTCTGCCTACCCCTTCGGGGATACAGGCGGGAGCTTATGTTATGTTTATGAATGAAAATAAATAAACTGAAGAAGACGAGCATAAATACGGAAAAGAACTTACGAAAAGAGATCAATACCCTACCAAAAAGTTTGTTAAAACCTGTACGGAAAGCAACCCGCAAACAAATATTCATATGAAAAGATTCGTCCAAACTGGGGATGTTTTCAATAGAGTATAGAATTCTCAACTACACGGTTTGGTATCAAAGTCGTGTAGCCAGCCGTCCGCAATGGAGTCACAGTTTGCATTTATTTTTTTCCGCAACCCCGTGCCAGCAACGAACTTATATTTTGAATCAATGATTTATTCTGTGCTGTGGATCTATCTGAATTTTTCTTTCATTTGCTATGAACGTTAAGCAGCGATAGCTCAGTTGGGAATGGTATGGACTGCCGAGACAAGTGTCGGAGGTTCGAAACCAACCCCAAAATGGAGCATACACCTCTGACTTTTCTATGTTAAGTGTATTTTCATTGTGAAATATCGCTTGCTATAACGGTGAAGGAAAACATCGTGAGGAAACCTGCATACCCGAGAATTTCTTCACAGGAATTTCGAAGGTATGTGAAGTCTGCTAACCCGCATTAGGCTAGCGTGGTAGACTAAGGCCTAACCCCTCTCATTAGTAGAGAAGGCCCGTGCCCAGAAGTGGGACAGTAATATTACAGGGCTAATATTATTATTATATTATTATGAACGTTAAAATCCTAAGTTAAAATAGTAATTTTGGGACTGGCAGCTGGAGATTGTAGGTTAATCATTAGTGCATTACCAATGTTAATAGGGGAATAGAGATTGGGAAACGATGAGAGGACCACAAGAAATCTGACTCGTCGAAGGAAACGCAACAGCCAGCTGCTACTTAGGATAGTATAGTAAAGAACCTATAATGAAAAGACGTAAAAATTACGGCCGAATAGAAGCAGCTGCATCTGCCTTTGTATAGCAAATAAAAATGGATCTGGTTGTTACGGGACTCAAAGTTTCTTGCAGTTCCTGACATCGACGATACGAGTATACTAAAACCCAACTACTGAAAAATCTCGCTCAAAAAAGTTTTGCCAATTGTGCTAAATTGCAAGAGGTTATGTGCGTTACTTGTGACATAGGCTGAGATTTATATAGCGAACTTCGACCAAGTCTGAGTCAAAGAAACGAACTCAGTGAGGATTTGGAATTTGTAAATCGAACATCGACTTAGTCGGAGTCACTTTTTACAAGAAAAACAGACTGAGAGACAGACTTAGTAAAGATTTTCGTGTAAAAACAACTCGGACTAAATCAAAGTTCGATTTAATGATTCCAAATCCTTACTGAGTTCGTTTCTTTGACTTAGACTTAGTCGAAGTTCGCTCTATGGATACCAGCCTTAGATGCTGTTGCATTGATGCTGATGCATAGTTATGCAGCATGCTTGGTTCGAATACGAACTCTGAAGTTATTCATGCTAGGGTCCCCATATTCGTAACAAGACAGCGTAATCCTCGAGTAGGTAATAAATCTAATGACTCAACCCGCACATCACACCTACGTTTAGCGCTTTGCTCTCCTTTATCCTATAAATAAAAGTAATCTTCTTAAACGCCTGTCACTTAAGAAAAAGAGTCGAGTTTATTTATTCTGCCTTTCAAATCAAATCAAATTAAATCATTTATTGAATCCATGAAATGTTCAAACAATATTTAGATTCCGTCAAATTTTAACTCTACCGCCTTTTCGGAAGGCTGTTACGCCATAGAAGAACGGGCAAGAAACTCTGCCGTTGCTCTTTTTAACACCAATTTACAGTCAGATACTAATGCAGTACAGCACCAGATACAGAAAGACCTTGAATTAGAGCAGCTGAACCATGATAACAATAGATAGATTTACTCGCACATACACACACACCCACACACGCACACACACACACACACCCGCACGCACACACACACACAGAGACACACACATATACCTATTTTTCTTTTCTTTATATTATTGGTGTTTTTTATTTTTATTTCTTTTTAATTATAAAACTTTAAATCTTGTTCACAAAATATATATATATGTATATATAGGAACAACCTAATCCTCTAGTTCAGGACGAGGGCGTTGTTATTCGCGACACAGTCTCGTTACTTTAGCGAGTAACATCGTTTTTCAATGTTTGTTTAATGTATTGTTATCTGTTCCAATAAATAAATCTAATAATATAGGACAAAGTAACATACAATATACACTGAGCGACCTCCATAGCCACGGCAAGTTGAATTGACACAAGGAAACAAAACAGTCCAGGCAGACCAGTCTCCACAAGCAGCACCCGTTCATGAGTATGACGCATGTGCCAGCCATCGACCTTCTCAACCATGTTGCAGGGAAGTGATCAACCCGGCACACGACGCCGCCACAAGCATAGACCTTAAGTGAGCATGACTACCTAGGCTGATAGCAATGGGCAAATAAAGTCCGCCACAATACAACACCGCCGCCACGAAAGCCGAGCCAAAGCCAAGCTTTGAATGCTTACGTTAAAGGGATTTCAGCCCTCGTAGCAAAGACTGTAATATCTACAATAACTTCCAATAGAACTCATAAAACTATTTCGCACCAAAAAAGCAATGAAAATAGAATTACAACCCACATAGTTTAACAAGAAGACAAAGCGCAATATATCAGTAGGACGTAGAGGCTACAAACCCTCGAGCAATTAAGCGATGGCTCATCAGCTAAGAACCTATAAACTTGAATTACACTTCTTTTCGCGTATGGGATAAGTTATAGGAGATATATTTCTTCAACCCTGCTAAAATAAATATTAATTGGTATTGTGGCTAAAATTTGACCGTAATTCATTAATTTTTCGGCCGAATTCCAAAGAGGAGAAGGTCCTCAATTCGTCTATATTTTTTTATGTATGTTTTGTGGTATCTCCGCCAAATGTGGACCGATTTTCAAAAATCTTTTTGTGTTCGATAGAGCTTTTTTCAAGGGTGGTCCCATATAAATTTGGTCACGATCGGATTTGAAGTCGGTCTGTTAAGTTTTTAAGGCATATTTTTATAGGCATATTTTTTTCTATTACGCCATTAAATAAACCACGCACCGTAATATTAATTGACTATGTTTTTGACTGCCTCGGTGGCGTAGTTGTATTTCGGTACGACTTACGTTCTGAGGTCTCGGGTTCAATGCCCGGGTCGGGCAAAGTGATATTGGATTTTTCAATATAAGCCCGGAGTCTGGATTTTTTTTGCCCAATAGGCTCGCCCCTTATTACATCTGGAACAGAACTAAGCTCGGCGAAATGTGGGTGGTCTAGTTCGCTAGTGCGCCTCTGCCTACCCCTTCGGGGATACAGGCGTGACTTATGTGTATGCTTTTGACATTAGCATGGAGAACTTAAACAACGAATACATTGTTTTATTAATATCTTCAGGTGATCCACTTGCTCGAAAGCGACTCTGCTAAAAATACTTAAATTGACGCGAGGGACCAACAATATAATATACCCTAGATGCACAGTTCTTTGCAAATATCTCCTAAAAAGTGGTCTCAGCATAAAACAATGAAAAATAATACAAGTTCTAATTAAATCAACACAATTATAACTCTACTATGCACGTGTTATAGAGTAGCTTTTTAAACGAAATGAGCAAGCGTTCTTAAATTTGAATTCTGAAATTTAGAATTCTATCGGCGGCGTCCGAGTGCTTAAATACTCCTTTGCTATACCATTTTCCGAGCGTCAACTGCATCTAGGTAAATAATATATCGATACGAGGGGCACATAAGCCTTCATATCAGATCTACGTTTTGGGGCAAGTCGCTCGTAACTTGCGCTGAGGGGCTATAGAGCGTAATTATTATTGTTATGGGTTTTGTCACGATAACATAAACCTCTTACACTATTGCCTCGACATGTGGTCAGAATATAAAAATGTCGGTGCACGAAACTAAGGTGAAAGGACTTTATAGTAAGGAAAGGGATTAAAAATATTATTTGCTATAGATAGGCTATCAAGCAAGTTTCCAAAAAAAAATTATCTCAAATACAGTAAAGCAGGCCACTTATTTCAATGTGAGGACGCTCATTACAATTTATATTATAGAATGTTCTGTGAATTTTCAAAAATCATGTAAGACAAATTTAATGTATATCCATTATTATAGCAGCAATAGCTCAGTTGGGAATGGTACGGACTGCCGGGACAAGCGCCGGAGGTTCGAGACCAACCCCAAAAATGGAGCATACACCTCTGACTTTTCTATGTTAAGTGAATTTTCATTGTGAAATATCTCTTGCTATAACGGTGAAGGAAAACATCGCGAGGAAACCTGCATGCCCGAGAATTTCTACACAGGAATTTTGAAGGTATGTGAAGTTTACCAACCCGCATTAGGCCAAAAAATTTAATTATTAAATTAAATTCCGTCAAATTTTAACTCTACCGCCTGTTCTGAGAAACTCTGACATTGCTCTTTTTACCACCAATTTACAGTCAGTTACTATATAAAGTGACAGCTCGCTGTTGCGTTTCGTTTGGTGAGTGAGATTTCCGGTGGCCCAATTCCCATATCTTTTTCCCAATTCCTATTCCCCTCCTTTTAGGATAGCAACGCCCATCACTTGATTATTTTTAAGTCTTGGGTGTCTATGGGCGATGGAGACCACTTACCATTAGGCCACCTGCTCGTTAGCCAACTCTGCTATACACTACACCGGTTTCGAAGATCTGTGAAGCTTCTCACCTGCATTACACAATCAAGACTAAGGCCATCTCTTCTCATTGGTAGAAGAAGCCCGTGCTCAGGAATAGGGCAGTATTAATGCAAAGCTGATAAAAATTAAGTTTAAAGTAACCCAACGAAGAAATAATAATAAACAGTAAAATAAGCAAATTAAGGACGGTTTAAAAATAACAGAAACAACACGAACGACAAATAAGACATAGGTAACACAAAAACATATCGATTGCGATATAACTTATTCAAGATAACATGACTGTCCGGTAATTGCTTGCTATTTTATTTAAGCTTCATTAGCTATCGTTCAGAATAGGCTTGTTTACAATAAAGACAATGTAGACTTTAAAAATGTTCTAATTTTGTTTCCATGAAATATAATGATTAACACTTTTTTTACAGAATAGGGGGCAAACGAACAAGTGGGTCACCTGATGTTAAGTGATCACCGTCGTCCAAAAACATCCACAATACTAGTATAATCCGTAAATGGTCGTATTTATTATATCCCTTATGTATATTATTTCATATATTATGTAGAACAATGTCGATTCCCAGATCAGAATAAGCGAATTTTCTAATTTAATTTACCCGGAACTGGATCCTTCAGAGGAGCACTCATGATTAGTGATGTGGATAATCGATTATTTTTAATAATCGATGATTTTTTAAAGACGTATTATTATATTACCTGACTGCCTCGGTGACGTAGTTGTATTTCTGTACGACTACCGTATCTTAGACTACTAAGTTTTAGCGACAAATGGAATACTTTTTGAGATGTCGATAATCGATTATGAAAAATAATCGATTATCCACATCACTACTCATGATTCTATTAGTGTCTTGGGAATCTATGGGCGGTGGAGATCACTTACCACTTATAACTTTTTTGCATTATCAGCCCGTAACGTAACCGGATGCACAACGTGTTATTAATCTTAAACCTCCGAAAGCAACATTTTGCTAGATTTTCATTGAATTTAAAGAATTTAAATTTGCTTTATTCAGGCATGGTAAAGTGACTACACTGCAACTGATGGTAAGCGTAGTGCAATCCAAAAAAAAACTAGTGACCACTGACAAACAATGGGATAATCAATGGTCGCCAAAATCATGTCGGCCTATTTCTGATTCTTCATACGCCGAATCCGAAGAGGGAGGAAGCAATTCGATGGGCTTGTGATAAGACAGGCGGATGATCTATGTATATAGGTATACTGCCATACCCGTCCCAACCAACCATTGATCGACAAAAAAACGCAGAAAAGTCACATTGGATTTAGAAATTCTGCAATTATATTTTTATAAGCTAAGTTGTATAAAATATGAGCATTAAAGTAACCATATAAAGAAATTTTATAGAAAATTAATACCGACGTAACTCATAACATAGCCTAAAACTCGTAATGAAGGGAGTTGACCACTCATAAAATTTACAAACTACGTCAGAAGAAAAAATCTAGACGTCATAAACCTCAGGCAAATGAGCTCGCCTACGATTAGAACCAAAATTAAATTACCACTAACTTACCCTAATAAATTTTAATGACATCCCAGTCTCATAAAAATTATATGTTCATTTGGTACTCGCTGGGTCAGCATTTGGTCAAACATTTGGCCAAATACGCCATTAAACTCTTTCGCGCTTCTTTTATCGCATGACAAAAGGCTGGCACTGGCATAAAATATTTAAAGACGTATTCATAAAGAGTAATGTTCTATAAGTCCATTAATGGTGGGATGGTCGTATTTATTATGTACTATATGTATATCATTTCATATATAGGAGGACGAATTATGGAGTATATTTAGAAGCTTTTAAAGGTAGACAAACATAGAGACTACCTGTGGCCCGAGCACGATAATTTCTGACAACCGTAAATGTATTCGAGCTCGATGCACGTCTATGAAATTTCGAAAAAAATCATCAGTATGCAGCGAGCTCGAATACATTTACTATTGTCAGAAAGTTTTCCTGCTCGGGCCGCTGATATTAATTGATTACCAAAGGTACATCAAAACTGATGCCTAAATTGAAGAGTAAGGGATTCTACTATACATATAATTCACTATTTTTTTCTTTCTAACTGTCCTTATTTTTATTAGCCCTGTAATATTACTGCTCCACTGTTAGGTACGAGCCTCGTCTACTAAGGAGAAGGGTTAGGCCTTTGTCTACCACGCTGAGCTAATACGGGTTGGTAGACTTCACATACCTTCGAAATTCTCGGGTTTGTAGGTTTCCTTACGGTGTTTTCCTTCACCATTGGTGATAGTTGTAGAATTCCCAAATATGGTATTGACCAAAATATACTGTGTCAATATGACTATCGCTTTTTTTATAGCAGAGACTGGCAAACTGATCTCCACCGCCCATAGACACCCAAGATACAAAAAGAATCATAGGTGCATTGCCAATTTAAAAGGAATGGAAGGGGAGAGAAAGGGAGGGAGGAAAATGGGCCACCGGAAACCTCACAGAACAAAACGCGACAGCAAGCTGCCAGTTTACGTCGATTTTCTGTGAGACAGTGGTATCAAACCGGTCTAGCCAGCCCATTCGTGCTGTATACGTTACTATCTGTACTCAAACCACCTTCAGGTTAGTAAAAACATTTTGTGAACTAAGTTAACTACCCGAATTCAAACGGTTATCGCCTCTATGCACGTACCTTACGATTCCAGCAATCAATTTCACCAGCACTTAGATTTTTAGTGTGGTCATTAAACTACCCTCTTTACTGCCGAGACAGATCGGCGCACACCCCTCTAAGCTGACTTCACACAATGAATACCAAATTAGCGATTACGATCTTAAAGCAACTTATGGCATATCAGGCTACTTTACGAGGGTAGTAAAACATTAATGTGTAGTTGAGTTGGTATAATCTCATTTACATAAGCTCAAGCCTGTGTCCCCGAATCGGTAGGCAGAGGCGGACAAGCAAACTAAAACCCACATTTTGCTGGGGCATAAATCCCAGACTCCGGGCTGATATCGAGTAGAAAAACCCAAAATCACTGTTACCTGACCCGTGGTTCGAACCAAAGACCTCAGGATGGCAGTCATCAGTCGGCAGTCAGTTTTATGGAAAGTTTTTTCAGTGCTAGTACCAAAGTTGGGCATGAGCCAAACGCGACCAGATTGACACTAGTATCTCACAGACAACTGACGTACGAGTAAAGTGGCAGCTTGCGCACCCATGATTCTTTTGATATCGGGTATATCTATTGGCCGTGGTGCTCCTTTTTACACAGCAGAGACCAAACATTTACAGTAGGGCACGAAAGCTTACTTTTATGAACTGATTAATAAGATTATAACGTTCAATCGTCATTTCCAAAATTTAGTAATTCTACTAACGTTTTTAATTAAATATATCTTTATTTTAAACTACAGTATCATCATCATCATCATCAGCCACAGGACGTCCACTGCTGGACATAAAAATAATAATAATAATATTAGCTCTGTAATATTACTGTCCCACTGCTGGGCACGAGCCTCCTCTACTAATGAGAGGGTTTAGGCCTTAGTCTACCACGCTGGCCTAATGCGGGTCGGTAGACTTCACATACCTTCGAAATTCCTGTGAAGAAATTCTCGGGTATGCAGGTTTCCTCACGATGTTTTCCTTCACCGTCACAGCAAGCGATATTTCACAATGAAAATACACTTAACATAGAAACGTCAGAGGTGTATGCTCCATTTTTGGGGTTGGTCTCGAACCTCCGACACTTGCACATGCTGCTGCTGACTGCTGGACATAGGCCTATAAAAAATCAAAACAAAAAACAAACTACAGTATCAAATCATAGAAAAGTAGGCAAATATGTAGATAAAGAAAGAAAGATATGTAAAGAAAGAAATCGTAATATAATGATCCAATTTCGCCTGCTCTCAAACGGGGTAGTTCAGATATCTCCGTCTTTCTCAAGCCTAGTGTATATTGATGTCTCGCTCTGAAGCACTCGAGTACGACATACGCTGATATTAAGCGAGCTGAGCACATAAAAATGTTATATGCATGTAGAGAATCTGTGTGGTTTATATTATTACTTCAAATAACTTCAAAGCACTTAAAGTTTGTCTTGTTAGAAAATTAAAAAAGTTGTACATTGTGCAGTTAGTTAATCTCTTAGTGGAGATGCTGTCAGACTGAATTTATAGGGTTTTTAAACACTTAAGAGAGTACAGTCATGATAAATTGCAAGGAACATTACTTATATTTTTTGCTCCAGCTTTCTTGCCGTCATACAAAGTATTGTGGTCTCTAATGACGTTATTTAGGAGTAACCCACTCTTATTAATCTAACCACACGTGAAGTGCTTCGTAGTTGGAATGAATGTTCACCTGCTGCAAAAAATCCTTATTAATGTAAAAGACTTGGTTAAAACGTGCCTCTTATATGCACTATATTCGCTACACAACTATACTGTATATATCAAACTAGTTGTGTACACTTCAAGCTCCAAAGGGAGACTAACTCAATAATGATAGCTCCCGCATTTTTATACCTTTTGCTTAAGTTAATAAAGAAATACCTTCTACAAATATTATGAATTACTTGGAGGGTAGTTAATATAAATATAATTAACATACTACCCCTCAATATCGTGTACTAAATCACAACAATTATCCGATTCGTAACATTCGGCCATCCGATACCGTGCTATCTCCGGAGCACGCACTACTATATTAGTAGTTACGTACACAATAAAGTAATCATAACACTCTTGGTTCTTGAAAAAGTTAAACATTTAGTAATTTTATATGGCCCAGTAAACTTGGGAAGTCATTTCTAACTTTTACCATCGTTATTAAAATTAGTCTTACGGCCAAATGTCTTTTCGCCATATCAACTTCTGGAATAGTTTTTGATTTAACTTCAATCACGTCTGCTTTTGTTTAGGCCATAGGCTCTAGATATATCTAGACTAACCAAAGGTCATAATTGAACACCCTACTAGTGTGTTCATTCGATTAAAGCCAGGCACTAAGCACATAATATAACAAGTCAATCATCTAGATCTGACTTAGTTCAAGTAAACCTAAAGAGCACACATACATGGCTCTTGAATAATTTCGAGCACGCCTGCATGGCTCTTCAATAATTTTCAGCCCACCTTCACAGCTCTTCAATAACCCTGAGCACACCTGCATGATTCTTGAATAAATCTGAGCATGCTTGCATGGCTCTTTAATAAATCTGAGCGCACCTACATGGCCATTCTATAAATCTGATCACAACATGACTCTCCAATAAATCTGAGCTCACCTACATGGCTTTCCACTACATGACTCTTCAATAAATCTGGAGCACACCTACATGGCTCATCACTATATGACTCTTGAATAAATCTGAGCACACCTACATGGCTCATCACTATATGACTCTTCAATAAATCTGAGCTCACATACGTGGCTCTTCACTATATGACTTCAATAAATCTGAGCTCATCTACATGGCTCTTTAAATCTGATTACACTACATGGCTCTTGAGCACACTTACATGGCTCTTAAATCTGAGCACACTTACACGGCTATTCAATGAATCTGAGCACATCTACATGGCTCTTCAATAAATCTGAGCACATCTACATGACTCTTCAATAAATCTGAACACCACATAGCTCTTCAATAAATCGGAGCACAACATGGCTCTTGAATAAATCTGAGCGCACCTACATGGCTCTTGTATAAATCTGATCACAACACGACTCTCCAATAAATCTGAGCTCACCTACATGGCTCTCCACTACATGACTCTTCAATAAATCTGGAGCACACCTACATGGCTCATCACTATATGACTCTTGAATAAATCTGAGCACACCTACATGGCCCTTCACTACATAACTCTTCAATAAATCTGAGCACACCTACATGGCTCTTCAATAACTCTGAGCACACCTACATGGCTCTTCACTACATAACTCTTCAATAAATCTGAGCACACCTACATGGCTCTTCAATAACTCTGAGCACACCTACATGGCTCTTCAATAACTCTGAGCACACCTACATGGCTCTTCACTACATAACTCTTCAATAAATCTGAGCACACCTACATAGCTCTTCACTACATAACTCTTCAATAAATCTGAGCACACCTACATGGCTCTTCACTACATAACTCTTCAATAAATCTGAGCACACCTACATGGCTCTGCACTACATGGCTCTTCTATTAATCTGAGCGCACCTACATGGCTCTTCAATAACACTGAGCACACCTACATGGCTCTTCACTACATAACTCTTCAATAAATCTGAGCACACCTACATGGCTCTTCACTACATAACTCTTCAATAAATCTGAGCACACCTACATGGCTCTTTACTACATAACTCTTCAATAAATCTGAGCACACCTACATGGCTCTTCACTACATAATTCTTCAATAAATCTGAGCACACTTACATGGCTCTTCACTACATAACTCTTCAATAAATCTGAGCACACCTACATGGCTCTTCACTACATAACTCTTCAATAAATCTGAGAACACCTACATGGCTCTTCACTACATAACTCTTCAATAAATCTGAGCACACTTACATGGCTCTTCACTACATAACTCTTCAATAAATCTGAGCACACCTACATGGCTCTTCACTACATAACTCTTCAATAAATCTGAGCACACTTACATGGCTCTTCACTACATAACTCTTCAATAAATATGAGCACACCTACATGGCTCTTCACTACATAACTCTTCAATAAATCTGAGCACACCTACATGGCTCTTCAACAAATCTGAGCGCACCTACATGGCTCTTCTATAAAATCTGATCACTACACGACCTCAATAAATCTGAGCGCACCTACATGGCTCTTTTATAATTCTGATCTCTACATGACTTCAATAAATCTGAGCTCACCTACATGGCTCTTCTATAATTCTGATCTCTACATGACTTCAATAAATCTGAGCGCACCTACATGGCTCTTCAATAAATCAGAGCACAACATGGCTCGTCAATAAATCTGAGCACAACCTGGCTCTTCAATTAATCAGAGCACAACATGGCTCTTCAATAAATCTGAGGACCTCCATCGTCGAAAAACACGGTAGCCATAATGTAGTACTACCACTAAATACTAAATATAAATCGATTGCCACAATCTCGCGAAAACAAATCAACTGCCCCCATTTCGGGGCACACGGTAATTTTGTGGGCGATGATAGACTTTTGAAGCCGATCCCGCTTCTGATATGTAAAAGACTTGGTTAAAACGTGCCTCTTATATGCACTATATTCGCTACACAACTATACTGTATATATCAAACTAGTTGTGTACACTTCAAGCTCCAAAGGGAGACTAACTCAATAATGATAGCTCCCGCATTTTTATACCTTTTGCTTTAGTTAATAAAGAAATACCTTCTACAAATATTATGAATTACTTGGAGGGTAGTTAATATAAATATAATTAACATACTACCCCTCAATATCGTGTACTAAATCACAACAATTATCCGATTCGTAACATTAATTAGTTAGTTTAATAGTAAAATTTTTGTGTTTTATAGCAGAGATTGGCAAACAACAAATGGGTCACCTGATGGTAAGTGATCTCCACCGCCCAAAAAGAATCATGGGTGCGTTGGCAGCTTGAAAGGATGGAGTGGAAAGGGAGGGAAAAGGGGATTGGAAAAGGAAGGGAGAAAAATAGGCCATCGGAAATCTCACTCACCGAACGACACGCGACAGCAAGCTGCCACTTTACGTCGGTTTTCTGTGAGACAGTGGTATCGAACCGATCGAGCCGGCCCATTCGTGCTGTAGAAGTTACTGTCTACAGCATGGCTCTACCACTCAAATGTGATGTTAAATTATAAGTATTTCGTGTTTGCTATTTGTCCACGGAATCCCAAAAAAATGATGCCAAATTGATGATTGATGGTGATGATAAAAATATATATGAAAATGGATTAACCCCTATAGTGATATAGAGTTACTAGTTTGCGATGTAACAATTCATTAAATAAAACTTCTTACAGTTCTACAATGTCGTCGCCTCCTTGGTCTTGTAGCAGCAAATATGGGCTGTGGACCGGCAGGTCCTAGGTTCAATTCTCAGATCGGGAAAAACAAATTTTATAATTTAATTTGTCCGGGACTCAATCCCTCAGAGGGGGTTGACGTTAGGCAGGCAGCTGGTAGTAAAAACTTAGCCAAATCCTTTCTGCAACATCCTTGAAAAAATGTGTTACGTCGAGCCCACATTAAGGTGGGAAAAGGCCAGGTAGAAAGAAAGATAGTACAATCTACAATGTACTGTGTTCTGTCTTTATCAACCAACTCTATATTTTATTGAATAATATACAACAATATACCGAAACATAAATTTAACAGTGCTGCAATATCAGTAAGTGCTGGCAGGAAATCATAACACGACAAAGTTGCGAAACTTCGAGAAGCTGTGTTCTGGAGCGATAACACTGGATACAATGTACAAGAAATTTGCTTTCCATTGCAAGTTAGTGGACTGGCAACTATTAAGGGAGGTAGTGACGCCGTAATTTAGTCCGGTAATAAAATGGAAATCATTAAATAATACTGTTAGGCTGAGAACTATAGAGCGAACTTTGTCAAAGTGTGAGTCAACGAAGTCAGTGAGGATTTGGAAGTTTTAAATCGGACTTCGACTTAGTATGATTCATTTATTTACAAGAAAGTCTTTGCTTAGTCGGTCTGTCAGTCTGTTTTTCTTATACAAAATGATTAAGTCGAAGTTCGAATTAAAAATTCCAAACCCACACTGATTTCGTTTCTTTGACTCGGACTTAGTCAAAGTTCGCTCTATACATAAATCTCAGCCGTAGACGTTGCTGCCGCTTGAGGAAATCACAGGAGAACGTCGGTTGTAAGTGCCTGGGCCAGAAAGTAACAAGCGTGCATCCTCGTGGGTAGCCCGAAAAGCACTGAATAGATATTTTGGAGAATGAAAGGGGAACCAATGGTATCCTCGTGGAAGATGCTCAAGACCGGGCGAAGTGGAAGCGTTTAAGTAGGAAGGCGGATCCTGACATTGGGCAGGGGTAATGCTAGTAGGTAAGGTAATGAGAAAGAAAGACGTTGTTCAGCTGTGGCTTCATTGACATACTGGCATCGTATACGAGATGTGAACGGGAAGAACCTAAGTTCAAACTAGATAATTCAGTTTTTCTAACAGAATTTGTTGGGGAATGGATCCTTTGAGGGATGACATCAGGCATGTAGATCGTAACAACAAAATGAATGTTTTCTGTAACGTGCTTAAAATTGTATTGTTCCGACCCCACATGGGATGCACGTGGAAGAAAAGAAAATTAACATAGATATTAACTAAATAATATCTTCAGCCAGCTCAGGGAGCATAGTTGCACTGATTTCATTTCTACCTATTCCTTTAGGGATACAAGATTCAGGTTCTCGATAAAATATAGTCACGAAAAAGGTTCAAAAGAAAAACAGACGTTATAAGTTCTAGAAAAGTTCCAAACTGTAACAGAGTTAGTAAAAGTCAATAACTAGTAGTTTTCTAGAGCATATCCCAAGGCTCCGAAAATTGAGATAATTCAACAAATTCTTGCAGAAAACTTATCAAGTGGTAGATGATGATACCCTTTTACCATCAGATGTGCTTTCTGCTCTTATAGCTTTAAATAAAAAATATACTAAAATTCAAATCCCATATCTGAAATATTTCACGATGCAGAATATTTCCACTATGTAGCAAAACTTGCTAGATCCTCTACAATGTACGAGGACCGCAATAAATGTATTGATGTCGCTAGACTCAATATCTCACGATGCAGTGCAAGACTCGTGACACACTTCGCGCTACTACTTCAATACTTATACACTTTCCTAACATTTTCCTTCTGCGGTTTGTGGCAATAAATTCTTATTTGTTACAATGTCCTTTACTATTGTAAAATTGTTCTACTTTGAAAGTGTAATGAAAATTTACAAACTCACTAAAATCCAGACTATCAAATTTAGAGGTAACAAATAACAAATAATAACAATATTACAAAAACCATTGAATTTACTACTATAAATGCAAAATCGTTTTTGCAAGAATACAAAATAGAAATATAGAAAGCGAAACACATGGTTGATTATCGTGAGCTCAGGTTCGCACTTCGTCGCGCAAAAATAAAATAAAATAGATCTTAGTAATCGCGGACAGACGGTCAATGGAGCAGACAGGTGTTGGAGTGGAAACCGCGCTTAAGCAGGGATAGTTTTGAATGTCATATTGGACGATAAACCGACTATTTGAAAAGGTTACGGGAAGATTTTAATTATTGGGACTGAAGGGCCAACGCTGAGCAGAGCACGGCGATAGGTTGGTATGAGATGATAACCTTATACTTGAGGATTTGCAATGAGTTATTGTTTTAAATCGAGTTTCCAGACCAGCGGCACAAGCAGAAAAAAAAATAGACAATCGAATTCAGCTCAATGCGCGTTTGTGACATTTGTATGAAATTTTACCAAAATTCCATGCGCAGCAAGCTCGATATGATTTAGATTTTCAAAATATTCCTGGTAGAACCGCTAATGTTGTATATGTATGTTACGTTGTAGACTCTTATCGTTGACGTTTATGTCTCTCTACGTTCTAGATAGATGGTAGAGGAGCCATTATTATATGATAAAAAATGGGATTATTGTTCTGTCAGGTGATTTATTTCCCCACACCACATATCTAAAAGGCCATACGTTTTGATGTATTCGTTCAATTTCACACAAATATGACGTTTTATTTCCCCAGATAGTCGTTCATACGCACACGGTGGTCCCATTTTATTTTCATTAATCCCATTTTATCGGACAGCTGCTTTTTGTCCATCGCCGGTCGGTCGTTTATCTTTGGACATTCAGTACAAGGGAACCATAAAATTTAGAGCAATCAGCCCCTATTGTCGGCTAACTATAGGCGTTTGATTAAAAAGTTGTTGGAACTTTTTTTATCGTTTCGAAGAGTTTTAGAGGATGGAATGAGAAATTTTTGTAGGCAACAGTAAAGGCAAGAAATAAGTAAAAAAGGCGAATACATTCAGTGTTAATTCACACGAATTGTCCAATTTTCAGTTAATCCAATATTAAGATGGCGGTTTTTGAGTGGTAGAGCCACGCTGTAGACAATTATGTCTACGGCACGAATGGGCCGGCTCGACCGGTTTGATACCACTGTCTCACAGAAAACCGACGTAAAGTGGCAGCTTGCTGTCGCGTTTCGTTCGGTGAGTGAGATTTCCGGTGGCCCATTTCCCCCTTGCTTTCCCAATCCCTTTTTCCCTCCCCTTCCATTTCCTCCTTTCAGGTTGGCAACGCATCCATGATTATTTATGTCTTGGGTGTTTATGGGCGGTGGAGATCACTTACCATCAGGTGACCCATCTGCTCGTTTGCCAGTCTCTGCTATAAAAAAAAATAATTAGGGCCACTTGCGGCTCCGCGATAAATCTCTATTTATCCCAAATCTTGATTCAAAGATAGGAGTGAGCTCTAAGATAAATCTAGATAAGGTGTAAGTCTAAATTAGTAATAACGTTAGTCGCCCTAAGGATGTTTAGAAAAATATTATTATATGTGATGATTTTCAAATAAATCGCCTCTTCATTTTTTAAGTTGGTTAGAGTTGTAGCTAATATTGCCTGGACTATAATAACTAACATACTCGTACGTACGTACTATCTCTATATACAAACATTCGCACATGGACTTTTCCGTAGATTGAAATATATCATGACGAAATAATAATTAAAGCAACTTCATGTTTATTTGTAACACATAAACTTACAAATCAAGAAGAAACAAACCAGTAAGAAATATGAAAACGTGATAAATTCAATTTAAATGAATTTTATTACAAGATAACTCGCATATCTAGTATCAGACTCACTCCATAAATTACAATCGAAGAAAGTTCCCCTCACCGAGTCGTGATATAAATATTCATGAGACAAGTTTGAATTGCATCAGGGACTGCATTTGTGGTGGCTGACAGCAGTATAGTAGAATCGGTAAGTAAAATGTTTGCGAAGTCACTGAATACTCTATGTATAAGTTATGAGACTTAGATTACTTCAAGGTTCTAGTTAAAGTATTCGTAATAAACACTGGCTGAGGTTTTCATTTTTATCTCAATAACGAGATGAATTCTATGTTAAGTCTTATGTCATTTACATCTTCCCTTATCTTAGTCCAATGTGGAGTTAGCGCAACAGTTATACAAACATGTTGCAGGAACTATTTGGATTGTTACGACAGGCCGCCTGCATTACAATGACAATAAGAGTAAAATATGTTAGGAGTACATCATAGGCCAACACGAGATTCGAGCCAAGGACCACTCAGTGAGCCTACCATCATGGTAGGCTCACTGAGTGGTCCTTGGCTGGTAAACATACGTTGTGAACCTATAAAGTCATCTTTATAGGTTCACAACGTATGTTTCATGCTAGATAGAAAGTTAATTTTAGCATTCGAGGAACCAACACGATTATTTATTTTCAATCTTTTCGAAAATAGGACACGTCTAGGACTCGAGGCTTACGCGGAAAAAAGTTAACAAGCAATTTAGTTTCGCTCTATAAGACATCCTGTGATGTACCCTCGTTAAGTTCTGACACTTTTGTTAACGCCGCTTTCAATCTCTCAACAATTTACTGCCTGCTGAGTTTTATAGAAACTGACCTAGCATTTTTCCTGGAACTTTAGTGATACAGAAATTTCTAGATTTTAGATGTCGCTTAATAGTGCAATCTTAATACTAACTTCAATGATACAAAATGCCCTTTATAGCAGATTCCGTAGTGGTGTAGGTTCTCATTCGTCTATATGATTCGATTTGGATGAATGTGTGTTGTGTCCGATAGTGCTTGATATTTTTTGTTGGATTATAAGGGCCATATTAACATCAAGAGTTTGAAAATACTGCCAAATGGAAACAACTTAGCACAATTCTGGTAAGACTTTTTTAGTTTTGTGTTATGTGGGCTCAAATTTCTGCACTCAGTCTCATAAAAAGTGAACCATCGTGCATGATAGGTGGAATTGTTGATTAAAGTTTAATAATTTCGTCAAGAATAAAACTAGATTTACTTTCTTTCTTCCTGCCTTTAACCCACCTTATTGTGGGGTCGGCGGAACACACTTTTTCAATGTTGAAAAAAAGATTTGGCTAAGATTTTACGACTACCTGCCTGACGTCAACCCCCTCTAGAGATCTAGGCCTGTACAAATTAAATTAAAAAATTCGCTTTACTGGACCTGGGAATCGAACCCATGACCGGTTCAAATATGCCGCCACTAGACTAAGGAGGAAACTAACTTTACTATGAAAGAAATAAAAAAATTGGTGACCCTTAATTTATTAAAAGAATGACACAATACAAATATTACCCTGGTATAATAGACTGTAAATATTAAAATTAATATGTGTAAAACACATAATAAATTTATAACACATAATAAATTTAATACATATAGATGATATCCTAAAGACAAACGTAGTACGTAAAGTTTAATTTAAGTTGCTTTCGTCACTTCGGTATTCATACCTCCTAACTCTGAATCCATTGTACATCTTATTTATTTGCATTTTGTTATAACTTATGATGTATGAAGCTGATATTAAACATAAGAACGAAGAAGAAGATGAAGTATCTTTAAAACACATTATTCACTTAAGTTTTTATTTATTTCCATTCTTCATGGGATTGAAGATAGAATCTAGTTAAGATTAAATATTAAACTTATAAAAGTAGATTTAGTAAATGTAACATAACTTTAAATTTTAATCGTGATAGAATCCGTAAAAATAGTTTTATTTCAATTAACTGCTCAAGTACATAACACTCAAATATAGAGAGAAAAAAATCATAAAGTAACTATAAATCTAAAATTTTAAACCTTGTTTGTTGACAAATTCCTATTAATTCCTAAATACGTTATAAAATATATTTAAGACGATAATATAAGCAATTGTGGTGAAGTTGGCACTTGAATTGAAATTAATGGACGCCTTGAAGGAACTCAAACGACAATCCATTGTCACGAGAAATTAATTTCCAGCCCCTTACATTCTCCACTTTGATGTAATCCAATAGTAAATCGTAATTTCTGGAATGTGCCCATAATGAAGTCTTGGTGGCACTTAGCAATTTTGTCTATTAGTTTTAACTAAGCTCGAGTTTCTGAAATTTAAAGTTTTTTTAATAATGATTTGCGAGCATCTTTGCGGTATATGAATTTTGAAATTTTAGTAAGTGTTTCTTCTCAAAAACACCAACAAGTGCTGGCTGAATGTTTTGGAGGAAGATATGAGAGCCAATGATCTCTACGTGGAGGATGCTCAAGACTTCGTGAGTCTTCTTTCTTCTATAAGTCCTTATCGCTCTCCAATGTTATGTTGCCACAATACACTTTTTAAGGAATGTTGCAATAGAAGGGTTCCCTTATTTTTTAGCAGTTGTCGTCATCTGAAAGATCTAATCTCTGACAAATCGTTTGTTTGTTTGGTGTGTTTGTTGTGTGGGCTCCATTTTCCGCAATCAGTCCATTCCGATGGCAACCAGCCTAGCTCCAACCAGAAGCGCAGGATCTTCCTGGGGTCTCCGCAGGCTTCTCGGAGCGACCTCGGTGTGTTGAGGATTTTAGCCCGTTGTGCAGCAACGCCTTCGCATTCCAGGATGACGAAATCGTTTTGAAACACCCGCCCTACCTGGGAATCAAATTTAAGACCTCCCGGTTTACAGTTCATATTATCCACTGCCGCTAGATCACACTGCAAACTCTCTTGGATCCAATTAATCAAGTATCAAAAAGTAATTTTCAACCAAACCTTCAAAGTTCGTTTGTGTTCGAATCGAAAACAATCCTCCAGTGCACTCAAAGAAATGTCGACGCGACGACAATTTTATTTCTGCAACGTCTCCAAGATTAATTTTCAAGTAATCCATCCAATCAAGGTGCGGGCTCTGGCAGGCTTTAGATTTGAAATTGTGGAGCGTTGTGTATTTTGTTCGGGGCCATGTAGGTCAATAATTGTTTGAATTTGATTATCTGAACATTAATTCTCTGCGGGTATTAGAATTTGCATATCAATTATTGTTAGAATTGTAACAGTCTATAATTCTATTGTTTTGGATGAATATAACCGAGTTTAATGACAATTAAGATTCTAAATGCATCACATCACATTTTTTTTCATAAATGCTTCCGTTTCTTGAAAGTTGTCATTCTTGGTTTCATAGCATAAGTTTGATGTTGAAGTTGTTAAGCGTCCAGTCGTAAATTTTTTTACATAATGCTCAAAATGTTGTTTAGCGAAGACCGCACATTAGTGATAAAGGCAAGCGAAAATTTAAGAGACAGTGGTCACATTCTGGTTAAAATCTGCAGGGTTACCACCACCTCTTATAGCAGTATTATTATAATCGTTCGTCGTTTGTTTTGTATGGGAATCGATACAAGTAAGATTATAATAAAACTGCTATAAGAGGTGGTGTTAACCCACCTTATGACATAAATACGAATATTATCTTCCTCATCATCATCTCATCAACACTCCTCAAATGATTCAGTACTTCGTAGCCGAATCTAGTATTTCTAAGTCACTTACTGCCTAATTTGTGTACGTTTCAACTGTATTTTTAACCTAAACAATTTCTAACTTATAATAGCGTCTGTCAATTGCATGAGAGGTCCTTCAGTTGAGACTTGAGACGAAACTCAAGACTTCAGTCGCCACGCCTAAGGCATGTTCTAATGGCACGACCCTTGAAGTCGTTGAATACTACGCCTTTATAAACTCGGTTGAAGTTTGTCTGTCCGTACGTGACATTAAATTATTATTGTTAACTAAGGTCACATTCGCATTAAGGTCAGAATTCATCTCCTTGGTCCAGTGACAGCATATATGGGCTGTAGACCGCGAGGTCCTGGGTTCGATTCTCAGGTCGGACAAAGCGATTTTTCTAACTTGATTTGCACGGGACTGGATCCCTCAGCGGGGGTTGATGTCGGAACGGCAGCCTGTTGTAATAACTAAGCCAAATACTTTTTGCAACATGTCTGAAAAAGTGTGCTGCTCCGAACCCTGATTAAGATGCGTTAAGAGCAGGTTTAAAGAAAAATCTAAGGTCATTATGTGATATAGACACTTTGTAGACAGTTTTGTCTACATCCAGAATTAGCTTAACCAGTTTGATACCACCGTCTCACAAAAAACCGACGAAAATTAGAGCTGGTTATTGCGTTTCATTCGGTGAGTGATATTTACGGTAGCCTAAATTCGCCCGCCTCTTACACATACATAACATAAGCTCACGCCTGTATCCCCGAAGGGGTAGGCAGAGGCGCACTAGCGAACTAGAACACCCACATTTCGCCGAGCTCAGTTCCGTCCCAGATGTGATAGGGGGCGAGCCTATCGCCATATCGGGCACACATTCCAGACTCCGGGCTGATATGGAAAAATCCAATATCACTTTGCCCGACCCGGGGATCGAACCAGAGACCTCAGAACCGTAGTCGTACCGAAATACCACCACGCCACCGAGGCAGTCTTACCAATACCATTTTCCTTAGAATTCATCTAAATTAATAGTTAGACTCAATTTTAAACTTAAATTAATTTTATTTCGTGACGTAAGTAATTATAAAACTCCACCGCAAGATACAAACCGTATAAAAGCAAATATTAGCACTGTAATTCCCCTAACAATACAAAGCACACGTCATTCCAAATTGTAAAGCTTCGTAGTCTGTGTTATTTTAGAACAAAACTAAATTTGGCCGGCCTTTATTTACACTAGCGGGCAAAGGTCTTGCTCGATTAAATACTAATATTAGTTCTATACTTAAATGACCAGTCCTAGAGATCTGTACCTGGTATAAAAGCGAATGTGTATGGTGTGTCTTATAATATTATAGTAATGAAACAATTTGTATTCAAAATTCTAACCTAACCTAACCTAACCTAACCCAAAAATGTAGCATACACCTCTGACTTTTCTATGTTAAGTGTATTTTCATTGTGAAATATCGCTTGCTACAACGGTGAAAGAAAACATCGTGAGGAAATCTGCATACCAGAGAATTTCTTCACAGGAATTTCGAAGGTATGTGAAGTCTACCAACCCGCATTAGGCCAGCGTAGTAGACTAAAGCCTAACCCCTCTCATTAATAGAGGAGGCCCGTGCCCAGCAGTGGGACAGTAATATTACAGGGCTAATATTATTATTTATAGTAAAAATTTAAGTGAAATTGATTTATGTGGTTTTGAATCAGTATTTAGTTTATTTATTATCTATATTATATGCTGCTTTTTAACTAAGAAATATAAAGGGAAAGATTTCTATGTGTGGAGTCGCAAGAGAAGCTAATATGATATAAATGTAACTGAGGTAATTAACCCCGTCTAGTAATAAAGGGTAAGAGATAACAAAGTAGAAATAGATGAAGCCATACCTACTCAGACAGATTTGCACATGGGAGATCTACTATGTAGTAGTAATATAATTAATGATGTCCATGTTGACTAAGATGGTGGACGAGCTAAACTTGTACTTAGAGAATTATTATGCCAATTTACTTCAGAGGGCTGGAAAGATGATAGAAAGGTATTTGGCCATCAGTTGGTAACGATGATGTATGATGACTAAAATATTTAAACATAAATGATGATAAATAACTTTACACTCTATCAAATGACAGTGAAAAGAATTGTTGTAATGACTTAATTTTATTTTGTTTATCAAGTTTCGCAAGTTCATTAATTTCGATTCTAAAATTAGCGCAAGAGAAAGTTTTAGTACTTAGGTACTTTAAATTGACTTTTACATAGAAGAAGAGAGTTTCATAATAAATCACTTGAAAGGGATTTTTGCCGCCAGAAATTTAGGATTTTTTTTATAAAAGTACCGTATTTACTTTCATATGCATTTAGTGAAAAGCTCTTAATATGAAATAACAAACAGATACTCCAGTTGTATTGTATTTAGGTACATGTATAAATGTATAGATTTCATTACGAATATGAAATCTTATTCTGTGTTCAGAACTACCTACATTATATTTCCTACTTCATACAATCTTTAGCTCATTAATGCTTGGAATAATTGCCTCTCATACTTATTTATTGGCTCTATAACAATTTCCTTGACGACGCGGCAGCAAGCCAGAGTATTCAGGGCTCCCTTTTAGATAGGGTAACCAAGCACGTGTATTTATCCGGACTATTTAATTGTGCATACTTTTTAATATTCTAGCAAAATTAAGTACTGCCTCGATTGCGTGGTTGTATTTCGGTACGACTACCGTCCTGAGGTCTCGGGTTCGATCCCCGGGGCGGCCAAAGAGATATTGGATATTTCCATATCAGCCCGGAGTCTGGAATTTGTGCCCGATATGGCGATAAGCTCGCCCCCTATCACTTCTGGAACGGAACTTAGCTCAGCGAAATGTGGGTGTACTAGTTCGCTAGTGCGCCTCTGCCTAACCCTTCGGGGATACAGGCGTGACCTTATGTTATGTGTGAAAATTAAGTACTTTCGTACGTGCATCACTCATATTCTGACACCCGTTATCCCCGAAGGGGTAGGCAGAGGCGCTATGAGTGTACCCACTTGTCGCTAAAAGTTAATTGAAATAATATTGCATTTTGTTAAAAATAAAACGCCACTTCAATTCAATCACTTAAATATAATATAAACATACCACTATAAACTAAATTAAAGGTAAAAATACTTCCGAGAGGATAATCTGTGCCAACAGATTTTAAAAGCTTTTGCAATTTTAAAAAGCTATATGCATATAAAGAGGAGTGTAAGGATCGCAGCAAGTGGAAATCCGTTGTCTCTGCCTACACCTATGGGAAAGAGGCGTGAATTTATGTATGAATGTAGAAAGCTATAATATCACTGAATAAAATACGCTACTACACAATTATACCGGAAAAATACCTTTATAATGACAACGGAGGCGACATAATGACAACGGCATCAGGTTATGAGTAAAATACGCGTAACGAGTGGAATATTCGGTTTTATTATAATCTAAAGAATTATCCTCGCGTCGTTGGTCTACTGGCAGAATATATTGACTGTGGACCGGGTCATGGGTTCGATTCCCAGGTCGTGCAAAGTGAATGTTATAATTTAATTTGCTCAAGACTGGATCCCTCAGTGAGGGTTGACGTCAGGCAGGCGGCCGGTCAAAAAAACTAAGCCAAATCTTCCCTGCAACATGCTTGAAAAGGTGGGATAAGGGCAGGTAGAAAAATCAAAGTTCATGCAAAATGTCCATTTCAAAATGGTTACCCTACACTTTATCTTAGGCCTTTGTTACTATAGTTGTGGCTTCCTTAAAACAACGAGACCTTAGGCGACATTCCAACCGTGATATTACGAATTCTATCTTGCCGCAAGTTACATTTTAAGTAGTTCATTTACATACATGGTATACTCGAAAGAGCAAGTAGAGGAGGCAAGTCATTTAGTAATTTATAATTACGTACATACTTACACTCACGCCTGTATCCCTTATACTATTTTCGCGGGACTGATTCCTCCAGATGGGTACTGACGTCAGTTAGACAACCAGTCGTAAAACTTATGCCAAATCCTTTCTGGCACATACATTTGAGTGGTAGAGCCATGCTGTAGATAGTAACGTCTACAGCACGATTGGGGCAGCTCAACCGGTTTGATACCAGTGTCTCACAGAAAACTGATGTAAAGTGGCAGCTTGCTGTCGCGTTTCGTTTGGTGAGTGAGATTTCCGGGAGCCCATTTCCCTCCCTCCCTTTCCCAATCCCTTTTCCTTCCTCTTCCATTCTCTCCTTTTAGAATGACAACGCACCCATGATTATTTTTGTATCTTGGGTGTCTATGGGCGGTGGAGATCACTTACCATCAGGTGACCCATTTGCTTGACCCATCGTTTTGCCAGTCTCTGTTATAAAAAAAATGCTTGAAAAAGAGTATTGCACCGACCCCACATTAAGATGGGATAAGGCAGGTAGAAAGAAAGACTGGTCGATTATTATTCGTCAACTTATAAAACCTGTTTAGTCATCAAGGGTCTTACTTATAAAACAGTTTAGCTGAGCAAATGGCTAAGAATAGGCTGTCACATTTTTCCTTGTGTCACATCGTTTGAAAATAAAAGGGACAGGCTATTCTTTACCATTTGCTGCTCAGTTAAACTGTTTTTATAAGTAACCCCTATGGGCGTTACTTAAAACAGCATTTTTAGCTGAGCAAATGGTTACGAATAACCTGTCACTTTTTCCTTGCGTTACATTGTTTAAAAATGAAAGGGACAACCTATGGCATAAAGATAAGCAGCGCTCAAATATTTTAATAAGTAAGGGGCTATCGCCCGAATGGTCAAACGCTGCTCAACTTTAACGGCTTCTTAAATTGATTTTTGCCATACAATTTTGACAGATAAGGCGGCCTTAACGGACATAAGGCGGCCTTAAGTGTATGAACATTCGGCGGTAAATGTTTAATTTTTGCCATTTGGCTTCGGAACCCTAAAAAATAAAGTGTTCTACCTCCTCCATATAAATCCACGTAGATACAAATATAACCCTACAGCGCCCGATAGTGGCACTTGGGACCGACGTTGAGCGTTTTATTTGTATTTGTCTACAACTCAACGGATGCAAGAGGGTTGGGTCCAAGGGACCGTGAACTTCAACCCTTATGATAATGGCTTGAATTAACTCGAGTTTTGAGAGTTCAAAGGAGGTTCATTGCTCAATCAGCTAGATTACAACGTAATCATGTGGTACAAAATGATTTATTGGCAAAGTTTAAGTTCGGGTCTGGTTGCGTGGAATATTTGGGGGCTATCGTGAAATCAGAACTGCTGGGCCAGAAAGAGTTTGTATCACTCACTACTGAAGTCGAGTTCGTATCAAATTATAATAACACTGAACATAATATACAAGATTATGCTTAAAAGGGTGTCTAATTGAGCTGGTAAATACAGCTTAAAAATTCCAAACGTGATTTTTTTTAATTGGAGAAATAATTAATTCCAAATCGGGATTAAATTTCCTGGGATTTAAATCCAAGATCTCACTGTTTTCAGGATGAGTATGTTGTTAATAGACGAATGAATCGGTTAAAATTATAGCTTCTTGAACAGCAAGTTTTTAAAAAATCGTCTCCTTTGATCACATCACAGGTGATTTTAAAGAAGGTATATGAGAATAAGAAGTGGATAAAACATTTAAAAACTCGGTAGTTCATGAAAAAATGTAAAGCAAATGTCTTAGGATCTGAAATATAACCTTGTTTTGCCTACTGAATTACTGAACAAAATTGCATAGCTACTATCAACAGATAATACAATAATGATTGAAGTTAATACACGGTTCAAGGAGTAAACCTTCATCACAAAAAATGTAGTTAATTAACTTGATGCTCCGTTAATGGGTACAAATAATAAGTTTCATAATTAGGTAGGCCCCCATTGTATTTTCATCTTTCTGCCATTAATTACTTTGAGTTAAAACCTTAAATTAAAACTTACCTGGTACAGAAGAATATCTCCTCATGATTGGAGTCAGCTCAGATCATCAGCGAGCACAGGAGCCTCAGACACAAACACTCACAACGAACACCTGTGTCCAAAACACCAATAAATTACAAAAGTCAGATAATGGGAATCTGGGATTTGGGAAGAGTATCAGGAAACAGGAGGCACAATTTAAAACATAATTTAAAATTTCAGCATCTCCGAAGTACACGTGTGTCCGCACTTCGCAGAAGCCTACGAGCGGTCCGTGTCGCAAGCCGTCAGCTACGCGTCTGCAGAGGCTTGGGCGGGCGTTGGGCGGCGCGACACGGCCGCCCTAGGCGCGCCCGATACCAGGATCGCATAACACACGAGGAGATCGTGAACACGTGCGTCGGACCAGATTGCGCATGCCCGGGTGAAATGGGAAAAGCTCCACGTGCGAGCGGAACGCGTATGGGGTAAATATAGATGTTAGAGTGGGATGGGTAGACAACTATATTGGGAAGCGCCAAGCAGTCTGAAAAGTTGGGCGTTTCCATGTGTATGACATGCCAACTTACAGGTGAATTGTAAAGTCTAACCATTGATACTAACACTCGTATTATATATAAAATTTTCCTTCGCAATTAAACAAAAATCTGACATAAATGTTAGCACGTTTAGAGCCCCCGCAAACTGCAGACTTTTTATTGTCCGATAGTTTAATTGGGCTATTAATCAGTATGAACATTTATGAAAGTACGCGCATTACAACGATTTGGTATCGGACGACCAATAAGTTGGATGGGCTTCACGACTCTCTTTAAACTGAACTATCGGTCAGTGTGCGCTCTTAAAGCCCAACCCCGATCAAACTATTGGCAGATAAAAATGTTTGTGGATTGCGAGGGCTCTTATTCAAGTCATATTGATTATTTGATTATAAATACGTTCATAAAACTGCTCACAGCTTATAATTTCCGGTTATCTCGAAGGGCTTGCGGCATGACTTGATGGTTGGTTGAGACGGGTGTGGGGGTATCCTTATATCTGCATCGGTCATCCGCCTGTCTTGTCGCAAGCCCCTCGATTTGCTCCCTTCCTCTTCGAATTCGGAGCGTGAAGAAGCATAAATAGGCCGGCATGATCATAACGACCATTGATAAACACAGTGTTTGTCAGTGGTCGCTAGTTTTTTGAACTGCACTACGCTTACCATCAGGTGCAGTGTAGTCACTTTGCCGTGCCCGAATAAAAAAAAGTCTTAACTCAGTACATTATCCTAAAATTGTAATGTCGATTCTCACGGCCTTTCTGGAGCATGAAGCTTTCTGGAGCGAGTGACCGGCTGTAAAACGAGAAGCTTCTGATAGGTGGCGTAGATTTTTGCCCTATATGGCAATAGGCTCGCCCCCTATCACATCTGGGATGGAAATAAGCTCGACAAAACGTCGTTATGCTACTGCGCCTCTGTCTACTATTTGATAAGAAATATTGTAATATTAGTAGTTTTAGGCAGAGTTTTTTGTCCATTCGTCTTTGGCAGAACAAAATTCAGAACTGGTCGAACAGTAAAAATGTTCCAGGAATCAAAATATGCAAAATAAGAATATTTTGATGTTATTCATTTATCTATTATAAATTACTAAATAGGTATCAATAAAACGATTACTAGTTTATTATCTTAAAATGTACACTAACTCGGGGAAGTGACTTTGTTATGACTTTATAACTCGATAACAGTTAGAGGGGTGTTCGACGCTCCCTCGTATTGGACGAGCATGAAATCACGGATGTCCCTTACTAATCTATGCTGTCCTAGTACCTCTAACCTTATTACTGAAATTTCAAGGAAAACCGGTTTGCCAACCGGAAAACTCGAACAGAGAAAAAATTCTTTTCAGTCGTAAATTATTCTTCAGACAATGTTAGGATGATGGTGATAGTAATTATACCACAATTCTGAATTTTCTTCATATACAGTTCAAATTATATTTTAAAGTTTCAAAACACATGAAAATCTTAAAATATATTTTGTTCCGTTATTTTTTTTACTATTTGAAACCTGAAAATGTTTGAGTTTAATTTTTTACCATAATTATATCCGGCTTTACCCATTACTCACTTTACAGGCAGACCTTTACAAAAGCGGCTCGCATCGCATCCACTTCAGTCTTTCAGGGGATTCAGTCTTCAGTATGACAGCTGACAGTGACGGGCCATGTTACGTCACGGCCGTCACTCCCGGCGCACAAAGTACTAGGCGATCATAACACTGAAGAGCTGAGCTAAACGTGGCACAGGTGCAAAAATAGAATAAGCTCCCGCGGGCTACAGAAATAGTCCGCGGCGCGGCGCTTGTGCGCTAAGCTTTCAAATTTAGAACGTGTTAGAATTAGATTTAAATTAAACTGCTAGTGTTCCCTATTTGACATTGTAATATTTGAAGTAAAATCAAATTGTGTTCTTTGTTTGAATTTGTTGATTAATAAAATTGTTTTATATAATTATATTTAACATCGAATATATAATATATAATAGTTAGAGCATAGCAAAAAGTACGCAAAAATATAATGAAAATTCATAACATTAAAAAAGTCGTTATAAATAGTGCAGATACGTCATGTCTGTAAATTAGCGATGTAATCAGACTAAACCTGTCTTTGCTTATTAAACTTATTAAAGCTATTTAATTTTTGAATAGCAATAATTTTATAAGCATCTTAGTTTCATATTAGAAATGTAACATTGCTAAGACGCTTAGGATAGGCGCTATCGTATACTGAATGACTGCGAGTACCAAGACTCATTTAATAATTCAAAATGATTCCTCTTCTTTTCCTAAAACTTGATAATATTATCCACCAACTTAAAAAAGGAGAAATTTGTCAATTTGTCTGTATTTTTTTATATTCGTTACGCGATATTTCAGCCAAATGTGAACTGATTTTCCAGATTATTTTTGTGTTCAATAAAGCGTATTTCATGGGTGGTCCCTATAAATTTGGTTAAGATCAGGTAAATTTTAAAGTCAGTCCGTAAAGTTTTTAAACTTGTGTCGATTGTTTTTACAATTTATTTTCACCAATAACAAAGTACGAGATTTTTGAATCGTATTATTTTGTATTCGATAATAATTATATGTCGATAGTTTTTAAAAATATCGATAAGATTTGGAATACATTCATAGCCATCCTGTAATAAGCTTACCACATTTCTTTTTCATTTGTTTCAGGTCCACACCGGGCCTCTGTAACGAGACCTTTTATATTCATAAGTGTGATTACACATTTTTCTATTTGAATTTTATGAATCTTGTTACGAACCGTCATTTTCCTTTTTTTGATGTCTATAGGCTTCGTCGTCGATGCGTTGTAAATGTGTTATATTTCTTTTTCTTCTTATTCTTGTTATCTTCAAATGTGTCTGCTGATTGCAGTCTCATCTAAGTTTTTATTTTATACAGAGAGATTAAACACGTCAAGTCCAAGGTTTAAACTCAAGTTATAGGTACCCCAAAACGGACGTGCATGCATGAAGAATGAAATGAATTTTGACTACTAATAGTCGCCTCCTTGGTCTAGTGGCAGCATAATTATAATATGAGCTGTGTACCAGGAGATCCTTGGTTCGATTTCCAGGTCAGGCAAATCAAATTTTCTCATTTAGTTTGCCCGGGATTTGCTCCCACAGAGGGGGTTGACTTCAGGTAGGCAGCCGGTCCTAAAAACTAAGCCAAATCTATTCGGCAACAAGCTTGAAAAAGTGTGTAGTGCCGACCCCACATTAAGGTGGAATAAGGGCAGGTAGAAAGAAAAAAAATGTACTATGTACTAGTACTAGCCACTAGGCGAACTACAAAAAGTACTACATAACATACAATAACATCAGCTCACGCCTGTATTCCCGAACGGGTAGGCAGAGGCGCACTAGCGAACTAGAACACCATCATTTCGCCGAGCTTAGTTCCGTCCCAGATGTGATAGGGGACGAGCCTCACGCCATATCGGGCACAAATTCCAGACTACGAACTGATATGTAAAAATCCAATATCACGGCCCGACCTGGGGATCGAACCCGAGACCTCAGGACGGTAGACGGTAATAACAACGCCACCTAAGCAGTCACTATTAAAAGTACTTATATGAAACAAATCTCTCACGTGTTGAGTATCGGCCAATTAATTAGCATTAGAAACGGAAATCAACTACATGTTACAACTATTTTTAATGCAATCATAATTTTATGCATTTTTGTAATTATCGACAGTATACATATACATATATGGTATCATAATTAAAAGTAAATGTTCCGGATTAATATAGGTAGATAGTAGATACTGAATAGTATGGTCATAATAAAATAGTTTAATTTTTATACCATGAATAAAGGTATTTTATTCTATGCTATTTTAGCAACACGCCATTTTCACTGCAAAAAGCCAACATCACGCGGTGTTCCCAGGCGGTCACCCATCCAAGTACTGACCGCGCCCGACGTTGCTTGACTTCGGTGATCGGACGAGAACCGGTGTATTCAACGTGGTATGGACGTTGGCGACTGACACATCCTAGCGACTGTTCTGTATCACTAATGTGAACTGTGACGTCACAATATAATACAAACCAAAAAGCCAACATCACGCGGTGTTCCCAGGCGGTCACCCATCCAAGTACTGACCACGCCCGACGTTGCTTGACTTCGGTGATCGGACGAGAACCGGTGTATTCAACGTGGTATGGACGTTGGCGATCGACATGTCCTAGCGATTGTTCTGTATCATAGTATGAACTGTGACGTCACAATATAATACAAAACAAAAAGCCAACATCACGCGGTGTTCCCAGGCGGTCACCCATCCAAGTACTGACCGCGCCCGACGTTGCTTGACTTCGGTGATCGGACGAGAACCGGTGTATTCAACGTGGTATGGACGTTGACGACTGACACATCCTAGCGACTGTTCTGTATCACTAATGTGAACTGTGACGTCACAATATAATACAAACCAAAAAGCCAACATCACGCGGTGTTCCCAGGCGGTCACCCATCCAAGTACTGACCACGCCCGACGTTGCTTGACTTCGGTGATCGGACGAGAACCGGTGTATTCAACGTGGTATGGACGTTGGCGATCGACATGTCCTAGCGATTGTTCTGTATCATAGTATGAACTGTGACGTCACAATATAATACAAAACAAAAAGCCAACATCACGCGGTGTTCCCAGGCGGTCACCCATCCAAGTACTGACCGCGCCCGACGTTGCTTGACTTCGGTGATCGGACGAGAACCGGTGTATTCAACGTGGTATGGACGTTGGCGACCGACACATTCTAGCGACTGTTCTGTATCACTAGTGTGAACTGTGACGTCACAATATAATACAAAACAAAAAGCCAACATCACGCGGTGTTCCCAGGCGGTCACCCATCCAAGTACTGACCGCGCCCGACGTTGCTTGACTTCGGTGATCGGACGAGAACCGGTGTTTTCAACGTGGTATGGACGTTGGCGACCGACATACCCTAGCGACTGTTCTGTATCACTAGTGTAAGCTGCGACGTCACAATATACAAAACAAAAAGCCAACATCACGCGGTGTTCCCAGGCGGTCACCCATCCAAGTACTGACCGCGCCCGACCTTGCTTGACTTCGGTGATCGGACGAGAACCGGTGTTTTCAACGTGGTATGGACGTTGGCGACTGACACACCCTAGCGACTGTTCTGTATCACTAATAAGAATTATGACGTCACAATAGATTGTAAAGCGAGATGCTGCGGGTTCGATTAACGCACCGAGACAAATGTTTGTGAGACCCACTAATATATGTTTCCGTTTTATCTTAGTTTTGAGACTGTTATATCTTGAAATAAAACTATTTTTACGGATTCTATCACGATTAGGTTTTTAATTTTTTATTTTTATTCCCGACGTTTCGAAGGCTTTGCAGTCTTCGTTGTCACGGGTCAGAAATGTTATATCTGTGACTGTAGGATGTTATAAAAACATTGTTATTTATTGATTTAAAACAAAAACCTCGTGTCATTTGCGGTGCTAACTGCTGACAATCGCCCCGCCTTTCTCTTCAGGAAGTGGTGCAAGGTCGTGACGTCACAAATGTCATTCACACAGGTGTTTATGGTGTATCTTTACATTATAGTATAAAACACAGTTTCTTCCCGCTGTCTGTCTGTCCCTATATCCCTATGTATGCTTAGATCTTTAAAACTACGCAACAGATTATGATGCGTTTTTTAATACATAGAGTGATTCAAGAGAAAGGTTTATATGTATGATACATGCTTAAATTCATTCCCTAAAGGGGTATAATGGGGGATGAATGTTTGTCAAGGCTCACGCGGGCGTAGACGCGTGCAAAAGCTAGTAATGTATAATATATTGTCCGATGGCGTAGTGGTATTGCTTGCGTAGAACTATCATCCTGACGTCTCGAGTTTGATCCCCGGGTTGGGTTAGTGATATCGGATTTTTCAGTATCAGCTCGGAGTCTGGAATTTGTTCCCGATATAGCAATAGGCTCACTACTAAGCTCGCTACCTATCACATTTCGGACGGAAATGAACCCGGCGAAATATTGATACTCTTGTTCGTTAGTTTTCCTCTGCCTACTGCTTCGGTGATATAGGCGTAAGCTTATGTATGTATACATTCAATTATAAATATTCATAAAAAACTTATTCTGTATTTCTTTTTATTAGTAGAGACTGGCACACGAGCAGATGGGTCACCTGATGGTAAGTGATCTCCACCGCCCATAGACACTCAAGACACAAAAGAAATCATGGGTGCGTTGCCAACCTAAAAGGAGGAAGGGGATGGAAAAAGGGATTGGGAAAGGAAGGGGGAAACGGGCCACCGGAAATCTCACTCACCGAACGAAACGCGACAGCAAGCTGCCACTTCACGTCGGTTTTCTGTGAGACAGTGGTATCAAACCGGTCGAGCCGACCCATTCGTGCTGTAGACGTTACTGTGTACAGCGTGACTCTACCACTCAAATATTCTTATATAACTTACAATCAGATAAGAACGATACCCAATAAAAAATTTATAATACTAGTAATTGAAACATTGTAATTTATAGCAAACCGCTCTAATTCACAAAAACTATAAAGATAAATTGGTGCAAAAGTAAACCCATTAAACTTATTCTAAATGCCACTTGGTTTACAATTTTAGAAGGAAATAATGATAAAAATAACAACTTTTAATGATAGTTACGTCATTCGAATCTATCGCTATATCGGACACAATTTTTGAGTGGTCAAGTCTCTGCAGTTAAAAAAATCCAAACTCCGGGCTAATACTGACTAGAACAACCCAATACCTCTTAGCCCGACCCGGGGATCAGACCCGAGACCTCAGGACGGTAGTCGGTACGCACGCAATACGACAACGCCACTGCGGCAATCAAAAAGTGTGTTGCGCAAATCCTACATTAGAGTGAGATAAGATGAACTGGAAGATTATTTAAATTAGTGCATTTGAAATTGATTAATTATATCTAGGTCCAAACAATGAGTTGTGAAAACATGGTAGTACGATTCCACAAGCGTCCGACGGAGCTTATCTCTAATATGGTCTGTGTCATTTTTAAGGTTCCGTGGTAAGACAAAAAACCCAGGTTGTCATAGTCTGGACATAAACAGAGCCATTTGATAGCCTGGTGTTATAGGGTTAATAAATATTGCGAGCCTATATCATACGATTGCGTCCAATATTTATCGTCTTTCACCTCATATTACACAATCAATAATTATTGAACTCGATCATCGATATAATAGTATATTATTATATCGATGAACTCGATCCCCAGCATGTAACGATTCATAATTGCAATAAATATTCGCATTTTAAATAAATATCATTAAATTGCAATTGTCATAGTGATCTACATTTTTATTAGCGTATGAAGGCAAAGGAGGAGACGGTTTCACTTGCTTGATAATTTTAGCCTTCACCATAACTGATATATTTCTAACGTGTTAAAAGTAATATTCCACAGAAAACTGACGTGAATTCAATAATGCCAGGAGCATAGCCAAGATCCTGTTTCATGATGATCGTATTCCATGACGGTGACCACGTTCTGTCTGATGCATCTATTGCTCTTCAGCTTTCGCAAAACAAAAAAATCTAGGTTTTATAATAGTGTACTATCTACAGAACCTTGCATTAATGGCCTGTAACGCTCTTTGTTAGGTTTTTAACTTTTTCCCGCTTTAAATAGCATGACCTTTATGTGCAAAAACGGACAGGCAGTACATAAATCGTATTGTTTGGACTTATTTTTTATTCAGTGCAAGGAACCTGTCTGCACAGCCTTGAGATTTCATTTAGGTCATGGGAGTTTACCGGCTCTGCCGCTAGTTGGCGCTTTGTTGCCTTTATGTTACATGTATCCATTTATTTTTTACTTCTTTGTTAGACCTAGGCACCTATTAGTAACACGTCATCAGAGTCCTAAGCATGAATCATTCTGACAATCGAATTCGAATCGAGTTTGCTCCGTACAAACCACGAATAATTTAGATGAATGGAAGACGGAATCCGAGATTAGTCAACCCCCAATTTCTCGGCCGAAGTATATAGGTTAGCTTTTAATACAGAAGCGACTAGCTTTTGCCCGCAGCTACGCTCCCGTGAGATTATGTCCCGTCGTAGAGGTCTTAGGGGATGAATTTCCAAAAGTCCTTTTTTAGTGCTCGCCTACGTCATAAATGGAAGCCGTGTGTAAAATTTCCTGCCTAAAATAGTTTTGGCTATACGTTGATACGTCAGTCAGTCAGTTTCTCGTTTTATATGTAGAGGTATATAAATAAATAACACCCAACAATCACACATAGTTCTGACCCCACACTAAGATCGAGTCTTGTGTCGTGGGTATCAGGAACTACGAGAGACTTTCGGTCGCACAACACCCAAACCCGAAACAAATATCTGTGGGCCACACAAATATTTGTCTCGGTGGGGGGATCGAACCCGCGGCTTCTCGCCCGCTACGCCACAGAGGCTGTCAAGATATACAGAATAACATATACAGAAGATAGAAGAAGTCGGCGAGTAGCCGGCTGTGAAGCGGGAGGCCGCAGGTTCGATTCCCGCATTGACATAAATGTTTGTGTAACCCACAAATATTTGTTACAAGTCTGCGTGGTGTGGGACCGAAAATCTCCCATAGTCTCTGACATTCACGATACAGGTTATACCTAGTGTGGGGTCAGGACCAGGTGTGTGACTGTTGGGTGTATTTATTTATTTATACCTACGTGCTAAAATCTAGACTATAGCTTATTACAATGTAGGTATTGAGATGTATGTAGGATATAATAATAATAACATTAGCCCTGTAATATTACTGCCCCACTGATGGGCACGGGCCTCCTCTATTAATGAGAGGGGTTAGGCCTTAGTCTACCACGCTGGCCTAATGCGGGTTGGTAGACTTCACATACCTTCGAAATTCCTGTGAAGAAATTCTCAGGTATGCAGGTTTCCTCACGATGTTTTCCTTCACCGTTATAGCAAGCGATATTTCACAATGAAATACACTTAACATAGAAAAGTCAGAGGTGTATGCTCCATTTTGGGGTTGATCTCGAACCTTCGACACTTGTCTCGGAAGTCCGTACCATTCCCAACAGAGCTATCGCTGCTTACGTACGATATGTACGATATATTACGATCTATTTAGTACTCCCCGATGCCCTCTCGCCAACAATTTATATCTGAACCTCGTTACAATGATGGATACTCCGGCTAGCTAAGGAAACTCTATACCCAACCCTTTTCAAGAGCTTTAGGATGGTATCGAATTACTAAAGTGCTTAAAAGTGTCTATTATTGATGGGGAATCAGAGACTGTTTTAATAGATTTAATATAATATAAGCTCACGCCTGTATCCCCGAAGGGGTAGGCACAGGCGCACTAGCCAACTAGCACACCCACATTTCGCCGAGCTTAGTTCCGTCCCAGATGTGATAGGGGGCGAGCCTATCGCCATATCGGACACAAATTCCAGACTCCGGGCTGATATGGAAAAATCCAATATCACTTTACCCGACCCGGGGATCGAACCCGAGACCTCAGGACCGTAGTCGTATCGAAATACAACTATGCCACCGAGGCAGTCAGTTTAATGGTGCTAAAAATATTTCTCACGCACCCCTCTAGGTATTGTATGTTTGGTTGCATCCTTAGTCTAATGGCGGCGTACATGGGCTGTAACCAGAATGTCCAGGGTTCAATTACCCCCACACTAAGGTGGGATAAGACCAAGGAAGAAAGGTATTTCCTAAGCGCTACAATATGCTTCTTCAAACTCCTGTTATATACACATAACGTTGTTATGACGTGTTATATGCAACGTTACAATGTTTTACATAGTGACTTTTGTAGGAAAAATGACGAGATCCTTGATGCCATTAGCCATATATGACACTCACATATATTAAACGATCTTAGAATATATCCAAAGAATCAATACATCTTCAAAATAATTACAAATCAAGCCTTCGAATGATAAATAGTAAACTGGAAAATATATTTACATACTAAAGACTATACAAATCATCACGACCGAATTAATTACTAAATACATCGATATATTAATTATAGAGATGACTAAATATCATCAAATCAAGGTTATAATGCGTGATATAGTTTTGTTAACTTGATAGTCAGTAAACAGACAAGAAACGGCCTTGTAGCGCGGCTCTCTCGTTTACCTACAGATAGCATAAAAAGTGTAATTTAATTGGATTTAATGAACTTTATTTCTCAAAAGAAATTACATTACACTTAGGGCGACTTGCACCACTATTACTAACCTACAGTTAGCCCTAACCTCAAGTTAAATTGAAAAATAAATATATGAAGGATATGTAATTACATGCACATTATATGTAAAGAATTACATGTCTTTCATATATTTATTTTTTACATTAACTTGAGGTTAGGGTAAACTGTAGGTTAGTAATAGTGGTGCAAGTCGCTCTTAATGAGATAAAATAAACAAAAAGGTAAATAATTTAGCTAGTAACTGCGCAGAATAAAACTACAACAATAAAGTGGGTAGTTACAGTATACATGGGATCATAAACGACAACAAAAAAATACCAAATACCCACGAATATTTACTGTTTTAATAGTTTGTTAAATATTTTAATTATGAATTATGGCTTTTAATAACTTACTAGTGATCGCCCAGTGGTCGAAATTCGACTATAATTCATTTAGTTTTTAAGTTTGTGCTTTATTAGTTTGTCAAAGATTATCAAAGTATATCTCAAATCAAATTACTTGTATAATCATCACAAGTTTAAAAACTTAACAAATCGAATTCAAATCCGATCGTGACCAAATTTATATGGGACTACCCTTGAAATAAGCTCTATCGTATACAAAAGTAATTTTGTTAATCGGTCCATATTTGGCGAAGATATCACGTAACATACATAAAAAAAATACAGACGAATTGAGGACCTTCTCCTTTTTGGAAGTCGGTCGAAAATACGATTATTTGTGCAATTGTCCTCCTTATAATTAAATCCTTATAACATGTACCAAGGCTTCCTCTTATTTTTATATAGTAACATACATATGATATAGTATTTTTTAATTACGTCGCTGTCATTTAAAACATGTCTTAAATAATAAAGATAAAATTCTCGAGAGACACTTATTGTTACACATCTATTAAAAAAAACGTGATTAATCGTTGGATTTGATGATGTATTTATATATAGAATTCCAATAAGCAAAATTGAAATAACATAGTTATATTTTTGTATACATAATACATTTTGGAGGAAGCCTATGTTCAGCAGTGGACGTCCTGTGGCTGATGACGATGATGGTGACATACATTTTTATTTCTGTACGCTTTTTATACACTTAATTACATAACATAACATAAGCTCACGCCTGTATCCCCGAAGGGGTAGACAGAGGCGCACTAGCGAACTAGAACACCTACATTTCGCCGAGCTTAGTTCCGTCCCAGATGTGATAGGGGGCGAGCCTATCGCCATATCGGGCACAAATTCCAGACTCCGGGCTGATATGGAAAAATCCAATATCACTTTACCCTACCCGGGGATCGAACCCGAGACCTCAGAACCGTAGTTGTACCGAAATACCAACACGCCACCGAGGCAGTCACACTTACTTATTACATATACAGTATACACTTAATAATTTTCATATTTGACTATTTAATATTGTAAGGATTTCTCTGCAGTCAGTCGTGTCTGCAGTCAGTCGTGCGCGCAGACACACGTGGTTCACTCATTGTAGTTGAAGAACCATAGTACTGCAACTAAAAAAAGTATGAATATTTTCATTGGTAGTAAAAATATAAAAAAAGTGGAAGCAATTTTAATTCTGACATATACATTGGATGCAGGCCGCTTCAACAGGTCGATCTGGAAATATTTGGCCTATGTTCAGCAGTGGCCTGTGGCTGATGATGAGGATACACAAAATAATTAAAAAAATATTTCATGTCCGCCATTGTGTGCCTACAAAATCTTTACGTCAGAGTATCCTGCTATGTAGGTCGCAATTTAAACTCTGCATTGACAAAATGTTGGTACTTACAAATACTTGTTTTGGCTCTGAATGTTTTGAGACCAACAATTTTATACTTTACACACGACCCGAATCACATTGCCAGAACTACGTGTGGGAGTTGTGTATTATTAATTTATTTAACAAAGCGTATTAAAACGGCCAATTGCAACAATATTTTAAAAGTAAAACATCATAGGAGCATTTTATTATTACATATATAATAATATTCATCATCATCAATTTTATGAGATGGAAGCTTTCAAGATGAACTATTGCTATCTTGGTAATATGGCTTAATCTCGAAAGGAACTTGGGAAGGCTCAAAGTCCCTCACTTAAGTTATCATACCCCCCGAGGCTTGGAATAAAAAGTATTCATAAAATTTTATTAGGGTTAGATTAATTCACTCGAAATACTTTCAAGTGCTTTGAGAGGATCCTACCTGCTCTATCAAATGTCTATACTCAACTTTGTTAGGGGTCCATTCTAGTAACTAGATACTGGATATATTTACATACATAAGTTCACGCCTATATCTTTAAACGGTGAACAGAGGTAACAATCACACACATTTTTCTAAGCTTATTTTCATACTTTTGTAATAACCTAAAAATTTGAATATTAGCCTGTGACCTTATTCGCACGACAGCTTTTTCAACGCGAGTTAAAATGGAACAAAATGAGTTCTAGTATACTTTTGTCAACTGGTGGCCTAGAGATGGCAAGAGATCTGTGGGTAGACCAGCAGCCCGAAAGTCAGACGATATTGTGAGACAGGCTGGACACTTGTGGTTGAGAACTGCACAGGACCGTTACATTTGGCGTGCCAAAGAAGAGGCCTATACCCAACAGTGGGTGGATAAAGGCTGATGATGATGATGATGATGATGATACCTTTTTAAACGTCGACATTTTTAAAACGTGGCGTTTTCAAACAAGCGTTTTTGTAGAATATACCTTATAAGTGCAAGACAAGAATGATTTTCAAACACTAATATGAACAGACATGTTGAGACGCTTTTTTAATGGATGTTGAAAAAGCTTTCGTGCGAATGAGAGCTAATACGCTGACATAATGACGAACAATGATCCAGTTTGGAAAAGTGCTTTATACAAAATTATTGCTACCTGCGGTAAGAAAAACACAAGCAGTACCTATGTGAATATCAATAAAGGCCAGCAGATATTATGGGCGAAAACCCCACTTTATTCTAAAACTCTCTCTAATCAGTTGTATGAAACCGTATCGTAAATTATCGTGTCGTAACATTTCCTATTCTTTTTACTTATACATTTCTCGAGTCTGATAACTATTAGTTTTTTGACCGACTTCAAATAAAGGAGGAGGTTCTCAATTCGTCTGTATTTATGTATGTATGTTACATGATATCTCCGCCAAATTAGGACCGATTTTTACGATTCTTTTTGCGTTCGCTAGAGCTATTCCAAGGATATTTCCATATATTTAGTCCCGATCGGATAAATTTTGTAATCGATCCGTTATTAAACTTGCGATTATTTTTATTTAAATACTACATCATTCCAAAAGTCGCCCACAAATCAATATTAGTAGGCGTAAAGAGACAATCCTCTTACTTATTAAAATATTTTAACGCTGCTTATCTTTAAACTTAGGTTGTCCCTTTCAAAAGTGACAAGCTAATCTTGGCGAAAAGATAAGCGAAAAAGTTTTTAAACGTAAGGCCCATAATTACAGGAATCACGTTGTTTTTCTTTCCTATAACTTTTGTCCGAACTTGTACTACTTTATAAACTCTACTACAATGAAGATGCTACGTTCATTCACTCGTGTAAAGTCAACGAACTCTACCGATGATGACACCGTTTATTCTACTATGATAATTCCGCACGAATAAATTATACCACGAGACGATTCTTGCGTAATCCTTATATTATGTGTAAACAAATAGTATTATGGAAATTAGAATACTATTAATGCGTGTGCTAGAGGTCATTTCTGTGAATAAATATGTCTGTTAGAGTTGTGTTTTTTTTAAATACTGCGACTCTCATTTCACCTAACCTTATATAGATTGATATACTACTCACATTTCTTTTGGAGAACTAGATGTCCTCACACTGGTTTTACTGTTAAAGCATAGTAATAAATAAGGCCCAACAATCACACACATAGTTCCGACCCCACACTAAGATCGTGTCTTGTGTCGTGGGTATCAGGAACTACGAGAGACTTTCGCTGTCCGTCTTCCTACTTAAACGCATCCACTTCGCCCGGTCTTGAGCAGCCTCCACAATGAGACTATTGGTTCTCTTATCTTTCTCCAAAACGTCCAGCCAGCGCTTTCTGGACTATCCACGGGAACGTACCCCTGTATGATCTGGGCCAAACACCTGTGACCGACGTACTCCCGTGGTTTCCTTAAAACGTGGTCATACCATCTCAAGACATTCCTGCATTTTACCCATTTATCAGTATTTATAGGACTCTGTCTTCAATAATTAATTTCAAACACTATGAAACACCAGGATAATAAAATAATAAAGAATTTAGCTTTTAATATGCATAATTAGATTTTTAGATGTATACGAGTATTTTAGACGCAGTTTTAATTTCGGTAAAATCGAAATCTGACTGCCTCGGTGGCGTCGTTGTATTTCGGTACGACTACCGTCCTGAAGTTCGGTCCCCGGGTCAGGCAAAGTGATATTGGATTTTCCCATATCAGCCCGGAGTCTGAAATTTGTGCCCGAATGCCGATAGGCTCGCCCCTTATCACGTCTGGGACGAAACTAAGCTCGGCGAAATGTGGGTGTACTAGTTCGCTAGTGCGCCTCTGCCTACACTTTTAGGGATATAGGCGTGAGCTTATGTTATAAAAACATAGATCACACTGAATACAGATAAGCTCAAAAATATTCTCAGTAAGGATAGTAGCTCCACAGAGTAACTAAATACTGGTCTTGTACTCATATTACTTGACGAATTCAAGGTTAATCGGAATCGTTTATTTTTTATACGATCTGACAATTACGATCGGTGATTTTGTTACTATATAGGACTACAATAACAGGTTTATTTATAGATTATTACCAGTTTTTAAAAGCGATGAAGATTATAATATATATAAAGTAGCATGAAATTAAGCATGTTTTCGACTTACTTCAAAAAAGGAGAAGGTCCTCAATTCGGCTGTGTTTTCCACCGACTTCCAAAAAGGAGAAGTTCCTCAATTTGTCTGTTTTGTTATGTAATTCCGCGATATCTCCGCCAAATGTGGACCGATTTTCAAATTCTTTTTGTGTTTCATAAAGCTTATTTCAAAGGTTTTTATTGCAAAGTTATTGTTAGTTGTATGAATCTATGTCGATCTATTAATTGATACATACATGGACTCACGCCTTTTCCCCACAAGGTAGGCAGAGACAACGGATTTTCACTTGCTACGATCCTTACACACCTCTTTCGCCTCATTGATTTTTTATACTTATATAAGACGAAAGTAACAGCCGGACCTTATACACTTTGGATTTTATATGTTAAGCGTGTATTCATTGTGAATTATCGCTTAACGGTAAACGAAACGTCGTGAGACAAATATGCCTAAGAGTTCTCCATAAGAATTAAAAAGGTATGTAAAGTCTAACAACCCGGATGATGAGACCGAGCTCAGCATTGGTACAATATTAAACGGAGCAGATATACTCGTTAAAATACCTAATAATAAAGAGCTAACAATCATGATATCTATAGGCATAGATACGACAATCAAACATTGTAGCTGAAGTCCATTTATTGGAACCGATATTTTCTAAATTAGTTTTTGATTTTAGATTAATTCCAGTCAAATATGTAGTACGTTTAAACGTCTTATATGCATCTTTATGTATATGCTTTGGATTTCAAAACAACAGCTTGGATACTGCTCCAGTAAATTAAATACAAATAAACTGTTAAATACACAGACAAATTAATAAACCAGGTTTAATTAACATTTAACACTTGAATCGAATAAATAATACCGAGATAATCACTCCAAACGACAAGTTAAATACACAACCGGTGTGAATGACATTTGAGATCCAAAAAAACAACGATAAAAACTATGACATTGGATTAAAAATGTTCAAATTGAGTAAATTGAGCCAAATAGTGCAAGAAACTTCATTGTCATCTATTTCCTGTGGTGGAACGGATAGATTTCTATCCAATCATCAGAAGCCTTAGCACGAATAATTTTCGATAACGTATTCGAATGAATGAACTAGATGGAGTGACACAGTGTTACGGATTAAAATGTCGAGAGATGTCGCAGGAACTAGCCCCAAGAGCATACGTCTTTTAGATGTCTAAGTGTGTATTGTGAATTATTACTTAACGGCGAACAAAAATGTTGGGAGGAAACCTATATACCTAACATTTTTTTTATGAATTGTTGAAGTATGTGAAGTGTACTCACTCGCTTTGGGCTAGCTTGGTGGGTTAATCCCTCAACATCCTCTTTAAAGGGGGAGATATTATCCCACATCTGATCACGGGCTCAGAAGTGGGATAGCATTTATATTATAATTATTTTAATCGATCTCGTAGAGTATTTTATAATATTCTCATATTTTATTAAACTCGATTCTAATATATATTCGAAAATTATTCTGACTAAAGCCTTAGACAGTCGCGTTTAATGTTATTATCCTTACCGATTCGCTAAATTGGCTTCGTCTGCTTGCCTGCATCGCTTTGGAATTAATTCTGGTGTTTTTTAATATTATCCACGAAGACTAAAAATTAACACATGCAGCGTATTTTACAGTGGGCTAGTTTTGTCGCATTATGATGCCGCTATTGAATTAATGGACAGTCTATAAAATAGGCACAATATATATACATAGAATAATTTTAAGCTAGATTTTCACGATGGAGATAACCATAAAAATATTATTTACAAGACCACATTACATAATTTGAAAATAACTATCGTCTGGTGTGATCTCAAAAATGACAGTATTCTGTTGTATTCTCGCATAGTCGTCTATACTCTTTCCATCTAATAGGCTATTACTGTAGGTAAAATAATGTCTAAGATTACCATAGTATCATGCGAGTTCGTTTTAAACACACTATAAGTAAACATTACGTGAAATGCTACTACAATCTTAACGGTACCTCATTTTGACATCGTAAAATATAATGAATGCAATGTAATTTGACGTAGCGATATTTCGGCATGCCCTCGGGTGCAGTACGAAGTTCATTGCCACGGTCGGCCGTTACCGCTCGGATGTGCACCGTCGTTAAGTATTGCGTAATGTAACGAGTGTGTATCTTCGGCACACTGCTTATACGCTACGTCATGGCATTATTTATTAAGTTTAAACATTATTGTCAATAGACTGCCTCGGTGGTGTGGTGGTATTTCGGTACGACTACGGTTCTGAGGTCTCGGGTTCGATCCCCGGGTCGGGCAAAGTGATATTGGATTTTCCATATCAGCCCGGAGTCTGGAATTTGTGCCCGATATGGCGATAGGCTCGCCCCCTATCACATTTGGGACGGAACTAAGCTCGGCGAAATGTGGGTGTACTAGTTCGCTGGTGCGCCTCTGCCTACCCCTTCGGGGATACAGGCGTGAGCTTATGTTATGTTATGTTATGTCAATAGAGGCCAACGCGAATAATTTTGATTTGGATTCGAATCAGACAAAATTTCATCAGCACACCCAGCTTTATTAGAATTTGATTGTCAAAATTACTCGTGATCAGGCTTCTTTTAATACATATGTGCATAGCATCATATAGATTTGTACTTTACTTAATTTGTACTATACTTATATAATCCATTTAATTAAGAGAGTAATAATAATATTTTGTAACAGTGTTACTAGGTATTATGTGATACTGGTAAAAAAAATCACTTTAAATCTTTCCAAATAGTAATTTCTTCTCGATTTCTAATTAACAGGTGGAGTAGAAATCCATTTCAAATAATAATTATACATAACTCTAAAGAGGCATTGTTACATTTGTTAGACAATAGTTACATAATAATATCACTTAATTATTTACTAACTGAGATGTGTATAAGTATGACAGCTCATTATAAAATATTTGTACATCTATAAATACATTAACGTAATGAAATATAATCGTTATACAAATCTTAAATTGAACGTTAAGCAAGGTTACCACGACCTCTTATAGCAGTATTATTATAATCGTTCTTAGTTTGTTTTGTATGGGAATCGGTACAAGTAAAATTATAATAATACTGCTATAAGAGGTTGTGGTAACCCCCCTGTTCGAACTTCAAAAATAATTCGATGCCACATACTCAAAGCAGAATCCCGTGGTGTGTGTAAAATCTACTGCCAGTTTATTTAAATGAGTATTGTACCTTCACACGTAATCTTAAAATAACAAGCAATTACAACGATACGATTTAATATGAGGTCCAGTTATTTTTAACTACGCGTTAGAAAGTAATAGGCGTCTCTCTGATACACGAAAAATACGAGGAGTTAATGCGTAAAAGTTTTCATTTGGATCATTGTTTGATGAACTTCAAACCACAAATGACTTCGTTGACCCTGAGGGCTTCAGTCCCGAAATCATGCTAGGAACACCACTATACCTGAGATTCGAATCAAAGACCTCTCTGTTTACAGCTTATACGCCACCACTAAACAAATAAGGCGTTTACCTTGCAATAAATATGATCACATTTAGAATATTTATTCGTATTGTAATATGCACTTGTTGAAAGGTGCAATATCTAACGCTCCAATTCTTGCGGCAACCCGATATGTGTTACACATTGGGGATCAATTTTCATTTCATTGTATATAAATTCAGACAATTCCTTCTCCCAATCACACACAAACCAACTGTTTCAGTGGAAATACCAAGGAAAAAACCAACAATCATGATGCAAAAGGTAAGAAAACAAAATATTTTATTAATAATGACGATTGGGGATATAAATTACGAGTAGATCGTAATAATAATGATGGGGTACAATATAGATTACGAATATATCGTCTACTTGATGGTAACCGTCGCCCATAAGCTATGGTCACCAGCAATGCCAGGGATATAGGAAAGCCACTGCCTATCGTTAAAGGAAAGTGGTACAGTGCATGAATAAAATATATAAAAACTAGAATAAATAGAGCTTTTGTAAAAAACTAGAATAAAGTTGCCGAAAGCTCCAGATAGCAAAGGAAATACGTTAAAAAATTCTCTTGAGTGGTATTTCTCGGTGGCAGTTATAGCCAACAACCAGTATGCTCTATTCTCTATAAAAAAATCTATAAGTACACCGCAAGCAACCGAACTGGCTATAAAAAATGTTTTATCTGAAGACCAGCGCCGGGGCTTGGGAAAAGTAGTTATGTCTATACTTATGATAATGATGATTTGTTAGTTAAACTTTCAAAACTGCATCATTTATTTTACTTTTGATACTATGATCTAGCAAATTGGTGTATATTTTACATTTGTTTATAGATTTGCATTAAATAAACACTGTAATTAGATGTTTAAATTGTATCATTTTATGTGATCATTTTCTTTAGCAACATGTAATCCACTGTTATTGCCTACCATATAATGTAGAACATTTAAATTCATTTAAAGTACTTCATATTCCACAAACCGTAAAACCAGTCGCCTTAAAAATATAATATAAGTAAATAACGTATTAATTCCACAATTTCAACGCTAATACACATGCAGTATATAATTAGACATAATTTTCTTATCAAGCAGGACATTCAAATTTATGGCTTATTAATTATACATAAACATAAAATTTGCAATTTTATTTCTCAGCTTGCCATACTGTCCGGACTCGTGTTGTCAGCCACCTGCATGGTTCTGCATCAGCAACCTCTCCCACTCTTGGTTGGAATTCAGCCTGATAACGCTAACTACAACTTCGCTTACCAAGTAAACGATGCTCACACCGGAGATATCAAAAGCCAGCATGAGAGCAGGAGAGGAGATACCGTCTCGGGACAGTACACTTTACTTCAGCCTGATGGCGTGCGAAGAACAGTTGACTACAGGGCTGATGATCACGCCGGTTTTACTGCGACAGTCAGTAATGACGGCAGACCTCTCCAAGGTGTTGCTACTCAAGTCAACCATGACGCAGCGAGGGCCAATTTAGGACATGGTTACCAATGGCCTGCTCCCGCACCAAGCGCGGCGCCTGCCCCCGCCGTAGCCGTATCCAGAACGTCGATAGTTCACACGGTCTCAAGCCATGGGCACAATGCATGGCTGTGAATGTACCAGGAGCCGAAGCACCTACGCTAAACCACTTGGCAAGGGACAACGGACGTTGGATAAAAATCTAGTTTGCATTTATAATTTAAGTTGTATATGTCTTGATGACTAAGTGAACGATAATAACACGTAATTGGAGACCGGACCCGGATAACCTTGCGTACGTTAGTAAAGGAAATTGGCTTAGTTATTTGCTGAGGCGATTTATGTCATATTTTCTTTATTTGCAACTTTTTCTATAGTATTATAATTACATGTACGAAATAAATCAAAGCAATCTAATTTTGTTTTTCATTATGACTATGAATTGGTTTCTAATTGATTCAATTAGCTGAAGCTATTTCATTAGAATCGACAATGGTTTGGATAAAAGCAACAAATAAACGACTCGGAAACATTAATATTCTGAAGGTTCTTATCGATTGGTTATATTCATTTAAATAAGTACTGTTGGAAATGTTACATAATATTAATAATTTCAAAAGTATGTGAAGTATTTCCCCATTTGTTGAACATGATAGACTAAAAATCTTTCTGCCTGTATAATTTTGGCCGAACCAAAAAGCTCTCTTCTACCTACTTTTACCATACTATTAAGCTGTGACATAGTTTTCTGGTCACGCGTTTCCTCCTATAGCAAATATACGGTCCTTAAGCAAAGCGTGAAGACGCATTTCAGTAAGATTCTGACGACCATCAATAAAGCACTAAATAAACACAGAAAATTCGCTTTGCCCGACCTGGGAATCGAACCCAGGACCTCCCGGTTCACAGCCCATATATGCTGCCACTAGATCAAGGATGCGACAACGAGCGAGGCGAGCAGTACCTTTAGTACGAGTTTTTCTCGTTTCTCGAAATCCACGACAATTTATAGTTGCTCCATTTTTTTTAGTTCTTTTGTAATTTCCGCAAAGTGGCGTTGCTAGTCAAATGTGCGGCATGGACAAAACGTATCTATCATCGATTTCGAGAATTGAGAACTGTCAAAATAAACTCGTACTAGGGGTACAGAACATTTTAAGTAAAAAATAAATCCGTAATCGAATCAAACCAGTCTTTTCTATAACAATTAATATTTGCGTATTAAAGACATTATCAATTTTAACAAGGAAAATACTTTTGAAAACTTTTAATATACCACGGGATGGTTTTGTAGAATGTCCAAAAAGGAAATAAAGAACTACTGGAATTGATCAATTACAAACCGTTTGCCATATTAGTGTAACTCTGAATATACATCTAGAAGCACATCTGAGCATATCGCTGAGAAAACTGTCAAAATTATAAAAAATTATCACACCATTTTACACAATGTTTTGTGGTTATATGTATAGTTATTTTACATTTTTATTGTGAGATATATAAACATCCCCTTTATGGTATGTTGGTAGCACTTAAATTTTAACCCACTAGTTTAACAGTATATTCCAAATAGACTAGGATAATTTTTACCAATATTATTACAAATGTTGAAATATTAACTAGTAGTGTCACACTGTAGACAATAACGTCTACAGCACGAATGGGCCGGCTCGACCGGTTTGATATCATTGTCTCATAACCGACGAAAAATGACAGCTTACTCTCGCGTTTCGTTAGTTGAGTGCGATTTCCATTTCCCTCCTCACATTCCCAATCCCTTTTCCCTCCCCTTCCGTTCCCTCTTTTTAGGTTGGCAACGCACACATGATTCTTTTTGTGTCTTGGGTGTCTATGGGCGGTGGAGGTCACTTACGATCAGGTGACTCATCTGCTCATTTGCCAGTTTATTCTTGCCAGGTACACAAATTATGCACGTATTTTTTACATAACATAACATAACATAAGCTCACGTCTGTATCCCTGAAGGGGTAGGCAGAGGTGCACTAGCGATGACTGAAATAAATAACGTTGATTTTGACAGATAAACTTAAAAAAATATTGCTGTTTAAAAAGCTCTAAACGTTAAATTAAATATTCATAATCAACACGGACATGGTTACGATACCAATTTTAATACTATACAAACAGATAAATCAAACAGCCGAATGTATTTATACCACACACCTGCAGGCAATGTTTTGCAGGAAGAGGTACGTAAACACAATGCTACTTATTAATGCACAGGGCGATATAAAACTAGTTCATAAATATGTTGTATCTGAGACCTTTAGTAAGGGCGATGCCCTACATGAACTTGGCTTTTAAACGTTTCCTGAATTTCTCGCAAAAAGAAATAGTAAACAAAACTGGATCATTCATTGTCAGTATAAAACGATGGGCAGGTTCTGAGGATGGCATCAGATTCACAGGACTCTTCGAAGTAGTCACAACTGCATCTCAACATGGTTGCGAAGGTAAACACTTTTCTTTTAACCTAGTATTTGAATATTATTTTCTAGACTCTTAATTGTAACACCATTATTATATAGAAACAGATGAAGTATGTGTCTTAATTCCACAAATTATCAGTTCATAAAAAATACAAAATTACAAATTACAAATTTATAAATACCTCGAGGTTGAAGTTTATATCCGCTACTAAGACAGACTCGCAACATATAAATCGAAAATATCAAATTTCTCTGTCTCCCGTTTTGGATTGATCGCAATTTGAGTATATACATATATTAATAAAAATACTGTCCCACTGCTGGACATGCAACACCTCCTCTACTAATGAGAGGTTAGGCCTTAGTCTACACGCTGGATTAATGCGGGTGGGTAGACTTCACATACTTTCGAATTTCTTGTGGAGAAATTCTCGGGTATGCAGGTTTCCTCACGATGTTTTCCTTCACCGTTATAGCAATGAACATAGATGTATAATATACATTAACTAAGTTTAATTCATTCCTTTGATCTGTTCCAGTTCTTCGTCGTCCTTGCCCTCGTGGCCGTCGCCAGCGCCTCGGACTTCTCCAGTTTCGCCTACAGCGTCGCCGATCCCTACACCGGTGACTTCAAGAACCAGATCGAGAGCCGACTTGGAGACAACGTCAATGGCCAGTACTCCCTCTTAGAGGCCGATGGCACCCGCAGGACAGTCGACTACGCCGCCGGTGCTGAGGGCTTCAACGCTGTCGTGAGGAAGGATCCCGCTCTGATTGCTGGTGCTCCGATAATCAGCCACTACGCCTATGCTCCCATTGCCCTGAAGAACATTGACTTGAAGAACATTGACTTGAAGAACATTGACCTGAAGAACATTGAACTAAAGAACATTGCCCGGTTCGCGTACGCCGCACCTTTCCCATACGCCCATATCATCTAAACCACCGTTAAACTATAGTTGTAAATATTGGATCTGTAAATAAATTGTTGCATTACTGACACCCATGAATTCGGTTTTTATTGCATTATACAGAGATTTAATAACAAGATCATATTATGGTTTCGTGATAAAGGTCGCAGGAAGTCGTTGGATGCAGGCCGCTTCCAACAGGTCAATCTGAAAATATTTGGGGGAGGCCTATGTCCAGTAGTGGGCGTCCTTTGGCTGATGATGATGATGATGATTATGGTTTAGGAATTTATTATATTTATAAGATTTAGAGTGCTAGCTCTAGGATAATCTTATTTATAAAGGACACAAAATAACAATTGACGGAATTTTTCACTAAAGACAAACATTTGTAAAGAATGTATTGTTGAACAAAGCACATAATGAATGCAAACGAGCATTTTGTAAATCCAATTTAAAATTAGCAACAATGCTAAGTAATTCTAAAAATTCATGTTAAGCAATTGCCGTACCTCAAACATTTCAATTAACAGCATACATCTTGCAATTGCATCTCAAGGTTTATGTGGATTTCGTGAAAACTCCGCAAGTTTAATGTTTCCTTCATTTTTATTTCCCATACAAGTATTTTACCGTTGTTGTTCTATTTTTTTTTACTCTAGTCATTTGTCTAGTGGCAGCGAATCATACAATCATAATTTAGGTTTGAGTATTTCGACTCAATAATCACAAGTTCAAAAACTTAACAGACCGACTTCAAATCCGATCGTGACCAAATTTATATGGGACCATCCTAGAAATAAGCTCTATCGAACACAAAAATAATTTTGAAAATCGATCCACATTTGCGGAGATATCGCGTAACATACATAAAAAAATACAGACGAATTGAGGACCTCCTCCTTTTTGGAAGTCGGCCGAAAATATACTTTCGTTGCTCGTGGTTTGTGCCTGGCATGACGATAGACTTGCTCTATCACAGGTACGTAAGTAGTACGCAAGTGCCGAGTTACAAATGCGAAATATTGATGCGCTAATTCCTTAGTTCACATTCTACCTATTCTTACCGGCATACAGCCATGAGCTTATGTTATTTTCTCCATTGCTTCTATGGTTTATTAGTAAGAATCTGAGACGCTAGATCGTAGGTTCGATTCGGTTACGCAAATCTAAAACTGACTTTTATATTATTCTTAAATCATCATCATCAGCCACAGTATGATGAATGAATGACCAGTGAAGTGGTGAAATAAATAGATAGATCTTTATTGTCGACACACACAGAAAACAGGTAACACTAAACAACAACAAAAAAATGTGTCACAAGTGGCGGCCTTATTGCTAAAAGCAATCTCTTCCAGGCAACCATTAAATATTGCATCTTCACCAAAGAACTTCGGCAAATTGAGTATGAACATCACCGCTTCTGCCTATGCAGGTACAGTTGTAACAGTGTGTAATATGTTATCCCTTAGCGTGGTAAATTTCCGCATAATTATACGAAACTGAACCCTCAAAAAAACAGGTGGTCAGAGTGACCTAGAGCGCGTATGTCTTTTACTTCCTATTATAAGTACAAAATGACTGTGCAGTACAGTGTATAAAAAGACCACCGTGACCACATTTAATCATTCACAGTTCATTGTGCAAGTAATAAACATAACAAAATGGCAGCTAAGGTAAAGCTTTTAGTTAATTTTTAATTAATTAAATATAAAATTCGATGACAAAGTGAAGTGATATCGGAGTACGAGTGGTTATTTTTATATCAAACATAGACTTATTTATTGATATACACTCGGTGAATTAATGATGGTTTATTATAAACTTTATTTTTTATCTTTGCGAAACGAAAATCATTAAAATTTTATTATATTTCCAAATCTATGCCATTCAATATTATAAAATTTTCAAGGCTGTAAAATAATGTAGCCCAACATAATTTTTATGTCCATGTGTTAATAATGGAATTCTATAAACTCCTTAAATATTTTAATATTTTTTTAATGTGGTATAAGTTACCATTAACCAACTAATGTCTCGTAATATTTTGAATAATTATTTTTTGGCAACCAGTTGCCACATATATCGTAGGCATTCACCTAAACACCCAATTCCCATGGCAAAAAAAAATAGCTAGCAGATCACCTTATTAGCAAAAAAGTTGTGTTATATTTAAATACTACAAAAATTGCATAATAACATAATTTTTATATCTTAAGTGAATGACGAAACCGGTATTTCAGAATACATTTGCGAGATCATACATACTTAAATTATGTTTTCTTTGCAGTTCGTAGTACTCGCTTTCTTGGTCGCGGCCGCCCACGCTAGCGCGATCCATGGCGACTACACCAGCTTCTCCTACGGAGTCCATGACCCTCACACCGGTGACGTCAAGAGCCAGCACGAGACCCGCATCGGCGACAGCGTCGTAGGACAGTACTCGCTCCTCGAGTCCGACGGCTCCCAGCGCACTGTCGACTACGCCGCCGATGCTCACTCTGGATTCAACGCCATCGTCCGGAAAGACCCTGCCCTGGTTGCCCACGCTGCCGTCGTTCCTGTTGCCCACAGCGCCGTCGTTGCCCCTGTTGCCCACAGCGCAGTCGTCGCTCCCGTTGCCCATAGCTCCGTTGTATCCCACGGTTCTGTTGTTGCCCACGGTGGAGTAGCTCCCCTTGGCTACGCTCACGGTGCCGTCGCCGCTCCTCTGGCCCATGGCGCTCACCTCGGCTACGCCCACGGAGCTGTGGTCGCCCCTGTCGCTCATGGTGCTCATCTCGGATACGCTCATGGTGTTGCCCACGCTGCTCCCCTGGCCTACGCCAGCTACGCCGCTCCCCTCGCCCATGGTGTTCATGGTTACGGTGCTCATGGTCTGTACGGACACTACTAGATTTAATAAATTATATATATTATAGAGAAATTCTGCTAAACAATGAATGAACTGTGATCGAATTAAAGTGTATTTACGAAATTAATAAACGTTTTGTTTATATCTACCTTATACCCACATTTTTCGTATATTTTTTGTGTAAAACAAGAGTCTGATTAATTTAAAGAAAATAATTATAGTATGAAATAATTAACATATGTATAAAATCCGACGGATTATCCATAATATATGTAATCCGTAAATAAATAAATAATCCAAATTCTTCCTGGTCAAGATACATGTTTCAAATGATAATATTTAACCAAGATGGTGGGGAATAGCACATGTTCGAACACTGGCAATAGCAAAAATGATTTATTAACGTCGTTAAGCATTGGTTGCTATGATTTTTGAACAGTTTGCAAATATATAAAATAATCAAAAATACACTAGTCATTAGAGCTTGAAAATATATTTTTATAGACCAGTATGACTAATATGCATCTAACATACCTCAGTAAAAATATCGTCTGGATTATGATCTAAAAATTTTACAGGAAAACTTCTGTCAGCATTAAGCTTAAATAATTATATCAAATAGTGTCTGACAAAAAACACTACACGAAATAAAACTATTTATGGTTCTGAACCAATATTATTATCTAGTTACAAAACTAGTTTATTTCCTGGGCTAAAAACGAATCGGCTTTTTAGTTCAAGCCAAGTGAAAAGGATTGTGGGATAACTCTATTCCTTATCAGTGGCCATCAACTTAAATAAAAACAACAAGATCACTAGGTTAACTCCCACGGTATCATAGAATGCTATTTACACATATTTTGTGAAATATACAACAGTTTCGTAATTTCTTGATCTCAAAATTAATTGCACCTTTGTTTAATGTCTCCTTAGATAATCTTAATGATCATTTAACATTCAGAGTGTTGAAACATGGTTAGTGGGGCTAATTATAACAACATTTTAGGCATTCTTACATTTTTTTAAAGTTGTTACTAACATGTAAAGTGAGAAGTAAAATAATTAACTGCGTGGATTTTTAATTAATTAACTTTTTTAGTCATAAGCACGTGTAAATATTAAATGATTTGAACGAAAATGTACTCAAGGATTTAAATAAAATTATCTGGTATATATAATAGTTTTATTGTACTTTTTTCAGTTATCACAGATCAGTCGAAATAATAATACATCATTTACCAGCCCAACTGGGAGCTGTATCCAAGACCGCGACCACCATAAGCACCGAAGGGTGAAGCTAGTCCACCATGAGCGAGAGCTGCACCATTGGCCCAGGGGTTCACGGCCGCACCATTGGCCCAGGGGTTGGCGTGTCCCACAGCAGCACCGGCGAAGGGAGCTCCAGCAAGGTGACTCCCAGCGAGATGGGCACTGAAAGGTGCACCAGCCAGTCCAGCTCCGTGAGCGCCATAGCCTCCAGCGCCGTATCTACCATAGGCTCCACCGTAGGGAAAAGCGTCAGGTCCATTGTGTACGATGCGGTGGGAGTAAGAGGAGATGGTGGGGGCACCATGACCGGCAGCGCCAAGAGAACCCGCCAAGGGGTTGCTGTGACCACCATATAAACCAGCCTGACCGTGAAGAGCAGCAGCGTTGCCGTACGCCAGAGGGTTGGCTAGAGCACCATGAGCCAAACCATTAGCACCGAGATGTCCAGCAGCAGCCAGAGGCCCAGTGTGGGCAAGGGGAGCGGCCCCAGCAGCCAAAGAATTGGCATGAGCTACATTGTTAGCATGGGCCAACTTTGCGGCGTGGTGGGCTGCAGCTGTTTGAGAGGCGTGAGATACGGCAGAAGCAACAGCAGGGTGAGACAGAGGAGCGGCGTGTCCCAAATGCCCCGCCAAAGATCCATGGGTCAAATGTCCAGTTAAAGATGCACCATGAGCTAAATGACCAGTTCCAGCAAGACTTCCATGTGCTAAGCCACCGAGAGAAGCGCCAACAGCTCCACCGCCTACTGCTGGTTCCTTATGGACAACGGCTTTGAAACCAGTAGCGTCATCAGCGGAGTAGTCGACCACGCGTTTGGTACCGTCGGACTCTAGGAGAGAGTATTGTCCCACAACGTTGCCGCCATCGCGTTTCTCGTGTTGATCCTTAATGTCTCCGGTGTTAGGATCAGACACTCCATAAGAGAAGCTGGAGAAACCACCGCTGGCGTGGGTTGACGCCACCAATAGAGCTAATACGACGAACTGTTGGACAAAAGACTAAATTGTAATATGCTGTTAATCCTGGCAATCTATTTAATAAGTTCATCATTGAAATTGTAATTGATACACGTGGTAAAAAAACAGTTATTAAATACTATGTAGTACAAGCTAGTATGCACTTGTATACTATCCATGTAGTAGATGAGAGTACTAATATTTTTTCTAAAGATTACCTTAGCTGCCATTTTGGATTGCTTTGTTCTGATGGAACCTGCGTTCACAACTGACTACCAACCGTTGTATTCTAATATTTATATTCACACGAAATCTTCAATTGCAGTTTTGGGGGTCAAAGTAGGAAATACCTCGTCGTTAAGGCTGTCGAAACGTATGCTTTCAGAGGTTAATTATGAACTGAAATGGTTCATTATGTAAATTATAATTAACTGGATGCTACGCAATGCGATGCCGTCAATACAAACTTTATGTGCGAATCTGATTAAAGATACATACTAGTTAAAATAAATTGTTGAAATGCTGTTAAAATAAATTATGAATGTGTTTAAAGCTGTCTTTACTGTAAAATTAAAGCGTATTATTATAAATGACTTTCCCACGAAATTGTGAACAGACCCATTTTGAGAAGAAATTAATTTGTAAACACATCTAATTAGGCATTGTATTAATTGTCCAGGTTGCTAGATAATTACAATTTAATCATCTTGTTTAGAAGGGTTTTTACTGTCTTCTTATGGTTATGCTATCATGATATGATGTACTTTGGTTTGCGTAATTCAAAACTTTTAGAAGTTTTTACCAATATTGTTGATAGCTTAAGAACCTGTGTCTCTTACATTAAAGACTTTCATGTCCCTGATTTTACAAATATTATTCTTTTACTTATGATTTTGAGCCACTTTGCTCAAAATACCATAATTTATTTAGTCAATAATCCCAAACCTTTCGTTAACAAATTTACAATATTCAAAGTGACAAAATATGTAAATTGTAGGCGTTTAGTCATAAATCTCAATACCTAAAAGCTATAGTAACATTTCAAGATTCCTGAGATTCGTATGGTGTAATAATTCCAGAGATAATTTAATGCTCAACCAATGTCAAGATCTAAGCCATAAATTGAAACTAAATTCATATAAACAATGACTAATAATACTTAGGTGTTAGACATAAACATAATCATAAGCTCACGCCTGTATCCCCTAAGACGTAGACAGAGGCGCACTAGCGAACTAGAACACCCACATTTCGCCGAGCTTAGTTTCCTCTCAGATGTGATAGGGGACAAGCCTATCGCCATTTCGGGCACAAATTCCAGACTCCGGGCTGATATGGAAAAATTCAGTATCACTTTGCCCGACCCGGGGATTGAACCCGAGACCTCAGGACGGTAGTGATACCGAAATACAACCATGCCACCGAGGCAGGTGTTAGACACTGAGTCATTGAGCTACTTCAACGCTGATTTACGTTCTTACTTCCATCCTAAGCTCATTCGGTCACGAAAATATTATCACAGTTTTTGGATCAAAAATAAAGTTTAACTAAAATTTAAAGCTTTTCTAAAACCTTATTTATTTTGTAGACTTTTATACTAGTGTATGTAAATTCCAACAAAAGAGTTCATACCATAACTGGACTACCCTTGGACACATAAAGAATTGTCAAAATTGGAACACAGTCACCTCGGATATCGCATAACATACCCAAAAAATACACACGAATCGATAACCTCCTGTTTTTTTACGTTCGCTTAAAACGAGAATATCTGCACTATGCTTGCATTAATTTCGGTACATTGGAACTTATTTAGTGCTACAGTAGATACTCTCAACAAATGTTTCTAAACTTGTAGCTAATTTTCTAAACACAATACTTCATTCTTTACTGCATGAATCTAAATTACTGTTGAGTGATTAATATAATTCAATGCAATCTATTTGCAATAAATAATATAAACTTTAATCTTATTTTTTCAATACACTCTATTGTCTCATTCTTTTTACTGTGATTATGCCTGATGCAAAGTGTAATTTATTATGTGTTAGAAATAGTACTAAGAAAATTAATTGTTTATAATTTTATACAAACAATAGTTGAATGGGAGTTTGACAAAATAATATTATACGAGTTTATTAAATTTATGTCTTTTTTATGAACTGCAATAAAATTATAAGCATTTAAGTTGACGTAGTATACTGTCACGATTTTTAACTTTTGAAGAATCCTCGATTTCCGAAGCAACTTAGCAATTTGTTTAGAAGTGAAATGCCAAGGTCCTGTTCCCGAAGTAAGGATTAAGTTACCCAATATGGGGTTAGAATAATGCGCCCATGGCTTATCAGTTATTTTTCATGCCATGAAGAAATAGATGTCCAGATGTAGCCAATGTTCTGATAAAATAAATTTTAAAATTGTTAAAATACACATTAAAGTTGTTGGTGTATCCAGAAAATCCATTTACAACATCGATATACTTGTAAAGAAATGATATAATGTAACGTGTGTTATAATAATTAATAACTTATAAAAATGAACATGTTTACTAATGACACTAAAATCATATCAACCATAGACTGCCTTGAAAGCAAAGTAACTATCTCAAGTTTCCTGCAATAAACCGATTGCGCATACGCAACGAACATTTGAAGATTCTCGTATAAAAAGCCGAGTTGCTCTTCCCATACATCAGTTACATTTGCAACAATAACAACAATGTTCTCTAAGGTACAACAAAGTGTTAATTAAACATAAAATTAATTAATAATGAAATCTGCAAAGTAAAACATAATGGTGGCATCTGCTAACTTAATTCAAATATTTCATCAAAATAAGCAATATTATTTTAGCAATTACATAAATACTTGTGGTTGCTAATTGTACATGTATATTATTCAAACTGAGTTTCATCATTAGCATAACTTACGATGTACTTTTTTTTCACAGATCGCCCTACTCGCTCTATTGGTGGCGTCAGTCAACGCCAGCGGCGGTTATTCCAGCTTCTCCTATGGAGTCTCGGACCCCAACACTGGCGACATTAAGGACCAGCATGAGAAACGCGTCGGCGGCAATGTTGTTGGCAAATATTCTCTCCTCGAGTCCGACGGCACCAAGCGCGTGGTCGAATACTCTGCTGATGACGCTACTGGTTTCAAAGCTGTTGTCCATAAAGAACCTGTAGGCGCTGGTGCTATTGGCGCTCCTCACAGTGGTGCCTTAGCTCATGGTCTTCCTGCTGCTGGCGCTCTGGGTCATGGTGCCCTCGCTGCTGGATCTTTAGCTGGTGCCCACGCCAACCCTTGGGCTGCTGGAGCTACTCCTCTCGCCCAAGCCGGAGCTTTCACCGGTCCTTTGGCTCATGGCGCTAGTAACCCTCTGGCGTATGGTAATGCTGCCGGTTTGTATGGCCAAGCTGGCCTCTACGGTCATGGTGGTTTGTACGGGCAAGCGGGTCTCCACGGACAAGCTGGACAGTATGGTGGTTACGGCAATCCCCTGGCTGGTTCTCTCGGAGCTGCTGGTTATGGTGCCCCCACCGTCTCCTCTTACTCCCATCGCATCGTGCACAACGGTCCCGACGCTTTCCCCTACGGTAGATACGGCGCTGGAGGCTATGGTGCTCATGGAGCTGGACTGGCTGGTTCTTCTTTAGCTGGAGCTCATCTCGGAGGAGGTCACTTGGCCGGCGCGCCCCTTGTTGGAGCTGCCCTGTCTCACGCCAACCCCTGGGCTAGCGGTGCTACTGGTAACCCCTGGGCAAATAGCGCCGCTGCTAACCCCTGGGCTAATGGCGCCGCTGCTAACCCCTGGGCTAATAGTGCGTCCCTCACCCATGGTAGTCTTGCATCCCCTGTCGGCGCCTATGGTGCTCGCGGTCTTGGATACGGCTCCCAGCTGGGCTGGTAATTATAATGAAACTGATCTGTAACCTTGGAAATGATTAACTTATTAATTTGTATTCGTCTCAATATTTTACGTTTACCCTACTGCGTAGGGTATGGTAAGCCTTTATCGAAATTATAATAAGCTTATAGCAAAAATGTAAAAAAAAATTGTTAATCCAATAAATGGTATTGGACATACAAAATATTTTATTTTACACACACTTATCCCTATAACCATCAAAGGGGTAAGCAACGACGCAACTAGTACACCTAATTTCGCCAAGCATATTTGAACCAAACAATAAATATATTAATGTATGGTATTTAATTTACGACTCATTATTTTGCTAGATAAATTAGCCTATAAAACCCAAATACATGTAGATAACACCGCAAAGCAAAAAAAAACCTAATGTCAATGACAACCATCATCCTCACAAAACTTGACGAGTAATTAAACAAGTACCACTTTCATAATCAAGTTATATTAATCTACTTATTACATTATGATGCAGACTACTTATATGTAGACTTATGGTTCTTTTTTGTTATTTTTTTTTAACAGTCACACACCTTGTCCTGACCCTACACTAGGTATAACCTGTATTAGAGACTATGAGAGACTTTCGGTCTCAAAACACCTAGACTTGAAACAAATATCTGTGGGCCACACAAACATTTGTCTCAATGCGGGAATCGTACCCGCGGCCTCTCGCTTTCACAGCCGGCTACTCACCCGCTGCGCCACGGAGGCTGTCGTTTTTGTCGAAGCAGAATTGTTTTAACATTTGAAATCAAAAAATAATTCATTGAACGTAGAGTATTACACAAGTGAAATAATTTAATGTTATTTTTATAGATGAAAGTCCATACACAGTCTAAGATAATTTATCATCACACATAAGCTGGAAATTAAAATACATCAAGTTTTTTTACTGAGGTCTAGCATTGGTGACTTGTCACCATGATTGTCGCTAATAACGGCCAGTCCCAATAAACTATCTCAGTTTAGAGTGCAGATAGATCGCGATTATGAACCAATCAAATCACCTTATTTGACGGAGTCATGTTCAAGCTGTGTTCTTATTGGCTATTTTTTGTTATCTATCTGCACATTCGAACTGAGATTGTTTATTGGACCCGGGCATTATTCGTTTAGTGAATGTATGTATGTAGGTATAATGTAAGCAATGAGGTAGGTATAGCAAGTGAGGTATCGTCGTAATCGTAAAGTGTAATAACTAGAAGAATTTACATACATTTGCATAGGTAAAACAAGAGTATATCAAAAATTCACTATGACAAGTCACTCTCACTAACTCTAAGGAGCCCAACTAGTATAACTGATATTTTATAATTGAGACTCCCTCGGTGGCGTAGTGGTATTGCGTAGGCGGTAGAACTATCATCCTAAGGTCTCGGGTTCGATGCTCGAGTCGGGTAAAGTTATATGATATATAGATGGTAGTGGTAGAGCCACGCTGTAGACAGTAACGTCTATAGCACGAACGGGCCGGCTCGACCGGTTAGATACCACTGTCTCACAGAAAACCCACGTAAAGTGGCAGCTTGCTGTCGCGTTTCGTTCAGTGAGTGAGATTTTCGGTGGCCCCACTCCCTTTCCCAATCCCCTTCCCTCCCCTTCCATTCCCTCCTTTTAGGTTGGCAACGCACCCATGATTATTTTTGTGTCTTGGGTGTCTATGGGCGGTGGAGATCACTTACCATTAGGTGACGCATCTGCTCGTTTGCCAATCTCTGCTATAAAAAAATGGATTTTTCAGTATCATTCCGAAGTCTGGAATTTGTACCCGATATGGCGATAAGCTCGCGTCCTATCACACCTGGGACGAAACTAAGCTAGGTCAAATGTGATTATTCTAGTTCACTAGTGCGCCTCTGCCTACCACTTCATGGATACAAGCATAAGCTTATGTGTGAGACATAATATTGTTCACCAAACTTGTACTTTCTCACTGTACCAACGCAAAAATGATCTAATTTCGTGCAATCAAGATTTTTCGAGCATGTCCAAACCGTAAGCGTCCCACGCAACGTCCGTACGTGTACTTATCGAAACAAACCAGTTCAATTTAGTGTTTAATGTTAAATTTTTCTCGAAGCACATTTCCTGATCGACTGGTTCCATGATTAATTGACAGACAAAAAATATTTTATAGGTAATTAGTTTTGCACTTGGCTTTGTCTGGGATTATCCTTGTCTATACTGATATTTGTTATAGCAAATACTGGCCTACGAGTTTAGAGTTGAGAACATGAGGTCCTGGGTTCGATTTCCAGGTCGAGCAAAATGTTGTCTTGACTATCACTATAGTCCCGGGATTAGTTCCCCCAGAGGAGGATAACATCAGCGCCCGGTAGAAAATATAATCCTTTCTGCATTATGCTGGATAACGTGTATTGCGCTAACCTGTAACGTGGGTGTCAGAGACTATGAGAGACTTTTGGTCTCACAACACCCAGACTTGAAACAAATATCTGTGGGCCACACAAACATTTGTCTCAACGCGGGAATCGAACCCGTGGTCTCGCTTTACAGTGGGCTATTCGCCCACTGCGCCACGGAGGCTGTCATATACATATATGAGTGATAGAGCCACGCTGTAGACAGATACGTCTACAGCACGAATGGGCCGGTTCGACCGGTTTGATACCACTGTCTCACAGAAGACTGACGTAAAGTCGCGGCTTGCTATCGCGTTTCGTTCGGTGAGTGAGATTTCCGGTGGCCCATTTTCCCCCACCCCTCCCAATCCCTTTTCCCTCCCCTTCCATTCCCATTCCCCTTCCCTTCCAACCATGATTCTTTTTTGTGTCTTAGCTCTTGGGTGTCTATGGGCGGTGGAGATCACTTACCATCAGGTGACCCATCTGCTCGTTTGCCAGTCTCTGCTAAAAAATACCTAATGATAACAACACTTCGTCGTAACATTTATGGGAGACAGTAAATTAAACATATACTTTAATTTTGTTGTGTACTTGTGAACTATTTAAATTTTAATGCATTAACTTCATCGAGATATCAAACTGTGAAGGTCAACTGAGGCGGAATCTGTTGCTGTGAAGCTTAAATTACACTTTGGAGACAGAATAAAGACAAGTCACTGACGCATGCTAAATGACGCCAAGTAAAATAAATACATAAGCTCACGCCTGTATCCCCGAAGGGGTAGGCAGAGGCGAACTAACAAACTAGACCACCCAGATTTCGCCGTGCTCATTTCCGTCCCTAAAGTGATAGGGGAAGAGCCTATCGCCATATCAGGCGCAAATTCCAGAATCCGGGCTGATATTGCAAAAAATCCAATATCACTTTACACGACCCGGGTTCGAACCAAAGACCTCAAGACGGCAGTCCTACCGAAATACAACCACGACTCCGAGGCAGTCTACAGAAAACAGTTACATACATTACAAAATCCTTACGGTCTTTGGACTTACGGTCCACAACACCCACACCCAAAACAAATATGTGGATTACACAAACATTTATCTCGGTGCGGGAATCGAATCCGCAGAATATCGTTTCACAGCTGACCACTCGCCGTCTGTGCTATGGAGGTGCTGTGATATAACAGCAATAAAACTGATTACATGCCTCTATTAGTATTAAAATTATTTAAAATTTCGCGTCCTTGGTCTAGTGGCTGCATGTATGGGCGGTGAACTGGGAGGTCCTGGGTTCGATTCCCAGGGCTGGCAAGCGAATTATCTAATTTAATTTGCGCGGGACTGGACTCCTCAGAGGGGGTTGACGTCAGGCAGGTAGCCGGTCGTAAAACTAAGCTAAATTCTTTCTGCACCATGCTTAAAAAAGTGTGTTGCGCCGACTCCACATCAAGGTTCCCACCTTAGGGCAGGTAAAAAGAAAGATTAAATAATTTTTCAAAATAATGTACCTAAACCCCCTCTCATTAGTAGAGGAGGCCCGTGCCCAGCAGTGGGACAGTAATATTACAGGGCTAATATTATAACGTACCTTACCTTGCGCCGTACCTCCGATGTCTATATTTTCTAGTTCAATTATTTTTACAAAAATTATAATGTTATAAACTATAGGCATTTTGACAATAATAGAAACACATTGTGATCAATATTTTTATTTGTACGAAATGATCCGATTCTTATAAACTCAGCATAACTTTATAAGTTTCCTAATCAAAATTACTAATACAAATGATCTAGTTGCTCAACATTCTAAATATATAAACATTGATAAGCCTTAGAATAATTTATAAGTAAAAGGTAACAGTACAGTAACACCCCGAAATATTACATCAGCAAACTGCAAGCGGCATGGCCTATCCAATAACAACATACATTCTGACGGCAACACTGTTAGCACCTTGAATAATTTGCTGATGAAATTCGCATGCACATTACTCCTATTTATTTGAAGGTTATCGTGTAGAATTTCGATTGATAAACAACTTAATAACAACGATAACGAATAACAAGTATATTAATAATAATAATATTAGCCCTGTAATATTACTGTCCCACTGCTGGGCACGGGCCTCCTCTACTAATGAGAGGGGTTTAGGCCTTAGTCTACCACGCTGGCCTAATGCGGGTTGGTAGACTTCACATACCTTCAAAATTCCTGTGAAGAAATTCTCAGGTATGGTTTCCTCACGATGTTTTCTTTCACCGTTATAGCAAGCGATATTTCACAATGAAAATACACTTAACATAGAAAAGTCAGAGGTGTATGCTCCATTTTGGGGTTGGTCTTGAACCTCCGACACTTGTCTCGGCAGTCCGTACCATTCCCAACTGAGCTATCGCTGCTTAGAATAAAAAGTATTAGACTAATTTTATAGAAGAGACTGGCAACCGAGCAGGTGGGCTACCTGATGGTAACTAATCTTCTCCACCCATAGACACACATAATGCCAAAAGAAAATATGATGCCAACCTTAAGGAAGAGGAATAGTGATTGGGAATGGCGGGAAATTTTACTCACCGAAAGAAAGGCAATCAGCGGCCGGCTTCTTTACGTCGGTTTTTTGTGAGATAGTGGTATCAAATCGGTCAAGTCGGCCCGTTCGTGCTTCTTCTTCTTCTTCTTTCGTGTTAATGGCTGCAATAACAATGAATCGGGTCAGATCCTTCCTGACCAGAAGCCCGCCACTCCTAGAGCTGCGTCTGCAGCCTCCATTAGGTATTCGCTTGTGCAGGTGGTAGGACACAGCGGACAGACAAGCAGGTTGCGTGCTGTAGACGTTATTGTCATTCAAAAACATTTCTTAATGCGGGATTTTTTTATTGGAATCGTATTATGAAAAATATAATGACAAGATGAGCAAACCGCTTGCCTGATGATAAACGATGACTCCCCATGAACAGTAGCAACACCCCCGAATTTTAAATAACAAAGCATTGAGAGTACTGCACTGCGCTCATCATCCTTATTTTATTGGATACATTGTCCTTTAAATCGAACAACATTACTTACACAATGTTGCTTGACTGTACATTGATAGCAATGTATATGTGTGTGCTTCTTGTTTTTCATCATGTCAATAGTTTTTAAATAATACCATTAAGGCTCAATTGCACCACTATTATTAACCTAGAGTTAGTCCTAACCGCAAGTTAAGTTACATGTTATTCATACATTTTCTGTCAATTTAGCTTGCGGTTAGTACTAACTCTAGGTTAATAATAATGGTGCAATTGAGCCTTAGAGTACTAAGGAAGACGCACTCACGTGTGAAATTCCTACCATCAATAAATCTTAAAATATTATCAATAAAGTTGAAACTATAGTAAGGAAATACTAAATCACCATATTTGCAACTTAAATCCGTGGGCATGTTACAAAGTCACTTAGCGAGCACGTGGTACAAATTATAAATAGCGCGTTGCCTAAAAGCGGTTGAATTTTGCAAATCTTCAAAATCTGCAATCTACATGATTGTAGAATTCAAATGAAGTTGTTATGGTTTGTGCGAAGATTGCCTTGAAGTGCGAATGTGGAGCAATGCATAATGCAGGAGATTATAATCTGGACTATAACGGCTTACAAATGTGATATAATATTTTTATGGCTCAAAGTAGTCCCTAATAAGGAGAGTTATAAAGCCGAGTTTTAGTATACATCTGTATATATAAAAGGAGAAACTGACTGACTGACTGACGCATCAGCCTAAAGCCGAAACTATTGGAACTAGGAACGTGAAAATTTACATACAATTTCCTTAATGACGTAGGCGAGCACTAAGAAAGTATTTTTGGAAATGCATCCCCTAAAATATAACAGGGGTTAAAAGTTTGTATAGAGAAAATGTAAATACAACAATAGCCATGGATAAAAGCTAGTACTTAATATTCGACAAAATACTTAGCTTACTTATACTTATAACTTATCTACAAGGAGTTATTACTGACTACTTATATACTTGAAATAAAACTAGACAAACACGTCACTAAGACAACGTCTGACCCGTGACAACGAAGACTGCAAAGCCTTCGAAACGTCGGGAATAAAAATTAAAATCTAATCGTGATAGAATTCGTATAAATAGTTTTATTTCAATGTATAATATTCGCGTAAACTTAAGAAATCAGTACTTATATACTGCTTCTTTCACCTACTCTTATCCCAGTCCATTGAGGAGTTGCCGCAATACTTTTTGATGTATGTCCCATTTAGCTTAATTTTTACTTTCGATTGCCTGTCTGACGTCAGCCTCGGATGATCCAGCCGTGAAAAGCCTGTTATAAAAACTGCTTTGCCTGCCCTGTGAATGGAAGACAGGACAAAATCTCCAGTCCATATCTACCATTAGACTAAGAAGGCTAACCAGGCGTCCAGGGGGGTTACCATAACCTCTTATAGCAGTATTATTATAATTTTACTTGTCAATATTCCCATACAAAACAAACGAAGTACGATAACGAAGTACGGTAACCCTGCAGATAATACACGGATGTAAAATGTGTAGTGAACTTTAAGAACTCGTATGTAATTGATTCACAAAAGGATATTTTATATTCGACTTGTGTATAGGTAAGTTTAATTAGAGAATTTCTAGAAACTAAAAATAGAAAGTTTAAATCGTTAAGTTGGGCAACAAAACTGCTTTTATCAACATTTATTATAGTTTTTTCTCATATTTTGTATAACATGAATTCTTTACCAAATAAAAATGAATTAAAACTAAAATTACTAGGGATTTACGGCTTATTATAACATAATAATAGTATTATTAGCCCTGTAATATTTCTTGTGCCATTGCTGGGCACGAGCCTCCTCCTCTACTAATGAGAGGGGTTAGACCTTAGTCTACCACGCTGGCCTAATGCGCGTTTGTAGACTTCACATACCTTCGAAATTCATGTGGAGAAATTTTCGGGTATGCAGGTTCCTCACGATGTTTTCCTTTACCATTACAGCAAGCGATAATTCACAAAGAAAATACTCTTAATATAGAAAATACAGAGGTGTATACTCCATGTTAGGGTTGGTCTCGAACTTGCGACACTCGTCTCGGCAGTCCGTACCATTCCCAACTGAGCTATCACCGCTCATATATTATAACAACGACCAAATTTTTTTGGATAAAATACAGACACACATAAAATAATTATATATCTGCTTTTTACCATTATCTTCTTCTTCGTGGTCGCGTACTTCATTTCTGAAGGTCGTGTCCCTGAAAGTCCTTCGTGGCATTCTGTTTTATGCATTTTCATTTCGTCCGGTTTTCTGCTTCTCTTAGGGCGGTTGTAACAGAGGATCCAGTGATTGCGGTTACTTGATCCAACCAACGGCTAGGTGTCCGGCCGCGAAGTCTTTTTCCTTCGACTTTACCTATCACAACCAACTTATCAAGGTTGTCGAATTGACGACGGGCAATGTGACCAAAATAACTGAGGATTCTTTGGTAACAGATCGCGGACAGTCTAGCATTATAATCTTTATTAAATGACTGTAATTCGATTTAAGAACTTGTGGCTGCAGATTACAATACTTTTGTCCCACCACATTAAATCACGGAAATAAGCTCAATGAACTATAGCTGCAGATAGAACGTTACACATCAACATTAAACAGCATAACTTCGTAATTACAAAACAAGTAACAGTACAAATAACGCGGTGATGGTAATTTCTTTCTTTCGCTCAACGCACGAGTCGGTACGACCTTGCCCTTCCGGATCAGTAAGCATCATACATGACGTATGAGTTGGAGAGCTCCACATGTTATATGCGTCAGATTGAATAGAAACTGCATTGATATATTATTTACCTAGATGCACGGTTGACGCTCGGAAAATGGGACAGGAAATGAGTGCTCAAGCACTCCTTTTGCATACAGTCGGACGCCGATAGAATTCTAAATTTCAAAATTCAAATTTCAGAACGCTTGATCATTCCGTTTAAAAAGCTACTTTATAACTCATGCATAGGGTTATATTTGTGTTGATTAAATTAGGACTTGTGATCTTTTTCTTTGTTTTATTCCTGAGCCCACATTTTATGAGGATATTTGCAAAGAACTGTGCATCTAGGGTATATTATATTGATGAGAAACTGAATAAACATTTCCAACGGATAATAAATAATTAAAGTTTAACAAAAACTGAAAGCCGACTTCAAAAATGAACACTTAAAAGTAAAAAATAACAACAATTTATTTCTTTGGAGTCAGTGCTGGGGCCCAAGCAAATTAAATGAAAAGGCACCGATTCTAAAGAGAGTAAGAAATTGTCATATTATAATTATATTGACTACCTCGGTGGCGTGGTGGTATTTCGGTACAACTACGGTTCTGAGGTCTCGGGTTCGATCCCGGGTCGGGCAAAGTGATATTGGATTTTTCCATATCAGCCCGGAGTCTGGAATTTGTGCCCGATATGGCTATAGGCTCGCCCCCTATCACATCTGGGACGGAACTAAGCTCGGCGAAATGTGGGTATTCTAGTTCGCTAGTACGCCTCTGCCTACCTCTTCTGGGATACAAGCGTAAACTTATGTTTAATTATAATTTAAAGTTTAACAAATAACTGAAAACCGATTAAAACTGAGACTCCTGATACAATCACCGAAATAGTTGTCTATCCGGTACTTTAATTATTATCCCCTAACTCCTAACTAACAAGAAGTTTTACCTGCAATCATCAGCTCAGCAACATGAGACGATGAGTACCAGACGCAAATACTTGCATAGTTTTAGAAAATATATCAAACACACTATGGGTTCCTATAAAATTTGAGGGTTGCCCTCGATTTTTTCTGGCATCTCATTATCAGATCCTGGCTGCCAATGGAACCACCTGAAAAAAGAATTTCTTGAGTCAGCCCAGGAGTCTTCGAACAATCGGGGAACCTTTATTTAAAAAAAGATTCCGAAAAATTTTTGACCTCCGTTTTTTTGATTCCTACATGAATTCTTCAGTTGGATTTGAAATTTATGATTATATTGATTCAAAACCTTATGATAATTTTATTTGATCAAAATAAATAAATATCACCTGAGTGCTTTTACTCGAAAAGGTAATGTAAATTCGATAGTTCCCAGCTCTGCTACTATATTTTTAAAGATCAACTAGTGTCCATGCGCTTGCGCACGCCACGCCCTCGCTATAGAGCTTTGTATAAAAGCTCACCACACCGCTACATCGATATTCATTCTTCGAGTGGACAAACGCAAATCTAACGCAATGGCAGCTAAGGTGAATAGCAAACTATTAGTTCTGGATAATTTTAAAATAATAATAGGGCCATAATTATAAGGCTAAGCTGTAAGGGCGTATAACTAAAGTACTAAATATATTTAACAAATTTTATCTTAAATGCAAAATTTATTGAGCTTATATAAATTCTTGCTATTCAGGAATCAAAAGAAAAATATTGAATACTGTGTGAATTAACATAATTGCGACTACTTTGAATTTTTTCTATCTATTTTCTTTTGTTTATATGGTTTAGTAGATTATTTTGCTCCTTATTTTTTAATATTATTGTTCATAATCATCGATATATTAATGCACAGTTGACGCTCGGAAAATGGGACAGCAAAGGAGTGCTTAAGCACTCGTTTTGCATACAGTCCGACGCCGATGGAATTCTAAATTTAAAAATTCAAATAAGAACGCTTGCTCATTTCGTTTACAAAACTACTTTTTAACACGTGTATAGGATTATAATTGTATTGATTTTATTAGAACTTGTGGTCTTTTTTCTTTGTTTTATTCCTGAGACCACTTTTTAGGAGAATATTTGCAAAGACCTATGCATCTAGGGTATATTATATTGATGTTCATAATGAACTTGTTTAATTGTCGTTTAACAGCGGCCCTAGCAAGCTTCTTTTTGACAATCGAATTCCTATCGAGCTCGCTGAGCATTATTGACGTTTGGTAAATATTTCATAGAAATGTCATAGATGCACATCGAGCACTATACGAATTCAAAAATCTAAAATATTTCGGCTCGAGTCACTGATTCTTCGTAATATTTCAGAAGTATGTACTACAATGTTTACCGATTTTTAACGTTAAATATTCTTGTATTCTACCTAATAAACTGTTTTGTTTTCAGTTCGTTGTAGTGCTCGCCGCTCTGGTAGCTGTGGCCCACAGCTCTGTGGTCGCTCCTTTGGTCAAAGCAGACACGGACTACACAAGCTTCGCATATGACGTCGCCGACCCCCACACCGGCGACTTCAAGAGCCAAGTGGAGACCCGCGTCGGTGGCACCGTCTCTGGACAGTACTCCCTCATCGAACCTGATGGCAGCAAGCGCACCGTCGACTACGCTGCTGATGACGTCAACGGATTCAACGCCGTCGTCCGTAAAGACGCCGCTGTTGTAGCCGCGCCTGTTGTCGCCGCCGCTCCTGCCGTCGTCGCCGCCCGCACTGTCGCCGCTCCCGCTTACGTCGCGTCCGCCCCCGCGGTGGTTGCTGCTCGCACTGTCGCCGCTCCTGCTTACGTCGCGTCTGGCCCCGCGGTGGTTGCTGCCCGCACTGTCGCCGCTCCCGCTTACGTCGCCTCCGCCCCAGCGGTGGTTGCTGCCCGCACCGTTGCTGCTCCCGCCGTTTACGCGGCTGCTGCTCCCAGCGTGTACGCTCCCTCAGTCCTGGCCCGCAGTTACGCTGCCCCTGCGTTCTACGGAGCTCACGCTGTCGCCCCCACAGTATACGGTGGTGCCTTCGCTCCCTCCTACTACAGCGGATACCTTAAATCCCCTCTTGCGTACTCTGCCTACTCCTCTCCGCTCTCTTACTGGTAAACCCTAAATAGGACCTTAGCGATAAATAACGACGAGATTCATGATCGACTTGTATGTAAATATTGCCACTAGTCTGTACATACATGATTGTATTAAAATAAATACTTTACTTTAATTTTATAACGTCTATGATTTATGTAGTACCTTTACGTGAAATTAAGTAAACTAGGATCATATAATCACACACGTGTCACTAACACTCGAAAATCTATTTCAAAAAATGAAATACTATTTTTACCTCGTATGGTGGATCTTCAAATCGTTGTTACAAAGTATAAAATTACTTGGCTACCAGTAACTTTGTGACAAACGAATTGTGTCATTTTCTTATAATAATATATCTATTTAAGACTATAGAAATACATCAATACAAATCAAATAGGTTCTAATAATTATAGGAATAATCTATATTTCTGAACCTATATAAATATATTATTGTCCACAGTCACCACGATCTAGAAAAAATGGAGCGTACGCTTGACGCTTCCAAATGTTTATTTTCCGGTGTCTAAAATACAACTTTACCCAAATCATCTACGGTCAATGACATTGCCTGAAGCCTAACGACTTGATCATTCATCATAATCATTACATTGCTCGTTCAGGTCTGTGATCGCCGATATTCGTGCTTGAGCTGCTGGAATGGGAATCAAATTCTAGTAACATACTACAAATCCTGCAGTCACAAAGCTGCCTCGGTGAAGTGGTATTGCTTACGCGTTACGTGAGGTCTCGGGTTCGATCCCGGGGTCGTTAAAGTGGTGTATTCAGTATTAGCCCGAAGTCGGTAATTTGTGCCCGATATCATGCAGAGATTGGTAAACCAGCAGGTAAACCCGATGGTAAGTGATCTCCACCGCCCGTAGACACCAATGATACCAAAGAGTCATGGGTGGGTTGCCAACGTTAAAGGATCACCCTCCCTACTCCTCAGTAGGGGATTGAGGAGGTATGGGGGAATGAGGCCACCGAAAAACTAGGCCACCTAAAAAAAAAATATGTCTGTTAGTGCTATTAAGTCGGTACGTACTTTACGGACTGCCTCGGTGGCGTGGTGATATTTCGGTACGACTACGGTTCTGAGGTCTCGGGTTCGATCCCCGGGTCAGGCAAAGTCATATTGGATTTTTCCATATCAGCCCGGAGTCTGGAATTTGTGCCCGATATGGCGATAGGCTCGCCCCCTATCACATCTGGGACAGAACTAAGCTCGGCGAAATGTGGGTGTTCTAGTTTGCTAGTGCGCCTCTGCCTACCCCTTCGGGGATACAGGCGTGAGCTTATGTATGTATGTACTTTATATCTGTTTTCTGGAATTGCGAGCCAGCCTATTCGTGCTGTAAACGTTACTGACTACAGAGTGATTCTACCACTGAATAAAAATGCACTCTCGCAAAGGACAACAATTGTCTTATAATTGTTATATTATTAAGACTGCCTCCGTGGCGTGGTGGTATTTCGGTACGACTACGGTTCTGAGGTCTCGGGTTCGATCCCCGGGTCGGGCAAAGTGATATTGAATTTTTCCATATCAGCCCGGAGTCTGGAATTTGTGCCCGATATGGCGAAAGGCTCGCTCCGTATCACATCTGGGACGGAACTAAGCATGCTGAAATGTGGGTGTTCTAGTTTACTAGTGCGTCTCTGCCTAACCCTTCGTGGATACAGGCGTGAGCTTATGTTATGTATGTTTTTGAGAGCAACTTGTAACACCGAGAAAAATGACAATTTATTTTAATATCGATTTAAGCATAAACTCTGCTTAATGTCTTGCACGTCGTCGATTTATTTTAAATCGCGAATATATACGAATGAGATAAAAGTTAAATATTGTTTAAGACTAATGCTAAATTTAAGAAAATCTGCATTTTAGTAATAATGATGAGTCGGCCATGATGCTTTTCACGTCGGGCTGCAAACTTCCTTACACGACTGTTTATTTTTTTATGTAACCTGCACGCGTATCTGACAAGCAACATTTCTCAACTAAGGACACATCGAAGTTCGTCACAAGACGCCAAGCGAATCCGGCTTGATAATCTGCGGCCTCGACAATGTCCTCTGAGACTTCCCACAACATGGCTATTGGCTACATACCACATAAATTAAACCTCGTTCAAATTATCTAGGTTGTTTTGATTTTCTCAAGAATAATTAAACTGAGTAAGACCATTCATTTTATTTATATTTTTTTTATTTATAAAACTCACTTGGTCTGATCTAGTAATCCTTAATAGGTAATCGTGATGGAAGTCCTGATTTTTACAGATCATCATCATCATCAGCCTGTATCCGTCCACTGCTGAACATAGGCCTTTCCCATATTGTGCCAGCCTTGGCGGTCCTCCGCCATCCTTATCCAGCTGCTTCCTGCTACGTCGCGCAGGTCATCGGTCCAGCGAGCACGAGGTCGGCCTATACTGCACTTGGATAGACGTGGTCTCCACTCCAAAACCTTTCGGCCCTAGCGTCCTTCATTGCGACGGCATATGTGACCAACCCACTGCCACTTCAACTTGCTAATACGGCGGGCTATGTCGGTCACTTTAGTTCTCCGACGTATCTCCTCGTTCCGGATCTTATCCATCAGAGAAACTCCAAGCATAGCCCGCTCCATAGCTCGTTGTGTGACCTGGAATCGGTGTATTAGGCCCTTCGTTAGAGTCCACGTCTCGGCGCCGTATGTCATAACCGGTAGGACGCACTGGTTAAATACTTTTGTCTTTAGGCATTGCGGTATTGGCGACGTTTTGGGACGCATCTTTCCGAATGCTGTCCATCCCAAGCGGATTCTTCTATCGGTTTCAACATCGAGATTGTTTTTCCCCAGCTGTATAACTTGTCCCAGGTGTATACCTGGGACAAGTTATCTATATATATATAATATATATTAAAGAAGTTGTCCAGCAATATGTATATATTGCTGGACAACTTCTTTTACAAATAGCACCTGATTGGCAGTTTATTTATAGAACAGATATCATGTTTATTTATAAACATTTTAAGCGGTGATGATGTTAGTGCATTATCTATATATTACTAATAAATATTCGTCTAACGCTATAAGTATTGAATGGACATTATATTGATTGTATGGAATACATAACATGAATTTGAGTGTTTTACAATTTCATCACTTTAAAGAAATACCTTCACACATACATATTATTCATTTTATCCATGTCCAATAATATTTGGTATTTCACAATAATTTAAATTGCTTCATTTCCTCCATAATTCGATTTGCCATTATCACACTGACGTGCAAAAATAAATATACGGGAAATACGCACGACCATAATTCATTTGCAAGACCGTTAATTGAATTTCGATATCATGCGGCTCGGTTCAGGATTAAGTAGTCAGTAACAGCTAACAATGCACCAATTTTTCAATTTAAAAACAGGTTAAAATTTAAAACAACGACATAGGTAGGTAGTTTCACTTTTATTTACTTATAAATAATCGTAGTTATCTACAACGGGAATCAGTGGTTGTTGACATTTGAATTTACCAGTAGTGAACGGGAGAGCCGTAGCCAGAGTACGTGTAAGGAGACGCCACGTACTGGGAGTAGTACGGAGAGTAACTGCGGGCCACAACTGAAGGAGTGTAGACGCTGGGAGCAGTGTATACGGCGGGAGCAGCAACGGTGCGGGCAGCAACTACCGCGGGGGCGGAGGCGACGTAAGCAGGAGCAGCGACAGTCCGAGCGGCGACAACGGCAGGAGCGGCGACAACAGGAGCAGAGGCTACCACAGTTGTGGCATAGAGAGGGTCTTTCCGGACGACAGCGTTGAATCCATGAATGTCATCAGCGGTATAGTCGACGGTGCGCTTGGTGCCATCAGGGTCGACGAGGGAGTACTGTCCAGCGACGGTGCCACCGACGCGTGTCTCCACCTGACTCTTGTAGTCACCGGTGTGGGGGTCAGCGACGTTGTAGCCGAAGCTCGAGTAGTCCGTGTCTACTTTGACCAGGGGGGCTGGCACCACGGAACCGTGGGCCACTACCGCCAAGGCAAGTACTACGACGAACTGTAAAAACATTTCATTGTTATTAATGGGAATATTCACCGGATTAAAAGACCCCTACTAAAATAAATATCTTACAAAGAATTATTACAGCTGATCAAAAATTGCAACAACTTTAAATTATCAAACCTTACAAACGAATTATGGTACAAAATAATTCAATAAAATTATGATACAAAGAATTGAATAAAATATTCAAAAGGAAGCAGTGAAAATCCGGGACGTTATTTTATCAATTCAAATCACGTCCTCGGGAAATACCAGAAAAAATGACGACCCATTCAGAATACAAATCAGAGCCTACCTTAGCTGCCATTGCTGATGCTTGAGTCCACTCAACGAATGAATGCTAAGAGGTTGTAGATCCTAGCTTATATAGCTCTGCCACCGGCAGATCGGTTACTTGGTAAACTTGAATTAGGCCGGATGAACACGCAGTGAATTCGCAAATGACACATTTATGTGTGTAATATCAAATAAAATAATTTATCATCCAAACTGGTCTGTTAGGGTTCCGCGACGAATATTGAAGTCACCTTGATTGAACATCTAGAACTCGATTTCTTCCGTGGGTACTTCCTGGGTATTATTTTCACTAACTTCCGTAATATCTGTTATGATGATAACTTGCATAAACGTCGTACGAATGAAAAATAAAAATCTTTAGTTGACTATCTTAAATTTATAGAAACTCCAAAATTAATTTTAGGACACCGCTTTATTTTTCTTTTTACTTTATTTGTCGACTCCATGGTCTAATAAACTATGGACCGGAATGTCCTGAATTAAAATCTCGACTTTGAGCAAAGCTTCTCTGTTCTGGATCCCCCAGAGACAAAATCGAGCAGGTAGCAGCAGGTAGGTAGTAGATAATAAAACTAAGCCGAATCCATCCTGCAACACGCTTCAAAAAGTGTGTTCCACTGAACTCACATTGAAGGTCTGGTGGAAAGAAAGAAAGTATTTTTTATCCATAAGTGATCTTTCAGGTAATGTCACTAAAATTGGCGATTTCAAAATTGTGATAATCATAATAACATTGAGAATTTTATAATCATCATCACCATCATCATCATTAGCCATAGGACGTCCATAGCCGAAAATAAGCCTCCCCCAAAGATTTTCGACCTGTTGGAAGCAGCCTGCATCCAGCGACTTCCTGCGACCTTTATCAGGTCATCGGTCCACCTTGTAATTTTTATAATAATATGAATTAATAGATTCTAGTATCTATAAGAAAACTGATTTCATAATAATGCCATTAACATAATAAATTGATAACTATGAGAGTATTTAAAATATACAATATTATTTTGATTCGCGTATTGTTCAAAATGACATGGATCGGATACAGAACCTCGTTTTATGTTGTATAAACTTCGAAACAACATATTAATGTTCTTATAGTTAACGATATATCGTTACTATCTTGCAATCGGATGTAATAATCGAACGACGTGGGATGAAGGTAATATTTAGCTCATTAATGTCATACCAAGGTCTTTGCCATGTGTATCTGGACCAATATGAGTACATACATACATAAGCTCACGATTTTATCCCCGAAGAAGTAGGCAGAGACGCAGTACCGAACTAGCACACCCACATTTCGCCGAGATTAGTTTCGTCCCAGATGTGATAGGGGGCGAGCCTATCGCCATATCGGGCACAAACTCCAGACTCCGAGCTGATATGGAAAAATCCAATATCACTTTGCCCGACCCGGGGATCGAACCCGAGACCTCAGGACGTTAATCGTACCGAAATACAACCACGCCACCGAGGCAGTCAATATGAGTAGTATATGTTTTAATTATTGTATGCGGATTTTATCATTTATTTTCTTATCACGTAGGGCTCCATAGACCGTTGGATGGCCTCGGGATTATTATTAGACCCATAGGTGACAACCATGTTATTATTAAGGTAACTGAATAATAAATGCAATTATAATAATCAGTCGTGTCGCCTCGTTAGTTTAGTGGCAGCATGTATGGGCTGTGGACGGGCAGGTCCTGGGTTTGATTCCCAGGTCGAGCAAATTTTCTAATTCAATTTTCCCGGCACTGGATCCCTCATAGGGGTTGACGTCAGGCAGGCGGCCGGTCGTAAAAACTAAGCCAAATCCTCTCTGCAATATGCTTGAAAAAGTGTGTTGCGCCGAACCCACATTAAGGTGGGATAAGGGCAGGTAGAAAGAAAGAAAGATCATAATCAGTCATAGTCATAGGACGTCCACTGTTGAACATAGGCTTCTCCCAAAGATTTCCATACCGACCTGTCAGAAGAAATAAATACACAAAGATTTAATATTAATATCTATAGTAGAGAGCCTATCAAGCAGGTTTCCATACAAAAAAAATGGTTTCAAACTTCAGTACCGCCATCTACCACTTATTACAATGCGAAGGCGATTATTAAAATTTACACCCTAGAATGTTTTGTGAATGGTTTAGAATCACGTAAGATAATGTTACGACTACATACTAGAATAATCGCTAACCGAACGCGCCGCGCCGCCGATTCCATAAATGTACAGAACGTTCTCGTGCGTTCGAGCCGCGCTGAGACGGGCCGCGTGACGTCACGCGCCGATAAGGGATCGACGAATATAAAAGGCGTGTGTGTTGGCGGGACACAGTGTTTCTTCGGAAGCGATCGAGTGCGAACAACGAGCGACAAGCGAATATTCGGAGCGATTACTTCGACGCGTATTGTGTGCAGTACAGTGTTTAATTCTAAATAAAGTGCTGAGTCAGTTTCGAGAACAGTCGGCGTTTAATTGTTTGTCCTGAACCCCGTTAGCCCGTAACATTTGGTGTCAGAAGTAAGGACAAATGCCGGTGTTCCCGAAAGACGACGAAGGTATCCGTACCCGAAGCCAGCGCCAGCAAGAGATGGACCGAGGGCGTTTCGAAGATAGTCCGGCACAAGAGCCGGTTTCGCAGCCAATGACGCAGACGACTGCAGGCCCATCTGGAGTGTCGCCGACATGGGCACCTAGTGAATTATCGGCCATTATGTCGATGCTGCAAGAGCAAGCTCGACGTCAAGAGGAGCAAGCTCGACGTCAAGAGGAGCAGGCTCGTGAGTTGAAGGAGCAGCTCCAACGTGACAAAGAGGAGCAAGCTCGACGTCAAGAGGAGCAGGCTCGTGAGTTGAAGGAGCAGCTCCAACGTGACAAAGAGGAGCAAGCTCGACGTCAAGAGGAGCAGGCTCGTGAGTTGAAGGAGCAGCTCCAACGTGACAAAGAGGAGCAAGCTCGACGTCAAGAGGAGCAGGCGCGTAAATTGGAGGAGCATCTGCAGCGTGGGCAAGAAGAGCAGGTCGTACTTATGAAGAATTTGCAAGCTACGGTCGGAAAGGAATTAAAAATCATGAAAGACCAAGTGGACCAGCATGAGCAGCGTATTGCAAAGGCCGAAGCCCAAATCGCCGACGTCAAACAACTTGTAGAAACACGTGTGTGTAGTGCCGCAAGTTCTGTGGTGGCTGCACCGTCAGGACGTGGTTTTAAAGTACCACCATTTGATGGCACATCATCTTGGTCGGCCTACAAAATCCAATTTGAGGCCGTAATGCAGGCAAACGGGTGGACCAAGGATCAAGCCAAGACTGCTCTAACCTTAGGTTTACGTGAGCAGGCCTTAACCGTCCTGGAGGCTCTTGGCGGAGATGTTACATATGACCAGCTGGTCGAGGCCTTGGAGTCGAGGTATGGTGATGCCCACCTGGAACACGTCTTTCGTGCTCAGCTTAAGGATCGAGCTCAACGTAATACCGAAAACCTACAGCAGTGGGCCCTGGAAGTTGAGAAGCTGGTTCGTAAAGCTTACCAGTCCACACCTGCACTGATTGATGGAATTCTAGTGCAGGCTTTCGTCGACGGAATCCGCGACTTAGAGGTGCGGGCTGCTGTGAGGCTTGGGCATCACGAGACCCTGAAAGATGCGTTGGCTCACGCGCTGGAAGTGGAGGCTGTACGACAAGACCATCGAGCTCACCGCATTAGAGAGGTTGTGGCATCACCTCCACCACGCAATCGTATTCAGGGGTACAGTCCGCGCTGCTTTAACTGCGGTGAAAGAGGCCACCTCCGCTTGAATTGTAGAAAACGACGGGATGAAGGAGAAAATAGACCTGAGGAGAGGGTGGTTAACACCGCCGAACAGCAGCAGGGAAACGAGTAAAGGCCAGGACTATGGGGCGGGTGCTGGCCGGGGTCCAAGAAGCCCCAAGGGTGATGATCTCACAAGCACATGATGGGAATAGCTTAACCATTAGAGGCGAAGTCAACGGAACACCTTGTAAGCTGACGTTAGACACTGGAGCTTCCCGCACGGTTGTTAGTATCAGGCTGGCGAATCGGTTCCTTGGGGACTATAAAGGTAACCGTGGACATATAGAACTTCTAACAGCCACCGGTCAGCACATATCCGTCCAGGGTGAGAAGAGTGTACGGCTAAAACTAGGTGAACTAATCTATCTGCATGATGTCATCGTGGCTGATATTGTTGACGATTGCATTCTGGGCCTGGACTTCATGCGAAAACATGGATGTGAAATCGACGTCAAACAGGGCGTGCTGAAATGCGGCTCAGAAGAGCTTTTTATGGAAGGAGCACCAACAGGAAAAGCATACTGCTTGAAGAAGACTGTGGTTCCACCTAGATCAGAAGTCATTGTACCAGTTAGTTTGCCACGGAATTCTGGTCCAAAAGAAAGGTGTGTCCTCATTGAGAAGATTGACAATGATCATCCATGGAAAATTGCGAGAACCCTGGTAAGGTCTGCAAATAAGTCGGCTGTACGCGTACTCAACCCCAGTACCGAGCCACAAATAATAAAAAAGGGGGTGGTAATGGGTTCTTGCGAGAAAATGGATTGGATGCGCAAATGCCAAGATTTACCCACGGTGACGAGCATGGCACCTGCGAAATTCGACGTGTCATCACTTTTGAAAGACTGTGGTGAGTTGTCTTTAGAAGAGATTAACAAGGCCAAGAAAATGTTAACACAGTACGCCGACATCTTTTCTTCTAGTGATGCTGACATAGGAAGAACTAATTTGGTCCAGCACAAGATTAACACAGGCAATGAGTTACCAATTCGTCAGCGACCACGAAGACTGCCAGTTGCCAGAGAGAAAGAAGTGGATACCATGATTGACGGGATGCTGAAGGATGGTGTCATAGAGCCTTCATCTAGTCCATGGTGCTCCCCAGTGGTCTTAGTAAAAAAGAAGGACGGCAATATGCGGTTTTGTGTAGACTACCGTCGGTTGAACGATATAACAAAGAAGGACAGCTATCCTTTACCAAGGATTGATGACACTCTAGACACGCTTACCGGAATGAAGTGGTTTAGCACGCTAGACTTGAAGAGCGGTTACTGGCAAGTGGAAATTGACTCAAGAGACAAGGAGAAAACTGCTTTTTCTACTGGTAAAGGTCTATGGCAATTTAAGGTTATGCCATTTGGATTGTGCAACGCTCCTGCGACTTTTGAGAGACTGATGGAACTTGTACTTACCGGACTGATTGGGGACGCTTGTCTTGTCTACTTGGATGACATCATCATAGTGGGCCGCACATTCGAAGACCATCTTCGCAATCTTGAACGTGTCTTATCGAAGATCCGGGGGGCTAATCTTAAACTGAGTCCCAAGAAATGTTCACTTTTCAAGAAGCAGGTTAACTTCTTAGGACACATTATTTCAGCAGCTGGCGTACAAACAGACCCCGACAAAGTTGTGGCAGTCAAGGAATGGCCAGTTCCGAGAGACAAGACACAAGTACGTGCGTTTTTAGGCTTGTGCTCCTATTACCGCCGATTTGTGAAGAATTTTGCAGACATAGCCAAGCCTCTACATAAGCTTACAGAAGAGAAGAGACAGTTTTGCTGGGATGAGAATTGCGACACCGCATTCCAAACGTTAAAAGACCGTCTGTGTAATACACCTATATTGGGTTATCCTGACACTGCAAACGAGTTTATAGTGGACACAGACGCAAGTAATACTGGTATTGGCGGTGTGTTGTCACAACGAAAAGGAAAAAAAGAGGTTGTGATAGCTTACTTCAGCAAATCCTTATCTAAACCTGAACGGAATTACTGCGTCACAAGAAGAGAACTGCTAGCCGTAGTCAAATCACTGCAACATTTTAGTAAATATTTGCTCGGGCGGAAATTCCACCTACGAACAGACCATGCTGCCTTGAAGTGGCTACTGCAGTTCAGAAATCCAGAGGGTCAAGTAGCAAGATGGATTGAGTTGCTACAAGAGTTTGACTATGTGATAGAACATCGCAGTGGGAAATCTCACGGTAATGCAGACGCTCTATCGAGAAGACCTTGCGCAGAGAACTGCAAGCACTGCGTCAAACAAGAGGTTAAGGAAGAAGTGCCTGTGCGAATAATAAGGACAGACCTCAGCAACGAGTGGCGAGACACGCTACTGGAAGCGCAGGATAGTGACGCAGATCTAAAACCGATCTTTGAGCGGTTAAAAGCTGGTACCGCGAAACCTAAATGGCATGAAGTTGCAGCGTTAAGTTCCACTACGAAGAGCTACTGGGCCCAGTGGGACAGCTTGGTTATACATGATGGAGTACTGTGCCGTAAATGGGAAAACGCAAAAGGCGATCGATGTCATTTGCAAATGGTAGTCCCTAGAGCTAAGATCCCAGAAGTTCTGCAGCTGTACCATAACGGATGCTCAGGAGCTCACATGGGGGTCAAAAGAACTCTGCTGAAGATCCGCGAAAGATTTTATTGGATCCACTGCCGAGACGATGTTGAGGAATGGTGTCGTAAATGCACAACTTGCGCGGCTGTGAAGGGTCCTCATACTCGAAGTAGAGGAGCATTAAAAATTTACAATGTTGGAGCTCCATGGGAGCGGATTGCTCTGGACGTAGCAGGACCTTTCCCTGTAAGTGACAGCGGGAACAAGTACTTCATGGTGGTCATGGATTACTTCACGAAGTGGCCGGAAGTATTTGCCATTCCCAACCAGGAAGCTTCAACAGTCGCAGATAAATTGGTCCATGAAGTATTCTGCCGGTTTGGAGTACCTTTAGAAATTCACAGCGATCAAGGACGTAATTTTGAATCCCAAGTATTTCAAGAAACATGTCGAGTATTGGGCATTCACAAAACCAGAACGACCTCCTACCACCCGCAATCTGATGGCATGGTGGAACGATTTATTCAAACGTTAGAGAGATACCTGGCAAAAGTTGTAGAAAGCAGGCAAAAAGACTGGGACAAGCACATTCAGCCGTTTCTAATGTCATATCGTAGTGCGGTTCACGAGAATACGACGGTAACACCAGCTTTCGCTAATTTTGGAAGAGAATTACGACTGCCTGCTGATCTGATAACTGGTATCCCTCCTGACACCCCGCGTAGTGTAACAGACTACGCGGACGATCTGCGCAAGAGATTGAATGACGTATATGAACACGTCCGAGTGTCAGGTCAGCAAATGTCCGAGAGGATGAAGACCCGCTATGACCGAAAAATGAACAACAGCGGTTTCGACGAAGGTTCACTAGTATGGTTGCACAACCCAGTTCGATGCAAAGGCAAGTCTCCCAAATTACAAGCGAAATGGGACGGACCCTATAGAGTTGTCACCAAAATTAATGATGTCACTTACCGAATCCAGAAAGGCCAGCGATCTGCACCTAAGATAGTTCACGTCGACCGTTTAGCGCGTTATTATGGCTGTAACAATGCTCGGGACGAGCATGTCTTAGGAGGGGGCAGTGTTACGACTACATACTAGAATAATCGCTAACCGAACGCGCCGCGCCGCCGATTCCATAAATGTACAGAACGTTCTCGTGCGTTCGAGCCGCGCTGAGACGGGCCGCGTGACGTCACGCGCCGATAAGGGATCGACGAATATAAAAGGCGTGTGTGTGTTGGCGGGACACAGTGTTTCTTCGGAAGCGATCGAGTGCGAACAACGAGCGACAAGCGAATATTCGGAGCGATTACTTCGACGCGTATTGTGTGCAGTACAGTGTTTAATTCTAAATAAAGTGCTGAGTCAGTTTCGAGAACAGTCGGCGTTTAATTGTTTGTCCTGAACCCCGTTAGCCCGTAACAATAAGTTTATTTCCTCAATATTACGCTGGCCGACCTGGCGCGTATATATCAAATAAACTGAGCGACTTATGACCACTAGGTCATAACTTTTGGATCACAAGTTTTGTGCTTTTGTTCCGTCTATATACTGTTGAATGTCTTTGTAAATATAAAGCAACATTTTATTTCGATTCGAGAAGTCACGGTTTTCTCGGTTTTGTTATTATATGTTACTCTTATGGCGAAAAGCTTAAAAATGCAGGCGATTGCAACAGCTTCCAACTGTTTGAAGTTTTAGGGGAGGTCTGTATTCAGAAATGGACAAGGATGGACAAGAAGTGATGACGACGTGACGACTGATTAAGGGGTAGCCCTCTATTATATCGAAATACCTTAGTTGGGCTCCTGCCAAACCTTTTGCGGACACAGGCGTGAGTTTAAACAACAAAATACCAAGGCTATTTGGTAATAGGATTAGTCCATACATTTGGTACTTATTTCGTACTCCTACGCGGGCGGTGGTACGTGGGGTACTTGGAACATACAACGGACAATGAATACTAAATGAATCATATCTACTTATATTACCAGTGCGTGATGGAGACAAAAAGATTATAGAAAAACATCTTTTGAAAAAGCCGATTCGGATACACGTACTTGAATATACTAAATGCTTTATAACATAACACATATATGACATAAGCTTACGCCCGTACCCACTAAAGGGTAATCGAGGGTTACCACTACCTCTTATAGTAGTATTATTAAATTCAAATTCAAATTCAAATCATTTTATAAGTGGTAGAGCCACGCTGTAGACAGTAACGTCTATAGCACGAATGGGCCGGCTCGACCGGTTAGATACCACTGTCTCACAGAAAACCGACGTAAGGTGGCAGCTTGCTGTCGTGTTTCGTTCGGTGAGTGAGATTTCCGGTGGCCCAATTCATCCCCTCTCTTTCCCAATCCTTTTTCCCTCCCCTTCCATTCCTTCTTTTTAGGTTGGCAACGCACCCATGATTATTTTTGGGTCTTGAGTGTCTATGGGCAGTGGAAATCACTTACCATCAGGTGACCCATCTGTTCGTTTGCCATAAAAAACAAAAACTAAAAGCAATATAGCTGCCCGACCAGGACATCGAACCAGGCGCCTTCAATCGTACTGAGCACGCAATACCACTACGACACCAAATCATTATAAAATCAAAAAAGCGGCTAAGTTACATTATAACCATTAACATAATATTGTAATTATTATGGCAAATTATCTTGATACATTTACGAAAATATCACTTGAACTTTACGGATGACATTTTGTGAACTAAATGGATCATTTGCTCACAACAAATAAAAGTATCTTAGATATGAGATTGGCTTATCCATTAAAAGCTATTTGTTATGGATAAGAATTCAATAGATATGATCTTTGGTGCAACGACAAAGTTTAAATATTGCATTAGCTGAGACTGAACTTTGCATGGAGAATAAATTGCATAATAATAATACCTAAGGGAGCAAAATATCGTTGTTTGAAGCCCAGTGACACCTCTCCACTCTTTAGCCGCTCGATTGGTGTTGCTTTGTCTTCCGGCTATTTTGGGGAGCCCATCTACCTGAGTTGGCGAGTCACCACCTGCATTTATTCGTGTTTTTAACATAGGTAAGGCAGGTGCCATAATGCCTCCCATAGTCCTTATTACCCAATCCATTAGCACCTCACAACAATAATCCAGTTTTAATGTTTGTCCATCCCTGCCATAACATAACATAAGCTCACGCCTGTATCCCCGAAGGGGTAGGCAGAGGCGCACTAGCGAGCTAGAACACCCACATTTCGCCGAGCTTAGTTCCGTCCCAGATGTGATAGGGGGCGAGCCTATCGCCATTTCGGGCACAAATTCCAGACTCCGGGCTGATATGGAAAAATCCAATAACACTTTGCCCGACCCGGGGATCGAACCCGAGACCTCAGAACCGTAGTCGTACCGAAATACCACCATGCCACCGAGGCAGTCTGTGGAAAGACATACATAATAAAAAAGTAATATTAAGGTATAAATAAGATTTCCGGTGGCCTTTTCCCCCCCTCCCTTGCCCAATCCTTTTTCCCTCCCCTTCCATTCCCTCCTTTTAGGCTGGCAACGCACATGATACATTTGTGTCTTGGGTGTCTATGGGCGGTGGAGATCACTTACCATCAGGTGACCCACCTGCTCGTTTGCCAGTCACTGCTAAAAATTTGCCATGTAATTTTACTGTCCCACTGCTGGGCACAGGCCTCTTCTAGTAATAAGAGAGGTTAAGCTTTAGTCCACCACGCTGGCCTAATGCAGATTGGTAGACTTCACATACCTTTGAAATTGTCTGATATGCAGGTTTACTCACGATGTTTTCCGTCCCCGTTATAGCAACCGGTAAAAACACACTTAACATAGGAAAGTCAGAGGCGTATGCTCTTTTTGTGGTTGGTCTCGAACCTCCGACACTCTCGGCTGGCCGTACCATCCCCAATTGAGCCATCGCTACTATACAGGGATAAGAAATCTATGCTAAAATAAAACAACACCATTATTATTTTAGCAACATTTTTTTATTAATTTAAGAATTCCACAATGGAACAAATTTTTTTTTCAATATAATAATCTAGACCTATATCAGATTTTAGGTAGGTTGTGTTGTGGAATAAGACTGCTTTCATCGTATATAAACAGTGCACGATTGTTCGACATATATATACTTGTATATTGTTATAGCCTGCTTCATATTTTAGCACGGTAAAGGCTCTTCCTAGTGAAGAACGTGCCACTTTTTTACCGTGGTAAAATTTAATATACTGTTAGCCACGATTGGATACACGTTGAAATATATGAAAATATGTATTCGCTTAGAGCTAGCGCTCACATGTGACTTTTGTATCCATGTCTTTTTGACAATGTATGATAATTTATCGAAAGTTTCCTAAGGCCTCATTTGTATGTGAGCTTTTTTAACGCGCAATAAAAAAGCGTTGGAATGCAACAAATTAGTATAATTAATCAAACGCGGCGTTTTATCTTTGGGCGGTAGAATATATCTTATTGATATAAGGTAAGAATAATTTTCAAGCAATCAAAGAAACAGACATATTTAGACACTTTTTAGCGAACGATGAAAATGATTTCGTGCTAATAAGGGCTAATTGTCACGTTGCGTTGTAACGTGCGAATACCTTCATTCATTCAGTCCAACGTAAGTTCCTCAGCACAATGCAGTACAAATGTCGTATCGAACGTCTAACTTATAAAAACGCGTTGAATAAATTTAAATTACTAACATTACGCTCTAGACGCTTGTTGCTCCAAGGAATGATGCTTCATGGACTAGTACATAATAAATTTGATTGCTCTGAATTGATAAATAAAATATGTTATATTGTACCTAGGACAGTAATGAGGAGAGAGGTGCGCTCTTACCCACTATTTGCTACAACTCCCTGTCGCACAAACGCGGGCGAGAGAGCGCCACTACGGAGATTGGTTAAAGCATACAATGATAATTTTAACGATATCGATGTATTTGCTCTGTCTAAACCTAAATTCAAAAAACAAGTCATTATGCGCCTCACTCTAAACTCTTAATTGTTCTGTATGAGTTGGATGTGCATTAACTTATCGTTTTAAACTATAATTGTAATTTAATTTAATAATAAAGATATATTAAAGATTTTCAGACAACGATGTAACTGTATGGTTGTTATATTTGAAAAAAAAAAACTGTATCTAATGTAAGTTAGTAACAAGTGGAAACGCTGTGGATTGTACATTTACCTATAGCATACTGTATATCTAGATTTAATATACAATGTACGATTGTTTGTTTTCCCCAATAAAATAAAATAAAAATAAATTACCCTAGACTGGACAAGAGTGACAAAAGTCACCCGTGCACACTAACTCTAAAAAGATATAGATCAAAGTTATAGATCTTAATAGCTTGGTAAAAAATATTAGGTACTCAATATTCAGATTAAAAATAGAATAATGTTATGTGTTTATTTATTATATTTACAGTTCCTTAACTTGATAAAGTTTGTGTATCCAAAAGTAGATTAAACAGTTCATACGGATTTACTAAGGAACACTCTGTAACCAAAGACAAAATGAAGTAGATGACCGGTACATTACTTGCCAAACTTACACTAAATTAACACTTCAAAATTCCATCATGTACGCCATCTATACTTAAATAATATATTTGTACTTAAACTCCTTCAACAGATAGAAGATTTGAAATCATTACTAATCCCACGATTCTGAGTCTATCAAAAGTTATCCAACGTAATCTCTACAATGCAGGTAGAGAGCATTCCTTAGTCCTCGAAGCCTCTAATACGAAGCAAACACAACATTAACTTGCTACCATACATCACATAACTAACAAAATACGCCAAATGTTACCACACTAAAAAATTCGCTAGTACACGGCATCCACCGTTGAATAATGCACAAATTAATTTACTAATATTTGACGGAGACGCGTTGACCCCAATTATAGTCCTATTAATTCGTATAGCTTTCATTTTGAGGCAAACTTGCAGACTAGAAAACTAAACCTTATCTCAAAACTAGCACATTAACATAGTGGACAATATTCAAGTGCCTACAATTATGTTAACGGAAATATACCTCTGATACAAAATGTAGAGCATTAATCAAACATTAATAGAGAGTTATTTATATTGGCCTGAGAGGTAACTCATTTAAGATATCAGAAGTATTGTAAAACACTTTTCCAAGACTTGATGTGATCAGTTGTAACTTGTACCTAATAGATCTAAAGAGTGAACTCATTTATGAGAGGTATTGTAAAACACCTTTCCAAGACTTTATGTGATCAGTTGTACTTGTAATAAACAAAGATTTAACGCATTTATGAGAGGTATTGTAAAACACCCTTCCAAGACTTTATGTGATCAGTTGTAACTTGTAATAAATCTAAAGAGTTAACTCATTTGTGAGAGTTATTGTAAAACACCTTTCCAAGACTTGATGTGATCAGTTGTAACTTGTAATAAATCTAAAGAGTTAACTCATTTGTGAGAGGTATTGTAAAACACCTTTCCAAGACTCTATGTGATCAGTTGTAATAAAAAGAATATAGAATCGTAAATTGTCTAGGAGGCATTTTATAACAGATGTTACATCACGGAACATTTGCTACATAAATACTTTTAGGCGTCTTACTGAACAACTAAAATAGGTCTAAGAAACAAGCGTATTATCATCAGGAAGGGTAAAATATTATATCTAGACTTATCAATCGTTAATGATTTTGATTTTGAGTTAGTTATTGTTCCTTCGAATTGTCTAGTTAATTTCTCTACAAGGTCGCACTCAATAGCCTATTTGAGGTCTACGCGGCTCTTGAACAAATAAGCATGTGGTCTTACCATTTGCCAACTTTACCCGACCCGACGGTAGTCCTCGTAAAATGGGAGTAAAATACTTCTTACAAACTCATCTAAGTGTAAAAAAAAAGGTGAAGCTACCTCCAAGATTTTGACACTTACCTACTTTAATTATTCTAATCAGGAAGTAAGATGTTTCTATCGGTCGGTCTCAAAAAAACGATTTCAGTTTGAGAGTGCAGATAGACCGCGATTATGAACCAATCAAATCAAGTGATTTGACGGAGTCTGTGTTCTTATTGGCTAAAATCTATCTGCACATTTGAACTGTGATTGTTTATTGGAACAGGGCGTTAGTCTGTCAAAATTAAGTTAGTGTGAAGATCACAGGACTGTAGGTCGACCATGAGTTTTTTTTTTTACATTAATTAAAGCTAGCAACTTTCTTTTTTTCTAGAAATACATCAATTTGGTATATACCTGCCCTTATTCCACCTTAATGTGGGATCGGCGTAGCACATTTTTTCAAGCACGTTGCAGAAAGGATTTAGCTTAGTTTTTACAACTGCCCGCCTGCCTGACATCCACCCCCTCTAAGGGATTCAGTCTCGGGCAAATTAAATTTTCATTTTTTAATATTTCATGATGGCGACAACGTAAAATATTTTATATGTCATTCCCCCACCTAACCGCAGGGGCCGTTCGGTACGCTACCCATGAGTCTTTTTAAACTTTTTTTAAAACTTTAATTTTCCACGTATCCGCTAGAGGCGTTCAGGTGTTTTTCACATGTTCACGATAGAGGCATAGCCTGTGTGTTAGTTGTGGACATCGCCGTGAATGTCAATGTAAAATCTTTCTGTAACAATTAAATAAATACATAAAATAAAATAAATAAATATTTTGTGGAGTCGATAGCGCAAAATTACAAAAAATCTCTTGGTCAAACTACCGATATTAGTCATACAAATATTTTAGTTAATTGCTAGCGTGGAACGTCAAAAAACTCATGTTCGACCTACTAAGGACAAAATTAATACATTTTTTTAGCTTCTGAAACTTTCACACCTCATCTCTGCATTGTCATCTCTCATCACCTATAATTTAATTAAGTTTTTATGCTATTGTGTAATTAATGATTTAGAGCCTTACTTAAAAAAACATTTTCGCTTATCTTTTCGCTAAGAATAGCCTGTCATTTTTGTCCTTGCGTTACATCGTTTAAAAATGAAAGGGGCAACCTATGGTTAAAGATAAGCAGCGCTTAAGTATTTTTATAAGTAAGGGGCCCTAGTAGGAATATTTCTTACAATCGAATTCGTATCGAGATCGTTGAGTAGTCGTGACATTTGGTTAATATTTCATACAAATGTCATAGACGCGCAACGATCTCGATATGATTTCGATTGCCTAAAGTTAATAGTAACGTAGTATTTACTTCAATTTTACGAAGACTCACCGTCACTTTCCTTATATACATTAGTTTAAGTTATGTACATTAAACCCGCTCCGCCCCACCACACCCCTCGCTACATCTTCATAGTATAGTACAAAAAATGAAGTCAACTAATAAAATATCTAAATCACAAGTAGTGCTATTCTTACTGTTAAAGAATTATATTATCTTCCATATATATAAAAAAGTCGCTTAAAAAAATCACAGACAATCACTTTCCTTTATAGACATAGACCCGACGAGTGAATTTTTTTTCCATTAAGCATTACCTCTCTACGTATAAAACCCTACATACTTAGTTTTATAACCATCCTGGTTTACATATTTATACCATTCTATCTTCCTATTCGACCACTTACTAAGATGTAGACCATTCTCATACCCTCGCTTTCTCATGAAAGTAACGCAAATTAATTAGAAAATGGATGCTCACATGATTAGCCCATTATTTAGCGGGCTGGCGTACTCAGATGTTTATGTACACCCCAAATAACCTACGTTAAATAGATCCAATGATGTCCCAAAAATACAATTTTGGCAACACGCACATTAAAAAAATGATACCATTACTCTCCTTTAATTAATTTGTACTGGCAGTAACCTTTAAGACTTCAGAAATTTGTACTTTAGTTCTTTATGAGAGAGTGCTCGTTGCGTTATTCCGAATAATTTATTATAATATTTAAACATCCTCCATACAATTACACAAATATGACACAGATAACATAGAACTAACCGACATCGAGACAACTTCTGAACGTCATGAGATGTGATTAAATCGCGAAATGAGACGCGTTATTTACAGTCGAGAATGACCATAAGACGCCCGAGCACGAAAATTTCTGACAATCGTAAAAGTATTCGAGCTCGCTGCGCACTGATGACATTTGGTTAATATTTCATACAAATTCCATATACGCGCATCGACTCGAATACATTTACGTAGACATTTTCCTGCTCGGTCCGCAGACGCCACGATGTATTCGAAACATCGAAAATACGAATAGAGCCAGTAATAATATTATGAAAAGTGAAGTTTACCAAACCCAATTTATACTCTATGCCTTCAACCATTTGGTTGCCAATCCGTTTTCATTCCCAGATCCTTTATGTGATGGAGTGAGCATACTTACGTAACATTAAATGCGAGAAACATTTTTTTTTTCATTATCAAATTCGTAAAGACCCCGATTAACGAGATCGATTAAATATAAGTGCATCCTTAAAATATAAAAACATTCATTGATTACCTTAAAGTTTGCTGCCCAGATAGGTGCATATATGTGTTAGATACCTAAACGACAATCCTTAAATAATGTACTTAATTACAATAAACATTAAACACGATGGACGGGTGTAAACTTGTCAATGAAAAAAAAGGAAAAAATGGAAAACGAAAAACAAACAAAAATAATAATTTTGTGACATTTTTTTAATTCGCAGAAACCTAACAAACAATAATTCTTCAATTTTTTCATCGTCTTAAAACATAGTAACATCTATGCAACACAAAAAAATTAACTGGGGAAAAAGTAATAATAAAAATAAAATAAAAAAGTGTTTTATACTCCGGAGAGTGAAGGAAGGTACAATTAGATTACGGATTGTAGTGATTTGTGGCCGGTCCCGCCCTCGCTCGGCTATGAGGTACAGTGTACACGAATGAGATTACGAACTAGCCTAAATAACACTTACACTAATACCATCTCAGCTCGATTGCCACGATCTCTAGTGACACGTCGATGTAAACATCAGTTGAGCATGCAACACAGGCCTTCGAATACTGAAATGTTATTCAAAGTTAACCGTTGCTTAGTAAACGTAAACGTCAACTTTAACGGTTTGTTACATTGATTTTTCGTTATACATTTTTGACAGATAAGGCGGCCTTAAGCGACATAAGGCGACCTTAAGCGTATGAACATTCGGCATACAATTTTGATGAGGCCTCAAACGAAGCTCAAATGTCGGAGCCTTAAATGTTGGAGTTGTTTTTCAGTATTCGGGCAAGAGTTACTCGTCCGTAGACTACCTCGCAGAGATTCAAATTACGTGCTTTACATTTAACATCCAGCAAACTTATTTACATCTCTTACGCCTATGTAAGAGCTATGTAAAAATATCTGTCATAATTTTCAATTCAAAATACGTTACCGGGACATTTATAAAATTTCGAGACACAAAAATTGAATCCTGAGGTAGCATTTTGTACTTTATTTTTTTTTTCAATTATTATTAACATTTTTTTTAATTTTTCACAATACGCTTACACGCTAGTTTATAATTTTTTTCTCCATATAAAAAATCTACTTAATGGCTTACGTACGACTAAATTATATTCCTCGAGGTAGATAATCTTATACTAAAACTAAAAGGGCCATGTCGGAGGTCACGTTCAAATTTTAGCTCGTTTCGACACTTCCCGGCTCCAGACCGGTCGTGGACATTCGAAAGTAATATCCAAACAGGGCCCATGTGACGGCAGAGGGTCACCATACCCGTAACAATCTTTGGCTTTACCATCACGACATCTCGCGACATTATTTACAATTAAGAAAAAACTTAAACATTAAACTTATCTATTTAACCCGAAACGGAACCAAAATATTTAAATGCGGTGATCAACAAGCAAAACCAAGTCATACTTACTGATTTCTTAAGTTTACGCGAATGCTATTTATTGAAATAAAACTATTTTTTACGGATTCTATCACGATTTAGTTTTAATTTTTATTCTCGACGTTTCAAAGGCTTTGCAGTCTTCGTGGTCACTGACTATGAAGTCCAACCCGTGACCACGAAAACTGCAAAGCCTTCGAAGCATCGGGAATAAAAATTAAAACCAAATCGTGATAGAATCCGTAAAAATAGTTTTATTTCAAGTCATACTTGTAAATGAGGTCATAGAGCAAAATCGTTTTGCATTGGTGAAACATTGGATCCAATTCAGTTTACTACGCCAGGTGGGGCTAGCAAACATTGGCCGTAGCCTGGTCTGGGAGCCCCACATGGCCAATTCTGACAAGCCAACTCCATCTTATAATAACAGCCATATAATAGGGGGACCGGCCCAAGTCAATGATAGAGGGGATTGTGATACATCGACTAAAATATGTGATACCCTATCACATCAATACAACATTACAATTAGAGGTACTATTAGGGACCACTATAATTGTCCGCTTATTATTTTTAATAATGCGCCAACTTAATTTAGTCATGTTATCGAATAATCCGAAATACATAGATTTTAATAATTTTGTACAATCACCTGAAACAAACTCACAAAATATTGTGGAATTAAAATTGACATACACTTTATTGTAATCTAAATTTTGTACCTTGTTATAAATTTCGAAAGATGCAAATCTTATTATTGATTTCGTCAACTCTAGTGCCATTTAACGTAACATTCGTTCAAACACTTATACCCATCGAACTAGAACGAAGAAAATGAATTACAAAGCTAAACAAAAAACGTGATGCATTAATGCAATTTTTTTAACGTATCACAAAAACATTAAATGTCAAAAGAAATCACAACTATGAATTTTGAATTCATAAGAGAACAAACCAAAATAGAACAATTTCCTCTCGTAATAATAAACGTTATGATAACAATTTGAAATAATTGAAATAGCAAAACATTTTCTTAACAATAATACACTTACCAAAAGAATGATAATAAAAGTAATTTTTAATTTTTTTACAATAAAGAAAAATAAATCGTAAATTAACGAAAACTGTCGATGTTGAAAAGTTCACTCCCGAGACGATGTTTCTAAACCCAAACACGAAAGCATTGCGAACCAAGATGACCGTGTCAATTACAACCTCGTATCAAAATAACGAACACCCAACCAAATCCTTGAGGTCACAGACAAAAAAATTATTTTCTGTGCGATAATTAACTATGACAATACCGTAACATACATTTTTAGAACTAACCCAAATTTTTCGTAATCCTGTACCATACATTGCCAAATTGCTTTGACATCAAATGTCCTAACAATCCTTATCAAAGTAATGTAAGCCTGTGAACTCCCTTCACTAATATTTCCTTTCCATGACCATCTATAATCCAGAAATCAATACAGATTTACACTGAGAATACGTAAGAGATTTTTTTTATTTAGAAAATATCATCTGTAGAAAATAATATTTCAAAATAGCCTGTTTCGTAATATAAAATACATTCACTGTTACTAGCTTCTATTAGGTCTATTGATACTGACGAATGTGGAATGCGATTCGTATATTCATTTTTCTTGAGGTTTATTTTGCACACCCTGTAGGTACCTTGTTACGTATATTAATTACAGTAAATATATCAATTTATACTTGTAATTTCGATAATTTTATTTATGTAAAGTAACAATTGAAATCTTAATTCATTATAAAATAGCATAATAAAAAATAAAATGCGGAGTAAAAATTTGTTTTAATTGTGATTACATTAAATAAAGCAGCTTGATAATATCTTGATATAAAAATATGTAAATATAAGTTTGATGAAGGCAATTCCAGTTTAACCTCTGAAAATATACACGAATCGTATTCCATTTTGAGGTTATTAAAAAAAAGAATAACCATAAAATAAAGGAAACTTATACGCTGTCTTTTAAATGTTTTATAAACTGAAACTAAATAAAAGTCACTGAGCCTTGGTAAACGTTCATAAATATATCCAATACGTGTATCCTAAAATATAAATATAATAATAAATATGAATGCAACTTATTCCTAAATATCAGGAATACTACACACAGTTATTACATTCACACTTAACAAAAAATAAAAATAAATAATACAAAATGTGAACTTAAAATTGAGGATATTTGGCACTGTCTGCTTTATGTAACCTAAGACCATTTATTGCAGCTGAAATATGATATATTTCAAGTATTACACTCAACTGACGTTCCGCGGTGTCCATTCAACAATATAATACATCACACCGCAGAAGGCCAACATTTATCATTTAAATAATTATTTTCATTTATAAATCTCAACTGGTTGCACTTGAAATGACTAGGAATATAGAAGTAGTAAGTGGCCTTCATCTAAATGCACTACGAAGAACAAAACGGAATGTTAAAATCGACACCATCTCATGTAACATATAATCATTTGGTCTCAATAATAACACCCGACCGGACGAGCCTGTCGCCGACGACTGAAATGGATTTGTTAAACGCATTCATGCATCCAACCTTACATGCAAACATTTTTTATAACACTTTTTTCCCTAACTACTTATGTATCTACGGCAAATTGTACTTTGTACAAAACTAAAACCGTTCATTATTCACTGTACAGTAAAAAACTGCTGAAACTCTACATTCGTATATTCTCGCACATTCTCCTTCATCGACATTGTGGCAAAATTAAAGATAATCTAAAATCAGCCCGCGTTCGGTATTGTATCACAGATATGTTCGAATATGTAACTTAAAACTGTATTATGTCACTTTAAACTATTGTCGTTACGAGTGGACACCCTAGAGTGCCGTAAGTGTGTAGAAATGCTATAAAATAAAATATAATAAAATAAACAGAGGTAGTTTTGCCACAGTGCGCCGTACGTCTTGTTTCAACCTAGGCCAAGGCGATTTACAACATTCTCCTATTATTTACATACACTTAGCCTATGACCATCAGTCTCAACATCATTTCTAAGATTTCCTAGCTCAGGTAATTTAATATAAGCTATGTCATATCGACCGAGAGCACAAAATTAAACGTCTACAAAGGTAACTTTATCCCACAGTCACTGGACATGACGAAGTTTGCAAAATCAAGGTACGTTCAAGCGATGAAGGTACAATAACGAGGTACGACATTTTTCAAACATGGTACCAGACAGAGACGAGTACTGAGCAACCATTCGTAGTCACACTTGTATATTAAATTAAGTAACAATTATCGCACAATTTTCATAACCTTAAAAAATCTTAAGATCAACTTTTGAGGTAGATACTGATTACATAATATGCATCAACGAGGTAATTTATTGTACGCATGTTACAGTCCGCGGCGCGACGGCGACGCGACACCCGCGATACCTCGGTGACGAGCAACAAAGTCAACAAGAAGTAATCTGCGAGAGGGAGGCACCTGCAGAGTGGGGGACGCTGCCGACGCCGCCGAAAGCAGAGGTAGTTCGGTTGAATAGAGTAGAGAACACTGAACAAAAGGTGCTTGGACACTAGGAGGGGGCTTACTGCGTGTGGTTGGGGACGGTGCCTTGGGTGAGCTGCGGCGTGACCTGGTGGCGGTGCTCGCGCGCGATGTGCCGGCGCACGGTGTTGTTGCGCGTGAACGTGCGCGAGCAGTACGGGCACGGCACGCGGATGCCCTGGTGCCGCTGGCGGATGTGCGCGCGCAGGTTAGTCTCGTACCCGTACAGTCGCTCGCAATATGGACATTTCAGCTTTTTACCTGCAATATTCGTATACAATGCTTTGACAGCGTTTCGACAATTTTGATGGTATGCAAAGTTAATCTATAAATATGATGATAAGCATATGTATCTACTACAGGTCAGTAGTAATATCAACTATCAAGAGATCATTTCTAAAGGTAGACAAAAACAGTCTGAATTACTGGATATACACAGACTAACAGAACGTGATTCACCTGAGTCTCGTAATCCACAAATACGGTTGCTTATCATAATAATATACATATGACATAATAAATTTTGATTATGTTGCTTTCGCATTTTATTTATTAACTACCCACTACAGAAACGCATTTAATTATCTAAACTAGTACGCCGCGCCGTTCACTCATCTCGAAAAACTATCACTATGATGGTTATGAAATAGACCAAACAAATCAGATAGTATAGAATACGAATAATATGTTCAAATAACTTACCAAATATTACCAATTAATAAACTTCTATTAAACAACGTGTCAAACCTATTCTAGATGAAATCATTGATTCTTAAATATATCATTGTTTATAACTGCTGCACCACCAAGATTTTGTTTTCTATTAAATCAACGATTTATTTCGAATATATTCAATAGACTTCGCTCTCAGGCAAAATTGTTGATTCTTTACTATTCTTCACAGCGGTCATCAAATCATCATCATCATCAGCTATAGGACGTCAACTGCTGAACATAAGCCTCCCCCAAAGATTTCCAGATCGACCTGTTGGAAGCGGCCTGCATCCAGCGACTTCCTGCGACCTTTATCAGGTAAATACTATCAAATATCCTCTAAACTTTTTTCTGAAATCCTCGAAATTTGATCTGCATCGAAAACGAGATTTCCAGCACGGATAAATACTTTGACCTTACCATCAGCGGTGGCGATTCCTCCAGACTTGCTGGTGATCAGCTTGGCTGGCCAGATGTCGGGGCTCGGCTTGGGCGGCACCGGCGACGTCTCCATCGGCTTGTCGTGATAGTTCGTGCCGGTGATAGACGGCGCCGGTGGCGGAGAGTTGTTGTAGCCACTGGGATGGTACTCATTCTCGCTTTTCACTCGTAAATCTGGAAGGTGCATACAAATGTGTCGTAAATTTGATCTTTAAAACCATTTCAATTAGCAATACAAAATCTTAAATTAACTTATCATCAGGTCGTGTTCAGCTTTAAGAAAACGGTAAACATAAAATATTCTTATCAAATAAGTAAACTATCTAAGCTCTTTTACATGCAAATTCTTGAACTGAAATTATATGGTTCAATTAAAATTTAACCAGCTCAAATCTCTAAGAAGAAGTTTTCAAGATATAAATTTTCAGATATTTCTAAAGAAATTAATATCAGACAAGAACCCTCAACCACTTAAATACTAAAATGTCACCTTCAGCACCCTGTTCGTTGGATAAGCGTTCCATCATTTCATCATTCGCCGATGCGCAGCGTTCGTAGCCATTGTTCTTTATGGGGTTGCCGAGGGTCGTGGTGCAGTCTGGTGGGTTGTTCTCTTCATACCGTGCGCCGGCACCGGGAGACGAGCGGGTATCGGGCTCGTCGGCGACACTGCCGCAGTGTGATGATGATGAACTTTGCCTGGAAGATTTGGTGGTTTTGATATCAGATTTACAGCATGAATCATTTGGAAATATTTAACGCTTTTACCATCTAAAAATGCTTTTAGCGTATATATGTAGATGATTATCTTGAATCTCGATATATTTTTACTCGGTACGTCTTAATTAATATATGTCATCTCTTTATTATTTTTCCTAGATCTGGTTTGGTCATAGTTAACTTTATTAACACTGTAGTAAAACAAATTATAATTATCAATACCTAAGTTCCATGAAATCTTAGTATTATCAATAATTTTGTCTGGCTGCGCTTTATCGTTACCTGTAATTCCGTTGATTAGGGCTCGGAGACGGGGATGGCTTGGGTTGTGCTGGTCTGCGATGAGATGGTGCATGTAGCGGCAGGTGGTGAGCTGGTGGCGCATACCGACCCATGCTGCCAGATCCACTGTGTATCGGCAGTCCATACTGCGGCATGATCGGAGCGAACGTAGCCGTATGTGACTGTGGTGGAGCTGACTCCTGCACCTCGCAGTTCCCAGACCCTGACACTGGACTCGTCTTTATACGGGTCTGGTGACGTTCAGTCGAGGCCTGTTGTGTCTGCTGTTTCACCCAAGCATCCTGCGACATCTCCATTGACAAACCTTTGACCTGTAATTAAAATTCTAATTGGAGCACGTTGCCATTGACATTATTATCTATTGTATATGAAACACTTGTGTAACCATGCGTTGTTGCTAGTATAACAACAATTGTTAAAATAACGTCGACTACGGCCTTCGACTTATTATAATTTTATAGAAAATCTGGGCAGGTGTCGCGTGTTAGTTCTTCACTAATAGGTTGGTTACACGGTACAAGCTGCTTAGCTTATAGCGGCCAGGTATTGAAATGTTTAACTCGCATATCAGTAGCCCTATTCGCTAGTAAAACAAAAACTGCAGATATGATGCCACCATTTCAAATAACTATCAAATACTTGATAGGGAAAATGAAAGTATTGAAGGAACTCCGAAACTACTAATACTCACTGACTTGCATAATAACAGCAATTCATATAACAGCTATATAGTTCAAGAAGCTCCACTATACTAACTTGCAGGTCAGCTTGCATTATAAGTTGTTATCCATACTCAACATGAGATATTTGCTCAGAATGTTTCAAAACAAACGATACAGAATTATCTACACAATATGTTACTATCGTGCGATCGAGTTGATGATTACGTATCGAGGTGTACTCGTAAAACTGCAATTAGGCCTATGAATAATGATGTAGAAGCCAAGGTCACAGTTTATTTGCTAGCTGAAATATTTGCCAAGCACAAGGTAAAAATAATTTAAAGATGCAACAACTTTAAATAACTATGCTTGGAATGATTCCGATTCGTGTTATCGATTACATGTTTTAGAATGAATATTTAGAAAATTTTAAAGCAGACGTATTGTTACAATCATGTTTATGTTATCTATAGTTGTAATTGAAAACTTAACAACTTTAATTTTCCTTTCTAAACCCTATTTTTGTTCTTTCTGCTTGGAGCAGCGGATTGGCTGTTCCTCTGAGATTGTCGATGTCTATAAGGAACAGTAGTCTTTTACCACCAGGTGGTCCGTCTGTTCGTCAGTCTTCATAAGACGAATTAAAATTCTAAAAACTGTCTTCAAAACTCTATTCACAACGTCTATGCTGTTATTTATTAAAAAGTTTATTCCGAACTCTTTCACCAAATCTTGGTCTACTTATTTTGGACCACCCTTAGTAAGCACTATCGAACAAAAGAATCTTGACAATAAATCCATATTTGCCAGCGATATAGAGAAACACACATAAAACGACGGTCCCTACGTATATAAAGACAAGTCAAAATGTCATATTTTTTATTGCATATATGGCTTTAGATTATCCATACGCTCATAACTAAATAGATATATTTTTTAATTATTTTGTATTCTAAAATTCTAATCTAAATACTAATCGAACAATATAACAAGTAGGGTAATTCTGAAACTTATAAACTTCATTTCGTTCTCCTGAAAACCTGAGTTTTTGACATGTCGCTTTGTACGTAGGGACCGTCGAAAAATACAAACTAATTAAGAACTTCATTCTTTTGCAAATAGAAAAGAAGGTTATCCCATTACCTGTAAATTCTCTCCACTCTTCAAAAAACTGGAGAGAGCGTCCTGACTGACATGGACTTCGCCTTTGTACATAAACTCGAGGAGTGCCTGCATATTGTCCGCTGTAGTGGCCTCCAAGAACACATAGCACGCACCAGCATGGCTCGGCGGTGCAGTGTCGAACAACTCCTGGAAATGCTTGCTGCATGCTGCCAGGATCACCTTGTGCGCTTTGAACTGGCGACCTGGAACAATTGATAGGAGTTTGTTAGGCAAACGATTCCTTTGATGTTTTAAATTTGTTTAAGACTCCATATGGATTGTGCTTGATTGATCCGTCAGGTGCAGCGGTTAATAATGATATTGAAGTATGCTGGGGAAGATATAATAACAGTAAAGGTTGTAGTGGAACCAGACTGAATAGTAGTATTGTATTTAGTCTGTGCTATCCACAAATATTTCAGAGCCCTGACTTTGGACCCTCGATTCGACTCGAAATCTAATACGGGGACAGAACTATGTGTGTGAATTTTGGATGTATTTATGTTCAGCGGCCTGAGCAGGAAACATTTTTGACAACCGTCAATGTATTCGAACTCGATGCGCGTCTATGAAATTTGTATGAAATATTAACCAAACGTCATCAGTGCGCAGCGAACTCGAATACATTTACATTTACATTAGTTTTTCGTGCTCGGGCTATAGTATGCTTTATTTTAAAGACTTTATTTATCATGTTTAAATATATAAATATAAAAACAAAAATGCATTTAAAAAAAATAAAAATAAAATGCAGTCTTTTTATGTAGCATTTTTTTATTATAATTTTAATAACACTGAATGATTTCTTAGATTTACGCGAATGTATAATTATCATTCGGGATTAAAAATAAAACCAAATTGCGATAAAATCCGTATAAAAAGTTTCATTTAAAAATAATACTTCTCTATTATATTCTACTATTTTTAATTATCGCTTTACTATTTATGTAACTACAGTTGCTAACTACTAAATGCCTACATAACCACGTATATGGGAAAAACGTCGTAATTAACCAAGTATTTTGAGGTAAATACATACAATTTTATTATTATTATGAACACATACTTTTGCATACATCATATTTTAACCGATTTCCTCGGAGGTATGGTAATGTTCAGTGACGTGCACAGGCATTCCATTCAGGGTAAACAAAAAGTTGCAACATTATTTTCTTCAACATTTACATCACTTTTACTATCATAATATCCCCATTTTGATTTAAAATATAAGCCGGGTGGTGCTTATTCGAAAAATTGTTGTTGGCCACGATTTTTTGGTCAAGGTTTTTGTAAATAGTAAATTGTAAGGGTTGTCAGGGTAGACAATGTCTTTGTCTATATGGACTGCACGCCATTGGTAATGTTGTTTATTAACATTTGCATTTAAACTTCATTATTGCAAGATCTATAAATAAATATAAATAACATCCAACAGTCACACACATAGTCCTGACCGCACACTAGAGGTAAGATCGAGTCTTGTGTCGTAGGTATCAGGAACTACGAGAGACTTTCGGTCTCACAACACCCAGACCCGAAACAAATAACTGTGGGCCACACAAATATTTTTCTCGGGGATCAAACCCGCGGCCTCTCGCTTTACAGCCGGGTGCTCGCCCGCTGCGCCACGGAGGCTGAAAATCGGCTACAGAATGTAATCCCTTAATGCGATCCCCTTGCCTAATCCCATTGACCCTATTATCTATTTTTATAATCTGTGGTATACACTAAACGTGTGTTTGCCATAGAGTTAAAATACTAGAGTATGCAACTGGAGGCTGACTCTTGACACTGAGATTCGACTTTGACTTCGATTCGAATTAATTGAGTGATTTAAAATTCCACCGAAATATAGTTAAAAATTGCACTAATGTCACGTTAAAAATAACCAAATGACAAGTTCTCGAATCTAATGCAACATTAGCGCACTTTTTATCTCGATTTCGGTGTAATTTTAAGTCAATAAATGAAACCGAATTAGTGGACTTCAGAATCATGCCGGCCTATTTACGCTTCTTCACACTCCGAATCCGAAGAGGGAAGAAGCAAATCGAGGGGCTTACGACAAGACAGGCGGATGACCGATGCAGATACAGGGATACTCCCATACCCGTCTCAACCAACCATCAAGTCATGACGCAAGCCCCTCGAGAGATAAATGATGGCTTCGATACACAACCACTGTATTCAATAATTACACAATTACAGGGCGGATATACAACGAATACCACAGAACTGCCGTCTGCACGTGTCCGGCCTCGGACGCTTTGTTACTTGTTAACTACTGTCATTGCGGGGTGCGGGGGTGATGTGAGAAAAGAGACAGGTGCACTGTAAGGGATGTGTTTTTATAAAGCCGGATCTCCCATGTACACACATGTATTTTTTATCTATGGTCCATTGTTCTACGATTAGGTGACAGCTAAAATCGTTGTTGTGCTTTTTTTAGTGTTTTGTTTCAAAAAATCTAGTGCAGAAGACCCGGAATTAATTCATCGCAAACATGTTTCGCGTTAAAAAAGTATATTACCTCTATGGCGTCTACCGCCCACGCGATGCAATAAGCAATAAACAAAAGTCAAGGCAACGTTTGTCAGACGCGGTCCCAGAGCGATTCCCAGTGGCTACTACTAGGAACCGTTCTTTTTTTAGTTCACAATGCGTAGCGTGATTAGATTATACGCTTTCGTACACTTCTGTGCGTAAATATTTATGCTGGTGCATAGTTGCCGCACTCGTTCATAGATGGCGCTGATAGTCTGTTTATACGAGTAGGTATATTAAGAAATAATTTAGCAGGTCTGAAGATTATCACGGGTAGGTACTTATTGCAACTTGCAACACTTAGATCGATCTCTATCTTAAATCTCGTTTCAAATATAGGAATGAGATGTCAGTTAAATAACCCCATCGAGGAAGTTAAAGTTACAAGTTGTATGTTTCATTAAAGATAAGACATCCATTGCTGAAGATAGAAGTAGATTGGTCTGGAAATTTTTGGGGGAGTGTATGTTGTGCGTATTGTAGTTATTTTCTTTACCTACAAATTACATTATGACCGTTTTTCTTCGCGCCATGTTTAAAACGTCGCGGTCTGTCCTGCCGTAATCCAATTAAAAATTCATGTAACATTGTTCGGTGGAATAGGTAAAAATCAATAGACGAGCAGCACTGCGCGTTGCGTAATAACTTTATCTATGTTTTTTTTCAGTGTGTCAAACATCAAATACTGCTCCTGTTTATTTTTTATTTTAAACCAGATACAAAAAAATATATTTTAAATGTAAAAAGCGATGAGATAGCAATAAAGGCGTGTACCTAAACTTAAAAATCATATTAAAAAAGTTTTTTTTTATTAATCTTAACATATCACATAGATATTTCAGTGCAGACGAACAAGAGGTAATATTTATATGTCCGCTTTGCTTATATGATTTTGAGGCCTCGTTATTTTTATTTGTTCAAAATGTTTAAATAAGCATACGTTATATAAGTGCTCTAATTTTTTCTTTAGTCATTACGTTTTTTGAATGCCTGCTGCTTCGGTGGCGTGGTTGTATTTCGGTACGCCTATCGTACTGAGGTCTCGAGTTCGATGCCGGGGTCGGGCAAAGTGATATTGGATTTTTCCATATCAGGCCGGAGTCTGGAATTTGTGCCCGATATGGCGATAGGCTCGCCCCCTATCACATCTGGGACGGAACTAAGCTCGGCGAAATGTGGGTGTATAGTTGGCTAGTGTGCCTTTGCCTACCCCTTCGGGGATACAGGCGTGAGCTTATGTTATGTTACGTCTATAAAAAGCGGTATTGTTAAATTCAACCTGCTATATTACAGGTGAGATCATCAATATAATATACCCATATCGATGGGTCAGATAGATATAAGAGTCCATAAAACATACGACATCGAAACACAACAATTTTTGACTCTACTTAATGGTCTTCAAATAAGCAACCCTAAAATCTACTACTGTCAATAATTCGGCCACGCGTCTGCCGTATGCTACGTCCACTGTGTATAGTACTTATACTAGTTACGTCACTGTACGACGAATAGCGCGGAACAAAATATGGTTGGCCTTGGACCCGCTGCCGTATGCGCTGAAGGTTGCCCGCACGCATCCCGATTGGGCGATCGATTGCGATTGCGTTTTTACGCAAATGTCGTATTGTTGACTATGTAAGTTGCGTATGTATGGAATTTGTGCCCGATATGGCGATAGGCTCGCCCCTATCACATCTGGGACGGGACAAAGCTCGGCGAAATGTGGGTGTACTAGTTGGCTGGTGCGCATCTGCCTATCCCTTCGGGGATACAGGCGTGAGCTTATGTTATGTTATGTTATGTAAGTTGCGTTTCAGAACACCTTAATACTTTTGATTTAAAATAAATAAATCTTCACTCACACTTATATGCAAAATGGTTCAGTATGGATTTTAAATTTAATTTTGTTTACATTTATGGTATTTTTAATTGGACGTATAATAGCAGAAATGTATCAATGCATATAAATTTGAAGAGAAATGATTAATTATGATTTAAATAAAATATATTGAAATCGATGTAATTTTTAAGAATTTAGTCTCAAATCATACTTGATCCTATATGTATAATTTACATACATCATCTTAACTGCCACCGACTACTACTAATTACTAAATACGACATAGAAATTCCAATTACTATTTGTCCGTTTTTGTTCGTTTACATAACGTCTGAGTTCCTAATTTATAACTGTCTCGTAGCTCGAATAGGTCATTAGCATTCCTTGAATTATGTCCTCAAACTTCAGCAATATTTAATGGGTCAGTGAACTTTTGTGCCTGAACTCACTTTTACTGATTTATGATGGGTTTGTTATCCAATTAGCATAAGAATTCAAATTCTATATCGACTTTTCCGGGGTCATCACCATTGTATTAATGATATTGTAAAGTTTTAAATTAGCACGCATATTAACACTACGCATATTGTATGTAAATAGCATATTATTCCACAAATTAGAGTTTAATTTACACAAAACAATTAATGCAATTATTCAGATAAACGCCTTATTATGTTCGTACTACATAATTAAACACATTACTCATTTCATCACACAACTTACGATTAATAATCGCACGACAATCGCCGATAACAAGAATCGAGCGCGCGAATCTGCCTTGCGTAGAGGCACAACGTTGCACGACCGTTCCGCTCCTCCAAACTCCGCCTACGGATTAATTTCAAAATACTTCCTCGTGCGTGCTGTACGCGCGTTTTTTCACTATATGCAATAAAATTGTTTATGTTCCTATGTTTACAGTCTATTTTTGAATAGTATTGGCCGATAAGCACGTATTGTTATCGGTTTTGAGCGCTTGAACACTGCTTCCTAATAAAGCAAATATATTGTGTTGATAGCTAACAATCTAAGTACAGTTATCATTACGTCTAAGACGAAGGCGTGGTCTCTAAATAAAAAAGGAATGTTATTACGTATTACAAGCTAACGCCTATATCCCCGAAGACGTAGGCAGGGGTGAATTAGAACTAAAGTCTAAAGTCAAATCACAATCACAAACACAGAAAATCGGCCGCACTCCTTATTTTTTTTTGGAATTAGTGAGACTAATTATCGATATTCTATCTTACAATATGTCAACAGATTTATATGCCTGATGTCCAGTATTTTTTTCGTGTCTATTTGATTACTTTTAATAGGAGCAGTAGGAGTCCTAAGATGACCTGTTTCATTAAATTCAAGAAACAAGCTACGGAAGATTATTCGCTACAAAAAAAATCAAAGTAATATTGGTAAATGTGTTCTACAATATGTCAACAAAAATAATTGATCTATTTTTTTAACGTATTCAATAGTATTCAATCCCTTCTTATGATGGTAAATTAGGCGTTCTAAATATTTGATTTCTCGCATAAAATATGAAATGCCTCTTAAACCGTTTCGGTATTTCCAAGTGACGCAAGGATAATATAATGCAAACAACAATTGTTTCGATAATGAATAAAGAAGACCATATGCACAAAAACTCAGGGTCAGGACCTAATGCAATACATAGTTTGTATGACGTAAACTAATAACGACGTGGGGTGACAGCACAGATTTATATGTAAATGTGTGACAGCAACCTTGACTCCGGCAGAGAATTTTATTAGTTCGCTGCAAGCTAAAACCCGAATACGGAAATGAAACTCAAAATTTAAGACTATTATCATTTGGGACCACCTTATCTGTCGAAATTGTTAGTGCGTTGCAGTATAAGAGGTAAGAAGCCGTTATAGTTGCGTAACGTTTCTGTGTTCGGGGATAACAGTAACCTCCGTGGCGCAGTGAGCGAGTTGGCTATGAAGCGAGAGGCCGCGGGGTCGATTCCTGCGAGACAAATGTGTGTGTTGCCCACAGATATGTGTTTCGGGTCTGGGTGTTGTGAGACCGAAAGTCTCTCATAGTTCTTGATACCCACGACACAAGACTCGTCTTAGTGTGGGTTAGGACTATATGATTATTGGGTGTGATTTAGTCCCTTGGAGTCCGCACATTTATATGTTACATAAGTGTCTCGGCCTCCGGAAGCCGATCCGACCGGCACTAGTCTCATAAAACAAAATTAAAGGCTGCTTAAATAAAGGACGTCTTGTATCTTTCATCATCTTCATCAGCTACAGGACGTCCACTGCTGGACATAGGCCTCCCCCAAAGATTTCCAGATCGACCTGTTAAAAGAGGCCTGCATTATCTTTGTCTCTTTCACTCTGTGCTATTTGACGCAAGGAAAACAGGAACAAAATAATTTTAAAGTAAAAACTAAGTACGAGCAAATAAGGGTCTAAATGACAGGAAAATAACAACTTTATATCATGCCTTCTGGCCTTCAAAATAATGGACATTGTTATCACTCATATTAATCCCGAACGCAATGCAATGGGGTGACTCACAAGTACGGGTTTTTCACTTTACGTCACTTATTTTATTTTAATAATTCCATAGGTATAAAATGTAGGTACACTAAACTAAAGCATGTTAAATAAATTAGTTTTGTTTACGACAGGCTTTATCCTTAAAGTCAACGTCTCCTGGATATCCAGTTCCTGGCTATCATGTCAGAAAAACTGCTGTTAGACCTAAGATTCGTATCCAGGACTTTCCGGTTCACCATCACTAAACCAAGGTTGACAGATGAAAGGCAGTTCGCTGTTGTATTTCGTTAGGTGAATGGGATTTCCGGTGGCCCAATTCCCCCTTCCCTTTCCCAATTCCCATATTTTTCAATTGGTAACGCACGCGTGGTACATTTGTCTTGGATGTCTATGGGCGGTGGAGATCACTTACCATGATCCACGAGCTCGTTTGTCAGTCACTGATATAAAAAATGATGCAGGATGCAGGCCGCTTCCAACAGGTCGATCTGAAAATCTTTGGGGGAGGCTTATGTTCAGCAGTGGACGTCCTATGGCTGATGATGATGATGATGATGATAATGATGATGATGATGATGATGATGATGATGATGATGATGATGATGATGATGATATAAAAAAATATACATATTTATAGAATAATAATAAATGTATAATGCATAAACAACTTAGATACAACTTATGTTCATAAGTTACTAAGTTACCGTCTAAGCTACTAAGACCGAGCACGAAAAAACCAAATGTGCAAATGATTAATGAATTCTAGAATTAATTAAAACATATCAGTGTCGTTGACCTGGACTATATCGGTTTTAGTAGAAAAAATAATTAGTTTTTTCAGAACCTTGAATAACGAGGTGGGAATGGCCGTTAAGTTGGTAACTACGGCTTGGTAATATTTTTGACTTCCAAAAAGGCGAAGGTCCTCAATCCGTCTGTATTTTATGTATGTTACGCTATATCTCCGCGTAATGTGGACGGATTTTCAAGTTTGTGTTCGATAGACCTTATTTCAAGCGTGGTCCCATATAAATTTGGTTACCATCGGATAAATTTTTAAGTCGTTCCGCTAAGTTTTTTATGTATGCTTCGCAAAACACAGGAGAAAGTGGACCTATTTCCAAAATTACTTGTGAGCTTGTTTTTGTTGTGTGGGCTCCATTTTCCGCACCCAGACCCAAAAGAGTAGACCATTTTAAATAGACCTTACACCAGTTTCGTATCTTAAGATATCACTTAAGGGTTTTGTTGTAAATTTTAAACTATCCAGCAGGGTTACGACGACCTCTTATAGCAGTATTATTATAATCGTTCTTCGTTTGTTTTTTATGGGAATATTGACAAGTAAAAATAATAATACTGCTATAAGAGGTGATGGTAATCCCCCTGATCCCTCAAAGTCCAGTCAACGAACGCTGCAACTAGCTATTCTTATCTAGCGGCACGCAAACATCAATCGTATCCTGTTGCATGCACATTATTACTGTGAGAGAGTTGTCCCCTCCTTTGACCTGATAGATAATAGCCGTAAGAGGATGGGTCTAACTGCACCGGCTGCTATGTAGGCTGAGGCTGCTCCCATGTGCATTATGCTGCGCTGAGTGGATCTGCAACTTCTGTCATTGTGTGTGGAAGTGATTTTAAAATGAATTTGTGATGTTTTTGGTGATGAATTTGTTATGGCGATAGCCATATCGGGCACAAATGTGGCTGTGGAATGTGGCTCGCCCCATATCACATCTGGGACGGAAATAAGCTCGACGAAATGTGGTTGTTCTAGTTCGTTAGTGCATCTGCGTACCCCGTGAGCTTATGTAATGTTTAATGAAATGTTATTTTTTTAAATGACACATGGAGTAGAATTATGTTTTATGTCTGGGATTTTATAGTCCTTAATAAGGAGATTCATAATAAATCATTAATAATAATAATTATTTTTTGCCCTTATAGGTGAGGTTCTTAATTCTGTATCTATACATAACGGAATAGTCCTCTTTCTATTTGGACCTATTTTACGTTTCTAAAGTCTCGTTTTTACGTTTCTAAAGCTTATAGAGACTTATTTGCATCTATGAAATTACCTTCTTAATTCGCCAGTATGATAATAAGTAACAAAATAAAATCAATGATTAGTACGACAGATACAAATATTTTGGTAACGCACTAGCATTTCACGAAAAACTTGTTTCGAACGTCCATTATGCAAATCCTAAATCGTATAATAATTCAACCTTATTCAAAACAAAATGGTCGCCAATGGTTATATAAAATCAACCTTAATTTTAGGATAATCAATTCAGTCTGGCGATTAAGGTTTTTGCTTTTGAAATGTGTTGGATTATAGAAAAAATATTTTGTAAGCAGTATAAATATTAAAATACTAAATTTATATAAAATCAATCTAATTCAGGATTAGTAGTTAAGGAAACAATTAACTCGCTGGATGCAGGCCACTTCCAACAGGTCGATCTAGAAATCTTTGGGGGAGGCCTATGTTCAGCAGTGGACGTCCTATGGCCGATGATGATGATGATGATGATGAAACAATTAATACTGAGTGCGTTGCCAACTTATAAAGAAAGAGAAAGGTGATTTACATTTGACAGCCTCCGTGGCGCAGGGGGCTGGTAAGCCGGCTGTGTGTCGAGAGGCCGCGGGTTCGATTCCCGCACCGAGACAAATGTTTGTATGACCTACAGATATTTGTTTCGGGTCTGGATGTTGAGAGATCCAGTATCTCGTAGTTCCTGATACCCACGACACAAGACTCGTATCTTAGTGTGGGATCAGGACTATGTGTGACCGTTGGGTGTTATAAAAAAAAGTGTTGTCAACATATTTGTACGTGATATGTGGCTCTACCTTTCAACTTTTTAAATTTATTCACTCAAAAAAAAAACATTTTCTGACTTTTTAATTTTTAACATTTCTAAAGAGGTATGTAAGGATCGTAGCAAGTGGAAATCCGTTGTCTCTGCCTACCCCTATGGGAAAAAGGCGTGAGTCTATGTATGTATGTATATATGTAACATTTCTAAAAAAAGCCTTTCAAACATTTTGACCGACTCAAAGCTAGTCAATTCGGTACGTATTTTGCTTAAGACGAAGCGTACCGGTCCACTGCATTATGCAACGGCAGAAGCGCCTCCCTGCGGCAGAACAAGGAAACGCACGACCGGCATCGTGCCCGCGCTTGCAACACCACGATCCACTACCACGAGTGACGAGACATTGGCCTCATTTCCAGACCCACTGACGCTTATCTTGCATGTGTGCACGGTGCGTTTGATATCTACTCCATTTATTTTCAGTGCGCCAGTGTTTTATAAACACAATTTGAAGTGTAACCTTGATTGATACGCGTCATTTCATTATTCGAACGATAGCCAGTTTACGATTTACGTTTTCGATTCTAATTAACATTAGCCTTGTAAATAATAAAACTGGCAGGGTGTAGTCTTTGATTTTTGTTAATACATATTTATACAGGGAGTTGCAAAAACTATGATCAGGTGGTAAACTAAAGATCTATTATTAAAGGGTACTTGATGGTCACTTAACTTAACGGGTTTGAGCGCTCTCTGTGTTCACCCAACAGACCGCTGATAGCCTGATGGAATCGGCTACCTGTAAAACCCGATTCCGACAGGCTATCAGCTGTAGAGCCAAAAAAACATCACCGCGATAAATCTCTCTTTATCCCAAATCTAGGTTAAAAAGAGTGAGCTGTAGGATAATTCGAATTTAGGTTAAACTCTAGATTAGTAACAGCGCTACAAGTCACCTTAAGTATCAGAGCCTCGGGGCTTAGACATTTGTATATGTTTGCGTCTGATGGAGTAACTATTAGATATTTTATTAGAGAAAATCACTGAACTTCATGTCCACTATAGGCAATGGCGCCTGGCAAGATTTTAATTAAAAGCACGAAATACGTCTCAAAAATCGGAAACCTCTAATTCTGTTTAATTGCTTTACCTTATTTTCTGGTACGCCCTGTATAATGGGTAATAAACATCCTGTTTTATTTGAAGGTAATTCAAACTGGCCGTCAAAATAAAAAATAGAACGACAAACCAGTTCAAAATATGAATTTAAGAAGCAATACTAGATTATGATGCCAATTTAAATGGTGCATGATGACCTACATTCCTTTACAATTTAGCGTCCACTAAAACTGTGCGTAGTATACGAGGGCCTCAGTGAATGCATCGCGAGTTGAGACGCGCCGCGTAAATAGGTCACCGGTCAGATGAATAGTTTATTAAAGGATGAATGTGACTAGTCTGTGAATGGACTTCAAAATATATTCGGAATGTTGACTTCGATTTATTAACCATAGTCACGGGCGGCTCGGCCTCCGGTGGCCCATTAGCTTATGTAACATATTATTTACCGCCCCCGACGGGTTAAAATTTAACAGAAATGTGAACTCAATTAATTATTAAAATTTTGATTAAAAATTTTTTTTGCAATATCTGAGTTTTTATATAAAATAGAATTTATTCAAAATTTGTAATCAATTTTGATATAAAACAGCGCTGTAAACAGCCAAATCTACAGCACTAATGGCCTCAGCCAGTTGAACCGGTTTGATACCACTGTGTAACAGAAAACTGACGTAAACTGGAACCTCGCTACCACATTTTATTTCGTTGAGTGCGATTTCCGATTCTCTATTTTCCATTTCTAATTCCCCCACCCAATTCCAATTCCCTCCCATTAAAGTTGGTAGCGCATTCATGATGGAAGAATCATGAGTGGGTTTCCAACTTTAAAGAAACTGCCCCCTGACTTTGACATTTGATTCGAGTTTGACTTCGATTTCATTTCGTGACTTAAAATTCCACAAAATCAAGTTAAAAAGTGTGCTAATGTTGCATTGGATTCGAGAACTTGTCATTTGGTAATTGTTAAACATAACATTAGTGCATTTTTTGACACCATAACATAAGGTCACGCCTGTATCCCCAGGTAGCCAGAAGCGCAATACCGAACTTATACACGCACATTTCGCCAAGCTTAGTTCCATCCCAGATGTGATAGGGGGCGAGCCTATCGCCATATCGGGCACAAATTCCAGGCTCCGATTTGGAAAAAATCCAATATCACTTTGCACGATACAGGTTATACCTAGTGTGGGGTCAGGACTAGGTGTGTGACTGTTGGGTGTATTTAAAAGGCAGTAGCTAATCTGAGCGGTGATCACTCACCATCGAGTGACCCACCTGCTCGTTTGTCAGTCATAAAATCCGGTTTAATCCTCTTTACGTTGAATGCAGCCGCACGTGGAAACACTATAGATGCCATTGACACGATATTATGACTCATACATATTTTTTCCATTCAACTCTATATTTGTTTTTTGACACGTGCCAGTTTTTAAAGTTTAAGACAAAGTTTTACTGAATAACCGGTTATAAGAAAACTGTATGGTTTGGAAAATGAGTTATTTCGCGAGTTTCCTGGAATTCCTGGGAAATAGGGAACGAAATTGTAATATAATAAAAATAAAAATGTTAGCCCTGTAATATTACTGCCCCACTGCTGGGCCCGGGCCTTCTCTACTAATGAGAGGGGTTAGGCCTTAGTACCACGCTGGCCTAATGTGGCTTGGTAGAATTCACATACCTTCGAAATTCTTGTGAAGAATTGTACGAAATTTTACCTTAGTGGAAAATTAAGTAACATCACTTACAAGCAAAGAAATTCAACAGTATATAGGGAGAACAACAGCACAAAACTTGTGATACAAAAGTTATAACCTAGTGGTCATAAGTCGCTCAGTCTATTTGAAATATACGCGCGCCAGGACGACCAGCTTAATAATATTGAGAGAATAAGCTTATCTTACGTGATTCTTAATCATTCACAAAACATTACATACATACATAAGCTCACGCCTGTATCCCCGAAGGGGTAGACAGAGGCGCACTAGCGAACTAGAACACCCAAATTTCGCCGAGCTTAGTTCCGTCCCAGATGTGATAGGGGGCGAGCCTATCGCCATATCGGGCACAAATTCCAGACTCCGGGCTGATATGGAAAAATCCAATATTACTTTGCCCGACCCGGGGATCGAACCCGAGACCTCAGAACCGTAGTCGTACCGAAATACCACCACGCCACCGAGGCAGTCACAAAACATTCTAGCGTGTAAATTGTAATAATCGCTCTCGCATTGAAATAAATGGTTGATGGCGGTACTGAAGTTTGAGATCAATTTTTTTTTATGGAAACTTGTTTGATAGCCCCTCTATAGGTAATATTAAATATCTTTATTTACAAGACATAATGGGGTTATTTAAGAAAATAATTGACCTCCGAACACGAATAATTTAGACAGTCCAATCGAAAATCTATATTTAGCCTTATTAACGGCTAATTTCTGAGCTGAGCATGAATAATATTATAATAATCAGAGTATATCTAGCTCGCTGCGCTCCGACGATACTTTGTTAAATTTTCATCAAATATCATAAGCGCACATCGAGCTCGATTAGAGTTCTATTGTCAGAATTATTCAAGTTCGGACATGTCGCGTGCAAAATTAGTATTTATCCTGCTGCAGTACATTTTAACACAAAAAGTCAAAATTTTAGTTTTAAATCTATCTCTGAATGAGACTTGTGAATAATTAATTAAGACACTAATAAATTTGCCTAATTAGGGTCAAAGCACGATAGCTCTGGAATAAAAATTAGCAAAAGCGACTTTAATATGCCGATATAAATAAAAATAGTCATTTTTCCAAGATAACACACTTTAAATCTGTCATAGAAATATATTTTAAATTAATTTTGCAGATAAAATAAGAGGTCTATTGCAAAAACGCATTTGCAAAAACGGTACTTTTATCAGAACGTCGTTTTAAGATTTTTAATTTTTTGCTCCACCAATATTACAGTATTAAATTCTTAATGCCTCGTGATAAGTATATTTGGAGGAAATAAGATATTATAAAAAGAAATAAGATTTACAGTTTTTTTTTATTGGAACACGGCAATCAAGTTAAGTTAAGTTATGATTAAAATAACAAAAAAACATAAGCTCACGCCTCTATCTCTAAGGGGTAGGCAGAGGTCCACTAGCGAACTAGTACACTCACATTTCGCCGAGCATAGTTCCGTCCCAATTGTGATAGGGGGTGAGCCTATGGCCATATCGGGCACAAATTCCAGACTCCGGGCTGATATGGAAAAATCCAATATCACCTTGCCCGACCCGGGGATCGAACCCGAGACCTCAGGACGGTAGTCGTACCGAAATACAACCACGCTACTGAGGCATGAAGCTTTTTTATCTTAAAATCTATCTATCTATCCCAGCTGTATTAAGGTCGCCTAAAAAATACCTTTTCCTAAACTCCTTTGTTCGAATACACCGAATTACAAACTAGTTCAGTGCCTATTATAACTTGTAAATTAGACCCAGTCTAACAAAATTGGATTTTCGGCAGCCTATCAAACGAAACAATATTTAATTCTTTCGGTTTGCCCTTCATGCATAATAATTATTGTACACGTGCAACGTAATAGTGGTAAACAATTTATTAAATTATTTTATTTAGTTAAAAATTAAGTTAAGTTGTGCCTGATATGGCGATAGGCTCGCCCCCTGTCACATCTGGGACGGAACTAAGCTCGGCGAAATGTGGGTGTACTAGTTCGCTAGTGCGCCTCTGCCTACCCCCTCGGGGATACAGTCGTGAGCTTATGTTTATGTTATGTTTAAAAAATAATTGAGTATTCGTAGTTAAATTTAGGCCTTACTCGCCTCCTTGGTCTAGTGGCAGCATATATGGGCTGTGGACCGGGAGGTCGTGGGTTCGATTCCCAGGTCGGGCAAAGGAAATTTTCTCATTTACTTTGCCCGGGACTGTATCCCTTAAAGGGACGTAGCCAGTTGTAAAAACTAAGACAAATTCATTCTGCAACAAGTTCCAAGTTCTGTCTGTCCTCAAGGACATTCTCCTTTTTTGAAGTCGTTCGAAAATTACGAAAGTTATGCGTGAAATAAATTATTATTACGTTAAGTTAGAGATAAGTCGAAGTAAAATCGGTAGCCCGAGCACGAAAAACTAATGTAAATGTAAATGTATTCGAGTTCGCTGCGCACTGATGACGTTTGGTTAATATTTCATACAAATTTCATAGACGCGCATCGAGTTCGAATACATTTACGGTTGTCAGAAATTTTCCTGCTCAGGCCGCTGATTCATTCATTCGACAAACAGCGTAAGTCCTAGAAGCTGAATATTCCCTTACTTATCCCAAGGGTCATAGGAGGCGACTGTAGGATTACGTACGACTACATTGAGACTGATAACAAGATATATGTTCCCACCATAAACTCGGTGAAAAGCCATGACGGATTTCTATGAGTTATTTCCTTGGATCAACTAGCTTCCATACAATTACGTTTAGGAAAGATCGATAATATAATATTCTGTTACATACGTTAATTATGTTAGTCTGTTATGTTAAGAGTTGCGTCCCAGTATTCGGTTCAGCTAAACTAGTTTTATTTTCAGTTCGAACTTTAAAAAAAATATATCTTTACACATATTTTCTACCACAATATTCCCTCAGGGGGGTTACCATCACCTCTTATAGCAGGATTATTATAATTTTACTTGTCAATATTCCCATACAAAACAAACGAAGAACGATTATAATAATACTGCTATAAGAGGTCGTGGTAACCCTGCAGAAGCCATCGACATCAGGCAGGCAGGCGGTTATAAAAACTAAGCCGGACCTCATATTTAAGTAGAGTGTAAATGGAATAAGGTCAAATAAGTTATACCTATAATATCAGACCCGTAATGTTACAGTCCCACTGCTGGGCACAGGCCTCCTCTACTAATGAGGAGCTAGGCTTTAGACTACCACAATGCGAGTTGGTAGAATTTGTGAAAAATATTATCTGCACAATTATGTATCTCATTCTATATTATTTATGCCCTTATCCCACATTCATGTGGTGTCGACGCCACACATTTTTTCAAGCATGTTGCAGAAAGGATTTGGCTTAGTTTTTATGATCGGCTGCCTACCTGACGTCAACCCCCTCTGAGGGATCCAGTCCGGCAAATTAAATTAGAAAATTTGATTTGCTCGACCTGGGAATCGAACTCAGGACCTCCCGGTCCATAATACATACATGCTGCCACTAGGCAAAAGAGGCGACAATCGTATTCCATATTACGATATTAAAATACCCAGCTCCACCCTTCTCTTGCAATTCAAAGGAAAATCGCAAAAGCCCTAATTAATAACGGTAAACAGCCCCCAACATATCCATACATTGTATATGCAACGAGGCTACGGTATCCTAGTTACAATGTGTGAAGAGGATGCACAACCATGTCAATTCTCCCCACCCGGGCGCGAATTGACGTGAATCCGAAATCAAATTGAAAATCGCTCTTCCTACGCATAGGCAGGCCCGGATGCAAGTGAAAACGACGTCACCCCCTCCCCTACAGCCCACCTACCCCGCGCCCGGGCCACCCGAATAACCCCCAATCCTACCCACGCACACAGCCAAGAGCGTATAGATGACAACGCAGACTGGGGGGTACCACCCGATTTCAAGGTCGGCGGGGTGGGTAAAGTTTGCCAGAGCGGGACAGATATACACACCCCACACGAAAGTGCAAGCGAAATGCGCGAGGGAAAATCAATCTTGCACGGAGTAGGGGAAAACTAGGTGAGCCGTTTTCGATTTTGCCAGTCGTGTGTTCTGCTTACGGCAATTTAAATTTTAACCTATTCAGAATGCGTATTTAGCAATTAATCATTCTTTATCTGATTTTGACCTTTATATAGGACTGTATATTATAGAATTAAACTCTATCGAATACAAAAATATTCTTGAAAATCAGCCTACATTTGCCGAAGATATGACGCAAGAGATTAATCACAAGTTTAACGAAAACTTATCAGACCGACTTCAACTCGGATTGTGTCCAAATTTATATGGACCACCCTTGAAATAAACTCTATCAAACAATTTTGAAATTCCGTCCACATTTGGCGGAGATACCGCGTAACATACATAAAAAAAATACAGACGAATTGAGGACCTTCTCCTTTTTTGAAGTCCGTCGAAAAAACAATCAAATTGGGAACCTATTGCTTTTAAAAGAATTAAAAGCTATTTTCCTCAACCTCCTTAAAAATGAGGATGGTTGCAAAAGCGAGTCGAAAGTCTCCTGTTTGTTAAAGATAAGTAATCTATTTTATTGCACTACACGCTAGAAGTCGCCTCCTTGGTCTAGTGGCAGCATGTATGGGCTGTGGACCGGGAGGTCCACGGTTCGGGCATAAAAATTAAAACCAAATCGTGATAGAATCCGTAAAAATAGTTTTATTTCAATGAATAACATTCACTGAATTTATGTTTTAACTAACAGAGGCTTGCAAAAACGCCACAGTTCAAAAACTGCCTGCACTAGAATACTTTCCAATCAGTTTTTCCTTGCACAAAGAAAACAGGAAAAACCTTGCGTTAATGCAGTGTCATTACGCAGATAAAAACTTCAGGCTAATAGACTCGGATGAGTCATGAGCTATATTGTAGAATGCAACAAGGAAAAGTCGTAAGTCAATCACCGCCGAGTAAATAAAAGAATTAGGAATTCATAGAAACGCCCATTGTCATAAAACTAATGCAAATGTTTTTCACATTCAACATAAAACATTAGTTCAGCTAACTGCAGTCTCCGTGGCGTAGCGGGCTTATAGCCGGCTGTGAAGCGTGAGGCCGCGGGTTCGATCCCCGCACCGAGACAAATGTTTGTATGGCCTACAGATATTTGTTTCGGGTCTGGGTGTTGTGAGACCGAAAGTCTCTCGTAGTTTCTGATACCCACGACACAAGACACGGTCTTAGTGTGGGGTCAGGACTATGTATGTGACTGTTGGGTGTTATTTATTTATATTAATGGGGATGTCACAGAAGTTATAATGGATGATATGAATTGATACATACGTGAGAAAGACTGGGGCCTCTCTAGCTTCAAAGTGCAAAACGATGGAACCCAAGATGCGTTAATGAAATTAAGACTTAAATATAATGGCATGAATAGTAATTTTTCAATTACGATTTTCAGAATTACACTAAAGTAGACACAACTGCATTATACGGTCTTCATATAACTTAGTGGAGTATATAAACGTTCGATAGTGAAAACATGGCCGATTTCGATCAGCTGTTTTAAGTTTAAAGTTCTTTTTTATAGACTAAAAATGCATTTTAAGTAATATAGGTTTATACCTTTGATGAGAAAGAAATGGAAATATTTGGAGGATGCCTTCACCTGTGAACGCTTCCTATTCAAAAATAATAATATATATAATAGTAAATAAGCTACTATTAAGGAAACTTGAAAAATAATTACTTTAGTTTTTTCTATTTCTATGTATTTCTCTATAGAAATAGAAAAAACTAAAGTAATTTAGGTATAACAGGAAATAAAAGGCTCTTTTATTTATTTATTTTATATTTATTGTATACCTTCGATAAGGGTTTTATTGTGAATAAGGGCCCCTATAGTAATAGTCATAATTAATCTGGACCTTCTGGATTCACTAAACAACTGCATCGCGGGGTAGCGACCAGTGACTCGGTCGCACAGCCTAGTTCTATAATTTTAATGTTAATAATCTAGATTATAGCTTTGACTTTCCAAACCCTAACATATAAAATGGTCAAACAACCCTTCGCATTACTGGTACCTCAGTGCTTAATAATTTTCAAAAATATAATATAGTATTATTATATGACTGCCTCGGTGGCATGGTTGCATTTCGGTACGACTACCGCCTTGAGGTCTCGGGTTCGATCACCGGGTCGGGCAAAGTGATATTGGATTCTTCCATATCAGCCCGGAGTCTGGAATTTGTGCCCCATATGGCGTTAGGCTCGCCCGCTATCACACCTGGGACGAAACTAAGCTGGGCGAAATGTGGATGTTCTAGTTCGCTAGTGCGCCTCTGCCTACCCCTTCTGGGATATAAGCGTGAGCTTATGTTAATGTAATGTATGTGTATATTATAATAGCGATGACTCAGAAAAACAATTGTCGAAAGCGCACGCTAAAATCATTTATTACGCTAATTTCTTCCTTCAAACATTCTAATTTATGGACTCGTTATAGAGCGATCGCATGTTAATGGCGAATAAAATTAGGCAATACTGACCGCTGCCCTAAAGCCTATTTGTGGTAAAAATGCGCTAGAACAAAAATCTAGCTTCATTAGACTTTTACCGTCAATTGTTTCGTATTTTTCTTTATTACTGCTTTTATGAGAATGATTTTTCTTTGTTAATGTTCGGAAATGGAATTGTGAAGGTTTTCTTTTTGTATTTTCGGCATCTGATTTTTTTCTTCTTTAGTTTAGTCAACTTAAGAGTTAACTTGTTGAGAAAAAAAATCATTGCATTAGCTATTTCATCTTCTCATATGCAGCTCAAAGTGGGGTCACCGTAATACATATTGTAGCATGTGGCAGAAAGGATTCGGCTTAAATTTTGCTCCTGGCTGCCTGTGTAACGTCATCAGGCAATTCGTGCCCCAAATCGGATTCAAACCTATTCCCGAGCGATTCTAAACGCTACGCTATTAGCAAGCGTCAAATAAAATATATCAGTATTGACGTATGTATATGATAAAATTATAAGCTCACAATGACATGTATTTTCATTTCAGAGATCATAAAAATAATCACAGGACATAAACGCAAAATTCATTTATCCAACATCAAAGAAATGCACTACAAATGCAATATTAAAGGGGCGGAAAAATGAAAATTAAAACTGGCAACACCGTCAAGGACACTAAATTGTCCATAGATGAAAGAATAACCCTCCCGCTGCACACGACCACTTTGATTACGGAACAACTCAATCATGACTACCCAATTTCCAGCTCAAAGGTAACTTAACCCTTCCGCGCTTCCAATCGATAGGCATGCATAGGCCCGAATGGGGTAGGGAGGGAATTAACACGAACATGCACAACTACCCAAAATTCCGGGGCTCGGTGGGGTGGCTTTGTTTTACCTATAATGCAGTTGGGTATATCTGAAGGGTGGCAAGCCTCGCAGCGTTCCCGGGCGACCGCGCAAACACCTTGATTTTTGAGGGTAATAAAAATTTATGTGTGGAGATTGTGGTTTTATAGTTTGACGCTTAGAAGTGAATCTTTGGAATAATAAGCGATTGAAATTGATCATATGGACATTAAATTATACACACGCCTGTCATTCTCAAGGGGTAGGCAGAGGCGCATCTAGTGCAGCCAGTTTTTCTTCTTTCTTTCTACCTAATTTCCTTTTCTTTCTTTCTTTTAATATAGAGTCGGAGCGATACGTTTTTTCAAGCGTATTGCAGAAAGGATTTGGCTCTGTTTTTACAGCTACCTGTCTGACATCAACCCCCATTTTGGGGATTCAGTCCCGGACAAATAGTGTTAGAAAAACAACCAGCCCGACCTGGGAATCGAACCCAAGACCTCCCAATTCACAGCCCATATGTCTGCCACTAGACCAAGGAGGCGACAAGTGTACCTACTTTACACCGTGCTTAATTCCGTCCGTAATCAATATGGCAATAAGCTTGCTACATCTCAGGGATAGACGCAAATAAGCTCGGCGAAATATTGGTGTTCTGATTCTCTAGTTCGCCTCTGCCTACGCTTTCAAAGATATAGACGTGAATTTATGTTGTAACATAAAAAAAAAAAAATTTTATCGATTAGTTAAGACTACGTTGGCAGAACGACTCGTGTTCCTTGGGTAATTAAAAAAAAAAAAGAGTTCATTTGACATTATGTTTTGTCAGATTGACAGATGAGTTATTGAGTTATTTAGATGTCGATCGGTATGATTAATCATGTTATTAATTGCGATTTGTGATTTGGACTTTTGTTTTGCGTCATGGAGTTTTGTCTATTGCCTGGCGCAAAGGTATAAAAAGCTCGGCCTCCCAATCGGGCGTTCCTTTTCTTGAGAGCTTCGATCTGCGAGCATCGATTTCGTTGGTGCCTCAAGGCGGGCCGCAGCAGAGACCGTTCGACACCGACAGCGCTCTCATGCAGCGCTTCGGTACCAGCGGATAACGAGAGGGTCCTAAGGCTGAGGTCGGCAGCTTGGGACATCCATCTATAGGCATCCTTCGCGTTCCCTCAAGGGGCCTTCTTGGATATTACTATCCTTTCTGGATGGTCTCCATGGTGTGGACTGCATTGCCTGGGTGAGGTGCGGTCCAGGGCCAGCTGCGTGGGTGACTCCGAGCGCGTGGCCGCGTCGTGTTGGTGTCCACGTGTTTGGTGGATCACTCCATTTTATATGAGGTTGTGCTCGGAGTTGGCTGCGAGTTCCACTCCGCAAACCCTTTAGAAGGTACCTCCGTATTCTATTTCCAGTCTGTCCCGGAGGCTGGTGGCGCCCTTTTAGTTTTTTTATTTAAATTGGTATTTGTGGTAACAGTTTACTATCATAACATCAAAATTAAATGTACTCGAGCATTGAACGATAGCAAATCCAGTAGGCTCACGACCCGCTCTGTATTTATCTTATAAGAATAAAAGTAATGTAATTGTAATTATGGTGATATTTTAATAATATATAGATTGTATGAGAACATCCCGGTCTTTGGTTTTTAATTTGTTTTAACCTGACACATCGACCAAACATACACTTATTACAGTACACTTGTTACATTACATACATTATATTTTACATGCTACAGTGGCGCCCAACGTGGGGCTTGCTTTCTTTCTTTTTAATACTGGAAGCATTTGCCATGTCATTCCGCTATGGTGAATAGTTCATTGCTCGTTTACTGATGTTTATGATTTTGTAACTATAATAATTTGTTATACCACTTGTTAATGTATTTAAAAGTGAAATAACATCATTCACAACCATTTACACAGGTTGTGAATGATTGTGTATTAACCTTGAATATTGTATGACCTTGTTTTGTGTTATTCTGAATCTAAAAATAATATTGATTTGTATTAATAAAATTGAATTTTAATTGTTATAATGCAAATTTAAATTAATAATTTTCAACTTAGAAATTTTGTGCCAGAATTTTTATAACTACCCTCAACTTAAAAAATAATTTTAAATTTTAATTTAATTATTTTATTTGAGCTTGTATTGTTTATTGTGTAACATAATTCAAATCAATTGTATCAACATGTTGGAGGAACGTCCTATTTGTTTTAATCTTTTACTTAAGGATGAATTGCAGTATGAAGTCATGGTTCGGGATGTTGCCCCGGCCACTGATGTTAAAAGTTTAAGACTTCAAATTAGGCAATTAGCTAAGGAGTTACCTCCATGTTCTATTGATACATTTGAGGGTGATATTAAGGAGGAATTAAAGATTGTAAATGGGAAACTGGAAGAGCTATCTCGTTCAATTTTTGAACCTAAGCGTTCACAAACTTTAAAATTTTTAAACCGTGCCCAAGCGTTGTCACACCATTTATACCACCGTTTGTCACGTATTGTACCTATAGATTCTGAGGTTGCCACATATAGGGATTGTACCTTAAGGCTTAATAAAATCTTATCCTCACTTGACACTATGGTTGCTGGATTTCAGACAGGTCCTGCCCAGTCTAAGAGCGCTGAGGCACGTGCACCAGTTCCTGATTCTTCAGTGGTGAGACATAAAAGCCAAGTGGTGAGTTCTCTGAATTTAAAATATGATGGCAGATCGTGTATTAAAGTTTTTCTGCAACGTCTTGAGGAACTTTGTGATGCTCGTACCATTTCAGTCGCTAACCGTTTCGCTTCTGCGGTTGAGTTATTTGATGGTGAAGCTTTAACGTGGTACAGAGGAATTAAGGATAGTATTTTTTCTTGGGAAGAATTGAAGCAGGCCTTGATTGATGAATTTTTGCCTTACGATTTTGATCGTCGTTTGCTGAAGGAGATTCGCAATCGTACCCAGGGTCGTACAGAGAGAATTTCCACCTACATAAGCGTCATGCAAAGTTATTTCGGGCGACTTAGCACTCCGCTTCCTGAGGACGAAAAATTCAACATCATTTTTAATGGCATCAGACCCAAGTACTCTGTTCCGTTGGCTCTCCACATAATTGAAGACTTGCCAACACTTAAGAAACTTTGTCGTTGTTTGGAAGCTAGTTGGCAACGTTCTGATTCTTTTGTAGAACCTCCGAAACCCTCAACCTGTTTATTAGCAAAGGACTTATGTTACACAGGGAGTTCGAAACCCCGAGTGGAAGTAGCTAGTTTTGCGAACCCTTGTCCGCGTTGTAGGGTTAACACGCACAGTCTGAGGGATTGCCCCTCCAGAGAAAAAGTTTGCTTCCGCTGTGGCAAGAAGGATTGCACAGTTCGCACTTGTCCAGATTGCTCCGTCGCGGGTTCAGATCCCAAAAAGATCTCTAAAAAGCCGAAAAAACTTAATGACCGGTACCAACTTAATAAGAAGTCTAATCGTTCTCATTGTAGTATCTCCGAGAATACTAGCAATGAAGCTAAGAGTACTACGGATGTTAGTAAGCCTAATGCTTTTGTCTCTCCGAGTATTTCGTCGGTACCTCATCATAAAGGTCATAGAGATGAGCGTCCTCATCTATCGGTAGCAATCCATGATAGGGTATTTAATGGTTTGTTGGATTCTGGTTCATCTATATCTATTTTGGGTTCAGAATTAATTGACTTATTTTTATCTTTGGGTTGTTCTCTTAACCCTTGTACTGACTTTACGCACATTACTACCGCTACTAATTCCGAAGCTAAGGTTCTTGGTTGTTTTTCTTTACCGGTCAAGGTTCGGAACTTGACTCGTGTTGTTACTTTTTATGCCATACCAGACGTTACTACACCTCTTATTTTGGGAGTTGATTTTTGGAAAGCTTTTAATATAGCTTCTCAATTATTTGAGAATTTTTCAGCAGACTCTCCGAAGGATAGTGCAGTTAGCGTCTCGGAAGTGCGTTTGCCTTCAAATTCAGGACAATGTGGACTTACTCCTGATCTACCCCAGGTTGAATCCGTTGTACCTAATCGTAAAGACGCAGGAAATGATTCGTCTGACGCGTTATCGCGTTCTGTCCCGGTTTTGAAAACTGAAAAATCCGATTGGTACAACAACATTTTACAAAAGTGTAAGGATCTTCCCACCTCTTGTCCGAATTATTCTATTGTTGATGGTAAAGTCTTTCGATATTCCAAAAGTAAGTTTCGTTGTTCTAGTCGTTTTGTTTGGAAAGAAGTTATCCCTTCTGACCAACGCCCAGACTTAGTGAGTTCTTGTCATCGTGGTGAACTGTCGCATTTGGGTTCTTATAAAACGTATCAACGACTATCTCTACACTACTTTTGGCCTGGCATGTATCGAGATGTGATGGAATTTGTCAAGGGATGTGACCAATGTTCTGTATACAACCAGTCGCAGAAACCACCTTCTGGCCTGAGTGAGACTTTTACAAAGGGTGAATTTGCTTTGAGAAGAGCTCACGTTCGAAGTTCCAGAAACCACAGTAAAGGTCGGAGTACTGCCGAACATCGGGTAGGTGATATTGTTTGGAAGAAAACTTTCCCCTTGACAGATGCAGATAAATTCTTCATGGCGAAATTAGCACCTCGTTATGAAAAATGTAGGGTTGTTTCTAAACACTCCCCCTTGGTTCATGAATTGGAGAGTGTTGCAACTGGTAAAAATTTGGGGTTCTGGCACATCCAGCACCTCAAGAAAGTTTAAATTACTTTCTTCTCTTTTTTTCTCTGGTCATTGGACGCGCAACCCGATTTTCCTGGATATCTCGCTGCGCCGCCAATGTCTCAGTGCATTTTGTAAGGAAGTCAGTACCTGACTGTTAGCATTTGCTCGTAGTATTTTTGCAAATAGCTAGCATAGTGTCTTAGGATTGGCTTGGAGAGTAGTAATGCGATACAGTCTCTGCCGCTTTAAAGCAAGTGACTGGCCGCAGTATCGTGATTTTTATTTGCCTTATTATGCTGAACTATTTTTGTTAGCATAGGGAATCTATCGACACATTGTCGTGGGTTAGATTTTGGTGGTTGTTTTGTGTCGAGTGTCACCTTTTATTGGTGTGGTAGCTAACCTACCACTCGATACAATTATTTTTTTTTGTTCTTGTTGATTCTGTCGTTGTTGGACGCGCACCCCGGTTGATACTGTTCGCCTCGATGCGTCGCCAACGACTCAGTAGTAACGAGTTTTGTGATGTTGAGTGTTATATTTCATGTGAGTATGGTAATACACTCACCTACGCTCGGCAGTTTTTTGTTGTTTTAGTTCCGGTATCCCGTAGTAGCTGGACGCATAGCCCGATTGGTACGTATCATCTCGCTATGTCGCCAGCAACTCGGTCCGTTAATGTGGATTTTTTTTTTTTGCTTGTTTTAGGTCAGAGTTGTCGTCTTGGGTTGTAGAGAGCTGGAGGACCAGCGTTAAATTTTGCAAGCAAAATTTCCCTAGGGAGGGGGGTACTGTAACATAAAAAAAAAAAATGTTATCGATTAGTTAAGACTACGTTGGCAGAACGACTCGTGTTCCTTGGGTAATTAAAAAAAAAAAAGAGTTCATTTGACATTATGTTTTGTCAGATTGACAGATGAGTTATTGAGTTATTTAGATGTCGATCGGTATGATTAATCATGTTATTAATTGCGATTTGTGATTTGGACTTTTGTTTTGCGTCATGGAGTTTTGTCTATTGCCTGGCGCAAAGGTATAAAAAGCTCGGCCTCCCAATCGGGCGTTCCTTTTCTTGAGAGCTTCGATCTGCGAGCATCGATTTCGTTGGTGCCTCAAGGCGGGCCGCAGCAGAGACCGTTCGACACCGACAGCGCTCTCATGCAGCGCTTCGGTACCAGCGGATAACGAGAGGGTCCTAAGGCTGAGGTCGGCAGCTTGGGACATCCATCTATAGGCATCCTTCGCGTTCCCTCAAGGGGCCTTCTTGGATATTACTATCCTTTCTGGATGGTCTCCATGGTGTGGACTGCATTGCCTGGGTGAGGTGCGGTCCAGGGCCAGCTGCGTGGGTGACTCCGAGCACGTGGCCGCGTCGTGTTGGTGTCCACGTGTTTGGTGGATCACTCCATTTTATATGAGGTTGTGCTCGGAGTTGGCTGCGAGTTCCACTCCGCAAACCCTTTAGAAGGTACCTCCGTATTCTATTTCCAGTCTGTCCCGGAGGCTGGTGGCGCCCTTTTAGTTTTTTTATTTAAATTGGTATTTGTGGTAACAGTTTACTATCATAACATCAAAATTAAATGTACTCGAGCATTGAACGATAGCAAATCCAGTAGGCTCACGACCCGCTCTGTATTTATCTTATAAGAATAAAAGTAATGTAATTGTAATTATGGTGATATTTTAATAATATATAGATTGTATGAGAACATCCCGGTCTTTGGTTTTTAATTTGTTTTAACCTGACACATCGACCAAACATACACTTATTACAGTACACTTGTTACATTACATACATTATATTTTACATGCTACAATGTATGTATGTATATATATAAAAAAAATTGAATCGTAAATGCAACTGCAATAATCTTTGAGGATGTAATAAAGGATTCGGAAAGTTTTTTACTTCTGTCATAAAATTGAGTTTCACCAAAGTGCCAAGTCATAAGAAAGTTATTCTTACCGTCATGCTACTAGGTTACTTTTTAACATGTTTTTTTCTACAGCAGAGATAGCAGAGCAGCAGATTACGATACACAAACATAAATCTGCTTTTAAAACTAGTTTTAAGAGCCCCTTGCAGCTCCGCGATAAGTCTCTATCCGCCGAATGGTCATACACTTATAGTCGCCTTGTCTTTAAGGCCACCTTATCTATCAAAATTGTGTGGCGAAAATCAATTTAGGAAGCCGTTAAAGTTGAGTAGCGTTTGACCATTCGGGCGTATATATCCTAAATCTTGATTTAAAGATAGGATAGAGCTGTAGGATAAATCTGGTTTAGGTTAGGTAGGTAAGTCTACATTAGTAATAGCGCTGCAAGTCGCCCTTAGTATATAAAAACTAGCTTTAAATCTAAACTCATGAGTTACGTTTTGTAAAACCTTAATAATAAATAATTTCTATGTATTCAAAATATTGATTTTGTAACACTTAATTATTTTTATTATCTTTGCATTTTAAAGTTTATATAGCCGCTAAGTTTGAAGCCAACATTGACCGCCAATTTTAATTTAAAATATGATGGAAGTTTTAAAAAACACGCGACCTTTTCTCAGCCCTGTTTATTTCAAGTTCAAAACGCGCATTATAACGTAACTGTATCGTTAACGAACGCGTAAACTTTAGGAATTAGCACGATGGCGCTTTATTACCTTTGTGCCTTTGATTAAAATGTTTTTCATTTACATTGGGCCGTTGGGCTTTTCTTAGTATAAATATTTATGTTATTTTTCATGTATTTTCATGGATAAATCTTATAAAAGGTTTCGTTGTAAATGATTGCACAATTTCACATTAGATTGGTGCATTTCATATATTTGGCTTATTTGGAGACTCTGTACCTAAAGCTTTAATATGGTATGGTTCGAAATAACAGCCTCCGTGGCGCAGCGGGCGAGTAGCCGGTTCTGAAGCGAGAGGCCGCGGGTTCGGTTCCCGCATTGAGACAAATGTTTGGCGCGTCCACAGCAACCGAGCAAAGGCGAAAAAACGTTGAAAAAATTATCGGGAACGTTCGGTCTTCATCGCCGATGGCCTTTCGCGAACGTTCTTTCGCCTTCGCTCGGTTGGTAGTGGACACGCCATCAATGTGGCTCACAGATATTTGTTTCAAGTTTCAAGTCTCTTATAGTCTCTGACACCCACGATACAAATTATACCTAGTGTGGGGTCCGGACTAGGTTTGTGACTGTTGGGTGTATTTATTATTTTTATTAAATTTATCATTTTATTGAAAAGCTTAATAAAGCTAATCTTACTACTATTATAAGTGTGAAAGTTTGGATGTATGGATGTTCGTGACTCGATCACGCTAGAACGGCTGAACGTAACTGGATGAAATGTGGCACAGAGATAGACACACACGCATAATCACAAGTTTAAAACTTAACAGTCCGACTTCAAATCCGATCGTGATCGTGGGACCGCCCTTGAATTAAGCTCTATCGAACACAAAAAGAATTTTGAAAATCGGTTCACATTTGGCGGAGATATCGAGTAAGGCTCAATTGCACCACTATTATTAACCTAGAGTTAGTCCTAACCGCAAGCTAAATTGACAGAAAATGTATGAATGACATGTAACTTAACTTGCGGTTAGGACTAACTCTAGGTTAATAATAGTGGTGCAATTGAGCCTAACATACATAAAAAAATACAGACGAATTGAGGACCTCCTTTTGTGGGAGTCGGTCGAAAAAGTTATCCCGATTTTAGTTATCTAGGCACGGAAAAGTGACAATACTGCACTAATGGTAAGCGTAGTGCAGTTCAAAAAACTAGCGACCATTGCCAAACAATGGGTTCATCAGTGGTCGCCAGAAACATGAAGGTCTATTTTCTTGTGATGGATTTTTGATAAATTTCATCATTATTAAAAAATACTGGCTCAAGCATTTGCACCTTTGGCTATCGCATATCAAATCAAATTTCAAAACTAAATTATGTATAGATTCATTATAAAATGCGATCAAAATACGAATTTATCGATCGTAACGTTCGAATAGAGCTATAAATACGGCGTAAAACCTTTTATTGGACGTAAAGTTGCTACCGTTGCCTCCACTTATCAAGTATTTAACGTTCCAACTATTGTCAGTGCTGTAATGGGGTTAGACATGATTACAGGGCTGTTTATTTCGAATAAAATTCTGTACTGGCGTATCGTTCGCTCTATCATTGAAGGATATCAAAGAAGCAATAGATGTCAGAATTTACTTGATATTCTGTCGTAGATAGTTCAAATATTATTTTGAATGGAACTTTGTAATGTAATTTATAACAGTCAGTGGCGTGTATTCTATATAGACGAAGATACAACCTACCCTGACAATTTGCTATTACATAAGCTCACACCTGTATCTCCGAAGGGGTAGGCAGAGGTAAACTAGCGAACTAGAACACCCACATTTCGCCGAGCTTAATTCCGTCCCAGATGTGATGAGCGCCTGATGCGAGCCTGTGAGAGCAAGCGTTATTAAATTTTAATTTCGAAATTTAGAATTTTGTCGACGTCCGACTACAGGAGTGAGTGCTTAAGCACTTCTTTGCTGTCCCATTTTCCGAGCGTACAACTGTGCATCTAGGTAAATAATATATCGATGCTAGAATGTCTATTTATTTTAGGAGAAGCGGAATGACTGACTGACTGACGTACGGCCAAAACTAATGGAACTAAGGACGTGAAATTAACACACAGCTTCCTTTTATTATGGTCTAGGCGAGCACTAAGAAATCTTTGGGGGAGGCTTATGTTCATCAGTAGACGTATTGGACGAAAAAGCTCTATCGAATACAAAAAGAATTTTAAAAATCGATCCACATTTGGCGGAGATATCGCGTAACATAAAAAATACAGACGAATTGAGGACCTTCTCCTTTTTGGAAGTCGGTCGAAAATAAAGACGAATTAAAGACTTCCGTTTTTTGGAAGTCGGTTCAAAATGGAAGTACGACGAGACAGACTCCCACGCGGGAATAGCCGCAGGCAGCACCTAGTATTGCATAATCTTATGACTAATTAAAATTAATTATCCATTAACAAACTTATTGTTAACAAATGAATAATGAGCATTACAAAGGCGTTTCTGTTTATCGTTTCAAGTCCAACGTACCTTAAAAATGTGCGAAACCCAAACATTTTACTCTCACGTTGTCTTCCGTGTAATGGCCAGTAATATTTTACAATGTTTACTCGAGCTAAAAATAAATCAGCAACGACCTTTAGCTCATTTCTTGAGGAATCAATTGTATTAAGTTCACGCCTATATCTTCGAAGGGGTAAGTAGAAGCGAACTAGAGAACTAGGGATGTGCTTTTTTCGTAGATTCATGTGATAGGGATGAACCAATACTGTTCTCGTGAGATGTTACTAATAAAAAATCAAATAAAAATTGCATAACCTTTTTGTAAAAATAACAACATCGTTTAATAAATAAGGCTGTAATTCATATTTTAATTCAACGATCGGCAAAACTTCGTGCATTGTGGGGATGTCTTGCCTTACTCTGTAATACCGGGCGGTGACGTCACAGTTTGCTAATGCGTCATTTTTCTGTTATTTAACAATTACCCCCTTTTAGATTTTAAGGGTTACAACTTTTTTATTTTTTAGAAATATTCCACATTTCTTTCTTCCTTAGGTATTGGATGGAGATTTTTGTAAAAATAAAATAAAATAAATAAGTAAACTACCCTAATTGAACCCAGAACTAGGATTCGCCTTATTTCGCAATCACTAGCTAAACCAATGAGGCGAAATCATTTGAATGTGAATGAATTATATTTACAATAGTAATAGGTTGTACGACCAGTTATCATAACATGCATTATCTCTTACTATCGGCGAAAACACACAAACTTATCTTTGTATAGTACGAATTTCCGAAAGGAGCGTGTGGCGTATGAAAATAAACATGTGTGCGTAAAAATGTATGTATTGGATAATATAACTGATTCTGAACAAACTAATTTTGGTTTTCGGGTGTATTGTATTTCAGCACGACTACCGTCCTGAGGATTCGGGTTCGATCCCCGGGTCGGGCAAAGTGATATTGGATTTTTCCATATCAGCCCAGAGTCTAGAATTTGTGCCCGATATGGCGATAGGCTTGCCCCCTGTCACATCATTACAATGGCCACTAAAAACATGAGTTTAGTAAACCCGAACATAAACATACCATAAGCTCACACCTGTATCCCCGAAGGGGTAGGTAGAGGCGCGCTATCGAACGAGAACACCCACATTTCTCCGAGTTTAATTCCGTCCCAGTTGCGATAGAGGCCGAGCCTATCGCCATATCGGGCACAAATTCCACGCTCCGGGCTGATACTGAAAAATCCAATATTACTTTACCCTACCCGGGAATCGAACCCGTGACCATATGACGATAGTCGTACCACGCACGCAATACCACCGAGGCAGTCATAACCAAATAAAGTACTTAGAAAACAAAGTTACTTAAATTTCCCGGCACAACCGCAAAAACCTCTAGGCGATTCTTGAAAACTACGCACTCAGTTTCTGTATAAAGTCTAGGTAATATCCTAAAATAGTTTGTGTTTCGGAACGGCCTAAGGGTGGGGGGATGCGACACGCACACCGGGTCGATAGAGGCAGAGCCCTGGGGCTGGCGGCTAAACGCATTTGTAGAGGGTGAATTTAAAAATCACTGGTAATTTTAGTTAATTTTGGGTAATATCCGAATGTGATTTGGGTGTTTTGAAATATAGAGCACTTCGACATGCTATCGGGTTGGAGGAATCGAAAATTAGTTCGAAAAAAAAATATTCCCATATTTTTCACTGCATTTAGTGAGCATAAAAAGCTACATTTAGTGATAATATAATGTTTATTTATTTTTATTTTATCTGTTTTAGTAAAAAATAAATTGAGATGTGAGTATTTTTTAAATTAAATACGCAATTTGTACCTTTTTTATAAAGTAGTAACCCCGTTTATACCTACCGTAGTAAATATAAATTCTGTAAAAAATTAAACAAAAAAAATTATTGAATTAATTATTACTAAAACCAATCATTAACCTAAATAATTTGCGAAATTACATTGATTTAAAACAATTAATTCCAGATGATAACCGTGAATAGTGAATGTAGAGTGGGATTAAGGTGGGTGGGGGGAGAGCCCACGACACTACCACCGGTCGATACAGCCATACACGACGATTCACGATCGTCAAACGCATTTACTAAAAACTGTATTCTATACTGACTGCCTCGGTGGCGAGGTTGCATAAGCTCACGCCTGTATCCCCGAAGGGGTAGGCAGAGGCACACTAGCGAACTAGAACACCCACATTTCGCCGAGCTTAGTTCCGTCCCAGATGTGATAGGGGGCGAGCCTATCGCCATATCGGGCACAAATTCCAGACTCCGGGCTGATAAGGAAAAATCCAATATCACATTGCCGACCCGGGGATCGAACCCGAGACCTTAGAACCGTAGTCGTACCGAAATACCACCACGCCACCGAGGCAGTCATAACAATAAAATAACAATATTATTACAATCTTTATTTATTCTTGCTTGAATCAACACACGCCAACACAACTATGTTGTCGAAAGATATTCAAAGTATAAAAACTAATGATTCAGTTGAATATACGGCAAGAGCTGTAGGCACCCATGTAGCGTCAAATAAGGGATATCACGAGAGCATGAGTCGGCCATGCAGAAAACGAGATCCCCTCCAGCTTCCAGTTAAGTGCCATAAGAAATCCTGAGATATTCTCATAGCGCGAGGATTTTTTATGCTCACATTTTATTCGCTCGCACTGACGAAACTCTTGGAGAAAAATCCCGCGTATTTTTTCTGCAATTACAGTGCGAATATTTCTCGTGAATTCAAAAATATGTAATAAATAAAAAATATTTATTTAATAATATGCATTACTAAATAAATAAAAAATATTCGAACTCAAAATGAGTCATCCCATCAATCCTCGAAATACTTAATGTTGTGAGCAATAAGATTCAAAATTATGTGGCATGACTGTTATTCTCAAAGTGGCCTTCACGTATTAATAACATTATGAATGAAATGCGCACCAAATTGACGTTTTTACCATATTGATATGAGTACATTGAGCTACCGCGTATCAACTTAGGGGACCTTATCTGCATCAACCGGGTAATGTAGCGAATACAAACTTTAATAATATACATAACTGCATACAAGGGATACTAAAATATGCGGGCTGTGAAGCGAGAGGCCGTGGGTTCGATTCCCGCACTGAAATAAATGTGTGGCCCACAGATATTTGTTTCAAGTCTGGGTGTAGTGAGACTGAAAGTCTCTCATAGTTTCTCATACCCACGATACAGGTTTTACCGAGTGTGGGACCAGGACTAAGTGTGTGACTGTTGGGTGCATTTATTTATTTATCTTCAGTAAATGTGAGTTTTAAGGTTCTTTTTTGTTCAATAAAGCTTATTTTAAAGATGGTTCCACATTTTGGTTCAGATCTGATGTATTTTGTAGTCGGTCTTAATTTTTAAAAGTTATTATTAAAACATATTTTTCGTAGGTAATTATAACGTTTTGATACATTGTAAACTCAGACCTTACTTATTCTGAGTCAGAATACATCATTGCTTTAAACACCATATACCAATAATAAATAACAATAATCACAAGTTTAAAAACTCAACGGACAGACTTCAAATCCGATCGTGACCAAATGTATATGAGACCACCCTTGAAATAAGCTCTATCGAATACAAAAAGAATTTTGAAAATCGGTCCACATTTAGCGGAGATATCGCGTAACATACATAAAATACAGACGAATTGAGGACCTCCTCCTTTTTGGCAGTCGGTCGACAAAGCAAGTTACACGTCACCAATACAATATAAACATCTTACATTTTAAGTTAAAAGTAAAGAAACAATTTTTCACAAGCAATTACACCGAATCATCCACGTGAAACCTTCCCAAACATCACAGACCATCTGATCGGTACCGCTCGCAAAAAAATACGAATATATAAACGTTGATCAATTACCGAACTTGTTCTAGACCGGTATCAAAAAACCATGATATCCTATAAATACGGATGGGTTTTGAGTCGTGAATATAGAAATATGTAAACCGACTACGTAAGCCAGCCAATTCATGATTAACTGCTTATAATAATAACATATTAAATGAATAACACCTAACAGTCACACTTATAGCCCCTTACTTATAAAAGCATTTTTAGCTGAGCAAATGGTTAAGAATAACCTGTCACTTTTTTTCTTGCGTTACATTGTTTAAAAATGAAAGGGACAACCTATGGTTAAAGATAAGCAGCGCTTAAATATTTTTTTGGCTGTCTTGGCATGGCATGGCTTGCATTTTTTAACAATGTAACAAGGAAAAAAGTGACAGGCTATTCTTAGCGAAAAGATAAGCGATAATACTTTTATAAGTACCACTCTTAGGCTGAGATCTATAGACCGAACTCCGACAATTTTTTTGCTTTGTTAGTCTATCTGTCAGTCTGTTTTTCTTGTAAAATTACTCGGACTAAATCAAAGTTCGATTTAAAAAATTCATATCCTCACAGAGTTCGTTTCTTTGACTCAGACTTAGTCGAAGTTTGCTTAGTCGATCTATCAGTCTGTTTTTCTTATAAAAAATGGCTCCGACTACGTCGAAGTTCGACTTAAATATTCCCAATTCTCACTGAGTTCGTTTCATTGACTCAGACTTAGTCGAAGTTCGTTTTATAGATCACAGCCTTAGACAAGAAGTGCTCTCAGAGCTAGATCCAAACTTGTCACCACCGCAGTTTCTATCATTCTCAACTGATCGCTGCTTAGTAAATTAAGTACGTTTTAAAACATAATAAATGAAGAATTTACACAACCAGCAGCTTTCTTTGAAATAGTATATTCAATTGGTAGAGCCACGCTGTAGACAGTAACGTCTATAGCACGAATGGGCCGGCCCGACCGGTTAGATGCCACTGTCTCACAGAAAACCGACGTAAAGTGGCAGCTTGCTGTCGCGTTTCGTTCGGTGAGTGAGATTTCCGGTGGCCCATTTCCCCACTCCCTTTCCCAATCCCCTTCCCTCCCCTTCCATTCCCTCCTTTTAGGTTGGCAACGCAACCATGATTCTTTTTGTGTCTTGGGTGTCTATGGGCGGTGGAAATCACTTACTATCAGGTGACCCATCTGCTCGTTTGCCAATCTCTGCTATAAAAAAAAGTAATACAAGAACTATACGGTCACCAAATACAAATACGATGTACATTAACGTAGAAGCATAAGGAAAAATAACCGAAATACGAGTATGATATTCTTGAATTCAGAGAGTTATGTAAAGAAAAAAAAATCATTATTTACGCAATTAAATATAAGATTTGGCTTCCAGCTATTCTGCTGCCGAAGAGTTTTAGGAAGGTTAGATGGCATGATACAACATGACATGACATGACGTGCACAAGCATTTTTAATAGGATAGACAAAAATCTTGTGGAATTCGTCATCATTATCCATCTATTAGAATCCTTATTCTTTAATTTTTTTTGACTGAGCAGTGTCTTTTCGACCGACTTTCAAAAACGAGAAGGTCCTCAATTCGTCGTTTTTTTATATGTATGTGTCGCGATATCTCCGCCAAACGTGGATCGATTTTCAGGATTATTTTTGTGTTCGATAGAGCTTATTTTAAGTGTGGTTCTATATAATCTTGGTCACGATCGGATTTGAAGTCAATCTATTAAGTTTCTATTATCTATATAGACTCTAGACACTGGATGGTGTACATATGCACTATATAACTAGCTTTCCACACGCGTTACTTCCAAATCCTTCACATAAAATTAGAATTTCCAAAAACCGTTTCTTAGTAAATGTTTTCGACATGAAAAGTTATGATGCAAACTGTATTCTAGACTTAGTAGTTTTGGCTGTGCGTTGATAATCATTCAAGACTAACGATTTAATATAACATCAGTTCACGCCTGTATCCCCGAAAGGGTAGGCACTAGAACATCCACATTTCGCCGAGCTTAGTTCCGTCCCAGATGAGATAGGAGCCGAGTCTATCGCCATATCGAGCACGAATTCCAGACTTCGGGCTGATATGAAAAAAACGAATATAACTTTGCCCAAACCGGGGATCGAACCTGAGACCTCAGGACGGTAGTCGTACCGAAATACAACCACGCGACCGAGGCAGTCGAACCAACGATTATAATACATAATAACAAGCCTACGCCTACACCTACGCCTCTTTAATTTTATCTGAAGGTAGAAAAGGTGATCTGGAAATAGTGCGTACATACATTACTACATTTCTGTAATTTTTGCATCCCTTTTAGTGATTGCTAGCGAAAATAATCAATATTTCTTAAATTAGAATGTCTTCCTTTAATACAATAACGGCAACTACATAATGGACACACCACACACCTCAGCGACCTGAGCAGGAAAATTTCTGACAACCGTAAATGTATTCGAACTCGATGCGCGTCTATGAAATTTGTATGAAATATTAACCAAACGTCATCAGTGCGCAGCGAACTCAAATACATTTACATTTACATTAGTTTTTCGTGCTCGGGCTACAGATAACTTTCAAATTCGGTCGCGCTGCAAAATTCCCAACTAGTTTAATAAGCTGAGTGTAAAAGCAAAGTGTCTTTAGAACGCGTCTCGTTTGTTCTGCTGTAAGCCTCCCATTTCGAAAAGGCCTCCACAAGTGCAAACTTCCTAACCCCACACCCCTCGCTCACCCCCCTCCCCTTTCCCCCCGCGCCGCCACCCACCGCCCGCGGCCCCCACTGCGTCTAGCACACTTATACGGGCCGACCTCGAAAACTTGCGACAAAGGAATAATGAAAAAAACCATTGCAATTAAAAGGCTTTCCGCTGAAGGTCAGATGTATACGTTAAGGGAAGTTGCAACTTGCTTGTAAGGGTTTCAATATTGAAGGTTGAATGATGTTCATTTTCTATCCTTTGTGTTCGCGAGGCCAGGGTTGATGGTAACGGTTTTTTTAGAGATGATATTACTGTTTTGTTTGAATAATGATGTTACGTACTCTATTTAACTAAACCTTGATGTGTCGTTTTTTTTTTTCACAGCACGGCAATTTGAATACACTAGATCTGACGGTAAGCTCTACGCGGTCCTACAATACAAATACAGTTGTCAGAAATTTTACTGCTCGTGCCGAAAAATATTGTGTTTGTCGGTGTTCAGAATCATGCCTATCTGATCTATGTTTAATGTCGTAGGAAAAAGAGAACTAGCGAGTTGGTAATTTTTTCTAAGCTTAATAGTACGATAAAAGTAGGAAATTGCAATCATCTTGATTCAAGCCGATATAAATTTCTCTGAGATAATCTCAAATCTAAAAACTTACCGTACCGATTTCAAATCCGATCGTAACTAAATTAACCATTATATGGGACCTCCCTTGAAATAAGCTCTATCGAACACAAAAATAATTTTGAAAATCAGTCCATATTTGGCGGAGATATCGAGTAACATACATAAAAAATATACAGACGAATTGAGGACCTCCTTCTTTTTGGAACTCGGTCGATAAACGAAATCGTTGCTAACTCATACATAATCCAAATCTCTCATCACTAATTATGCATTACAAACATCAATATAATATACCCTAGATGCACAGTTCTTTGCAAATATCCTCCTTAAAAGTGGTCTTAGGAATAAAACAAAGAAAAAGATCACGAGTTCTAATTAAATCAATATAAATATAACCCTATGCACGTGTTATAAAGTAGCTTTTTAAACGAGATGATCAAGCGTTCTTAAATTTGAATTTTGAAATTTAGAATACTATCGGCGTCGAACTGTAGGCAAAAGGAGTGCTCAAGCACTCCTTTGCTGTCCCATATTCCGAGCGTCAACTGTGCATCTAGGTAAATAATATATCGATGATTACAAATATCATTGTGATTCTGCGGAGGTCCACATCTTTCGTTGTCACCGCGCTATAAGCCCGCGAGTAGCGACTAGCGAGCTAGCGCCGACGACGTGACATGTGACGTTAACAGTCAAATTTGAATAAATAACACACACTAGCGATGCAAGTACACACTGATTCGTCTAATTACATGGGCCAACATGAGTGTGGAATTTGGATGGCGCCTTCAATTGTATGGGTAAAATTTTGATGTGTTTGTAGGTGTGCTAAAAAAATTTCGTAGTTTGCCGCCTCTTTGGTCTAGTGACAGACCACGGTCCAATGACCGTGATGTTCTTAGATCCAAGGTCGAGGAAAGCACTTTTTCCAAGCCGAACTGTCTAAAATGGGATCCAACAAAGAGCGTTGACGTTTAATGACGAAAGTTAAAATTAATGCAGAATCTTTTCTGCAATGTGCTTAAAAAGTGTTTTTCACCTACTCCACAGTAGAGTGGCATAAGGGTGGGTAGAAGAAAAAGACATCGGTTAGTACATAATATGGCTATCTCTTCTACCTGCCCTTATCCCACCTTAATGTGGGGTCGGCGCAACACACTTTTTCAAGCATGTTGCAAATAGGATTTGGCTTCGTTTTTACGACCGGCCGCCTGCCTGACGTCAACCCCCTATGAGGGATCCAGTCCCGGGCAAATTAAATTAGAAAATTTACTTTGCCCGACCTGGGAATCGAACCCAGGACCTCCCGGTCCACAGCCCATACATGCTGCCTCTAGACCAAGGAGGCGTACATAATATGGCTATCTTGGTCACAAATCCCAACTTCAGGCGTTTGATTTTTTCGAATTGATAAACTCAAACATCAATTGTGATTGTGTCTGGAATTTGAACCTAAAACTTCGTGTATTTTGACTTTGTACTTACTGCCATAAATGAGGTGGCCAAATGCAACTTCATATTAAACCTACGACATTTAATTTTCAACTTTATGGCGAAGGAAGTATGATGCATATTCCAACAGCTATTTGGTGCTACATTATTATCAATGCCTCGGATATGGGTAATAAAATTTTATAGTTTATAATTCTATTGATTAACTAGTCAAACGCATCAATCTATTTAGCCAGCTCTATTTTTTACTTCCTTGATTTACTCAGTCAGCTAGTTTTAGGGTTCCTTATTTGAATACCATTAAGTAGTCAAAAATTGCTGTTACGATGTCGTATGTTTTATGGACTCTTTTATATCTATCTGACATGTAATATAGCAGGTTGAATTTAACAATACCGCTTTTTATAGACGTAACATAAGTTCACGCCTGTATCCCCGAAGGGGTAGGCAGAGGCGTCCTAGCGAACTAGAACACCCACATTTCGCCGAGCTTAGTTCCATCCCAGATGTGATAGGGGGCGAGCCTACCGCCATATCGGGCACAAATTCCAGACTCCGGGCTGATATGGAAAAATCCAATATCACTTTGCCCGACCCGGGGATCGAACCCGAGACTTCAGAACCGTAGTCGTACCGAAATACCACCACGCCACGGAGGCAGTCGCTTTTTATAGCTTATGTCTAATAACAGAATATGCAAATGGGGTCTCCATTCAATAACGACTTTTATTATTTTTTGTTTCTGCTCTGTCTTAATATAATAATATGTACATAATATAAGCTTTAAACTTAGACTGATTATAGTATTTTTACTATTAATATCTACACTTTCGTGGAGTAGTCATGGCCATTCATTTACAACGACTGCTTATCTAGTTAATTCAAAAACTGAGCGACCGAGTATTATTGTAGAGATATAAACTCTACATTTTTTATCCGGGCACGGCAAAGTGACTACACTGCACCTGATGGTAAGCGTAGTGCAGTCCAAAAAACTAGCGACCACTGACAAACAACCTGTTTATCAGTGGTCATCAGAATCATGCCGGCCTATTTATGCTTCTTCACACTCCGAACCCGAAGAGGGAAGAAGCAAATCGAGGGGCTTGCAACAAGACAAGCGGATGACCGATGCAGATACAGAGATACCCCCATACCCATCTCAACCAACCATCAATTCATGCCGCAAGCCCCTCGAGAGAACTAGAAGTACACTGGCTGATCCTGGAACGTGAACAACACACAGAGAGTGGGTCACTATGGCAGGTTTTAACACCATGTGTACGGTAGTCGCCAAACTCTACATTTAAGGGCTACTTGCACTTAGATAAATCTCGATTTATTATAAAATACACTGCGTTGAACGTCTTGCGTATCGTGGATTATTCTGGATCTTAAATATAGATTTAAATATACGAATGAGATGCAAGTTCGAGTTTACTCTAGAACTCCAGAATTAATAAAATAAATAAATAAATACACCCAACAGTCACACACCTAGTCCTGACCCCACACTAGGTATAACCTGTATCGTGAATATCAGAAACTATGAGAGACTTTCGGTCTCACAACACCCAGACTTGAAACAAATATCTGTGGGCCACACATTTTTTCTCGATGCGGGAATCGAACCCGCGCCCTCTCGCTTCACAACCGGCTACTAGCCCACTGCGCCGCACAGGCTGTCAGTAATGATAATGAAATGGAACCGTCAAAATGTCGGCCCGACTCGCACTTGGACAGTTTTAGATTAATAGAAACATAATTTTCTTATGGCGGGTACACACCGGCTGAATAAAGGCGAACGAATCTATACCTGTTGCGTTCACACAAACAAACTTTCACTGTTGCGGGAATGATACAAGCATGATTCGTACGCCTTCGTTCGGTCCAGTGTGTACGCGCCATTACACCTTAGCGACTAGGTACTTGCAATGCAAAAAATATCGTTGGCACTGATATCACTAGTACACACATCGCCCAAAATTATCGCCGCGTAATGTCGTCGACCTCTTTTATCTATTTAGCGAAATTCGCGGACATGCATATTTAAAGGTGGGCATGATTCGTGTTAAAACGTGGTAATGTAATTTAACTTTGTTACGAAATAAACATGGTATAAACACGATATTGTACAGTAACAACCCAAAGAACGTAATGCCAAGTCTTAAACATTTAAAACGTGTGCGATATAAGAGCGAAAGAGAAACTAGTCATGGTCGTTACAACGATCGCCGTTTAAGTAATAGTATTATTTCTTTAAAACGACATTAGTGGTGATTTGGAAATCACTACTAACGTTATTGAAAAGCTTTCAGGTTTTTAAAATTGATCAGAGACAGAGACTGTATGCGCCATCTATAAGAATTTGCTAAAACTAATGTCTAATACGTTTGAAGAGTGTATCAATTTGCTATAGTGACATCTAGCGACTTTTAGACACAATTTTCGATTGCCATCTATAGAAATAAGCTGGAACTATTATGAATCATGGGTTAGTAATTTTAGTGTTAAATTATTACGTAATTCAAATTGTTTAACAACATCTAGTGATTTTTTTGGAAACTATTTGCAGTCAAGGTAAGTAAATCCATTTAAAAAGCCGACAATTCGGTTTATAAACATTGGATACTAGATCTTTATTTTCTAGATAATAAGGCGTATTTTTGGTCGTATCGAATTGCAACCTACGACCTTTATTATTTTGTAGACGAAAAAGCTATGTAATGATACTGATTTAAAAATACTTTTTTATTCTTATTTCAACTAGAAAGTGATGACCATCATAATTTAATATGTGTGTAAATGCTAGTCGCTATTACGACGATGCAGTTAGTTTGTTGACACTGCTTCATGAACTTCTACGCAGATTTGTTTGAGCACTGCTCGAAACTCGGAGATTCCCGGTTAAGAATTTATTCCTTAAAAACGTCAATTGTTTCATAACTCGCTTTAATGATGCTAATAAAAACTTTAAATTAATATTGTATAAAACTACCTTTTTCATTAAAACAAAATTATGTTATTAAATATCCAAATAAGAATTAAGAACACGTTACGATCCAAAATACGACAAGCACATCAACAAAACGCGGGCACCAATAAAATGACCGCGATTCACAAAATAATATTAGAACGAGAAAACCGTGTTTCGTAATAAAGCTTACTGCTATGAACACAACTGCGGCGATTGTAGATAGCTGCGGCGATTCAAGACAGCTGCGGCGATTCAAGAAGCCGCTATCAAAAAAGTAACCTATAAGTTACTAAAGCCGCGCGGCGGAGAATCGCTGGTAGCTTTAAATAGCGATTTAGAGTAATAGCTTTGTAAGAATAGCCTAAGCGACATAACCTAATGGCAAAAGTCAGCCGTTGTTTCCATCGCTAAGAGAAACATTAATGTCAGAGTTAAAAGTTAATATTTTCGAATTTAGTGTCATAAAAACTGTTTTATCTAAACCTCACTGCGAAGACGCTATCAAAATTTATAAATCTGTGAATAACTTGATCTCTTAGGCTAATTATTAATATTAGGATACGATGAGGCTGGCATAATATTTTTTTAGGGAACATACAATGATCTAACTATATATATAGCTGCATTCCCCAGTTATTCATTGTTTAACTACTGTTATAGCCGGTATAAAAGCTTAATATAAGTCTCTGAGACAAGAATGTGTCAGTAAATTTTAGTTTACATGGTTACGGAATACAGAATTTTTATGTTATACCTACCAGATTTTCAGATTAATTTGCTGATGTTGAATCGCATCGATTAAATAAGTCGATACAAATATTTAATTTTATGGTTTTTAGGCTTCGTTTTAGAACTAATAAAGCCTGTACACGTGCCTCATTATATGGCTCGTAAAACAAATTTTGAAAATTTTTAGTTCATTAACCCCATCCAATCAATGCCTATTTATGCAGAAAACCTGCCTATTTATGACTATATGACATAAAACGTATGTCATAAAACATTAATAAATAATTTATTGCCAATTACCCGCAATTGCCTCCCATAATCAAACATCCAATTTAATTATGTTGATTTAAAGAACTTTATTTATTCGTCACGGTCGAGTGATCCGTGCAAAAAATATAATCCTAATTAAATTAGTTAACACTCCTTTTTTTTACATACTTATGTAACTTGCATTGCTACAAAGCAAAAACGCCATGTGGCAGACAAACTGCTAATGACGCTGTGGTTGGTCACATTTTGAAAGGGCTGACTTTTTTATTTTTCCCTTTTATTGGGAACGCAAAGGATCTAGTCCATAGAGCCTCATCTTATGTAGTCTTTTGGTTATTTTCTACAACCTAAGCCTAGTTAAAAAATTTCACATGCGCATTGAAATCAGAAGTAGCTGGATGCAGGCCGCTTCTAACAGATCAGTTTGTAAATGTTTGGAGGAGGCCTATGTCCACCAGTAGACGTCCTGTGGTTGATGATGAATGAAATTAGATGTGGTCCATTTCAAGGCTCTATTGGAGTTTTTGCATAAACTCCTATCAACTTGATGTTTTTTACACGATTCTTGCAGCGGGAGAGTCAAACACGGTGGACCAATCCATCTCGACAAAAACATCCAAAGACATCTATTTCATAATTTACATACACGTGTCTTCGTTAATGGTGCATAAACCCACATCACTTTTAAACAACAAACACAATTTTAGACTAGATTATGAAACATTATAATAAGCGACCACTCGCACCGTCAGAACACCCGCCAAAACTCTCGAGAAGGCTGGCTTTCGATAGTTTGCAAAATCGAGTTTAGTTTTCAGCCAATATTCGAAGTGCGACTGTAGCTATGAACTGCCATTGCCACTTACGTCACTGATTCATAATATAGAGGATAATATTAGAACATTAAAGGTTACGACGATAAATTACTCAATAAAAACCAATAAATATTGATTCTAAACTTTGAACCGAGACTAAAATAAATTCGAGCCTGTAATCATTTTTTTTTTATAAAAATCTTCTATAAATGGATGTAGCTAGATGATGTAGCTAGCCACAATTTTCTATTTCATCATCATCATCATAGGGCGTCCACTGCTGAACATAGGCATCCCCCAAAGATTTCCAGATCGACCTGTCTTTTTTTTCTATTTAATCCACTCGAATGCGCAATATGTGGCGACGCAACGCACTTTTCAAGCATGAAGAAAAAAGGATTCGGCTTCGTTTTTGTTACATCAACCCTCTGAGGAGGATCCAGTCTCGGCAAAATCGTGTTACAAAAACACGCACCCCCCTGGGAATCGAACCCAGGATCCCACAGTTCACAGTTCATATACACTGCCACTAGATCAGCAGTTCTTTACCTTTTAGTGATGAGGAACCATTGGACAACATTTCTCTTTCCATAGATCACCAACTGTTTAAAAAATTACAAATGTACAACCTGTAGTATTTTTTTACGAACACAATGCGCGCTTCGGTGTGTTCTTGCTTAATAGTTTTGTGATGACTTCTCGGACCACTGCGGGTGTTTCCAGGGACCACAAGTGGTCTGTAGACCACCAGTTAAGAACCACTGCACTAGACCAAAAAAGCGACTAAACAAAAGAGGCGCCTTTTCCATTGGCCTTCAGAACCATCAAATAAAAATAGGTTAAGTATATGATCAAAACGATTTAAAATAAACTAGGGTCTAGGCGTTAATGTTTCGATGGCGATATCCGGTGGCCCAATTCCCCCAATTCCTTTTACAATCCCTGTTTCCTTCCTTTTAGGGTGGCCACGCACTCATGATTATTTTGAGTCTTGGGTGTCTATAGGCGATGATCACTTACCATCAGGTGACCCATCTCCCCGTTTGCCAGTCTTTGCTAAAAATAAAGTCACGTAGCCACATCTAAGGAAAGAAAACTGCCTCAACAAGAATTATACTATTACAAGATCATTAAGATGTGATTTATTGAACGACACGTCTCCTGAGACGTTAATATTCTATAAAGAATTTCAACGGTCCATAACATCAGTATCTACGAAATCTGCAAATCAAACAGGCTTTTTGGACCAGATACAATTTTCAAAGGTCATTGAACTTACATTTGATATACACGTTCTGCAGGGAATATGTAATCGTTGGTCTAGATTGTTCCCTGAATATAAACGTATAAATTATTTAAGGCAAGAGCATACTTATACAGAACAATCCCCAAAATTCAATATTTGGGCGAAAGCTCCGATTTTGCTGCGAAATTTGTTTTATTGCTTTTTTGGAAATTGCAAAATCAAATTTTGTTACAATCTAGTTGAAAATGTTGTGCACCTAACTATATGTCTACTGAATTATAGGCATAGTAAATAAAAGTGATGATAATTGTAAACGATAATGGTCGCAGAAAGTCGGTGGATTCAGGCCGCTTCCAACAGGTCGATCTGGAAATCTTTGGGGGAGGCCTATGTTCAGCAGTGGACGTCCTATGGCTGATGATGATAAAATAATAGTAATTATAAAGCTTACAAAAGCTGTGAATATGCCAAACATTCTAACTTCTATAATTATTACTTCTGGTCCTTCACTAACCCTAAAAAAGCAATATTTACAATTATTTTTTTACATGTTAGCAATATTTACATTTTATTTCGCGTATACGTTGTGGTTAATTTTTTTCGCAATATAAATTAGAGGTATTTAAAATAGAGGTAGATATTTAGTTGAAGGGTTAAGCTACAATTTCCAAAAAAAACACGATGAAAATCGAATTTCGAGGGTTAATGCTGACTTTCCCCTTAAATACACACCTTGAAGACTTACTTATCAATCGACTTCCAAAAAAAAGGAGGTCCTTAATTGTTCTGTATTTTTTTATGTACGTTACGCGATATCTCCTCCAAATGTGGACCGATTTTCATGATTTGTGTTCGATAGAGCTTATTTCAAGGGTGGTCCCATATAAATTTGGTCACGATCGAATTTGAAGTCGGTGTGTTAAGTTTTTAAACTTGTGATTATTTAAAAAACACTATCGAACTAATCCATTCATTATTACCCACATGTAACCAGCCATTCTTAAAACAGGTACATAATCTGAAATTCTCAGAGTTTTATATCACAGCATTATTATCATATTAATTATCGAAATATGTGAAGAATTCTGAATCGCGGAACTTCGACGTACTCTACGCTTTTCGATAGGGAAACTATTCTAGGCGTGTTCATAAATAAATAAAATAACACCCAACAGTCAAATACATAGTCCTGACCCCATACTAAGATCGAGTCTTGTGTCGTGGGTGTCAGGAACTACGAGAGACTTTCTGTCTCACAACACCCAGACCTGAAACAAATATCTGTAGGCCATACAAACATTTGTCTTTGTTGGATCGAACCCGCGGCCTCTCAGTTCACAGCCGACACACTCGCCCGCTGCGCCATGGAAGCTGTCCATAGGCGGGGGCAAATAATTGATATTTGATAAAAAATATGTCTTATCTGGTTATCAGATGAGTGAAGGTCGATGTACCACGGTCTCTTAGACCACTATGTTTATTTTGTACCTGTTATTAATTTTCTTTGCAATAGTTTTCTATCTAAATTACGTTTAGAAATCATACTGATAACTTATCTAAGAATCGCAAAGTTATTAAAGTGTGTTTCGTCTAGTATTGATAAAAACAGTGATAAAGTCAGATATGAAATTACAATTCTATTTTTGTTTTGAATTTCCGGAGGCCCAACTATTTTTTAATGCAGTAAGGGTTCATAAAAGTTAATTTTGTTACCAAAAGGGCCTTGTACATATGTATTTTCCTGTCATATAAGATTAATTAATAAAATAATTATGAGTAAAAATACACGTGTAGAAATTATGCATTAAGTTAATCGATAAGACAAAAATATTAATGTTATCGATTATCGCCAATCGATAACTAAGCCTAGGCAATTAATTGTATTTGTTAGTTAACTGAACAAAATTGTTCTATTTATATGTACCAAATGCTTTATTTTTCTATTTATATTATGAGTTAGAATTATTATACTATTTAGTGTTGCTAGAAAAAAGTACAAGCATATTTTTTGAGATGAGATCATTTTCTAAACAACTTTACATAAAAAACACATTATATGTATTTTAATGTCACAAATGCCCTTTAGGAATTTATTAAAAATTAATCACCATTTTATTTATTTTCCACAGATAATAAATCGATGTTGTTTTGATTGGGCAATACATCCGGAACCAGGCATCGTCTTCAGGGGTCGACAAAAAAATGTATACCAATCTGATTTCTTAAGTTTACGCGAATGTTATACATTGAAATAAAACTATTTTTACGATTTGGTTTTTAATTTTCATTCCCGACGTTTCGTTTTAAAAACCAAATCGTGATAGAATCCGTAAAAATAGTTTTATTTCAATGTATACCAATCGTCTATGTCGTTTGTCAAGTTTAATACATCATTAGATCTCAGTTAATCAATATGGTACCATCCTTGAAGTAATCTCTATCTTGGAAATCAGTCTATATATTATTATGGTATGTCCAGACTTGTAGCATTTCACCGAATATAGACGTAACAAAGACGCGTGTCTGCTACGATAGTGTGGATGTAATTTGCTAGGCGAACATTTCAGCTACGATGCGATCCACCCAAAACTGCCGAATCTGACAAACATCGGGCTACATGCGAATGTTACACGACGTAGCAAGTGTGGACGGAAATCTCATGTTATTATTATAAAAAAATATATAGTATTTTTTTTAGTAAAGACTGGTAAAGGGGCAGATGGGTAACCTGATGGTAAATGATCTCCATCGCCCATAGACACCCAAGACAAGAAAATCATGGGTGCGTCGCAAATCTAAAAGGAGGGAAATGTGGATTGGGTAAGGGATATAAATACGACGAAAGTAGTTATAAGGCTAATAGACTGACCTTCGCAATAAAGTGTGACGTCAGCGAGGCTCTCCGAGTTCCACAGGTTCGCGAACGAGTTGGCCAGGTTGGAGCCGAAGCTGTTCCATTTGAGGCAGTACTGCTGCTGCTGCGAGTCCATGCCCGGGCCGCCTCGTATACCTGCCCTGTAACAAACAACATACGCAGGTCAAGTTACGTCTGACCACTGTTTTTTTATCAGAACACGGTAATGTGTACTACGCCTTATAGGACAGGCGCAGTAAAAATATATTTATATGTAGACCTTATTATGGACTGAAAACTTGACTGCTTCGATGGCGTAGGTGAATTTAGGTACGGCTACCGTCCTGAGGTCCCGGTTCGCTCCTCGGGTCAGGTACATTGTTTTTTTTTTTCAATTCAATATCAAGAGTCTGGAATTTGTGTCCGATATGGCGATAGACTCGCCTCTCATCTGGGAAATGTGGGTGTTCTAGTTCGCTAGTGCTCCTCCACTATTCCTTCGGGGACATAGGCGTTAGCTTATATTTACTATTATTTTTTATTTATTTATATAATTTATTGTACACCATACTACGTCTTATCGCTATCGGCGATATCTTCCAGACAACCTTTGGATGGACTGGAAAGACTAGAAGAAGACAACATGGGTACTACTAATTAATGTATATTTGATTTAAACCCATTCTTATTAAAATACATGATGATATTCTCAATGCTATCACTTTATTTCATCCCCGCCTTTTAAATAAACATAATGTTAAACACATTTCAGGTGAGCCAGCCAGGTCCTCTGTCCGCAAGGTCGGGTGCACCATGATCAATGCCGGCCGGCCACTGAATACGTAATGTAACGGCAACGGCTGTTGGTTCCCACGGACATCACAATGTAGGGGAAATGCCTTTTGTCACGAGATTTCATGTTTCAATTTTGGAAATTGATATTTGTGATGTATAGAAAACCACCCAACCAACCGTTATTACTCACTGCAGGTGTTTATAGGTAAAGTGTGTCACGATCATTATCCAGTAATGTAGAGAAATGATAACATATCTCAACAATTTGGGAATATTTATGTAAACATGTGAATAACAAATTAACCCCCAGAAGGGGTTGACGTTAGGCAGGCGGCCGGTCGTAAAAAACTTAGCCAAATCCTTTCTGCAACATGCTTGAAAAAGTATGTTGCGCCGACCCCACATTAAGGTGGGATAAGGGCAGGTAGAAAGGTAATGTGAATAACAAATGATGGGTATTATAGATTCTCTCAAAGTACACAAAAAATAAAAAATAAATAATATTAGCCCTGTAATATTATTGTCCCACTGCTGGGCACGGGCCTCCTCTACTAATGAGAGGGGTTAGGCCTTAGTCTACCACGCTGGCCTAATGCGGGTTGGCAGACTTCACATACCTTCGAAATTCCATTTGACCCCACATTAAGGTGGGATAAGGGCAGGTAGAAAGGAAATGTGAATAACAAATGATGGGTATTATAGATTCTCTCAAAGTACACAAAAAATAAAAAATAAATAATATTAGCCCTGTAATATTACTGTCCCACTGCTGGGCACGGGCCTCCTCTACTAATGAGAGGGGTTAGGCCTTAGTCTACCACGCTGGCCTAATGCGGGTTGGCAGACTTCACATACCTTCGAAATTCCATTTGACCCCACATTAAGGTGGGATAAGGGCAGGTAGAAAGGAAATGTGAATAACAAATGATGGGTATTATAGATTCTCTCAAAGTACACAGAAGTAAAAATATGTCTACCGATAAAAATCGACTATTAGAGAACAAAAATTAGAAATTTAACTGGATTATTAATTGCTAAAGAGTAAATTGGTCGATTCTTTGGTCTAGTGGCAGCGTATCTAGGTTGTGGATCAGGAGGTCCTGGGTTTGATTCGGTCGGGCAAAGCGAATTTGTAAATTAATTTATTAATTAAATTTTTTATTTGCTCGGGACAGGATCCCTCAGAGAGGGTTGACGTCAGATAGGCAATCGCTCGTAAAAATTAAGCCAAATCCTTTCTGCAATATGCTTGCAAAAGTGTGTTACGCCGACCCTACATTAAGGTGGGATAAAGGTGGTCAGAAAGAAAAAGATTTTTTTTTATAGAAAATCACACTGCAGACGTCTATAAATATGTAGTATATGGTATAAGAACATAGTATTTATAGGCAATACCTTTGTATGTGCAATATAAGCAGGTAGATGAAAGCCCTGGATAAATATAGGAAACTAGCTGTTGCTAGCGACATCGTTCGAGGGGTTATCCCACGGAAATCGTACATTTTTCCGGGATAAAAAATAGCCTACGTTACTTGCTGGTATTGTAGCTTTTCATAGGTGAAAGATTTTTTTAAATGGGTTTAATATTTTTTGAGCCTATTCATTACAAACAAAAACTTTAAAAAAAGCCTGTATTTTAAAACAAACGGCTTTACACAATTTTAAACGGATGTAATTAATTCATGTAACTTATACAAAGTAGAAAAATATGATAAGAAATTACTATGATAAGGAAAATATCTCAAATTGGGAATTTCAATGTAAACATGTAAAAACCGAATATAGTAACGACAAAATATTTGCAAATACTTGGTATTGTGCGTTTGTTTCTATTTGTGTCAAAGGCCATAGAAATAAAAATACAGATAATGAGTAACTAAGAGAACAATTATAAATTAACCCCATTATATACTACTTCTGCCTGCCTCGGTAGCGTGGTGGGATTTCGATACGACGACGGTTCTGAGGTCTCGGGTTCGATCCTCGGGTCGGGCAAAGTGATATTGGATTTTTCTATATCAGCCCGGAGTATGAAATTTGTGCCCAATATGGCGATAGGCTCGCCCCCTATCACATCTGGGACGGAACTAAGCTCGGCGCAATGTGGGGGTTCTAGTTCGCTAGTGCGCCTCTGCCTACCCCTTCGGGGATACAGGTGTGGGCTTATGTATGTTAATTATATGTATACTAACACTCATCATAATTTTAGAACATAACTTTACTGAAATAGTTTTTCCTTTGTTAATAACTCGGTTTTCCTTTAAAAATACTAGTGGTTTGATAAGGTATTCTGTGTACAGTAATCAGAATAATATGTCTAGTTTTCCCAGTTTCAAGATTTCTAAAGTCGTTAAGAGAAGCTAAAATTCTAAAATGACCTTAGCTTTCTTGAAATTAGCCTCCATAATTTATCAGTGTCCCTGTTTGTGATCTTTCGGTTTTAAAAAGCTTATTTAATATCATCGTGTTGTATATGTACTATAAGAATATCTAGAATTTAAATCCTGATTTAAATAAAGCTATTTACATTATACAACACCAAATAATTCAATTGAAAAAACGTTGTAACACTCTTTAAAGCTGAAAGATATAAATCCTGCATGATATCTCCTAGTAATTTGGCATAACAAGTATTGCAAAACATTGTTCAAAGTATAACTGATACAAGTGCATGTACCTAATGATGCAAGAGATTTGTAGTAGATAAAAATGGTATTCAAGTACTAATCATAAATCAGTAAGCTTTCCTAGAAATAAATTCTCATCAAACGCTTGATTTAATAAATATTTTACGGGAAAAAGGATAGGAAATAATAATTGAGAGAAGAACCGATAGCCAATCAAAGAAAGCCAACAAATTTGAAACTAGTAATAAACATAGCAAAGGAGGAGGAAATATCATATTTGATAACAGAGAGAAAATAAACGAGAGCCAAACAAAGGAAACCAACAATTTGTTGGGTGAAATTCACGCACCCAAACTGCACTTCCCGAGCACACGGCCGTGCTCACCTCTCAACCAATATCGATTGACCCATTAACCTGTTTCAACCTACCACACAACCTGTATAATATTTAATTCGTTAATTGATCTTCAATTTCGTTGCTTTGACGGCACTTCTTCGTATGTTTAAATTTGTCTATTTTGCTATATCGTTTTTGTAACATTTTTCCTATATGGTGTTATTTATAGATTTTTGTTTTATGTTTCCCGCTATTGAATTTGACCATTTCCTGATTATTAAAATATTTTTCACCTACATGTTTTGCATTTTAGTTGTGAAAATGAATTTTATTTCCATTTTAATATTAATAACATTATCCTCCTTCCGAATTAATCGGGTAAAAACAATCATGTTTTAAACAAACTTTTTAACTACATTGATGACAGAACATATAGATTTATTCTATAAAATAAATCTTAATAAATACTAACTATTAATAACTAGAAACTATGAAAAGGAACATGAAGAGAATCTAAAAAAATAATTACTAATACAAAAGCAACTACATGGATGCGGAAACTATAAAACTCAGTTTCAACCCCAAATAAACATCAACATAATCCCTCATGAATATTAAAGCCAACTGAGGAATCTACAAGTTCATTCAGGCACTTAGTACGCCATCGATCAATACCGAGGGACAGGAAAAATCAGGTGCATCTACGAACATTGGGAAAACGCAGGTAGTTCAGTATACTTCTACTAAAACTTCCAACACTTTCTGCAACTAACATCGACACTTACTTCCTCTTTCCATTGAATTTCACAGTCCGCATATTTCGAAAGTACATTTCACTGCGTTTCATTCCCGAATACGACCGACGCGCATCCAGTGCAGCGAGATTCAATACGATATCGATTCAATTCCCATCCTCTACGCCGTTACAGCCTAACTGTATATTTGCATGCGTGCACGTATAGACAACCATTTCAGCGTGAGCTGCGATGACTCTATTATCAATACACTCTGTTGAAGGAAACGCACTGGCCGAGGGAAGGAGAGTAGGCCTCGATAGGCTGGACGGTTTGGAATTTCGGCTGCGGCCCGGTTCCGGCATGCAGTACACGCGCAAGCGTACTAGAGTCGGTTAGAGGGGATCGCGGGAGGTGCGCGGCGGGAACGGTTGCACCGAGTTGCGCAAAGCCGCATTGGTCACTCTGCAACCGTGTCATAGAGTATAGGAAAGTATAATAGATACCTACGGGCTACGAGCTAGAAGTGTCCATTTCCTTTGTTTGTATGCATCATTACACCCAATTTGTTTATTGGCGCAGCGGATTCAATGAGTAATAGTAAAGATTTTGTGATATTTTTTAAGTACTTGCGATATTTTTTTAAGTACTTTTATAGGTTAGAAATGTGGGTCAGTAAAATGTGAAGAACAATACCCATAAATACTTAATTAAATCAATAATACTGATTTGGACTGGAAGGTCATACAATAGCAATGATCTATTTTAATATTATCAGTAAACAATCTTATTTCAGTGTTGTTCATTTCGTCTTAATTATTCTGTTAAAGAAAATCATTCCCATAAAGTTATATTAATGAAAAAGATGCGACTAAGCGATATAAAAAGTGACATAGGCATTATCTTTTCCGTATACTTTACATTAAATAATATCTACATATTGCCTAATAAACTTGTATTCCTTATTACGTACCAAGAACTATCGATTGAGATTATATCCATAATCCTCATAATAAGCTTAAAAACCTATTAAATAACTTATTACCCAATAGAAGCGAAAAACAGCATTCTGAGGTCAAACAGACGAATCACGACCACGCTTGAACGCACAATTTCTTTTTTTAGCGTCTCGACTCTCGGCATTATGCATACTGGCACACATTGCCATTGCCAAACATCAGTGGCAATGAATGCCATCTACAGCTTGGCAAAAAATTCAGCTAGTCGTAGGCGTCACTAGCAGGCTCCGTGCTGTCAGACAAATGATGACATTAAAAATGTTTTGAAATAAAACTATTCTATACGGATTCTATTACGATTTGTTTTTTATTTTTAGGTCTTACGCTTCAATGTATTACATTCGCGTAAACTTAATCATTCTATTAAAATGTTTGCTGTAGTTTTTTACATATAGGTTTAAAGATATTTTAACAAAATTAATACGTACTATTTTTTATCTTGATAAATTAGGAGAGGAAAGGAAAGGAAAGAGAGGAAAGGAGGTTGACAAAGCGAATATATATGGCAAGTGTGAATGGTACAGTTGGAAGGGGAAGACCTCATCGAACATTCTCTGACCAAGTCAGAGATTTACTCGAGAAAGGTCAAGTTAAAGTACCCTAAACCGACGTGCATGCATGAAGAATGTAATGAGACTGAATGAGGCGAAAGAGGTGTGTAAGGATCGTAGCAAGTGGAAATCCGTTGTCTCTGCCTACCCCTATGGGAAAAAGGCGTAAGTCTATGTATGTATGTATGTAATTATGTATTAGTAGCTTGTCTACTTCGAATTCTCTCTTTAGTGTTTCTTTATCTTCTTACCAACAATACCTTGACTGAGCATCTCCCACAGGTAGAGCATGCCTCGGGTATTACTTCCGCCTTTATACATGTGATGTACATAACATTTAGATATATAGAAAATAAAATATGTTTTTTTACACCAAGTTAGGCAAGGTTCCTCATACAGGGTTGATGTCAGGCCAACTAGTAAAAAATAATCCAAATTATTTCTGAAACTCGTTAAAAAAGTGTGTTCCACCGAACCCACGTCGCAGTGGGATCAGTACAAGGTGGAAGAAGACTAGATTTACAGGGTGTCACCACCACGTCTTCTATATTACTATAATCTTACTTTGTTTTTGTATGGGACTCGGTACAAATAAGATTATATTAATACTGCTATAAGACGTGATTGGTAGACCCCTCCCCCGGTCATTTGATGTCATATTTGTCATATTTGTCACCTTTCCTAAGCTCTAACCATTAATGTGTAATCTACTGGCAAATGCAAAAATTCTACGCAGAAAAATCTTGTTTCTTGGTGTAAAAAGCATTTAATTAATACGCTCGTAATACTGCCGCGTTTTTGTTTTCTTTAGATTGTGGTTTTTCTATTTTAAGCGGCAAGGTTTGGGAATTTCGAAATGTTGAGCGCTTATATGTTATTTTTCGATATAATATTTAAATATGATAATATTATCGTCTCGGATATAAAGTTATGCTATTTAATGCGTCTCGTCGTCATTTTGCGTAAATTAATTTGTTACTAATAGTAACTGGCTATCGGAATTCTTATTTATGTTGATACATGACTGCATTTTTTTTATTTTAAACAATTTTTATGTGTGTGTGTGTGTCCGATTTGTTTATCGTAAAATTAATTCAGAAGAAACAAATTACAATAAATATATCAGCAGGCATTTTCAATTAAGTGTTTTTCGACCGATTTCCAAAAAGAAGAAGGTCGTAATTTCGTCTGTATTTTTTTTTATTTTTATGTGTATAACGCTATACCTCTACATCTCTCTATATCGCCGCCAAATGTGAACCGATTTTCAAAATTATTTTTGTATTCGATAGACCTTATTTCAAGGATGATCTTATATAACTTTGGTCACGATCGGATTTGAAGTCGGTCGGTTAAGTTTTTAATGATCTTATCTATTTATACCACGTAACGAATTTCCGGTAAAGTCTTATGTCACAAAGCAGTATAAAACAAAGTGCTGTAACTTTTAAAAGTGTGCTGTAAGCTTTTAAAAGTGGTAGAGCCACGCTGTAGACAGTAACGTCTATAGCACGAATGGGCCGGCTCGACCGGTTAGATACCACTGTCTCTCAGAAAACCGACGTAAAGTGGCAGCTTGCTGTCGCGTTTCGTTCGGTGAGTGAGATTTCCGGTGGCCCGTTTCCCCACTCCCTTTCCCAATCCCCTTCCCTCCCCTTCCATTCCCTCCTTTTAGGTTGGCAACGCACTCATGATTCTTTTTGTGTCTTGGGTGTCTATGGGTGGTGGAGAACACTTACCATCAGGTGACCCATCTGCTCGTTTGCCATCTCTGCTATAAAAAAAAAAAAAAAAAAAACTCACCTCCGTTCTTTTGCACATTTGAGAGGGTGTGGTGAGTAGGTGTGGTGCAGTGAAAGTTAATATTTCTTGTTTTGCATGCCTAGAACGCTGACATCTTGTAGGTATTTTTCAAATCATTGGTTTAAAGATCGGCAGAGTCAAGGAAAAAAACCTTCGATTTAATTTTGTTCATATTTTTATAACGTAAATGGCTTCTTTTATTCGGTTTTTAAGCAACTTGATGTTGAATACAGTAACAAAATATATTTGGTTTTATGTACAATGTTCATTATCAATGCATCTGAGATGTTAAATATAAATTTTTATTTGATTTACAATAGTAGAGAATGATTTGACATAAATAATAATAATAATATTAGCTCTGTAATATTATTGTTCCACTGCTGGGCATGGGCCCCCTGGCCTAGCGTGGTAGCCTAAGGCCTAACCCTTTCATTAGTAAAGGAGGACATGTCAAATTTCGAAGGTATGTGATGTCTGTCATGTCATATATTTAATATGAATTATGATGGAATTTAAATAAATACCAGGTTTTGGCGGGAATTCTGACGGTGCGGGTGGTCGCTTGTTTTAATGATTTCATATTTTAGTCTAAAGTTGTGTTTGTGGTTTAAATGTGATGTGTATCTAAGCAATAAACATCAACGAAGATGGACAGTATGCGGAAGCTTTGAAATAAGTGATTTTGGATGCTTTTTGTCGGGTGGATGGGTCGACCATGTTCGATTCCTCCGCTGCGAGAAAATCGTCTAAAAAACATCAAACTGGAAGGAATTGACGCCAAAACTCCAGCAGGGCCTTGAAATCGAACACATCCGACTTCATTGCACTTGCGAAAACTTAGATATAGGAAAACAATTTCCTTAACTTGACATTGGCATAATGTATTTCAATTGCCATAAAAAAAATAAAAAACATAAATACAACTTTGGTATTTGTCATTTATTTTACCTAAATACCGAACTTAACTAACATTATAACCCGTCAAAGTATAAAAGCCCCCCTGATTCTTGAAACACGTTCCGTAGTAAGGCCGTTAGTGTTTTGACAGTTACATTTTCGGTCGTAAATTGAATGATGTTGGAAATGCAAGTTGCGTACTCGTCATGCGTACTAGAAGCAGTAAAAGTGTGTCGCTATCGCTGTAAAAATAAAGCGAAGGATAGAGACAAAAGATTCTTAAATTTCGATTGCATTTAAGGTGTTGTAAAAGTAATAGAGACGCTGCGTTATGCTATAAGTATTATAAAACGTTTATATCACTCGATTTGTTTTTTATATCTGCTTCTGACCTGACCTCTCTAAAATAAAATATTGTGATTCGACGTGACAAAACAGAATATAATTTAACTACGATAAAGGTCGGTATGATTTGTTATTAAAGCGGTACGTAAATAAAATATTTCATAAACTTTGTGTATTTACTACTCATGTAAAGAATTTGGCCAGGTATATAATTTAAATTCTAAATATAGTAGTTTTGGTGACCCACTTGCTCGTTTGCCCAAATGGAGGGGCTTGCGGCAAGACGATTAATTTTTAACAGCAGACGTTAGTTTTAAAGTAAATGTGTTAGGGAAACTTGTAGCTCCGCGATAAATATCTATTTATCCCAAAAGTACATAAAGGACGACTCGCAACGATATTAATAATCTAGAGTTAAATAAATACACCCAACAGTCACACCCAGTCCTGACTAGAAACTTTGAGAGGCTTTCGGTCTCACAATACCCAGACTTGAAACAAATATCAGTGGGCCACACAAACATTTGTCTCAATGCGGTAATTGAACCCGCAGCCTCTCGCTTCATAGCCGGCTACTCGCCCGCTGCGCCACGGAGGACACAACATAGACAAAAGTTAAACATAGACTCGATTTATCCTACTTCTCACTTCTATCTTTAAATCGAGATTTGTGATAGAGGTTTATCGCGGAGCTGCAAGTGGCCCTTATAGTTTTCCCTTGAACAGAGGTCTAAAGAGTAGTGTGAAGACGCATCGCTAGGCGCGGCTAGCCGGTAGGATGAGGGCCGCGCCGTATGCTCATGGATCAGTAGGTATACGATTACGTAAGCACTCAAACTATGTTGAAACTTGAAACTGAGCCCCAGTAAACGGGTTCTATGAATTCCCACACGATATCTGGATACTAAGGCTGAGACCTATAGAGCGAATTTTGACTAAGTTTACGTCAAAGAAACGAAATCGGTGAGGATTTAGAATTGGTAAATCGAATTCGACTTAGTCAGTTTTTTTTCAAGAAAATCTTTGCTTAGATAGATAATAATAATATAATAATAATAATAATTTATTGCGATAAAGGTACAACATTGACATGCGTATGATTTATATAAACTAATTACACTTAGTACAATAAGTATAATTTTATTAATACAACATAAAGATTACCCTAAGGTAATTATGATTTTTAACATGGTTGTACAGTGGCATAATATAGATAGATAGTAATTCTTTATTGTAAACACATACAGAAAAAAACAGGTAACATTAAAAAAATGAAATAAACTGTGCCACAAGTGGCAGCCTTATCGCTAAAAGCGATCTCTTCCAGGCAAAAAAAAATAGATTTCCTTGTAAAAAAATGACTCGGACTAAGAAGTTCGATTTAAAAATTCCAAATCCTCACTAAAGCGAAATCTATAGAGCGAACTTCGACTAAGTCTAAGTAAAAGAAACGAACTCAGTCAGGACTTGGAATTTTTAAATCGATCTTTGACTTAGTCAGAGTAATTTTTAGAAGGAATATTTGCTTAGGGTGTGTCAGTCTGTTTTCTGTCAGTTATTTTGTTTATGGACCATTGTGATATGAGTAGGAGACAATGAAAAGCCTTGTTTTGTGTAGGTGTTTTAGTGTTTTGATTCTAAACATGTGCAGAAACGCGGCGTAATGCAAACAAAACTTTCTATGCATCGCTTTTCCGACAAAAGCGCGTCGCGCCCGCGAGTCGGGCCGCGACCGCCAAATAGAAAGTCGCAAGCCGTTGTGCATACGCATACCACCGCCGTAATTAAACTTGTCCAAAATATTATCGCCTCATTGGTCTAGTGACAAGCCTTTAGCGAAGGAACTCGCAAGTCAACGGCGAAGTTGTAAAGCATAAAAATTCTTGTTTCTCTTTTCGACCGCCTTCAAAAAAGGAGAAGTGAGAATAAGTTTTCTTTTACATGATGTTTTACAACTTTTCCTTATAGAATTTAACAAATTTTGTATGGTGCAACCTTTATAATAACCCCTACAGACATCGATATATTAATTAATATATCGATGTCTGTAGGGGTTAATATAGATGCACAGTTGACGCTCGGAAAATGGGACGCCAAAGGAGTGCTTAAGCACTCGTTTTGCATACAGTCCGACGCCGATGGAATTCTAAATTTCAAAATTCAAAGAACGCTTGCTCATTTCATTTAAAAAGCTACTTTATTACACGTGCATAAGGTTATATTTGTGTTGATTTAATTAGAACTTGTGATCTTTTTCTTTGTTTTATTCCTGAGACCACTTTTTAGGAGGATATTTGCAAAGAACTGTGCAACTAGGGTATATTATATTAATGCCTACAGATTACAATATGAATATTCAAATTCAAATAATTTATTCTGCAAATAGAATATTTTATACCACTTTCACATGTCAATTACGAGTATATATTAATTTTAAGATATTGATAAAGTAATAATGGCATCGGCCTTTCGTGGCTATCCCTGAGAAGAAATGCCGAAACAAACTCAAGGGTTATAACAAAATTCGGGTTCTATATGGTGAAGTTATAAATAGTAAACAAAGAAGATAGAGATTAATTAGTCTCCCATAGCATGGCTAAAATCATGAATAACTTAATATCCGTCTCCTGCACGTGTTTTTCTCGAAACAAAACACAAAAACACGTACACAAAACAATGGTTTCGCGGTCTCCTGCCCATGGGATAATGGATTAGAGGATAATGTGTTCTAGAATAGTGTTCATGCTATATATAAAGCAGCGAACAATAATATAAGCCTTGTACAATTATTATACCACTGCTGGGCACGGGCCTCCTCTACTAATGAGAGGGGATAGGCATTCTACTACACTGGCCTAATGCGGGTTGGTAGACTTCATATACCTTCGAAATTCTTTTGGAGAAATTCTCGAAAATGTTTCCTCACGATTTGACAGCCTCCGTGGCGCAGCGGGCGAGTAGCCGGCTATGAAGCGAGAGACCGCGGGTTCGATTTCCTCATTGAGACAAATGTTTGTGTGGCCCACAGATATTTGTTTCAAGTCTGGGTGTTGTGAGACCGAAAGTCTCTCATAGTCTCTGACACCCTCGATACAGGTATACCTAGTGTGGGGTCAGGACTAGGAGTGTGACTGTTGGGTGTATTGATGTTCAGTACTCTTTATTTTTAAAGTTTCTTTTTTACATTTTTAAATATATACTATAAAAAAATACATTTAAAAATATAAAAATATTCCCCTCCGATGGCGAGGCTCGGGACCCAAGCCACCGGCGGTTAGGACCCCAGAGTGAGGAACCTCCTCACAATTCGTGCCGTATCCAGTAATACTGCCTTCTGCATTTGATTATTATTATTATTCTTTATTTACGATGTTTTCCCTCACCGTTAGCGAGCAATATTTAACAAATATTGTCGAACGTATTGCATAAACAGGCACAGTGATAGTGCGTGCATTATTATAGAACCGCCTTTCACTGCATTTGAATTGCCGTGCTCTGTGGCTCGCTATAACGGTGCTTGGGATCGTACTACTCGGAAATTAGGTTGACAGAATGCAACTTAGGGACCGAATGATAAAATAATATCAGCTGGGTACGGGCCTTCTCTACTGACAGTTTGAACATTAGTGAAAAAGGGAAGGAGTTGGTAATCATCACGTACTTTCGAAACATTTGTAAAGAATTCTTGTAAAAGTAAGCGATAACACAATGAATCTTCTTATCTTAAAATCTATTCTATTCTGTATGACTGCCTCGGTGGCGTGGTTGTATTTCGGTACGATTACTGTTCTGAGGTCTCGGGTTCGATCCCCGGGTCGGGCAAAGTTATATTTGATTTTTCCATATTAGCCCGGAGTCTGGAATTTGTGCCCGATATGGCGATAGGTTCGCCCCCTATCACATCTGGGACGGAACTAAGCTCGGCGGAATGTGGCTGTTAGTTAGCTAGTTCACCTCTGTCTACACCTTTCGGGGATACAGGCGTGAGATTATGTTATGTGTTGTGTTATTCTATATATATTCTCATCTTAACTTAATAAAGTCCCATAACTTTAATAAAAAATCAAATAGCTGAATTCTCACTGCGGTTCGCGGCCATTCTTTATTCTATCGTAATAATAATAAAAAATAAGCGAGCATTACATGCAAACTATATTTAGGCATTTCCATGAATATTTCTTCAACTACCAAGATAGAGGTGGTCTCAGGTCCTCAATCCTATTGGTTTATTTTTTGTCATATTTGATATGGGGGCGGGGGCATGTGGAAATCTTTGGGGGAGACTTTTGTCCAGTAGTGAACTTCCTGTTGTGGCTGATGATGATGATGATATTTGATAAGGCCCGCAAGGAGGCCCGTGCCCAGCAGTGGGACAGTAATATTACAGGGCTAATATTATTATTATATGAATAACGGAATCCATAATAATAGGAATCTGAAATTGGTACTATAATTAGTACCTAACATCAATATAACTCAATCATGAAACTAAATTGTACCCACGGACGTAAAAAAAATGGACGGAGCGCTAGGAACATTGAAAGTGAAGCAGGGTTTTTGGCCCATTCGATCTATCTACACGTAATGGCGTCTGTAGCATAGGACACTTTTGTACAGGCGCCTTTGTGTGCGTGGTTCTTTTCTGTGGCGTCCGTTTAACTAGGCGAGATGGTGTCCTTCTTTTACTTTATGTCCGTGATTGTACCTTATTATTAAGATTAGTAATCGAGATGTTATACTTCGATTGTGTCGAACATTCGTAATAGCCCACCTTCAGTTTCAAGTTTTGAGGCTGGTCTTATTATATAGTATATTGTGAAGGACTATTTCAATATAAAACAGAACCAATAAAAATAATTAAAATGCAAATAAACATTGGAAACAGTTCACACATAAAAATAACAAGTTAGTTTTATGAGGCCGAATTCCTTTAATTAATAATCAAATAGACCTTTTGGGCAACTTAAGTACATTAATTGCCCTACATGTACACGAAAGTTGACATCCATGTATCATATGATAGATCAAGTTTATCTGGCTGCGTAATTTTTATAGCTTTCGGTATGTTTTAATGATATTTATTTCCATTAACGTTTCCTGTCGGTATATCGTTTCACAATTATTCAAAATGCAATGTCGCCTGGAGGCTTCTTGGCATTACGTCATCGCAAGATTTATTTCAAGACACCGTCATAAATCTATCTGAGATTTAGTTTTGTGATATATTGCGTTGTTTTTTCTGGCACAACTACGTGCCTATACGGACATAAGGAAAAAAAAGGACACCATCTCGCCTTAAGTTAAACGGACGCCACAGAGAAGCCACGCACACAAACGCGCCTATACAAAAATGCCCTACGCACATTATGTGTAGATAGATCGAATGGGCCGAAAACCCTGTTCACTTTCAATGTTCCTAGCGCTCCATCCATCTTTTTTTACGTCCGTGGCCTATACTTTGAATAAAAATGCTTTTCGACCGACTTCCCAGAAAGGAGGAGGTCCTCAATTCGTCGGTATTTTTTTTTATGTAACGCGATATCTCCGCCAAATGTGGACCGATTTTCAAAATTCTTTTTGTGTTCGATAGAGATTATTTCAAGGGTGGTCCCATATAAATGTGATCCCGATCGGATTTGAAGTCGATCCGATAAGTTTTAAACTTGTGATTATTGTGTTAGACTATTATCGTCCCCCTTTGGGGTTTGTGGTCGTGCTTTCCTAATGAGATAGTTAGATCTCAGTCCTGCACTGTAACCTAATACGGGTTTTTTTTCTGGGATAAAAGTAACATAATTATTTTACTCTCTGATGATGTGGTTTTTCATAGATGAGAAATGTTAAAATCGGTTAGGTTGATGGAAACTTAGTGCGAAAATTCTATGTACCGATCAGCCTGTATAGAAGTGTCACATCGACCGTATGCTGCCAATACCTCCTTACATACATTTTTACAATAATATCGTTTTTTGAGCTATCTGTTAGTCCTAATGGAACATGATGTAAATATTTTATTATTAGCAATACTAAACTATTGTAAAAATAATAAACTTGGATTTTGGATGCATGAACATCATCTATATTTTTTAATACATTTAGTTTTTATTAGTTTTTATTGTCTCCGGTAAACTTGATCTCAAAGCACGTAGGAGGTATTGGCAGCTTACGGTCGACATACATAAAGTAAAAGTCTTTGTATTTTCCTGAAAAGCAGCGGTATAAACCATCGAATAGGCTAAAATTATTCAACCATTGTTAACAAAATACGGGAATCCCTTTATACTTAGGTATCAGAAACTACAACGGATTTATGATACCCAGATGCGGAAAATATTTGTGCATCATTTGCATTATTAGGCATGATACAGTTTTCCCGTCATTGTCATAACACCTACGTCGGCCACACACGAACTGCTCGAGCAGTTAGCGGTGATCAACATACACGGATCGCTGTTGCAGTCATAGTTTGCTTAATGCTGCCGTTGATAACTGCTTCGGGCAGTTAACAGCGCGGTGAAATTTCACCGTACGGTCAAGCAGTCGCTAGGTACCTGTTGCAGTCATAGTCAACCGCTTTGAGTTGCCATTGATTACCATTCGGGCTTTTAGCAGCGTAGTGAAATTTCATCGTACGTTCAAGCAGTCGCTGGCACACTGACTGCTCAAGCTGTCGATTGCTCACGCGGAGTTACCTCCGCCCGCCTTCTTCATTCCGAGTCACCAATTGCTGCAGTTGGTATCAACTTCTCAACAAAAAGAGCGGGAGGGAGGTTTCATACAAATGTTATAGATGCACATTCGAATTCGAAATTGTATTCATAATTGATCAATAGCGACAAAATCTTCAAGCGTTCAATAGTGAAAACATGGCCGATTCCGATTAACTGTTTCGAGTTTGATTCTTTCTTAATGACATTAATTTTGTTATAGTCTAAGACCCCTATCAAAGATTGATATATATTTTTAATTAATTGTTTCCACCTAAGATTTGTTTCAAAGCTTGCCAGAGATAAAAATAATGTTTTTTTCTGTAACCAGCAACATTGTATTCGTAACTAAACATATTTTAGTTCTCTTTTAGCTAAAGTAGGCAAAAGTAGGGTTATGCTTTCGATAAGACCAGAATTTTATTATAAATAATCTTTTGCAATTCCACATGACGTACTTAACAAAACCAATGACCGCGTCGTAATATTATCGTGTGTAAAAGGCGAAATACACGTCCCTCAAATAATAATAGGATGCGAGTTCCGTATGGGGAATGCAACCGGCCCCTGAGCTTTGTGTGGATCATCCTTGACCTGGTTGCGAGAGGGATACCAGTTTTAATACTACTCTATCACACACAGGTTAAATTACATATTGTTGGGATTTTTTTGTGTATTTGAAGTTATGTAATAGGACTCATGCGAGTATCTGTGTAGTGTGTAGATACCGCCGCCATGTCTATTTCTACTATTTTCTACCAAGCAACACTGTGGATTTTTAAGTTTGAAGGACTTGTGAGTTCGAAGCTATATCTTTTAAGAATTTTTAACCAATTTTGACCGACTTCAAGAAAAGCAGAAGGTCCTCAATTCGTCTGATTTTTGGAAGTGCCATATCTCCGCTAAATGAAGACCGATTTTCAATATGCCTTTTGTGCTCGATAGAGCTAATTTCAAAAGTTATATGTTGAATTTGGTCAAAATCTGACAAATTTTGAAGTAGGTCCGTAGTTTTTAAACTTGTGATTATTTTATAAACACAATATATCCGGTAAATGTGGAACGATTTTTATGATAGTTTTTGTGCTCGACGGAGGTTACTCCAAGATCCCATATGAAATTGGCCAAGATCGGATAAACAGATAATCTTATTGTAAGTGGCTAGATGCAGGCCGCTTCCAACAGGTCGATCTGGAAATCTTTGGGGGAGGATGTCCAGCAGTGGACGTCCTGTGGCTGATGATGATGATGAATCTTATTACAGCGCATAAACTAAATAGGTACCATAAGAATTCGATTGTCAAAAATATTCGATTCTCGCATTGAGACAAATGTTTGTGTGGCCCACATATATTTGTTTTAAGTCTGAGTGTTGTGAGACCGAAAGTCTCTCATAGTCTCTGACACCCACGATACAGGTTATACCTAGTGTGGGTTCAGGACTACGTGTGTGACTGTTGGGTGTATTTATTATTATTATTTATTATATTCTTGTTCGGGCCACTGATTATTCAATTAAATTATGAAAAAATATCTTAATCAAAACTCAGTTTAAATAGGAGGATATGTTTAATGATGCATTTTTGGTTATGTTTTGAAATGTCATATTAAGTACTTCGAAATAAAATTATACAAATCATGTGGATTACCAAACTGAACGTGGCCCACGCTTGGATCCAAGTATTTTTCCAACGTGTGGTATTGGACTCGCCCACAGGCGCCCGTAGAGGCCGATGAGTCTTAATTTAACTAAAAAGGCTTTAGGAATTTGAGGTAAAGTAAATACTTAAGTTGATGCGTCATAATTTTTTCGCCAAACTTTTTCCATTCCATTATGTGATACCGCCCAGAAGGGGTTGACGTAAAACTGGCAGATCGTAAAAACGAAGTCGATTGCTTTCTGCATAATGGTTGAAAAAGTGTGTCGCGCTAACCCCACACTGATGTGGGATAAATGCTGGTGGAAAGGAAAAAGTGATATCGCCATATCTGGCATGAATTCCAGACCGACGAGCTGATACTGCGCAGCACAAGCCAATATTACCCGACCTGGGATTCAAACCTGAGACCGGAGAAAGATCGTACCGGGTACACAAGAGGGCAGATATCAATTAATTTTACAACAATTAACATCTGACCCAATTTCAATAAACAACTCTCATATTATCTTTGTTTATTGCTTATGTTTATAAACATCACACTAAACACTTTCCCTGATAAACTAATTAACTTTACCGTTATTTACGACTGCAATTAAACACTGTGCTATCTTTAAACTTCTATGGAGGCAGGAAGTATTTTATAGTTCAATATTAATGTCATATTTCGAATTAAATGAGTAATAAAATTATGAAAAGTTAGCTTTTTGCTAGTTAAATGAATTTTTAATGCTGTCGCACTTCTGGCTATAGCAAAACTTAATTTTAGTGCGTTTCCGGTACAAAGTTGGAGTGAAGATAATCTTAAGTAATAGCTTAACGTCAGCTGTTTCAGCCCGCGAAATTCGATTATATCGTATTATAAATTGCTGAACGATGTTTTTTTATAGGTATAGTGATGAAAAAATCTTGCTTATCTAGTTACTCTATATTTACTGAATTATAGAAAAGCTATGAATGTGCCAAACGTATTAGTTTTTTCTCAATTTTATCATTTTGACACCTTTACTAGGATTAAAATCAGTGTGTAGCCGGACTGGCTCGGTGGCGTAGCGGTATTACGTGTGCGGTACAGCTGTCGTCCTGAGGTCCCGGGTACAATCCCCGTGATATTGGATTTTTCAGTATCAGCCAGTGTACTTAATGTTTTCTCGAGGGTCTTGGCATGACTTGATGGTTGGTTGGGACGGGTATGGGTTATCCCGGTGTCTGTTTCCGTCATCCGCCTGTCTTGTCGCAAGCCCCTTGATTTGCTTCTTCCTTCTTCGGATTCGGAGTGTGAATAAGCATAAATAGGCATGATTCAGGCGACCACTGATAAACCCAATGTTCGTCAGTAGTCGCTGGTTTTTTTGGACTGCACTACGCTTACCATGAGGTGCAGTGTAGTCACTTTACCGTGCCCGGATAAAAAAAAGCATTCCGACTAATTGAGCAATAGCTGACTGCGTCAAATTTTATTCCAATGTTAGGCAGTCATTGGATATTTGTGAATATCGGTTATTAATGTCTATGTATAAAGGTGTGACCTACAAGAGCGCAAGGTGCTAACAAAATGTGGTTGTGACGTAATGGACTTCAATGAAACAAATGGCTATATATCTATAATCATGGACGTAATAAAGATGGAAGCAGCGCTAGGAACATTGAAAGTAAGGCAGGGTTTTCGGCGCATTCGATCTATTTATTTATTTATTCTTAGGAAGGCTTACAGATTAATTACAAAGGATAGTTCAAGAACAATGTATATACACTAAGTTGCTGACGAGAAGCCTCCACTAATGGAGTTACTAAAAAGCACCTTATACTAAATAAAAATAATAATTATAGGTGTATCTTAAATAGTATAATTAGGCTATATAATCCAGGCGACATCTTTGGATATGCAGCAGGTTCAGTCATTCGTTTGACAGTAATAATGCTGGTGCAAAATAAATCTATGTCGAGATTTAGGGTAAGCTCATTGAACCTACTCATACTGCGTACAAAAAAGTATATCGACAAGTATGGCGTGTTTGGGTACGGCACTTTTGTACAGGCGCGTTTGTTGTGGCTTCTATGTGGCGTCCGTTTAACTATAGGCGAGATCGTCCTTTTTCTTTACGTTAGGGCGACTTGCACCACTATTACTAACCTATAGTTAGTCCTAACCTCAACTTAAATTGAAAAAGAAATATATGAAGGACATGTATTTCATTACATGTAATGTACTACATGTAATTACAAATAATATATGATGACATTTAATTAATTACATGTAATGACTTACATGTCCTTCATATATTTATTTTTCAATTTAACTTGAGGTTAGGACTAACTGTAGGTTAGTAATAGTGGTGCATGTCGCCCTTAGTGGTGTGTGACTGCCTCCGTGGCGTGGTGGTATTTCGGTACGACTACGGTTCTGAGGTCTCGGGTTCGATCCCCGGGTCGGGCAAAGTGATATTGGATTTTTCCATATCAGCCCAGAGTCTGGAATTTGTGCCCGATATGGTGATAGGCTCGCCCCCTATCACATCTGGGACGGAACTTAGCTCGGCGAAATGTGGGTGTTCTAGTTCGCTAGGACGCCTCTGCCTACCCCTTCGGGGATACAGGTGTGAGCTTATGTTATGTAAGTGGTGTGTTACATGACAGCAAGTACAAGTGAAATCCCAAAGGCGAGCATGCTCAAATGCGCAAATGTCCTGTGTACATAGTACATGTTATAACTTGCAAGAGCTGCTAACGCATGTCGGTGGTGCGGCCTTGGTTCCTAAGTTACATAACCGTCGCGCTCTGAAGGTCCCGGGGGGCGTCCTTGGCCCCCTCCTCCCCTCCCCCACGTCCCATACCTCACCCCTCACCCTGCACCTAACCTAGACGCAAGGCCGTTCGGAAATGAAAATAATATTTGGTACATTATTAGAAAACCAGTGGGTGGGGACCTTAATAGTCGTTTAAATATTCTATTAGATGAAAATAAGACGAAAATTACTATTTAATTAGAGCCATCAGTTGAGCAGTATTTTTTCGTCTTGAACGAAATTGTTTGTTTTATGATTATATGTAGTCGTTTGTAGACATTAACTTCTATAACATAGTATAACATCATCACTAGGTTCTCCTTTTTCAAGCAGTTTAAATATATATTTCGTTTCTTGTTACTAGATTATTTGTTAGGAACAGTTACACATAGACTGAGCTATGGAGCGAACTCCGACTTAGGCTGAGATCTATAGAGCGAACTTCGACTAAGTCTAAGTCAAAGTAACGAAATCAGTGAGGATTTTGACTTAGTCCGCGTCATTTTTTACAAGAAAATCTTAGCTTAGTCTCTCTGTCTGTTTTTGTTATAAAAAATGAGTTTGACTAAGTCAAAGTTCGATATAACGATTCCAAATCCTTTGTAGTTCGTTACTTTGACTTAGACTTAGTCGAAGTTCGCTCTGTAGATCTTAGCCTAAGTCTGAGAGAAAAACAGACGTCAGACAGACTAAGCAAAGATTTTCTTGTAAAAAAACGAATCGGACTAAGTCAAAGTTCGATTTAAAAATTCCAAATCCTCACTGAGTTCGTTACTTTGACTTAGACTTAGTTGAAGTTCGCTCTATAGATCTCAGCCTAAGAACGGGAGAAAGCGAAAAACATTGTTTGTGTAAGTGTTTTTCTGTTTTGTTTCGAGAAACATATGCAGGAGACAAGACTTAATATAATTTGTTAAAACATAATCAGTTACACGATATCCATTCTTGCCTACAAAGAAACTGAAATATATAAACATATATGTTAGAAACATAGCAACGTTTATCTTATCAACCCTTTGTTTTCATAACAATATATGTAATGGAGATGCTTGAGCATCCGTCTGTACGTCAAATAACATCTTTGTTATATATATCTACGGTGTTTACTGAGCAACAGGCTTTGTCGAACTTTTAGCGTCAGATCGTTAGGGACACCTTCAGGGCTCGATCAAGGCTTAATTAATACGTTTATAGTATAAGTTCACGTAACAGTTACTTGGGTTATCAATTTTCAATCCTCTCAAAATGGATTGACGTACGGTTAGTAATAAAACTAAGCCAAATCGCGTCTGCAACATGCTTGAATATTAGAGTGGGAAAAAGGCAGGTGGAAAAAAAAGTACACCTGACTGCCTCGGTGACGTGGTGGTATTTCGGTACGACTATGGTTCTGAGGTCTCGGGTTCGATCCCCGGGTCGGGCAAAGTGATATTGGATTTTTCTATATCAGCCCGGAGTCTGGAATTTGTGCCCGATAGGCTCGCCCCCTATCACATTTTGGACGGAACTAAGCTCGGCGAAATGTGGGTGTTCTAGTTCGCTAGTGCGCCTATGCCTACCCCTTCGGGGATACAGGCGTGAGCTTATGTTATGTTATGTTATTAATAAAACTAAGCCAAATCCCGTCAGCAATATGCTATATAACAGGCAGGCTGCTTCCAACAGGTCAATCTGGAAATCTTTGGGGGAGGCCTATATTCAGCACTGGACGTCCTATGGCTGATAATGATGATAATGAAGATTAGAGTGGGAAAAGGGCAGGTGGAAAAGAAAAATGAATAATGTTTTTGTAAGACAGCGTCAATATCCCAGTTGAACTGTCCCACGTACTAAAAAAAAAATATTACTGACTGAAGATGAAACGAACTCTTTCTTCTTTCTTTCTACCTGCCCTTATCCCACCTTAATGTGGGGTCGGCACAACAGTTTTTCAAGCATGTTGCAGATAGGATTTGGCTTAGTTTTTACGACCGGCCGCCTGCCTGACGTCAAACCCCTATGAGGGATATGAAGATGAAACGAACTTTAAACTTTATTGAAATCATAATACAGTTGCTAATAGTTAAAGGTAAATAAAAATATTATCGCAACTGTGAAGGATACACGAGACTAACAATCACGTTTTTACAAAGATAAGATATTTGTGTAGAAACTACATTTTATCTTACGAGTTACTGAGCATATGTCCCATACCTAGACCTAGTTAACACCGATTTGCACTTTAATAATTAGAATTTAAACATTAAAATAAATAAACACAAATTTGGAACGCCTATATCCCCGAAGGGGTAGACAGAGGCGGACTAGCGAACTCGTACACCCACATTTCGCCGAGCTTAGTTGCATCCCAGATGTGATAGGGGGCGAGCCTATCGCCATATTGGGCACAAATTCCAGAGTCCGGGCTGATAGGGAAAAATCCAATATCACTTTGCCCTACCCGGAGATCGAACCCGAGACCTCAGGACGGTAGTCGTACCGAAATACAACCACGCCACCGAGGCAGTCGGAGTAGGAGTCAGGCAGTATTCTTTAATGTTATGTAGGAACAAAATAAAACGAACTCTAAGAAAATTCACTTCAAAACAACTCTAATGCTGTGAAGAACGTAAACATTGCTTAGAAATCATTATACGTTGAAAACCAACCTTTTAGATTAAAACCGGTTTCTATTTTTCTAGTATTTCAAACATTAATATAAAGAATAACAACGCCATATGCGGAGAATTGTATTATGCCTACAGTGTGTTTTATGATAGCTTGTTTGTAAGTCGCCGTAATCTTAGTTTTATCGGTTCAGATGCGGTAGGCCACGACTAGTAAGGTTATCTACGAAGTGCACAGATACCACGAGCAATGTAATTCTAATCATTTCGACGAAAAAATGGCATACGTAGAATTTGATTAGCACGACTAGATTTCATATTATAAGGAATGAGTCAATTTTAATGTAATTATAGACACAACTTTTTTATTTTACCATCTAATGCTTTTATTACATACATTGAACGATGTTTGAAATATTTTCCTGTACGCTGTAAATGATTCAGCACCACACCTAATAATATGACCCAACACGCTACTGCTACGTATCGCCAAGACATTTACAAATGGTCATATTATACGCGCAACAGCTCCCATCTGCTTAATAATCTATGACAAAATAATTGAGTTCTGAATTTAAAAACTGCGTCCAAGTGCGTTCTGTCAACACTCGAAGCCGATTGGCCGTCCGCGTTTGCCGGTGACGTAGACGGAAACGTAGGACCAATCGTGCGGTCGACCTTCGTGGATGCCTAACATTGTGCTACTAAATTCAGTTGAGTGGTTTTACACGTAGGAAAGAAATCAATATTAACAAAATTCTAATACAGACGAGTTTAAGGATCGGCCAGTGAGTCGCGGAGTGCACACGTGCTCTTAGTCGCTCGGACCCCTTTGCCGCGTACGGACGTGTTTTTGACAGTGGGCGGGTTTCTCGGAACCCGTCTCACTGTAGAAGCATAAACCTCTGACGCGCTCTGTACTGCTTTGCAGGCGCGGAGCGCGGAGGAGGCCACGCGGTCGCCTGACTGCCCGGCAGACGTCCCCGCGACGTCGAGCCGAGAGGGTCGCGGCGCACTCGCCACTCGTCGGACGCCATGAGCACCCAACCGGGTCGCTCAAACAGCTCTTCTCAGAGCTCCCCGGCCGGCCCTTCCAAGGGTCATGCCGGCGGCCCTTCTCAGGGCCCGACAACCGACCCCGCGCACGGGCCCCCCGTCGTCCCTCACCAGGGACGGCCGGGCGCCGCCGCGCGGGGCTGGGAAGCCTGCCCGGCACAGGGTCCACCTGGCGTCTCTGTCGCGGCGGGACTATCGACAGGCCCGCCCCAGAGCCGCCAGTCCGACCCTACCCCGGGCACCTCCGCCTCCGGCTCTGACGCCGGCCTGGCAACAGGCCCGCCTCAGAGCCTCCCCCGGTCCTCAAGGGGTCACGCGCCGGGGCCCTGTAGACCGGATTACAGGGCCATGGCCGTCGACCACGTGAGGGCCGCGCCATATGCACCATACTCTCCATACTCCCAGCAGGGGCGACCCCAAAAGCCGCCCATAAACGCACCAAGCCGCCCAGAACTGGAGTCCAACCCGGACTTCATCAACGCCATCGCCGCCGTGTACGAAAGGTTTTGCGCAAGCGAAACCATCGTGCACCCCCCTGCTGGGTCGAGCGCCCCTCGGGCGCTCCCTAGCACCAACACTAACATCCCCATGGTTCCCACAGGTCCCCGTCCAGAGGAGCCGGAGCCCATGGACGGGATCCAGTCGGCCAGCGGCCGACGACCAAGGAGCCCCTCAGAGGAGGAAGCGGAGGACGCAGTAAGCGCCCCTTCCTGCCCTGATGCCGCGGCAGCGACAAAAAGGATGCGGGTCCACCTCGACCCGCCAGCCTCGCCATCGCCGCCGCCGTCTCCTACCACCACTCCGGACGCTGCCGCCTCGCCGAAGCCAGCAGCGCAGCCAGCCCAGAAGGAGAAGAAGGCCCGCTACCCGCCTCTGGTAGTGGAGGCCCTTCCCAACTGGGCTCACCACATGCGCGCCCTAAGGTCCAAATTAGGGCGCCCGGCAAACGTCGCACCTCAAGGAAGAGGGGGGTTCCGCTTCACCCCCAGCGACGGAGAAGAGTACCGCATCGTGCAACGGTACCTGACGGAGCTTGAGAAGACAGAGAGAATCTCCTGGTTCTCATACTCCCTGCCAGCCGAACGCAGCCTCAAGGTAGCCATACGAGGGCTACCCTTTGACGCCGAACCCGAGGACATCATCGAGAGCCTTCGCAGCAAAGGCTTCGAAGCGGAGTACGTACGCCCCATCAAGGCGCGCCAGGGGAGAGCGGGCTGTATCTTCTACGCCCTCATCAAGAAGACCGCGGACTACCAGAGGATCTGGGACGTACGCGAGCTCGTCTCGATGCCGAGCGTAAAGATAGAGCTCTGGCGCGGCAAGAAAGGCCCGGCCCAGTGCCACAGATGCCAGCAGTTTCGGCACAGCAGCCACAACTGCCACAGAACTCTTGCCTGCGTCCGCTGCGGTGAGAGCCACGCCGCCAAGGACTGCCCACGGCCCCGCGAGGAACCCGCCACCTGTGCAAACTGCAAAGGTGCGCACCCCGCGTGCAACAGGGCATGCCCCGTGTTCCGGTCAGAGGCCCGGAACAAGAGAGCCGGCGCGATCGCCGTCACCGACAGACGCCCAGCAGCTTCCACAAACACTGTGGAAGAGAGTGCTCCGGCGTCTCTGATGGCCCCCGCCAACAACCCTCATCTCTCCCAGGGAGGGAAAAAGCGGAGGAAGAGGGCCAACAGGAAGAAGAAGTCGACGGCCACCGCCTCACCGCCTACATCTCCTCAAGCTCCAGCTCCAGCAGCTCCAGCAGCATCGAAGCCCAAGCAGCAGCAGCAGCAGCAGCAACAACAGAAGCGGCCAACGGGACAGAGCGCCACCGGAAAACCGAAACTTGATTTCGAAGCCCTCACCACCATTTTGAGTGATTTAGTATCACTCATAAAAAATGGAGAGGACACATTCGGGTACATACTCGGGGTCCTAGCCAAATACAATGGCTGTTAGACCCCTGAGAGTGTTACACTGGAACGCCAACGGTTTACACAAGAAAACCGTACTACTCAAGCCGCTTCTTCGCGATCAGGACATCGACGTGGTACTGATAAACGAGACTCACCTGAGGCCTGCAGACAAGTGCAAACTTCCCGGGTACATCGTTTATCGTCAAGATGAGGTCTCTGCAACAAACACCGCCTACCGCGGCCTGTTAGTGGCCATCAGAAGAAGAATCCTGCACCAAATCCTGCCGTCACAGCAACTCGGTTCCATGCACGCACTTGGAGTAGAAGTCTGTGTCGCCGACAACCCACTGCGTCTGTTCGCGGCCTACCGGCCGCCACGGGCACACTTCGACGTGGCTGACGTCCGCACCCTGCTGGACTCGCCACATCCGACGCTCATTGCCGGCGACATGAATTCGAAACATTCGTCTTGGAACCCGAGCTCCGCTGAAAACACAGCAGGCAGACGACTCTTCAACGATGCGCAGTCACATGGATACATCGCCGAGGGACCCGACGCTCCGACTCGCTACCCTTCCGAGGCAGCGCATGCGCCGGCCACCCTCGACATCATCATCCACCGTGGACTGCCGAGCCAGCCTACACAGGAGGTCCTCAACGACGAATTACTGTCTGACCACCAGCCAGTACTCGTCGTGATCCCGGACCCCGTGACCAGAGTGAATCCTCCGAGACCACGCTACAAAGTAGATTGGAACATCTTTACAGAAGCACTGGAAACCAACACGCCTTCTCGGGCGATCATCAACGCCACCGACGTTGATCAGCTCGCCGACGACCTCACGACCAGACTACAGGAAGCCTTCGACGCCGCGAAGTCTCCGATCACGATCGTGAGCAGAATTCCGGATATTCCCCGCCGCATTCGGGACCTCATCGATCAAAAGAGGAGGGACCGAACGCTGTGGCAACAAACCCGATGCCCGCAGTTGAAGACGAGGCTCAACCGTCTCGCCGAGAAGGTGAAAGCCGAACTGGAAGCTCACAATACCCAGTCCTGGGAAGACTACATCGACACAACGACGGACGACTGGCCAGCCCTACATCGGCTGTGTCGAAATGTCACAAACACCCCAGATCCAGTAAGACCGCTTCTGCACAACGACGGAACACAACGGTACCGAGCTGAGGATCGCGCAGAGATCTTCGCCGAGCACCTAGAACGCCAATTCCAGCCGAACCCGAGTACGAACTCATCACAGGAAGCATCCATCGAGCGACGTTTGGAGGAATACTTCGCGGAGCCGATAACCCCCGACGAGGACCCGATCTTCTTTTCGCCAGGGCAAGTACGGATGGCTATCCGTCGGACAAAACCGAGGAAGGCGCCCGGCGATGATGGCATCACCAACAGCGCGCTACGTCACCTGCCCCACAAGACTGTGGCGGCATTGACGCGCCTGTTCAATGGCATCATGCGCACGGGCCACTTTCCGCAACGGTGGAAATCCGGCAGAGTCATCATGCTGCCCAAGGCGAAGAAGAACGTCCTCAAGCCCGAGAGTTATCGGCCGATCACACTGCTGCCTACGACCTCCAAAGTGTTCGAGTTTCTCCTGCTTCGTCACCTGGTGTCACCCCTGACGCCACGTCAAGAACAGTACGGATTCCGCGCTGGACACAGCACCACGCTGCAATTGACCAGAGTACTGCATCACCTCACTACGGCCAGAAACAACAGTGAGTGCACCATATCAGTATTCCTGGACATGGAGAAGGCGTTCGACCGCGTCTGGCACCAAGGCCTCGTTTACAAGGTCTCGACGTCGGACGCGCCCCGTCGAATCACAAGATTGATCCAATCGTTCCTGAAGGACCGAAGATTCCACGTCATGGTTGAAGGTGCTCTTTCCCAAGAGCGCCCCGTCGCCGCCGGCGTACCTCAAGGAAGCTGCCTGTCGCCGATCCTGTATTCCCGATACACCGACGACATCCCTGTGGTGGACGACGTCCAGATAGCGCTGTACGCTGACGACACGGCGTACTTCGTGTCATCACCGTCCGCCAGATTCGCCGCCACGAAGATCCAGCGCACACTGGACCGCCTACCCGAGTGGCTCGCCGCTTGGAGGATGTCCGTGAACGTCGGGAAGACACAGGCCATGCAGTCGAGAGGTACGAAGAAGGCGATCAAACCTGCGAAGCCACTGCGATTGTTCGACCAAGAGATACCTTGGGCCCCCAAGGTCAAGTATCTCGGCGTCACAATCGACAAGAATCTTCGAATGTCTCAACACGTGAAGGAGATCATCCACCGCTCAACCATAGCGATGACGAAATTGAGGCCCATACTGCAGTCGAAGATACCTCTGCGTGCGAAGATCGGAGTGTACAAATTGTACATCCGCTCGCGCCTCACGTATGCGGCGCCGGCATGGTTCGCGCTGACTGGACCTGCGTCCAGAAAGCGCCTGCGGTGCGTCCAATCCAAGACGCTCCGCACCATCGTCGGCGCGCCGCACTACGTCAGGAACTCCACGATCCAGAGGGATCTTCGAATGGACAGCCTGGACGATTTCGTCCAGCGGCTCGCCAAAAGGATGTTTGAGCGCGCGGACGCCTCACCCTGGCCTCACCTCCAGAACCTGGCTCCGCTGCACGCTCGACCTCCGGACGGGAAGTCGCTACCTCGTGATCTCCTCGCGTAACCTACGCGAAGCTGCTGCAGCCGCCGCAGCTACCAGAGCTGCGGCGACACTCACACACACACATCCACACACCACACTACACACCACATCTCCTTCATCATGGTGTCGCTTCGAGGAACTCGTGATCATGATCTTCACCAACGCCGTCTGCTGCTGATCGCCTAAGCTGGGCTTCCCCAATGGGTTCCACCTGGCTGGGTTTGATATCGCGTAGACGGCAAGAAGAGGAGATCACGAGTGCCCCTCAGCGTACACCATCCATTCAGACACCATCGCGCTTCACGCGACCTCCCGTGACCGATCCGTATTTGCGGATCGCGAGGAACATCACAACCAGAGGGCTACGCCCTGATGTTGTAACCACCGGCTGCCCCATCCCAGGGGTGTCCGTGTGATGACCACGTTGCTTGCTTGACGAGTTTAAAAAAAGAATGTCCAAAGGTAAAATATTTGAAAAAGGTTCAAACACTGGCTGGTATTTGAAAAAAGGATTCTCACAATGTTTGATGATTAATTATAGAATATTGTGCATTTATTTAAAAAAAGAATCACAATGCCAGTATTATGGTGCTATTATTAACAATTAGGGCCTTACGTAAAACAGCATTTTTAAGTGAGCAAATGGTTAAGAATAACCTGTCACTTTTTTTCTTGCGTTACATTGTTTAAAAATGAAAGGGACAACCTATGGTATAAAGATAAGCTGCGCTCAAATATTTTTATAAGTAAGGGGCTTAATGATCTAATGCTAGATAGTAACGACACATCACACTAACAGATCTTAAACATGAAATCGCTTTTTAAACGACTATTAACAATTGAACGATCAAATAAAGACGTTGCTACACCGTTTGACGTATTAATAACTAGACATAAGTATAACAAGATATACTTGCAGTTTCTACAGTTGTAATTCGTGATGGTGTACATATTTAGTATGTGATTGATAATAGATCGATATTGGACGTATCTATTCGCTTAACAAACCAATTGGTACAAGGACGTGATGACGAAAAAGTTTTACTGCACAAGTATTTTACTAAATGCAAAGACTAAATGTTTATGAAAGACGATTTGACGACCCACCTGATGATATAATTAAAATACATAAAAAATTTATAAACAAACATTAGATTGTATTGGATTTTGGAGGCACAGTTCTTATTTTTATAACAGAGACTGGCAAAGGAGCAGATGGGTCACCCCATGGTAAGTTATCACCGTCCATAGACAACCAAGACACAACAAGAATCATGGGTGCGGGGCCAACATAAAAGGTAGGAATGAAAGGGAAGGTAAAAGGGATTTGGAAATGGAGGGGGAAATGGGCCACCGGAAATCTCACTCACTGAACGAAACGCGACAGCAAGCTGCCACTTTATGTTGGTTTTCTCTGAGACGGTATCAATCCGGTGGAGCGGGCCCATTCGTGCTGTAGACGGTTTGTCTACAACGTGGATCTACCACTCAACAGTACTACAACAATACCTACAGCTGATAGCCTGGCGCGAGTCGACTTTTTCAGCTACACCGGTATTTTGGATAAAGTTTGAAGTCGGCCCGTTAAGTTTTTAAACCTCTGATTATAAATTCTCACTTAGCTTAGCACTTATCCACTGGTTGGAAACAGCTGTTCTGAAGCTAATATGGACGAACTCTGACCCCGCTGAAAAACCAATTCGTCGAAAATGTTCCTTATTATGCCAATATTGATCCAGTGTCAATGTCCTAAACATGCATAAATCCAAAATGTGACAGAAAGTCGCGTAGGAAGCACGTCCAGGTCTAATTGTGATGCAGGTCGTCGAACCCGAAACTAGACGGGCAAAATTCGGGCCTAGCTACATTGTACTACTCAGGTTAATGACTACACTTTAGTGCCAGTTTCAAGGACACCTATTTGTCATTGTTTATAAAACTTTGCAAAAACGTGAATAATTTGTTTTATTGTCTTTCTACATGCTTTATATTCGCTTGGCCTATTTATATTTGGCCCGTATGTATCTACTATCTGGAAATTTGGAAAAAGGGAGCCGAACACCAATCAGGAATAATTTTAACAATCGTATTCATCATCATTATCATCAGCCATAGGACGTGGACAAGACAAGGTGGACCGACGACCTGATAAAGGTCGTAGGAAGTCGCTGGATGCAGGCCGCTTCCAACAGGTCGATCTGGAAATCTTTGGGGGAGGCTTATGTTCAGCAGTGGACGTCCTGTGGCTGATGATGATGATAGGCCGTCCACTGCCGGCCATGTCCACCCCAAAGATTTCCAGATCGACCTGTTGGAAGCGGCCTCCATCCAGCGACTTCCTGCGACCTTTATCAGGTCGTTTGTCCACCTAGCAGGTGGATGTCCAACGTAATACAATATGCGTCGTTATTTTGACAATACTATATACAAATATCTATTAGATATCAATACGAATTCAATTGCCATTTTTTTTCTTGCTAGAGCTGCAGATTCCATTTTACAATCTGTGTAGTACCCATTTATTATAGAAATATTCAACGTTAAGCGAACCATAGCGTTAACTGGACCTCTAGGCTGAGATCTATAGAGCGAACTTCGACTAAGTCTCAGTCAAAGAAACGAACTCAGTGAGGATTTGGAATTTTTAACTTTTGACTTAGTCCGAGTCATTTTTTACAAGAAAAACAGACTAACAGACATAATAAGCAAATATTTTGTTGTAAAAAAATGATTCTGACTAAGTCAAAGTTCGATTTCATAATTTCAAATCCTCACTGAGTTCGTTACTTTTACTCAGACTTTGTCGAAGTTCGCTCTATAGATCTCAGCCTTAGTCTACGACTATTGATGGATACAAAAACCGTCTCACAAAAACACTAATAATCGGTCATAACGTTCAAGTTACACGATAACAAATGTACATCGATGAATTATCACATTACATATGATAATTAAAAAATAATGATTTTTATTTAGTTTCATAGCCAGCAGTGAAAAAATGCGGTCTAAGGAATAACTCTTAGATATATTATTATTTTTTTATTCTACAATCTAAGTAAACAAGGTAAAACGTATATAAGCTAGTAGTAATCTAAAAATTATATTAACGTTATTTGTGTCTGCTAAGAAAATAATTAGAAAATTATATTATGTAACTAAAAGATAGAGTTGAAAAACTGATCGCTCAATGTAATTTCGTATAAGGGTCACTTGCAGCTCCGCCATAAATCTCTATTTATGCCAAATCTTGATTTAAAGTAAAGTGAGCTGTAGGATAAACAGAGTATAAGCTTAACTCTACATTAGTAATAGCGCTACAAGTCACCCGTAGCGATTAAATCTTGATTTGTTACTTGCCTCGATCTTTTTAAAAGTTGTGTTATATAATACATTTGAGCCGGGTGTGAAGCAAAAGGGCGAAGGTTCGATTCCTGCATCGAGTCAAATATTTATATGACCTACAGATATTTGTTTCGGGTCTGGGTGTTGTGAGACCGTGCATCTCTCGTAGTTCCTGATACCCACGACTCAAGACTCGTATCTTAGTGTGGGGTCAGTACTATGTTTGTGACTTTTCGATGTTATTTGTTATTTATTATAAAATATATAAGTTGCGTTAACAGATCAATATCTTAAGGATTTTAGAGTGATGGTAGAGTACAATGTACTCATTCAGTATATGGCCTGTTTATTCAGTATATTTGGCGATTATGAAACAATAATAAAAATGATTATTTTTATAACGGTACTTTTGCCTTCTTTTAAAATATAAATAATAATAAATAACACCCAACAGTCACACATATAGTTCTGACCCCACACTAAGATCGAGTCTTGTGTAGTGGGTATCATGAACTAAGAGAGAGACTTTCGGTCTCACAACACCCATACCCGAAACAAATATCTATTATAATATATATAATATTAGAATAGAATTATTGTAAGTTTATTTACTAACTTGGACGAATGCAATTTATTATTATTTTTACTTGGGAAATCCCGCCTACATTCAACAATCCTTTGTCAGTAAAACATACAAGTGTTTTTAAATTTCGACGACGGAGAAGTGTTACAGTGTGTTACACAATGCTCCAATTGAAATGTATAGTAATTATAGACCGAGATCCGACTGCAAGATCACAACGTTCATCATGCATTCATTAATCGTTCGACTTCAAAAAAGGAGAAGGTCCTCAATTCGTCTGTATTTTTTTATGTATGTTTGTTTATCTCCGCCAAATTAGACCGATTTTCTTTTTGTGTTCGATAGCGCTTATTTCAAGGGTGGTCTCATATAAATTTGTCACGATCGGATTTGAAGTCGATGCGTTAAGTTTTTAAACTTGTGATTATTAGTATTCATTCCATTAAAATAATATTAATTAAAAATACTCGCGGGAAAAGTTTGATTGGCACGTTGGAAAAATTAGATTTATAATAAAATAAAAAGTAAATTTTGACTACATGCTTTAAGAACGTAGTGAACTTGCAACCGGCTCTCGGTCTATTAAGACTATAAAAATATACAATTTACTGCATCGTATAAATAATTACTCTGTACATGACGTAGGTCTCCCCCGCTGAGTGGCCCCACTTAAGTACTACTTATTGCCTACTTATTGCGTTTGAAAATTCACATTTAATTGAAAATATACAGATTATTTTGTTTTTAATTCAAATGAGAATTCTAATATACGATAATTAACGATTCGAAGTGTCAGTTAACTCTACTAAATGCATAAATTTCAATGAATTTGCAACATAATATTTAGAAACAATTATTCGCATGAAATAGATTAAAATAAAATTATCCATTGTACTTAAAAGTATCCTTGAATAAGTGAGTTACGCGACCGACTTCAAAAAAGGGATACAGCTATTTTTACGGATTCTATCACGATTTGTTTCCATTTTTATGCCCGACGTTTCGAAGGCTTTGCAGTCTTCGTGGTCACGGGTGGGAGTGTCCAACCCGTGACCACAAATAGTTTCATTTCAAGGAGAAGGTCCTCAATTCGTCTGTATTTTTTATATGTTACATATCTCCGCTGGATGTAGACCGATTTTCAAAATTATTTTAGTGTTCGATAGAGCTTATTTCAAGGGTAGTCCCATATTGGTCACGACCGGATTTGAAGTCAGTCCGTTATTTATTTATTTATTTATTTGGACAACCAGTAGTTGTTACATTAATACTTACGTCTAACATAATGTAAATCTTAATTAATTTAAATGCACAACATTTTAAGGTGTCACAGCATGCATAGAAGAGTAACATCAGTATTAATAGCTTACTTATACCAAAATATTTAAATTAAATAAGACAGTTAAAAATAAAAATAAGTAGTTAAAATAAAAGTTGAATTATACATAATTATTGTAATTTATTGTCTCTCAACAATGTCAAAAAACTCTTTTGAAATTAGGCTAATTTATCTACAAATACATCCACTTTTCCGCAAATAGTGTTATATGCTTTTGACAAATGAGATATAGGATTACATTTTAAAACTCGTGGTTATTATATTTGTAAATTGTATACAATACTAAGATGTATAAGGATGTAAAGGATTTTAGTAGATATTCTTAATTAGCAATCATTTATATTTTGGTGGCCCCCTTGGTCTAGTGGCAGCATATATGGGCTGTGGACCGGGAGGTCCTGAGTTTGATTCCCAGGTCGGGCAAAGTGAATTTTCTAATTTTTGCCCGGGACTGGATCCCCAGACGGGGTTGACGTCAGGCAGGCAACCGGTCGTAAAAACTAAGCCTAATCCTCTCTGCAATATGCTTGAAAATGTGTGTTGCGCCGACCCCAAATTAATGTAAGATAAAGGCAGGTAGAGAAAGAAGTTTCCATTTTGACAGATATTTCAACAACTTTATTTATAAGGTAGTTGAAGAATTCGCAAATAACAAAGTATTTTTAGTATCTACTTCGATATTTACAATAATATTATGTTTCCTGGTAATTAAAATATATGCATTATTGATTTACATTGTTTTCAAATTTTGTACCAAGCTGTACGAAAATCGTCTCTACATTTTATCATCCAAATTTTTAAAATAAAACATAACATAAGCTCACGCCTGTATCCCCGAAGGGGTAGTAGCCGGACTAGCGAACTAGAACACCCACATTTCGTCGAGCTTAGTTCGGTCCCAGTTGTGATAGGGGGCGAGCCTATCGCCATATCGGGCACAAATTCCAGACACCGAGCTGATATGGAAAAATCCAATATCACTTTGCCCAACGTGGGCATCGAACTCGAGACCTCAGAACGGTAGTCGTATCGAAATACGATCACGCCACCGAGGCAGTCTAAAATTTAGGCAGTATTTTTAAAACAATCATATCTAACGTTCCTCATATTAAGGTTATATCATTAATAATAATAATAATAATAAATACACCCAACAGTCACATACATAGTCCTGACCCCACACTAGGTGTAACCTGTATCGCGGGTATCAGAAACTACGAGAGACTTCCGGTCTCACAACACCCAGACCCGAAACAAATATCTATGGGCCACACAGACATTTGTCTCGGTGCGGGAATCGAACCCGCGACCTCACGTTTCACAGCCGGCTACTCGCCCACTGCGCCACGGAGGCTGTCAAAAGATCATTATCAGTGAAAAGAGGCAAAATATTTCAAATGTCACGTTCAAACAATGTTCGCAGTAAAAGTAAATAATGAATACAACTATGAATAAAATTGTTCGATGTAAACTGGAGTAACATAACCGAAATTCAAATGGCCGTAGCAACTTATTGCCTACAGAGATGATAATAAATGTATACCGGGTGTTTCATAAAGTTGGTACCAATAATAATGCCATATACATGGAGAACGATTTAAACCGCAATAGTTAAATTTAAAACAAATTGAACTTATTTTTTTTAAACAATTATTAATGGTTTTTAAAAAGGGAATGCGACCTGGAGGGTTACCACCACCTTAAAGCAGTATTATTATAATATTACTTAATTCTTTTGTACGGAAATCGGTACAAGTAATAATATTTATTACTTGTACCGATACTACAAATAGTTTCAAGTAATAATATTTATATTTCGGTACAAGTAATAATATTTATTATTTGTACCGATACTATTAAATACTGCTGTAAGAGGCGGTGGAAATCCCCCCCCCCCCCCCACGTAAATCGTCGCAAATAGCATGGGAATGTGAGTGCTAAAAATAATCAATTACCCCATAGGTGGTTTGCAAATATACTGCAGGTGACCCAATGAGCCAGAATTTGATTTTTACGTCAGAAATTCAAGTTTCCATTATGCAAAAACTTTCTGCCTCACAAGATTTTAAATCTAACCGCTTTATTGCTACCCATCTCCTCTTTAAGTGTAGTTATTATTGATACCAACTTTACGAAACACCCTGTAGAGATGATAATAAATGTACATAAGGGCATCGCTGTTAAGGAAGTCGGCAACTCGCGACTCGGCGAGTTACCGGCCACCGTACTCTAGGTGCTAATCGACCAACCATGGCCGCAACACGGGGCCGCTTTGACAGTTTCTATGCAAATGTACATTCAAGAGTCAAGACCAGTTTTCGGCTCGCGAGCGGTTCCGGGCCCCGCACATCGCTCGCACACGCTCTATTCATAAACTAATCCGAAAACGACTTCGCAGATTCGGCCACTCGCATCAGACCTTTGAGGCGTAGATGTTAGATTTGTACCGGACGACGCATCTAGGTGTTCGCTTCGCATGGGCTTGTTAAAAATAACGTTTAAGGGTATGATGCGTTGCCTGCGTAGAGTGAATCATCTGAGATAAAGCGTCTAGTCGTGTAATCAAAAAGGAACCGGTTGCCAACATCGCGCACAAATAATTACTGATGCAACATTATTTTCGTACAAAAAGTGGGAGATACGTTTGTCTCATTATCAAGTTCAATAGCCCCTGAGCGACAGCACGTGTATGCAAAACTGCGGGGACGGGCCGCAACTGCGCAAAAACAGCTCGTTGCAATAACATATTAAGGTGCAAACTGCTCTACACCCTCGCTCTTTAACATTTATCGTATACCGCGGGGTGTCAACACGTATTTATCAATGACTCTATAGTCGATATATCGATGCCTATTTTGACACCGTCCAGATTGACTCCCAAATGAGGCTACGTGCGACGCATTTTTTTTAACTGCGACTTCCTGGTCACACCCAAAAACATCGCGCAGCAGAATCATCGCAAACGTAAATATGACAAATACAATACTTTCCTCGATTCCATGTCCCAAATTCCAACAGTCCGGGTAAACGTCAATTTAGCAAAGCATCAGAGCTCGAGCGAGCTACACACTGGTCATAGTTTGCACACTGGAGTCCACTGTCCGTGCCAGTACTCTATCTTGTTCACAACACTCTAGTTACACACTGTGGGCACGGCGGTGGTCACTTCCGCATGTTGCAGCGCGCGTTTGCGCTCGCGCCGGCGTTTCGATCGTACTAGCAGCCGTGTGTGCCGGTGCGCGGGTCGCTCCTAGCCGCGGGGAGCCTCGCTCGCGAATGCGACCGCCGAAAACTCTTAACGCCGCCCGAATGCAGAAAATTCGGACGCGCCGAGTGGGGGACGCTCTACGACTATCCGAAACTTGCGCGCGTACGTGCAGCGCTTCGCTGTGAAAAAATCCAAGGTTAACGCGCGCTGCCAAAAAAAGACGCACGCAAAATGAAAAAAGACGGCTAGAGCGGCGCCCCTCGCGGGCCCTCGTGATGCAGCCGCTTGTGCACACGCCGCGGCGCCGGCCCGCCGCAGTCGACACACAGGCGGCACGCGCGCGCACCATCGCACCGACAACCATGAGGCCCAGCGCCTACTCCGCATCACATCACACGCACACAGTAACACCTCATTTCAATAGATAGCATTGTTTTAGGCGGTTAATGACTCCTTATTTTAGTGTTTACTGCCTAAGCACTAAACAGTCAATGCACTATTTAAATTTCAGAAACCTGCTTTAAAACTTAATTACAATTTTAAAATTGCTGCTTCATAGCCGTATCTTTACAATAGTTTTAAATTTGTTGGAATTAACTATGAATATTTTTTAGAAGGAAATAATTGTAAATGAAGTTCAACAACAACATATGGAAATCTTTAATGGTGACGATGATGTTGATCATTATAATCTAACAATAGAGAATATGTGAAGTGGAAAAGTTTTTATAGAAATACGGACTAAGTACCTTGTTAGGTCGGGTAAACGCCAGGCAGAAATAAATAAAAAAAAAACAATCAATTTAATAAATGATATAGATTAATTTATCAATATTTCGCATTAAAAAAGACGTATTAATGTAACTGCAATATGTATAAAATATGCATAAAAATATTGTTGTAAAAACATTTAAACATAATGTTGTACCTATATCTGATTGAAGGCCTAACCCCTCTCATTAGCAGAGGAGGCCCGTGCCCAGCAGTGGGACAGTAATATTACAGGGCTAATATTATTATTATTATATCTGATTGCAACCTGTTTTGTATTTGAAATAAATAAAATAAAAAAATCCACATTTCTTTAATTGAATTAATAATTTTTATCGCCTAATTGAATTGAAATTTTTACGAATTTTGAAATTCATTTTAAAAAACTGTTCTAAAACTTGAAGATAAAGTCCGTTGACGAAACCATTCAATGACATCCAAGTAAATCTTTTTATTTGCAGTCGAATTCATTCACACCTCGCCAGTAAAATCCAATCTTACATCATTCTCGTCACTAAGTATATTGTCATGTTTATATTTTTTCCATTTCTGACCATTGAAGAGGTTTAATGAATATCGAATGGACATCATATCATGTTTTTTACATTCTTGAGGCAGTAAAAATTTATAGTCATTCAATACGTGAAATAAAGCGAATGATATGCATAAAATTATTTATAAGTGGGAATTCTTCTTTATACATTTTTAATTTTTTTTCACCTTCTTGGTCAAGTGGCAGCATGTATGGGCTGTGGACCGGGAGGTCCTGGGTTCGATTCCCAGGTCGAGCAAAGCAAATTTTCTAATTTAATTTGCCCGGGACTGGATCCCTCAGAGGCGGTTGATGTCAGGCAGGCGGCCTGTCGTAAAAACTAAGCCAAATCATTTCTGCAATAGGCTTGAAAATGTGTGTTGCGCCAACCCCACATTAAACTGGGATAATGGCAGGTAACCCGCATCAGGCCAGCGTGGTAGACTAAGGCCTAACCCCTCTCATTAGTAGAGGAGGCCCGTGCCCAGCAGTGGGACAGTAATATTACAGGGCTAATATTATTATTATATAAGGGCAGGTAGAAAGAAATAAATTCTTCTTTATAAATATTTGACTGCTTCATAGTTGTATTTGTTTTACACATAGCCTTAGGTTCGATCCCTGGGTAGGTTTGATATTTTGATTTGAGTTTATCAACTCGCATTAGACCAGTGTGGTGGCCTATTCCATCTCTAGAGGACTGAGGGAGACGGATACTGTATACGAGGTCGAGTAAAACGGTTTTTAAGCATGATTTTCCCGGGACTAACACTAACCCCAGAGAGGAGAATTGCCGGGCGTAAAAAATAAGCCAAATCCTTTCTGCGACATGCAGAAAAGTGAATTAAAAAAAAAAGAAGTTTATTGAAAAAGTGAAGTTGAAAAAGTGTATTGCGCCGATCCCACGTTAAGGTGAAATATGGGCGAGTAGTATCTTTGGGGGAGGCCTATGTCCAGCAGTGGACGTCCTATGGCTGATGATGATGGTGATGGGCAAGTAGAAAAAAACTTTTATTAGAGTTGATATCCAAAAAATGATATACTCAAAGGTCAAGATTGAATTAATTATGAAATGTAGGCCATTTACGAAGAAAAATGAAGAAACTTTTTTAAGACATCTAGCTCCTCTTTCCCTGAGGGATAGAATTTTAAAAAATGTTGAAATAAGTGTTGCTTTTTCTAAATCGCAGAGCAATAATACGGATTTTTAAGTAAATAATACAACCAAACATCGATATATTATTTACATATGTAGATGCACAGTTGACGCTCGGAAAATGGGACAGCAAAGAAGTGCTTAAGCACTCGTTTTGCCTACAGTCGATAGAATTCTAAATTTCAAAATTCAAATTAAAGAACGCTTGCTCATTTCGTTTAAAAACCTACTTTAAAAAACGTGCTTAGAGTTATATTTGTGTTGATTTAATTACAACTTTTGATCGTTTTCTTTGTTTTATTTCTGAGACCACTTTTTAGGAGGATATTTGCAAAGAACTGTGCATCTAGGGTATAATATATTGATGCAACCAAATGATAAATTGTATTTATCAACATCAAAGAGATTTAATATTACTAATTATAAAGGGCTATCAAACAAGTTTCTATACAAAAAAAAATGATCTCAAACTTCAGTACGGCCATCAACTGCTTATTATAATGCCAGGGAGATTATTACAACTCACATCCTAGAATATTTTCGAATGGTTAAGAATCACGTAAGAGAATAATCCCTCAAAATTATTTCGCTAAAAATAAAGGTGGCAGGAAGTCGCTGGATGCAGGCCGCTTCTAACAGGTCGATCTGGAAATCTTTGGGGGAGGCCTATGTTCAGCAGTGGACGTCCTATGGCTGATGATGATAATGATGATGATGATTATTTCGCTGGCAGACCTGGCCGATAATTTTTATTATTTTTTACTTTTAAGTGTTCATTTTTCAAGTCGGTTTTCAGTTTTTGTTATTATTTTCGCTTACTTCAAGGCCCGACTGGTCAAGATGTCATTGATTTTTATAAATTGTGGTTATCTTTCCTTTTACAAAAAAATAAACATAACATAACATAAGCTCACGCCTGTATCCCCGAAGGGGTAGGCAGAGGCGCACTAGGGAACTAGAACACCCACATTTCGCCGAGTTTAGTTCCTTCCCAGATGTGATAGGGGGCCAACCTATCGCAATATCGGGCACAAATTCCAGACTCCGAGCTGATATGGAAAAATCCAATATCACTTTGCCCGACCCGGGGATCGAACCCGAGATCTCAGAGCCGTAGTCGTACCGAAATACAACCACGCCACCGAGGCAGTACAAAAAAATACGGCATATGAAATAACTTCAAGTGTGTTCAACCACCGTTCATTGTTGCGACCTTTGAGGAAAAAATCAACGGCAGTTATCCGCCTCCGGCAATCTCACAGACCTGGCGACAACAACAGCCAAGCTTTACAATACGGTGCTTTTTTGCAACAACTTGATTGAGACTGCCTCGGTGGCGTGGTTGTATTTCGGTACGACTACCGCCCTGAGGTCTCGTGTTCGATTCCCGGGTCGGGCAAAGTGATATTGGATTTTTCGATATCAGCTCGGAGTCTGGAATTTGTGCCCGATATGGCGATATCGCCCCCTATCACATATGGGACGAAATGTGGGTGTTCTAGTTCGTTAGTGCACCTCTTCCTACCCCTTCGGGGATGCAGGCGTGAGCTTATGTTATGTTATGTCGGATACATTTTGAAGTCGGTCCGTTAAGTTTTTAAACTTGTGATTACATGAACGTGATGTTCGATCAATTTATCATTAAAATGTTTGAATGAATTTTGGCATACAAATCGACCATGACCCTGTTTAGGACAAGCGCTATCAGTGGCGTAGGCCCATATAACACGATTCGTACCGGCTTACCTCTAAATATTTTTTGGGTATAGCAACAATAAGTCGTAGAGCCACGCTGTAGACAGTTACGTCTACAGCTTGAATGCCGTCTCGACCGGTTTGATACCACTGTCTCACAGAAAACTGACTTAAAGTGGCGTAATAAGCTCGCTGTCGCTTTCATTCGGTGGCCTAATTCCCCTCCCTTTTTTATAGCAGAGACTGACAAACGATGAGATAGGTCACCTGATGGTAAGTGATCTCCACCGCCCATATACACCCAAGGCACACAAAGAATCATGGTTGCCTTGCCAAACTAAAAGGAGAGAATGGAAAAGGAGGGAAAAGGGATTGGAAAAGGGAGGAGGGGAAATAGGTCACCGGATATCTCACTCACCGAACGAAACGCGACAGCAAGCTTACACTTTACGTCGGTTTTCTGTGAGACAGTGGTATTTGCCCAGTCGAGCTGGCCCATTCGTGCTGTAGACGTTACTGTCTACTGCGTGGCTCTACCACTCAAGATCACTCCCTTTCCCAATCCCTACTTCCCTCCATTTAGGTTAGCAACGCACCCCTGATTATTTTGTCTTGGGTGTCTATGGGTGGTGGAGATCACTTACCATCAGGTAACCCATCTGCTTCTTTACCACTTTCTGGTATAAAAAAAAAAATAAGGTAAAATAGCGTCCGCTTTTCTCTTTTGCCACCTGTAGTCATACGATGTTTTTTCAGTCATTATGCAACAACAACCGCGGTACTAGCTAGTTCATTATTATCAACCAACTTTCAAAAGGAGGTCTTCAATTCGTCTGTTATTTTTTATGTATGTTACGCGATATCTCCGCCAAATGTGGACCAATTTCCAAATTTCTTTTTGTATTCGATAAAGCTTATTTCAAGGGTGGTTCCATATATTGGTCACGATCGGATTTGAAATCGGTCTGTTAAGTTAAATAATAATATAAATACACCCAACAGTCCCACACCTAGTCCTGACCCCACACTAGGTATAACCTGTATCGTGGGTGTCAGATACTATGAGAGACTTTCGGTCTCACAACAGCCAGACTTGAAACAAATATCTGTGGGTCACATAAACACTTGTCTCAATGCGGGAATCGAACCCGCGGCCTCTCGCTTCACAGCCAGCTACTCGCCCGCTGCGCCACGGAGGCAGGCTTTTTAAACTTATGATTATTCCTACTCTACAAATAACTAATAGAACCGACCGGCCTCGAAAATAACTTCCGCGACGTAACTAGGCATATAAAATGTGCAACGCAAAGAACAATAGCATTTCAATACACAGTTTCCTTATCACAAGCGACAAGGCCACACTAAATGTGATAACGTCGCTGAATTAGGATAGAGGATGTTTGGAAACATTAACTATTGTGTAATAATCAACCTTGTGTGTGTCGGAGGTTTGAGACCAACCCCAAATAATGTCAAGTTTAAAAACTTAACTGACCGACTTCAAATTCGATCGTGACCGAAAATTGATTCATGACATTTATATGGGACCACCCTTGAAATATGCTCTATCGAACACAAAGAATTTTGAAAATCGGTCCACATTTGGCGGAGATATCGAGTAACATACATAAAAAAACAGACGAATTGAGGACCTCCTCCTTTTGTGGAAGTCGAAAAGAGCACACACCTCTGACTTTTCTATATTAATTGTTTCTATGTTCAGGTTTTGTTTGTGACGTTATTTAGTTGTTGGTAATGGAAGATTTGTGCCTTATTAGCTGATGCTCATGGCTCAGATTCCAGGATGTCCTTGTGCAGAATTAAAAGCGTATAATATGTCATTTCATTGTGAAATATCGCTTACTATAACGGTGAATGAAAACAAAGTGAGGAATCATGCATACCCGAGAATTTCTCCACAAGAATTTCGAAGATATGTGAAGTCTACCAATCCGCATTAGACCAGCGTGGTAGACTAAGGCCTAACCCGTTTCATTAGTAGAGGAAGCCCGTGTCCAGCAGTGGGACAGTAATATTACAGGACTGATATTATTATTATTAATAATCAACCTTGTAACTCTCCCACTTATGTATTTTCGACCAACTTCAAAAAAAGTCCTTAATTCGTCTGTGTTTTTTATGTATTTTTATATCTCCGCCAAATTGGACCGATTTTCTAGATAATTTTTGTGTTTCATAAAGCTTATTGTCGCCTTTTTGATCTAGTGGCAGCATTTGCTGGTGGTAGTATCCGACCGGATGGCGACCACCGTACACGTGGTGCTATAACCTGCCATAGTGACCGTCACTCCGTGTGTGTTTCGCGTTCCAGAATCAGTCAGTGTACTTCTGGTTCTCTCGAGGGACTTGCGGCATGACTTGATGATTGGTTAAGACGGGTATGGGGTTATCCCTGTATCTGCATCGGTCATCCGCCTGACTTGTCGAAAGCCCCTCGATTTGCTTCTTCCCTCTTCGGATTCGGATTGGGAAAAATCATAAATAGGCCGGCAAGATTCTGACGACCACTGATAAAGCCATTGTTTGTCAGTGGTCGCTAGTTTAGACTGCACTACGCTTACCATCAGGTGCAGTGTAGTCACTATGCCGTGCCCGGATAAAATAATATAATATATAGAGATATATGATACACTAGTGGCAGCATATATGTGCTGTGGACCGGGAGGTCCTGAGTTTTGAGTCCTGAGTTTTTGAGCGAATTTTCATATTAATTTACCCGGGACTGGATCCCTCAGAGGGGCTTAACATCACGCAAGCAGCCAGTCTTAAAAACTAAGCCAAATTATTTCTGCAACATGCTTGAATAAGTGTGTTGCGCCGACCTTACGGTAGGATAAGGCAAAGTGTGAAAAGAAAACCTCTACAATAGTATATTTTAGCTGCAATAGAATATCAGTGACGTGCAGTCTATATAGACAAAGAGACTCTGACCCTGACAATTTGCTATTTACAAGATAAGAATAAAATCACGATCAAAAATATTTTTTTCAAAATAGCAGTACTCTGCTTATATTTTAAAGCGAAATGAGCATCATAATTTCACTTGCTTCATTTCACTTGCTACGATTCTTGGACACCACTTTTGTCTCATTACATTCTTCATGCATACACGTCGCTTTAGGGTACTTGTAACTTGACCTTTCTTGATTATATCTCTGACTTGGTCAGAGAATGTTCGATAAGGTTTTCCCTTCCAACTTTACTATTCATATTCCGAGAAAATATCTATGTAATTTTTTGTCTACCCTGATCGTAATACCTGTGCACGTCACTGGTTAATAGTTACCACAGGGTCATCATCAATTGATAGTCAATTATCAATTGTAGTCAGTTTTTGCGATGCGTTTTCCGTACGATTGCGTTTGACGCGACGGTTCAGAAAAAAACTATTAACTCTGATTATCTAGGACTGTGTTTCCTACTTCCATGTCTACCCGGATTTTGTTTAATAAAATGAAACCAGTAGATATACAGATCATATTCTAGATAGGTCGTCCCTACGTATAGCTATAGGGACAATTATTGGAAATTGCACACACACATAAGCTCACGCCTGTATCCCCGAAGGGGTAGGCAGAGACGCACTAGCGAACTAGAACACCCACATTTCGCCGAGCTTAATTCCGTCCCAAATGTGATAGGGGGCGAGCCTATCGCCATATCGGGCACAAATTCCACACTCCGGACTGATATGGAAAAATCCAATATCACTTTGCCCGACCCGGGGATCGAACCCGCGACATCAAAACCGTAGTCGTACCGAAATACCACCACGCCACCGAGGCAGTCAAAATTGAGAAATTGCACACTTAACAAACAGAAACAACCATTACCAATACAGGTAACATTTTTATAAGCAAGTGATTTTAGAAGCAGCGATAGCCCAGTTGGGAATAGTATGAAATGCCGAGATAAGTGGCGGAGGTTCGATACCAACCCCAAAATCGAGCATACATCTCTGACTTTTCTATGTTAAACGTGTTTTCTCTGTGAAATATCGCTGGCTATAACGGTGAAGGAAAAGATCGTGAGGAAACCTGCATACCACAAGGATTTCTAAGGTATGTGAAGTCTACCAACCCGCATTAGTATAGGACAGCCGTGCCCAACAGTGGGACAGTAATATTGCAGAGCTAATAACATTATTATTATATACGTGATTTTATAAGTATTCTGGTACGCAAATGAGCTCAGCGCAATGGGTACTATATATAGGGTACTGAATTGAAACACAAGATCACTTTACCCGTCCCGGAGATCGAACCCGATACCTCAGCACAGTCAGTCAGACTTCTTCATCGGTCCCTCGATGATGAGGATCGCGACCACATACAATCTGTCGCCAAGCTGAGCGGTCATTGGACATCTATACTGCTCGATAGATGCTACCACCAGCAGCCTTTTTTATCTGACCATCTAGAGCAGCGGTCGGCAACTCGGTGTGAAATCCTATTTGCAGCCCGTGAAGTCCTATTTGCAGCCCGTGATTGTTATGTCAATTAGTCATAAATATCTAAAATGTTATAGATTATACCTCTACAGATAGAAAATATGAGGTGAGGCCCGCCTTTACCGTATTTTGCCACCTTGCGGCCCCTGCCTGCCAAAAGGTTGCCGACCACTGATCTAGAGGGTGCTATTCCCTTGGGCCGTTTCCCTTCAGTCAGTCAGACAGTACTGAAATACAACTACACCACCGAGGCAGTAATTTTCTAATATCTTAAAAATGTATCAACCTATACATGTGCAGGGCTTACAAAATTCTTGCAGGGTTATCTAATCAGATGTAGGCACGCACTGATTAGATGGCTGCATCGCACTTGTACGTACTCTCTTACTACGAAATACTGCGCATTATATTTATATGCATATTTATCCGATGGATAGGAACCAACTAAATTACTGATAAGCGCGGCACGGACCAAAAAATCAGCGGACCCGACTAAGTAAGAATGAGTTTATCGGTTATCGGTGACCACCAGAACACACAGGGTACTTGACTATGTTTGATTTTGTACACATTTGTATATTTACTAGCAAATAAAACAAAAAAGAAACTCTTCTGTGAAATCTGCATCGAAATTGGTTGAATAATGAGTCAGTAATTCATATTTTAAATTCTGCAATGAGCAAGAGAGGGGACGTAGTGGGGATATCTTGCTATCCCTTTCTAACGCACGTACCGTTATGGCCCTGACGTGATTTTACTGATACTTCTCTTTTCCGCAGTTTGAAGGTTACACCAAATTTCAAATGCTCATAACTTCTTTATTTTTGAGAATATTTCAATAATTCTTTCAGTGCTATATTTTAGATGGCGTCCGTTTCATATCAAATTAATAATAAAAAATTAGTCCAGTACCCAAATATGGTCGCGTGTTCATGCTTCGTCACACTCAGTAGAGTGCGTTCTTACATTGACAGCCTCCGTGGCGCAGCGGGCAAGTAACCGGCTGTGAAACGTGAGGTCGCGGGTTCGATTCCCGCACCGAGACAAATGTCTGCGTGGCCCACAGATATTTGTTTCGGGTCAGGGTGTTGTGAGACTGAAAGTATCTCGTAGTGCCTGGTACCCACGACACAAGACTCGATCTTAGTGTGGGGCAAGACTATGTATGTGACTGTTGGGTGTTATTTATTTATTTACTTTCTGCTTGGCGTTAACCCGGCCTTCTGCCAGGGTCTGCCTTTCTACTTAAACGCTTCCACTTCGCCCGGTCTTGAGCATGCTCTATGGTGAGGCCATTGGCTCTCATATCCTCCTCCAAAACGTCCAGCCAGCGTTTTTTGGGCCGTAGACTAGACACTAAGTAGAGTGCGTTATGTGTTAAAAACTGCCAAATGATAAGTTCTCGAATCCAACGCGACATTAGCGCCCTTTTTACCTCGATGCTTCGGTGGCGTGGTTGTATTTCGGTACGACTATCGTCCTGAGGTCTCGGGTTCGATCCCCGGGTCGGGCATAGTGATATTGGATTTTTTCATATCAGCCCGGAGTCTGGAATTTGTGCCCGATATGGCGATAGGCTCACATCACATCTGGGACTCAACAAAGCTCGGCGAAATGTGGGTGTTCTAGTTCGCTAGTAAACCTTTACCTACCCCTTCGAGGATACAGGCTTGACCTTATGTTATGTTTACCTCGAATTTGGTGGAATTTTAAGCCATTAAAATAAAAGTATTTTTACGGAGAATCCGATTCACGTCACGATTAGGTTTTTAATTTTTATTCCCGACAATTAATTAGACATTTTTAATTTTTAATTATCATGACTGACCCGTGACAACGAAGACTGCAAAGCCTTCGAAACGTCGGAAATAAAAATTAAAAACCTAATCGTGATAGAATCCGTAAAAAAAGTTTTATTTCAATGTATAACATTCGCGTAAACTTAAGAAATCAGTATTTAAGCCATTAAATATATCGAATCGAAGTCCAAGTCAAATCGAGCGACAAAAGTCAGGGGGCTGGAAGAAGTGAATCGAGAGACTTGCAAAAAAATGTGCGATGCAGACACAGGGATGTACCCCATACCAGCCCCAACTATCAAGTTATGTCGCAAGCCTCCCGAGAGAATCGTATATAATATCATACATTGCAGTAGGATATACTGCGCACTGGAAAGTTCTGGGTTCAAATCCCAGGTCTGGCAAAGCGGGTTTCAAAGATTATTTCAGAGGAGTCAGATAAGCATCGGGTTGTAAAAACTCAGCCAAATCCTTCCGGCAAAATGCTTGAAAATATAATGTGTTGCGTCAAACCTACATTGTAATGGAATTAAGGCAGATGGAAAATGAAAAATATGAGACAATGGTGACTCCAAGTTCCAACTTGATTTGATCGTGACCAAATTTATATTTGAAATAAGCCCTATCGAACACAGAATTTTGAAAATCTGTCCACATTTGGCGGAGATATCGCGTAACATACATAAAATAATACAGATGAATAAAGGACGTACTTCGTTTTTGAAACTCGTTCGAAAATAACGGGCATGAGCGTTTGTCTGTCATTATAACGTTTAAGGAAGAACTACTAAAGGCATTCTACAACTTTACTATTGTTTTTCTATAACCAAAGTTTATATCTATTGATAAGCGTTATCACTGTAATCAGCTTAGCGCATAACCCGTCAAGCGCGCATAGAAAGATATTAGATAAATTGTTGATTTGATGCATAAACTATTTTTTTCTATGATCAATTAGGGGGCGTAAATAAAGTCGTTCTTTGTCGACTTGGCAGCGTAAATGGGCTGTAACATTGGTCCTGGGTTCAATTCCGAGGTCGGATGGGATGTTTTTCTAACACAGTTTGCTTGGGACTGGATACCCCCAGAGGGAGGTTGACGTCAAGCAGGCAGTCGGTCGTAGAACTAGGTGCTTTGTGCAACATGAACGAATCCTTTGTGCAACATGCTCCAAAAAGTGTGTTGCGTTAATCCCCTATTAAGGTGGGATTATATATAGGATATAATTAGAATTTAAGGATATGATAAGGATTTAAATATTTTAACCATCAATATAATATACCCTAGATGCACAGTTCTTTGCAAATATCCTCCTAAAAAGTGGTCTCAGGAATAAAACAAAGAAAAAGATCACAAGTTCTCATTAAATCAAACACAAATATAACCCTATGCAAGTGTTGTAAAGTAGCTTTTTATACGAAATGAGCAAGCGTTCTTAAATTTGAAAATTGACATTTAGAGTTCTATCGGCGTCCAACTGTAGGCAAAAGGAGTGCTTAAGCTCTCTTTTGCTGTCCCATTTTTCGAGCGTCAACTGTGCATCTAGGTATATAATATATCGATGATTTTAACCAAATAAAATAGGGTGTCTATTCAAAATTCAGTACAATACTGTGTATTCAAAAATTCGTTCGTGAATATAGTATTAAAATTACACGTAAATGCGTTCACGAAATCGACTTATTTTTCGGGTACATTTCCAGCTGGACAAATGTTTGCCCATGTGTACACACATGCCGTTCAATGTCAACTCCTGCTGCGCTGTTACAAGTATTTGGCAATGGACACCATATTTTGTACAATATTAAGTAGTCCTAGCACGAATAACTTTCGATTGCGTATTCGAAACTTTTAATTCATAATGAATACACATTAAGAAAAACAAGTGCTTACTGAGGGGGCTAGTTTCAAAACTTTTTATCTCAGCAGTCCGTATCACGCCTTACTATCTCTGCTTATAGGGAGAAAACTAACATGAATAGCCAAGGAGTGACCAATGATGCTGCACCTAACTATGGGACTGCTGCCACAGGGTGGAAGAGTTTGTAGGCACACTACGATTTTTTTTTTTATTATTATTAATGTTACACCCACGACACATCACAACACAATTCCTACATATAATTTAGATATGAGGGAAACCAGACAATGTGAAATTCCTTTACAGGTGTATACAACATTTAAAGTTACAATATAGAACATGTTAGGTACAGATTAAGCAAGAGATTGCACAATTAAACAAAACAAAATTTACGCATTTTGTAGATATATATCACATACAGCCGGACACTTCGCCCTCAAGGACTTACCGCAGAGCTCTTAAACTGTCATGGTGAGGCTATCCATGGGTGGATGTGTTAATAGGTCTGAAAGATGCAAACCTAGAAGAACATCATGATGCCTAAGGTTGGTCTATGTTGCGGTCGAAACCCTGCTGTAGCGTGCCTCTCGTGGAACCGCGTCCAGGCTGTGAATCTCCGAGGTGAAAATGGAAGTGCCACTACAAACTGGATTAAGGGTGAAGTGGTTCGAGAGCTCATCACCCTTTGTGCTGCTGCAGACGTCCCCACCATAAATAAAAAAGAACAGAATTCTATCTATTATTAATTTAGACTGCCTCGGTGGCGTGGTGGTATTTCGGTACGACTACGGTTCTGAGGTCTCGGGTTCGATCCCCGGGTCGGGCAAAGTGATATTGGATTTTTCCATATCAGCCCGGAGTCTGGAATTTGTGCCCGATATGGCGATAGGCTCACCCCCTATTACATCTGGGACGGAACTAAGCTCGGCGAAATGTGGGTGTTCTAGTTCGCTAGTACGCCTCTGCCTACCCCTTCGGGGATACAGGCATGAGCTTATGTTATGTTATGTTATTAATTTAGAATTCTACATCCATTCAGAATGATAGAGTGGGAAGGGGAAGACCTCATCGAACATTCTCTGACCAAGTCAGAGATAAACTCGAGAAAGGTCAATTTAGAAGTATCCTAACCGACGTGCATGGATAAAGAATGTAATGAGTTATGATACTGATTGAGCCGAAAGAGCTATGTGAGGATCGTAGCAAATGGAAATCCGTCTCTGCCTACCCCTATGGGAACGAGGCGTGAGTCTATGTACATATGAATGTAGAATTCTACTTCTAGGACCGCGATCAACTCTGATGAGTTAAGAAACCCGAAATCCAGAAGCCCTTCAGTTAACAGGGCTATTATGTATATGAACCTAAAAACAATTTTTAAATTAATTTCACTTTCTTTCTTCTAACTTAGATACCTTCTTCTGTGTTTTTGTGAATTTATTATAGGTGCTGCCCGCGACTTCGTCCGCATTGAAAATCCTGGATGAAAGCAGCCTACGAATTATTCTGATGTATAATCCATATAATTGTAAAGTTTCATCAAAATCCATTCGGTAGTTTTTACGTGAAAGAGTAACAAACATACACACACATACAAACTGTCACATTTATAGTATTAGCATGATTAATTTATGCTTACTAGCAATATTGTTATCAATTTATCACATAAGTAAGTATAATTTCTATTTCCGTTATATATAGAGTCTAAATTCTATTAAAGGTGCTCCAATTATCGACCTTTCCTTAATAGTGGGTAGTCCTAAATAGGTTGTGTATCCTGGTGACCTGGTTACTGGAAAATTGCGCGGAAGTATCAATTAATAAAGATACAAAAATAATCTTTCATCAGGTAATGTCACAGCGGGCGAGTAGCCGACTATGAAGCGAAAGGCCGCGGGTTCGTAACAGCATCGAGATAAGTCTTTGATCAGGACTTGTTTTATGTAAGAACGAAAGTCAGTTTGTGAGAACGAAACTCAGTGTTGTAAGACGGAAATTCAGTGTTGTAAGACCGAAAGTCAGTGTTGTGAGACGGAAATTCAGTGTTGTAAGACCGAAAGTCAGTGTTGTAAGACCGAAAGTCAGTGTTGTAAGACCGAAAGTCAGTGTTATGAGACCGAAAGTCAGTGTTGTGAAACCGAAAGTTAGTGTTGTAATACCGAAAGTGTCTCATAGTTTCTGATGCGCACGACACAAGTCTCGTATCTTACTGTGGGGGGGTCAGAGCTACGTGTGTGTAGCTCTAAATAAGTAACACCCAGTTATATATTACGTTTAATTTCAGCAATGGTTTGATACCACTGTCCTACAGAAAATCGACGTAAAATGGTAGACAACCATGGCGTAGCAGGCGAGTAGCCGGCTGTGAAGCGAGAGGCCGCGGGTTTGATTCCCGCATCGAGACAAATGTTTGTGTGGCCCACAGACATTTGAATCAAGTCTAGGTGTTGTGAAACTGAAAGTCTCTCATAGTTTCTGACACTCACGATACAGGTTATACCTAGTTTGGGGTATGTATGTATGTGACTGTTGGGTGTATTTATTATTATTATTCCCAAAGTTTTGTTGAACTTTATTTATTTTGTGTAAACTATAGGACTCACTTAGAAAAATACTATTTCAAGCAACAAAATCATCCCAATCGGTGGACGCGTCTTGAAGTTATCGTTAAACATACATTAAAAGTATACATATGAGTAAAGAAACTCCATCTATATGCTTGCCTCCTTGGTCTAGTGACAGCATATATGGGTTGTAGACCGGGAGGTCCAAGTTTCGAATCCCAGATGGGGCAAAGCGAACTTTCTATTTAATTTGCCCGGGACTGTATCCCTTAGAGGGGGTTGACGTCAGGCAGCCGGTCGTAAAAACTAAGCCAAATCATTGCAACATGCTTGATAAAGTTGCGCCGAACCCCCATTAGGTGGGATAAGGGCAGGTAGAAAGAAAGAAGTATAGAAACTCCACTTTTTTGGAGTCGGTTAAGCATACAGCTGTTGAAGCATGAAGGTGCAGGGCTAGAGAAAGCGCCGGTGCTGTGCTGCAAACGACATCTGTTCATAATGTGCCGCGCTTTCTCTAAACTGTTGTCCCTCAAATTTCCGAAGATGGCGCTACAATCGTTTGGTTTTCCATTTCTGCTTTAACAGTGATTTATCTTTTTTTTATAGCAGAGACTGGCAAACGAGCAGATGAGTCACCTGATGGTAAGTGATCTCCACTCATAGACATTGATAGACATAGACACCCGAGACTCAAAAAGAATCATGGGTGCGTTGACAACCTAAAAGGATGGTATGGAAGGGAAGGGAAAAGAGATTGGGAGGGCGAGTGGGGCTACCGGAAATCTCACTCACCGAACGAAACGCGACAACGAGCTGCCACTTTACGTCGGTTTTCTGTGAGACAGTGGTATGAAACCGGTCGAGCCGGCCCATTCGTGCTGTAGACGTAATTGTCTACAGCGTGGCTCTAATACTCAAAATTTACAATCTTGTTCAAATTCGTTGTATACGTCATAGTAACACAATGTTTTGTTTCACTGTATTGAGTGATATTAACGTCAGAGAAAGCAAGACAAAAGATAGCACGACTATTGCTGCGTCCCTTGCACTAAAACATTACACGAAATACCTACACAAAACAAGGTTACGCTACACATTTTAGTCTATGGTTCATTGTGATCATGAGCAAGAGACAGCGAAAATCATTGTTTTGTGTTTTGTTTCGAGAAAAACACGTGCAGGAGACGCGCGAGACACATATACTACGCGTTATTAGTACCATCATTATAGTTTTTAGTTATTAAAATATAAAGTGCTGTTAGAACCTCTAAATAAAATAAAATCTTTATTAACAGTACTGTATTTTTTGTGTGAGAAGGTATCCGTACATTGTTTTTTATCTTAGTGTTGAGTGACTACGCTGGAAAGTAAATAATAATATGTAAATAACAACACAGAATAAAGTTTACGTGTAATTAAATTAAGAAGCATGAAATAGACCTGTTTCTACAGTTATTTTCGCATAATAATATGAAGAAATACATATATTATAAAGTGCATAGATCTGTACCAGCATAAATTAGTGGTAGATAAAAAACGAATATACACTGTGGCTTAATAAATATAAATAATACACTTTAGACTTCTTGCTTTTATTAACAGCCTTTAATACAATTCATACAAATGTAGAATAAATAACATACCTAACACTAACTTTAAACACATGTTCATACACACGAATAAACTTAAATAAACAAACGATCACGCAACAGTAACATAGTTACAAAATATTCACAATTTAATGTAATTAAACACAAAATCAGATTTTTCCACCAAAATATTAACAAACACTTTTAATTAATGACGTCGTTTCAATATTTTTTTCTATATTTTATTACACACTGTAGAATAGCTAATTGCAATTAACGCACTGTATTTTTTTCTCATTTTCACACAATTTTAATTTCCGAGGTTATGCGTTAAAACCGGCAAAATCGAAAACGTCTAAATGTAACGCGGCACACGAATTCAAATTTGGAACACCGGAATCCGAAACAATTGCAACGTGCGTTGAAAAGAAATGTGACCTATTTAAACGGTCCGGGTGCACGCGCGGTGCGAGGTGCGAGGTGCGTGCCGCGTGCGGCAGGGGCAGGGGTACTCACGTGCGAGATCCTGACGACGTCAGTGTGCCATCTGTGCCGGTGCACGGGCTGAGGAGGCCGGCGCGGCTGGCTCGGCTGGCGCGTTGGTACCCTCGACTGGGCCCTCGGCTGGATGCAGCGGCCCCGCGCTCGCGGTACCTATCGAGGAAGTAAGTCCCGGCGAACTGTCATCGGTGCGGAAATCGGGCGGCGGCGCCGGCGGCCGCAGCGCGCATGCGCCGCGCGCCCGTCAACAGCCGCCCTGCAGCCGCTGCTGGGGCCACCCACCCCCGAGCCTACCCTTTAAATCGAACGTCATATCCCACACCGTTGCCGCCGCCCGGCCCGCCGTAATTTCTGAAAAGCGCTGACTACCCAGCCGACCCTAAAAAATGCATTGCGTAACGGTTTTATAAATTTCCCTTGAATGTTTGCCCAATCAATTATCCACCTGCCTGCTGTGTTAGTGGTATTACCCGTTACTTTCTTACAATAAAATTGGTTTATTAGTTCTACTAGGCTAATATATTAAGTTTAGTACTCTCCTGTGATTTACACGGTCCATGAGTTACGAGTTCCGAGCGAGATGAGAGTTGCAGTAACCTTATTGCGTGGACGAGTTTGAACGTTAAATTTGATGGTTTATATTTGATCCATTTATTGTTTTATATGGAAATTGAGAAGCAACATGAATGCAATTTAATAAGGTCCCTTAAACAAAACCCATCAAGATCTATTTTGATTCTGAATTATAACTTTTAAGATCACATAAGCTCACTCCTGTATCTGCAAGTTGTATGAAAACTGGAACTGGAGCCACATCACTCCGAACTTGTGATAGTTTTCAGAAACATTTAAATTTTATCAGTTATACCTCTATAATAACGATGTTTAGGACAACACACCTTATCACTTGGGTTCTGATTTTGTGCAAACAATAAGGAACTTCAAACTGAGTAATTACTCGTTGTTTAGTATATGTATTTATTGTTGAAATCAGATTTAAAGTTTTTAAATTTTAATTATATTTAATTTTTTATTGTTAGATACGGCTATTGTATCTAAAATCACAATATCATAATCTCGATGTTTACATTGTGTTGTTTGCTGAGTCAATTGTTCATTGTATTAGCTGTTCTTTGACTAAAATATTATGTGGTCTTATGAAGAGTACTCTATGGGATACAAACTCACATTTACCGGAGATATCGCGTAACAAGAAAAAGCTTTATTTACGTTATAGTTTTGGCAAATATATATTTACCCAAACAATTTGGACCAAAAAAAGAATCATCCAAATCGGTCCACGCAACGTCAGAGTTATCCGTGACAATATCATCATCATCAGCCACAGGACGTCCACTGCTGGACATAGGCCTCCCCCAAAGATTTCCAGATCGACCTGTTGGAAGCGGCCTGCATCCAGCGACTTCCTGCGACCTTTATCAATATACAAAAAAATATAAACAGCAGGTTAAAATTAAAAAGAACATTTGCCACAACTTCGATCTTACAATCCCACCTCCCCAAAATCAATCCCACGAACCAGACAAAGGACGAAGCAGACCGGCACCGAATCCGGGTCACAGCTACTGGCCAAAAAATAATGCAACAGATGTGCTCTTTTCCGAAATAGAACCGGCCCTGATAAGTAGGTCGCGCGATGCGTCTACTTTCGATACTATACTTTTATTTCCACGTGCTATGTGACAGATGCTATTTCATTGTGGGCAATAAGTAGGACAGTTGAATGTGATGGAGGCTTATGGGAAAAGTCATGATGTGAGAGAATTTTCGATGTTTATTATTGCAGAGAAGCAAATGAGCGGATGGGTCACCGATGATCTCCACCGCCCATAGACACCAAAGACACAAAGAATCAAGGGTGCATTGCCAACCTAAAAGGAGGGAATGGATTATTTATTTATTTATTTAATTTATTTACCGAAAATCTGACTCCTCGAACAGCGAGCTGCCACTTTACGTCGGTTTTCTGTGTTTGATACCACAAACTATCGAGCCGGCCCATTCGTGCTGTAGACATAACTATCCACAGCGTGGCTCTCTGTACTAACAAGCTTTTTTTTAAACTTGTTATACACGATGTATAAAGGCGGAATACTACAAGCATTATCTGCCAATCATCCTTGGGATGGTGCAGAGGTGCAGTTACAGTGACATATCGTTCATTTGCGACAACAGCAGTGTCACATCTCGAAAACCTCGATTATACAAAAAACGGTTTCAAATCTTTATTTTAAAACTGTTTTTTTGTATAATAGAGACTTTTGAAATATGTCACTGTTGTCGCAAATGAGCGATATCAATGAGGTTCATAAACTTCTCGATTTTAGAAAACATGACGATTTCTGGCACCGGCAAGGTGGCAAAAAAGCACCTGATATAACGTATAATGCAATACGAATATTTCCAATGACATAACGTGCATATGTCGACTTTCGCCCGAATTAATTCGGCCTGTCTATTAAGATGTACACCAGCTGACCCCCGAACGCGGCCACGCACCAGCTTTATGCACCGAAAAAGAAGATTAAAATAAAATAATGCTCTAAAACCGTGTCTCTCTAAACATAAACATAAGCTCACGCCTGTATCCCCGAAGGGGTAGGCAGAAGCGCACTAGCGAACTAGAACACCCACATTTCGCCGAGCTTAGTTCCGTCCCAGATGTGAAAGGGGGCGAGCCTATCGCCATATCGTGCACAAATTCCAGACTCCGGGCTGATATGGAAAAATCCAATATCACTTTGCCCGACCCAGGGATCGAACCCGAGACCTCAGAACCGTTGTCGTACCGAAATATCAACACGCCACCGAGGCAGTCCTCTCTAGTCTAATAATATTTATAATATTACCTATAATAATAATACTAATAGCCCTGTTATATTACTGTCCCACTGCTGTGCACGGGCTTCCTCTACCAATGAAAGGGGTTAGGCCTTAGTCTACCACGCTGGCCTAATGCGGGTTGGTAGACTTCACATACCTTCAAAATTCTTGTAGAGAAATTCTAGGGTATGCAGGTTTCCTTACGATGTTTTACTTCACCGTTATAGCAAGCGATAGTTCACAAAGAAAATACACTTGTAGCGGCCTATAGTGCTACTTAAAGAATATGTGAGTCTTAGGTGTTTGGTGAAATGACTACGCTCGAGTGAAGATAACTCTATATATTTATTTAATTAAAATATTAAATTAAAACAATTGAGTACGCGTGTACACTCGTGTCGCGTCGAACCTAAGACTGTCGTGGTACGCGCAGCGCCCACGACGTCCCGACACATTGCGCGGTGTCAGCATTAAGCACCTACACTATTCCCCCCTTTAAAAAAAATAGAATATAAAGCTAGAAATTAACAATCAGAAAGTAATAATTATATAAAAATAACACATGTACTTAACAGTTTATAGTCATCCTATTCTTTGGTTACAAAACTTGTTGCTTGAACTGCTGACACGCTTGAGATTAGTTATAAACAAAACATGTCTGTGCTTACAAATTCTAATTATATAAACAAAAGTTGCGAGTACGGTGAATTTAATACTTATACAAACACTGTTACAGGATACAAATATCATTATACGTATTATATAAATTAAATATTTAAATTAACAGTTAAACATCCTGTTGCTTCGTCAAAGTTTATAGTTGCACAGTAACAAAGATTGAAAAACAAAGTATCAAATTGAGTTGATTATATTTTACCTAACACATTATTTTAATTAATTAAACATGGCATTATGTAAGTTCACGCTTGTACCTTTCCAAAAGGGGTAGGCAAAGATGTATAAGGAATACTGAAGTATTATAGGTATGGTGTAATCCTAACAATTTAACAATACACAAAAACATAATATAATAAGACATTTTAAGGTATAGGTACTACAATATTACATATGTATTTATCATTATAGTTACAAGTTAAACCTGACGGTTGGTCTAATAATACGTCCGCTTCTACTTGTTCTTATGTTTACGTTCTTATCACTAGTTTTGGATATTGTAGCAGGTTTTTTATTAACGCTTGATTCATTTTTAAGTAATGTACATCTAGTAGTCCTACTCTGTTCAATATGATCATCAAATTGTTCATTAAGTAAGTATGCCGGTTTAAGTCTATCAATAGATATGTTGACTTTTCTATTAGGCAATTGAATAACGAATGTTTTACATTTTCTTTCTACGACACGGTATGGACCATCGTACGGAGGTGTAAGGGGTTTGCGTACCGCATCGTTGCGAATAAATACATATTTGCACGTTTTAAGATCATTGTGAATGAATAGGGTACGTGAGTCTCGCAAAGTGTGTGGTACTGGCCTCAGTTTACTTAAATTACTCCTCAGCTTGTTAAGAAAAATGTTGTCATCACAACTTCGTGTGTCGGAGACATTATAGAAATCTCCAGGCAATCGAAGTGTTTGTCCATAAACATACTCTGCGGGACTAACGCCATTGTCGTTTCTGCATACTGCGCGTAATCCTAGCAACACTGTAGGCAGCTCATCACACCAAGAAGAGTTATTAATGAGTCGCGCTGTTAGTGCTGATTTCATTGACCTATGCCAGCGCTCTACAATACCATTAGATTGAGGATGGTATGGTGTAGTACGCGATTTCTTAATACCCATACATTTAATTAATTGTGTAAATAATGAACTTTCGAACTGACGACCTTGATCACTAGTTAATTTTTCGGGAGTTCCGAATCTAGTTATCCACGTTTCGTAAAAAACTTTAGCTACTGCCTCAGCTGTGATCTCTTTTACTGGAATAGCTTCCGGCCAACGGGTACTGCGGTCGATCATCGTTACACAATACTTGTAACCTTCTTGTGATATTGGTAAGGGTCCTACTATATCGATATGGACATGTTCAAAGCGATTCGCTTCTGAGAATTCTTGCAAATTAGATACAGTGTGCCTACTAACTTTCGATTTCTGACATTGTATACACGACTTAGTCCATCGTCCTACATCTCGATTTAAACCAGGCCAAAAGAATCGTTGTGCAACTAATTTACGCGTTGCTCGAATTCCGGGATGGCTAAAGTTATGTATTGAATTAAATGCCAATTTTCTAAAAGCTTCCGTCAAATACGGTCTGAAGGCATTAGATGAATTTTCACCATATAGTGATACTTTAGAAAATGGTATGAAACACTTTTTTAAACTAAAGTTATTACTATTTGTTTCGTCTAATAATTGCCTAAGCTCTACGTCGGTTTCTTGAGCTTGCGCTAATTCAGAGAAATCAAGTGCAGTCGGACAGTGTATGGTTTCAATACGCGATAACGCGTCCGCTGCTATATTTCTGTTTCCTTCAATATACCTAATATCTGTCGTAAATTCGCTAATAAATAATAATTGTCTCGTGCGTTTAGGCGTTTCACAATCGCTTTTAACTTTGTTGAATGCGTAAATTAGCGGTTTGTGGTCCGTAAAAATCGTTAAGTTATTTCCTTCAAAAAGATAACGAAAATGTTTAATGGCCATATAAATCGCTAATAATTCTCTGTCATAAGTTGAATACTTTTGTTGCGCTTTGGTAAATTTTCTAGAGAAATATCCCAGAGGCTGCCAAGAGTTGTTAATTCTTTGTTGCAATATTGCTCCTGCGCAGGTCTCAGACGCATCGGTCATGAGGGCTAAGGGAGCGTTAGCTACTGGATGTGGCAATAAGGCTGCATTTTTTAAGCTAGTTTTACATTGTTCAAACGCCTTAATCGCTTCATCATCCCATTGTACGACTGTTTTATCTTTGCGCTTAGAACCTTTTAAGAATTCATTTAATCTTGCCTGATGACTGGCAGCGTTTGGTATACTCGCTCTATAGAAGTTGACCATGCCTAAAAAGCGTCGTAGCTGGTCTACGGTCTGCGGTCGAGGGTATTCGATTATAGCCTTGACCTTATGGTCGAGGGGTAGAATGCCGTCGGCTGAGACTTTGTATCCTAAAAATTCAATGTTAGGTTTACAAAATTCACATTTAGCGATATTTATGGTTATACCAAATTGTTTGAATCTCTCAAAAACCTTGCGTAAATGTATTTTATTTTCTTCCTCAGTATCGCTCGCTATGATGATGTCGTCTACGAAACTAAATAAAAAATCTAAGCCCTGTAAGACTTCATTGTTCATGTAACGTTGGAATGTTTGACTCGCGTTTCGTAAACCGAAGGTCATACGCGGGAATTCAAACAAACCAAATGGCGTGATTATTGCCGTTTTTTCTATATCTTCGCTGGCAACTCGAATGTGATGGTACGATTTATTTATATCAAGTTTCGAAAATATTTTCTTACCTGCTAGTATATAAGTGAAGTCATGCAGGCGTGGTACTGGGTATCGGTCCGGCTTGGTGATTGCATTTAGCCGCCGATAGTCTCCACATGGTCGAATGTCGCCGTTTTTCTTGGCAACTACGTGCAGTGGACTGGCCCATGCACTATTTGATGGCCTGCATATTCCCATCTCTAGCATTAACTTAAATTCCTCCTTCACTTTGTGATACCTGTTGGGAGGAAGTGGTCTGGCGCGTGCATGCACAGGTGTACCTGTCGTTTCAATGCGGTGTACAGTTACGTTATTATCGTTATCCGAGTCACTATCTCTAAATGGTATCGGTTTTGTAATATCCGAATATTCGGATAATAACTCATACAAGGGATGCTTGCTATCTACAGTGTTGATAGATGGTTCCCTATGTGATATTACATTACCAAGCGTTAATAAATTTGTCTGCCTATCTATCAATTTTTGTGCACTTAAATCTACTAATAATTTATGATAATGAAGAAAATCTGCGCCTAAAATAGGTTGTTTCACATTTGCTATTATAAATGTCCATTTGAATGGTCTCCTTAATCTAAAATTTAATTCTAAGTTTTTTGTACCATAGGTATGAATTTCCGATCCATTCGCTGCATATAATTTGTAGTTGGTGCATTTACTTAAAGATTTTTGGCGTTTCGTTGCGGGTAAGACTGAGACGTTAGCTCCAGTGTCTACTAAAAATTGCATACCAGAATTAAGATCCGTGATGCACAGGCGGTGGCTAGATGCGTCGGTGCAGTTTCCCGCCGTATCCTGCACCTGTTTTAGTTTTCCGCGGTCCTCGTTTCTATGTTTGTCGTTTCATGTCTCCAGTTACACGGCTTCAAACATTTGTTGGCTTTTTTCCCGAAGCGAAAATGGTAATAACACAGCCAGTCTGCATTTTGATAATTGCGCCTTTGCCTATCAGTAGAATTATTTCGGTGCCGATGTAGCGATTGACTGCGAGATCGCGGTTTGTAGAGTTGCTTCCCATACTGTCTGCCTCTGCTCATCTCGTCAATCTTCATGGAGAGTTTCGCTATCTCCGCTACTAGTAGTTCGATGCTGGATTGTGAGCTTGTTGATTTGGAAGAAAGTTCGGCGATTGAATTGGTGTGCACTGAAGTTTCCATGACCGTATCTGCCATTTGTGCTAGTTTACTTAAATCGGAAACTTCACTCACCGTCAATATAGCTCGCACCGCAGATGGTAGGTGTCCGATCCACATAATTCGTAAAGTTTCCTCTGGAAAATTTTCTCGGGCTAAATTTCTCATTCTGCGCAATAGTTGCGATGGTTTTGAATCTCCGACCTCGATTTCGCTGAGCAATTTTTGCACCTTTCTTATTTCTGACTCTTCATATACAATTAGTAGACGTTCTTTCAGTGCGGTGTAGGGTTTTTCTACCGGTGGCTGAAGAAGCAAGTCTGTTACCTGTTGAATACTTTCCTTGTTTAGTTTCGTGATGACCAGGTTGTATTTGGTATTCTCACTTTGCTTTTGGTTCGCTACAATTGCTTCTAATTGTGCGAACCATAGACGGGGTTGATCTGTCCAAAACTCGGGAATGCGTGATGATATCGTGATTTGAGCCAATTCGCTATAGTTTTCTGTCTTGACTGAAGGAATTTGCGCGAGTGGTTCTGCTTGATCGTAGCTCATTTTGCGTAACACTATGCACTATTGTTCGAAGTTGACACAATATAAAAGTCTTAAACACGTAAGTCACTTCAAAATAATACTTTCGACGGAGAGTCACCAAATGTTCTTACAACTCGGATCACGTCGGTTTCACCAATATGTAGCGGCCTATAGTGCTACTTAAAGAATATGTGAGTCTTAGGTGTTTGGTGAAATGACTACGCTCGAGTGAAGATAACTCTATATATTTATTTAATTAAAATATTAAATTAAAACAATTGAGTACGCGTGTACACTCGTGTCGCGTCGAACCTAAGACTGTCGTGGTACGCGCAGCGCCCACGACGTCCCGACACATTGCGCGGTGTCAGCATTAAGCACCTACACACTTAATATAGCAAAGTCAGAAGTGTATGCTCCATTTTTGGGTTTGGTATTGGACCTCCGACACTTGTATCGGCAGTTTATACCATTCCCAACTAAGCTGTCGCTGTTTCTATTTATTCTAATATTATCTATAATCAGATTAAAACAATCATTGTTTTTATTGATACTATGGTTTTGTGACATCATTTGATGCACCAGAAAGTATTCTAAAACCATAAAAATATGGTTGTAGACATGCACACCTATCTGTTATGTCTTTACATCAGAGCTTTGTGCTTTCTAGATATACTGGTAACTACATATCTTAACATATATTACTGCCCGACGAGTAGACTGTGCGGCTTTATGTGCTAAGTTAGCTTACGAACTTTACGCTAATCGCTATAATTTTCACTCTTCGAACTTTCTGTTTCGTGCTTAAGACTTTCTATTTCTTCCTTTTCACCTGTGCTCTTTCTCCTTCTATGTTATATTTTACAAATAAATACTTATTCTGAACTTTGGACTTTATTTACATTTCTAATCCACCTTCTCTCTACGCCTACCCATAACATAAAACATAACATAAGCTCACGCTTGTATCCCCGAAGGGGTAGGCAGAGGCGCACTAGCGAACTAGAATACCCACATTTCGCCGAGCTTAGTCCAGTCCCAGATATGATAGGGGGCGAGCGTATCGCCATATCGGGCACAAATTCCAGACTCCGGGCTGATATGGGAAAATCCAATATCACTTTGCCCGACCCGGGGATCGAACCCGAGATCTCAGAACCGTAGTCGTACCGAAATACCACGCCACCGAGACAGTCAAGCTTACCCCAACACCCTATATACTAGAGGGCCTTACTTAAAACAGCATTTTAAGCTGAGCAAATGGTTAAGAATAACCTGTCACTTTTTTCCTTGCGTTACATTGTTAAAAATGAAAGGGACAACCTATGGTATAAAGACAAGCATCGCTCAAATATTTTTATAAGTAAGGGGCATTATGTATTACCTATGTGGTAATACGACACTCTTGTTATCCCACTTCAGTTTTGTGTCACTGTTGTCCGCAGACTGTCTAGACAAACGCGTGGACCATTTAAAGGTGACGTGACATAAATGCTGGCACACTAAACCACATCTCAAACAACACGACAACATATAAATACTGCAGTAAACTTTCGCTGATGACATCGGCGAATGTAGAACGGCTGGGTGTACGATTACCTATAAAAACATGTAAGCCTTGCATGTTTTATTTATAGCACAGACTTGCAAACGAGCTGATGGGTTACCTGATGGTAAGTGATCTCTATCGCCCATAGACACCTAAGACTCAAAAATAGGCAAGGGGGCGTTGCCAACCTAAAAAGAAGGCATGGAAGAGGAGGGAAAAGCGTTAGGGAAAGGGAGGGGAAAATTGGGCCATCGGAAATCTCACTCGTCGAAAGAAACGCGACAGCAAGCTACCTTAGGTCGGTTTTCTGTGAGCTAGTGGTATCAAACCTGTCAAGCTAGCCCATTCGTGCTGTAGACGTTACTGTCTACAGCGTGACTCTACCACTCAAAACATTTGTGAGGCGCCTCACTCAATGTAGGATATCATTTTTACTATAGTTTTAATCATTATTTTCATCTGGGGCGGAACTAATCTTGGTGAAATATGGGTGTTCTAGTTCGCTAGTACGCCTCTGCCTACCCCTTCGGGGATACAGGCGTGAGCTTATATTATGTTATTATTGTTTTTGGGGGGTTTGGCTCTTCCTATTCAAGAAACACGTAAGACAATATCATTGTCTACACATTATCACGCTAGCACGACCTTGCGCGTGTATGTTTTAAATACGACTGAGTGACTTATGACCACGAGGTCACAATTTTCGGATCACAAGTTTCATGCTGTTGTTCCGTCTATATACTCTTGAATGTCTTTGATTCCAATGAATCGTCAATCGGAAATCCATCTTACCGACATCTTCTCACCGTGGGTGTTACCACCACGACTTATAGCAGTATTATTATAATATTACTTTGTTCTTTTTTGTACGAGAAATAGTTAAAGTAAGATTATATTGATACTGCTATAAAAGGTGGTAGTAACCCTTGATGAAATGCTAACTAAAAGCGAAGTCCGACCAGCTAGTTTAATTTTTAAACCTACTTGACTCTGTTTATCATCTATTTTTACACGAGTAATACAATTTTCCGCATTAGAATTGCTTTTATTTTTGGCACTGTTACTATCACTTTCAGTCTTGGCAAACATTCCGAAGGGTCAAAACAAATAAAACAAACTGTATGCGTCAACAGTTAGTGTTTGTTTAATATTCATAGATGTTGTAAGATTTTCGACCGGTTACAAAAGCAGTAACGCATTCGTCTGCTCGATCGACTCCCACAAAAGGAGGAGGTTCTCAATTCGTCTGTTTTTTATGTATGTTACTCGATATCTCCGCCAAATGTGGACCGATCTTCAAAATTCTTGTGTTCGATAGAGCATATTTCAAGGGTGGTCTCATATAAATTTGGTCACGATCGAATTTGAAGTCTAAAGATTAAAGGGTTCCCAAACCAAATGGCAATAATCACAAGTTAAAAACTTAACAGACCGACTTCAAATCCGATAGTGACCAAATTTATATGGGACCACCCTTGAAATAAGCTCTATCGCACACAAAAATAATTTTGAAGATCGGTCCACATTCGGCGGAGATATCACGTAACATTAGATATTAAAAAAACGACGAATTGAGGACCTTCTCCTTTTTGGAAGTCGGTCGAAAAAAGGAGCTCTTATAGTTTCCCCATGTCCGTTCGTCTATCCGGCTTCAGCAGGGTTACCACCACCTCTGATAGCAGTATTATTATAATCGTTCTTCGTTTGTTTTGTATGGGAATCGGTACAAGTAAAATTATAATAATACTGCTATAAGAGGTGGTGGTAACCTCCCTGACCGCGGTTTATCTCAGAGACCATTAGGCTGAGTATTAATCCTCAGGTCGGGCAAAACGATTTTCCTAATTTCGATTTACCCGAGACTGGGACTTCGAGAAGGGTTTGACGTCAAGCAGGCAGCCGGTCGTAAACCTAAGCCAAATCCTTTCTACAACATGCTTGAAGAAATGTGTTGTGTGTTGAAAGCTAGACTTTTTGAAGACTCATAATTAAGGAGTCTGACCCGTGACCACGAAGGCTGCAAAGCTTTCGAAACGTGGGGCATAAAAATTAAAACCAAATCGTGATAGAATCCGTAAAAATAGTTTAATTTCAATGAATAACATTCACGTAAACCTAAGAAATCATTATGACTCGCAATTAATTTGTTTAGAATTAAATTATTTCTTGATATACATCCCAAATCGATAAATAACGCAAAGACCGCAATTTCTGCGAAAAATTTCCATAAAACACATATAATTACTAGGCCTATTAGAAACTTAAGCTTGGATTATAATTAAAAACTACTAATTTTACGGCTTTCGACAACTAGATCGGCATTAAAGTGTCTATAATTTTATTTTTATAGCAAAAACCTGTTATAATAGCATAAATTTTGTATCTGTATTTTTTAGGGTTTAGTAGGAAAAAGGTTTAAATACTTCAGACATGTTACATTTACTATCAGCGGCCTGAGCAAGAAAATTTCTGACAACCGTAAATGTATTCGAACTCGATGCGCGTCTATGAAATTTGTATGAAATATTAACCAAACGTCATCAGTGCGCAGCGAACTCGAATACATTTACATTTACATTAGTTTTTCGTGCTCGAGCTACAGGTAACCTATCTGCTCGTTTGCCAGTCTCTGCTATAAAAAAATAAAAAAGTGGTTGTTCGATCTACTGAATTCTAAATCCTCACTGAGTTCATTTCTTTCACTCAGACTTAGTCGAAGTTCGCTCTAGAGGTATACATCTCAGCCGTAGTGTGGGGAGCACTGGTGCATGATGGACAAACCATTTGAAAAGGTGGCGGATAGCGGATGGATATGGGTTAGCTAACGCATGCTTGAAAAAGTGTGTCGCGCCAACGCCACATTATGGTGGGATAAGAAGAAAACGATATATAATAGTAGTGGCGCTATACTATTGACCTCCTACTAGGTAAAGGCAATAAAAGGGGGACCTAAGTTAAGTAGGCCGACCATGAATTTTTTTACATTTCTCGCTAGCGACCTTGGATATCTCATTCATGAAACGAAACAGCGAGATGCCACTTCACGTATTGCCTTATTTACGTATTGTTGTTTTTAGCAGATACTGGCAAACGAGCAGATGGGTCACCTGGTGGTAAGTGATCTCCACCGCCCATAGACACCCAAGACACAAAAAGAATCATGGGTATGTTGCCAACCTAAAAGGAGGGAATGGAAGGGGAGGGAAAAGGGATTGGGAAAGGGAGGGGGAAATGGGCCACCGGAAATCTCACTCACCGAACGAAACGCGACAGAAAGCTGCCACTTTACGTCGGTTTTCTGTGAAACAGTGGTATTTAACCGGTCGAGCCGGCCCATTCGTGCTGTAGACGTTACTGTCTATAGCACTCTATAGACAACTATAGAACTATAGAACTAAGAACTAAGAATCTATAGAACTAAGAATTATGTTTTTGAGCGGTAAAGCCACTGCTTTACCGCTCAAAAACATAATTCTTAGTTCTTACCAAAGTAAACTTCCAAAACAAAACCTTCCGAACCGGCGGTAGAGAATAATTCTTGACGAAATCTAAAATTGTAGCAATATGTAAAATTTTATGTATTCAATGATTTTATTTGATTTAAAGAATCTGCGTCTCCGGAAAATTTGTCATCATGATAATTAATTCATCATCAGCCACAGGACGTCCACTGCTGGACATAGGCCTCCCCCCAAAAATTTCCAGATCTACCACCTACCTTCCAACAGAAGCGGCCTGCATCCAGCGAGTTCCTGCGACCTTTATCAAAATTAAAAATTCTTCAAAATTAAAGTAAAATTAAATTATTAAAATTGAATTATTACATTATTAAAATCACAAAAAAATTTAAATGGCACTGATACTTAGCTTCCACATTCCGACCGTTCCACCAACAAGATGGACGGACGGCCTAATAAAGGTCGCAGGAAGTCGCTGGATGCAGTCCGCTTCCAACAGGTCGGTCTGGAATTTTTTGGGAAAGACCTATAATAAAATTGAATTATTATCATTATGACTTAACACCTTCTTCTTCTTCTTGTAGTGCCTCTCCAACTAGTGAAGGTTGGTCAGCTCAGCATAATTATCTTTATCCTTTGTGAGACGAAATAGTTCAGCAACGCTCGCAATTCTCCTCTCGGATGTTCCGTAGACATCACTTCTACCTACGATTGACTTTCCTTTTACCATTTAACACCAATAAAAAGATTATCATTCCGTTAATTACAGTAACGATACTTGATGTCAGTGATTTCTTTATAATTACAAGTTTAAAAACTTAACTGACCGATTTCAAATCCGATCGTGACCAAATTTATATGGGACCACCCTTGAAATAAGCTCTATCGAATACAAAAAGAATTTTGAAAATCGGTCCACATTTGGCGAAGATATCGCGTAACATACATAAAAAAAATAGAGACCAATTGAGGACCTTCTCCTTTTTTGAGGTCAGTCGAAATGGATTATCATAATAGTAACGATACTTGATGGTAGTGATTTCTCTAAAATCCGAAATATATGAGGAAACGCGAAAACGAAAATAATCCAAACTGTAACAAAGAATGCATCTGCGAAACGTCTGTTTTGTAAATAGTTACTGTAAAGTGGGTCGGAGCGGCAGAATCACGACGTATTCACTATCCACAGCATGGACGCTCTACATTTTTGACATTCATCTCCATCGATATATTATTTACCTAGATGCACAGTTGACGCTCGGAAAATGGGACAGCAAAGAAGTGCTTAAGCACTCGTTTTCCCTATAGTTGGACGGTGATAGAATTCTAAATTTGAAAATTCGAATTTAAGAACGCTTCATCATTTCGTATAAAAAGCTACTATATAACACGTGCATAGAGTTATATTTGTGTTTGATTTAATTAGAACTTGTGATCTTTTTCTTTGTTACATTCCTGAGACCACTTTTTAGGACGATTTTTGCAAAGAACTGTGCATCTAGGGTATATTATATTGATGTTCATCTCAATCAAAAACTCAAGAATACTTTTCAAATATTTTAGGGGGTAGCGAAGTATCGCCGTCAAATTGGTGTAGTGGGCTGTCCGGGAGGTCCTAGGTTCAAAGTTCCAACAAACATTAAAGACTCCAAAAAATTATTCTAAATAAAGATTGTATTTGTATCGGTAAAATTTTGTTTATTTACATTATCAGCTGGTATGTTGCGAACCGGTTGTCCGCGAGTCTAGACAACGTCTAGGATTATTTATATATAAACAGCCTTCGTGGCGCAGCGGGCGAGCAGCCGACTGAGACGAGAAGCCGCGGGTTCCATCACCAGATCGAGACAAAAGTTTGGACTAAAAATAGTATAGTAGTTGAAATAAAATTACTTTTACGGATTTTATCCAAATCGTGATAAAATCCGTAAAAGTAATTTTATTTCAATGAATAGCATTCGCGTAAACTTAAGAAATCAGTAGTATACCTCGGGTGTACATAAGTTTTGAGACGAAATAAAAGTTGCATAACTTTTTTAATTATTAACTAATATTTTTAAAATTTTCAGTAAGCATTAAGTAGATAATAATCAACAATAACATCAAAAATCAAAATCAAAATATTCAATATCATATAATTATTATTCAAAATGACCACCCTTGTTTTTAATACAGGCCCTTAGACGATTGGCCAGTCATCAATGGCGGCACGAAGCTTTTCCAGCGGAATCCGCTTTGGTTCTCGGACGAGGGCTCACTTCAGTGACTCTAAGGTTGGGTGGGACTTTCGGCAGGCCCTGAGCTCTAATTCAGACCACAATGAATAATCCAGCGGGTTGAGGTCGGAGCTGGAGGAGGGCCATTCGTCCGCGCGATGAAGGCTGGTACATTTTCCCTCAGCCAAGCTTGGGTGGTTTTTGTCTTATGGGATGGCGCGGAGTCTTGCTGGAAAACCCAGTACTTGTTGTGAAGTAAAGTACGTGTCAGGGGTTTCACAACAGGCTCTAAAATGTCATTTTGGTAATTATTAGCTTTAACCTTGACGCCATGTTGGCAGAAAAGGAGCGGAGTCACACCTTCATATGAAACGCCCCACCATACCATAACACTAGCCGGATGATGGGTACGCGAGACATTCCGTGCTGAAGCTGGGACGTCCTTGCTGCTTTTGGCATACACTTTTTTGTTTTGTTCGGTTAAACTTTTCTTCGACAGTAAATATTGTTTCGTCGGTGAAGAGGATCATCCTCGCATCGTGTCTCTTGAGCAGTACTGGACAACGTTCGCATCGTTCGTATTAAAAACAAGGGTGGCCATTTTGAATAATAGTTATATTTTATTGTTGATTATTATCTACTTAATGCTTACTGAAAATTTTAAAAATATAAGTTAAATATTAAAAAAGTTATGCAACTTTTCTTTCGTCTCAAAACTTATGTATACACGAGGTAGTAGTGTTGAGACCGAAAGTCTCTCGTTGTTTCTGATAATAATAATGTGTAATTGTTGAAAACTCTGACTCTTAAGTATAATGCTGATATCTATAGAGCGAACTTCGACTAAGTCTGAGTCAAAGAAAGGAACTCAGTGAGGATTTGGAATTTTTAAATCGAACGTTGACTAAATCCGAGCCATTTTCGAGCGACTTCCAAAAAGAAGAAGGTCCTCAATTCGTCTGTATTTTTTTATGTATCTATCGCCAAATGTGGACGGATTTTCAGAATTCTTTTGTATTCGATAGAGCTTACTTCAACGGTGGCCCATATAAATTTGGTCACGATCGGATTTGAAATCGGTCTGTTAAGTTTTTAATCTTGTGATTATTTCAAATCATTATCATTCCGGAGTCTGAAAATGTTCGATATGACTGTAGACACGCACCATCGGACGCGGAAATAAGCCCGGTGAAATGTGGCTGTTTGTTAGTGCGCCTTTGCCTACCCCTTCAGGGATACATTTATCTAGCTGGCGCAACGACCCAAAATGAGTCCTGGCCTCCGACACTAAAAGACACCACTTCTCCCTATCCCGCGAAATATCTTGCCACTGGGTCGCTGAGAGCTCGCGTCAGTCCTTTTCTACTTCATCTTTCCAGCAGAATCTGGGGATACAAGCGTGAGCGTATGTATGTTTCCTTATTAAGGCAGACGAGTCAGGCCACCTGATGAATTTTTGAAGATTTTTTAACAACGTAAGTCGTTGCCCTGAGTATTTTACAAAGCCGAGTTGGCATCTATAAAGATATTACTGCCAACAACTAAAATACAAAGCAACATATGTCTAGAATTTGTTTCGCGTTTTTGGACAGATCGGCAATTTTTTTACATAACTATAGATATTACGTTAGTTGTGTCTTTGATTTGTAGGTGTGCCCTTAGTACGAGATTTTGACAAATCTCGAAATCAACGACAGTTTTCATCTTCTATATACATTTGATGTAGACCTGGATGTTTTAGACCCGTTTTTTTTCATAGCAGATATTGGCAAACGAACATGTAGGTCACCTGATGGTAAGTGATCTCCACCGCCCATAGACATCCAAGACACGATAGAGTTATGGGTGCCAATCTAAAAAGAGGGAAATAGGCATTGGGAAAGAGAGGGAGGGAATTAGGCACCGGAAATCTCACTCACCGAACGAAACGCGACAGCGAGCTGCTACTTTACGTCAGTTTTCAGTGACACAATGGTATCAAACCGGTCGAGCCAGCCCATTCGTGCTGTAAACGTAAATGTCAACAGCGTGGCTCTACCAATAAATAATTTATCTTTGGAAACTCTCATTTTATTTATTTTTTTATTATTCACAAAACTGATGCACAATCATAAATACTACAAATAATGTAAATACGTTTGATTGTCATCTACTCGATGTGAATCTATCGTGCTTATGTTAACAAAGACATTATAATACCTATTTTACTATAAATAAACTAATTAAATACAATTTGAAATAATAATTAATTAGTAGTTTAAGCTCATTCATGACTTAAAGCGATATTCTGTAAGAACTTTTGTGCAAATCGAAAGCCGAGTCCGCTGTGGGATATCAAGTTACATGGCGAAGTGAGCGATGTTATCTCACTCACGCAATTCGATGACTTTAGCTTTTCACAGAATAGCACTGCTGGGATTGGAACTCAGGACCTCCTGGGGGGTTACCACCACCTCTTATAGCAGGATTATTATAATCTTACTTGTACCGATTCCCATACAAATAAACGAAGAACGATTATAATAATACTGCTATAAGAGATGGTGGTAACCCTACTGGTCCACGCACGCATACGCTACAAGTGCTACAACTAGATAAAATGAATAAAAACCTAGTTATTAATGCACAAAAAGTTGATTCACGATTAAAATCAATAAAATAAGGTGTTTGCATAAAACAGATTTTATTTTATTTATCCGAGTTGGGTGACTCAGACATTTCCCACGCATTTAACTCATCAATATAATATACCCTAGATGCACAGTTCTTTGCAAATATCGTCCTAAAAAGTGGTCTCAGGAATAAAACAAAGAAAAAGATCACGAGTTCTAATTAAATCAAACACAAATATAACCTTATGCACGTGTTATAAAGTAGCTTTTTAAACGAAATGATCAAGCGTTCTTAAATTTGAATTTTCAAATTTAGAATTTTATCGGCGTCCAACTGTAGGGAAAAGGAGTGCTTAAGCACTTCTTTGCTGTCCCATTTTCCGAGCATCAACTGTGCATCTAGGTAAATAATATATCGATGATTTAACTAAATAATAAATATAACACCCAACAGTCACACACATAGTCCTGACCGCACACTAAGGTCTTGTGTCGTGGGTATCAGGAACTACGAGGGACTTTCGGTCTCACAACACACATACCCGAAACAAATATCTGTAGGCCATACAAAAATTTGTCTAGTTGCGGGGATCGAACCCGCGGCCTCTCGCTTCACGGCCGGCTACTCCTACGCTGCGCCACGGAGGCTGTCGAACTATGATACAAACACAATTATGAAGCATGTTAATTGTACTCGATATTCCTGTAATTGTAAATGCGAAATACCGAATTTCCATCTTATCATATCTAATTAACCCAAATCATCCCACCAGTGGCGAAGGGTGAAAACGTTGAAACGAAGCCGATACTGCATTTTTTTCTAATTTATACCTATTTATCAACCCGAAAATTTGGTAGAGATCTATAGATCAAATTTCGACTTAGTCCGAGACATTTTTTACAAGAAAACCAGACTGACAGACTAAGCAAAGATTTTCTTGTAAAAAATAACTCGGGCTAAGTCAAAGTTCGATTTATTTCCAAATCCGCACTTAGTCCAGGTGGTAGAGCCACGCTGTAGACAGTAACGTCTATAGCACGAATGGGCCGGCTCGACCGGTTAGATAGCACTGTCTCACAGAAAACCGACGTAAAGTGGCAGCTAGCTGTCGCGTTTCGTTCGGTGAGTGAGATTTCCGGTGGCCCATTTCCCCACTCCCTTTCCCAATCCCTTCCCTGCCCTTCCATTTCCTTTTAGGTCGGCAACGCACCCATGTTTTTTTTTGTCTTGGGCGTCTATGGGCGGTGGAGATCACTTACCATCAGGTGACCCATCTGCTCGTTTGCCAATCTCTGCTATAAAAAAAAAAGTTCGTTTCTTTAACTTAGACTTAGTCGCCTCAACAAAGTTAAAATTTTAGAGATTTTCTCTCTTCTATACCTTTATCTGCAACTTACGTGTGTCTGTTTATGTTTTACATAACATACATAACATAACATAAGCTCACGCCTGTATCCCCGAAGGGGTAGACAGAGGCGCACTAGCGAACTAGAACACCCACATTTCGCCGAGCTTAGTTCCAGATCTGCGGGGCGATTCGCTATTTTTGACACTTCGAGTGAGCAACAAAGTTTAGTTGGCAACTGAACTTTGTTGTCAACTGAGATTTAAGATAAATCGGTATTGCGTATCTCATTGTTTATATATGCACCATGAGTGCCTATCAAGTTCCTTTCAACGAGCACTTGACATCTCTATTTTTCTATCGACATTGTGTGACAGAGATAAATATACGCGTTGAATTAATAAATAAAAGGGATAGTAGATCGCCTTTATACTAGAACAAAATTTTTGACTGATAGGTGATAATGACAAAATAATTTATGCGAGAATTGTAAAAATCGTATTGGGATAATTCAGGATTTATGTTTGTAGATTTATAGTGAAATAATTACTTCGACTGGCATGAGGAAAGTAGCTAAAAACATTTGATCTAGGTACATCTTAGTCGTGTGTTATAATCTATATTTTTGTATGATTTTAACCACTTTTGCCATGCTCTAAAATAATATTTAAGATTAGTTTTATAACGAATTTATTGTGGTTTATTTTACAATAAGTATCTATTACTAATTACATGTACTTTCGTGCTACAAATACTATCAACAAACTTCACAATGTGATCTAAGTATTCATTACATGCTTCAAGTATTCACTTATATACTTATTTATTACTGTTGAAGGTGGGGTTATTAAAATAGTAAATTCTATAAGTTTGTGAAACCCCTCCGTCGTGTCACAATCTTGCCTGGCGGACGTTGAGCACTGTCTTTGAACACCTTGCCGGAATCCAGCGTTATTTATGTGCAATAAAGTCTCAAGTGATCACTTGCATGATAGGTACATTGCGCAAACTAAACGGCGGCACTCATATATAGGTACTAATAATATATTATATAGTCTTTCTATTCCAAAATCCTTCTTTTTCTCTCTTCATAAAGCCTCAACAAAATCAATCCGAACACATTTCGGAACATAATTTGGAAACAATCACACTGCTTACAGCACACAATCACGGGATTATGATTGTTTATAATATGGAATCATAATATTATTATCATATTATGTGTTGATTATATATTTTTTTTAAATAACCACTCTAAGTAAATAACACAAATCTAATAAAGCACACACTCGCGCAGTCTCACAAAAAAGAGTTTTGTAATAACTAAAATCCTTACAAATTCAAAATCTGAAATATTTCAATGTTACAATCCACAAAACTGACTAATTTATCTAGCCGGATTATAGTGGTAATCACTTTGCATCTCAAAAACACTGCTCCGAGGTTGTGTCTTTCAAAACTCTTTTGATAGGCACAGTTACTTTCGATTTGATGTCCACTTTGCTTAGCCAATACCGATTTATCTTTTTCGATATACACTCACACGCTACGAAAGTCACCGTGACGTCACGGGTTCCAATCAATGTTCAAAGGCACTCGTGACGTCATTTTAGTTGATAACCGACGTTAGCCGATACCAAATTAGCAATTTGACAGTTGTTTGTTGTACACTTTGAAGAGTGGATATCATTTTCAGTTGCCAACTAAGATACATAATCGCCCTGCTGATAGGGGGCGAGCCTATCGCCATATCGGGCACAAATTCCAGACTCCGGGCTGATATGGAAAAATCCAATATCACTTTGCCCGACCCGGGGATCGAACCCGAGACCTCAGAACCGTAGTCGTACCGAAATACCACCACGCCACCGAGGCAGTTTATGTTTTACGTAACTTAGAATCGAACTATGACTCTTGGTCGGCCATTAATATTGTTTTTGTGCGCTCATAGCTTCACGGAACACCGGCGAAACGTTGGATTATGTCGCGTACACACCGAAGGAACGTTAGCGAATCTATGCCTGTTGCTTTCATACAAACCGACGGTCCCTACGTATATAAAGACAAGTCAAAATGTCATAGTTTTAATGCCTACCTCTATATATTTAGATTGTCCATAAGCTTATAACTATATAGATATATTTTTTTATTTTATTTTTTTTTATAGAAGAGGGGGCAAACGAGCAAGTGGGTCACCTGATGTTAAGTGATCACCGCCGCCCATAAACATCCACAATACCAGGGGAATCATGGATGCGTTGCCGGCCTTTGAGGTAGATATAGGCTCTTTTCTTGAAGGTTCCTAACTCGTAACGGTCAGGAAACACAGCCGCCGAAAGCTGGTTCCACAAGCAAGTTTTAATTATTTTGTATTTTTTTTTTATGGCCCTACAGCTGCTTGCCCGACCGAGTCGGCAAATACAGCCACACCGGTCTGTTGGGAGGAACGCAGGTGCGCTCAACCCATAAAGTTAGGTGACCACGCTGAGGGCAACCCACTAACGGGTTACGAACCTCGGCTCAGGGCGGTCACTGAGAGGGTGATGTTGAAGACATCAACGATTAGGGGAGTGTGGACGTGTTTTCCTAACTATCCATTTCTGTCATCGGCACGCGGGCCGGAATTGTTAACAGGGTCGGGGGGGCTGCTACTGGGAGCGCGGCGTGGTCCTCGTCGGCGGGGACGGAACATCGGTCGTGTGGAGTGTGGGAGCGATTTAAGATGCTCGATCTTACGTTGAATGGCCAGAGTGATGGCGTCATCAGGGTCTGACAAAACGGATCTAGGACGTCTCCATTTCGCACGGTCAAATGGAGTGTATATTGACGCTTGACGGACAAGCGTGTTTGGGTGGTGTGCCGCCCGATCGAAGTAGCGTCTGCTAGCCATCTGCATAAAATGCCTGATGGTCGGCAAGTTGGTGTCCACGTGGAGGTCGTGGTTACGTATGTACCACGGAGCGTTAAGCGCTCGTCTTAAAAAGACGTTTTGCAGGACTTGCATACGCTTAAGTCGAGCGGGCGGTATGTGAGCGAACACGGGCGACGCGTAAGTCATTATCGGCCTAATACACGTTGTGTAGATCCTAATCTTGTTGCGGGCTGACAACTTGCTCTTACGGTTTAAGAGAAAATGTAATCGTGCTAACGCGATTGCGGCTCGCGCGCGTACCGCATTTACATGAGTGATGAAGTTCAGTCTCCGATCAAGGTTGACTCCTAGATATTTGGCGTTGTTGGTCCAAGGGATAGCCTTATTGGCCATGGTGACTGAAGCGTTAGGCTTTTGGGTGAAAATTCTCTTGGTAAAGAGAATTGCCTGACTTTTGGCGGGGTTGACAGTGATTCGCCATTTGCGGAACCACTCACCGAGTTCATCGGCTGCGGTTTGCAAAATGCTAATCACTTTGTCCGGGTCTCTACGTGAAGCGTAGATTGCCGTGTCGTCAGCGAAGAGCGCCAGATGGGCGTCTTTCGGTTTAGGGATATCGCTTGTGTATAGCGAGAAAAGAAAAGGGGACAAAGCGGAGCCTTGCGGGACTCCGGCAGTGATGGTGTGTCGGGAGGAAAGAGTTCCCTCCACGCGATATTTGAAACCGCGATTCGACAAAAATTCTCGTATGATGTGCACGAGCTGTGTGGGCACATTGAAGGTATACAACTTGTAGAGCAAGCCGTTGTGCCACACTTTGTCGAATGCTTTTTCAATATCGAAGAAAAGAGCACCGGTAGGGATTCCGCGCCTAAAGTTGTCGTGGACATGCTCCGTGATGCGGAGGATCTGATTCACGCAACTGTGCCTACTACGAAAACCAAACTGCTCTGGAGGGAGCAGATGGTGAAGGTGGGCGACTATCTTGATGCGATCGAGGACGATTCGCTCGTAGAGTTTACCCAGAGCGCTGAGTAAACTGATGGGACGGTAAGAGGAGGGTTCGAAAGCGGGTTTCCCCGGCTTGTGAATACCTATCACAACCGCCTCTTTCCAGACGTCTGGAAAGAGGCTGTTTTGGAACGCTGCATTGAAGATGTCAGCGAGAATTTTAACTAGATGCTCCGGGAGCATTTTCATGACTCTATTGGATATACCGTCACCCCCGGGGGCTTTTCGTCTTTTGAGCGCCTTGATCAGAGAACTGACTTCTTCGATTGTCACCGGCGCGAGTGGGTCGGGCGGTTGGTCGACATCCGGGTCGACGTTTGTCGGGCGCGGACGCGGAACCGGTATCGGTGGCGGCGGGATTGCGTTCCTACTTTCGACAAAAGTGTCAACCGCAACGAGATGCTCTGGGTCAATGGGAACTGAGGTGAGTGAACATTGAGCCTCCAGGCTGTCGGCAAGCAATTCCGCTTTCTCGTCGTCGTCAAACGCCGGGCGTTGATTCGGACGATTGAGCGGGGGCATGGTGACTGTATCATTTCTCCTGAAGGAACGGCACAACTGCCAGAAAGCCTGGTGAGTTGGATCTAGCTCTGATAGGTGAGTTTCCCACCTCGAATCGACGGCCTCTTGGATGCGACGTTTGGCCTCGCGTTGGAGGAAACGCGTTAGATGCCGTTGATCCGGGGAGGGATTCGTCTTACAGGCTCTCAGCGCGGCGTTTCGCCTCCTCACCACACATTTCACGTCTTCGGGAAGGTGCCAATGGCTAAGCATAGCCTCCGGCACCCTCTCGGAGCTGTCGCTCACGACGTTTTGGATATGTGCGGTGAAGGAGCGAATCGCGCCGGACGTCTCTTCAGGAGTAACTATGTTGGTCGGGATCGCGGAGAGATCAGGGGATGAGGTGTCCTCGAGCTTGGTGCCTAGGAGACGCCAGTTCGTTTTCACCTTCATCGGTACGTTAGGACCTGTGTCTGTGGGACCGTTTATAGGGACTAGATCTAGGATCACAGGTCTGTGGTCAGAGTCCAACTCTTGTAGCACCTGCATGGAACGCACGCGTAGGCATACGTTCCTTGCAAGCGCTATGTCGAGTATGTCAGGTCGGTGATTGTCGTTAATTGTACTATAATGGGTGGGTTCTGATGGAACTAGAATTTCCATATCAATAGTGTCTAAACACCGCTCTAGTGCTGCACCTCTGCTGTTGGTAGAGTTGCAGTTCCAGAGCGTGTTCTTGGCGTTGAGGTCGCCCGCCAGAAGGACAGACTCCCCCATGCTCAGTAGGGTCGAAATTTCATTGGAGTGAAGCTCCTTTTTGGGTGAGAGGTAAGCCGAGATGATAGTGATCGGCGGATGTCCTGTCATTGCTAGCCTGCAGACTGAAGCCTCAATGTTCGTCAGGTTTTCGGGGGGGTCTAGAGGTATGCAGTGCAGGGACCTTTTAAAGTATATTAGGGTGCCACCAAAAGGGCCAGTAGTGCGGTCGTTCCGCACCATTTTGAAATTGGGGATATTAGGGTTTCGGTGAGCAGGTTTGAGGAACGTTTCCTGGATGAGGAAAATGTCCAGATTGTTATCGCGGACAAAGTGTGCGATTTCGGCACATTGGCCACGAATACCATTGGTATTGAAAAAGCCCACTCTGAGGGAGCGAGGCTTGGTCCGCGACGGGGGGGAAAAAATATTATTGTTGTTAGCCATCGGAAGGCGGTAAAATTAAGTCAGCGATGTAGGATCGCTGTTCCCTATACAGAAGTTCTAAGTCAGACACCAGTCTTGCGTCCGGGTGGCCCTTGGCTGCTATTTCCCTTATTTTATCAGAGATAAGGGTGTAGTAGTCGATCGGGGGGTTTATGATGGCGTCGTAGATGGCATCTACTTCAGCCTTAGAGAGTGTGCGACCCGCCGCGGTAGGGGGTGCAGGGTTTTTGGGGCGCGGCTGGGCTGCCCTGGGAGGGTTAGCCCGTGAGGCCGCAGGAGTGGGAGCTGGAGCAGGAGTGGTAGGAACCGCGGTGGGTTGACTGGGAGTGGCGGGAGGTGTGGCCGGGGTGGCGGGAGTGACTCCGCCGGGGGCCTGGGTGGTGGCTGCTACCTCTTCGGCTTGCTTGCTTGGCAACTGCCAATGGTTGCGCGCCGGGATGGGTGCAGGGATGAATTTAGCCTGAGGGGCCTTGGGGGGTAGAGCTTTAGGAGCTCGGGTCGGTTTTTTGGGGGCATGCGTGCACCCACGATAACTAGCCGGATGGCCTACTTGGCGGCAATTGGTGCACGAAGGCGGCTCCGTGCACTGGGTCCTATCTTTGGGACGTGGGCACTGTGCAGTTCCATGATTTCCGAGGCACTTGACGCACCTGGCGGGCATGCGACAACGCAGCGATGAATGGCCATACAGTTGGCAGTTGTGGCACTGCCCGATTAGCCGTTTGCGGTGGGGGGTCTCCACGGTGAAGCCGCGGAATCCAAGAATGTCGCTGATGGCAAACAGATGTTTGGCATCAGCGGGGGTCTCTAATTCTACGAGGACCATCTCGTAGGGCTGCTGAGTGGCGTCTGCGCGGGCGGGACGGTGCATACGGGTAACCCGGACGCAAGAGATGCCTTTCTCTTGAAGGCCTAATGTAACTTCCTCGGTCGACATTTCTAAGGGGATTCCGCGTATAACAAAGCGGTAGGTGCGCTCTTCGGGGAGGGCGTAAGTGTAGTAATTAATTTCTGTGGAAGCCATCCACTTAGTAAGAGAGCGGTGGTCGGCCACCGTATCCGGCATGACGGTGACTGTCTTGTGGAGGCTATTCCATCTATTGTTTCTCAGGGTGATGCCCTGAGACTGTATTTTCGCGAGAAGGGTGGGTAGGGAGCTACCATCCGGGACGCGGATGTTGATCGGGGGAGGTTTTTTGCCCTTTGGCTCAGAGGGAGCGGAGGGCTGCGAGGGTGCGGCTGGTGAGGACGGGGGTGAGGGGGAAGCCGGCGAGTCGGTGTCGAAGGCCGGTGCAGAGGGCGCCGGAGTTGACACCGACACGGCGGTGGCCGATCGCGGCTTCTTTCGCCTCCCGCGCTTCACGGTCGTGAAACCTTCGTCATCCTGTTCGGATGACGACGATTCCGACCGAGAATCGCCGGAGGTTGAAGAAGCCGCGGGCCTCTTGGTGGATGCGGGTGAGTCGGTTTCCATCGCCGTAGCGATGGGCCCCGAGGGAGCGGTGGGCGAGGCGGAGGGTCCGTCGTCCGTTGACGGGCTCTCCGTCTCGTCGGCAAACAGGTCCGGCATAATCTCTCTGAAGAGAGTCTCTATCCGAGCCCACGCGAGCGGGTTTTCCGCCGCCTTCGCGAGGGCCACGACAAACTTCTGTTTTGGCGGGGCCATCGCGAGTGCTTGGGAAATTGGTTTTAAGGCGCGAGTGTGTTCCGACGCGGGTGCGTTCCGCCCGGGAAAGAACACACAAGAAACCGGGCGGCGCTCGCACTGACGTACGGTCGCGGATCGCGGGTCGCGGGTCGCGGTGGGACGCGTGAATTTACGTCCCCGGGTGGGTGTGCCCGGGGCTGAGTATGTGAATGACCCTCCTCGCCGGGTATAGGCGAGGGGGGGTGTACTTAAAATTAGGTGTGCCCTAAGCTGGTATCCCTTTGCCAATCTTAATGTGCGAAAGGGTTCCTAACAGTCCGTGCACCGTAAGTGGTATTGGTCCGAGGACCGCACACTCAACCGGATACACGGGATGGAAATCGGGATGGGTAGGGTTGGGAAGGAGATATGCGGGGGAAAGAGTGGTGTGCCTCCACTAATTCCTTATCCGCACCCGTCCGGCTTGCTTCAGCCCTGAAGGGGCGTGGCGCGGGCCGGGTCACCGCTAGCTTCGGCTTGTTGACACCGTGAGGTTTACCACCGAGCTAATTCCCTGAAGGGGACAATAAACAATATACCGAAAAATTCGGGCTAATCCCTGTCCTGAAAAGGACGCGGATGGGCCCTTTGTCTGGTAACCGACAAAACAAAGCGGAGCTTTGTTTTATGGTCGGATTACCGAGACGGCAGCGCGGGGCTGCAATCCGACCTGACAAACAGGCCGGTAATCGGTTGTAAAATCACTGCAGGTGCAGTGACAATACGTCCGAGAGCGACCGCTGCCAAGAGCGGAATGTATTTTGTATTCTAATAATTCTACTTTAAATACTAATCGAACAAGATAACAAGTATGATAATTCTTAAACTTATAAATAAACTTCATTTCGTTCTCCTGAAAACCTTAGTTTTTGACATGTCGCTTTGTACGTAGGGACCGTCGAAACTTTCGCTGTTTTGTGAGTGCAATAAGCATAGATTCGCGAACGTTCGTTCGATTGGTGTGTACGCGGCATTATGTGTGCTTAAGTTGCAAATTGTGAATAAAGTGTTTATTCAGTTCTTAGACTGCCTCGGTGGCGTAGTGACTATCGTCTTGAGGTCTCGGGTTCGATCCCCGGGTCGGGCAGTGATATTGAATTTTTCGGTATGAGTCTGGAATTTATGCCCGATATGGCGATATCGCCCCTATCACATCTGGGACGGAACTAAACTCGGTGAAATATGGGTGTTCTAATTCGCTAGTGCGCCTCTGTCTGCCCCTTCGGGGATACAGCCGTGAGCTTATGGTACATGTTATGTCATATATGCTATAAAAATATTTATCAACAATGACGATTGAACAATTACATGCATCCGATATTCGCCGTTCATAGAAATATATGAAGAAGGCTATATAATATAAATTCTATTTTTAATTCGGCATAAATAATTTTCTTGTTTAAGTTTAATCATTCTCAATGTAATTTGCAATTCTTTTTCAACTAATAAAAAAAATGCAAACAAAGTAATGTTAAAACAATTTTTTTTTTCTGTATAAAGAATAGTATGATTTTTTAATAATCACTAGTTGAAATATACAACAGCGTGTTCCAAAATAATATTAATAGTTTCATTCACGAAATTTGATAAGAAATAGTAGGTATATTGCATAATATAACATGAATAATAAAATGAATACACACCCACAATCACACACCTAGTCCTGACCCCACAGGTATAACCTGTATCGTGGGTGTCAGAGACTATGAGAGACTTTCGGTCTCACAACACCCAGACTTGAAACAAATATCTGTGGGACACACAAACATTTGTCTCAATGCGGGAATCGAACCCGCGGCCTCTCGTCATAGCCGGCTACTCGCCCGGGCTGTCGACAATAAAATGTCATTAACAAAAACAACTTATTTCCTCACACTTCGCAATCATTACAAAAACTCAAATATCAAGCTAAACATGTTATTCCAAAACATAGGCATTAACATTTTGACCCTGTTTGTGCGAAATACATTTCCCAAACATCATTCAAGCTTTAGCGTTATCTGCTTGCATGTTCGAAATAATATTAGGTAGAGGGGGGAGGCGCGGGCGGATGGGGGGTACGGGGAGGGGAGGGGAGGAGGCATGGTGACTCCAGCGCGCAAATACTCACTGCATACAATGACTGCCAAGATCGCATCCCGGACAAACAAGCCGGCACGTGTAACCAGTGCCGGACTTGCCACGATGCATTTATAGCATTATTCTACCTCACAACTTGCTCGTTTGCCCCCTCTTCTATAACAAAAATAAACTTAGACTTTTTAATTCAATCGGTCTAATTCATTTTAGTGGAGCTTATAAACGTTCTATAGTGAAAACATGGCCGATTTCGATCAGCTGTTTCTAGTATGACGTTCTTTTTCTATAAAAAACGCTGCTCGCTTCGCTAAAATGCTTTATAAGCCTATGCTTATAAAGGTTTTATTTTGAATAAGGGTCAATATTTTACACATTCAGACTTTAATTTTCAAATGATAAATTATTATAATAATCAAAACCACTTGTTTTAATCTTAAAAATAACGACCGTGTAATAAAAAATTAAATACATTTAATTCCAACGACGAAATAAAATAACTTCAGAATAAGCCTTTCAAAGATCTTTAAAAAATGAAGGGACAAATTCATGAACTGCACAACCATATTTGTTTTAGCTATGTTTCAAAGATACCTTTTGTTACACAGTCCTTATCGCCGAGATGAAAAATGTTATAAAAAAATTAAGGCTTTTAAGCTTTTATTGATAAAAATATAGCCATAACAGCGTGTAGTTTCCTTAAAATATGATTTTGTGATGACCATCTACGCATATAATATAATTAGTAAAATAATATTATGGTCTTCCAACAAACGCGGACACATGTGCCAAAAAACAATTGTATAGATATTTATTTGAATATTGTCCTGATTGATGATAATTCCAGCCCCCTGACTCTTATTTACTTAAAATTCCACAGATCAAGTTAAAAAGTGCGCTAATCTTTCATTAGATTCGAGAAGTTGTCATTTGTTAATTTTAACGTGACATTAGTCCACTTTTTAACTCTATTTCGGTGGAATTTTAAGTTGCTAAACGAAATCGAATCGAATTCAAATTCGAATCGAGTGTGTAGAGTCAGCCGCCTGCAATAAACTTATAAACATATAATTTTGCCAGTGCGTCTACATATTATTATTATGATCATCAGGACCTTTATCAGGTCGTCGGTCCACCTTGTAGGTGGACGTCCTACGCTGCGCTTGCCGATATGTGGTCTCCACTCGAGAACTTTTCTGCCCCATCGGCTATCAGTTCTAGGAGCTATGTGCCCTGCTTACTGCCATTTCAACTTGCTAATCCTCTGGGCTATGTCGGTGACTTTCGTTCTTCTACGGATCGAATAATATATACTTACTTAAAATATGTTATTTACATGATAGCCACGAAATACATAATAATATCCTATCCATAACAGCTCAACCTCATTCTTCGTTAACAATACATTTATTATGGTATCTCACTTTGATTTCGTTATATTATTGTCATATCATATGGAATTTGTGCCCGATATGGCGATAGGCTCATCCCCTATCACATCTGCGACGGAACTAAGCTCGGCGAAATGTGGGTATACTAGTTCGCTAGTGCGCCTCTGCCTACCCCTTCGGGGATACAGGCGTGAGCTTATGTTATATATGTTATTGTCATATACCTAAAATTATTTACATACACATCGTTTAAACTGAAATAAAACTATTTTTGCGTGTTCTATCATGATTTGTTTTAATTTTTATGCCCGATATTTCGAAGGCTCTGCAGTCTACGTGGTCACGGTGACCACTTCGTGGTATAAAAATAAAAACAAATCGTGATAGAATCCGCAAAAGTAATTTTATTTCATTTTATTACATTCGCGTAAACTTAAGAAATCAGTACACTTAGTTTTTTATAATACTTACTTACATACATACGTACATAAGCTCACGCCTGTATCCCCGAAGGGGTAGGCAGAGGTGCACTAGCAAACTAGAACACCCACATTTCGCCGAGCTAAGTTCCGTCCCAGATATAGGGGGCGAGCCTATCGCCACATCGGGCACAAATTCCAGACTCCGGGCTGATATGGAAAAATCCAATATCACTTTGCCCGAGACCTCAGGACGGTAGTCATACCGAAATACCACCACGCCACCGAGGCAGTCATACACAGTTATTATATTTTATCATATTCATAAGCGACTTCCTTAAAGGCAAACTACTAATATTAGAACAGAACGTATTTCTACTGCCAAAAATATACATAAATATCACTCGTTAGTTTATGAATTACATTTCTCAGAAACGATATTAATAACTTTGGATGTTTTCCGAAACCAGTATGGCTAGTCCACTTTCACAGATATTTGCATCAACACCTATACCACACGAAAAAAATAACGTACACAAAACACTACAAAAACTAAATAATTTGCGTAACGAATTAATTAGCTTTGTCAAAAGACAATTAAAACGTCGTTAGCCAAACAGGTCTCAGATTAGAACTAAACAAATGCCAAACTCGACGCTGTTTATCTCCTGCTGATTAAAAAAATCGCGCCATAATATTTCATATTACATAAATTATATAAAAATATATCTTCCAGTGCGGACCTGTAATCGCATTGTACAATAACGTCATTCACGCACACAAAAACGCATAGTCAAAATTTCGTGGATGTATTTCTCTAGGCTGTTTGGATGTGTGCACGCAGTGGTCGATCACGCGAAGGACTTACGTGACACGCGCAAGAGCGAGCGAGACGCCAACACCTAGTTATATAACGCATTATTTTTATAATTAACAGACAAAATTGAGAGATACCACTGCGCGACCCTGAAAGCGGCCAGTGATCCCGACCAACGAAAATTTGCACGGATCGAATGTGGGCGGCCTCGCTAGTTGCACACACACAAAGCACACACGCGCGCTAGGAAAAATTCACGACTTCCGTGTACCTTTATCTAGCGACCTACTTGCATGGGTTGCATTTGAATGGCTTGGTGTGCTGCGACCTTTACTTTTTATACCTGTTTTTGTCTATAGTTCACATAAACTAGTATCAATGTGATGAATTGACGTACACGATTTTATGAGCTTATATAAGGCTTATAGGGATGTCAATTCGTGTAAAAAAATAAATATTGATATTTGTATTTACGGTACTCAATTTGCAATCCATCGATTATGAATAGAGAACAGTTTTTGAAATTCTTCTACAGAGTGTTTTATTTTGTCAGGTGACCTTCAGATATTACATGATTTCACTTTAACGTCATGTCAGTGCTAATAAGAAGTACATTACATTCATGCGCGTATTTTTTTGCGATTGTCAATTCGTGATACTAATTTCTTTAATTCTTTATTAGATTTTTATAATCAAACCGAAATTATTAGAGTACATTTGGCAAGGTTGGTACATTATTAAAAGTTATATTGTAAAACAATATGTTAAAATGTATAGATACAAAATCCATAAAATCTGACGAATATATTCACAATACCGAACAATTGGGTTCTTTGCAATAGAATTTATAGTATTTATTCAGATGTTGAAACTTATAGTGTATTTTTCAATATCAAGGATACACAGATTTAGCAATGATTATATCAGTTACCAATGTGGCTCATTAGACATAATGTCAAATAATATTTTTAATATTTAATTTTACCACTAAAGTAGCATATTTATTTTTATAAATATAGTGCCTCGATGACGTAGTTGTATTGCATGCGCGGTTCGACTACAGTCTGAGGTCTCGGGTTTGATCCTTTGGTCGGGCAAAGTGATGTTGGTTTTTTCTATTCAGTACCAGCCCGGAGCTTGAAATTTGTACCTGCGAAGGAAATCTTTCTGCCTGGCGTTATCCCGGTCTAGTCCCAAGGTCCGCCTTCGTAGTTAAACTTCGCCCAGCCTAGAGCATCCTCCACAGTAAAACTATTCACTCCATAAAAAATATCTCGCCTGTTTTTTGGCCTCTAAAAATAGAGTTTAGGCCTTAAATAGACGGTTTGGCCTACCTTGACACTTACAAGCTATCTCATATATATTTATGTTGAATTTTAGCACATTTTGTTCATTTTTTATACATTTTTCGTATGTCAGTGTATTTTACCTACCAAATACAGGAATAAACACTGAATTTTAATGCCGATAAAATTCAGTGTCAATAGTCGAACTTTGGCCTTCAAAGAGGCAGAATTGCTAGTGTTATATGCAACAATAATACCAAATGACGTAACGTGATAAGAGCGCAGTAAAACCACACAGTTATATAAACAGCAATCGGTCTTCACTCTTCGTGCATTATAATTATGTGATCATGAATAAAGTCATACATGAAGTGATTTATTCAAATAGCACATTTTACATAAAAAAAATATTTTTGAACATCTTATAGTTATGTATTTAAAAATTATTCACACGAAACTAAATTTAAAAATGCATAAAAATATGTTTTATAATTTAAATATCGTGGCCTGCTTCAAATAAAATTTTAAATAAATATACAGGATAAATAAAAAATTGAATACCGGCGCACACTAGATACGTACGCGTTCTATTTGTTTATTCGTGTATTAAAAACGTTAAAATGTTGATTCTAAAATTTAAAATTGTTCATCCAAGAACCTCGCAATATTACGATTGAACTAAAGCTGATAAAATTCTAAGTTGAATAACGTTTTCCTGTATTTTTTCATCCTGGCACGACAATCGTGAGTGATAGAGCCACGCTGTAGACAGTTACGTCTACAGCACGAATGGGCCGGCTCGACCGGTTTGATTTGGAAGATGAAAAACACCTCGATGGCGTGGTTGTTTTTCGGTACAACTACCGTCCTAAGGTCTCGGGTTCGATCCCGGGTCGGGCAAAGTGATATTGGATTTTTCCATATCAGCCCGGAGTCTGGAATTTGTGTCCGATATGGCAAAAGGCTCCACCCCTATCACATCCGGGACCGAACTAATCTCAGCGAAATTGGGTGTTCTAGTTTGCTAGTGCGCCTCTGCCTACCCCCTCAGGGATACAGGCGTGAGCATATGTTATGTATTTATGTTAACACCACAATTATCTTAAGTATGTCTTCGTTCAGCATTATCCAGCTTCATAGAGAAGCAAAGAAGGTAACATCAAATTAGATAAGTTCTAAGCTCAGTGTAACAGAGTAAGGCGTTGTCCATACACCGATAAAACGCAAGTTATAATCACAAGTTTAAAAACTTAACTGACCGACTTCCAATTTACCATTGAAATAAGCTCTATCGAACACAAAAAGAATTTTGAAAATCGGTGCACATTTGGCGGAGATATCGAGTAACATACATTAAAAAAAATACCGACGAATTGAGGACCTCCTTCTTTCTTGGAAGTCGGCCAAAAATTATCTACCTGACTTTAAGCAGTTACTAAGGGTACAATTAAACAATTGCCCATAATGGGGATGGGGGTATTTTTTAACCGAGAATAGTAAAATAATTACACTATACTTAATGTTAAGCGCAGTGCAAAAAAGATCACCAAACCTGTGGCAATGTGATAACCACAAGTTTAAAAACTTAACAGACCGACTTCAAATCCGATCGTGACCAAATTAAATGGACACTTGAAGTAAGCTCTATCGAATACAAAAATAATTTTAAAAATCGGTCCATATTAGGCGGAGATATCGCGTAACATACATAAAAAATACAGAATTGAGGACCTCCTCCTTTTTGGAAGTCGGTCTAAAATGACGTGATGCAAGCATATTGATAAGCATTCTTGTATAAAGTCATTTTCACATTGCACTTTTGATCGTGAAATATCAGTCATCGTACGACAACAGCAACCTGTCCCTTTCTTTATGCTGCTTTTCTATGAGACAGTAATAATTCGGCCGTGCCAGCCGACTCAACTAGAGCTAAATTTCTAAACAACTCTTATAGCAAGGACTGGCAGACGAGCAGAGGGGTCACCTGTAGCCCGAGCACGAAAAACTAATGTAAATGTAAACTCGCTGCGCACTGATGACATTTGATTAATATTTCATACAAATTTCATAGACGCGCATCGAGCACGAATACATTAACGGTTGTCAGAAATTTTCCTGCTCGGGCTGCAGATAGTAAGTGATATACACCAATATACACCCACAATACCAAAAGAATCATGCGTTGCCAAACTTAAAGGAGGGCAATAGAGAAGGGGAGGGGGCCTTTCAGCCACTGAACGAAACGCATTGATCAGCGAGTTTCCACTTTACATCAGTCCGTGAAAAATCCACCAAGTACTCCGCCAAGCGAGGCAGGAAAAAAATCCACTGCTCATATCTCTGCATCTGTGATGGAAGCAGCCTAAGATGCCTCAAATAGTTCATCCACAATCTAGACTGACAGATGAAATGTGTCGAGACAGCCCTGGACCCGATGGCACAACTTATTTAACAACAAACATTTCGGATGATTTATGAGGTTCCAGTTTAATACAAAACAGTTGAAGACAGGCCTCTTCGTAATTACATTTTGTATATGATTCAGTGTTTTACAACAGTGTCTTATGATGAACGACACCTTAAAATAGGGTTACCATCAACTTCAGTCCCAATGAATTCATAAATTTCACAAAAATTAAATTAGTTTTCTCGGATTTTGTCGTGTTTTGTTTTTATTTTAAGTCTTGATGTAACGATAGCATTGGAGACTTCTTGGTCTGCACCTTTCCACACGCCTTATCCCTCCTTCTTTTTTATAGCAGAGACTGGTACACGAGCAGATGGTTCACCTGATGGTAAGTGATCTCCACCGCCCATAGACACCCAAGACACAAAGATAATCATGGGTACGTTGCCAACCTAAAAGGATGGATGGAAGGAGAGGGAAAAGGGATTGGGAAATGGTGGGGGAATTAGGCTACCGGAAATCTCACTCACCGAACGAAACGCGCGAGCTGCCACTTTACGTTGTGGTATCAAACCGGTCGAGCCAGCCCATTCGTGCTGTACACTTAATTGTCTACAGCATGACTCTACCTCTTCAATGTGTAATCTTTGCTACACACTTTTTCAAACATGTTGCAGGAAGGATTCGTCATAGTCTCTTCCGACCGACTGTCGTTTCCTCTTTTAGGCTAAACTCCCCAGGAAAAGAAGGATCCTAAGAACATTATGTAAGAAAAAATCTCCCTCGATCTGGGATCGACATCAGTATCTCCCGATTCATGGCCTATTTAATGTGTGTGAAGTATCCAAACCTACATTATGAAGAAGGAAAGCAAGGAATTCTGACCCCACCACTACGGAAGTATAGCTTGAATGAGAGAGAAAGCGATATGGAGATAGGTTCATCCCCTATCCAGCTACGGAAATAAAATCGACGAAACGTGGGTTCAGTTAACCAGTTAATTTGTATTGAGGTTTTTTAATAAAGGTAATAATTGAGGTTACAAGAAAAAGTCTATGCCCCAAAATAGGCGGTTCACAAAAAATATGCTACATCACAAACATATTTTAATGAATTGGTAATTGCGTTTCTGCCTATTTTTCTAAGCACAAAGACTTAAATATACGTAATAAGATGCATACGATATTGACTAAAACCATAAATAAACCGTAATATGTTAACAATCCTAAAATAACATTTAAAATTGCGAAACGATGATCTAACAACACCCATCAAACAAATGGCATGAGTCAAAAAGTAAAACGACAAAGGAATGGAGTCAGTGACCCCGAGTCTAGACTAGCCTAGTATCCGAGATACCCCAAGGTCATCCGAAAGTCCTAAGAACTGAGAGACACCAAAACGCTTGAATGAGGTCATTAACCAAAACTGATTGCAAATATTTAAATAACAATACAAATGGTGTGCCTTATACATTCCTCATTTCAAAATATAATATACTCATCTATTATAAAACTTTGACTATTATTAATTTCTTTTAATCTAAAATTAACTGCTATGGCATTTAAATAAATAGTTACTTACTTAAAGATAGTAATGTTTTTGTCTTTAATAATTGATGCTAATTAATAGTTCGTAGGACCAATTAGGATTTTGAGAAAAGTTCTAGATAAAAAAAAACTTGGAAATTTCATTTAGGCCATTATTTTAGGCTGAGATCTATAGAGCGAACTTCTACTAAGTCTAAGTGAAAGAAACGAACTCAGTGAGAATTTGGAAATTTTAAATAGAACTTTAACTTAGTCCAGTAAACTTTACAAGAAAATATTTTCCTTAGTCTGTCTAGCAGTCTGTTTCTTGTAAAAAAAATGTCTCGGACTAAGTCAAAGTTCGATTTAAAGATTCGAAATCCACACTGAGTTCGTTTCTTTGACTTACGACTTAGTTGAAGTTCGCTCTATAGATCTCAGCCTTAGTATAGGGGATCGTATAGCACTGTTCTATCACAATAGTTAGAACGACGTGTATATAATAGAAATATAAAGACTTAGACTATACTTCCAATATTTTCTTAATTTTTTTTTTTTGCTATTAGGAGTTGGACCGAGTTTGTTCAACAAATTACGTAAAATACAGTAACAATTTTAACTTCTTTATTGCAATTGTAATCATAGTTAATTGACCTTTCAAAATTACAGATAAACTTCAAATATGGGTTTATCTTGTTTGATCTTCAAACAGAATGAAGAGATATAATCTCACGCTTCCGTAATTAAAGCTCAGCAGGTCGGCCACGCTATCGAATGTGTATTCGAAACAAGTTCGTTCCGAACTCATGAAATCTTATACAAATGCCATGAACAGCAAACTCGATAGTCGAAACTCGAAAGTTGTTTGTACTCAAGTCCCTGGACATAGTGTGTATTGAGTAAATAAATAAAGATAATGAAAGATAAGATAGATAAAGATTCTTAAAAACAGTATTGCATCAGCTATTTGAATTGCAGTAATCTAGCAGTAAGTACAATATTTTGGAATCTGTAAGAAGCATTACAAAACCAAAAATCTCAAATCTGGTCATATATGGTGGCAAAATGTTAATGCTGTTGATGACTTAAAGTTAGAACTATTCGTTTTCTATTCGTTCAGGAAGAGAACATTTCGTGACTAAATGAACCAGTGCATAATTTGTAAAACGCACTGCTTCCAAAATAATAAATAAGCACAGAGTACTGCTTGCAATAGCCAAGGTCACTATCATTTTTTTCAATTCAGCATAAACACTGAGTCTGTAATTTCTGCCCGATGGCTGTGTGTTCGCCCTTTATCACATCATGGGACAGAAATAAGTTTAGCGAAAAGTGGGCGTAATAGTTACGTTCTGCCTTCTTCGAGAATAACATCCATGAATCTGTGAGAACATTATAGAATGCCAACGCTTTTTGCATCGAACTTCGAGAATCCAAAACAAAGACAACAAACAAAACCTACTCCACTGAACAATAGAATATATGAAACCCTTGCAAAAACTGAACGAATAGCGCATATGTACCGGAGTGGTCGATGTAGAATCTTTGAACTTGCTCGCGTCCGTGAACCCGTCCCCGCAGCACGTTGGGTGACGTCAGCGCACAAAAACAAAACAACTGATGACCAATTGCATAACATTAAACACTTCCTTCATCAATATATTATACCCTAGATGCACAGTTCTTTGCAAATATCGTCCTAAAAAGTGGTCTCAAGAACAAAACAAAGAAAAAGATCACAAGTTCTAATTAAATTAAACACAAATAAAACCCTATGCATGTGTTATAAAGTAGCATTTTAAACGAAATGATCAAGCGTTCTTAAATTTGAATTTTCAAATTTAGAATTCTATCGGCGTCCAACTGTAGGGAAAACGAGTGCTTAAGCACTTCTTTGCTGTCCCATTTTCCGAGCGTCAACTGTGTATCTAGGTAAATAATATATCGATGACTTCCTTGCTTGAGCCCTTAGTATCAGTATAAACAGTGCCCTCAGTACGAATTTTACTGAGCCTCTGATTGCGAAAACGATTTTTGAAGTGAAAACTTCTACGGGCAACGAGATTTAATATTACTAAATATAGAGGGGCTATAAAGCAAGTTTCCATACAAAAAAAAATCTCAAACTTCAGCAGGGTTACCACGACCTCTTATAGCAGTAATATTATAATCGTTCTTCGTCTGTTTTGTATGGGAATATTGACAAGTAAAATTATAATAATACTGCTATAAGAGGTGATGGTAACCCCCCAGTACCGCCACCAACCACTTATTACAATGCGAGACACCCTAGAATGTTTTGTGATGCCTATATCCAGCAGTGGACGTCCTATGGCTGATAATTATGATGATGATGATGTTTTGTGAGTGGTTAAAAATTATGTAAGATAAATAATAATCTAATCGTGATAGAATCCGTAAGAATAGTTTTATTTCAATATGTAAGATAAGTTTATTCTCTCAATATTATTTGGCCGACCTGGCGCGCGTATATTTCAAATAAACTGAGCGACTTATGACCCCTAGGTCATAACTTTTGGATTACAAATTTTGTGCTGATGTCCCGTCTATATACTGTTGAATGTCTTTGTTTACAGCGCGAGCAGGAAAAAATTTCTGACAACCGTAAATGTATTCGAGCTCGATGCGCGTTTCTGAAATTTGTATGAGATATTAACCAAACGTTATCAGTCAGAAAATGTTCCTTCTCGGGCCGCTGAGCAGCTTCTTTTGTTTTGTTGAACAAATACTTCTATGTATACTACAGACTACTACTCAAGCTGATCGGTACATAGAATTTGCGTACTAAGTTTCCGTCAATTGCCCGCAACTCACCATCGAGATCTGGGGGGTTACCACCACCTCTTACAGCAGTATTATTATGATCGTAATTCGTTTTTTTGTGTACGGGAATCGGTACACGTAAGATGATTTTGCCAATGTCAAAGTAAGTATAGCAATTATCAGGTTTTCACAATGACCATGAGACCCAGATGTGGTTGATCTGAAGGCATGGCGGCATTTCCTTCCAGCGCGGCGCCCTTCAGATGACCGTTACTCAGCGAATCGACCGGACAAAGCCAGCCAATGCACCAAGCAAAACTCATCAAAGATCACCGATTAAAAAGTTTCCACATTATACTGTCCTTCGCTGCATTTTGGTGCATAAACCATATCACATTAAACAACAAACACAACTCCAGACAATAATATGAAATAATTTTAACTAGCGACGCCATCAGACATCCCATCAAAATCCGTCATTAGTATTATTATAATCTGTTTTTTTTTTATACGGGAATCGGTACAGTTGAACTCAATATCACTTCTCTCGACCTGGGGATCAAACCTGAGATCTAAGGATGGTAGTCGTACCGAAATACAACTGTGCCACCGAGGCATTGAACATCTGTGTTTCGGAAAACCCCACCTACCTAAAGTTCGCCAATGTTTATCAGCATTTGAAGTGACCTCAATTATTTCCCTAATTAAACTGCGCGGGATATTGTGCAGAGAATATTTGTGTGTGGAATTTCGCGTTATAATTAATAAGTTATCAGTTTTTTCTTTAAAAAATTGTATATTATAATTGTAAATGGGGAACTTGCACAAAAATTTTAATGAGAAATTGTGTTGATAAATCAATAAACAAAACCATGAAATGTGCTATCATGTTTGTAGTAAAAATTGATACTTTACAAAATATCATACTTATAAATTACGTATAATAGAACGTCATTGCAAAACCCAAGTGACGTCATTGCATAAAGAATCTAATTATGTAATAGTAATTTTCCCCATTTTTGCCGCAAATTGTTGTTGTGTTGATTGAATTTGAATGGTAATTAGTGATTTAGATTTCGTCGGTCCATCTCTTCCTTTTTCTTAATTTTTACTTTGTTCTTTAACCCGTCAGAGGCGGCACATATATATGTTCCATAAGCGTATGGGCCACCGGAGGCCGAGCCGCCCGTGACTATTTAAAGAAATAGCTTTAACAGCGATAATTAAATGATTTGTGCATATTTTAATGATTTCGTTTCTGGATTTTTGTATTTATATACGTAGTTCTTTACAATAAACTTAAAAAAATACATTCAAGTTTCCTATTGTTAATTAATTATTACTTTTTACTACATATATTGTTATTGGGAAACGGCAATGTGACTACACTACATCGTAAATGTATCCGAGCATCGTAAATGTATTCGAGCTCGCTGCGCACTGATGACATTTGGTTAATATTCCATACAATTTTCATAAACGCGCATCGAGCTCGAATAAATTAGCGACTGACAGAAATTTTTCTGCTCGGATCGGGGTGGAGCGAGGTGGTTTGAGTGGTAGAGCCACGCTGTAGGCAGTCTACAGCGCGAATGGGCCGGCTCGACCGGTATGATACCACTACCTCACAGAAAACCGACGTAATATACAGCTCACTGACGCGTTTCGTTCGGTGAGTGGGATTTCCGGCCCAATTATCCCGCTCTTTTTCCCTATCCCTATTTCCCTCCCTTTACAGCAACGCACTCATGATTCTTTTTGTCTCGTTTTTTTTTGGGTGGTAGTGATCACTTATCAGGTGACCCATGTGAAGCGGTATTCTGTAAGAACTTTCATGTAACTCGACAGCTGGATCTGCTGATATATCAAATTACAGGTCAAGTGAACGATAATCTCACTAACGAAACCCGATGACGAGTTTAGCTTTTTAAAGAATAGCATTGCTGCTCATTTGCCAGTCTCTGTTATAAACCAGAAAGCGCGGTGCAGGCCTGAAGACCAGCGACCACGTTACAAAGAATAAAGCCATGGTCACCAGTATCATACCGGCCTGCTTTTCTCCTTCACCTTCAAACTTGCGAACTAGAATACCCACTTATCAAGGTCATTTTCATCCTAAATGTGATAGGGGACAAGCTTCTTGCCATATTGGGCACATGGATGTAAAAAAAGAGATGAACGGAGCGCTAGGAACACTGAAAGTGCAGCAGGGTTTTCGGCCCATTCGATCTATCGACACGTAATGGCATGTGTGTGCGTAGGGCACTTTTGTACAGGCGCTTGTGAGCGTGGTGTCCGTTTAACTATAGGCGAGATAGGGTCCTTCTTTTTCTTTACATCCGTGATCGGGCACAAATTTCAAACTTCGGTCTGATAAACATAACATACATAACATAAGATCACGCCTGTATCCCCGAAGGGGAAGGCACTAGCGAGCTAAAACACCCACATTTCGCCGAGCTTAGTTCCGTCTCAGATGTGATAGGGGGCGAGCCTATCGCCATATCGGGCACAAATTCCAGACTCCGGGCTGATACTGTATAAAAACCAAATATCACTTTGTCCGAACCGGCGATCGAACCCACGACCTCAGAACGGCAGCCGTACCGTTCACGCATACAAATAGTCACTGAGGCAGTCATTTATTTCGTATGCCAACATATTTTTTTAATAATTAGACAAAGGAAATCCGTGTTGAGCTCCCCTTTTTAAGAAATACATATTATTAAGAAGCACTTTTAAAAGTAAAATAAATAAATATTAAACAGTTTAAATAAATATTGTAATCAGAATTAAATTATTTCCCCCTTATTTTATAAGCAGTTATTTTAACCTTGTCCATTTTAATGCATAGGTATATTATGATACATTGACGTAAGAGTTACCTATTAAACTATTATATAAAGTACTTACCACGAATAACGGTCGAGTATATATTCGAATCGAGAAATAAAACGTATCAACATGCAAACGCATCCATGATTTCCCTATTGTGGATGTTTATGGGCGGTGGTGTTCACTTAAGATCAGGTGACTCACTTGCTCGTTTGCCCCCGCTTCTATAAAAAAACCGTTACCCCGAATAAAGTAGTTTAAAACTGAGATCTATAGAACTTCGACTAAGTCTGAGTTAAAGAAACGAACTTAGTGCCGATTTGGAATTTATAAATCGAAATTTGACTTTGAGTAATTTTTTACAAAAAAATCTTTTTACAAGAAAATAAACATTCACTGATTTCGTTTCTTTGTTCGTTTCTTAGTCGGAGATAGCTCTGTATTTTGCATAATTAAAGTATAACTTAAGAAAAAATTACAACAATTCCTTACTGTCTTTGGAGTCGGTGCCTTTTCATTTGTTTGATCTGCATTGGCTTCAGCACCGACTCCAAAGAATTATGAATTATGAAATTCATAAATCCCATTATGAAAGGCACATTGTTCAAAAGCCCACATAGACTACTCACTCAGACTCAAGTGGTAGAGCCACGCTGTAGACAGTAACGTCTACAGCACGAATGGGCCGGCTCGACCGGTTAGATACCACTTTCTCACAGAAAACCGACGTAAAGTGGCAGCTTGCTGTCGTGTTTCGTTCGGTGAGTGAGATTTCCAGTGGCCCATTTCCCCACTCCCTTTCCCAATCCCCTTCCCTCCCATTCCATTCCCTCCTTTTAGGTTGGCAACTCACCCATGATTCTTTTTGTGTCTTGGGTGTCTATGGGCGGTGGAGATCACTTACCATCAGGTGACCCATCTGCTCATTTGCCAATCTCTGATATAAAAAAATTAAAAAAACTAACATATCCCAAAATCCTTATTTTTTAGGTCGGTTAAAAATAAAAAACAATGCATAAATAGAATTGTGTGTCATTCAAACGGTTTGCATTACGAAACATACGAGCATACGGCCAAAAAAGACCTTGTTTAAAACACTCACGGTCCGCCATTGCAATAACCTTACACTTGACAAAGATCTTAGCACGCGACCATGAAACTCACGGTCAAAGCCGTTATTGACTCAAACGAAACATTATTTTTTTAGAGTCCAGCAATTAAAGTCTCCTTGGTCTAGTGGCAGTATATATGGACCTAACCAAAGAATAAAGTTAAAGTTACATATGATAATGAATCGAAATTGATTGAAATAAAATTATTTTTACGGATTTTATCACGATTTGGTTTTAATTTTTATTCCCGACGTTTTGAAGGCTTTGCAGTCTTCGTGTTCACGGGTTGGACGAAGCCTTCGAAACGTCGGGAATAAAAATTAAAACCAAATCGTGATAAAATCCGTAAAAATAGTTTTATTTCAATGAATAGCATTCGCGTTAACTTAAGAAATCAGAATCGAAATTGCTTTGCATTTTTCTGAACTTAAATTGACCTGCAGGGTACCACCACCTCTTATAGCAGTATTATTATAATCGTTCTTCCTTTGTTTTGTATGGGAATCGGTACAAGTAAAATTATAATAATACTGCTATAAGAGGTAGTGGTAACCCCCCTGTATATTTAACTAGTATTTTTTTAAAGTTATGACATAATAACAAGTTTTTGACATAGCTTAAAAAAATATTTACTAGTTAAACATACAGGCCAATTTAAGCTCAGGCAATTTCGATTCATTATCATATGTAACTTTATTCTTTGGATAGTTCGATTTGTATCTCAGTGAGGACGTCACACAGGCGACCGATCTTAAAAACTAAGCTGAAAAATTTCTGCTACATGCTTAAAATGGTGTATTGCGCCGACCATATATAGGATAAGAAAACAAAGTCCAGCAAATAAGCTTATAAAGCCCGTAAGCATCGAAAATTCTAAAAGAATTATGGATACCTTAAAAGAAAGAAATGAGGATTTTGGAAGACGAAAGAATTTGGGCCACCAGGAAACTTATTGAACATACAAAACAAAACAGCAAGCAAAATCACTTTGGTTTATTAATCCTGTTGAGCTAATAATAGACCTAGTAGAGACACCTTTTCTTTCAACATTATATAAGTGTATTATAGTAAGTGGTAGAGCCACGCTGTTGACAGTTACGTCTACAGCACGAATGGGTCGGCTCGACAGGCTTGATACCACTGTCTCACAGAAAACCGTCGTAAAGTGGCAGCTTGCTGTAGCGTTTCGTTCGGTGAGTGAGATTTCCGGTTCCAATTCCCCTCCTCCCTTTCCCAATCCCGTTTCCCTCTCCTTCCATTTCCTCCTTTTAGGTTGGCAACGCACCCATGATTCTTATTGTGTCTTGGGTGTATATGGGCGGTGAAGATCACTTACCATCAGGTGACCCATATGTTCGTTTGCCAGTCTCTGCTAATAAAAATATAAATTGTCTACATTAAAAAAAATAGATAATATACCTAATTACCGCCATAATCCCAGCAGGACCTTGAGATCATCCACATCTAGGTCTCATGGTCATTGTGAAAACATAATTGCTCTATTTACCTTGACATTGGCTAAATCATCGCATATGCGTGGAAGCCATTATTTTTAAAAGAAGAAGACATCAATATAATATACCCTAGATGCACAGTTCTTTGCAAATATCGTCCTAAAAAGTGGTCTCAAGAATAAATCAAAGAAAAATATCACAAGTTCTAATTAAATCAAACACAAATATAACCTTATGCACGTGTTAGAAAGTAGCTTTTTAAACGAAATGATCAAGCGTTCTTAAATTAGAATTTTCAAATTTAGAATTCTATCGGCGTCCAACTGTAGAGAAAAGGAGTGCTTAAGCACTTCTTTGCTGTCCCATTTTTGGAGCGTCAACTGTGCATCTAGGTAAATAATATATAGGTGGAAGAAGTAAATACCTACATGTTTAAAAATTAACATTTTGTCACAAACCCAATATGAGACGACCTTGTACTATAATATAACATATAAAACATCAATAAGGAACTAATAATAACCCTAAATGACAGTGCAACAAGTGCCGAGCATATCAAGTTGACTCCCAATTTTTTTTAGGCTAAAAGAGTTTTTATTTCAAGAGACGTAAAGGTCATATTTGACGAAGAAGTGTATGAGGAAAGATGAACGCATTGATTACGTAATGTACTTGAATCAGCATTCACGGTCATGGCATGTTTGGAGGTCGACATGTAACTTTTAATGCAGAGTAATGACTACTTAATTACCTAGCATAAAAGCTTAATAAAGTTCCTGAGTGGTGGAGTAGTGTTTTTTTTCGAAAGAAAACACTAAATACTCCTTCAGAAAACAAGGTTTTTCATTGTCTTCTCCCCATATAATAATGGACTAAAAAATGTAGAAATACCATATTTTGTGTGGGTAGGTTTCATTTGTGAAAACAACGTTGCGGCATTGTTGCGGCAACGATGTTTTCATTTTTGTACTCAGCAAGGTGCAAAGCGCATGCACTAGCGCTATTCGTGATGTCGGCGCTTATGTGAACTAGCTCTCTCGAGCGAGGCGTTTGACATAAAGGTATGGAAAATGGTATTCTCTAAGACCCAACAACGTTGAACCCTCCGTCGATCTCAACGATGTGCGCTGCGGGAGCTCGTCGTTGATCGCAACGTTGTAGCGTTTCTTAGAGAATCGATCTGTAGGAGACGCGGCTTAATATCTACAGCACGAATGGGCCGACTTGACCAGTTTGATAGCACTGTCTCACAGAAAATTGACGTAAAGTAGTAGTTTACTGTTTCGTTCGGTAAGTGACAATTCCAGTGGCCCAACTCCAAAACCCCTTCGCCAATCCCTTCTCTACTCCTTTTAGGTTAGCAGCCATGATTATTTTTGTGTCTATGGGCGATGGAGACCACTTACCCTTACGAATTTTTCTGGAAATCGACGATAGTTTACAGTTTTTCCATACATTTGTAGTTTATTGTAGGTTCCGCAAAGTGACGCTGCTAGTCAAATCTATGAAAAAAACTCAAAATATCGTATACTTCAAGAATCAAGAACTGACAAAATAAACTTATAATAATTCGGTAATGGATAAAAAAAATCGGTACAAGTAAAATTATAATTTTACTTGTACCGATTCCCATACAAAACAACCGAAGAACGATTATAATAATACTGCTATAAGAGGTGGTGGTAACCCTGCAGATAACCCACCTGCATATTGGTCAGTCTCTACAAAAAACTAAAATAGCTAGGAAACATAACTACCATCGGGGATCGAAATAACGGGATAGTCAATGAAATTGAATTTATCTTAAACCATGTTAATGAGATACAAAGATTACTGGCAAATGAGCAGGTCGGTCACCTAAGGGTAAACGATCTCATACTGAAAGGATTAGGGGTGCATTGCTAACCTAGAAAAAGGAAACGGGAATTGGTAATGCTTTGTATTTTAACAGTTTCCATTATCAGGGGCTCGGGAAGGTTACTAGAAATTTTGGTAAAAAGCCTTTTTCGACCGACTTCAAAAAGAAGGTCCTCAACTCGTCTGTATTTTTTATGTATATTACGCGATATCTCTGCAAAATATAGACCAATTTTGAAGATTATTTTTGGGTTGTATAGACCTTTTTCCAAGAGCAGGCTCATATATGGGCACGATTCAGTAAATTTTGAAGTCGATCTTTTTTTTTTTACAGTCTAGTTTCAGTGTGCCAGTAAGTCTGTTAAAAATGTCGAACCCTGGTTTCTTTCATTTTAGTGATTTGACTCAGCTCTTAAAATATCTTGAGGTTCTGAATAAAAAATCATTTTACCTAAGGTACCACTTACCAAAGGTTTTGATTTGACAGATTCAGTTCTGGCTTAATCGGCCTTTAAATCATACAAGAATAAAAGGTACTAGGGCCCCATAACATCTCAAGGCTATCAGATTCGGCGCGAGGCTCTATTCGAACCGTTGCTAGGGAGGGCGCTAGCAATAGCTACGCAGTTAGGTGAAACCAACGGAATTTCGGATCATCACTTGGATACTGTATAAAAATAGTTATAGTCTTCAATTTTAGAATTAATAAAAGCTTTATAAGTGTGGTAACAATATCTAAAACTACACCCTTGTATTTTTATTAAACCAGATGAGCGAATTCTACGATTTATGATGCTAGGTACTACAGCTAACCTGGAGGGGGCCGGGCCGGACCTGGCGGATTGCCAGTTCGGCTTCCGGCATGGCCGGTCAACGGTGCATGCGATTCTGCGGGTCAAGGCGCACGCGGAGGATGCAGTTGCCCGAGGTAAGGTGGTGGTGGCGGTGTCGCTCGACATCGCCAACGCCTTCAACACCTTGCCCTGGGCCTGCATACATGAGGCACTGCGGTACCACTTGGTGCCACTTTATTTGCGTCGTCTGGTGCACTCGTACCTATCCAATAGGTATGTAGTGTATCCGGGCGCCGCTGGGTGGCACCGGAGGGCCATGTCTGCCGGTGTTCCACAGGGCTCAGTTCTGGGCCCGCTACTGTGGAACATCGGTTATGACTGGGTTCTCCGTGGTACCAACCCCCGAGGCGTCGCTGTTGTCTGCTACGCGGACGACACCCTGGTGACAGCGACGTCGGGATGTTTCGAGGATGCCATCCTGCTCGCCTCCTCCAGTACCGAAGAGGTGGTGGGCAGGATTCGGCGACTGGGCCTCACGGTGGCCTTGAACAAAACCGAGGCCCTGTTCTTTCACGGGCCTCGGCGAAGGCCACCTGCAGGGGCCCACATCACTGTGGAGGGGGTGCGGATTCCCATCGGCACTACTATGAAGTATTTAGGTTTGATTTTAAGTAGCCGGTGGGACTTCCGCGCCCACTTTGAGAAGTTGTCGCCGAAATTGGTGCGGGCAGCGGGCGCGCTTGGGAGCCTGCTGCCGAACCTCGAAGGTCCCGGTAACCCTTGCCGGAGTCTGTACGCTGGAGTCGTGCGGTCCATGGCCCTGTACGGTTCACCCGTATGGGCCGGGTCCCTGAACGCCCGCTGCGTCGCCTTGCTGCGCAAACCGCAGCGTCTGGTGGCGCAGCGGATAATCAGGGGCTACCGCACGGTCTCCCACGAGGCGGCCTGCGTGTTGGCCAGCACTCTCCCTTGGGACTTGGACGCCCGGTCCCTCTCGTCAGCGTTCCGCTGGCGGGAGGGGGCGTCCCGGAATCGGGAGAGGCTTGCCCCGAGGGAGATTGCGGCCAGGTTCCGCAGAGCCGCCGTGGAGGAGTGGCATGCCAGGCTGGAGAGCCCGAGTTCGGGCTTGAGGACCGTCGCGGCAGTGCGACCTGTCCTTAGAGAGTGGCTAGACAGGCGCCACGGTGCGCCTACATTCCGGCTGACACAGGTGCTGACGGGCCACGGGTGTTTCGGCTCGTACCTGTGTCGTATAGCCGGAAAAGAGGCGTCCGCCGTGTGCCACCATTGTGGCAACTGCCGCGAGGACACGGCCCAACACACTCTAGAGGAGTGCCCAGCCTGGGTGGAGGAGCGCAGCGCTCTCATAGCAGTCGTCGGAGGAGACCTCTCGCTGCCGGCCGTGGTGTCCGCCATGGTCGGCAGCCGGAGGTCATGGCGTGCGATGGTCTCCTTCTGCGAGCGCGCCATCTCGCAGAAGGAGAGCGCCGAGCGGGATCGTGAGCGGAGCGATCCCGCCCGCCGCCAAAGGAGACGTAGGAGGCGCCGGGTGGACGACTGACCGGCGTCTCCCGCCCTGTGGAATGGGGGCGTTTGGAGAATTCCACCACGGTAACCCCTGCCTGTCGTAAGAGGCGACTAATAGGGGCCTTCCGGGGTCGCGGGCGTGCAGCGGGGGGCTGTGCGCCCTTTATAGTACTATTGTACTTGCGACCCCGGGACGGACGGCAGCACGGACGGTCGGCCTCGTGCTGCCGTAGACGCCGAGGGCGTCCTTCGGCGGCGGGGGCTTCTGAGCCCCCCCCAAATCGGAGACGGGCCGCAAGGCGGCACCGCGCAGGGGCGGTTCCGGTAGCAATCCGAGGCTATCTCAGGATACCCCGGGGCCGCCCCACTCATGCGCCGAAGTAGGCCACCGCGGGGTTTTTAGTCGGTATTGCCGGTGTAGGGCATTTGTTAGGGACGCGGCCCAGCGTCGCCCGGATGTCGACCATCTCTCCCGGGCATCACGGCGCTGGGTCGTAAGGCCGGCGAACCCGACATACCCGCCGCGTCCACCCCCCCGGGCGCGGCGGCAGTGGTAAAACACTTTTCCCCGCGACAAAAAAAAAAAAAAAAAAAAAAAAAAAAAAAAAAAAAAAAAAAAAAAAAAAAAAGGTACTACAGCTAGTCCTGCAAGAAGATTGTCGGAGACCTAAATCAGCCCCCTTGCCTTTTCAAGATAGGCAGAATCTCTGGAATTGTCTACGATGACCAACAATGGTAACCACTAATATCAAGGGAGCGGTGGCCTATTTCAAATTAAATTATGAGTAAAAAAAAACTATTTTTTATAACAGCGATTGGCAAGCGAGCAGATGGGTCACCTGATGGTAAGTGATCTCTAACGCCCATAGACACCCAAGACACAAAAAGAATCATGGGTGCGTTGCCAACCTAAACGGAGGGAATGGAAGGGGAGAGGAATGGGATTTAAATGGCTCACCAGAAATCTCACTCACCGAACGAAACGCGACAGCAAGCTGCCACTATACGTTTTCTGTGAGACAGTGGTATCGAACCGGTCGACCCGGCCCATTCGTGCTGTAGACATTACTGTCTACAGCGTGGCTCTACCACTCAGACAGACTACACTTTAATTGCTGATTAACGGTTCGATATGCCCACTTATATTGAAGTTCTAAATGCGTCACAAATCTTAACGGCATTGAGGAAAATGCGTGATATACTGATGATACAAGTGATTATTATTATTTTAAGTGACATTATCTGTTTGATCTCGTTTATTTTTTAATAATTTTAATGGAGGAAATGATTCATGATGTATATATAACTCATGATTTAAAATCACATGTATCATGACTAAGATGTGCTACCCACGCAATATAGAGCTGAGTTGATGCATGAGGGGCAATATAGACAACAGTCAGTCAGTTAAGTCTACAGCACGAATGTTCCGACTGGTTTGATACCACCACTGTCTCACAGAAAACCAAAGAGGCACTTTGCTGTAGTGTTTCATTCTGTAGTGTGTAAGCCATAGTATATAAGTTGAAAGTAACATAATATAATCAAGACAGTCTACAATAAAGTCATAAACAAACCACACGTCTTCTCCTAAACTCCTCTAATATTACAATTCGGTTAGTGAGATTTCCGGTGGCCCAATTACCCCCTTTCTCAATACGTATTTCCCTCCTTCTAGGTTGGCAACGCACCCATGATTGTTTTAGTGTCTTGGGCGTCTATGGACGAATTCCACAAGAATTTCGAAGGTATGTGAAGTCTACCAACCCGCATTAGGTAAGCGTGGTAGACTAAGGCTGGGCTCATTAGTGGAGGAGGCCCGTGCCCAGCAGTAATATTACAAGGCTAATTAGACAGTATCGGAATAATGATATACTTTTTAACAATAACTAGAACCAAACTAGACTGCCTCCGTGGCGTGGTGGTATTTCGGTACGACTACGGTTCTGAGGTCTCGGGTTCGATCCCCGGGTCGGGCAAAGTGATATTGGACTTTTCCATATCAGCCCGGAGTCTGGAATTTGTGCCCGATATGGCAATAGGCTCGCCCCCTATCACATCTGGGACGAAACTAAGCTCGGCGAAATGTGGGTGTTCTAGTTCGCTAGTGCACCTCTGCCTACCTCTTCGGGGATACAGGCGTGAGCTTATGTTATGAGCTTATGTTAGAACTAAACAAGTTCCTAAACTGGCGAATTACCAAAAACAATTATCGCTCTCAACATCACGAATCAACTAAAATTCAAAGGTAACATCGCAAATATTTGCTAGTACGTTATGATCCATACAATCAATAACCATCGTTGAATCGGGAACAGTGGGCCGTATCGTAGCAACCATCCCTTTGCCGCCGCTTTGGGCCGCTCCGACTAATTTCCAAGGGAATCGAGATAATTTTCCAGCTGAAATATTTAGTTTTATATACGAAAATGTTTCTTTGGTGGGTTATAATTATTCTGATTTATTTATGAGCGTAATTCGTGTAACGTGAGCTTCAAAGACTGTCGGTATGATATTTTGTTGAATACTGTACCTCATAGTAATTCAATTTTTTCCAAAATTCTATTTTTTCGCTACATGCACAAAAAAAAGTAGTCTTTATAATAATATAAAACACAAAATGTTAAATACATAAAAAAAACTGTGACTAAATTAAATTGACCAGTACTGGATTTATAGCAGTGCGGCACATTTTCGCCTCTCCTGTAAAATTTGTCTTTTGGTCTTACAATTTTGCGTACAATATTGTCAGCCAAAGTATAGCCACTGTCCTACAGAAAAATGACGTCAACTGCTCCCAAATGTATTGAACACAGTAAATATGAGAGACAGAAATCAGGGATCTTGGTCTGAAAATTATTTTTTTTCTAAATAGGCATCACATTACGTGAATATAAAAGTTCTAATATGTTTATTTTCAGTAATAGAATACCGAAATTTGATAAAACGAGTTTAAAATTCAATTATTCCACTTAGTCAATGAACTGTGCTATCTTAGTATTTTCAAATGTACTTCCACAGTGTACTTTAATAAAATTCGACAGCATACTTTAATTTACAAATGTACAGAAATATATTTTTTATAGGAGAGACTGACAAGCTGTTTGTTGCCTGTTTACAAAATAGTATTATTTGTAAACAATGACTCACAAGTTACGTTAGTCGCCCCCGGAAGGAACTTTTAAAAATACGTATTGGACAAAATATATAATACTATAAATTCACTTAAACTAGGTACAGTGAATAGGCACTAATAAATCTGATTGTCGCGACTTCCTTCGACGACGACCGAAGAGAGAAAGCGGAGCTGCCAAGCGGTGATGGTCCCACGTTACAGGTGGGTCATCAAGGTGAAACATTTCTTAGGATTTCGCTGATGGTGCAGATCCGTGGGAACTTAAAGGAGGTTTCCACAGTGGCTACTCGTAACACACGCCTCTATCCCCGATGGTAGGTAGGCAGAAGTGAACTAGAACACCCACACTTCGTCGAGCTTAGATCCGTCACAATTGTACTATCGCCATATCGGGCACAAAATCCAGACTCCGGGCAAATTTTTTTCATAGCAGATACTGGCAAACGATGGGTCACCTGATGGTAAGTGATCTCCACTGACCATAGACATTCAAGACACAAAATGAACTATGAGTGCGTTGCCAACCTAAAAGGAGGCAAATAGGGTTTGGGAAAGGGAGGGGAGTAATTGGGCTACCGGAAATCTCTCACCGGACGAAACGCGACAGCGAGCTGCCATTTTACGTCGGTATGCTGTAGACTTAACTGTCTTCAGCGTGGCTCTACCACTCAAAATAATGTGTAGAAAAAAATTTGCCCGACTCGAGGATCGAACCCCAGACCACAACAAGGTAGTCGTAGCGCGCTCGCAATACCAATACGCCACCGAAGCACTTACAGAGTATATTTCATTCTAAATTCTACAAACCCTTATCCCACCTTAATGTGGGATCGGCGCAACACACATTTTCAAGGATGTCGCAGAAAGGATTTGGCTAAGTTTTTACGACCGGCTGCGTGCCTGACGTCAACCCCCTCAGGGGGATCCAGTCCCGGGCAAATTAAATTAGAAAATTTGCTTTGATCGACATGGACATGCCCATATATGCTGCCAGCTTAAAAACCAAGGAGACGAAGCAGTTACCGAGTATGTTTAAAACAAAATAATCGTATCCATCACACTTTAGCAGTGACGTGCATAGACATTTGGTTCAAGGTAGACAAAATCTAACATAATTAATTATTCAACTCGTTCATACAGCAACCATAACTATCATCATCATCCTTGTGTCGATTTAAAATAAAAACAAGCCATGCTATTTAGATATTGAAAAAAAACAATATCACTTTGCCCGACCCGGGGATCGAACCCGAGACCTCAGGACCCGGGACTCGGCAATTATGTTTAATTTTGTAATTAATGTGATGTGGCAACATGTTTTGGTCACAATCTAGAATAAGACAATGTAAACATAGTTGGTATTGTAATTGTAATGATGTGATTGTAATCTGTTATGTTGTCCTAATAAATAAATAAATAAACAATGTATCTTTGTCTATATGGATTGCACGCCACTGCAATTTAGGTAATCATATATGAGCCAGCAAATTGAAACGTACAAACGTTGCGTCAGGCAATGAATCTCGGACTGTTTTTATTGTCTCCAGACGCACTGACTGAAATAAATTTACGATGCTCTTTCGTAAGCGAAAATTCTTGTAAATGTTTACTAAAATATTTTGATATATAACTTTTTCAAGTGGTAGAACCATGGTGAAAGTTTTCATGCAGCATAAATAAGCCGGGTCGATCGATTTGCACTGTCTTACAGAAAACTGACGAATAGTAGCAACTTGTAGCTTCTGAGCATATATTCAGGGGTTCGATCCCCCGATCAAGACTTTTTTTTATCCGGGCACGGCAAAGTGACTACACTGCACCTAATAGGTGCAGTCAAAAAAAATTAACGACCACTGACAAACACTGTGTTTATCATTGGTCGTCAGAATCATACCGGCCTATTTATGCTTCTTCACACTCCAAATCCGAAGAGGAATGTTTGTATGGCCTACAGATTTTTTTCGGGTCTGGGTGTGGTGAGACCGTGCGTCTCTCGTAGTTCCTGATACCCACGACACAGACTCGTATCTTAGTGTGAGGTCAGGAATATGTATGTGACTTTTGGATGTTATTTATTTATTTACATAGTTACTAGCTATGTAAATATTCCCTAACATTCCTCCCAATACTTTCCACGTACGTAGCGGCTAGGCTGTGCTGCTGGCATTCAGAGGACAATAAAAGAAACTAATAAATACTGCAAAACCCCATAAAATCGCGACATTTGAAGTAATTTCGTTTTTTTAAAGTGATAAATATATAATTCATAAATTAACTTATATAATTAATATACTAAATTATAATAAGTGATGATATTGGTTTTTTCAATATCAGCCCGGAGTCTGGAATTTGTGCCCGATATGGCGATAAGCTTACCCGCGATTACATCTGGGACGGAACTTAGCTCGGCGTAATGTGTGTTGTCCTAGTTCGCGAGTGCATCTCTGCCTGCCCCTTCGGAGATACAGGTGTGAGCTTGTAAATGTGAAAATATACTCAACCATGCCTAAAATTATTTACACTTACATCACTATACTGTGTTTTTATATTTTCAGCACCCGGTAAAATATCGTCCCCTGCCGGAAATCGAACCCAAGACCCTTCAGCAGAAGCGGGGTTACCTCTTATCTAATTACATTGTATTGTGTAGGATATTGCAAAATCTGCAATTGTTATTTCTTTTTAAATTTTTGTCTTTATTGATTTACTTCCCCATCGATGGTTGTATTTAGGTACGACTACCGTCTTGAGGCTTCGGGTTCGATCCTGGGTCGGGCAGTGATTTATCAATATCATCCTGGACTCTGGAATTTGTGTCCGATATGGCGATAGATCGCCCCCTATCACATCTCGGACGGAAATGAGCCCGGCGAAATGTTGGTGTTCTAGCTTTTCTTTTTATAGCAGTGATGGACAAACGAGCAGATGGGTCACCTGACGGTAATTGATCTCCACCGCCAATGGACACCCAAGACACAAATGTATCATATCCAACCGAAAAGGAGGGGAACGGGTAGTGGAAAAAGGAAGGGGGAATTGGGCCACCGGAAATCTCACTCACCGGACGAAACTCGCCAGCTGCCACTTTACGTCGGTTTTCTGTGAGACAGTGGTATCAAACAGGTTTAGCTGACCCATTCGTCACGAATGATTTGTGCTGTAGACATTACTGTCTACAGCGTGGCTCCACGGCCCTTCGGGATGCAGAATGAGCCTATGTCTGCATGAAACAAAGTCATTTAAAACACTATTTTACATAACATAACATAAGCTTACGCCTGTATCCCCGAAGGGATAGGCAGAGGCGCACTAGCGAACTAGAACACCCACATTTCGCCGAGCTTAGTTCCGTCCCAGATGTGATAGGGGGCGAGCCTATCGCCATATCGGGCACAAATTCCAGACTCCGGGCTGATATAGAAAAATCCAATATCCCTTTGCCCGACCCGGGGATCGAACCCGAGACCTTAGAACCGTAGTCGTACCGAAATACCACCACGCCACCGAAGCAGTCAACACACGCAGTAAACACTATTTTAGAGTAGCATCATACATTTTACTTGATATGAAACATAATTAAGTTAGAGAGCACCAAACTGCCTTGACCCCAGCGAAATAACAAAACTAAAACAGACATGAATAAAACTCCAATGAAAGAATAGGTGGATATCATAGTATATTTATATAGATATATAGCCACTATACATCATGAATGGAGCAGCTTGGACGGGTTGCTAAACTTTTTCGACCGACTTCCAAAAAAGAGAAGGTCCTCAATTGGTCTATATATATTTTTTTATGTCACGCGATATCTACTCCAAATGTGGACCAATTTTCGAATTTTTGTTATGTTCAAAAGCGCTTATTTCAAGAGTGGTCCCATATAAATTAGGTCACGATCGGATCAACTTGGAATTCTGTCAGTTAAGTTCTTTAACTTGATATGGATTATATTTAAATTGCCTCGGTGGCGTGGTGGTATTTCGGTACGACTACGGTTCTGAGGTCTCGGGTTCGATCCCGGGGCGGGCAAAGTGATATTGGATTTTTCCATATCAGCCCGGAGTCTGGAATTTGTGCCCGATATGGCGATAGGCTCGCCCCCTATCACATCTGAGACGCAACTAAGCTCGGCGAAATGTGGGTGTTCTAGTTCGCTAGTGCGCCTCTGCCTACCCCTTCGGGGATACAGGCGTGAGCTTATGTTATGTTATGTTATATTTAAATTTGAATTATGAGACTAGTAAGCTTCTCGAGCCGCGTCTGATGGTAAGCGATGTGAATGTCCATGAACAGTAGCAATCATCCGTACGTTGAATAACAAACCACTGAGTGACAGCACTCCGTTCGTCACCATGGGACATTAGATGTCACGTAATGCCTAGTGATAATATTGGCTACAATGTCCTTCAAACCGGAAAACAACATTGCTTGCACAATTCTTGTCGGCAGAAATAGACATTGCGGTAGCACCTACGACCTAGCTTGTATAAAAATGCTACTCCAAGACTCTTTTAACGTATGCTGCTGATTATAGCATCCTTCTTCTTTTTCTTCTTTTAAAAATAATGGTTTCCACGCATATGCGATGATTTAGCCAAAGTCAAGGTAAATAGAGCAATTATGTTTTCACAATGACCATGAGACCCAGATATGGATGATCTTAAGGCCTTGCTGGGATTAGGGCGGTAATTCACTTCATTCGGCGAATCGACCGAACAAAGTCAGCCAAACGCACCAAGCAAAACTCATCGAAGAGCACCGGTTAAAAAGTTTCCACATTATACTGTTCATCTTCACTGAAGTTTGATGCATTAAACCACAATACTTAAAACCAATAAACACAGTCTTAGAGAATAATATGAAATAATTTTAACAACCGACGCCCATCCTGTCAGACTTCCCGTCAAAATTCTTTGAACGCATCCTTGATGCAGCGTAACATAGTATTGTCGATACAAATGGCGGTAGCGTGACTTATGACCATAAGACATCAATATATTATACCCTAGATGCACAGTTCTTTGCAAATATCGTCCTAAAAAGTGGTCTCAGGAATAAAACAAAGAAATATATCACAAGTTCTAATTAAATCAAACACAAAATAACCCTATGCACGTGTTATAAAGTATCTTTTTAAACGAAATGATCAAGCGTGCTTAAATTTGAATTTTCAAATTTAGAATTCTATCGGCGTCCAACTGTAGGGAAAAGGAGTGCTTAAGCACTTCTTTGCTGTCCCATTTTCCGAGCATCAACTGTGTATCTAGGTAAATAATATATCGATGCTATAAGAATTGAAGCAATATTTTCAGACGGTTTTGTAAGGTACATATTCGGCGTCAAAACTAGCGTACGTAATTAATGTATAAAGAATCATTATGAGGTGTAAGGTCTCAATCTGTTACGCTTGTTAGAAAATAGCATAATCATTTGAACACCAAAATCTAATATCCATTTTACATTTTCCACAGTCATATTTCCATCAATTTCTCTAATTATAAAGCCGCGTCCATAAATCATGCGTACCGATATAATTGGGCCCATTTGTCGTGATAATTTTGACAGATCGCGTCAGATACCGATCTGACAGTGACCTTCGCGCTGTCACCGGGAACTCGCGCTCGCCCCGACAAAAACTAAATGCATACAAGAAGTTTGTTTTTGTTAGGTTTTGCGTTCTTATTTCCGCTTGACATTTCTTACGTGACCGAGGTTTTAGAAATTGTAAATTGTCAACTCTTTGACGATATTCTATTGATGTTGGGGCCTATTTTTTTATTATTATTTTCCGCCTGACTATATTATGAAGGTAAAAGTGGTAGAGCCACGCTGTTGACAGTAACGTCTACAGCACGAATGGGTCGACTCGACCGGTTGGTGACCACAGTCTCACAGAAAACCGACGTAAAGCTTGCTGTCGCGTTGCGTTCGGTGAGTTAGATATCCGGTGGCCAATTTACCACCCTCCCTTTCCCAATCCCTATTCCCTATCTTTCTATTCCCTCCTTTTAAGTTGGCAACGCACCTATGATTCTTTTTGTGTTGGGTGTCTATGGGCGGTGGAGATCACTTACCATCAGGTGACCCATCTGCTCGTTTGCCAGTAACTATAAAAAAAAAAATGTCGACACAACACATTCGAAGCATGTTGCTGAAAGGATTCGGCTTAACTTTTTCAACCACCAGCCTGACGTCCCAACCGCAACAGCGTCTCCCGACACATTAAGATTACGATAACAATTCGACCAAACACAACAAGAATAAAAAATCAACAGACCATTAATTTTCTAGAACTGTAAAAAAACATAAATCGTCTCTATTTTTGTTTTGTGATTTTCGTTTCAAAACAAACGTTACACGTGCCGCGTAATCACACTAGATATCTAGATCTAGATTTTTGGTGTATAGGCTAGTCTAATCTGAAGCGCATATCCGTGCCAACTCGCATTGAAATAAATACAATTGAAAAAAAATAAGACACGTGTATCTTAGGGTGCGTCTCCTGCACTAAAACATTACACAAAACACCTACACAAAACATGGTGTTTCTCAAATTTTTGTCTTTGGTCCATAGCTATATCAGCAGGAAAAAACCTTGTTTTATAGGGTTTTGTGTTTTGTATCGAAAAAAACATGTGCAGGAGACGCGGTTTAAAAACTACATTCAATGCTCTTAAGTAACAGGCTTTTAGTATAAGTAGAAAAAAATGAAATAAATACGTAGAAAATCATGTATTCATAAACAAAAGAACAAGTTGCATCTTTCAATAAATTAAATATTGGTTTACATACTGATTTCTTAAGTTTACGCGAATGCTATACATTGAAATAAAACTATTTTTACGTTTTTTAATCCGTATTTAATTATAATTTTTAGATTTAGGTTTTAATTTTTAAAAATTAAAACCTAAACGTGATAGAATCCGTAAAAATAGTTTTATTTCAATAAATATTGGATATGAAAACTGGACATAAATATTTAAACATGGAATGGAATGGACTAAGTACGAGTACATAAAGCAAATGTAAATATGAGTATATTGATAAATAAACAATCCATGCGCATAATGTATCTAGTCAATATTCAAGGTAACTGTAAAAATAGATTAGAATAGAATAAAATAAAAATTAAAGATAATTATAAAATAAAAAGTAAATTGATAAAAAGCAATCAATTTACTGGAATAAAACTAGTTTTTACGGATTCTATCGTGATTTGTTTTTTATTTTAGATAGAAACCGTAAAAACTAGATTTATTGGAATGAATACTACTTACCCAAGAAATCATTAAAAATTCATTCACCCAATATAATAAATAGGAGTGCTAATTTTGTCATCGTAAATCAGAATCAGGCCGCAGGCAGCTTCCAACAGGTCGATCTGGAAATCTTTGGGGGAGGCCTATGTTCAGCAGTGGACGTCCTATGGCTGATGATGATGATGATGATGATGAAATCAGAATCATTACAAAACGAAATCCATACGAAAATATGAAGATGAACGGAGTCGGATGGTGCTTCAAGTATGTAATAATATTATGTGCATTATCGCGGAGGCGCGTACGATGTTCAGAGGCCCGGCCGCTCGCAAATAGCAAGCTGCGAATTGGCATACGCTGTATCTATTAAGCAGGGCCGGATTTTGTCTATCACACTCATTTGCATTTGGGTTTTTTGCATGTACGTTTTAATTTTTGAGTCAACAGGAAATATATTAATAATAAATACACCCAACAGTCACACACATAGTCGTGATCCCACACTAGTTGTAACCCGTATCGTGGGTATCAGAAACTACGAGAGACTTTCGGTCTTACAACACCCAGACCCGAAACAAATATCTGTGGGCCACACAGACATTGGTCTCGGTGCGGGAATCGAACCTGCGACCGAAACGATAATTTTAAATAGGTAAAAGTAATACCTTATACTCGTAAGTATACTCTTAACTTTGGAATTTGTGCCCGATATGGCGATAGGTTCGCCCCTATCATATCTGGAACGGAAGTGAGCTTGGCGTAATGTGTGTGGTCTAGTTCGCTAGTTCACCTTTAACTACCCCTACGGGAATACAAGCGTGAGTAATGAAAAATGAATGTAAACGCTTAACTTTCACAAATCTCATACATTTTATCATTTAACGTTCAAAATTTATTTATTCACAAAATAAATGTTTCAAAATGGCGGCACAAAAACAAACATTTAATACGAAAGGACCACACATAGTTAAATACTTAATTAGCATAACACCCACTTCGTTCTATTTTACATAAAAATAATTTAACGTGTACTTGACCTTATAGTTAATACAAACCTTGAGGAACCAAAATATCCATATTTATAACAACACATACATCAACAATTCCGGTAAATGTGTACTCAACCTTCGAAAATTCATTATTTATCGAGCCATACAGTGAACAATAGATGGTACAAGTATAAAACAAAACAATTATGTTCCAGTCATTTATATTGGAATTTAGTAGCAACGATAGCTTAGTTATAAGTCACCAACATAGTCCAGAGGATTAGCAACTTGAAATGGCAGTGGGCAGGGCACATAGCTCGTAGAACTGATAGCTGATGGGGCAGAACAGTTCTCGAGTGGAGACCACGTACCGGCAAGCGCAGCGTAGGACGTCCACCTACATGGTGGACCGACGACCTGATAAAGGTCGCAGGAAGTCGCTGGATGCAGGCCGCTTCCAACAGGTCGGTCTGGAAATCTTTGGGGGAGGCCTATGTTCAGCAGTGGACGTCCTATGGCTGATGATGATGATGATGTTGATAGCTCAATTGGGAATGGTATGGACTAGCGAGACGAGTGTCGGAAGTTCGAGACCAACCCCAACATGGAGCATACACCTCTGACTTTTCTATGTCAAGTATGTTTTCTTTGTGAATTATCACTTGCTATAACGGTGAAGGAAAACATCGTGAGGAAACCTCACGCCTGAATCCCCGAAGGGGTAGGCAGAGGCGGACTAGCGAACTAGAACACCCACATTTCGCCGAGCTTAGTTCCGTCCCAGATGTGATAGGTGGCGAGCCTATCGCCATATCGGGCACAAATTCCAGACTCCTGGCTTATATGGAAAAATCCAATATCACTGCCGGACCCGGGGATCGAACCCGAGACCACAAAACCGTAGTCGTACCGAAATACCACCACGCCACCGAGGCAGTCCAATACGAACCTACGAAATATTCCTGTATGATAACTTTTGATAATCAATTCGATTGTGACTACGATTCTGTTTCAAATTCCACCGAAGCGCAATTTTTAACTCGATTTCGGTGTAATTTTAAATCAATAAATGAAACCGATAGTTGTCAAAATCGAATCGAGCTCGGGCCACTGCATTGTGTATGACAAATTGGTATACTCCATTAAAACCAAAAACGGCTGTATTAACATACATTGAAAGTATATATATATCGGAAAACATGAATTTGCATACCTCGAAAACTCCATACAAACACAGGAAGAGTTGTCTAATTAAATATGTCGGAATAATATTTTGAAATCGAAGTTTGGGCAATCCAGTCTCGCACACCCTCACAAAGCGTTGGATCGTCTAGCGGAAATTTTTGGAACATTTTACTGAGAAACGTTTGAAGGCTTCGTCATGGCCGTTCGGAGAATCCGATCCTGGTGGATTGGGGATTTTAAGAAATATCCTATTCAATGTTCTTTCTAGATTATTCGGTTTTTACAAATGAAACAACAATTTTAGACAAAGGAAACTACTTGCAAATGTATAGGTTCCAGACAGAAAAAATATTGCTTTGAAAATATCACCAAAATACTTCAAGGCTCTGGAAAACTGCGATAAATAACAACCCATTATAGGCAATTACCAACTTGTTGATGTTACAAACACAACAAATATCCACAGGCAAACATCGCGCTACCTACAAAAACAAGGCTCAGTCTATAAAAATCCGGAACAGGGCTCGACTCCCAGGCCCTACCTGACCCAATATTCGGCCTTCAGGTAAAGATTTAGCCGCCATTGAGGCAAATTGAAAAGAGCTTGTAATAAGCGGCGAGGGGGCAGGCGCGCGGGGGGCGCGGGCGTCTCTATCGCAACGCTCTCGCGCCCGCACCATCGCCATGGATACGGGCCTCGCGTCGAATACGGCCCTGGGTGGCCTTGCAATGGAATGGGGAGGTCAATACCCCCGTCTTGCAAGTCTATCAAATCGCGCTTGCCAACGTTCCTGGCTAAACACCGCGTTTTTCCGCATTAATGTACGTTCATAAGAGTGAATTTTCAAGGTCATGTTTCTTTGCATTGCATATTGCGTGAGCGTTGTGGCCGGAGTTTTTGCCGATGAGTCGATAGTTTAACAGATATGTACTCGGTTATTAATTTAGACAGCCTCCGTGGCGCAGCGGGCGAATAGCCGGCTGTGAAGCGAGAGGCCGCGGGTTCGATTCCCGCATTGAGACAAATGTTTGTGTGGCCCACAGATATTTGTTTCAAGTCTGGGTGCTGTGAGACCGAAAGTCTCTCATAGTCTCTGACACCCACGATACAGTTTATTATACCTAGTGCGGAGTCAGGACTAGGTGTGTGACTGTTGGGTGTATTTATTTATTTATTGTTAAATGACTACCTAGGTGGCATGGTTGTATATCGGTGCGACTGTCGCCCTGAGATCTCGGGCTCGATCCCCGGGTCGGGCAAAGTGATATTTGATTTTTCCATATCAGCCCGGAGTCTGGAATTTGTGCCCGATAAGGCGGTAGGCTCGCCCCCTATCACATCTGGGAGGGAACTAAGCTCGGCAAAATGTGGGTGTACTAGTTCGCTAGTGCGCCTCTGCCTACAGATACAGGCGTGAACTTATGTAATGTTATTGTTAAATTATAATTGTGCCACTCGGGTAATACAATACGCAATTACGTATGGATCCAAAAAAATATGCAAAATACATTCCCATTTGTTTTGATGAGAATTTTTACGCCTTTTACGGTTTGTTACGCATTCAGCTCTCAAAATCAAAGTCTTTGATAAATGTGCAATTATCTTAGACAAAAGAAGATAGAGGACAGGCATCAATATAATATACCCTAGATGCAAAGTTTTTTGCAACTATCCTCCTAAAAAGTTGTCTCAGGAATAAAACAAAGAAAAAGATCACAAGTTCTAATTAAATCAACACAAATATAACCCTATGCACGTGTAATAAAGTAGCTTTTTAAACTAAATGAGCAAGCGTTCTTAAATTTGAATTTTGAAATTTGGAATTCCATCGGCGTCGGACTGTATGCAAAACGAGTGCTTAAGCACTCCTTTGCTGTCCCATTTCCGAGCGTCAACTGTGCATCTAGGTAAATAATATATCGATGAGGACAGGATAAAACTACGAAAAAAATGAAGCATTGCTAACGTATGGAACGAAATCAAAATGGCGCCATTGCGAAAGAAAGATTTCATTAATATAACTGGCATATTCTTCATATTCCAAAATTAGTATTATTGTAAATAAAACACCGTTACAATATAATCATTAGGTATTTACGTTATTTAATTCTTATTACACGGTGACATCTTACATGTAAATAGATCGCGAAAAAAAAAAAAAAAAATTAAAATGACGGAATCGGCTTCACAGTAAACATGTATCTTTCTTCTATCTTGCCGGGTTCTCTTATTTTTTTCTTTCATCATCATCATCAGTCACAGGACGTCCACTGCTGGACATAGGCCTCCCCAAAGATTTCCAGACCGACCTTTATTTTTTTGAAGTTATACTTCTTTAGGCGCGTTATGAAAAAATGATGAGAGTGAAATTTTCAGATGCGCGCGCATCTGTGACACAAAATTAACAGTATGAAGTTGTCTGCTTAACCGCTCAAAGCTACCAACAAAATAGAAATTGAACCTCCATATTAGTCGCGCATGTTGGTACGCTCGTCACCTCTGATCACTGTTTTCATATTTATAATATTTATCAACATGTTTCTAGTTTATACATTCACAACACGTGTTTTAGTTTCATACAAGTGCGAATTATATATGTGCTAATAAATTATATTCAGTAGTGATTTAAATTGAATATTTTGATTGATATTACTTACTATTTGTGAATATTAGTGAAAAAAAATGGGCTTATATACTTTTTCAAGTGCTCCAATATAATTGAGGTTAACTATCCGTATGTATTATTTATTGATATAAATTAAAATACTTTTATTTAATATAATTAACACTAAATATTATTAAATTATTAATGTTAAATACTTATTATTGGTTATTTAATATTTACAAAATAAAGAAATAAATTTAATAAAAGATTTAATAAAAAGTTTGTGATAAAAATTAAAATTGAACATCAAATTATAATATTAATTTTTAATATTTGCTATTAAATTGAATAAATAATAAATAATTAACAAAGAAGTATAACTTCTCACGCGCGTACATAAGTACACGCACCCATTTTTTTCTTTAATAATTGACATTTTATTAGAAATACAAACACTTTGAAAGGTCGCGTCAAGCGTCGAATGTGTGTGTCACATTGACATCTGTCAATGTTCCATTGAAAGCGACAATAACACCTGCTAACGACGTTGTGGTCGATTGGTCTCCTGCAGCCCGAGCAGGAAAATTTCTGACAACCGTTAATGTATTCGTGCTCGATGCGCGTCTATGAAATTTGTATGAAATATTCATCGATATATTATTTACCTAGATGCACAGTTGAAGCTCGGAAAATGGGACAGCAAAGAAGTGCTTAAGTAGTCGTTTTGCCTACAGTCGGACGTCGATAGAATTCTAAATTTCAAAAATTCAAATTAAAGAACGCGGGCTCATTTCCTTTAAAAAGCTACTTTATAACACGTGCTTAGGGTTATATTTGTGTTGATTTAATTAAAACTTGTGATCGTTTTCTTTGTTTTATTTCTGAGACTACTTTTTAGGAGGATATTTGCAAAGAACTGTGCATCTAGGGTATAATATATTGATGGAAATATTAATCAAATGTCACCAGTGCGCAGCGAGTTTACATTTACATTAGTTTTTCGTGCTCGGGCAACTGTTCTCCTGCAGTACTTAACACTATTGTACTTAACACTGCTCACAAATATGCAGACGTGGCATCATCGACGGGCGCAACTGCGTCCATCGGAACTGTATCTTAAAACATAACTTACTTGATGTAAAATAATCACAAGTTTAAAAACTTAACAGATCGACTTCAAATCCGATCGTGACCAAATTTATATGGGACTACATGGAACTCAAAAAGAATTTTGAATTCGGTCCACATTTGGCGGAGACATCGCGTAACATACATAAAAAACACACACGAATTGAGGACCTCCTACTTTTTGGAAATCGGTCGAAAATTGATTTTTTCGTGGGTCATTTCTTCACAACACGGTCCAATTGAGGGACCCTAAATATAATGGATAATGCTTCATCCATTATTATTAAACGATATTATTTATTTTTCTCACATAGTGTTTTAATTCATAAGATAGACTAAGGCCTAACCTCTCTCATTAGTAGAGGAGGCCCGTGCCCAGCAGTGGGACAGTAATATTACAGGGCTAATATTATTATTATTTATTATTATATATTATTAGTGTTTTAATTTAATGTTATGGGAAACCATTAATATTTAATTAAATATTTTGTTTAAGCTATTAATACCGATTGTACTCTTCTATGCATGCTTGTCACAGCAGCTTAAAATGTTGTGCATTTCAATTAATTAAGGATTTACATTATGTTAGACGTAAGTATTACTGTAACAACTACTGGGGGGTTACCACCACCTCTAATAGCAGTATTGTTATAATTTGATTTGTACCGATTCCCATACAAAACAAACGAAGAACGATTATAATAATACTGCTATAAGAGGTTGTTGTAACCCTGCTGGTTGTCGAAATAAATAAATAAAACAATCCAAAATATATTATTTTGTGGCAAAGCGACTCACAATATTTCTCAACTTAAACGATACGAGACTATGATTGCGTGTACCAAAAACCTTAGTTCTATCTAGGTGACAATGAATCCCTCTCCTGTCGTTTTGTGAAGCCTTACAAAATTATAATCACGCTATTTCCGCCGTTCATGCTTTGGAATACGACCCATTATTGCATCAAACAAAATATCGGATTATGATAGGAGTAGGCTATATGGTAACATCAAAGTAGGCAAAGTATTTGACGTACATTGACGGTTTAGTGGACAAAAATCTGTCCTGCTATAAAATTTAAAATAGGTTAGCCTGTTAACCTTTTACTATGATGCTTCATTAATAACTTACCCAAATTCAAAATAGAGTTATATTACATAGATTTACATAACATATTTCAATGATTTATCTTGAAAGGCAAGTATGCAACTCAACTAATGATCATTTGCTATACATATAGAATTTCGTTGTCACAGCACCTACTTATCCCTACAGACTTTATTATTTATTATAAGCTCATGAAAACTCAATATTAAACCAATCAATATTACTTTCCTATCTCAATGTATATTCTTACCGGCTATAACATAAGCGGCTTTTTGTGCCTCTGGCAGTGCCGAGGTCCATAGGCAATGCTAATACACTCCATCATTTCGGTCACCGGTTAAATTGCATTGGTAATTCTAAAAAATCCATATCACTTGGAATTATCATCATAAAAATAGTGGCTGGAAAATAAATGCTCAGAACAAAACAGGCAATGTACATCGAATTAACAATTTCGTTCGAACCCCTGGTAAACGCATTCTATATTAAGGGCATCAGGACTGAGCTGAACGGCGGTGCGTGCCTCCAGCCAGTTTCCCGGCAGTCTGTGGCCTCGATTTTCAACGCTTATGCCTCCATAAGTTATTCCGCCCTGCATACTACGCGACTTTTGAATTTTATATTCATTTCACTTTTTCTAGGCGCTCTATATTTGTGCGTTTTACTTTCGTTGGTGAATGTGTGTCGATTAACTTTTATGTACTTACATTAGTATGTAAGTTACTATGGTTTAACCATAAATTTATACAACTATTTGAAAAAGAATTTGTGCCCGATATGGCGATAGGCTCGCCCCCTATCACATCTGGGACGGAACTAAGCTCGGCGAAATGTGGGTGTTCTAGTTCGCTAGTGCACCTCTGCCTACCCCTTCGGGGATACAGGCGTGAGCTTATGTTTGAAAAGGTAAAATTGATTTAAAAATGGACACAAAAGTCACTAACGACTACGCTTTTTTTATATGAAAGTTAGAGGAGTTAATTTTTGCAATCAGTGATGGTACATGTCGTCACGTTTTCCTTCCATTGCTTCCACATGTCATTTAGAAACTACATTTTATCTAACACCAACAGAATTAATAATTGCAATCTATGTATTACGTGTATATCAATATTATAAAAAGAAGATACCTTTAATTGCTAAGATAGCTTACAACTTTATAATAGGTGTTCTATCAAATTAAAAATCCAATATTGAAAATTCTTTCAATAGGAGTTCTTTTATCCCAGAAAAAGTGAAGCCGAAAGCAGTCATACTAGGCTTGGCGACATATTTTTAAACAAATAACAACAAACAAAAAACAATTTCATGTTTCTGGCGTCTAGCTTTATCGATGGCACATTTCACTCTGCATGCTCTCGATCCGGGCGAGCCTAACCACAGTTAAGGTTTAAACAGTAATACTATCAAAAACATTAACACTAACTTGATATACTGTGGAATCTCTGATCAACTCTCGGGCCTAGTCTTCCTAGAGTTCATTATCAACATATTAATCCTGACTGCCTCGGTGGCGTAGTTGTATTTCGATACGACTTCCGTCCTGAGGTCTCGGTTTGATCCCCGGGTCGGGCAAAGTGATATTGGATTTTTCAATATCAGTCCGGAGTCTGGAATTTATGCCCGATATGGCAGTAGGCTCGCCCCTTATCACATCTGGGATGGAACTAAGCTCAGAAAATGGGTGTTCTAGTCCGCTAGTGCGCCTCTGCCTACCCCTTCGGGAATACAGGTGTGAGCTTATGTTATGTTATATAAATACATTTTAGAATAATTGTTGCTGATATTCTAACTGCTACTAGCTTACTTAGAGGTATATAGTCTTCACCTTGCCGCAGAGCGTCTTTTACCACATTTCCTCAGTCGTAATTTCCATTCAAAGACGCGTCTACTCCGAGGGTTGGTAGAGGTATAGGTAACCAAAAATCCATTTTACTGTTATCTTATTTAGTCCCACTGCTCGGCAAATGCTTCTTTATTCTTCCGCTACTTTCTGTCTTCAGTCACGTTATGCGATTTATTTTGTTAAGCGTTTAAGTTGTCTGAAGCGGCTGCTCTCTCTTTTTCTAAAAGCTCTATGATCTCACTGCTAGGTAAAGGTCTCCTTCCCTCTCCTATTATACATTAGGAAAACCTTATACCTACTTTAATGAATACCGCAACTTCAGCATCAAAATTATAAGGGTAGACATTACTAAACTTCAAACTTCTCGAAGCATCCAATATTTCAATAACACGGCGGACACTGCGGAAGCTGAGATAAATTGTAGCACTGTTCATCTATCTTCTATCCCCCCATCCACCGCCTTTCACCCCCTGGCACTGTGTTTGACAAAACGCTTCAGTTACAAACGCAACGACCAAACGAACAGACCTTTGACCTTTAGATCACCCATTTAGCCTGGCGTTAATTTTTTGCCCATCCCAAAACTGGCCCAAATTCAAATGGTAAGTTAAAGGCACGATTTATCAAAGTGAAAACCTCTTAGTAGTTGAATATCTGAATGTTATCGTTAATGCGCCTCCCCGCAAAAGTTAGCTTTGAATACATCTGTAGAATTTCAAAGTAGGATTCGTAGTGAAAATATTCGAGTCGTTAATGTAACTTTGGGTAGAAACAATTGTATGGGCCTTATTATGCGGGGTCGACGCATTATTGAAAGTTGTAGGATTGCTTTTGCTTTTACTATGTTTGGGGGAAGCCTGTGTCCAGCTGTGAACGTCCTGTTGGAGACGTCATGATGACTGCTTTTAGCCAACTTTAGCTTATTCTTGAACCCGTCGGAGGCGGCACATATACCTCTATTGTTACATAACCGTATGGGGCACCGGAGGTCGAACCGTGACTATTTAAACCAATGTTCCTGAAACTTTTTGTGTCCAACACCCAAGAAAACGAAAAATGTCGGAGGTACACCATACTACAACACCCGATAGTAATCAACAAATCTTTGCTTGCACGCTTGCGTGGTTTGCAGCTGTGGTCACTTGTCCAGTATTTTTCTCCCGTCCGTCTATTATTTTTACGAGGTGACACCTTATTTTTCCGAGGTACACCAACTACTGATCACGCTACACCAGTGTGCTGCGGCACACGCTTTGTGGAGCACTACATTAAACGATGGCGATTCCAAGAGGCTGGAAATCTTTGGGGGAGGCCTATGTCCAGCAGTGGACGTCCTGTGGCTGATGATGATAGACTCGCCTCTAATCATAAACACAACTACACCTTCGGGGATACAGGGGTCAGCTTTTTTATCCAAGCATGACGAAGTATCTACACCTGTTGGTAAGCTTTGTGTTAAAAAAAACCAGCAATCTTCGATGGACCTTGTGCCCATCTGAGGCCACCAGCATGATGCAGCCTGTATAAATGCTTCTTAAGGATTTTTCCATATCTGCTCGGAGTCTGGAATTTGTGCCCGATATGGCGATAGGCACGCCCCCTATCACGGGGATGGAACTAAGGTCGGCGAAATGTGGGTGTTCTAGTTCGCTAGTGCACCTCTGCCTACTACTTGGGTGATATAGGCGTGAGCTTATGCTATGTGTCATAGTCTGTTTGAAGGAGCAGACTATGTGGGAGAGAGGGCATAATTGTGCCGGCAAACTGTTCCACAGCTTCATGGTACGGCAAAAAAAGGACTTTATACATTATCAAGAGCTATAAATAATAGTATATAGGCGTCCAAACCCGGGAAACACAAAAAGAACCCATTTATAAATTACCATAACCTAAATACAAATTAAATTACGATAAGAAAACAGGCTTCCTACGAAAAAATCGCTCTGACAGATTTAATTATTCACGAAATTTGAACGTTATAATTTGAATACGTATAGGTTATGTTAGGGTACCTACACAAATGTTTGGTTACCATTAATATTCCGAGTTTATGTTAAGTGAAATAGGCGACCGAAATGAAAAGTCTACCCAATGGGAACTTTATATAGGCACAATATTCGAATTGTGCTTACAACTTAATGTAGAATATCGCCATATCCGGAGGGACTTAGACTTGTATACTTCGAGAGTGACAAAGCAACTATAGGCAGGCATTGGCAGCAAGAATAAATATAAATAAATACACCCAACAGTCACACACCTAGTCCTGAGCCCACACTAGGTATAACCTGTATCGTGGGTGTCAGAAACTATGAGAGACTTTCGGTCTCACAACACCCAGACTGTAACAAATATCTGTGGGCCACACAAATATTTGTCTTAATGCGGGAATCGAACCCGCATCATCTCGCTTCACAGCCGGCTACTCGCCCACTGCGCTACGGAGGCTGTCAGAATGTGTGAGAATGGGCCAGCTCTACCGGCTTAATACCATTGGCTCGCAGAAAACCGACGTGAATTGGCAGTTCGTTGTTAAGTTGCTTTCAGTGAGTGAGATTTCCGATTGCCCAGGCCTCCCACTCCTTTCCAATCCCCATTCCTTTGGTTTAAGATTAGCAACGCTCTCATGTTCCTTTTGATGTCGTGAAAGTCTATGAGCATTGAGCAGTGAAGATCACTTACCATCAGAAACCCCTTAATCATTTGCTGGTTTGTCAGTGCTATAAAAAAATCTAGTTACAGTAGTCAAATTGATATTATTTCTTTGTGCCTGGCGTTATCCCAGTCTAGTGCCAGGGTCTTCCTGCCTAATTAAACGCTTCCACTTCGCCAGGTCTTGAGCACCCTTCACAATAAGACCATTGGCTCTCATATCATCCTCCATAACATCTAGCCAGCGCTTTTTATGCCGTCCATGGGAACGCACCCCTGGTACGATCTGGAGCAGACGCTTACGACCGAGAAACTTCTGTGGTTTTTTCAAAACGTGACCATATCATCGCAAGCGACCTTCGATGTGTGAAAGGGAAATTAATGTAATTTATTATGGATGATTCCTTCATCAACAATTTATAGTAAAACTAACTTTTATTTGCGGCTTCACCTGTTTCCAAAACATTATTACGTTATTAAACATTATTGCCTCGCTGGCGTAGTTGTATTTCGGTATGACTACCGTCCTGAGGTCTTGGTTTCAATCCCCAGGTTGGACAATGTGATATTGGATTTTTCCATATCAGCCCGGAGTCTGGAATTTGTGCCCGATATGGCGATAGGCTCGCCCCCTATCACATCTGGGACGGAACTAAGCTCGACGAAATGTGGGTGTTCTAGTTCGCTAGTGCACCTCGGCCTACCCCTTCGGGGATATAGGCGTGAGCTTATGTATGTATGCATTATGTTTAGAAAAAACTAGCACTAAGACTTATTTATTGTTATTAAATTATACGTGATCTTTATTAGGTATTTACAAAAAAGTGACATGAAAAATACTCCAAGAGGAACTAAGTAATGAGCGTAATAAACTTCAATCAAAATCAGGGGAGAGGCATTTTAATTAACGTCAAACGTCGTCCCTAGTTGAAATTAAACATTAAGAAATAATAAATTGACAGCATTTACGCGATGTGTTTAATAAACTGTGTTCCATCTTAAGGACAAAGGAGCTCTGAACGAAGATAGCCCCACTTAGAGAAAAGAAAAAATGGAATACATTCGGTATTAACTGGACCCTCAAAGGGATGGTGTGAAGCCGTCTAGACGGACCAGAGGACGGGTTTTGATAAGGGTGACTTGAACGACCTTGAACTTTAGAATGGCTTAAACAAATGACGGTGCTGCGCGCCACATCCATTTACTGGCGCACGCACGCAACGCACCCACTTTCATTATCGAGCGCCGCACTGCCAGCCGAATACATCCTACATCACAGATCAAACGTCCTCAACTGAAACTGTAAAACACGCCGCAACTTTGTATTTAACCAACGTAACGAACAAATTCACGGACTGCTGGTCGACATTCAAAATACATCCAATTACTTATCGAACCGCCGAGTAGCAATTCTGTGTTTCACAGCCTTTGAACCAATGATTGGCGAACAGGTACAAAGGTGTCCGGAGGGCCCTTTGTGATCGACGTGTCAACGTGGATCCGCGAAAACAAGCGCGGCCCGGCCACAGACGTACGAAAATAAGTTCAGCCAGTTCCTAAACAAAAAGAAACTGAAATAAACAAGGTCGGGAATCAACGCCGCCGTCGCCGCCGCCATAAAGACCGACGGCCGTCCTTGAAAATGGGGGGTTCTTACAAATTGGGTTATTACGGTGCGTGGGGGCGTGGGGGTCGAGACGGGACGTGCGAGCGAGAGGGCGGAAGTTTGACGCGGACGTTCCGGGTTGCGGGAGAGAGAGGGGCGCGCGTGGGCGTACCTCCGCTGCGCCACCCCGTCGCCCGGCACGCCTCTCCAGGAAGGACTCCCGTCCCAGTCTAGGGTTCCGGCGCCGATCATTATAATTACTCTCCAAGGTGAGCCGGGAGCCTGCAGCCCACCGGCGGCCTAATCCGGAGCGCTGCGGGACCGGCCAGATATCCCCGCCATAATATAACGCCAAACATTAAAAGCACTTAAACATCATCTGCCTATCCGAACGGTGCCAATTATGAACCAAATTGAAAGCCTCTCCGACAATTTTGAGTGTAAGCACTGAGCTTTATTAACGTTTTAAATTAGTGCGGACTTTCTACGACTGTAACAAATACGCGTTTTCATTTAGTTAAAAACTCCCTTCTGTTCTAGATAGCGTGTCAATTTTGAATGCCAACGACCCCTGGCACAGGCGGCTTAATCAGTTGCTTGAGTTGGGAAGTTGTTAACTTGAGGGTTTGTGCAGTATCTTTTGTGGCCCACACCGGTGTTTTGCAGGTGTTAGGCAGCTGCGACCAGCCTATTTGCAAGGACGAGGTCTATATTAAGTCATATCCCCAATGAATAGGCACGTGACTACACTATTCAGTCGCTAATTGTAAGGATTATTGTTCTTGATTTGAGGATTAATTGGGTCAAATGTGGGGATTTTATATTGTTTTCCTGTTACTGGTATAACTTTGCAGTGAAGTTTTTCTGATAATTAAATTGCATTGTGGTATTCTGTTATGTTCCTAAAATTATTTATTACAATGTAACGATGATCCATCAAGGCTACGTGTGGTTAAAAAGGATATAATAATTATATCGACTATCAAACACTCAAAGAGATTTAATATTACAAACTGTAAAGAGGCTACCAAGCAACTTTCCATACAAAGAAATTGATATCAAACTTCAGTACCGCCTTCAACTTCTTATTTCATGCGAGGGCGATTATTAAAATTTACACCCTAGAATATTTTGTGAATGGTTAAGAATCACGTAGGTTTTTTTTTTATAGCAGAGATTGGCAAACGAGCAGATGGGTCACCTGATGGTAAGTGATCTCCACCGCCCATAGACACCCAAGACACAAAAAGAATCATGAGTGAGTTGCCGACCTAAAAGGAGGGAATGGAATAGGAGGGAAGGGGATTGGGAAAGGGAGTGGGGAAATGGGCCACCGGAAATCTCACTCACCGAACGAAACACGACAGCAAGCTGCCGCTGGCCGACCTGGCGCTCGTTATTTCAAACAAACTGAGCGACTTATAACCACTAGGTCATAACTTTTGGATCACAATTTTTGTGCTGTAGCCCGAGCACGAAAAACTAATGTAAATGTAAATGTATTCGAGTTCGCTGCGTACTGATGACCTTTGGTTAATATTTCATACAAATTTCTTAGACGCGCATCGAGTTCGAATACATTTACGGTTGTCAGAAATTTTCCTGCTCAGGCCGCTGTTATCCCATCTATATACTGTTCGAAGTCTTTGCGAGCACTTTATAATATTATCATAAAATTCCGATGAATACTCTGAACTCTATATCATCGATATTACCTATACCTAAGCTATTTCTGTATATGTAAAAGGAAAAACTCAGCGTACAGCTGAAACTATTGGAACTAGGAACGTGAAATTTCACACACAGCTTCCTTTTATGACATAGGTCAGCACTAAGAAAGGATTTTTAAAGACTCTCTTAAGGGGATGAAAATAGAAATATGACGGACTAGACTCGACAGAGCATAGCCGATGGCAAAAGGTAGTATTAATATAATAAATAAATAATATAAATAATAATATTAGCCCTGTACTGTCCCACTGCTGGGCACGGGCCTCCTCTACTAATGAGGGGTTAGGCCTTAGTCTACCACGCTGGCCTAATGCGGGTTGGTAGACTTCACATACCTTCGAAATACCTGTTAAGAAATTCTCGGGTATGCAGGTTTCCTCACGATGTTTTCCTTCACCGTTATAGCAAGCGATATTTCACAATGAAAATACACTCAACATAGAAATGTCAGAGGTGTATGCTCCATTTTGGGGTTGGTCTCGAACCTCCGACACTTGTCTGGGCAGTCCGTACCATTCCCAACTGAGCTATCGCTGCTCTAATATTAATAAGTAATTAATTTTATTTTATTAATAATAATGAATTAATAATCTAGTATTAATAATAATAAATAATACACCCAACAGTCACACACGTAGTCCTGACCCCACACTAGGTATAACCTGTATCGTGGGTGTCAGAGACTATGAGAGACTTTCGGTCTCACAACACCCAGACTTGAAACAAATATCTGTGGGCCACACAAACATTTGTCTCAATGCGGGAATCGAACCCGCGGCCTCTCGCTTCATAGCTGGCTCTCGCCCGCTGCGCCACGGAGGCTGTCAATATTGTAATAGGCTGTCAGTATTAAATACATACTGTAATGACGGAACACAAATCCAGTTTTTTAAGATCATACAAACACACGCCGGCGTCCCATAGGGTAGGCAGGGACTATTGAGCGCCATAAGCTACGATCCTGACACACGTCCTGTACTTCTTCCACACTCATGCATCGTTTCATACATTTCCGCCGATTAAGGGTACTCCGAACTTGCCTTTTACGCAGGAGATCACTTATTTGATCCATGCAGGATCGTGTCGTAGGTCGCCTCCTTAGTCTAGTGGCGGCATTTATGGGCTGTGGACCGGGAGGTCCTGGGTTCGATTCCCAGGTCGGGCAAAGCGAATTTTCTAATTTAATTTGCCCGTGACTGGACCCCGGTTTTGAAATCAAACATACAAAATAGTGCAATTCCGCTCCAATATCGTATATCTGACTGCCTCGGTGGCGTAGTTGTATTACGGTACGATTACCGTCCGAGATCTCAGGTTCAATCCCCAACTCGGGCAAAGTGATATTAAGTTTTTCAGTATCGGCTCGGAGTCTGGAATTTATGCCCGAAATGGCGATGGGTTCGCCCCCTATCACATCTGGAACGGAACTAAGCTCGGCGAAATGTGAGTGTTCTACTTCGCTAGTTCCCCGCTGCCTACCATTTCAGGGATACAGGCGTGCGTCTATATATTGTATGTCTATGTAATTATGGTGTTCGATAAAGAGTTATCTATCTATGCTCCTATTGTATGTATACATACATAGACTCACGCCTTTTTCCCATAGGGGTAGGCAGAGGCAACGGATTTCCATTTGCTACGATCCTTACACACCTCTTTCGCCTCATTACATTCATGCATGCATGTATGTATGTATCGTATTTTAAAACTCTACATAAAGCAGGCTAAGGGCCCGAAGACAAAGAACAGACGTTTATTCCACGAAGCGTACATTCCACCAATATCGGTGACGTAACCCTACTAGCACCAATTATGCGTGACCGATGCCCCTGGCAACAAAGTGCGTCGAATTTTAAACGCACACTAATTGTGTGCTAGCCCTGAGGCCCGAGCGCGAACGACTTGCGAGTAAATATACGAATCGAGTTCTCTGTACGAACTACATAACATAAGCTCACTGTATCCTTGAAGGGATAGGCAGAGGCGCACTAGCCATCTAGTACACCCACATTTCGCCGAGCTTAGTTCCGTCCCAAATGTGATAGGGTGCGAGCCTATCGCGATATCGATATCGGGCACAAATTCTAGACCCCGTACTGATATGGAGAAATCCAGTATCACTTTGCCCGACCTGGGGATAGAACCCGAGACCACAGGACGGTAGTCGTACCGAAATACAACCACGCCACCGAGGCAGTTGACGAATGAACGTCAAATGTTTACCTTAATATTCTGAATGCACAGCAACCTCTATTCAAATTCGAGACAATAGTTATTCGTGCTACTGAAGTACAGTTTATATTTCTTTTCTTTCTACCTGCCCTTATCCCACCTTAATGTGGGGTCAGTGCAACAAACTTATTCAAGCATGTTGCAGAATATTGCAAATGAGCCTCCGTGGCGCAGCGAGCGAGTAGCCGGCTGTGAAACATGAGGTCGCGGGTTCGATTCCCGCACAGAGACAAATGTCTGTGTGGCCCATAGATATTTGTTTCGGTTCGGCGGTTTTTTAAATAGATAGAGTGATTCAAGAGGAAGGTTTATATGTATAATACATGCATAAATTCATCCCCTAAAGGGATGTAATGAGGGTTAAATGTTTGTTAACACTCACGCGGGCGTAGCCGCGGGCAAAAGCTAGTAAACAATAAAAGCTTGTCTGAATGAGCTACAACGGCGGTTTTGAAAATAAACCGAAGATAACGCTTGCAAATTTTTTGTAATGTCAAAAATAATTAGCGGTTTATTGACCCGTACATGTGTAAGCGAAGCCGAACACGTGTAGACATTAGACAAGATGTGATGCTAATTTATGTAAAAAAAATCTAATTCAATAAATTAGCAACTTGCGTTAAAGTTGGAAACAATTAAAAATATTTTCCAGCACACTGACATTATATTTACATTTTAGTTGTATATACTTTGTAAACCTTAACGGGTATTATGGCGAATTACCATTAAAAGTAATACATTGTATATAATTCTACCTCAATATATAATAAATAAAAAAGAATGCCCGATATGGCGATAGGCTCGCCCCCTATCACATCTGGGACGGAACTAAGCTCGGCGAAATGTGGGTGTTCTAGTTCTCTAGTTTACCTCTGCCTACCCCTTCAGGGATACACGCGTGAGCTTATGTTATGTTAAAAAATAATATTAGCCCTGTAATATTACTGTCCCACTGCTCCTCTTCTACCAATAAGAGGTGTTAGGCATTAGCCTACCTAGGTAGCTTGGTAGACTTCACATACCTTCAAAATTGATGTGAAGAATTTTCTCAGGTAAGCAGCGGCCTGAGCAGGAAAATTTCTGACAACTGTAAATGTATTCGAACTCGATGCGCGTCTATGAAATTTGTATGAAATATTAACCAAACGTCATCAGTGCGCAGCGAACTCGAATACATTTACATTTACATTAGTTTTTCGTGCTCGGGCTACTGGTTTCTTGATTTGACAGCCTCCATGGCGCAGCGGGCGAGTAGTGATCTTAATGTGGGGTCAGGAATATGTGTGTGACTGTTGGGTATTATTATATATTATAGGATAAATCGAAGTAAGGTTTAACTTAGGTTAGTAATAGCGCTGCAAATCGCCCTTTATGTTTTATAATTTTGTTGTATGGCAACAATTTAAAATGAAATTATCTTGTTTCTTATTTTTAAGATACAATGAATGTGTCACTACGAAATAAACCAAGACATGTTTAAAAGTACATACATTTTTTGAGCGGTCGAGCCACGCTGTCGACCGTAACGTCTACAGCACGAATGGGCCGGCTCGACCGGTTGGATACCACTGTCTCAAAGAAAACCGACGTAAAGTGGCAGCTTGCTGTCGCGTTGCGTTCGGTGAGTGAGATTTCCGGTGGCCCATTCCCCCCCGTCTTTCCCAATACCTTTTCCCTCCCCTTCCATTTCCTCTTTTTAGGTTGGCAACACACCTATGATTCTTATTGTGTCTTGGGTGTCTATGGGCGGTGGAGATCACTTACCATCAGGTGACCCACCTGTTCGTTTGCCAGTCTCTGCTATAAAAAAAATAAAAAATAAAATAAGCAAAGACGTACACATATGAACCGAAACATCCATAGTAAAATATCTGTATAGAGGTATATTATCTGTAAACTATGCCTTTAGTAGTCGGCAGGTGGCGCTGCGAGAATGAAGATGAAAAATAAAAAAAATCATTATTTTTACAAACATTCAAAACAGGGACACTTACGCCCAAATCAAAAGCTACTCAACTATAACGGCTTCTTACATTTATTTTCGCCATACAATTTTGACAGATAAGGCGGACTTAAACGACATAAAGCAACCTTAATTGTATGAACATTCGGCGGCTAGATTCATAATAAAGCACATTTTAATTGGAAAAGCATACATGTGGTATGTCCCATACAAGATTGGCATTCCTACCACGAAAGCACCGTTTGGTATAATCTACCAATACACTCCCTTTGGGGTTACATGAGGGATTCCGTCAAGCGATTTTTCTCCGTATTACAGAGGAATAAAGTCTAATACTTTTCAAATTGTTGTGCCAACTGGCCCAAACATATGCAATTCATTTATCCGGATCCTCAAAACTTGTTTTATACGACGTACGGTACATTATTAACACAAGAATGTTGACATCTTAATATTAATGAAGATGTATTTAAGTCGTCGCCTTGTGAAAACTTTTCAAAGTTTTCTCCTTTTAGTACTAACGATCTATGAACTCTCCAGAGCTCACTAAAAGTAACGACTACTATAACGATATTAATGACAATTATTTTTTGCATAATTAATTGTAATTTAAAATCGTAAAACATACACATACATTAACATAAGCTCACGCCTGTATCCCCGATGGGGTAGGCAGAGGTGAACTAGCGAACTACAACACCCACATTTCGCCGAGCTTGGTTCCGTCCCAGATGTGATAGGAGCGAGCTTATTGCCATATCTGGCACAAATTCCAGACTCCGGGCTGATATCCAATATCCAAAAATCCAATATCACTTTGCCCGACCCAGCGATCGAACCCGAGACCTCAGAACGGTAGTCGTACCGAAATACAACTACGCCACCGAGGCAGTCGTAAAACATTAACTTTATTTAAACGTTTATGGTGTAATTACTAAATTATTTATGACATATATGCAATTTTAATAAAAGCTATGCCCATAATAAAATTATTCATACTTGCATGACAAAACATGACTATAGAAACTTATAACAAACAAATTAAAAATATCCCTTCATATGCATCATACCAAAAAGATAATGCAACTATAAAAATAACATTACTCATCGTAATATCCCTTTCAACAACAAACCACAGGAAAACAAGATGAATAAAAGAAGAGCGCTTTTAAACGTAAATATGGTCTCTAGTACTCTACACGTGCAGAATATTATGATATCTAATAGTGAGCGATTTAACAAAAAGCATAAAACAAAGCATTAAGCAATGCACAAAAGCAAATAAGCACTCGTTATAATAAGCAAACGTTATATACTAACTCGATGATGTAACATTTGGTTGACGGATATAAAAATAAATGAATTATAATATGGAAAACACACATACACATAAGTTCACGCCTGTTTCCCCGAAGGGGTAGGCAGAGGCGAACTAGAACACTCACATTTCGCCGAGCTTAGTTCCGTCCCAGATGTGATAGGGGGCGAGCCTATCGCCATATCAGGCACAAATTCCAGACTGCGGGCTGATATGGAAAAATCCAATATCACTTTGCCCGACCCCGGGATCGAACCCGAGACCTCAGAACCGTAGTCGTACCGAAATACCACCACGCCACCGAGGCAGTCGACGAATGAAGTTTTTGAATGAAAAATAATTTTTATCCACATATTGTGAGCGCTATTCACAGAACCCAACGGTTCTGGAAGAAGTGTAATTATTTTAGAAAAGTCGTAAGTATGCAGAAAGTTAGAATTTAATAAAACGGAACAAGTTCAGTTATATGTTTATGCCGATAAATAAATAAGCTATTAAGCAAATAACAAGATTAAAACGTAACGTTTTAGTTTGTTATCCGTTATATGCCGTTAATTTCATAATATTAGATAATTTACCTTTAACACAAAATGTCTGGTCTGCTTGCAGCGTAACTATTAGATCCTTTCGCCAGTGACGTGCACAGGCATTTCGATCCGGGTAGACAAAATTTGTTAAATTATTATCTTTGACACATGCATCACCATCACAACAATCATCATCCTGGTGTCGATTTAAGCCAAGCTCTTCTATTTTGAAAGTCTGTTTTTGGGTATATTTATTATTTATTTATGTAAATAGTACTAAACAGCAAATTAAGCAGTGTCCATTTGCCTATATGGTTTGGACGTTACTGCCTTTTACTTCACCAAACCTTGAGCATCCATACGTCAAACCAGTGCTTCTAAAACTTATAGCAAAATATACTTTAAAGAACATAAAGCCATGTGATGACAAGCGAGTTTTGAGTGGTAGAGCCACGCTGTAGACAGTAACGTCTACAGCACGAATGGGCCGGTTCGACCGGTTTGATACCACTGTCTCACAAAAAACCGACGTAAAGTGGCGGCTTGCTGTCGCGTTTCGTTCGGTGAGATTTCCGGTGGCCCGTTTCCCAATCCCTTATTCCCTCCATTTCCATTTCCTCCTTTTAGGTTGGCAACGCACCCATGATTCTCTTAGTGTCTTGAGTATCTATGGGCTGTGAAGATCACTTACGTTCAGGTGATCCATCTGCTCGTTTGCCAGTCTCTGCTATAAAAAAAAAGCGATTGGCGTCATGAATGGACACCTGCAACGCTCGAGGCGCTTACGTGCCAAACTTAAGCCAGATGTGTTTGCAAAAGGCGCCTCGGCCAGTTTAGCGCATTTTCATATTGACAACAGCTGCTTCACAATCTGCCGTTCTAATAAATTCTACAATTTAAATTGTTTTATATCTATGTAACTATATTAATAAAATTATATGACCATATTTTTATTACATAATGTTTTACTATGGTTTAATGCTACTATGTAATTAATATTTAATAGAACAACCTGATAAAGACCTGATAAAGTTCGCAGGAATTCGCTGGATGCAGGCCGCTTCCAACAGGTCGATCTGGAAATCTTTAGGGGAGGCCTATGTTCAGCAGTGGACGTCTTATGGCTGATGATGATGATGATGATGATGATGATGAGAACAACAAAGATCAGGTTCATCTGGAAATCTTTGGGGGAGGCCTATGTCCAGCAGTGGACGTCCTATGGCTGATGATGATGATGATGATGATGATGAGAACAACAAAGATCAGGTCCATCTGGAAATCTTTGGGGGAGGCCTATGTCCGGCAGTGGACGTCCTGTGGCTGATGATGATAAGACATGACATAGACAGCTTCGGTGGCGTAGTGGTATTGCGTGCGCGGTATGACTATCGTCCTGAGGTCTCAAGTTCGATCCCCCGGTCGTACAAACTGATAATGGATTTTTCAGTATCAGCTCGGAGTTCGGTATTTGTGCCCGATATGGCAAAAGGCTCCCTCTATCACGGACGGACGGAATTAAGCTCGGCGAAATGTATGTGTTCTAGTTCGCTTATACGCCACTGCCTACCTCTTTGGGGATACAGGCATGAGCTTATGTTATGTAATTAATAAAGGGAGTTGACGTCTGACAGGCAGCCGATCGCAAAAACTGAAGCTAACTCTTTTCTGCGACATGTTAGGAATAGTGTATTGTGCTGACCCCACACTAAAGTGGGATATGGGCAGATAGAATAACATCTTAGTAATTCATATAATTCCGAAAGACATAGTTGTCATTGTGAAGTAACGAATACATTTTTAAACTACTTAACAAGATAAGCCGGTATTAAACGAATTATGTGGACCCTTCGGTAGATATGTGTTATGTAGAGCCATGCTGTAAAAATTTGGATACAATGATTATAAACATTATTATTGCCGTATTCAGAAACAAAAACCAGAAAAAAACAATGAAAAATTGCCTTTGTAAATATCTCAAGATATCACGTTGCGTTCAAAAACCAAAACACGTTCCAAATAAGTTGCATCTACGAAAAAACACGAACCCATTAAAAAACGGAAATCCTAACATTGCTAAAATTCACAACGCGTTGAGAAATAATGTTAACGCACAAAAAATCTCCAAACTTCTCAAACCGCATGAATCAGTAACGCGGAAAAGAATTTTTCTGCGAACATGGTCTGTTTTACATCAAGATGCAATTGTTTGTAAAATAAAAACTATTTATGTAAGGCTCAGTCATAGATAATAAAGTGCTTGGAAATTTGGATGGATACCATAGAGTAAGTAGAGTTTGCGACGAGTTTTGTGGTGATATTGAAAAATTATCAGAGAGCCTCGGTGGCGTGGTGGTATTTCGGTACGACTACGGTTCAGAGGTTTCGGGTTCAATCCCCGGGTCGGGCAAAGTGATATTGGATTTTTCCATTTCAGCCCGGAGTCTGGAATTTGTGCCCGATATGGCGATAGGCTTTCTCCCTATCGCATCTGGGACGAAACTAAGCTCGGCGAAATGTGGGTGTTCTAGTTCGCTAGTGCGCCTCTGCCTACCTCTTCTATCCCTATGTATGAGGCTAATGCCTCCTTAGTTCATTACATTGTCTCCTGCATTTTTACGGAGGGAAGTGGAAACCCTATAATTCCAACTCCTCCCTATCTTTCTGTTTGATTAATTTCGTTGCGGGATGAAGACAATTTTGCATTCTCTGAGACTCACCGAGCTTCATTGCTCGGTGTCGTAAAATGCGTGCCACTGTTGATCCTGGCTTACAGGAGTTACAGTGGCGGGTGTGTGGGCGGGACAGTCTCTGTAGTGCCTACCTCTTTGGGGATACAGGCGTGAGCTTATGTTATGTTATCAGAGAGAATCGTATTGGATAGTGATGTTAGATTGATTTAAGGACGATACTAGCTAGCCACTCGCCTGGTGGTAAATGATACAACCCATAGACAATAGCAGCACCAGTCGCGCTTTAAATAAGTTCCCTTGGATTCCGTTTTGAAAATTCAAACCCTTTGCCATTGCTGCCTATGGGATAAAGGCTATGGGATGATGTAATTAATTTACACTAGTGGCCGCCCAGCGGTCGAAATTCGACCACAATTCATTCCAAAAATTGCTTTATCTTCAATGCACTTCTTCTCCATGATTATAAACTTTAGCTGTGTAAAAGCGCGTTCATCCGTTCCCGCAATTCTCTTAAAAGTTTACAAAGTTTCCACTGAGATATCTTTAAGCTTACTCTTTCTTTCTACCTATCCTTATACCAATTCGATGTGGAGTCGATGCAACGTACTTTTTCAATCATGACACAGAAGGGATTTAGCTTATTTTTTATAACCAATTGACTATCTAACGTCAAACCCTTCTGGAGGTTAATGGGCAAATTGTGACAGAAAAAAAACCTTTTTGTAATTTTCTTCCTCTTTCTTTAAAAAGTATCTTCCATCGTGGTATTGATGATTCTGCCAAAAACAAGTTTGTAGTAACTTATAAGGCGAGACTGAATGATCGGTTTGCAGGAATTTTGTAATAAGGTACAATGGGGTGGACATATCCTTATGGATAAAAACCCCTAAATAAATGAAGATTATAAAAAAGAAAACCTCACAGAACCTGAAAATCGAACCCAAGACTTCCCGGTCCACAGCTCATATATATACTAGACAAATCAAGCTACTACCAAAGAGCTGACTTACCTAAAATTTTACTACGAAAACAAAATTACAATGTTACAACTATTTGTATCCATTAGTATATGCTAAATAGCATACATCGCACAGTAGTTAATATTTCAACACTAAACATTTACAAAAAAACCTGTACCGCAGTTCAATACTCCATTTATATGAACAAGTATTCCACTATTTTTGCACTAGGCGCTCGGATTGTGTATATGTGGATTGGACATCGAACATGTAAAGCTTAAATGAATATTTCTGTCTGTGGTCTTTTTTTTATAGAATATTTTATAGGATGTCTCATCTAAGACACAAAAAAGATCATGGGTGTGTTCCTAAAAGGAAGTGAATAAGGATTAGGAAAGAAGGGAGAGGGGGGGACTGGGCCACCAAAAATCTTACTACCGAACGAAACGCGACAGTGAGCTGCTAGTTGCCACTTTGCCTTGGTTTTCTATAAGAAAGTGGTATCAAGCCGGTCGAGCCGGCCCATTCGTGCTGTAGACGTAACTATCTACAGCGTGGCCCTACCACTCAAACACCAATTTAATCAAATGAGCTTCGACCATCGCCTTCACAATCGGTGCTTGGGACAAGACACAAACGCAGGAGGCTGTGTTATAGGCCACGGTATGTATTTTGAAAAGGTTCCTCACTCTGGGGTCCTAACTGCCGATGGTGTAGGTCCCGCACCTTGCCATCGGAGGGAAATAATTTATATTTTTAAATGCATTTTTGTATATTTATAGATTTAAAAACGTAAAAATCCTTTTGAGAGTACTGAAGATGTTACTATTACGTCGTGCAACGCGATTTTACCAGGAACTAGATTCCCCAAAAGAAGTGGCGTCAGGTAGCTCGTTGGTAGTAAAAATTGAGCCAAATCCTTTCTGCAACATGCTGAAAAAAGCTGGTGAACATACCGTCGAAATTTGTCGTGGAGAATTCTCAGAATTTGAAAAATACACTTATCCTGGAATGTATGCTATTCATAATGGGACGAAAATGAGCTAGGTGCATCCTGGTGCACTATTTATACATCTCTATTTTAAGCAATACAGATGTAAATTAATAAAATAATTATTTTGTATCCTCACATTTTTTTTAAATGTATCTTTATGCAAAGTACAATTTTATACTAATTGGTGTGAAGATTGGTAATATAGAGGTAATTAGACAAGAGCCTTTTATAATTTTAATGTGCATTAAAAAATATTTTGACGTCAATGCTTCTGACACCAAGGTCACATCACACTTGTATGACACGGTCATATCGTGAGGGAACCTGCAAACATGAGAATTTTGTATGAGTGTGCCATCATAATCGGGAACTTGCATGTAATTTTCTTTTTAGTTCATCGTTAAGAACTAGGTCTCGAATAAACACACCAGAAAGAAAAACATTAAAATATGCACAAATCATTTAATTATAGCAAGTCAAAATATGACTTACAAAACCCCGCGCCAAAAAAGGACGTGACGTCACCGTGTAAAAATTGCTTTTTGTTGACATCTCAATTGACACTGACGGCTACAATGACGTTTGAACATTGGTACAATGACGTTTGAACCGCTATTATTGCCTATCGTTTAAAATTTTCCCATACCGAACAAAAATTTCCTCAAAAGCTATTTCATTAAATAACAAAGTAAAAATAAGTTGTACTCTTGAATCTTGAGCAGAGCAATGGGAAAGTTACATGAAGAAAAGAATTTGAAAAGAGGAGGACCTTCGAAATCTCATTCATCAATCACCATACTAAATATAACAACTGTTTTCCGCAAAATTGAGAAAAATACTCTAACCTGGAAACACTGCCTAATGCATCGACGTCACTTGGGTTTTGCAATAACGTTCCATTATACATAATTTCTAATTAAGATATTTTGTAGAATATCAAGTATTTTATCCTACAAATTTCATCATAGCACATTTCAAGGTTTTGTTTATTGATTTATCAACACAATTGCTCGTTATAATTTTCGTGCAAGTTCCCCATTATTATAAGCGATATTAAGACCTATTTCCTCTCATCCGTAGAGATGAACTATAATTATTAGTGGGACACTAATTATGCAAGCGTAATTAGTTAATTTTATGATAAAATATTAGCCCTGTAATATTACTGTCCCTCTGCTGAGCACGGGCCTCCTCTACTAATGAGAGGGGTTAGGCCTTAGTCTACCACGCTGGCCTAATGTGGGTTTGGTAGACTTCACTTTCGAAATTCTTGTGGAAAAATTGTCGGGTATGTTGGTTTCCTCATGATGTTTTCAAGCGATAATTCACAAAGAAAATACACTTCACAGAGAAAAGTCAGAGGTGTATGCTCAATTTTGGGGTTGGTCTCCAACCTGCGACAATCATCAAGGCAGTCCGTACCATTCCCATTTGAGCTATTACTGCTGGATATAATATTTTTATGATAATTAAACTATTGTTACGGTTTATCAGCTCGTTTTGTTAGACAACATTCACCTTATATTGACTAATATGCAATAAATATAAGGCCTATCCATTCCAGAGATCTACATTCCGTGTCGACTGCGTACGACTCATGCGCTAAACAGTAAAATTAAAATAAACCGACGCCGTAGTGGGTTCGTTACCCGGCAACGTTCTCACGCGCATCTTATGTCACGACCGTTGCGCCTGCGCAGCGAATATGGCGCGCTTGATAAACATACGCCGCGACGAGCCGCACCGTACCATTTGTATTACACAGGATTACAAGAAGGAGCCAGTTGTATTCATGCGCTTCATTTACAAATACAGTTTTTCGATGTAGAAAATAATGATAATTTGTATAATACAATTGATTTAATGTCATATTTTTTTTTATATTTTGATTTGTGCCATTATAGTATACTGTTTCTAAATGTTTTAAAACTATATCATGTTTCAAATATATTAACTAAGCATGCTGGTTAATGTTTAAAGTAATAATGAAAACTACAATAGTAAAAATTATCAAAATAACAAAATCCGATTTATGTAGCAATCGATTGCTACGAAGCGCATCTTGTACTACGCTTTGCTACGACATGCACCGATGCACCGTAGCTGCAGCTACGCTTCTACGATGCGTAGCTTGCTACGAAATTGCAATGTGCAAAAATTTTGCAATGGATAAAACTTTATACACAATATTACATAGATTTATTTTGCAAATTACAAATGTTGACTTGTATGCAAGGCCACTGTAAGGCCACGTTATGCAAAGATATAAATCTATTCCGCAAACGTAAAAACGCAATGTTTTATGCGTTATTATAAATAGCTTTAAATGCTAGGAACAGAACACGTTTTGTTGTATAATTAGTTTTTAAAAATAGTTTGAGTTGTGCAAAAATCGACGTATAATTATAGAATATATTATAAATGGCAACATAATATAAAACATATGTACATAAAAATAATGTGTTCTTTTCTACGTTATTCTTAGACAGCCTTCGTGGCGCAGCGGGCGAGTAGCCGGCTGTGAAGCGAGAGGCTGCGGGTTCAATTCCCGCATTGGGACAAATGTTTGTGTGGCCCACAGATATTTGTTTCAAGTTTGGGTGTTGTGAGACCGAAAGTCTCACTTAGTCCCTGACACCCACGATACAGGTTATACCTAGTGTGGGGTCAGGAATAGGTGTGTGACTGTTGGGTGTATATTTTTTTTATTCATTTAATTCGATTTTTTTTACCTTTATTGTCCCACTGCTGGACAAAGATCTCCCTTAATTCTATCCAGCATTCTCTGTTTAACGCTATTGCCGGCTAGTTTTTTTTATTCGATTTATGAATCTATTAAAATAGTAGTAGAGACTGCATCGGTGCCAGCCTATCACATCTGGGACGGAAATAAGTTCGACGAAATGTGGGTATTCTTGTTCTCTAGTTCGCTTTTGCTTGCCTCTAAGGGGATACAGGCGTGAAAGTATGCCTGTTAGAAGCGGCCATATCATTAATAATAATGCATTTTACATTAACCGCTCGGCAGCCGGTGTCCTTTGAGGGGTATTTACTTCCATTTTCGACTGACTTCCAAAAAGGAGGAGGTCCTCAATTCGTCTGGTTTTTTTATGTATGTTACGCGGTATCTCCCCCGAATGTGGACCGATCTTCAAAATTCTTTTTGTGTTCGATAGAGCTTATTTCAAGGGTGGTCCCATATAAATTTGGTCAAGATCGGATTTGAAGTCGGTCGATTGAGTTTTTAATCTTGTGATTATTTTGTCTCTTTGTAGTAGATAGACATACATATTTATGATTTTACAAGCTTTAAAACGTAATACGGTAGAAATCATAATGGACTTTGCGCCTCTTATTCGAACCCATGGCCTCTCAGACAGCTCATCCTGTATTCCTAGGCTAAGTAAAAAAAATCACTCTCACAGGAAGCAAAACAACGTGCACGCCATATGTTTGAATTTTTAATGACTATAAATTCATACATACAGATGTATGTGCTGTAAATTCATCATTACATGTCATAACTTAAATACTTTAATGACTAGGCATCGCTCGCGGCGCCACTTGAAGGCCAAGGGCGCCTTGATGACTTAAGAATTTCTATAGATCGCGTAAAAGTGCTAGTCACCTGAGGTGCAGGAGTGGGACGGGAAGTATGCCATCGGTCTCCCTCCCACCTTTTGCCACCGCGCACCCCCTTTGTCCCTGACATGATGCTGGAAGTGACTGCTGTCTAGTAAGCCTTCGTGGTGCAATAATAGAAGCCGCATGTAAAATAAACATCTTTTTGACCGACTACAAAAAAGAGGTAATCGATTCGTCTGTATGTTTTTATGTATAACGCGATATCTCCGCCAAATTTGGACCGATTTTTAATATTCTTTTTGTGTTTGATAGAACTTATTTTAAGGTTGGTCCCACAGATATTGTATCTAATTTTGGTCATATTATATTTGGTCACAATCTGATTGCAGCAAGCTTGTAAGTTTTTAATCTGGTTTTTATCTACTTTATTAACTAAGTCCGAGAGAAGGATGTTCTCAAACAAATCTTTGGTATTTTTTATCTAATTTTATCTTTTTTTTCATCATCAATTGACTTTCCTTTTTTTCCTCAATTTTACAAGATTATAGTACAACTCATTTCATTTTTACATTTTATATGAACTTATGCATTTTCAACACCACTAAAAGTATAAGGTGCTGCAAGTATGATAAAAATAATGCATGCATAAATCCATACTTACTTACTTTTACGCAACAATTTACACGTGTGACTGTTGTGACCTAGTTGAAGTGCTTCAAAAATTATTTATTTTATTGAAACACTGCTGAGCCATTAAAATAAAAACAAGCATAAAAATTATGCAAGACATTTATGTGTAATACATGAGTGCACCAAATTACCAATAAATTGCATAATAACATATTAACTAATAAATATCTTATTTTTGATAAATTAATATGTTTATATTATTTTTTTATAATGTTTCCTGTGTGTCAATGAAAATATTCATAATTCGTGTTATGTTAAAAGGACATCGTAATTTATTTAAAAATTCGAAGTACTGCTTATGTAATTTACAAAAATATCAGAGAAGTATCATATCTACGTTATTTATCAGTTTTATTTAAATAAAGTGCGCATGGAAAATTTTGTATACCATTTCTTCATGCAAAATGAATATTAATTATTAACGGTTCAAGAATAGTATTACAGTCTTAAAAATCACTACCGAAAAATTTACAGCTATATACCATGAAATCAAAATTGGTCGTAAACTTTATGACCAAACAATGCTACCATGGCATAATGTTCATCTCTATGTTTTAGTTTAAATTTAAAAAATGAATTCACAGAAATACGATGGCAATTTTTCAAATAACGAAGCAGTTCCTAGTAGGGTTGCCTGTTATATAATAAAAAATATTTTATATTAAAATTGACTTTGTACATAATTAACTTTCTTTCCACCTGTCCTTATTCCACCTTAACGTGGGATCGGCGCATTTTCTCAAGCATGAAGCAGAAACGATTTGGCTTTGTTTTTATGAATGTTAAAGAAGCAACATATTTTCTTATACCTCGTTACAATACATTTTATAGAAAAAGCTTATAAACATTTAAATAGGTCTGTCTCGGTGGCATAGTTGTATTTCAGTACGCCTTCCGCCCTACGGTCTCGGATTCGATTTCCGGGTTGGAAAAAGTTTTACTGGATTTTTCAATATTAATTCAGAGTCTGGAATTTGTGCCCGATATGGCGATAGGATCGCCCTCTATCACATCTGGGACGGAAATAAGTACGACGAAATGTGGGTGTTCTAGTTCGCTAGTGCGACTCTTCCTACCCCTTCGGGGATACAGGCGTGAGCTTATGTTAAAATAGGTCTGTCTGTCTACAATGTAACTACAAAACAAGGAAGTCACAATACTGTTCGCTACGAACTGTGCTTGTGATTGTTGGATGCGAATATTACAGTGTATTACAGTGTAATTAACAGTGTAATCACTTCAACTCGGACTCAGTCCGACCCGTGACCACGAAGATTGCAAAGCCTTCGAAACGTCGGGCATAAAAATTAAAACAAATCGTGATAGAATCTGTAAAAATAGTTTTATTTCAACGTATAACATTCGCGTAAACTTAAGAAATCAGTAAGTAATAGCAGTGGCAACCTTAGTCCATAGGGCCGTGGTTACTGGGCCAGGGGACGAACCGGTCGGGACTGGTGGCGACCTTGGACTCGGGTGGTTTCCACATGGCCCCCGCGATCTTCCACGGCCAGCGATCGCATCAATGACCTCCGTGTTTTTAAATAAAATAAAATGATTCATTTATATGATGCTTTTCATTTTATTAAAAATCATATTTTACAAATAAAATGTAGAATAATAATAGTTAAAATAATAAAAATATTAATCGCCATCGGAGAAGAATATTTTTATATTTTTAAATGAATTTTGTTTTTTATATTATATTTAAAAATGTAAAAAAAAAATTTACAATAAAGAGTCTTCTTTCTACCTGCCCTTATCCCACTTGAATGTGGGGTCGGCGCAACACACTTTTTTCAACCATGTTGCAGAAAGGATTTGGCAAAGTTTTTACGACCGGCTGCCTGCCTGACGTCAACCCCCTCTGAAGGGTCCAGTCCCGGGCAAATTAAATTAGAAAATTCGCTTGGCCCGACCTGGGAATCGATCCACGATCCACAGCCCATATGTGCTGCCACTAGTCCGAAGAGGCGACTTTTACAATAAAGATTACTGAACATATAAATAAAAAATATATAAAATAACCTAAAATTTACTCATATTATTTTAGAAATGCAAATATAATTTAATAAATGCTTATAAAATATTCCGAAATAAGAAGTAAAATGCAAATAGACAAATCGTATAAAATAAAATTTGTTATTTACTTTTGAAACAATACATAAAAAAATAAGTGATGGGTTCACTAATGGGTACGTAATTTTAATTTAAAGTAACTTTTCATTTTTTTTTTCTAATTAATTATTAGGCCTGGGCGCCTTGCTGAGTTGGTCAACTTGGTACACGTATTATCATGTATTGTATCTTTTTCCAATAAAATATATAAGCTCCCGCTTATATCCCCGAAGAGGTAGGTAGAGGTGCACTAGTGAACTAGAACACCCACATGTCGCGAGGCTTAGTTCCGTCCCAGATGTAATAGGGGGCGAGCCTGTCGCCATATCGGACACAAATTTCCGACTCCGAGCTGATACTGAAAATCCAATATCACTTTTCCCTGGGGATCTTTTTCCTCTTCAATTTTGTATACGTCTCATATCCACAGTGATAATTTAAACATCTTTCTTTCTTTTAAATTAAATTATAACAGTCAATGCAATGTCTTATGTGTATTATCATTGCAATACATATATAAACATTTTCACCTATCTTTTCCCTAAGAATAGCCTGTCATTGAAATTAAACTATTTTTACGGATTATATCACGATTTGGTTTTAATTTTTATGCCCGACGTTTCGAAAGCTTTGCAGCCTTCGTGGTCACGGGTCAGACTAAGGTGTCATTTGTCCAAAAATGTTACCGTGACCACGAAGGCTGCAAAGCTTTCGAAACGTCGGGCATAAAAATTAAAACCAAATCGTGATATAATCCGTAAAAATAGTTTAATTTCAATGAATAACATTCACGTAAACCTAAGAAATCATTAAATAGCCTGTCACTTTTTTCCTCGCGTTACATTGTTTAAAAATGAAAGGGACAACCTATGGTTAAAGTAAACAGCGTTTAAATATTTTTATAAGGAGCAAAAAGTCCTAATTAACCCTATCGTAACCGCTTACATATATACAAGATATATACCTCTAATACCGCGCCGTCCGATTATACCCTTACTCCCGTATACGATGGTACACAAAAGCCGCGTTGTTAGCTCGGTCTTCGCGCTCCTTTTATTCCACGGTCTTTTGTCAAGACCGTATTAAAGTAGTTTTTTTTTAGACAATCCGATTAGATTCGTCGATATATATCTATTTCTTTACCTACTTTATTACGATGACAAAGTAGAGCTAAGTACTTTATATAATGATTCTCTTATGGGCTTTATCTATTTTTGTCAAACTGATTTCTTAAGTTTACGCGAATATTATACATTGAATATATATTGAAATATATATATTATATATATATATATATATATTGAATATTATATATATATATATATATATATATATATATATATATATATATATATATAATATATATATATATATTGAAACTATTCTTACGGATTCTATCACGATTAGGTTTTAAAGGCTTTGCAGTCTTCGTTATTTAAAGCCTTCGAAACGTCGGGAATAATAATTAAAACCTAATCGTGATAGAATCCGTAAGAATAGTTTTATTTCAATATTTTTGTCAATATGTGAGTAAGCACTTAGATTTGATAACTTCTCGTAATGAGATGCGCAGTACAATACAATCCTTTGGGTAAAAAATACGTGTTGTTTTGCTTCTGTTTACTAACTTGAGGTATGCATAAATATATGTCAATTTTTTTTATATCTTGCAAGAAGGTCCTCAATTCGTCTGTATTATTTTTAAGTATGTTACGCGATATCTCCGCCGAATGTGGACCGATTTTCAAAATTATTTTTGTGTTCGATAGAGCTTATTTTTACTTTTCCAAAGCTTCTTTGCATATTTTACCAATGTTCATGCATATTTTACGCATTTTTCTAGTATATTTTCATGCATCTTTCAAGATTTTTATATTGCATATAATCCGGTCCCTAATAATCGCTATTCTATTACTGCAAAGCACGATACTTGATCATAACAGTATAATTGATAAGGAAATACAAGCTTGTTACATCATTACGACAAATTAATGTATTGAATGTTGCCCTTGCCCTTTGTATACTTGAAGTTTTTTATCAATATAATGTGTACATAAAAATTAACTATAATTTAAATAATACATCAACACAGGTGAATAAAATTAAATAATATTTACACAATTTTAGACAAACTGCAACCATGGTTACCTAGGAAGTAAAAATTGACAGTAAAAACATAACATAAGCTCGCGCCTGTATCCCTTTAGGGGTAGGCAGAGGCGCACTAGCGAATCCACTTCTACTAGTATACACACATTTGGCCGAGCTAAATTCCGTCCCAGAAGTGATAGTTACTTATTAAGCCATAATAAAATGACCCATTTATCCCTATTTATATGTCATTGACAGCATAGGGCATAAGCTGGCTCCGTGGCGCAGCAGGCGGGCAGCCGGCTGTGAAGCGAGATGCCGCGGGTACGATCCCCGCACCGAGACAAATATTTGTGCGGCCCACAGATATTTGTTTCAGGTTTAGATGTTGTGACACCGAAAGTCTCTCGTAGTTCCTAATTCTCACGACACAAGACTCGATCTAAGTGTGGGGTCAGGACTATGTGTGTTGAGCATTATTTATTTATTTTATTCTTACTTTTCCATAAGTAGCACATTATATTTATCTATAGTGCACCTAACTTTAACATAACACTGAGAAACTGAATTTATCTGTATTTTATTCAAATGATTCTTATCTACGTCATCCTTAAGATATACACTAAAAAATAGAGCTAACATTTATCGATCGATAAACATTTTGTATTGAAACAAATCGAATGTTTCAAAGCGTGTGAACTTCCCAGACTGATGACGACAGGTGTCGACGAAACTCGAAAAGATGCCAAATTACACAAAATTGCCGGTCAATTTGGATTCCGGCCAAACGTAAAGAAATAAGAATACAATGCAGTTCATTGTGTTGATATATTTTTTTTTTTTTTACGCATATTTATTTTAAATTTTTACGTTTTGCTTTAGCTATTCGGGATAATTTATTACGTACTCAAACTTCAAAATTGAAGCGATGTCTGCTTATTTGAAAAATGTGTCTGAAAATTTACGTTTTATTTATCCAGAATAAATTAAATCTTATTATAAAATAAATATTATAAAAGTGTCTATTGCAAACGTCTTAAACGAACGGTGAAGATATTATTTTTTAATTTTCGACATTTTGTGTTTAAGAATTTTGTCGAATTGCAACCATGGTTACCAAGAAAGTAACGGGGGATTATTCCACAATAACTAAAGGCAGTGCAATCGAGCCACTATATAAAAACTACTTTTCTTCACAAAATTCGTACCATACCATTTTTAAGCAAGTACCCTTATTTCTTTCTAGCTGCCCTTATCCCACTATAACGTAGGGCCCTCCTAACACCCTCTCCTAAGCATGATGTAGAAAAGATTCAGCATAGTTTTGATAACCGGTTGCCTGTATAATATCAACCATAATCCAGTCTCAGGCATATTGTGTTAAAAAATCGCTTTGCCTGACCTTAGATTTAAATCCTAGACCTCCGAGTCCACAGCCTATGTACGCTGCTATGAAACCACGAGAAGCGAAATTCATCTCAGTCTTCACCCAGCATTAACAAGAAACCATCGACCTTGGTTACCTACCGAGTAACTAAGTAAAATTTTGTTTATATGCATACTGGATACCAAACGTGATTCGCACAAACTTGTTGCTAGGACTAGTTTTGTACCACGTGAATAAAATTCATTGGTAGTACTATGCTATTATTACTGTAGAGGCGACCAAGGGATTCTACGCTACCATATTTTAAATACGAAAAGTGCGTCTTCTGCACTGAAACATTACACAAAACATGCCATTTCTATTTTTTTTTTTTGTCTATACAGAGTCTATATAGACAATGAAAAACCTTAATGATTTCTTAGGTTTACGTGAATGTTATTCATTGAAATTAAACTATTTTTACGGATTATATCACGATTTGGTTTTAATTTTTATGCCCGACGTTTCGAAAGCTTTGCAGCCTTCGTGGTCACGGGTCAGTCTGAACGAAGGGTGCAAAGCTTTCGAAACGTCGGGCATAAAAATTAAAACCAAATCGTGATATAATCCGTAAAAATAGTTTAATTTCAAAGAATGAAAAACCTTGTTTTGTGTAAGTGTTTTTAGTGTTTTGTTTCGAAAAAGGAGTGTGAGATGCAGCTTAAGTTCAACAAGAGAGCAAGAGGTTGTCAGTTGCATGACTTTTATGTATGTTACCTACGCGTTAAGTGAATTTCCAGAATTTTGAATTGTTCTGGTATTTTATTTTCATTTGATGTGGTTTGTGCTAAGGAATCGTATACTATTTAATGTCTTTAATATCAAGGGTTCCATGTTGGCGCCTCCTTGGTCTAGTGGCAACATATATGGGCTGTGGACCTGGAGGTCTTGGGTTCGATTTCCAAATCGGGCAAAGCGAATTTTCTCATTTAATTTGCCCGGAACTTGATCCCTCAGAGAGAGAGAGAGTTGACGTCAGGCAGGCAGCCGGTCGTAAAAACTAAGCCAAATCCTTACTGTGACATACTTGAAGAAGTGTGTTGTGCCGACCCTTCATTAAGGTGGGGAAAAGGCAGGTAGAAGAAGAATATCAAGGGTTCTAGGTAGGTACTTCAATTGTGATTAACGGTTACTGTCGCCCATGGATATCAAAAATGTTAGGGACAGCCAAACCGCTGCCTACCGTGAAAATGAAAGAATAAAGTCTGGAATAAATTAGGCTATATCTAAGTCTTGCAGTCTCTACTCCAGATTCGTTTTAACACCATTAATCCTAAATGATAAATTAGCATACAACTTACATTCACATATCCCGCTGTTCCTAAGAGCAAGCGACTAATTGCCCAAGCGTTCCATGAACACATGACTTGCACGCAATATGTGTCGCATACGGCAATAAATTCATTGTGTAATGGTCACAGCGCGTTTCAAATTGGGCCGTCCCTCCCTAGAGCGCCTCGCACGCAGGCTTGGGAACATCTTGCATACATACAGCGCCATCTATTAATCATATTTTGAACTACGTGAGAATTGCATTTTAATATTTGAATTTCGATTTTTTCCATATTTCTTATCTGTGTCAATGTGAAAATTGCATTTTAGTATTTGAATTTAGATTTTTTCGTTATTTCTTATCTGTGTCAATTTTTTGTTAAAAGATTTGCAGAATGTCTGGATGAGAAAAGAGTGCCCTAAACATATTTTGATTTATTATTATGATAAAAACATAACATAAGCTCACGCTTATAGCCCGAAAGGGATAGGGGCGCACTAATGAACCAGAACACCAACATTTCCAGTTCCAGGCTCTGGGCTGACATTGAAAAAAAAAACAATATCATTTTGCCCGACACGGTGATCGAACCCAAGACCTCAGGACGGTAGTCATACCGAAATATAACCACACCACCGAGGCAGTTTTAATGTAGAGCTATAACCAAATTCGAATCCTATTCAATTTCGAACGGAAAAATATTTTGGTCACACCGGGGCATTTAGTTGTGATGTAGAGCTTATATCCAAATTATTCCAAATTCGAATCTTTGAAATAAAATTATTTTTACGGATTTTATTCGTATTCGTGATAAAATCCGTAAAAATATTTTTATTTCAATGAATAGAATTCGCGTAAACTTAAGAAATCAATTCGAATCTTATTCAGTTTCGAATGGAAAAATATTTTGCTCATTAATTAACATTTTTGTAGCCATAAGGAAGTAAAATTAATTATCACCATAACAAAAACGAAAATGAATAATACAACGAGTTTCAATGCAAACAGCCTACGTGTTTTTGTTTAAAAGCAGTTTTAATGATAATATAATATTATGCATAGTGTGAATAACAAGAAGTGGTACAATTAAAGTTGATATTTTGAAGATTTAAAGAAGATTTAAACCGATGTAAAGTGGCAGCTTGCTGTCGTGTTTCGTTCGGTGAGTGAGATTTCCGGTGGCCCATTTCCCCACTCCCTTTCCCAATCCCCTTCCTTCCCATTCCATTCCCTCCTTTTAGGTTGGCAACTCACCCATAATTCTTTTTGTGTCTTGGGTGTCTATGGGCGGTGGAGATCACTTACCATCAGGTGACCCATCTGCTCGTTTGCCAATCTCTGCATAAAAAAAAAAGATTGAGCAGTAATAGCAGAGACAATATTTATATTTTGTCACTGCTCATAGTGACACTGCGGAAAAATTTAGGTGCAAGATAAGGTCAATATGGATATTAAAATATAGTTTCTATCCATTACACAACCGCCGTGGCGCAGTGGGCGAGTAGCCGACTGTGAAGCGAGAGGCCGCGGGTTCGGTTCCCGCATTGAGACAAATGTTTGTGTGGCCCACAGATATTTGTTTCAAGTCTGGGTGTTGTGAGACCGAAAGTCTCTCATAGTCTCTGACACCCACGATACAGGTTATACCTAGTGTGGGGTCAGGACTAGGTGTGTGACTGTTGGGTGTATTTATTTATGTATTTACTATATTGTTATAGTGAGATTAGGTAAATATTGAGACAGAAGCTCAAATTTCAATGCTAGCTAATAACAAATAACAATAATTAACAAAACCTTGTATTATTTTAAAATATTTATAAAAATAGGTTATTTCCGCGATCATGAAACGAGTAAATAAAAAATAAATAACACTGTGACAAAATTATATGCGAACAGAGTCACCTTCACCCACATATAGGCCTAATGATATTTTAAAAAATCATGCAGTAAGTAATGAATTGAAACAACGGTAGTTAATACTATGCAAAATAAACGGATATCTACGTGGCGCACGCAACTCAACTGCGTTATTTATTGCTTGCGAGTGTGTGTTGAGTTGTCAAGGATTTGTCGTGTCTGTGTGCGGCACACGCATGACGCGCATGTGTGCGTGGTGCGCTGTTCACAGACACTACGGCTTGACAACCTTTTTGTGCGTGCGGCAAAATTCAGAAACAAAGTCTGTAGTAATAGCCAAAGAATATGTATAATCAAGTGGATAATGACAATATTTCGTATACTTTTGAAAATGATTTCACTATGGAAATTTTTATTCATAATTTATCTAAAAACATTCGAGTCCGGACTATCGCGTCGTTTCAGTACAAAGCGCAGCAGCGGCCGTGAAGTTGTTTATAGGACTGTGGATACCTATACCATCTCGAGGTCGCGACGAATAGATATGGCCATTTAAAAAATAATTTATGCTAATAACCCGGTTTCATCGAATTTTGTTTTTTTATTTATTTAGTGCGTGCTTGTTGTTTTGATGCATACAGCGCCATCTATTATTCTTGTACGTAAATACACATGAATAATAAATTCTAAACATTCGAAATTCTAATTTTAAATGGTTTATGAAATCACACAGAGTATTTTATAATCGTACATTTTAAACAATCTTCGAATTACCCTAAAATTTACGACTGTATTCTTTCCCACCTTACCTAAAAAAAAACTTTAGCTGTTCTTCCTTTACCTGACTCCTTACACTCGATTCGAATTTAACTTCGATTCGGTTTCATTTATTGACTTAAAATTCCACCGAAATCGAGTGCGTTATTCTTGCATTAGATTCGAGAACTTGTCTGGTATTTTTTCACGCGATATTAGTGCACTTTGAACATCGATTTCGTTGGAATTTTACGTCAATGATTTTAACCGAATCATAGTCCCAATCTATTCGAGTATCAAAAGTTACCTTACTGGTCCTTAACTCCTGCAAAGTTTTTTTTTTGAAACAAACCTTTCGAAGGCGAACTACTTTTTGTGCTAAGTATATTGCATGGTTATTAAAAACAAACGATGCGTGGTTGGAACACGGTGTGTTCCTTCACGGTAATAAAAAATACCGTTTATACAATACATAGTTAAATATAAGAAAACAAACTACATAACCTTGAAATGTATGTGTTATGCGCACAGCCTATTTTCTGTATGTTCTAGGATAAAAGGTGGTAGATAAGTTAGTAAATTCAAATTAAAATAATTTATTCAGCAAATAGGATATTATATACCACTTATACATGTCCTTTATATGTTTAAAAATAAATACGGGCATTTCGTAGCTATCCCTGAAAAGAAATGCCAAAAATGTGCCAATAACGCAGGTAAAAGAAAAAAGAAATATTTAACATAAAAATTATGTTGATACACCCACCCATACAGTGTCAAGAGTGAGCTGCTCAATCCCAAGCATTTTTTTAAATATTGCCACGGTATGGGAAAATTTGGTAATAAGCAATAATCACAGAAAACCGACGTAAAGTGGCAGCTTGCTGTTGCGTTTCGTTCGGTGAGTGAGATTTCCGGTGGCCCATTTCCCCATTCCCTTTCCCAATCCCCTTCTCTCCCCTTCCATTTCCACCTTTTAGGTTGGCAACGCACCCATGATTCTTTTTGTGTCTTGGGTGTCTATGGGCGGTGGAGATTACTTACCATCAGGTGACCCAGCTGCTCGTTTGCCGATCTCTGCTATAAAAAAAATCCATTCGCAAATAATACTTTATTCAAATAGGTATTAAATAGATCCAAAAACGTAGCAAAAACACTAATTATGCATTTTGGAAGTTTTCCTACAAAAGTAGTTAAATCAGAACACTAAAGATACGTAAACACCAAACATTATTACTAATTGATGTACAATATATCAATCAAAATGCTCTTTTAATGACACAAATGGTAGCAGTATTGCTGAGTATTGGATGAAGGAAATAATAAACAGCGTATTAGCGAAGATAACAAATCAGGCGCCGGTGCGACTTGAATCGAAATGGCATGAAATGAGTTGAAGCACGGCTAAATCACGTATCGAACGCATCCGGGAACGGGAGCGTTACTTACCAAGTGTCGACTGTGAATCATATTCTATCAAGAGCTTTTACAGCTAATGTTGTTTTAAAATAGGTTTAGGAATAAAATTAAGAAACAAAAACAGTCTTGACACTATTCGATTTCGACTACGATTCCATTTCATTTTCTTCTTCTTCTTCTTCTACCTGCCCTTATCCCACCTTAATGTAGGGTCGGCGCAACATACTTTTTCAAGCAAGTTGCAAATAGGATTTGGCTTAGTTTTTACGACCGGCCGCCTGCCTGACGTCAACCCCCTATGAGGGATCCAGTCCCAGGCAAATTAAATTAGAAAATTTGCTTTGCCCGACCTGGGATCGAACCCAGGACCTCCCGGTCCACAGCCTATACATGCTGCCACTAGACCAAGGAGGCGACTTAAAATTCCATCGAAATCAAGTTAAAAAATGCGCTAATATTCGCATTGGATTCGAGAACTTGTCATTTGATAATTTTTTACGCGAAACCGAATCGTAGTCAAATTCGAATCGAGTGTAAGAGTCAGGAGCCAGCCCGCCTAGCATGCGCGCAACGAGATGTCTCGATCATCGACAGTCGAGATATTGTCTACAATATTGTATGAAAATAAACGAGGACACATGTTAGTGTCCGTCGACAAATAGGGAAAACCGGTTATAACAGGACAAAAAACGTAGACAAAATATTCTCGTGGCGCGCATGCTAGGCGGGCAGGGGCAGGTAAAATATGAAACGTTTGAGTCTGTAAGGCCTCATGCGCTAAAATCTCGAAAGATCTGGCTACATTATTGGTTTGACTCCCAGTTCGGGCAACGTTCTTTTCCTACCACGAAGTTCCCCCAGAGGAGGTTGACACAGGCAGGCGGCCATAAAACTAAGCCAAATCCTTTCTGCAGTAAGCTTGAAATTGTGTGTTATAGCCGCTGGGGATGTAGAAAACTTTAGAGAGCTCTCAGCAACTTAATTACAATACTTTCAGAGAATAGAGGTGGTTGGCGACTTTTGGTATTAGAGAAAGTCTCTTTGGAATATTATCTAAATTATTCTAATTAAAAGAGCCGCAACGATAAAGGGATGTCGCGAACCCACGATAAATGTTTCTGTCTGCCCTTATCCCACTTTAATGTAGGGTCGGCACAACACACTTTTTCAAGCATGTTACAGAAAGGCATAGTTTTACTATCGGCAACCCCCTCTAAACCAGTCTCCGGTCCCAGACAAATTAAATTAGAAAATTCGCTTTGCCCTACCTGGGAATCAAACCCAAGACCTCCCGGTCCACAGCGTATAAATGCTGATGCTGTCACTACAATGAAAGACAATTAAGTATTAGGTAACTACTCCAATATAGTTGCCTGTTAAATGAGTATACATTTAACTTGAATTATCTAGCTCGACTGCTTGACTACGAAATAATAAGCCTACAACAGCCTTTTGGCAAGTAATTGAAGGTTTTTTTTATTTATGACATTTTGCTCGCGATCCGGACCGGTTGTTGCACGCACTGAATACAAATGGTAATGCAAAATTCTACTTTAATGAATATTTATTTGCCGTCCAAGGCTAATACGAAACTAGAAAAAATAATTGACTACTTTCACGACCGATATGTCGATAGATTTGTAGTCGGATGGCGGACGGTGGCGTCATAAAAACCCATTGTAAAAACCACTGTCATGTTGGGATCATGACCTGACAAATGCAATTGGGACATAGCTAGACAAGATTATCATGTATGGTGGGCACAATTCTGAGTTCACGGCTTGACGGGTATTCAAATCAATGAAATATATTAAATTAAGGAGTGTTTAGGTATATTATATCTGCCTGGCGTTATCCCAGCCTTCTGCCAGGGTCCGCCTTTCTGCTTAGACGATTCCAATTCCCTCGGTCTTGAGCATCTTCCTTAATAAGACCATTGGCACTCATATCCTCCTCCAGAACCTCCAGCCAGCGCTTTTGAAGCCGTTCACGAGAACGCACCACTTACGCCCGGTTCCAATAAACAATCTCAGTTCGAATGTGGAAATAGATTACAAAAATTAGCCAATAAGAACACAGTTTGAACATGGCTCCGTCAAATGACTTGATTTGATTGGTTCACAATCGCGATTTATCTGCACTCTAAACTGAGATCGTTATTAAAACCGGCCGTTAATGATCAGAGCCAGACACCTGCGACCGACTTACTCCTGTGGTTTCATCAGAACGTGGCCATACCATCTCAACCGACATTATTTAGGTAGATTTGTGACTTTATTTAAGTATTTTTAATGATCGTCACTAATACGACAGGATACCTGCAGGCAGTAAGTATCTTTCTTTTTAACACGGGGAAATGCATTTACGGATCTCTCCGAGGCAGAGCTCGTAGGTATGTCGGACTTACAGGTCTAAGCCGTCTTACCCACTAAAACCCCGCATTTACATCTCCCTCCCTTGTGTCGGAGGCCACGGGATATACGAATGCATGCAGCCGTAGCAGTAACTAAGAACCTATCACTGTACTGGACTCTCTCTCTGAATCCATTAACACTTACAACATATTAGGTAACATTCACATGTCTTCGCAAAGAACTTATGTTGGCCTTTTGTATAATGTAAACCCTCATTTACTATTTTATATTGTGTGAGAACTAAATACTGTATTTTATACTCTACTTACTCTATAATCATAGACTATCGCAAAAAAACACACAAATATACTTATTTAAAAATTAAAACTTCCCACTTCGCATTCGGTATGAAATTAGTAAAATTATTTTCCAAAATCTTTAAAATTTGAAAGTTTCTGAACGCATCCATAGAATAATGTTGCCAAAAAATTCTAATGTCATGTCAAAAACAAAAAAATATCTAAATCTTCAATACGTTCAGAGTATTTCGACAAAAGGTCTTTGACGAAGGGTATTTGGTATAGAGTAATTCAACCGTCGCTGCCTCGTTCTTTGTGGTTTGATGTGAGTGGGATCAGTCGACAACAGATTGTGATGGCTTTGAGGCTTCGATCTGGTCACGTACCACTTAACAGTTTTGCTTTCATGATGCGTAAAATAAATTCACCTAATTGTTCAGTATGTGGTGTAGTAGAAGACATTTACCACATTTTATATGAATGTAACCGTATTGAGGTTCAAAGACGCCAGGCCTTTGGTGATACTGGTTACTCTTTAGGTTTTTATAATAGCATTTTGTCAACTCCTCGATCGGACGAGGCTAAAATGCTTTATAAAATAATAATTACGGGTCTAAGATTGCGGGGAGATTAGTTTATTTCTTCTTAACGTATGTTGTTGTTTGTATTTTGTATTTTGTGTGTTGTATTTTGTATTCAATAATGGGGGTGACGTTTTCGTTACCGAAAAAACCCCCTATGAAAATAAAGAGAAAAAAAAAATGACTAGAATAATAACTTTTGTACTTTTTATTATTATTAATCCTCGCCTTATATCTATGAAAATAAAGTCTTTATAGTTAGATCCCGGCCTCATTTAATAAAAACTAACAAAAATGATTATTTGCTTAGTTACATACAATTATAATTTTGGCGGGAGGTCGATAGGTATATTTTCTTCATAATCTAGTCAAAAGTTGTGTTTGTTAAGGCGCTTCACCTGCACATGTTTTTTTTTCGGCCTGTTAGAGATCGCAGGTAGTACCTGCATGCAGGCCGCTTCCAAGTGGTCGATCTGGAAATTTTTGGGGGAGGCCTGTGTTCAGCAGTGGACGTCCTATGGCTGATGATGATGATGATTATTATTTTGTTCAATTTAAAAATAAGTATCGGACAAATTAAATTAGAAAATAGTCCATAGCATATTTAGAGTAGACTAGTTCTCGTTGATAAAAGAGAACGCAGTTAATTTTTTGTCTACCATGAATACAACCCCATGCATATTCATATCATTATAAAGGAAGTAATCCTTGATCTCATCTAATATAAGCCAATCTGTTTTTGGGGACACGTATGACCAGCTGCAGTTGACATCCTGTCAATGATGATACTAATTATGAATATTTTACTATACTAATATTATGTACTTTTAGCTTTTAGCTAATAGTTGCGCTGCGTCCATATTTCATACAGAATTTTCCACTCCCTTTCTCCCCTGAGAGGTCAAATTTTGACTTGAAACATTTGTGTTTCATTAAAAAGAGTATATCACCTATATAACAATTTAACAATTTGCCCGAGACTAGATCCCTAAGAAGAGATTGACCTCGCAGATGCGTGCATGCGATATGTGCATCACTCATGCAAAAAAAATGTGTAGCACCGATCCCTTATTAAAATGGAATAAGGTACCTACCTTATTCCATTATCCTAATTATCATCATCCTAATTATAACACTTTCAAGTAAATGGGCATTGTCCATATTTTTTAACCCCTGGTTTTTATATTTTTTTCTAAAAATATAGACCAAATTAAGATACTAATTTGAATATTTTTGTTTTTAGGGCTGTAATTATTTTGTAATATTTTTTTGAAAATATCTTGATGATTCTACGTGATGACGTCATTAATGGCGCGAAAAGTGTTATTTCATTGCCTATATTTTCTGCTATCTGTGATGTCAGCTGACGGATAAAATGACACTTCACACTGCTGTTAAGTAGAGATGCGCGATCATAAATGATGTACTATTCGAGATGTATCTAAATATCTTAATCGATTATGAAATTAGTAAATAATTTACTTTCAAAATGGGCTAGTATTTTTAATTTTACTTATTTGTACTATTAATCTTACATCATTATGAAGGTCTTAATTTCTGTTGGTCAAATCGTAAAATGTGTGTGCAGAACGTGGCTTATACGATACATGATAAATGCAATGTGCATTATCCTACGTACGGATAAAGATGTCAGCTTAAGTATGTATGTGACTAAAAAAGTTATTAATTAAATAAAGGTTATAATCGATATATCTCACTGCAGTTTTAAAATCGAATGATTTGATTCGAAATTATATTTCAGTCCAGGATCGTCCACCTCTATCGGCCATTGTGTACATGTGTCGATCGATTGTAAACAATATTAAATTCTATAATATAATATTGAAAAATCTAGTGTTCGACAGTTTTTTAGACCAATAAGATATTGTTATTTAATTACAGTCGTGTTTACCATACAAATATAATAGATATCATAATAATATCTATCAATAAGACTACATTCATTATAAAACTGATTCAAGGATCTTTCCCAAAGCACTTACCGTAATGATATTGGAATACATCGCTATTAATAGCCTCCACAATAAGATTTATGTAAGTTAACTTCATAATTTACCTATTTACATGGTTTATTTCATGTAAGTAGTGTGTGTATTCAACATTTATTTATTTATGCTTGTTTCAGGTCACATATCGTTGCCAGAATAGAACAGTCGTTGAAAACCTAAGTTGCATCAATATGACTACATTAATTATAAAACTGACTCAAGGATCTTTCCCAATGCAGTCACCGTAATGTTATTGGAATACATCGCTATTAATAGCCTCCAAAATAAGATTTATGTAGGTTAACTTCATAATTTACCCATTTAGATGGTTTATTTAAAGTAAGTAGTGTGTGTATTCCACATTTATTTATTTGTGCTTGTTTCAGATCACATATTGTTGCCAGAAATGCCAGAATAGAACAGTTGTTGCAAACCTAAGTTGCATACATGTATCTAATGACAAATTGATGAACAGAATAATGTCATCAGCTCAGATTGTGATGACTGGGCTGTTTCATGCTTCACAATAATGATGGTGTATTGATGCAACAAACTCAAGGGATTATAGTGACAAAAAGTTTATATATTTACTAATACTTACCTAATAGGCTATATAGTAGTACAACTACATAGCATTGTAACAAACAAACAAGCAATAACTATGAGAAAAAATACAGGTATACATTAATCCGTTGGAGGTGGCATTATATATATTACATAAGTCACTATTTAAGAGATTTTATGGATCCTATATTGCTTTTTATTATTGTATTTAAAATGACTGGTGCTACCAAATAAATCATGTATTGTTATATTTTCTCATATTCATTGTTTGTGTTTTAATATATGAATTTAAATAAAAAAAAAGTGAAAATTTTAAGCTTTATTATTTATGATGCGGACATCTGCATTCACACAGACAGGTGATCAGCTCACCTATTAGAATATTGTCACCCTTAATCCCAGTCTGGTTGGTATTCCACTTTGGCTTCGAAGATGACCAAGGTACATAGCAGCTCCCAAGAGGTGCTTCACCATTTGAGATTTTCTGTAGCTCTCAGATTAGCCTTTGAGCACTTAGAGGTTCTTCAGGTTTACATCTTTCAGATCCACCCACAGCTGCCCAAACACGCCCTGCCAAGCCAGTTGGTTAGGACCCCCGGGGTAGGGCCGGAGCATTGATTTTACTGGTGATCCTGCAGTATGCCTCCTACAAACCCTCCGAACCTTTTTGTGGGCCTTTTTATTATTTCAGCTCATATAATAATCATCCACAGAACAGAGAAACCAGTAATCATCCCACAAACTATGATGGCAATTTTATCTAAATGTAGCACATATTTATAATCACAGCACAAGGTTTCAATAACACAAAATTCCCAAGTACACGTTTAATTACATGTTCAAAACAAAATAACTCTTAAACTATCTATCACTTTTAAGTGCTTCTGTGAGGCTTTGAAAATTTGCTTGATTCTTGAATGCACACTTGGTGGCCTTGAAAGTCCAAAATTATGTGAATAAGTAGATTATCAGTTTCCTTAAAACCTCTGTCCGCTAGTCCAATAGGATTTGGTTGTAAAATATACCGCAGATTACTTTTTTACACGCTTTATTCCACTGAAGTTATATTTGTATGCCATGTCGTGTCTTCAAGCTGAAAGTTATTTTTTCATGTTCGATTGAAACACTTCTTAAATATAACTTGTTATATGTATCTTTTGTTCTTGCGTGGTTCTATAATACGATGATTTACTAGAAAAGTATTTATTATTTACTCGTAAAGGAAGAGGTTATGTTGTGTAGGTACTAGTCTTGTGTAGTTCTCGAACGAACTAGTTCGGTAGACCGCTCCCACTAACAAAATGAACGAACTAGTTTCCACATTTCTCGCTCTTTAGTTCGTTTGATATGTTAGATTCTAAATTGTATGATTGTATGTAATAGTGAACGTGAGCGAGAGCGCGGCGCTATCCGATGTCTTTCTTTCTGCCTAGCGTTATCCCGCCCTAATGCCTAATCCACCTTCCTATTTAAACGCTTCCACTTAGCCTCGTCTTAAGCATCCTCCACAGTAAGACCATTGGTTCTCATATCATTTTCCAACACGTTCAGCCAGCGCTTTTGGGGCCATTTGGATTTCCTTAATATAACAGACTACTTATCGCACCCATACAGAAGGACTGACTAAATGATGGTCTATGAGACCTTAAAGTCTTAAGTAGTCTAAAGTCTTAGGTTTTCGTCACATAGTCAATGTCTTCTAAGGAAATCTCGTGCTTTTTAGAGCTATATTCAAATATAGCCTGCAGCACTTTTTGACTCACAGATATTTTTTCTAATCTCTTTAGCAACACATATTTTTTCTAATCTCTTGGATAAAAAAAATAAAACATATTTATAAATTACTACGGAAAACTAGAGTGGGATGGGGGTCTTGGCATATACTACGGGTTTACTGCGAGGGAGGGAATAAAAATTAAAGCAAGTAGCCCATGCTGCGCCACTTCAAACCCTGACGTCGAAGTTGATGTTGCTAGGTACTTAAACTTGTCTGTTTTCACGTAAAGCTCGTCTGGATACTATTCGGCGGCGGAAACGAACATAACAGTTAAAAGAGTCTGCAGATCCAGAAAAGCGATATGCAGAGGCTTTTTTTCCGCCCTGCATGCCTCGCGCAACGATCTAATGACGTACACTGGGTACATGGTGCTGTCTGTCCTCCACAACCTGCAAGGCAGGAACCCAGGTTTCGCCAGCGCTTAGTCCGTTACTCAGAAGAGTGTACCACTTGCAGATGAGATTGGCTTAAACCTAAAGGTGTTGATGGCCTACCGTGTAAGTAGGCCACCGTCGTCGTCGTCGTCGTCGTATAAGGAGTGTCTCTTAGACGACGTCACTACTCCCCAAGTATGTACAAGTAAAAAAATAACAGCATATTATTAAAGAAAAAAATGCGTGCGAATAATCTTTTTTGAGCCTTTCTTTGGTTCGAGACGAGAATTAAAATAATGAACTAGTTCGTTGAGGAGCCACGAACTAAAGTGACCGCTCCTTGTCGCGAACTATTAAGCGCACGTCTATAATGTGTACTTGACAAATGACAACTGACATATAAACAGTCGTCAGATTCTAAAAAGAAATCAGGCAATGAAACAAACGAATGCCATTAATGACGTCATTAGAGGTCAAACAAAGGGCAAATATATTTTGTTAAAAATCTTGGTAAATCACGATCCTTTTTCATTAAAAATCAATTTTCTGCAACAAGCTAAAGAAATTCTCCAAATGGTTTTTCATTTACACGTAATTAAAAAAAATGGACAATGCCCATTGGATTTAAAAAAAAATTAAAACAACTAGCGTTACAACGCTTATGTTTAAAATATATCAAAAGCGATATGAAACATAAAATGTTAGATAACATATTTTCACAACTGACAACCCCGATTTTGACATTTCTTCAGTGTGGCACTTGGCTCGGCGAAAATAAAAAAGCAATTTTTATTGCGAACATTTGCACGAAATAAAAATGAATTCCGTCGTGAGGGCTGGGCACTTGGCCCCCTACTTTAAGTCGTCGTCTCAGGTGGTAGCCAACGGCTTGAAGCCAGTGGTGGCAGTCATTGCGCCTGCAGATAAGTTGGTGACCCAACCATTGCCAAAAACTTCGACGGTGCAGTCTTTGCATGGTTCTCTGCCGATTCAGGGCTTGAAGGTCAAAGCGAGCGCTGGGCGTAAGTTATTTATGGTGTATTACTGCGTCATATATGGATATATTTTGATAATTATGTGGATTAATGTTACATAACGATTTGGTTACAGCCCAAATCCAAGTTCGTTTTGCTCATACTGACATCGCGTACCCTGACTACTCTGCGTACCGTCGCAAGGAGACCCAGGATCCTACGTCGAAGGCGGACGAGAATATTGATGGACGACAATCCTTCACCTACCTTATTGCTGGAGGTTAGTTTCAATACAAAAAGTAAAAAACAATGTTTCTGCCAAACCACACAGTCTGGGCTGAGGATATTTAATACATAATTCTAGTAAGTAAAACTATATGAGTCATAAATCAATGACAGATGATCCATTGTTGTGAGTCTCCAAATTGCTATGATACTTTAAAATATTATAAAGAAATAATATATGAATATTTTATTGTGTAATTTGTGTTTTGTTCAAATTAATCTGCTGTTTTTAAGACATTTAGGGTGACTAGAGTTAGACGTAAACTGGATTTATCCTATAGTGCATTCCTATAGTTAAAATGAGATTTGGGATAAATTGAGATATATCTAAGTGCTGCAAGTCACCCTTAGAATGTAAATACTGTTTCACACATGGTTTTAATTAAATCTAAAGTATTAATTTTATGTAATGTTCAACATGATGAAAAATTCATCCATCATTATTGAATTATTAGAATAAACTAGTTTTTGTATCATATCTTCTTGTCTAATGTGCAATTTGCCTACAAATTTTAATTGTAATTATGTTCCATTAATACACGAAGCATCTGTGTAATAAAACTAGAAAATTATCTGTACAATGAGAGTACATAGGCCATATTGGTTTTTACATACATAGTACTTCTTGTTTCTTTAAAAGATGGTTTCCATCTGGGTTTTGATGATTCTGCCAATAACAAAGTTTGCTGTGACTTATATGGCAAGACTGAATGATCGGTTTGCAGGGATTTTGAATTTGGATATTGGACAGTTGAGTTATTAAAAGGATAGGTGAGAGACACAAATATACAACATACGGAAGGAAATGGTAGATTGGTTTTATTAGAATAGGATATTTACATACATGGAATCACATCTTTATCACCGACGGGGTAGGCAGAAGAGAACTAGCAAACTGGAGCACCCACATTTCACTGAGCTTAGTACAGTCCCAGATGTGATAGGGGGCGGCAAGCCCGATTTGGAAAAATCCAATATCACTACCCGACCCGGGTTTCGAACCCGAGACCTCAGGACAGTAGTCATACTGAAATACAACCACTCCACCGAGGCAGTCAATATGTAGACAATTTGTTTTTTGGAGGTATAAGAATGTCTCCAAAAAAGAACATGCATCCACCGTTGGAGGCGGCACATATATATGTTACATAAGCGTATGGGCCACCGGAGGCCGAGCCGCCCGTGACTATCTACGTCTGTATTCATTAGGAATTATTGCTTGCTATAACGGTGAAATAAAACATTGTTACCTGTAACATTATATTTTGAGAATTTTTACACCAAAAGTTTTAAGATAATGTGAAATCCACCAATCCACATTAGGGCAGCGTGGTGTACTAAGGCCTAACCCCTCTCATTAGTAGAGGAGGCCTGTGCCCAGCAGTGGGACAGTGATATTACAAGGCTAATATTAATTTAGTTTGTTTCTACCTGCCCTTATGAGACCTTAATGTGGGGTCAGCGCAATTCACTTTGAAGAATTTTGCAGAAAGGGTTTTGCTTAGTTATTACGACCAGTTGCTGGGCTGCGTCAACCCACTCTGGGGGATCCAGTCCCGAACGAATTACATTAAATTCGCGATTTCGATATGAAAATTCGCTTTGCCCGACCTGGGAATCGAATCCAGGACCTTCCGGTCCACAACCCATATAAGCTGTCAATAGACTAACGGGACTATAGAGTAAGATATTATCAGTATACAAAAGATATTAAATTATATAATAACATGACCTAGTTTTTGATGTTCCCATCAGACCCCACGATATTTTAAAAGTGTCAGACAGTATGGCTTCAACAAGTTTAAAAAACTAATACTGCAAAGCCTTCGAAACGTCGGGCATAAAAATTAAAACCAATCGTGATAGAATCCGTAAAAATAGTTTTATTTCAATGTATAACATTCCCATAAACTTAAGAAATCAGTAAGTTTAAAAAATTAATAGACCGACTTCAAATCCGATCGTAACCAAATTTATATGGGACCACCCTTGAAATAAGCTCTAACGAAAACAAAAAGAATTGAAAATTCGTTCATATTTGCCGGAGCTATCGCGTAACATACATAAAAGAAAAAAACGGACGAATTGAGGACCTTCTCCTTTTGGAAGTCGGGCGAAAATTTTGTTTTTTTTTTTTATTTTTATAGCAGAGATTGGCAAACGAGCAGATGGGTCACCTGATGGTAAGTGATCTCCACCGCTCATAGACACCCAAGACACAAAAAGAATCATGGGTGCGTTGCCAACCTAAAAGGAGGAAATGGAAAGGGAGGGAAGCGGATTGGGAAAGGGAGTGGGGAAATGGGCCACCGGAAATCTCACTCACCGAACGAAACGCGACAGCAAGCTGCCACTTTACGTCGGTTTTCTGTGAGACAGTGGTATCTAACCGGTCGAGCCGGCCCTTTCGTGCTATAGACGTTACTGTCTACAGCGTGGCTCTACCACTTGAGAATGTCTCTCATTTACATTCAAATTTTCATCAACTTCAAATTAAACAATTCGCTAGTTCGATTTATTCGTATAAAAATCTTTAATACAAACTTCAAATCAACTTACCGAAAATTCTGATTTCGATGATAATACACCAACTCCGGTTCACTGCTACTACACTACGATTGTACACTTTGCAAATCCACTATATTTCTAATATACGTACAACACAGACACAAGATCTAGATGCCGCGACCCGCGCTACCAACCCAGTACTTAGAAAACACAGAATGTCCCAACCAGCAGCTAAGTGTTACTACAACTGAATTTATACACCTGCGGGCTTAGACAAGTGGCTTATGCGCTAATCGAATAGAATAATAAATGTATGGGAATGACATAAGAGGACGCTATATGCTGCGTATTCTTATGTCATTCCCATACATTTATTCTATTTGACTATTTTATTCGACTAGTGCATAAGCCACTTGGCTAAACCCGCTGTTATAAATATTCTTATACTATAATCCAGAATATTTCTGACAATATTCTATCATATAACGCGTGATAAATCAAAATTATATTAAACTACCCTCTAATTTACTTTATTCATTTTACGATAAACAAAATGCCACATTAGACGATAAAATAAAAATAAACTTAAATGAACACTAAATAACTGTATAACATGAAACATAGCAGACATACAATTTTGGATTGTTAAAAAATATAATACTACCTCGGCGGCGTGGTGGTATTAAGTGCGCGGTACGACTAACGTCCTAAGGTCTAGGGTTTGATCCCGGGTCGGGCACAGTCATATAAGATTTTAGTATCGGTCCGGAGTCTGGAATTTGTGCCTGATATGGCGATAGGCTCGTCCCCTATCACATCTAGGACGGAACTAAACTCGGCGAAATGTAGGTGTTCTAGTACACTAGTGCGCCTCTGCCTACCCCTTCGGGGATACAGGCGTGAGCTCATGTTTATGATGTATGTATTGGGGCTGTACATAAACCATTCATTTAATATTTATAGGAAACCATCCTCATGGTTGATCATGGTTATACAAAAATTAAACATGATTGATCTTCATTTTCTGGAGATATCGAATAACATACATAAAAAATACAGACGAATTAAGAAGCCTCTTCCCTTACCAAATTGGTGAAAAAATATTGTCAGTTAAAAATAATTCAAACGTCAAAATGAAAATATAAGTGAGTCTCTCTTTCAAACCACGGACATAAAAAAATATGGACGCAGCGCTAGGAATATTGAAAATGAAGATTTTTCGGCCCATTCGATTTATCGACACGTAATGACGTGTGTGTGCGTAGGGCAATTTTGTACAGGCGCGTGTAGTGTGTAAGCATTAATTATAAGTTGTATGTACCTTATACCGGACCAAACAAAGGCGAACGAATCATGCCTGTTTCATTCCCACAACAGAGAAAGTTTATTTGTGTGAACGCAACAGGTATAGATTATTTCGCCTTCATTCGACCGGTGTGTACCCGCCATTATAAGCTAGGTCAGTCTACAATAAAGTCTTAAACGAACCACCAGAGTATTAAGATGTAGGCGAGATGGTGTCCGTCTTTTTCTTTACGTCCATTCCTCAAACACAAATTATGTTAATTTCCAGCCGGTAGCGTGGCCGGTGCATATGCCGCCAAGTCCGTGGTCACGCACTTCGTCTCGTCGATGGCAGCGGCCGCCGACGTGTTGGCCTTAGCCAAGATCGAAATCAAACTCGCTGAGATTCCTGAAGGAAAGTCCGTCACCTTCAAATGGCGTGGAAAGCCGCTGTTCATCCGTCACAGGTCAGGCCTAATTTTTTTTTAACAGCTGCCTGGCAATCGAGCAGATGGGTCACCTAGTACACCTAGTACACCCAAGATACAAGAATCATGGGTATGTTACCAACGTTACCATCTGCTCATTTGCCAGTTTATATAAAAATAAAAAAAAGGATTGTGAAAGGGGGGGGATTGGGATCCAAACCATAGGAGATTGCACGCGAAAACGCGGGTTACACCTAATCAATGGCGTAACTACAGGATGTCATATCGATAAAATAACACAGGCCCCCGACCGTAGGGGGCCCCAGCGGCGGTCGGAAGGAGCCCTAGGACCGAAAAGTCGTGACTATTTACGGAGCTGTGACTCAAAAGTCCTCCATGGGTGTGTGCACATACACATGATAGTGTTTTTTTTCCCTCTGTGTATTTTAATAGACCTAAGTACCTAATTATGTAACAGCTAAAACGCAATAAATGTCATTTTCTTTCTTTCTTTCTTCGATACAATTTGCCACAGGCCCTCAACATTGTAGGTACGCCGCTACAGCTAATGTAGATTAAAAAAAAATATTCTACCCCCAGAACCGCTGACGAGATTTCAACAGAGAAAGCGGTACCCGTGGACACTCTCCGCGACCCTCAGCACGATGACCAGCGCACGCAGGACCCCAAGTGGCTCGTCGTGATCGGAGTCTGCACTCACCTGGGCTGCGTGCCTGTCGCCAACGCGGGAGACTTCGGCGGCTACTACTGCCCCTGCCACGGGTCCCACTACGACGCCTCCGGTCGCATCCGCAAGGGCCCCGCCCCCCTCAACCTCGAAGTGCCGCCGCACGCCTTCCTCGAAGACGGACTCTTAGTCGTAGGATGAATGTTTAGACAATTTATTTATTAAACGCCGGTTTCGATGGTTACGACTTAAATGATCGTATGTACAGATAGCTAATTTTACACCAAAACTATTTAGAGACATTTTCAATTGGTATTTTCTAGAAATGTCTTAAGTAAAGCACTATAATATTGTAGAGAATACAAAAAATTAAAACTTTAAATTATGAACGAAAATTGCTTTAAATAGCTCTGGTGTAAAATAGGCTTTTTGTACATACGGTTATTTACTTCAAAGCCATCGATTTTCAATAACTAAATAACTTTTTCGGAGAATAATTTTCACACTGACTGTGTATTAAACCTTTAAAAAACAAAATTATCCTTCAGAATATTTATCTGGCTATTGAAAAATCGGCAAGTCTTTACTAGTAATGTTTACAATGTTTTGTCTTCCTTTGACGTCATATGTCAAAGCGGGACAAAACAGTAAATGTTTGAAGTAATTATTAGTAAGGCAGTAAGGATACAGTGTCCGATAGACCATTCAATAAATGTGATGCAATCATTTTTCTGTTTTAATTTGGTTTTATTTTATTAATCCTAATCCGTCCAAACCATTGACTAAAGAAAAAATAATAGGCAGGCAGGCTATTGCGGGCATAACTACGAAAAATACGTGTTTACTATGACGCCGGTTCCGCCATATTTGTTTCGCGATCTATTTACTTGTAAGTTGTCACCGTATTACAATAATTAAATAACGTATAAATACTTATTGATTTTATTGTAAATACGATGTTTTATTTACAATAATACCTATTTTGGAATATGAAGAACATGCATAACTGTTATATTAATGGGATCTTTATTTTGCAAAGTCGCCATTTTGGTTTCGTTCCATACATTAGGAATGCTTCATTTTTCGTAGTTATGCCCTGTCTTCTATTTTCTTTTGTCTAAGGTCCAAACGAATAGAGACTCTATGCCTCTTGGAACAGAGTACCTATGCTTCTTGCAATAGAGTACCGGGAAAGAGGTATCAATCCTAAATATATAATTTGAAATTGTTACCGAAATAATAACTGATGCTTTTTGCTGACTTCAACCTTACTCTGAGGGATCCAGTCCCGTGGACATGATAGAAAATCTCCGACCGACCTGGGATTCGTACCCAGAACCTTCTGGTTCACAACTCATATACGCTGCCGTTGGACCAAGAAGCTAAATAAAGAAAAAAACATGTACTCCAAACAAAAATCCATTAAAAACCCACCCTACATACCCAAATCAGTTCTGAAGTACTAGGATAGCATAAACAAGAAGAAGCATTTTATTACCATGTATCCTTTACTAATCATATTGCTCTCTTTCTCTTTCCTTCCTGCGATTGGCTGTTGTTTCTCTTATATTACATACAAACAATCTTACTCTCTTACTTGGAAAACTCCAATATCACTGCCCGACCCGGGGATCGAACCCGAGACCTCAGGACGGTAGTCGTACCGAAATACAACCACGCCACGAGTATCGAGTCAGTGGTACTGTATTTTAACAATAAATTAAGAAAACCCTCCCCGGCTTCTCTTTTAAAAAATTTTGACAGACTTCCAATAAGGAGAAGGTCCTCAATTCGTCTGTATTTTTTTATGTATGTTACGCGATATCTCCGCCTAATATGGACCGATTTTCAAAATTCTTTTGTGTTCGACAGAGCTTATTTCAAGAATAATTGAGTGTTAGCCACGCAGTAGCCAATTACGTCTACAGCATGAATGGGCCGGCTCTACCGGTTTGACACCACTGTCTCACAGAAAATCGACGTGAAGTGGCAGCTCGCTGTCGCGTTTCGTTCGGTGCGTGAGATTTCCGGTAGCCCAATCCCCCCTCCCGTTCCCAATCCCTTTCCCCTCCCATTTCATTCCCTCTTTTTAGGTTGGCAACGCACCCATGATTCTTTTTGTGTCTCGGGTGTCTATGGGCGGTGGAGATCACTTACCATCAGGTGACCCATCTGCTCATTTGCCAGTCTCTGCTATAAAAAAGGGATAGTAATATAGGATAAATTTGGTCACGATCGGATTTGAAGTTGATCCGTTAAGTTTTTAAACTTGTGATTATACCATTGCTATTCGGCTCATACATACTGTAGTCCTAACAAAGGTAAAAGAAACACAGTCGTAACGATTTGTAATTATTTTAATTTATCGTTATCATTTTTCAATTTCTTTAAGTATGTTTTAGACAGTTACATTCTACGTAACATCTAATATAGACTACTGAATTTACACACATTTACAAGAATTAAGAACTGGGGAATCCGAATAAACAATTTTTTCAAGTCGAATCATTCAAAATTAAACATCCAAAAAGTTTCCAATATTTCAGACAAAAAAAATTGAATATAAACTAAAAAACAAAACTCATTACGAAAATAAATTAGGCCTGATTTCGATAAAAATTCTGAAATACAGTTATCAAAAAATATTGTCCTTTTATTCCATGAAACCGTCTTTAAAGCGTTGAAAATAAGCTTAAAAATATATAAACTAACGGAGGGACATTAAAAATTACACAGGAATAACCCAGTTTATAAAACGATTAAAGGTTTTTTTTACAATAAACGATTACTTTATGAACATCGAAAACTATCGCTAAATAAGTTTTTTAAGTAAATCGCTTGGATGACACTAAATGATTCTATATTTACAAGGGAAATGATTATACATATTTGGCAAAATAATTTAGTAACCTAAAACATACTGGAATGATTGTAGGAAGCATTTTCGAAACTAACACATACGCAAAACAATCAGACTTATAGTCGGTTACATGCTGTCGAATCTTACACAAAAGTCACATACGCGGAATGTAACCGACTACGAAATTCACTTTTTTTTGTTATTTTTTGCATATACATTGTGTAACATAATTAACGCACACCGTCAGACACCCCAATCGAAACATATAAATACAGTAATAATTTATATACTGAAATTATCTTTACAACAAATATCTCTTGTAAAAACCTTTATAACTATTGGCGTAAAGTTCATTATTTTTATTTGTTATAGAATTTTGTTTACTATTTCATTTATATTTAAAAAAAAAGCGTTATCGTCTGGCACTAGTACGTTTCACTTTCGTTTGCTTAGAAGCTGTATCAAAGGTTGACTGTTCTTTACTTAATTTTAATGAATTTTAAGAAAAACAATACATAATTAAAAATACTGAAATCAATTCAGAAGCCTATTCTGCACTAACTACTATCAGGGTGTGCGTTAATTACATCACGTTGTATTTATAGATACCAAAAAACTTAAGAAAATAAATAGTAACTTATCTATATTTTGTTCTTTACTTATAGGTAGGCACGTCTAGGGTTATTAAGACACAGTTATGTCGTTCACGCGACGAGACTACACTAGGAAAAAACCACAGTGAGTCACCGATAAAATCTGAATGATTTCCAATAGTTCACACAGGGTATGGCACAGACAAACTTAATTGGATATTACATGGCTCAGAATGTCATTTGTTGCATATAAAATCATTCATTATTTTTAGCTGTCTCGTGGTAGAATTTATTTGGATTATTTATTTAAATCCGACGTAAAGTGACGTAAGTGACAGTTCGCTTAGTTATAGAGTAATAATTATGACAAAAAATTGCTTTAAAAATCTTTTTGAAAATTATAGATCTCGATGTTTTGTGAACTCTTTTTCTCAATATTTGGGTTTTGGTACTTAAACTAGTTGTGTACTGCCTCTCAAATGAAGCAATTAAATGCTCCACTGTTCTCTGAAGTATGAGTTTCACCTATAAAACTAATGTAACTTACAAATGAAAGATTTTTAAATTAAAACTATATACACTTTTTACACAAAACTACTAAATTAATTATAATTTCGTCGCTTTTGAAATCATAGAAATTAGACAATCTCCTATAAATATTAAATCACATTACTTAAAAATACATTTTACTATTCCAATTAGTGAATGTCAGTGGTGGATGCCTTGAGATTTTATCCAGTTATAGAACAGTGGAGTCGCCTTCACCAATATTAAAAATTTCAAATAAATATAATACACAATACGACTGTTACCAAGTTCAATTGGGTCCTTGACAGTTTTTTAAAATTAATTTTATATGAAATTTATGTCATCTAAAATATATCACAAATTGAAATATCCTCAAAAATAAAAGCCTTTGAAACTTGGTGTAACCCTCTAACTGCAAAAAGAGAAGCTAGAGGATAGTGACGTCACGGCCATAACCGTACGTGCGTTGGAAAGGGATAGCAAGATGTACCCACTACGCGTCCACTCTTGCTCATTTCAGAATTTAAAATATGAATTACTGCCTAATTTTTCAACCAATTACGGTGCAGTTTTTACACGGGAGTTTATTTTTCTTTTATTTGCTTTATCATATACAAATGTACATAAAATGAAACATAGTCAAGTACCTATTTATGATTAGAATTCCCCATACATATCAAATAACAGCTAATTTAAATAATCCAAATAAATCCCACCATAATTCAGCCTAAGTCGTATAGTTATAGTCAGGGGGTAACCAGGGTTCGCTTCCTGCTCAAACACAGTTAAATATAATACAGTGATTCAATAAACATTTACACAGTTTAACATCATTCATAGTCTACAATAATATATTGAACACAGATATCAATTTCACATTCATATTTATATTAAAATTCAACATTCGGGAAAATATATAAATCTATTGACAAAATATCATCTTACTACATTTTTGAATATATTCATAAAATTTTAATACAATTATCTGATTTATCTAATGAAATTTATATGAAAATCGTTTGTGCGATAAAATTAAACATTCTAATCTGTCAAAGGTCATAGAGTATTGTCAAAAGTTTTTGTCTAAAATGATAATGGTCGTACGAAACACAACATACATAGATCTACACAACCTGGGAAGCTCTCGTTTGAAAATCTAACACATCAGATCATAATTTCCACGGGCTATATTTCGGGTATCACCGCCTATCGTAAAGAATCTGCAAGAATTAATTAAAATGCCTTAAATGAGGAGACATTTCTGTATAGAATATATGTTTTGTTGCGATAGCGAAGGGAAAAGCTTAATTAATTTCAAGAGACAAACTTGTAACAAATGCGTTGCACTGCTTACGCAAATTCATTATAGTGAAGCTTAGAAGTGAAATGGAAATTAGATCTATGTTTATAGGGAAATAGTGTTTTATATTGTCGATATCGATATGTCGAAGTCGATTAGTTTGTATGCTTTGGTTTATCACGTTTTGATACACTAAAACATCGATAATGTAAATACGTTTAAACGACTATAGCTGGGATACAACACATACGAATTCATTCTAAATATGTAATCGATATAACGTATCGATATATCGATATCGACTGCAGGTACTTTAGGCGCCCTCAATGCGATTCGAGCCCTCTATGTTGTGTCACATTAGAACAGTAAATCTGGTCGAGTTACTATCCCAAATGACTAAAATGGCTCAATTACATAACACTGATCCGGAAACAAAAGAATGAACATTTAAAATGGATTAAAAATGGTCAGTTTTATACAGGCTGTTTCAAAAAGTTGGTATCAATAATGACTACACTGAAAGAGGATGGTTAGCAATCTACGATAAAGTTAAAAATTTCGTAAGGCTCATAGTTTTTGAATAATTGAAATTTGAATTTGTGACGAAAGAATGTTCCTGGCCCATTGGGTCAACTGCAGTGTATTTCCAAACTACCTATGGAGTAATTAATTAATTTTGGTATATACAAAGCCGCCGCTATGGTAATTGCAATGACTTATCTCATTCTGTTTTTAAATCCTCATGCGTAATAATGGTTAAAAAAAATAAGTATAATTTTTCTTTTTTAACTTCACCATTTTGCTTTAAATCCTTCTCCATGTATGTGGAATTGTTATTGGTACCAACTTTATGAAACACCCTGTATACTCCTGATCACAACTTTGCCATAATTACCGTTCATCCTTTGTGGCCGCAGCTGTGTCGTAACAGAGTCGCTCGCAGGTTGTTTGCACGTAACATGTCACGGGGATGTGTCCGTCGTACAGTATCGTATCTAACAATCGGCGGTGTAGACGGGCGCGAGGTCGAGCGTGAGGTGCCGCAGCGCGCGGTCGCGGGAGGCCGAGCGGGACGCGCGCGACGACTTGATGATCTGCAGCACCATCGCCTTGCAGTCGTGGCACACCGCCATCTGCACGCCGCGGAGACGCTCTGCCGCCGCCGCAGCAGCACCACCCGTCGTGCTGCGCATGTATCGGGCCCTGCAATACATAATAGGAGGGAAATTAGTAGTAAGGCAGAGAATGATACATACACCAAGAGTTTACCCTAAAGCTCAATATCCCGAAGTAATTTTGACTTAAACTCCAGAAAAAAAATTAAAATTACAATAAATGTGAAAACTCATGATAGTCGACAATTGGGTATTTGACTAATTTTTTTTTAATTAATTTTATACGAAATTTACGTTATCTAAAACGTAGCACAGAAAGATATATTGAAATATTCTCAAAAATAAAAAAGTTATAAGCCTTTGTAGTTTGGTGTAACCTTCAAACTGCGGGAAAGAGAAGTATCAGTAAAATCTCGTCACGTCCATAACGGTGCGTTCGTTGGAAAGGGATATTAAGATATCCCCACTACATCCCTACTCTTGCTCATTGCAGAATTTAAAATATGAATTACTGCCTCATTTTTCAACCAATTTCGATGCGGTTTTTAGAGAAGGATTTGTTTTTTGTTATAATTCCTATTACATAATTATAATGTGTATGAAATGAAACAGTCAAGTACCAAATTATTGTCACGCACGTTTCTACGTGCGCGTGTTTTCGTACTTAAGTGCCGTGTCAGTAGGCTAGCGACTCACGCGCTTGACTTCAGATTATTTTATAATAGTATCAAATAATGGAGGATCCAACTTGTAAGAATTTTATACTTTTTACTGTGGTTTTAGGACAAAATTATGTAACTGATTTTGAACTAACTCATTTTAGTTTTCAGGTATACCTACTGCAACTCTGTTTGAATAAAATGTGGTATTAATAAGTGGCGAACGGTCCATACAATGTGATCCCAGTTTATCTATGCCGAATTATTTATTGACAAACTATCATTAGCTTCGCTCTTATAAATGTCCACAGGTATGAACGGTAGACAGTTGTCGCCTCCTTGGTCTGGTGATAGAATATGTATATGGGCTGTGGACCGGGAGGTCCTGGGTTCGATGCTCAGGTCGGGCAAAGCGGATTTTCTAACTTAATTTTCCTGGAACTGGATTCTTAGGGTTGACATCAATCAGGCAGTCGGTCGTAAAAACTATGCCAATCCTTTCTGCAATATGCTTGAAAAAGTATGTCGCGCGGACCCCACGTTAAGGTGGGATAAGAGCGGGTAGAAAGAAATAACGAATGAACGATAGTCAATAGTGAGTAGAGAACAGACCTGCGCTCGAGCGTGTCGGCGGGCGTAGAGACGGCGTGCGGACCTTCCACACTGCGCGACATAGCAGCGGGCGGTACCGACAGCGCCTCGCTGAACCCGAGCGCCGAGCCGCCCCGCGAGCCGACCCGCGAACCGACCCGCGAGCCGGGCGCGCTGTGCGCCGCGCACGAGACGCGCCGCGACGGAGCCGGGCTGCTCGGCGCGCTGCCCACGCTGTTCTCTATCATGCTCTGGGGAACGTTACATTCAATTTTAAGACAAAGCTTCTCGGTGCTCCTGTTCTCTATCATGCTCTGGGGAACGTTACATTCAATTTTAAGACAAAGCTTCTCGGTGCGCCTGTACTTTATCATGCTCTGGGAAACGTTACATTCAATTTTGAAGAACTAAACTACAACATACAACAACATAATCTCACGCCCATATCCCCGAAGGGGTAGGCAGAGGCGCACAAGCGAACTACAACACCCACATTTCGCCGAACTTAGATGAACTAAATTACCGGGCACTTTATTTTGTGAGACTGAATACAACTGAGCCGTCACGCTCGGCTACGTAACGCTCATTCGGGTAAAGTCGTCTTGAGTCGATGCGTCACTGTTATCGCTCGTCGATTACATGAGAGCATAATACATCATGGCGTTCAGTATTGACATAAACGAGCCTCGACAATTGACTCCTCAAGGAGGAGGGCGCCTTGTCCTCGGGCGACGGCAGCAGCGACGGAGTCGGCAGCAAGTCATACTCACTGTATGTTCAGGCGCCACGAGCCTCGACATGAGACTCCTCGGGAAGGAGGAGTGCGCCTCGTCCTCGGGCGACGGCAGCAGCGACGGACTCAGCAGCACCACCGGCACGTGGGCGAAGTGTTCCGTCGGTATACGCATCTGGACACGATAACAACTTCATATGACACGAGAAAAAATATCTGGTACCTATATACCAAGTTCCTAAATGGGTGATGAAATCAACATTCAAGCCATAGAGTATTGACTTTGATGCCATTCAGATTCAGATAATGAGTTTAACACTCAGATTATTGTTTAACACAACTAGTGTCTTTAAATATTTACCTTAGAGCAACACTTTTGACAAACAGTCTTTTTGCACAGCTTGCATTTCTGTCCCCATGGGCCAAAAATGCCAAACCGCGTCTTCAAACACAGGAAGCATACCTGAAACAATTATTACATTAATATTAAAAACCAAACCACCTTTTTTTACTGGTATCAACTATTAACTGGCATAAGACTTATGTATAATGTATGTATTACATACATAAATGAGGCATTCAATGCCAGTGGCGTAACTATACTGTTGAGGGCCCGTGGCAAATTCATGTTCACGGCCTTTTCAGCCAGGAACCCCCTATACACATGGTCAGGGGGCTCTTTGTAGTAGGTGGCGCTGGGGCCCCCTATGGTCTGGGGCCCGTGGCATTTTGCCCAATGCCACCCTATAGTTACGCCATTGTCTAATGCAGAATCAAGTAACGAAAGAAACTCAATTGTTTTGTTTATCGCGTTTGATAAAATCTTTAAAAACTTAAAAATTTAGGCTTAGAACACAATACTAACCCTTCTCTTCTCAACATCCTCTTTGACCCTGCCCTCCACAGGCAACACTTCCAGCTCCGCTTTAGTGAGCACCGACCTGATGTGCACGATCTCCTCCAGGGTTAGCGACAGTCTGTCGTCCGACATTATCGCGTCTTGCCACTGTTTCTGACAAAACAATTACATTATTTTCTACGCATGGACTGCGTATACTAGTGTAACTAGGACTGCCTAGTGAAGAAAACTAAAGATGTTTTGGTTGAGGAGAGCGTGGTGCATCGACCTTCACAACATAACATAACATACATATGAGAATATGCCTTGGTAGCCTTGCCTACTTATTTTCATGGCTACCTGGCAAGCAGATATGAACAGGTATGTCAATATAAGTAACTACATCTGATAACGAATAAAAATTGGTATCATAAGAAAGATAATTGATTTACAAAATAAAGCGTATAGGCTTGCCTGCAAAAACCGTTATGAAAATAAAATAAAAAATACCATGAACACTTTTCGATAGGCAAGCTATTATAGGCGTGTTTGTATTTAATTTAATGAATATTTAATAATATGTTAAAGAAATAAATAAATAATTTAAAAAAATATGTCTCATCTGGTTATCAGATAAGTGAAGGTCGATGTACCACGGTCTCTTAGACCATTTTAACCTACAAAAAAAAACAGTGCGTGTCTATATATATTTTCCTCTTGGCTATAATTATATTAAGATATCCTTTATAAGACCCACATGCAATTTCAAGGCCAATTAATCTTAATTTAATGTTGCGAATGCGTTATTTGCAGAATAAAGCCACGTATTTTCTAAGCAGCAACCGTGCGTGCATGCAGTTTTCTTAAAATGTGCATACGTCAAAATAGTTTAAAACGTAAAAAATCCTTGACCGTCCTGAAGTCAGGCACATTCCCCGTAATTTCTATATGCCTCTTTTTACCTGCCACAAGACTCTGGACACAATAGTCACAACGCCATTTGTAACTAACTTCAACACGTTAAAGTTTATGAAGAAAATATGTAGATAGGATAAATCAATTATTTCGATATAGATTTTTATAACTCTTCATAATAATACACTAGACCGTAATGTAAAATCCAAACACCCTATTAACGGTAGGTATATACTTAAACTATTTTACTGTCTGCTTAAATTGTTGACCGTTTATAAAATGTCGGTATACCGTCATTACTTAAAGTTTTATACTTTGTTTCATAGCGTTGTAAAAGGTTTGTGTCACGCACTAATTCCAAAATCATATTTGCATAGATGTGATTATATAAATAAAAGAGGAAAATCTACATACATAATCTAATAATTATAATTTTTGTAACGGCTTGCTGACCGCATTTGCCGTTGTTGCATGTTAAATTGTCTCAAATAGAATTAGAAAATTAAATGACCTTACATAAAGGGAAGTCCGGTTTTAGTATGATTACATAATATGCATTTGTTCGTTTTTATGATTAGCGAATCCACAGACGGACGTAACGTATTTTGTACCTAAATAATAACCAATCTGACTTAAAAGCAAACTCTTTTACGTTTACGATAAGGATTATTTTTCCTTTCCGTCTATACCTTATTTGTTTTTCTTTTTTAAAGTTAGGTAAAAATAATTGAGAAACTCATCCTTTATAAAAAATGGTTTTCCTTTATATCAAGATGTTTTTATAGGCATAAATAAATATGTGACTGCCTCGGTGGCGTGGTGGTATTTCGATACGACTACGGTTCTGAGGTCTCGGGTTCGATCCCCGGGTCGGGCAAAGTGATATTGGATTTTTCCATATCAGCCCGGAGTCTGGAATTTGTGCCCGATATGGCGATAGGCTCGCCCCCTATCACATCTGGGACAGAACTAAGCTCGGCGAAATGTGGGTGTTCTAGTTCGCTAGTGCCTCTGCCTACCCCTTCGGGGATACAGGCGTAAGCTTATGTTATGTTATGTGTTATAAACATGTGGGTAGGTGAGCAAATCTGCCCTTTCCCCTTGTATCCACAGTCCACACTCAATCCATTACTATAGCAACGACGTGTCACAAAGGATCGATATTCTAGCGAAGTGCTTACATAGGTGCTTAAATTAATTTATTTTAAATACTGCCAAATAAACTGCCTCTAAATACTCATTTATCAAAATACAATATTATACTTAGATTCGAATAATGGCCTATGATATTCCAAATAAAAACCACAGTCTTAAGTACCTTACCTGTTAAATAGTCTTTCTAGTTGTGTAAAAGAAAAAAGAGTATTCAAATCACTAAATAAATATTTAAAAAGTCATATTCAAAAACAAATATTTAAATACTTAGTCGTCTACCAAAATCAAAATAAATTATACCTACATTAATAAAAAACCGGATTTTTCGGTTACCGAGCTTTGAGACGTGGCATAAAATTTACGTTTTCGATTACTAGTTGTAGGCCTAGTCTCTAAAAAATTGCAACGTTCCATCCCACGCATTAATCGAAAGTGTTTGTAAGCGGAAATATATGATAATTGGGAAGTGAATGTATACCGCGACTAATATTTTATTGAGTGTAATTAAATTCGGAAGCAGCATAGTTTTATTATCTGTATGTCAAAAAAGTACATTATAATCATTTTATGAGCATTTATATTATGGTCATTGGTCTACAATAATATTAGACAATATTATGATATGCACAATGACGTAAGTAGTTAAGTACCTACGCGTCGCCTCGTCGCTACTTGTTTTAGATGACGTAAATTTCATATAAAATTAATACAAAAATTAATCAAGTACCCAATGGGGAACTTGCACGAAAATTATAACGAGAAATTGTATTGATAAATCAATAAACAAAACCTTGAAATGTGCTATGATGAAATTTATAGCATAAAATAATTGATATTTTACAAAATATCTTAATTAGAAATTACGTGTAATGAAAAGTTATTGCAAAACCCAAGTGACGTCGTTGTATTAGGCAGTGTTTCCAGGTTGGGGCATATTTCCCAATTTTGCGGAAAACTGTTGTTATGTTTAGTATGGTGATTGATGAATGAGATTTCGGAGGTCCTCCTCTTTCCAAATTCTTTTCTTCATGTAACTTTCCCACCGCTCCGCTCAGGATTCAAGAGTTCAACTTATTTTTACTTCGTTATTGAATGAAATAGCTGCAACATTTTTGGGGAAATTTTTGTTCGGCATGGGGAAATTTGAAACGATAGGCAATTATAGCGGTTCAAACGTCGTTCCAGACAATGTCACTAGCCGTCAGTGTCAACTGAGACGTCAACAAAAAGTAATTTTTACGCGGTGACGTCTCGTCCTTTTTTAGCGCGGGGTTTTGTAAATCATATTTAGACTTGCGATAATTAAATGATTTGTGCATATTTTTATGTTTTTGTTTCTGGTGTGTTTATTTGAGACGTAGTTCTTTACAATGAACTAATAAAAAAATTACACGCAAGTTCCCTATTCACAACAAAAACTCGTATCAGTTTAAATTGTTGATCGTGTACAACTGACCCGGTACCTCTCGTGCGCCGTGAATGCAGCGTGCTATAAAGCGGTCTACTCACATGCTGACTATGTGTAGGGCTGCCACTAACCGACTTGATCAGTTCGTCCTGCAGGGAGGAGCGCGACCACGACAACTCGCCGAGTTGCACGTCCGCGTCGCTGCTGGCGAGAGACGCCGCGCCTGCGCATGACGCACGAGATCCTGGCCTGGAACATATTTTGATTTATGGGTCATGATAGTAAACCTCCACTTACTTTCAGCTATTACAATCTTTAGTCCTTATTTTGTCCCGAATACGTCATAATTTGAAAAAAAGACCTTCAATAACGATCATTAATAGATTTTGTTTATACACACTTGTAGTAACTTAATAATTATTTTAGTATATTATCAGCCAAATGACGGCTATGTACTGGGTAATTAATTTTAATAATTTATTTTTTATCATTACTGGTTCTGTTGCAGCTGTCCGATGGGTGGACGATATTAACAATCGCAGGAAAATATTAATGACAATAACATAATTAAACAATACCTACTCAACAGTGGACAACTTTTAATTTCGTGAAACGTAACGTAATATAAATAAATGTGACTTGCATATAAAGTGTAAATGCTTAAAATATAAATTTTTATACCTGGAATGCGGCAGTGAATGTGCACCATCGGTGGGTGGGCATACTGGATGAGTGACCGTGTGACGACGCATGGACGCCCGCCGCGACGGACACTGCGTCGCCAGATCGTATGCTGCCAACATGACAATAGTGACATTTCTAGAAAAAATAGGTCTTGTGGTAGAAAACACGTGCGAAGTATGGCAACACTAAAGAATTTGTGATCTTATTTTATTTATACTGTAATTGCGATGGTTTTTTATAAAAAAACCTCGTATGGATATTCAAATTCATATTTACAAAGAGTATATAAAGTAAAATTATAATAGTTAAAATTAGATTCCAAGTAAGGAAGTTAATTTTGATAAGTAAATCTCAGCTTCTAGTAAGTGAGTCACTGTTATAATTAAATGAAATAAGCTAAGTATGATTAACAAAATATGAAGTATCACATTGGTAGTTAGAGATGAAAGGTGTAAATTAAACAGAAATCAGTGATGTTAATGGTGTTTCTTTTCAGGATTTACATGTAACATTTATTTATATGCAAAATGAGGTTTCGTCAAATAATATTATTCCTATATAAAAAATAATGTTTATCGTAATTCAGTAGTAATAGAAACATAACTATGATTCTAAATGTTGAACTACAATGGGTCGCTTTTATTTTTAATTTAATTTTGATGGAAGAATGATTAGGAATAAACTAGATAACTTATTAAGGTAAAATAATTATTTTTTGATATTAAATGATTATACCTATAATATAAAATCATCTATCTTGCTCCTTTAGAAAAATCGCAATTGAAAATGATTACAATTGAATGACTGTAACATTAATCTATATGGTATTGCGAAGCACGGTTTTTGCAAAACAAAAAAGCGTGACGTCATGCTTTTATCGCCACAACATGCTGTCATACATTCGAGGGTCTCGTCGCAGAACTGATGATACTCGTCGTGGGTTATGCGCGTGCGGGGTGGCGCGCGCGGCGGCTCTGCGGCCTCTGCGTATGCGTCAATATCAACCAATCACGTCGGTGCCAATGTTGCCAGCGTTAAAATTGTGTGGGGTGTGGTAGAATCGGGGACAGAAAAGGCAGTAGCTTTTGTAACATGTAGGTACTTCGCACAAAATACAAACAATTAGGTATTTACCAATACTGTATTTGACGAGATATAAAACAGTACCTATTTAGGGTGTGTGCATTCGTCCATCATTAGAATTATTGAATCAGTATACAGTCTATAGAATAATCAAAGTATTAATGACTTCAGTGCTAGGTTACATTAAAAATATTATCAACGTGTTAATTATAGCTTACCGGTTCTCTTCCAAGGTTTAGGAGTCTGCTGTATGGAAGCTGTGTGCCTGGGGAAGGGCTGGGGCGCGCAAACTTCAGGACTTGTACACGTCTCCGTGTCATCCTCGTCTTCGTCATCCTGGGGACAAAAAATAAAAGTTTATAAGTACTAGTACTAGCGTCATCACTAAACACTTTGTTAGCGGCTTCATAAGGGCGTCGCAGCATCCGCACCTTGACCGCATTAAGGCAATATGTGTTGCCACTTCCATAAATGCGGATAATGTTACTACTTTAATAGGTATTTTTGGGGCAACAAAAAAGTTAACACAGATTTTACTTATTTTTTGCTTTAAAAAATATGTTATATTATACTAACTAAGTAAACAAGGATCTTATTATTTTAAAAGAAGAAGAAGCAAGGATCTCACATAATATATTAGGTAATTGAAGGTGCCGGAGAACAAGGATTTAACCTTCACCTGGAACTCTCAAACTGTTTCCACTCCACAGTATGAATAAAAACCCTCTAAACGTTATGACTTTACTTAAGACAAAGGTTATAAATTTCTACATCTTTAAACAACTGCGTCCATCTTTAATATAACTTGGAGTGAATAAACTACTAAAATGTATTAAACTGGCGAAAACACTCAGCAACCCCATCAGCTGTTTAAACAGTATCGCGTTTTAAATTAATTTGTTTAAGTTTCCAAGTTGAGTGCCCCCAGTTCGATGCGGCTAGACATCATATTTTATGAAGTATTAAATTACGTACTCTTGAATTTAATGGTGCAGTTAAACAGTGCGTGATAGCCACGATGCCACCGTGTCTCGAAATTAAAACTACGCGGTACTTTTGAAGACACGTCGGGTGACGCGTCTGCCTGCCCGCCACTCATCGTGTCGTATACACTACGGCTGAGATCTATAGAGCGAACTTCGACAAGTCTAAGTCAAACTCAGTAAATATTTGGAATTTTAAATCGAACTTTGACTTAATTCGAGTCATTTTTACAGTAAAATCTTTGCTTAGTCTATCTGTCAGTCTGTTTTTCATGTAAAAAATGGTTCGGACTAAGTTGAAGTTCGATTTAAAACTTCCAAATTCGCACTGAGTTCGTTTCTTTGACTCAGACTTAGTCGAAGTTTGTTCTATAGATCTCAGCATAGGTTGCGCTCCTTAGTTCTTCGTGGTACGTCTTACGCCATCGCGTATCGTTTAAATGGACCTTTAACATAACATAACATAAGCTCACGCCTGTATCCCCGAAGGGGTAGGCAGAGGCGCACTAGCCAACTAGTACACCTACATTTCGCCGAGCTTAGTTCCATCCCAGATGTGATTGGGGGCGAGCCTGTCGTCATATTGGGCATAAATTCCAGACTCCGGACTGATATATGGAAAAATCCAATATCAGTTTGAAAAAAATGGACCTTTATGGCATTGAATTACAGTGAATGCATTAAATGTTTTACGGTTTGAACTTTACAATGCAATGATCTTGGAACGGCATAATATAAATTCTAGACTAGTTTCAATTTATTTTTATAGATATAGATTTCTCTATTACAGTGTGTATAAGTACACTTAGAAACAACATCGCTTACTGTATTTAGCATAAGTAATTGATCATTGGAATAAAACTATTTTTACGGATTCTATCAGGATTTGGTTTTAATTTTTATGCCCGACGTTTGACGACGTCAGTCTGACCCGTGACCATGAAGGCTGCAAAGCTTTCGAAACGTCGGGCACAAAAATTAAAACCAAATCGTGATAGAATCCGCAAAACTAGAATTTTATTGCATATATTTAGAAATTTCAGCTTAATCTTCGACTAAATGTCTGTGTAAATATTTTTTCGTAAATAATCACAACAGATACGCGAAATAATAACAATGAAAATTACAAATATTACTTTTATTATTTGAAGAAAATTACGTTCAGCACATTCATAGCTTTTGTAAGTTTTGTTTATAGTGAACCATGACTATAATTCCAGTATACACGCGCTAAACTTAGCATGCAGTGATTTACTTTGACTATAATTCAGTAGACATGCAGTACTAATCACAAATTAAGCAGGAATTACGACTTTGAGTTGGACTTTAGAAAATGAAAGAATGAAATGGTTCACTGAATTGAAAAGTTTAAAGAATCTTGATCTTTTTCCCGCTGCACTATTTAAATTTCATGAAAAAGTGGCAACATTCGAAATGTCAGTTTACTCCGTTTAATTAGCAATCCTACTATAGGTAAATGATATATCGATGATTGGGTGTTATTTATTTATTACGTAGTCGCTAGCAAGAAATGTCAAAAAGACTTATGGTTGAGCTACTTAGCTTACCCCCAAATGGTCAAACGCTGCCTAAATATTTAGGATGGCCTTACCGAGTTAAGCACTCGTTATTCTTCAATTTGGCATGGTCAAACAGAACCTATCTCTTCACATTAAATGTAAGCAGGACCCAGTTTAAGGCCCGCTTATTTCAGAAAACGGCATGGTCAACAAGTGCCTAAAGTTTGACAGCTATTTAAGGCCCGCTTAACTAGCATTTAATCGACATTAGTTTGAGAGTACCTGCGACCAATCTCAAATGAAACTATTGTATAGTTTGTGATGATGTATGGATGTTTTGTTACTCTTTCACACCAGAATATCTGAAGAGATCTGAATGAAATTTGGCACAGAGATGGATTAAAGTCTGAAATAGCACACAGGCTACTTTTTTCCCCGGAAAAATGTATGGTTTCTGTAGGATAGATTTGTTTAAATAAATAAAATTTCACGCGAACGGAATGGCGGGCATAGGTTTGTATTTCATGATTTCCGTGTTCCGTGTAGTGTTTAATAATATATACCTATTACCTACCCCTTGATTTCAATAAAATGTATTTTTCCTCAATTTATCGCACTCGTAGAAGCCAAGACAAATAAAAGACTTCAAAAATACAATGATTAATTTTATTAAATCCGATTCAACACTACTGCATGTTGCCGAATTCCTCAATCCTCTCCAATATAATGGTTTTTATATGGTTCTGCTGAAGCCGGCGTGAACTGGGACGTCCTGAATTCCTTTCTCAGATCGGGCCGAGTATTTTTCTTCACACGGTCAGACACAGTCCTTGGCAAGAAAAATTCAAGAAGACTTCTTTCATTGAAACGCTCCAAGAAATATCCTCCATATCCAAACTTCATAGTTTCCATAATCTCTCCATCTGCGTTGATGTTTATTACATAAAACAAAATCACTTCACATACAACAAACACAGTTATTTCATTACGAAAATAAATATAAACAAACAGGTCGCCATTTGCCAAATTTTTTTTTTCAATCTTCCACACAAGTCATTGACTAAGGACGAAAGATACATACTGCCAAGTGGTTAAATATTTTAACAAGATACTAATAAATTATAAAAAGATCCATTTTAAGTTCCGTTTCTATTATATAAAAATGTATAATAAGAAAAAATAGACAGAGATAACATAAACATTACAGAAAAATTTACTACAGATGAAATATGATCGGAATGGCACATGGAATGCAAAAAGGTTAAATAAACATTATCGAATCATGTATTCTGCCAATTATTTATTATAATTATCGTAAAAAAAACTAAATGAAATAAAATGATTCTACGTGAAACGAAACAAAAATATAATTTTATAAAATTTTTGTAATCGAGAACAAACTTTTATTATCTGTAGCAAAATGATTGATCCTCAGCTGATTTTTCCGCCAAGTCTTCTCAAGTGCGTACGACCATGCCGCTCAAAAATTATTGTCTGCTTAACTTTGGGTAGTGCTCAAATGACTTGGATGATTGAGCACTGTTTGACCATTCGGCCCTAAAACCTACATTTTGATTTATATAGAAGTCTATGTTGGTTAGATGCATCGGTGACGCAAAAACGGCTTTGTTATTTTTCCTTTCGTTTTTTCCTGTTTGATTCTAAATATTAAGAACAGGATTTAATACAAACCAAAGTTAAAGTAGTTTTGTTCATACTGTTCATTATTTCTACATTGTTATCGGAAAATGATCTAATAGCCGCGCCGGTTGCTTAGCTGGGAATATTTTTATATTCTTAAACTAGCTTTTTCCGCGGTTACATCGGCGCGAGAGTCTGCCCGTCGTAGGAGTCCGTCGCCGTCGCAGGGGATGAATTTCCAAAAATCCTTTCTGCGTGCTTGACTACGTCATAAAAGGCAGTCATGCATAAAATTTCACGTTCGTAGCTCCAATAGTTTCAGCTGTACGCTAATACGTCAGTCAGTCAGTCAGTTTCTCCTTTTATATATCATCATCATCATCATCAGCCACAAGACATTCACTGCTCGACATATTACTTTTATATATACTGACATATCAGTCGCCTCCTTAGTCTAGTGGCATCATGTATGGGCTGTGAACCGGGAGGTCCTGGGTTCAATTCCCAGGTCGGGCAAAGCAAATTTTCTAATTTAATTTGCCCGGGACTGGATCCCTCATGGTTGACGTCAGGCAGGCGGCCGGTCGTAAAAACTAAGCCAAATCCTCTTTACAACATGCTTGAAAAAAAAAGTGTGTTGCGCCGACCCCACATTAAGGTGGGATAAGGGCAGGTAGAAAAAAAATACTGATATATGTGTTAAAAATATAATAACACTTCAAAATAAGGAGTAATGTACAAGCATAATGAACTTTCAAAGAATTTAGCTGTTAACCTTTTAGTGCCCACTTTATTTCTAGACTTACAACTCGGTTCACTTGACCGAGATAATACGAAATATTTTAAGGCTGTTTCGATCTATATTACAGCCTTCAATATTACATTTTAAGCATAATAGGGCCTTTCATTACATTGTACATTATATTTGTACAGTACCTACTATTTCTTTCAACCTTATCCCCATAGTGTGGGGTGGGCGCAACACACTTTCTCAAGCATGCTGCAGGAAGGATTCGGCTTAGATTTTACGACCGCTGGGATAAAATATCAGTCACTAAGTGATATTGTGGCTTTTTAATAGTGAAATATTTTGTATTATTGAATCTGTAGCTTACAGCGTTCAACCAACCTTTTCATCTTTACTAGTGGTCACCCAGTGATCGGAATTCGGCCATAATTAATTTAATATATTTCTAATTGATGTTATATAAAAAATAGCTTTATGCATTTGTTCTCTATATAAACTTAACTGTCCCGAATTTCACGTTCATCCGTTATTTCTCTTAAAAAGGTGTACAAAGTCATTGCACGAATGAATTACAGAAGATGATATTTGTATAGATTTGAAGATTGTGAATTTAAGGTGGACCGACGACCTGATAAAGGTCGCAGTAAGTCGCTGGATGCAGGCCACTTCCAACAGGTCGATCTGGAAATCTTTGGGGGAGGCCTATGTTCAGCAGTGGACGTCCTATGGCTGATGATGATGATGATGAATTTACAGTCACAGTTCAGTGACCGACATCAACCCTCCGTTGGCTCAAAAGACTCCTTAATAAAATTTAACCCGTCCCTTTTCATTACACTTATTTCCCTTAATCATATATACAACGATAAAATCTAATTACCACCAAGCATAATGGCTCACATGTTGGAAAGTTACTTTATACGCCACGGCAATTTTAATCCAGCTTTAAAAATTCCACACTATTCAGTGGAAAAGCTAGCTTACCAGTCAGATATTAATGTACATAACGCTACAAACATCAAACTGGGCCGCAGAAGCCTTGCGAGATGTGTTTGAACAAGTGTGCTCGTTTTGAAGGATACAATTTTATTTACGGTTATACCCATCGATATAATATTTAGCTAGATGCACAGTTAATCGCTCGGAAAATGGGACAGTAAAGGAGTGCAAGCACTCCTTTTCCTACAGTCGGACGCCAAAAGAATTCTAAATTTCAAAATTCAAATTTAAGATCGCTTGATCATTTCGTTTGGTGTTGATTTAATAAGAACTTGTGATCTTTTTCGTTGTTTTTTTTCTGAGACCACATTTCAGAAGGATCTTTGCAAAGAACTGTGGTATCTAGGGTATATTATATTGATGTACCTCTATAGAAATATTATAATGTAAGTATATCTTCTGTTGACTGGCTCGGCGTGGTGTCGTTCTGAGGTCTCAGGTTCGATTCACGATCAGGCATTCATATAGGGTGTTTCCACAGAGTATTAGACCGGAGTCTGAGATTTGTGGCCGATATAGCGATAGGCTCGTCGCCTATAAGATCTGAGACGTAAAAGAGTTCGGTGAAATGTGGGTCTTCTAGTTCGCTGGTACGTCTGCCTTCTGCCTACCCCATCGGAGATACAGGCGTTAACTTATGTAAATCCATAACTTCATAAATTAAAATGGTATTAACTAGGCCTACGTAGGCGCCGGAATAGAACCTGTTTCCGTTAGAACTGATAGGTATCGAGTTGCGCCGAAATTGGTTATGCCATTACAAACTAGTCGAGTATATTCATAACCCAGTTACGCACGTACTTTGACGTTATTATGGAGAGTAAACTCGATTAATTTCCTGTTACTGTAGGTCGATAAAAAATATGATTATAAATTCACCTTTTTTCGACCGGATTCCAAAAAGGAGAAGGTCCTCAATTTATCCGTTTTTTTTTATAGCAGAGACTGGCTAACGAACAGGTGGTTCACCTGATTGTAAGTGATGTCCACCGCCCATAGACACCCAAGACACAATAAGAATCATGGGTGTGTTGCCAACCTAAAAAGGAAATGGAAAGGGAGGGAAAAAGGATTGGGAAAGACGGGGGGGGAATGGGCCACCGAAAATCTCACTCACCGAACGAAACGCGACAGCAAGCTGCCACTTTACGTCGGTTTTCTGTGAGACAGTGGTATCCAACCGGTCGAGCCGGCCCATTCGTGCTGTAGACGTTACTGTCGACAGCGTGGCTCTACCACTCAATATTTTTTTATGTATGTTACGCGATATCTCCGCCGAATGTGGACCGATCTTGAAAATTCTTTTTGTGTTCGGTAGAGCTTATTTCAAGGGTGGTCACATGTAAATTTGGTCACGATCGGATTTGAAGTCGGTCTGTTAAGTTTTTAAACTTGTGATTATAAAATATCGAGCGAAATACCAATTTTGTCTGAAAATACCATTTATTAAAGCAACGTTTTCGATTTACCAACTGGGTAGTGGGTAGAGGCGCCGAATCCACGTTGGCACGTATTTTGCACCCAATCACTTTATTATACGCATGACTGGCCAAAAATACCGGCTCTCTTACACAAATGGAAACGTGAGACAAGCTATTGTATGTGACTTTGTTCGAAGTTGTCAAAGGATTGTAAAAGTCCTCATATTCAGCTACTTATCCGTACAAAAACAACGGGTTTTATGAAACGTGATAAATCTTTTACCAGAATAGGAATCGCTTATGCAATTGGACAACTTAGTACCATTGTCCCATCATTGGACAACTCAACGGGACTAGTGGTATATTTTCAAAGGATAATGGAAGATTTTTCAAAATCAGTTTTCGACGATTTCACAATACAAACCGAAAAATTAACAAACTGCTTTATTGTATACTAATCAGTATTGCTAATTACCTCATCGAATTTTCTCTGACCAAGTCAAAGATATACTCGAGAAAGGTCAAGTTAAAAGTATCCTAAACCGTCGTGCATGCATGAAGAATGTAATGAGACTGAATGAGGCAAAAGAGGTATGTAAGGATCGTAGCAAGTGGAAATCCGTTGTCTCTGCCTACCCCTATGGGAAAAAGGCGTGAGTCTATGTATGTATGTATGTAGTATTGCTAATTTTTACCTACGTTAAAGCCTCAATTGGAAATATTTAAATTGAAACCCGAAAGTCTGTTGTATTTAACAATATTTCCCTCGAGACTTCAAAAGAGCGTGTCATTTTAGACAAACTAATATTATTCAAAGGTCAAATGGCACTTTAAATTGGACTGTCTAAATAAATAATGTAATAACAAAATATATTCCACTCACAGCTTCGCAAATTTAAAAGGTGGGCGGTGTGAGGTTTATTATTTTCGCTCAACCCGAAAATAACAATGCTTTATTTGCAATATACTAATAGCAATAAATTACATTTTGTGTTGTAATTTTTATCATAATTTCACCTGTCAGTATATTAGTAAAACCGCCGTTTTTTTAGATTGTTCTATTAAACGTTATGAGAATTGCTATTTTTGTGAAAATTATCGTTACTTTTTATGGTTAACATGTCTAGTTGCTGTAAAATCGATGAGTGTTCTCTTTTTGAAATTTGTCTAACCTTGTTACAGATACTTTAAAACTTTGTTGTTTATTATAATGTTGGTACGTGACTAATATAAAATTATATGATACTGCCAAGTTGTAGTTTGTTACAGAAACTCTTGTTGTTTTGTAATTTTACGAGCACATAAAATTAATTGAAATGTATGCTTCAATAATCATATTAACAGCACAAAGTACCGACTGTTTAAAAAATATTTTGTATTTTTTTACATACTGTTCTCAAAATTAACTTTTTAATTAATAACTTATTTTCCTTAGACTTAATAAGTACCTAATGTACACGCATTACATTAAAATTCTAAATTCAAATATTTTTAAAATTAGCTTTAATCGATTACAGTCAACGGACAATTTATATCAACGAATCGATTGCTCACCTCTAGATTATCGAAGTCGACTTTGATGAGCCTGCGTTGGGGTTGGGCGTGCGGTGTGACGTCACCACTCCGCCTCATATCGCCACCGCCCGGCCCGCTGCCCGCGCCGCTCGTCGCTGGAACAAATTAACTAGTTAGCATGTTACAAAAATAGAAAACTCAGAAGTGGGATAGTACTAGCCAATAAAAGGGTCTGCATTTAAAAAAAAATATGAAAATGATTTATTGAGTTTGTCTAACATAACACATAACATAAGCTTACGCCTGTATCCGCGAAGGGGTAGGTAGAGGCGCACTAGCGAACTAGAACACCCACATTTTGCCGAGCTTAGTTTCGTCCCCAACGGGGCGAGCCTATCGCCATATCGGGCACAAATTCCAGACTCCGGGCTGATATTGAAAAATCCAATGTCACTTAGCCCGACTCGGGGATCAAACCCGAGATCTCAGGACGGAAGTCGTACTGAAATACAAATACGCCACCAAGGCAATAACTACATTTTCACAACTTATAGTAGAGGTATATGTAATGTATCGAGCGCCTTATTCTATTTATTTTCCTACAGCAAAAATATTTTCTGTATATTTTTCTCTAATATTGTCTATGAAATATGAAGTTCTCGATCTATTATTCTCAGAGACATTTTATCTTTCAAAGGAACATTCGAATTCACGAAACATATGTAAAATAAAACATTTCTGAAATATAAAATCACTAAGTAAAAGGTACGATATCCCAACGGCTTTGGACCAAATGGCATATTTAATATGAAGAGATATTGCACTCAACAAGTCACAGATATATTTCCCGGAGGTGTTACTTAAAAGAAACGTCTGTACATTTATGTTGTACGTATACTAGCAACGATAGCTCAGTTGGGAATGGTACGGACTGCCGAGACAAGTGTCGGAGGTTCGAGACCAACAACAAAATGGAGCATACACCTCTGACTTTTCTATGTTAAGTGTATTTTCATTGTGAAATATCGCTTGCTATAACGGTGAAAACATCGTGAGGAAACCAGCATACTCGAGAATTTCTTCACAGGAATTTCGAAGGTATGTGAAGTATACGAACCCGTGGCGTGGTGGTATCTCGGTACGACTACGGTTCTGAGGTCTCGGGTTCGATCCCCGGGTCGGGCAAAGTGATATTGGATTTTTCCATATCAGCCCGGAGTCTGGAATTTGTGCCCGATATGGCGATAGGCTCGCTATCACATCTGGGACCGAACTAAGCTCGGCGAAATGTGGGTGTTCTAGTTCGCTAGTGCGCCTCTGCCTACCCCTTCGGGGATACAGGCGTGAGCTTATGTGAACCCGCATTAGGCCAGCGTGGTAGACTAAGGCCTAACCCCTCTCATTAGTAGAGAAGGCCCGTGCCCAGCAGTGGGACAGTAATATTACAGGGCTAATATTATATTATTATTACGTATAAAATTATCGGAGGGAGAAGTTTCGCTTTGACAGAAGTAACCTACATACTGTATAAATTGTCAAAATATATTTACCCAGACTCTGAGTTATGACCCAGACAAAAGTTTGACAATTGAAAAATCGGGCCCAACATTTTTTAACGCTGGTAAACGAGTAGGTGGGCACTTGATGGTAAGTGATCTCCACCGCCCATAGAAACATTAATACGAAAAGAATCATGAGTGCGTTGCCAACCGTAATTAACGAGGGGCGAATTGGGCCACCGGAATCTCAACATAGGAGTCAAACATTCAGACTTCAATCAATAGCCTCGTAGCTCCTCAATAAATCTCTATTTATCCCAAAACTTTATTTAATGATAGGAATGAGCTGTAAGATAAATCGAGATAAGGTGTTAGTCTACATAGATTAGTAAAAGCGCTACACGAGGCTCTTAGGACTTAACAATGAAATTGCTTTTCGAGTATTACATTATATCCTAAAATATCTACACTCATAAAAGCTGTTATCGCTGGGGACTGAAAATTATAGGCGGTCATAACCACAGACTATAAAACAAGGGAATGGATGTCTGGAACAGATTGCTGGCTACTACCAACATGAGGGTGCACAGAGTATATTCCCCTCTATGGAAGTGTAATCAACCCTTCATAATTTATTTGCTAAGGGATATAAACAGATGGTTTTAATAACAATGTAATTTTTTAGGGAAAAAAAAATTAAGTTACGAATTTGTATCTACGTACCCAACAGCCTAAGAACGAGGGTAAATTTTTTGGAGCATGCACCTACTATGTATGTATGTTTGTATGTCCATTTGTTTGACACGCTCTGCAGGTTGTATGTGTATGTAAAATATGTTGATTAATGATTATTCTTAATTAATCTTTGAGTGGTAGTAGTAAACAGTAACGTCTACAGCACGAAAGGGCCGGCTCGACCGGTTTTATACCACTGTCTCACAGAAAACTGACGTAAAGTGGCAGCTTGCTGTCGCGTTTCGTTCGGTGAGTGAGATTATCGGTGGCCCATTTCCCCCCTCCGTTGCCCAATCCCTTTTTCATGCCCTTTCATTCCCTGCTTTTACTTGGTATCTTGGGTGTCTATGGGCGATGGAGATCACTTACCACCAGGTGACCCATCGGCTCGTTTGCCAATCTCTTCTATAAAACAAGTATATATATAGATATTTGTTTCAAGTCTGGGTGTTGTGAGACCGAAAGTCTCTCATAGTTTCTGACACCCACGATACAGGTTATACCTAGTGTGGGGTCACGACTAGGTGTGCGACTGTTGGGTGTATTTATTTTTATTTTATATATATAATATATATAATGCTTTATAATTGGTATCTTTTATCACAGAATGAAACTCACAGGAGCGGATAGCCCCAAGCAAAAAATATACCTTTAAATAAACGAGCTACAATTCCTTTGAACTACATACCCGCGAGGTATTTTATAAAAACAGATGTTATTAATTCCAGCGAAATATCAAAGTTCGTATTTATAGAGAGACCTTTAACAGGCTCAGTTGCGCAATGATTGGAACTTATTCAGTGAATGGGGCTTGGGTGTGACAGTGACGTGCAGAGGCATTAAAATTAGCGTAGACAAAAATCTTGCATAATAATTTTCTTAAATTCTTACTCCTCTATAACCATCCTAATCCCCATGTTGATTCAAAATATACACCGCACACTGATATTTCGAAAATCTGTTTATGTTATTATTAATTAGCTAATCGTAAGGGTAGAGAGTGTCTCTTTGTCAATATGAAATGCACGCCGCTGTTCTGTGACACGTTGTTAAATTGATCAAGTAGATTTTTAGCTTACTCAAGTCTTGTTGCCGTATAAACGTCACTTGTATGTTTTAAGGCACGTCTCCTGCACATATTTTTTTCGGAACAAAACACCTACACAAAACAAGTTTTTTCGCTTTATCACATGGAACAATGTACCGTACACAAAAAAGTGTAGCGAAATCATGTTTTGTGTATGCCTTTACTCGCACCAACTGCATTGTTTAACTTACAAATAAAGAGTAAGTACATCAATATAATATACCCTAGATGCACAGTTCTTTGCAAATATCTTCCTAAAAAGTGGTCTCAGCAATAAAACAAAGAAAAACATCACAAGTTCTAATTAAATCAATACAAATATAACCCTATGCACGTGTCATAAAGTAGCTTTTTAGACGAAATGATCACGCGTTCTTAAATTTGAATTTTGAAATTTAGAATTCTATCGGCGTCCGACTGTAGGGAAAAGAAGTGCTTAAGTACTCCTTTGCTGTCCCATTTTCCGATCGTCGACTGTGCATTTAGGAAAGTAATATATCGATGAGTAAGTAATGTTGAATCTCTGTGCAAATAAACAACCAAGGATCCAGAGACAAACGTAAACGCCTATCATTATGTGCATTTCAAAAACACTACGTCAAAATAAACAATGATTATGAAATCCATTCATAATTTACACGTCCATTATTTTTGAGTATTCATAGCTTATGTCATCAATATCTGATTTCATACAATAATCATGTTTTAAAATTCATTCAATATGAGTATTAATAACATTGCATTGTGCATGTAGAACTAGCGGATTTTAGCAGATCATTTTACAGCATACCTCTAGTCTGCACTATTTTTAGATGAAGAAGCATTAAATAATATTATATAATAACCATCAGCCCCGTAATATCACTGTCCCATTGCTGAGCACAGATTTTTAGTATTTTACATCTTGAGGTAGAGCCACGCTGGAGTCAGTAACGTCTACAGCAGGAATAGAATGGCACGAATCGAACGGTTTGATATCACAAAAAACCGATGTTCCGGAACACCAGAAATCTCACTCATCGAACCGGCGATTTCCGGTAACCCAATTCCCCTCCTTTTAGATTGGCAATGCACCCTGGATTCCTTATTTGTGTCTTGGGTGTCTTTGGGCGATGGAGATCACTTACTATCAGGTGATATGCTCGTTTGCCACTATCTGCTATTAAAAAAAAACCTTTTATTAAGCGTGACTTGGTGGCATAGTTGAATTACGTGTGTGGTAGGTACAATTACCGTTCTGAGGTCCCGGGTTCACTCCCCGAGTTACATAAATTGTTATAGGGTTTTGTATTCAGTATCAGCTTGAAGTCGAGAATTAGTGCCCTATTCTGCGAAAAGCACACCACCACATCTGGGACGGAAATAAGCTTGACGAAATATGGATGTTCTAGGTCGCCTCTCCCTACCCATCTGAACAATGTCAAATGGCAAAGCTTGTTGACAATCGACGTCAATAACTATGCTATGACGTCACAAATAGAACGCAAACGGCAACAATGCGTGTTGTACATTGACTAGTGTCGTAAACAAGGGCTCAGCAACACAGTGGCGATGCAATCAGCTGTATTACTTTTTACAAGGTTCATTCACAACACGACGTTGCGTAGTAAAGGTATTAATGGAGTAACTGATTACTTTTACTTATTATTGCTATTATAGTTGACTTAATTTGTTTATCATTAGTTGTTGGAACTTCTGTTGATATTTATTTGAACAAAAATTAAAACCAAATCGTGATAAAATCCGTAAAAATAATTAAATAATTTTAAATTTATTTGTTTATTTATTTAGAGGTATATATCAAAAGCCTTTCTAAGAGACCCAATATCAATCAATAAAAGCTACGTATCAACATTATTGTTCCATGGTCTAGTGGTCTAGCAGCAGCGTATACGGGCTTTCAACCGAAGGGTCCTGCATTCAAATCCCAAGTCGGACAATATACTAAAGTATCACTTGTAGGAAGTTGATATCAATGTGATACTCGGGCGTAACTAAAACCAAATTTCTGCAAAATGGAGTGAGAAGTGAAAGACGATTCTAGTATGATAGTCGTAACGTCGTCGTGACTCCTGACGGACCTGTATGAACTGACTTGTACTGCTCCAATTACAAAGAGTAGGATAAGTATAGGGGGTAAAGATTCTAATAACATAATAGTCATAACTCGTATCGTCTTCGTGACGAACCTGTACCAACTGACTCTTGTACTGTTCCAATTACAAAGAGTAGGATGGATGCATTTAGCGAAAAATAAATCGTGTCGCAAGGGAGAAGCTTATGCCCAGCTGTGGGCAAACAGAAGCTGACGATGATGATAAGGATAGAGGGTGGACATTCTAGTAATATATTGTAATTTATAATAGTCATAACTCGTTACGTCTCCGTGACGCTCCTGTATGAACTAACTGTTGTACTACCTCTGTACCGCTCCAATTACTTTCACCGCCCTACGTGATATATCATACAGATGGCCTTCAACACCGCCGCTCACCTTACGAATGTGCCTTCACGAATTCTTGCATCTTTACAATACTGTATAATTTATACTAGGGAAATACATATTACATTCAATCTTGATTATGAGAAACAGAATACAAATTCAGAGAAATGTTCCAGGATGCCATTTTTCTTTTTTTTTATTTCGAGAAAACAAGTAATTTCACATTAGATACTATTTTACGCTGGCGACTTTCTTTCTACTGCCCTTATCCCACCTTAATGTGGGGTCGGCGCAACACACTTTTTCAAACATGTTGCAGAAAGGATTTGGCTTAGTTTTTACGAACGGCTGCCTGCCTAACGGCAACCCCCTATAAGGAATCCAGTACCGGGCAAATTAAATCAGGAAATTTGCTTTGCCTGACCTGGGAATCGAACTCAGGTCCTCCCGTTTCACAGCCCATATATGCTACCACTAGACCAAGGAGGCGACCATTTTACACCTATATCAAACTTAACTGACTGCCTTGGTGGTGTGGGTGGGGGGTCGGGCAAAATGATATTGGTTTTTTTTCTATTCACACGGAATCTGGAATTTGTGCTCGATACGGCGATAGGCTCGCCCCCTATCACATCTAGGACGGAACTAAGCTCGACGAAATGTGGGTGGTTCTAGTTCGCTAGTACGCCTCTGCCCACCCCTTCGGTGATACAAGCGTGAGCTTATGTTGTGTTTATCAAACTTAAATTACCATTAGTGCCGTGTATACTATCGATTTTTTTAAATTTATCACTGTCATTTAACAAATCATTAATATTCCTTTTGAAAGCTACAAGGTCTTGCTAACAGAATCGGTGTTGTTACTCCGTTATGTGACTAAAATAAATTTGGCGCGCAAAATCTTAAAGGTTATCAAAATTTAATACATCGTGCCCTTTTAACTTTCGTTCGAAGCGAAAGACAAGTTTGTAATGCTGAATTTAATATTGAAGCTCATTGGTATTCAATTTTGATCGTATCGGATTTACTTTTGTGATCGTGGTATAGTGCCTAAAACTCGTTTAATTTCTTTGATAAAAGCGTAAAAAAGGTGGAAAAAAGAATCTCAATGTAGAGGTAGAGTACATTAATAAAAGTCAATTTGAAGTCTAAAATCTTACTGATTCAGCACATTCTTGTGTGCCTTGAGTATTATAAGTTAAAGGTTTTAATTATTGAGATATTATTTTGGTATTATATAAAAAAAAAATTGAGGGGGATGTGTGTATCTCCACACTTAACTATAGAGGTACAAACCTCAAAGAAATGTTTGCTTGAACGCTTGGATCTTTGTTAATTACCGATTTTTAAAATATTATCACTATGAAAGCGCTACATTAACCATAAATTACATATTATATGCTTTGGCTCCTGGGAAGGGACATCATGGAATTTGAGCCACGAGTACCAGCTAATAAGGCTAAATCTTCCATTACCAACAACTAAAAATAACGTTACAAATAAAACCTAGCTAAATTCACCGAATATTTCGAAGGTATGTTAAGTCTACTAACCCGCATTAGGCCAGCGTGGTAGACTAAGGCCTAACCCCTCTCACTAGTAGAGGAGGCCCGTGCCCAGCAGTGGGGCAGTAATATTACAGAGCTAATAATAGAGACAGCCTCCGTGGCGCAGCGGGCGAGTAGCCAGCTGTGAAACGTGAGGTCGCGGGTTCTATGCCCGCACCGAGACAAATGTCTGTGTGGCCCACAGATATTTGTTTCGGGTCTGGGCGTTGTGTGACCGAAAGTCTCTCGTAGTTCCTGATACCCACGATACAGGTTACACCTAGTGTGGAGTCAGGACTGTGTATGTGACTGTTGGGTGTATTTATTTACTTATTTAATATTGATATTATTATTATTATAAATTCACCGTCGCCTCCTTGGTCTAGTGGCAGCACATATGGGCTGTGGACCGGGAGGTCGTGGGTTCGATTCCAATGTCGGGCAAAGCAAATTTTCAGCTTACTAAGCCAAATCCACTCTGCAACATGCTTGAAAAAGTGTGTTGCGCCGACCCCACATTAAGGTGGGATAAGGGCAGGTAGAAAGAATTATAAATTCACCATCAATTACGTGATCAGGCATCGAGGCGTGTTACCGAAAGGCGTCAGCTAGTATACTAACTGACGCTAGTCCGCCTGACCCTTGACATTTTCAGTACAAGCCATGAGCTAGAGTAATACGCAGGAAATTAGACTCAGATTAAGGTAAAGCCGCTTTGATATAGGCGTGTTAATTGGCTTGAAATATGGACTTGATTTACTATGCATGAGGCAGGGACGTATTTTAGGCTTGGGTTATTACCCGACTGCCTTGGAAGGACGGTTAATTCCCTAAACTGTGGGGTCGGCGCAACACACCTTTTCAAGCATGTTGCAGAAAGGATTTGGCTTAGTTATTCCAACCGGCTACCTGCTTGACCTCAACCTCTGGGGGATCCAGTCCCGGGTAAATTAGAAAATTCGCTATGCCTAAACTAGGCATCGAACCCACTACTTTCCGGTCCACAGCCCATATAGTATGGTGCCACTAAACCAAGGAGGCGGCAATTATTATTAATTGCCTAAACTCTTTAAATCTCATGAACCGTTCTCTGACCCCTCCACTCAAATTACAGTCTGCGTCAAAATTTCCTCTCAAAGCCTTCATTTTAAAAAAATTACAAGATGTAAACGAGAAACGAGCAAAATTCAAATCTACTTCTAAAAATATTTTCTCGTGAATTTCTCGGAAGTTTAACAAAGAGCTTTTTTGCTTACGATTCTATTTTACGAGTTTTCATTTACGGTCAATGCACTGAAGTATACAAAAAGCTGAAAATGATTTACACTTTTTTCAGATTGTAATAGACCTGTTTATTTATAGCCGTTTGACGTAAAGTCCATTTTACCATTAAAAATAAATAAGATAGTAACATATCTCTTTTGTCTAGTGGCAGCGTATTTAGACTGTGGACGGAGAGGTCTTGCGTTGGATTCCCAGGTAGAGCAAAAGCAGTTTTGCAGAGTGGAAAAAAGAAAAGGTTAACCCATATCGTATAAGGGTTAATCCGTATAAGAATTAACTGAATGAAGGGATTTCTGAGGATACAGGTTAACCGCAAAATCCTGTTATACGTTAAAATTACATGCTGATGATGAATTAAATGTTTCGTGCGTGCACGTCGCGGTATGATTGATGGATGGTTCGTTTTGCGTAATGTAATATTTTTGGGCACTATAATAGGAGTAAAAACATAATTTGTTCGCGTGTATACAAGGCGTATTGTGTAATATACTAAATACTGTATTGTACCAAGCTTGATATTTTTATTTCCTTGTCTGGTTTAGCAAACATTATACGCGTATCAAATAACAATAATAAATACAGCCAACAGTCACATACATAGTCCTTAAACTAAACTATGTTGAACTACACTACACTAACTAGGATTTATGGTCCTACAACACCCAGACCCGAAACAAATATCGGTGAATCACACAAACATTTGTTTCGGGGCGGGAATCGAAACCCCCTCGTTTCACAGCCGCTGTTGTCTGTTCGTCCGCTGCGCCTGAAGGCTAGCAATCACAACATATGAAAAATCCTTATATACTGATTCATCAGCACCCAACTCAACCAGACCTCTCAGACCCAAAAGGCTGTTTTGTGCAGAGGTTAGAGGTAATTAGAAAGATCCTTGCAAAATTCAATCTCTGAATGAGTAAAATACGGTTTCAAATGCTGTATGAAACATTGGAAATACGACTGTAGACTCCTAAACTAGAAACGGTGAAGCCGCAATCACAGCTGCATCTTATTTACTCATCTAAGGGTGCGTTTGGGTGAACTCAATACTGCAGACTCTACAAAGTACGGTATAATATAAAAATTTTATTATTATAAGTCAACGTTATAACACATGACACATTTTATAATCATTAGTCAAAGACTTGTAGTATACATAAAAGTCTCTGTTATTCATCGATATATTATTTACCTAGATGCATAGTTGACACTCGGAAAATGGGACAGCAAAGAAGTGCTTAAGCACTCGTTTTGCATACAGTCCGACGCCGATGGAATTAAATTTCAAAATTCAAATTTAAAAACGCTTGCTCATTTCGTTTAAAAAGCTACTTTATTACACGTGCATAGGGTTATATTTGTGTTGATTTAATTAGAACTTGTGATCTTTTTCTTTGTTTTATTCCTGAGACCACTTTTTAGGAGGATATTTGCAAAGAACTGTGCATCTAGGGTATATTATATTGATGCTGTTATTAGTCAATTCCTACGTGGATGCGTTTATATCGCTGTAATCAGTATAGTTGCTAGGAAACCATGATTCACAATAGAATGAAACATATTTAATAATGATAATATTAGTGGCAATAAAACACGTCCCGCTAATAATATAGATAATGGAAACTGATTTAGCCCAGTGATCTAAATTCGCAGTTATTGTTGACTTAAGGGTTAATTTCAAAGGTACTTTGTAATATTTTAATATATGTGCGAGGAAAAATGTTATATTGGTTAAAGACAACGTGCCTTTAATAGATATAAATAGGACCCAAAAAAAATAAGATATTCCAAGTTGGATATTTAGCCGGGTGAATTGCTAGAATACTAACAAATATCCTATAACAACTATTAGAGACATTTTTATCTTAAAAATGTGTTTGTGCAAAAGCTAATACCTACACCTAATTAGTATGTAAACTATGAGCATGTTATAAAAGATCTTGTAGCTGTGACAAAGTTGTAGGAAAAACGTAATAGAATTAAATATATTTTAATGAGGGAACGCGGACAAGTAGCCTTAGGCCAAACACGGGTAATTACCCAAAAAATACAACATTCCATACAATATTTACGTATATGAAAAATCAGTGTCAAAATGCATTTTGAAATGAATTGTATATATTAAAAAATCCATTTATTTTAACATTGTTGAAGCTTTAGTCGCATCATGATGATTTTGTAATAGATACTTGTACTTTAAAAAATAAACATAACAAAATACGTTAATGTTTTTATCTCTGGCCAGTATAAAAAAGCCAACGTTACTGGTCAATATTAAACGTTTGGCTTCTTTAATACTGGCCAGCTATGCAATTACTGGTCATTGCCGTCGCGACGCTGCCCCAGAAAGCCTTGTCCGACGCGACGTCCAACGCTGGCTCCTCGGGACTCCTCGCAGGTTCAATCAGCCCGGACACTGGCCGTGTGCCGAGCAGCAACGCTGCCGGCGATACCTTTGAGCGCCGCAGCTTGACTGACGTTTAAATCGACCACGAATTCGAAATTCGTATTTTTATTACTTTTTTCTTTGTGATTGCGTGTTTTTTTCCAGCCAGTTATAATCTTTAGTTAATTTAAGTTGTTTCTTTTTATAAATCAAACACACGCTTGCACATTTATGCAATGAGCCGTGGATACTCAAGAACCTTTAACACAATAAAACACATCTGATCGCACTGCGGCAGATATAACCACTGTAATTATAATAACCGCCAAAAAACACTATAAAATAATACGACACTAAAAATTATATGTCCCGAAAATATACACTGCCGTTTTTAATTCACAAAATGATAGACAATTTCCAAGCGTTTTGTAAATAGAGAAAGCGCGTGCTCGGATCGTGGCGGTCGCCGCCATATTGGTTCTCGAGGGTTGTTTTTACGCATGCGCCGCTGCCCTCGGAGGGTTCTCTGTAAATGCCACCTCGTTTCCATCACGCACGAAATAGTTATAAACGAACCATGTCGGTATCATTCGGCTGTGATTAAAGCGTGAAGCGTACGAGACGAGCGTTGTAGTGCGAACAGGTGAATTCTCACGCAGTTTTTAAATTGCGTTACGATTCGCCGATTTGTTTATTTTAGAACAGCATATAGGTTGGATATGAGTGGTAGTTTTTTTAAAGTAAATATTACATTATGTTACGCTGTAGACAATAATGTCTACAGCACGAACCGGTTTGATACTTAACACATTGTCTTACAGAAAATCAACGAAGAGCGAGATTTCTGGTGGTCCAAATGACATATCTTCTCAGTCTCTATTTTCTACCAATAGGATTGGCATCTCAGCCATGATTATTTTGGCGTAGAGATCACTCACCATCAGGTCACCTACCTGATTTTTCAGCAGTCCCTGCTATAAAAGAAACATATGTACGTAACTCAAATCATCCATTCAGAAAGTAGAGAGCATTGTTAGCAATCCCCGTGAATACCCTAAGCTAAGCCCTCATTCGCACGAGAGCTTTAACGTGCATTAAAAAGCGTTGAAATGGAACAAATGATTTCTAATATAGTATTCAAATTCCAGCGCTTTTAAGCTGTAGAATATACCTTATTAATAAATAATAATAATACCCAACAGTCACACACATAGTCCTGACCCCATACTAAGATCGAGTCTTGTGTCGTGGGAATCAAGAACTACGAGAGACTCGGTCTCACAACACCCAGACCCGAAACAAATATCTGTGGGCTATTATTTTAAATAGGACAAGAATGATTTTCAAACACTCGTATGAACCGACATGTTGAGACGCTTTTTTAACAGCGCGTTGAAAAAGCTCTTGTGCGGATGAGGGCTTATATTGAGTGTTGTAAAATAAAACTAATTTTCGATAGAGTTTTTATTTATTCACAAGTGATTTTTTATAACACTATCTGATTGTTAATTATACTACTGAGACCTCCTTTCACTTGCTTGTGGGTCATAGATCACGTTGATTCATTCAAACATATCATACCATCACGTTTGTATCCCCAAAGGAGTAGGTAGGGTTTAACGAATGCAGTAACATTTCTCCAGTTATATTTTAGTCACATATTGTAGGAAACGGACACTATTATTATATTTATTACATATGACAGCCTCCGCGCAGCGGGCGACTAGCCGGCTGTGAAGCGAAAGGCCGCGGGTTCGATTCCCGCATTGAGACAAATGTTTGTGTGGCCGACACTTATTTGTTTCAAGTCTGGGTGTTGTGAGACCGAAAGTCTCTCATAGTCTCTGACACCCACGATACAGGTTATACCTAGTGTGGGATCAGGACTAGGTGTGTAACTGTTGGGTGTATATATTATTATCATTATAAACATACATAAGCTCACGCAGGGTAGGCAGAGGCGCACTGGCGAACCAGACATTCGCCGAGCTTAGTTCCTTCCTAGATGATATAGGGGACGAGCCTATCGCCATATCGGGCACAAATTCCAGACTCCGGGCTGATACTGAAAAATCCAATAACACTTTGCCCGACCCGGCGATCGATTTACTCAGAAATAAATGTTCAATACAACTCTATGGGCAACCAATAATTTAATAAACACGCAGTACATAATAACACTGTACTGGCAAACTCCCAAACTTAATTAGGAAATATTTTCGCCGCAAATGCTATATTTCCCTTGATATTACCGTGTAATATAATATGTCGAAACTGATAGAAGATCAATATCTTAATTGCGATAACAAATAGTATTTTAGTAGTACAGTTCATAGACCACGTATTTCATTATCTAAGTTGCAACTCACAAAACTAACGCCCGGTTCCAATAAAGAATCTCAGTTCGAATGTGCAGATAGATTACAAAAATTAGCCAATAAGAACACAGTTTGTACATGACTCCGTCAAACGACTTGATTTGATTGGTTCATAATCGCGATCTCTCTGCACTCTAAACTGAGATCGTTTATTGAAACAAGCCGTTAGACAAACATGACGTATGATAACCATGTACTAAAACACAGGTAGACTCTACCATGTAGAGAAGGCAATAACCATGGATTCTTAATACCCAAAGTGATATTTCAAAACAATTGATAATAATTATATTTACTTATTTCTTTCTTTTAAAGCAGCGATAGCTTAGTTAGGAATGGTACGGGCTGTCGAGACAAGTGTCGGAGGTTCGAGACCGACCCTAAAATGGTGCATACACCTTTGACTTTTCTATGTTAAGTGTGTTTTCTATGTGAAATGTCGGTTGCTATAACATCGTGAGGAAACCTGCATACCCGAGAATTTCTCCACAAGAATTTTAAAGGTATGTGAAGTCTACCAACCCGCATTGCCTAATGTTAGGCCTTAGTCTACCACAGGGGCCTCCCTGTGGTAGACTAAGGCCTAACCCCTCTCATTGGTAGAGGAGGCCCAGTAGTGGGACAATAATATTACAGGACTATTATTATTATTTATTTCTTACCATTATTACTCATGATGATTATTATGACAGCCTCCGTGGTGCGGCGGGCGAGTAGCCGGCTGTGAAGCGAGAGGCCGCGGGTTCGATCCCCGCACCGAGACAAATGTTTGTACGGCGTACAGATATTTGTTTCGGGTCTGGGTGTTGTGAGACCGAAAGTCTCTCGTAGTACCTGATACCCACGACACAAGACTCGATCTTAGTGTGGGGTCAGGACTATATAATATGTGACTGTTGGGTGTTATTTATTTATTTATTTATCTACTACAGCAAAGATCAATATATTGATAAGAGTCACTAATACTATCAAAAGTTAGATCCCCTTATTCATAATGAAATCCTGATCTTATCGAACGCATAACCCTAAATAAATAAATAAAAATGTTTATTGGTCACGTAGGCACATCAAATGCACTTATGACAGGTCACAACAAGGTCTAGATACATTTATATAATAATAATCATGTTACAACACTATCAATTTAGAAAACAAGCAGACAGGTATGGACACAAATCAGGGATGGGGCTTAGTTAAATGGTTGTGATTTGTAGGAAAGGGAACGAACGGGATATGGCAGGAATGCTAGCAGGGAATTGACGGGAAAATAAAATAGGAAGCTTGTAGGATTTGACTGGAAATGTGAGTAAGGAAAATCACGCCGTGGACTATAAGGCCATATCCTAGCTAACCTACCAGCCTTTCTCTAGCTACCTACGGATGACCACCCGAAGAAGAAAGACGGAAAGAAACTCCGGGCTTTTTTTTTCATCATCAATTGACTTTCCTTTTTTTTCTCAATTTTACAAGATACAACTCATTTAATTTTTACATTTTATATTTTATACGGATTTATGCATTCTCAAAATACCACTAAAAGTATAAGGTACTGTAAGTATGATAGAAATAATGCAGCATTGTAGGATGCATAAATCCATACTTACAAAATATCCTTATATCCCTATTTTTGCCTACTTTAGCTAAAAGAGAACTAAAATATATTTATCGAATACAATGTTGCTGGTTACAGAAAATACATTATTTTTATCTCTGGCAAGCTTTGCAATAAATAGGAAGTCTTGACTGAAAACAATAAGTAAAAAAATATATATCAATCCGATGGGGTCCTAGACTATAACAAAATTAATGTCATTAAAAAAGAACATCAAACTTGAAACAGCTGATCGGAATCGGCCATGTTTTCACTATCGAACGTTAGAACCTTTTAACGCTATTGAACGAGTATGTATAATTTTTTATGAAACGTACTATTGCGGTCTTATTACGCTCTATAAAGTTATTATGAATAAGGGGAAAGTATTTAATTCTAAAGTGTATTTAAGTTAACTTATCCTTATAGTCCTCGATAATTACAGGGCTGTCGCCAGTGAGCTGTGACTTGAGGGTCGGGGAAGACACTTAAGATGAACTTAAGTGACGGAACTAGATCAAGGTCAATCCTATTAGAGTCGGACCCGACCGTATAGTGGGAAAAATAGACGGAGAAATTGGGAAGTTGTGTATACTAAGATTTATAACATCGAATCTCGATGGTCGTGATTGTATTTGCAATTTTCTGAGGACCTCTTTCTACCTAGCCTTAGCGCACCTTAAAAACATTTTTGTCCGCCTTCCAAAAAGGAGGAGGTCCTGAATTGATCTGTATTTTTTAATTCTTTTTTTTTATAGCAGAGATTGGTAAACGAGCAGATGGGTCACCTGATGGCAAGTAATCTCCACCGCCCACAGACATCCACGACACAAAAAGAATCATGGGTACGTTGCCAACCTAAAAGGAGGGAATGGAAGGGATTGGGAAAGAACGGGGGAAAATGGTCCACCGGATATCACACTCACTGAACGAATCGCGACAGCAAGCTGCCACTTTACGTCGGTTTTCTGTGAGACAGAGGTATCAAACCGGTCGAGCCAGCCCATTCGTGCTGTAGACGTTACTGTCTACAGCGTGACTCTACCACTCAACTGAGGACCACTTTCTACCTAGCCATATCCCACCTTAAACACATTTCTTCAAGCATGTTGCAGACAATACTTGGCATAGAAATAAAACTATTTTTACGGATTCTATCACGATTGGGTTTCAATTTTATTCCCGACGTTTCGAAGGTTTTGCAGTCTTCGTGGTCACGGGTTGGACTCAATGAATAGCATTCGCGTAAACTTAAGAAATCAGTAATACTTGGCATAGTTTTTACGACCGACTGCTTGCCTGAAGTCAACCCCCTCTGATGGATCCAGTCCCAGATAAATTAAATTAGAAAATTCGTTTTGCCCGACCCGGGAATCGAACACAGGACCTCCCGGTCCAGAGCAATTCTCGCACCGAGACAAAAGCCTGTATGGCCCACAGATATTTGTTTCGGGTCTGGGTGTTGTAAGACTGATGTGATTGTAATCTGTTATGTTATCCTAATAAATAAATAAATAAATAAATACCCACGACACAATACTCGATCTTAGTGTGGGTTCAGAACTATGTGTGTAACTGTTGGGTGTATTTATTTATTATTATTAATTATTTACTGAATATTTTTTTAATTTTGAATATCCAGGAAATGGAACGTCGTGGTGCAGTATCATGCAACAAATGTTGCAACAGATATTAAGATAAGCACCCTCCATTAGGACAATGGAGGCCGGAGCTTGTGAACGTAAGCACAGCCTTGGTTATTTATGTTCTGGTGAATGTAGAGTGGACTAAAGCGCTTATTTTTGTAAGCTCGAGACGTTTGTGGTGTTGCTTAGTGGTTTGTTGCTAGGAGCTTTTACATACATAATATGGAGGAAAAGTTATTTATAATGAAAAATGGGGTAACTACCCCATCGTATATTACGCAAAGGCTGTAAAGCTTTCGAAACGTCGGGTCTAAAAATTAAAATAATCACAAGTTTAAATGTAATGAGACTGAATGAGGCGAAAGAGGTGTGTAAGGATCGTAGCAAGTGGAAATCCGTTGTCTCTGCCTACCCCTATAGGAAAAAGGCGTGAGTCTATGTATGTATGTACAAGTTTAGAAACTTAACTGACCAACTTCCAGTTTACCGATCGTAACCAAATTTATATGGGACCACCCTTTAATAAGCTATATCGAACACAAAAAGAATTTTGAAAATCGGTCCATATTTGGCAGAGATGTCGAGAATTGAGACGAAAGAAAAGAAAGAATACAGACGAATTGAGGACCTCCTCCTTTTGTGGAAGTCGGTCGAAAAGACAAATCGCGATAGAATCCGTAACGAAAGAAAAAAAATTGGGGAGCTTACTTCAGTCCCAGATGTGATAGGGGACGAGCCTTTCGTAATTTCGGGCACAAATCCGACTCCGGGCTTATACTAAATTGAAAAACCCTAATATCAGTTCCCGACCCGGGGATCGACTCCGAGACCTCAGATCGGTATTCGTAGTGAAATACGCCACCGAGGCAGTTTGAAGAATATGACGTGTACAAATGGCAATAGATCAATCTATGTACGCTATGTATCTCAGTGACCCGAGTACCGTTAGATTGGTACAACTGCGCACCCGTCTGCCGGGCCCCTTCTTTTGTACTATCACTTCTTCGACAGTAAAACTAATGATTTCAAACAAAAGCGTGGTACGAGGAATGGACATAAGCGATTAAACTTTATCCGAGCTTACTTTCCAACTTCTATTACTTTCCCACTAACTTTTAAAACACACCTATATCAAAACTAAGACAACTCAAAAAGATATTTTTTTAGGAGGAATTTTTAATCTAGGTATGCGATTCATTAAATAGTAAATCATTCAAAATCGGTACTTGTTTTTTTTATATCAGAGACTGGCAAACGAGCAGATGGGTCACCTGATGGTTAGTGATGTCCACCATAGACACCCAAGACACAAAAGAATCATGGGTGCGTTGCCAACCTAAAGGGAGGGAAATAGGGATTGGGAAAGAGAAGGGGGAATTGGGCCACCGGAAATCTCACTCACCAATTGAAACGCGACAGCAAGCTGCAAGCAAGCCACTTTACGTCTGTTTTCTGTGAGACGGTGGTATCAAACGGGTCGAGCCGGCCCATTCGTGCATGATAGTCTACAGCGTCGCTCTACCACTCAAAACCACGATGATGTGTATAAAAGGCAATAGATCAATCTTTCACAGTGACCAGTGTACCGTAAGTTTATGTCTCGTTTTCGACTGGATAGAAAAATTGATTTAGAAAGAAAAGAAAGAAAGAAAAACACTTTATTTGTCACAGACACAGAATTATTGAGAAAAAAAAATGGTTAATATAATAAATGATTATTATAGTTAGCCGTGACTGTGATAGGTAGGTGACCACTCAGCATAATGTTGTAGTGTGGCGACACTCACAACGCTGGTTTTCAGTGGTCACCTCATGTGACGTGCGCACGTTGGCCGTGTACAATAAATAAATAATTTAATAAGATAAATAAAAAGCTATAATAAAAACAAGTGTACAATAATAATACGATTATAACATTTTATTTGTACAATATTACTATAATAAGAGATTAAATTAATATTTCATAATTAAGTGAGTAAGATTTCAAATAATAGCGTGGTGCGAGACGTGGCGATAAGCGATTAGTATATTTATCAGGTCGATATGGAAATCTTTGGAGGAGACTTTGTCCAGCATTGGACATAAGTGGTTAGTGATGATGATATTTGTCTATGGTGAAGCTGATTGGCGCCACCTATACGTCAATGTTTGACAGCCTCCGTGGCGCAGTGGGCGAGTAGCCGGCTGTTAAGCGAGAGGCTGCGGGTTCGATTCCCGCATTGATACAAATGCTTGTGTGGCCACAGATATTTGTTTCAAGTCTGGGTGTTGTGAGACCAAAAGTCTCTCATAGTTTCTGATACCCACGATACAGGTTATACCTAGTGTGGGGTCAGGACTAGGTGTGTGACTGTTGGGTGTATTTATTTATTATTAAAAAAAATGGCGCTACCAGCAGCCCAAGCAGGAAAATTTCTGACAACCGTAAATGTATTCGTGCTCGATGCGCGTCTTTAAAATTTGTATGAAATATTAATCAAATGTCATCAGTGCGCAGCGAGTTTACATTTACATTAGTTTTTCGTGCTCGGGCTACTGTTTTGCTAAAATAGCTGTTCTAATGCGTACTACATTGTAGGTACGTAACCAATCGATTATTCCATATTATAACTGTTGTAACTTGTAACTTATACTTATCTATGGACGTTTGGTAGTGATTAGTGACGCCATTAGTATTCAAATTCAAATTCAAATACAAATTCAAATAACTTATTGAAGAAGAAATGCCGAAACGAACTCAAGGGTAATCGGCTCTTTTAAAGTCCAGACAATACATGATATATAAAATCACAATTTAAAATGTCAACTTATTACTAGGTTTATTACTAGTAGGTTTATAAAACGTTTTTCCTATGACACTACTACCGACTATTACCGACTGACCGACTTATTATCTCACTACTCTTTCACCTACCCTTATTCCACCCAATGAGATTCAAACCCGGTCTCTTCACACCGCCACTAGACCGAGAAGGCGATTAGTTATGTCACAGATATAAACTATTATGAAAGCAGCGACAGCTCAGTTGGGAATGGTACGGACTGCCGAGACGAGTGTCGGGGGTTCGAGATCAACTCCAAAAAAAGAGCATACGCCTCTAAATTTTCAATGTTAAGTGTATTTTCATTGTGAATTATCGCTTGCTATAACGGTGAAGGAAAACATCGTGAGGGAACCTGCATACCTGAGAATTTCTCTACAAGAATTTCGAAGGTATGCGAAGTCTACCAACCCGCATTAGACCAGCGTAGTAGACTATGGCCTAGCCCCTCTCATTAATAGAGGAGGCCCGTGGCCAGCAGCGGGACAGTAATATAACATAACATAAGCTCACGCCTGTATCCCCGAAGGGGTAGGCAGAGGCGCATTAGCGAACTAGAACACCCACAGTAATATTACAGGGATAATATTATATTATAGTTATGAATCTCAAGAAAATGACTCAATTAGAGCTACAAAGGATGTTCTATTACTATCATATCTCCGGTTAAATTCTAATTAAATTGGTTGGATTAGCTATACGACCGGATAACGGATACATTTGTGACAAAAAGAACACTATTTTGCAATAATAAATAATTCAATTTATCAAGATGAAATTAATGACAAGTATTATATCACCCACGAAAGATATTACCTAATGTTTACATCCCATGCTAATATAAAGAGATATTTGTTAGTCCATCAACTTATTTATTTTACGCCCGAATAGTCAAACGCTCTTCAACTCTAACGGCTTCTTACATTGATTTTCGCCATACAATTTTGACAGATAAGGCGGCCTTAAACGACATAAGGCGGCCTTAAGTGTATGAACATTCGGCGGTTAGAGTTACCAAGTAAAGATATGCTATTAATCAAAGAATTTGAACGCCATTAATACTTAATTAACAATTACCAAAAACATAAATTAAATGTAAACAGCAACGACAACTTACTTAAAATTACCTTGAACCCACCAAATAATATTAATGCAATTAAAAATAAAAGTGATACAAAATGCGAAAATAATAACAATCTGCTATTTAACGCAAAGGTTAAATAACAAAATGAGATCAGTTAATTCATGTATTGAGTAATCTCAGGAACTGGACTGAACCGATTTTGAAAATTCTTTCACTATTTCAAAGCTACGCTATCCCTGTATATGTAGGGACACATCATTATTATTGTATGTAGGTCATATTAGCGCGATGCATGTGTGCGAGGTGCATGAATCTGTTTTTACGCGTGTGCAATAATTTAAAGTGGCTGCGCCCACAATAATTAAGCAGTCGCAAATAGATAGTCGTGATTAAACATTTACAGTGTACAATTGTGTCGTCATTGTCCGCCCTTCCAACCAATAACCGGCTGCCCATTTATTAGCTTGTTGGGACAACAAATGCAAAAGCTAAACTGGTGACCCCCATTTTGGACATAATAAAAATTTGTAACGGACAATCGTAGAACATTTTGCGGAAAATGAACCCACAAAACGTACACATGCCGACGCACGCTGCGTATCTGCCATCGAACTCTCAGGACGAGATGCGCGAGCGGGACAACGCAGCTCTGGCAAGGATCACCGTCACCTCTAGAGTTCCAGACTTTTGGACAGACCAACCGCGACTCTGGTTTGTCCAATTTGAGGCAGCCGTGGAAAACCAAAAACTCAGCGATGCATCGAAACATAACCTCGTGGTCACAAAGTTGGACAAGACTGCTATACAACAAGTAAGTGACATAATTTTATCACCACCCGAATCGAGGAAATACAACACTCTCAAGGATCGCTTACTACAGGTTTTTGAAGAGTCGGAAACTAGGCAGTTTCAAAAACTGTTGGGCGAAATGGAATTGGGTACTCAAAAACCCTCCCATTTGCTCCGACGTATGAGAGATTTGGCGCGAGGAAAAATTCCTGATCCTACTCTCCAGATTATGTGGAACAGACATCTTCCACCTGCAGTGCAAGCTGTGCTAGCAGTGACTGAGGTTAAGGACCTGGAGAACCTGGCCATAGTGGCGGATAAAGTGATGGAGGCGTCAAGACCAGCTGATGTAGTAGAGCTCGCGAGTCACACGACATCACCGACCCCCATAACCAGTAACGATCTCATAGCAGCTTTTGAGAAATTGAGTCTCGAAGTTGCCGAATTACGCCAATCACGACAGCAATTTAGAGACCGCGGAAGGCCGAGACGATTTAATCGTTCAAGGTCGAGGACTAGGGACGGGAGCAGAAGTCGTAGACATCCAGACTGGTTATGTTTCTACCATTATCGGTACGGCGTCAAAGCTCAAAGGTGCATAGAACCGTGTAATTGGAAGAGAACCAAGGCAACACCGCATTCATCGGAAAACTAGCCACGATACAACCAGGGGCGGGGGCTTGTGTCGATACCAGTAATTACCGCCTGTGTGTGACCGACAAAAGAACTGGACTTAGATTTTTAATTGATACGGGTGCTGACGTTTCTGTGCTTCCAGTGTCTAAAGAGTGCGTATCGAAAAATATCGCGAGTGATACATATAAAGTATACGCGGCAAACGGTACGGAGATTAAGACTTATGGTGTGCGTACATTAGTTTTAGATCTTAATTTAAGGAGAGCATTTAGATGGACGTTTATCGTAGCAGCTGTCAAACAACCTATAATTGGTGCCGACTTTTTAGGCCATTATAAGTTGTTGGTTGATTTAGGCGCGCGGAAACTAAGAGATCAAATTACCCATCTAAATGTGCTCGCTTCTATAGTTAGTAATAGTAGTTGTGAGTCATTAATTAAGACTGTAGATTGTAAGAATCCATGGCACGAACTTTTGTCTAACTATCCGGATTTGACTAAACCAGTATCATACAAAGATACACCTAAGCATTCGGTTTGTCACGTTATTGAGACATCGGGACCGCCGGTTTATGCAAAAGCGAGACCTCTACCACCGGATAGGTATGCAAAAGTTAAGGAGGAATTTCGGATAATGACCGAGTTGGGTATCTGTCGACCATCTAAGAGCGCATGGGCAAGCCCTTTGCACGTAGTGCCGAAGAAAAACGGCGAACTACGACCATGCGGTGACTATAGACGGTTGAACGCGATAACTAAGCCTGATCGTTATCCGATTCCCCGGTTGCATGATTTTAAGTATTTATTAGCGGGTAAAAAAACTATTTTCACTAGATTAGACTTAAACCGTGCATATCATTTTATTCCAGTTGCCCCGGAGGATGTTGAGAAAACTGCAATCATAACGCCATTTGGGTTGTTCGAGTTTCCACGAATGACTTTCGGGTTACGCAACGCCGCGCAGTCATTTCAAAGATTTATGGACAACGTGGTATTGCGAGGATTAGATTTTTTATTTAATTACATCGATAGAAAGAAGAAAGAAGAAAGAAAGAAAGAAAGAAGAAAGAAAAGAAATTTATTATTACTGGACTACAAACAAATATACACAAAAATATAGTAATAAAATAAAATAAAAACTAGGAAGCCCAGTAACAATGATCCCCCATTCAGCTATTATGCTGCAAACCAGTCGAGACCGTGTTGCAGCGCTGATTTTCAATGGGGGGTCAGTGTGACATCCGAACGCTGTGTCGGTGGACAAAAATACATTTAACATTAGAGGTACCTAACAATTATTATATATACCCGTACCGCTCACACGCGGCGGGGCGCTAGTGCCTGTTGCGCGCAATCAGTGCGACGCATGTACTACTGACGCGTTGACGACTTGGGATCACTTGGAATAGGAGAAACAACTAAGAAAAAATAAATAAGATTCAACTACAAGCCAACACTACGCGAACCGCGTCGGACGTGATCGCACGTTGCGCCCCACCGTGGCGCAGCAGACATACAGGCCGTTAATAAATTATAAGAACTAACAATATTGGCTACAAAAATCATATGTAAACAGTTCACATATTACACGCAGAAGGACACACGACAGTATTGAAGCATGTATTTCACAATACACACCACAGTCCGCGTATGGGTCTATAACCGCAAGGTAAGTTGGATACGTTAATTATATTAATTAATTTTGTTTTTATTAGATCAATACAAGACAATGAAATGGAGTGAAATGAAATGAAAACAAGTAGAATTATAAAACTGGATCCCAATTTTGCAAAAAATACTGTTTGGTTTAACGGCATCCCTGGCTCAGCATGCGAGAATCCTGCTATGTGGCAAAAGACCGCGGGTTCAATTCTTGCACCAATCAAATTTATTTGTTATATTTATTTTATTTTATTTATTTACTACCCATTACACAACTCGTACATACACCCGCACACACAACGCACATTTAATCTCCCACACCCACACAAACACCTGCACACGCTTACTCTCACTCACGCACACATATACATGCTCAGATATGCCTGCACACAAATACACTCCCACGCTCATACGCACACACATACATACACACGCACTACACAAGCGTACGCATTTATAAACGCACAAATTGTACCAACACATATGCACACGCACCCATGCACGAACGCTCTTACTGACACGCATACAACATACATATACAATCAGATACACACACACACACACACAAACATGCATAAATTATGCATTACATACAAATAATGCACCCAGCTAAGCACCATCTGAACACACCTATAAATATTATAATGCTTGCTTTTGGGTATGCAATAAATGTTGCTTAAAATGGATTTTAAAACAGTTTTTTGTATTTTTAGATCTGACCGGTGGAGGAATATTATTCCAACAGCGGGTAGCTGAATATTTAAAACTACCCCTGAAAGCCGCAGTGCTATAACGAGCCAACGACAGCGGATTCGTCGTCGAGCGGGCAGGAAACAAGTGACGATCTTCCCGCCATATTAATTTATCATAGAGGTATCGGGGATTTTTTGTTTTAATAATGCCAAACAGTAGAGAGGCCATATGTAGTTCCCTACGGGATGCCATCTTTAAAATATTAGCATCGTTCAGGTACGGCGTGACATGGTTGCGACGAGGTATATCAAAACAGTATCTGGCACAGGCGTTCTGAACACGTTGTATGAGCCGATCCGTACGCGATAATAAACAAGGCCCATATACAACGTCACAATAATTAAACCTAGAAAGAACCAGAGTGTCAACTAGTCTCTTTCTTAAATTAACACTAAAATATTTCCTAAAACGGTATAATAACTTTAACCTATAGAAACAATTTCTAACCACATTGTTTATATGGGTTTCAAACCGAAGCTCCGGGTCCATAATTAAGCCCAGATTACGTACGGTTTCCACCTTTTCAATATTTACCCCCATTATCTTTATTTCTGGTCTGGCAGACAAAATCGATCTAATTTGTGCTTTACTACCGAGGACTAAAAATTTTGATTTAGATGGATTCAGTACGAGTGAATTACTTGCTGACCAAGTTATTACCCTATGTAATTCTTCATTGATTTTATGTACTGCTTTTGACGTCTCATTACACTTAAAGGACATGTACAGCTGGATGTCATCCGCATACATATGAAATTTACAGTCCCGCAAGTGATTAGTGATGTCAGCACTATAAATAATATACAGTAAGGGTCCCAATATTGAACCTTGCGGGATTCCTCTGGTGACAGGTTTGGGGGAGGAGTATATTGAAGACCCATCCTCACTCTGTACCTCAACATACTGATAGCGATTGGATAAATAACTGTGAAACCAAAGTATTGTACTTAGCTGAAACCCATAATAACGCAGCTTGGATAACAGTAGGTTTATGTTAACAGAGTCAAACGCCCGCGAATAATCTAGCAGAGTGAGGATAGTGCCTTCGCCCCGATCCCGAGCTTGTAGGATGTTATCTACCACGTCCGATAAGGCTGTAGCCGTTCCTCGTCCCTGTCTAAAACCAGACTGAAGGTCTGGGAGTAAATTACTGGTTTCCAGGTATTTTATTACCTGCATGTAGACGACTCTCTCTAATATTTTGGACAAGAAGGGAAGTATGCTTATGGGACGTAGATCCTTAAAGCTTTGAGGATTATTATTTTTTGGGATGGGACGTACTATTGCACGACTCCATTGATTTGGAAAAGTATTTGAGCTAATTGACGCATTAATGATAGAAGTAATTGTTGATAGTGTTTGAGGAAGCGTGAGCCAAACCATTTCTCTGGATATACCGTCATCACCTTGGGCATTTGTAGTGATACTTTTGATAATGTTAAGAACTGAGTTCTCCTCAACTTGCTCAAGGGAAAACGACAACGACTCATTATACCTCATAAATTCAAAAAAAGTTAGCTGTGACATAGGCACGTCGGGATTGCCTGGAACATCCAGGAAGGCATCGTTTATTTTATCTGGGTCGGATAGGTGATCAGGAAGGACATTAAGAAGGGTAGAGGGATATACTTGAGATTTTAAGTTATTCCATAATACCTTAGAATTACTCAAGTTGTCATTTATGTATTTACTAAAGTATGCTTTCTTTTCACCATGTAGGGACAACATAACTTGACGTTTTAATTGCAAATAGTAGTCCTTGTGCGTTTGTAGGTTGGTGTCATGGTATCTGGCTCTAGCGTCATCACGCAGTCTACAAATAAGTTTTATAGTGGGTGTAATCCACGGTGTTGGTAACTTTTTGAACGACTTACAAGTCATCGGGGCGTGAATATTAAATATATCCAGAATATGAAAATTAAATAGAGAGACCATCACATCAACATCCCGCAAGTAACATATTGAATCCCATGGTATCATATCCAGGTCATATTTAAACAGATCAGACACTATACGTTTGAAAGGGCGATAAGTAACCAATCTTTTGACAGGCCTTTCCTTTTTCAACATAAGCTGGCAAGTAACAAGTGAATGGTGTCCCAGCCCACATATATGATGAACAGAAATATTTTTGTATCGAGCATCGGTGCAGATGAGATCGATGAGTGAGGAACTATCATTCACAAAATGCGTAGGTTGTGTAACGATCTGGTCAAGCCCACTATAGTGCAGGAATTCGGCTATCCGTTTTGATTTGGCATTAGCCATATCAAGCATGTTTACGTTAAAATCGCCGAGCAAGATAACCCTATCATAGGGGGCGAGAGAGCTAATAGTGTTCGTTAAAGAGTCTAAAAAAACGTCTATATCTTGCCATGGCGGACGATATGCAGTGCCAAATAGGAGTGATTTGCCATTTAAGCTAAGACTCATCCATAGCTGTTCAACCTCCGACTGTTTAGGATGAGGGCGGATCCTTGCCCTTATACTCGATTTTATGTAGAAGCCAACACCACCTCCGCGCCCTCCACGTACCGAGACCGGGCGTGGTACGTGCCTCAGACGGTATCCTGGGACAGTGGGAGCTCGGCCCTCCTCCCCCCGTCGCAACCATGTTTCGTTAACCGCTAGGATATCCACAGAATGATTGCTCATGGCTATTATAAGCTCATCATGGACAGTAGAAAGCGATCCCGCGTTATAAAGTCCGAACTTGATAAAACTATTTTTAGTCATTTGTGAGTTAATTTGTAATTTTTATTAAAATGAAAAGTAACGGGAAGGAAAATTAGTAATCATTATTATTTGAGATTATATAACTGAATTATTAAATATAATGTAATTAGCTAATAAGTGGGAATGTAATGTATTGAACAAATTGAAACCCGCATAAAATGTAACTATTGTAATGTAGAATTTTTCATTTACCTCTAGAAAAATATAGTGTCCCTTTGTAAGTTGTAAATATTGGTAAGAAAAAAATAAAGAAAAACATGAGTAACCCTGAGTACGATGGCCACGAGATTGCAGTATAAGACATATAATACTATATAAGGAGTGTAATTGTGTACGGCTACACAGGGCCATAATAATACAAATACCTAGGTACACACATGCCATTACTCTAACACTATAACAAAGTAATATCGCCGATATTGATAACCTTAAAAAATAATAAGTGTGCCAGTAACAGTTACAAAATAATATAAGATATAGTACAAAGTATATGTGAATTAAATATTCATTATGTAGCAATTGTAGGAGTTCCGAAAATGTGCTGTATATCCTCATCACAACGAATACGGCAGGCGGCATCTCCTGGCGTCCGACGAGCAAGTATGCGGCCTCCACTCGTCCATATGAACTTCCACCCGTTCTGTTTTCCGGCGTCCCGAGCCTGACGAAATAAGCTTCTGTTGGTTTTAGTCAGCCGCTCATTAATAAATAATCGCCTAGGCTGACCAGGAAGATCTAGGTCCGCCGTCGTCGCTCCGCGACGTACTCTTGCAGCATGCACAATTGCGTCACGTAGGGCGCGACGCACTAAACGGACTACAATGTGTCGAGGACGAGTCTCAGAGGGTCCTGTAGAGTTTGTAGCATTTATGATTCGGCCTCCGGAACGGTTTACACTTACTATATCACAATCCACCAAGGATACTCCTAACTTAGTTGCGATGAGCTTCACTGTATGGGTCAGGTTTTCCCCGTTATTTTCAGCAATGTTGGAAATTTCGAGAACGTTGGTAAGAAGCTCCTGGTCCCTATCATTTATGTCACGTTTCAACTGCGCCACCACATCTCCTAGTTCCAAGTTGGTCGTTAGCTCTTGTTTCTTGGATTTCTCTAATACATCCAGTCTAGCCTCGATACTGTCCACGCGATTTGTAAGGGCTCTAACCTCGGCCATCTCTTCTCGAAAAGCTTGAAATTCGGTCCGTACTGTGCGCAACTCATCCCTTACACGACGAAGTTCCAATTCAAAATCAAGAAGAATCTCTCGCGAGGTCCCCGAGGATGCGACATTAGAGGACCCACTAGGCAACGCATCCTCATGTGCCACTATTTTCCGACAATCAATACAGTGCCAAGAGGGAGTTATTGCTCCAGTCCGAGGCAATGCAACGCAAACTCGATGGAAAAGGGCGTTACACCTACCACATTTAGCGCCCTCTGTCGGTGACATAAATTTACTACAGTTTCCACACTTAGTACACGGCATTGCATAAATGGCACAGGCACACAAATTGATTAATGAGTTAGTGTAGCGGAAAGTCGATAGATGGCGTTGCTGAATACAATGCGATAATAGTTTTCGAAGATATTACTATGGCAAAATCAACATTATATGTGAAAACACTGGGATGAAAAATGTCAGTTCATACGTATCACCAAATTATACACTACAATGTTGCTCTAGAAATTACACTATAGTTATTTTATATTAAGGGTAGAATGTAATGAATTCGACACGAGAAGTAATTTTTAAATCGATGTTTTACATTCCAAACACTTCACCAAAACAACGGATAATAATAGATGCACTAAGTAAGTCTATACTCAGTCGTAATAGCAATAAACCATTACAAATTACACATGTGTTTAATTTATTCTTAAAATAGGCACAGAGAGCTTATGGCCGACTCAACGTTCGTGACGTCACTCCCGACGATCTCGACGACGTCATCATTGCCAGTGAAAATGTCGAACAACACAAAGAGCATTTGAATGCAGTTTTCAAAAGATTTAATGAGTACGGAATAACAATAAATGTGTCTAAATGTGCGTTTGGTCAATCTAATCTTGAGTTTTTAGGTTTCGAAGTGTCAACGACCGGAGTTCGACCGCTTGACGACAAAGTGCAAGCAATCATAAATTTTCCGAAACCTGAGACTGTAGCGCAACTGCGACGATTTTTAGGTATGGTTAATTTTTATCGATCGCATATTCCTAGGGCTGTCGAATACCAATTAGAGTTAAATAAATACTTGCATAACACTAGGAAGAATGATAAAACTGTTATAGAGTGGACCGATACATCAAACGAGGCATTTAAGAAATGTAAGGAGAGCTTAAAAAGCGCCGCTACATTATCTTATCCAAGGCCTGACACTAACTTAGCGCTGATGACAGACGCATCAAACACTTGTATTGGAGCCGTCTTACAGCAATATGTTGATAATGCTTGGCAACCACTCGGGTATTTCTCGAAAAAGTTAACTGAGACGGAAATTAAGTATTCCACGTACGATAGGGAATTATTAGCAGTATTTATGGCCATCAAACATTTTAAAAATTTAGTGGAGGGCCGATCTTTGACAATATTTACTGACCATAAACCCCTTGTTTACGCTTTTTCAAAACTGAACAGTGACAAGGAAAGTCCTAGAAGAATAAGACAACTCGCATACATCAGTGAATTTACCACAGACATAAAATACGTTAGTGGCAACCATAACGTTGTGGCCGATACACTTTCACGGGTCAATACCATCAGTTGTCCTACTTTAATTGATTTTGCTGAGGTAGCTAAATTGCAAACACACGATAAATATTTGCAACAAGCATTACGCTCAGGCAATGACAAAACCAACTTTAATTTGCAGTTTAAGCAAATATGCTTGTCGGACTGTAATGTAAATATTTATTGTGAAACATCCACAAAATATATTAGACCATATTTACCGGAACCATTTAGAAAATTAGCCTTCGATTCTGTTCATGATCTCAGCCATCCAGGCATTAAAACGAGCAAACAATTAATTAAACAAAAGTTTTTTTGGCCAGACATGGACAGGGATATTACACATTGGGCAAGATCGTGTATTCAATGCCAGAAAGTCAAGACCACTAGACACACGGTATCGGGTTTAGGAGAATTTGACAGATCTGACAAATTTTCACATGTGCATATTGACATCGTAGGCCCACTTAGTACATCAGTTGATGGTTATCGATACTGCATAACAATGATAGACCGTTTTACGGGATGGCCTGAAGCTTTTCCCGTACGTAATATTACGGCGGAAACGGTAGCAAAGGTAGTATTCGAAGGTTGGATTTCTCGTTATGGGTGCCCTGAGAAGCTAACGAGCGACCAGGGTAGGCAATTCGAGAGCGATCTTTTTCATCATCTGATGAAGTATTTAGGTATTCATAAACTGCGCACAACGCCTTATCACCCACAGAGTAACGGCATGATTGAACGTTGGCATAGATCACTAAAAGTGGCTCTTATGGCACGTTTGAAATGCAACACTTCATGGGTCGACGAACTGCCGGCCGCACTACTAGGTTTGCGAGCCGCGACTAGAAGTGACAGTGGCGTGAGCGCAGCTGAGTTGACCTATGGAAAAACACTTAGGTTACCAGGTGATTTTTATGATAATGTTAAATTTTGTGGTACAGATTCTGAGTATTTACAAAAACTTAGAGACACTATCAACAATTTGAAACCTAGGCCACCTAGTCATAAAAATACACGTTCTTTGTTTCTTCCCAGTAATCTTGCGACTTGCAAAAGTGTTTTCGTGAGAAATGACGTAATGCGTAAGTCCTTGCAACCTCCTTATGAAGGCCCATACAGCGTCTTAAGAAGGCATGGAAAAACTTACGTCATTAAAATAGGTGATAGAGAAACAAGTATTTCAATAGATAGACTTAAGCCAGCTTATGTAATCAACGACTCACAGACTACTAATAATTTTAATGATAATTGTAATAATGATAATAAACAATTTTGTTCTGATAACGCGGACACTTCCAGAAAAATCGTACATCCGAAAACAACACGAAGTGGCCGCGTCATCAAAATACCTTTACGTTTTGCACTATAAGCAATATGATTATGTAGGTTACATGTGTCATAAGTTATTGTTCTTTTTTTTATTTTGTTTTGTGTTTACATAATTGTTATAAAATTTTATTCCTTTCCTCTTTCGATATGGGATTATTTTTGTAAAAGGGGGGGAATAGTGTAGGGACACATCATTATTATTGTATGTAGGTCATATTAGCGCGATGCATGTGTGCGAGGTGCATGAATCTGTTTTTACGCGTGTGCAATAATTTAAAGTGGCTGCGCCCACAATAATTAAGCAGTCGCAAATAGATAGTCGTGATTAAACATTTACAGTGTACAATTGTGTCGTCATTGTCCGCCCTTCCAACCAATAACCGGCTGCCCATTTATTAGCTTGTTGGGACAACAAATGCAAAAGCTAAAGTATACATATGCTATTAGTATCTAATAGGCCATTCTTTCTTTCTGCCTGGCGTTATCCCGGCCTTCTGCCAGGGTCCGCCTTCCCACTTAAACGCTTCCACTTCGCCCGGTCTTGAGCATCCTCCCTAGCGAGGCCATTGGCTCTCATATCTTCCTCCAAGACGTCCAGCCAGCGCTTTTTGGGCCGTCCACGGCTACGCACCCCTGGTACGATCTGTGCTAGACACATGCGACCGACGTACTCCTGTGGTTTCCTCAAAACGTGGCCATACCATCTCAAGCGACATTCCTGCAGTTTATCTGCCACGTCGCGGACGCCAAGACTACCGCGGATGTGCACGTTACGAATACGATCCAGTCGTGTAACATTGCACATCCACCGCAGCATCTTCATTTCCGCAACGTGGATTTGCCTAACATGACGCTTAAGGGCAGGCCACGTCTCACACCCATACAGAAGTACAGGCCGAATGATGGTCTTGTATATGAGACCTTTGAGTCTCATCGGCATCTTCCGGTCACAAGTGACTCCCGTGACCTGTCGCCACTTAGCCCAGGCGGCGCCAATACGTGCCGTGACGTCGGAGTCGATGTCACCCGACTCGTGCAATACAGACCCTAGGTACTTGAACTTGTCCGTTTTCACGGCAAGCTCGTTCCCTATCCGGATACTATCCGGGTCTGCACTCCCGCAGCCCATGTACTCGGTCTTCGCTACATTTAGTTTCAGACCACCGTTCTCAAGCGTCTCCTTCCACAGGTTTACCCTCTGTTCTAGGCGCTGTTTGTCCTCATCTATAAGCGCTATGTCATCAGCATACATAAGCACCCACGGGGGCTGCTCCTGTACCTCCGCTGTTGTGACATCAAGCACTAGGTTGAATAGAAGAGGACTCAGCGCCGAGCCCTGGTGCACCCCCACGGTTATCGGGAAGGAGTTGGTGTCGCCAACAGCAGTCCGAACCAGAGACTCGGATCGGAGGTACATGTCCCTGATGATGTCAATATAGGCTTCGGGCACTCCTTTAACCCTCAGTGCCCACCAGATCGCCCGTCGGGGCACACAGTCGAAGGCCTTCTGCAGATCTAAAAAGGCGATATGCAGAGGCTTCTTCTTCGCCCTATATGCCTCGCTTAGCGATCTAATGGCAAAGATTGGGTCCATAGTGCCACACCCAGGTTTGAAGCCATATTGACATCCAGAGACATCACACTCTTGGCGGAGCCTGGATTCGAGGACGCGTTCGAAGAGCTTCATGGTGTGGCACATGAGCTTAATGCCGCGATAGTTACCACAATCCTGAACACTACCTTTGCCCTTGTATACGGGAGTTAGAAAACTCAACCGCCAAGGGTCAGGCATTTTCTTGGTGTTCAGTATGCGGTTGAACAAGGCGGCAAGAAGCTCCACACCATAATAGCCCATCGTTTTCCACGCCTCGATAGGGATGTTATCGGGCCCCACCGCTTTCCGATTCTTCATGCGACGGAGACAACCGAGGACCTCGTCAGGCGAAATCGGGGCAACCAGTCCCTGATTCGAGGGCGTCTCAGGGAAAGACACGTCCAAATGCTGGGTGTTTAGCAAACTGTGGAAGTAAGAGCGCCATCTCTCCTTTACCGCGCTGTCCTCACAAACCAAAACACCCCGGGAGTCCCTGACACATCGACATTTAGTAATGTCGAGTGTCGCTTTCTCCCGAGTCTTAGCAAGCCGATATATGAGCTTTTGGCCCTCCACGGTTTCTAGCTTCTCATAAAGAGGCGCCAGATGGTCGTGTCGGGCCTTAGCCACTGCTCGCTTTGCTGTGTTTTTGGCCGCTTGGTACGCAGCGCGATCTTCAGAAGATCCGGTCGCTTGCCACACTTTGAACCGCGCCTTTTTCTCCAGAGTCGCACCCCGAACCATATCGCTCCACCACCACGTCTCCCTATCAAGGACTCGGCCTCCCTTGGTGACTCCGAGTTTCAACCTACCAAGAGTAGTGATTGCCGTCTGTATCCCATCCCACTGTTCCTCCACGGAGCCAGCCTTCACACTCGCAAGTTGTGTGATGGCGGCTTCGCGGAAGTCCAGCCGCCTAGGACCGTCCAGCAGCCACCACTTTATTCTTGGCAGTCGTCGCTCAGTTACCGTCTTCTTCGGTACTACCTTTACGTCCATGACAAGGAGGCGGTGCTGTGGTGCGAGACTTTCCCCCGGAATGACCTTACAGTTGGTCACCTTACTGATGTGGACCCTCCTCAAGAGCAGGTAGTCGATTTGTGATGAGTGGTTTCCACTTTTGTATGTGATGAGGTGCTCAGGCTTCTTTTGGAAGAACGTATTCACGACGGCCAGGTCTGAAGCGGCGCAGGCTCTTAAAATACATTCTCCTTCTGCGTTATGCGCTCCAAACCCGTAACCGCCGTGAACCCGTCCATACGAGCCCGAGTTCCCACCAACGTGACCATTTAGGTCTCCACCCACCACAATGCCCTCGGATTGGGGTACACTGCGAATGATATCCTCGAAGAGGGTCCAGAAGGTCTCTTTCTCCGATTCCGGGCAACCAGCTTGCGGGGCGTAAGCACTGATTAAGTTGGTTATAACTCCCTCAATCAGTACTTTAACCCGCACAAGCCGGTCGCTCCGTCTGTCGATTTCAAGAATTCCCTCCTGGAGCCCCGACGACAACACCACAGCCACCCCGTTCCGGCCGGAGGAAGACCCACTATAGATCAGCTGGTAACCCTGTCCGATCCTCCGGGATTTGTTGCCCTTCCATCGCGTTTCCTGAAGAAACGCGACTTTCACCCGACGCCTCTCGGGTACATCTGCGAGCTCTCGGCACCGTCCGGTGAGAGAACCAATGTTCCAGGTGGCGAAGCGGAACTTAATCGGTACTAACGTCTTTAACCGCGCCCGTACCGTGCGCGGTAGCCCTTGCCCACTTGGCGCAGGTTTAGAGCGATGTGCCTGCGCGCCGTTTTGCGGCGGCGCCCTATCCGTACCGTTATCTTTGCTGTTACGTTCCATATGATTTGACGGATTAAGGTATTGCGTGGGGCGACCCGCCGTCTGACCCCCACAACCTGCAAGACAGGAACCTAGGTTTCGCCAGCGCCTCGTCAGTTAATCAGCAGAGTGTACCACGTGCAGGTGAGGTTGGCTTTGGACCTAAAGGTGTTGGTGGCCCACTTACACTCCATCTAATAGGCCACTCTCATTCCTATTCCTCACACCTATTCTCATGCTCCGGTCTCCAGTTTACCAACATAGCACGGCGTTATTTCGAGACGTTGACTATTGCTCGCAGCATTACCGCTGATTTATAACTTTTGACTAACTTCTAATTAACTTGAATGTACTTATTGCACTTGGATGTATATCTGTTAGCAGTAATGTTCATAATAATAAATAAATAAATGAGCCTCGACCAACACCTCAAGAGGCTCTCGGTTGGTGTTTGGGTCAAGAGCCAAATGCAGAAGGCAGTATTACTGGATACGGCACGAATTGTGAGGAGGTTCCTCACACTGGGGTCCTAACCGCCGGTGGCTTGGGTCCCGAGCCTCGCCATCGGAGGGGAATATTTTTATATTTTTAAATGTATTTATTTTTATAGCATATATTTTAAAATGTAGAAAAAACTTTTAAAAATAAAGAGTACTGAACAATAAATAAATAAATTATGTATGTCGGGAAAATACTTTCATCGCGAGAGCAACAGGTTGTTAACTATATTTAGGTAACTTCCTACAGTTAAAGAGGATTAAAAGAAAAACGAAAGCCATTTAATAGCGATATACTTCTGTTTTCGTCTCGCTGTCGCTTGTGACTTCCTCCCTACAACATTATTCCGGCTCTCATGATCACTTTCTTTGAAAACAGCGGGGCGTTTCCAACGTGTTTTATATAGAAACATTATCCAGTAATATTATTACATCATAGTCCGGAGTCATGGCGGATTTCCTCATTCCATATTATTCTTTAGTTTCACAAAATTATGACAAAATTGCTGACTCCAAGTTTTCGAAACTGATGAAGATGATTGTTGTTCAATAAAAACATTACACTCTTTCCAAGTCAGTCGGGTAAAAATACTATATTATATTCACGAGACCAGACGCAGAAGCAGAATACCTTTTTTGAACCGAAGCACCACTTGCACCAAGCGCTGATGACTACCTGATGAGCTAAAATACATACATATAATATAAGAGGTAACTGCCTCGGTGGCGTGGTTGTATTTCGGTACGACTACCGTCCTGAGGTCTTGGGTTCGATCCCCGGGTCGGGCAAAGTGATATTGGATTTTTCTATATCAGCCCGGAGTCTGGAATTTGTGCCTGATATGGCGATAGGCTCGCCACCTATGACATCTGGGACGGAACTAAGCTCGGCGAAATGTCGGTGTACTAGTTGGCTAGTGCGCCTCTGCCTACCCCTTCGGGGATACAGGCGTGAGCTTATGTTATGTTATGTTATGTTATAAGAGGTATGTTGCTATGCGTAGTCTTATCGTTTATCATCAGACAAGTGGCTTGTTTCTTTCAGCATTGTAATAAAACAGTTTCTCCGTCTAAATAAGGTTTTAACATAATGTCCAACTGTATTACTTTATGAACCTTTTTTTTTTTTTAATGGCAATTGAAATACATTATGCCAATGTCAAGTTAAGTTTATGAAGCTTAGAGACAGTTGCGTGTTCATTGAAAGCAGTAATAATGAATTTCGACGCAATTTTTTTATAACTTTTTTTATGTTAGTTTGTGTACCACGCGATTTAGTTACGGTATTAGTTAGGAGTTTTTATTGTGTTAACGCAATAAACGTCTGCGTTTTCTTCTGTACAGGTAAACTGGAAAGTTAGTTATTTCGCGTTCTTTATGGAGTTTTACAGTCATATTTTACTTCATGAATAAAACATATTGGGGAATCGTATTTTTTTAATTCTTTTTTTTTTACCTTTATTGTCCCTACTGATCAAAGATCTCCCTTAATTTTCTCCAGCATTCTCTGTTTATTGCTATTGCCGGCCAGTTTTTTTTTTCGAAGCGGTCAAGGTCGTCGCGCCACCTTTTCCGGGGTCTACCCCTTCGTCGTTTAATATTTTCAGGTTTCCACTCTGTAGCAGACCTGGCCCATCTTTCGGGATGCATTCGGCTCACGTGGTCTGCCCAGACCCATTTCAGCGTGGCCGTTTTATGTCCAACATCGGCTATGGCTTTTTATTCTTAAATTGGTTAAAGTTTTTTTTTTACTGGGCATGGCAGTGACTACCTACACCTGATGCCACGCTAATTAAGTGATCAGTGACCATTGACACAATGTCGATTGTAGAGCTATTGCGTCGCCACTCTCGCCAGAATTATGCCGGCCTATATAAGTATACATAACATTTAACCCGTGTGAAACCGTGATGGTTCGATATATCGAAACATCAGATATACAGCTATTGTTCTCAAATTCCCTCCAATTACGATGACTTGGGAAAATCATCGTTTATCAAGGAAGTTTATAAAGAGGTTTCATAAATACGAGACTATTGTGCCGCAGCCCGCACGCCATCTTTAGCGGCTTTGCGTGTCGACTCGCTAGTCGCTTCATTATAGGTAAGCAATGACAATAAATAAAAAGAAAAATATGATAATTCATCATCATCATCATCATCAGCCATAGGACGTCCACTGCTGAACATAGGCCTCCCCCAAAGATTTCCAGATCGACCTGGTGGAAGCGGCCTGCATCCAGCGACTTCCTGCAACCTTTATCAGGTCGTCGGTCCACCTTGTAGGTGGACGTCCTACGCTGCGCTTGCTACGCTATACTCGGTGTTTCTCTACGTGATCAAATCAGGAGTGAGGAGATCCGTAAAAGAAAGAAAGTCACCGACATAGCCCAGAGGATTAACAAGTTGAAATGGCAGTGGGCAGGGCACATAGCTCGTATGATAATTATGGGTTTTAAAATAGTTTGAAGCAAATTGGGGTATTTGAGTTGTATTTATGTAAATACATGTAGGTATTTACATAAATACAACTCCATAATATATACACACATAATCCTCACTTCACACTTGTTGAATTTTGATTCCCGCACCGAGACAAAAGTTGTGTGTTTGTTTCGGGCCTGAATGTTATGAGGCCTCAAATCTTTCGTATCTCTCTCTTGATAACTACGACGTAGGACTGGTATCTTAGTTCGCTCTATAGATCTCAACCCAAGTTTTATTCTTATTTAACTTTACGAACATTCACTGCATGTTTTCCCCATTAGTATTTTTATCGACAAATAAAAGGCCATGTAGGTCAATAAAGTATCACAAATAAACGCATCAATTGTAGATCTACGCGACCTGAAAAGCCATTTCTTTGTTTCCGCAACAACCTTATCACAATACAAATAAGAGTGACATTGCAATGGCGTGATAGTTGCATTTTCGACCGGTTTTACACTTAGTAAATATTACATGTAAATATCAGTTGGCCGGCACAAGGCTAACGAGCGCTCTCACGGAAATAATAATTGCATTCAAATTGCTAAACGAATGTCTACCTAGATGGTGATCTAGATAAATATTAAATATTGTTTTGGAAAACAAGAGCGATTAGAACCTATGGAATCTAGTGGGCGAGTTTATTTTGTTTCTTCCCACCTGGAGGGTTAGCAGATGGCACACCTGATGGTAAGTGATCTCCAACACCCGTAGACACCCAAGACACAAAAATAATCATGTCATGCCAATAATCACCTAAAAAGAGGGGGATAGGGATTGGGAACGAAACTCAACAGCAAGCTGCTAGTTTACGTCGGTTTTCTGTGAGACAGTGGTATCAAACCGGTCGAGCCGGGCCATTTGTGCTGTAGATGTTACTGTCTACAGCGTAGCTCTACCACTCATTAACATGCACTATAGTTTTTGATCATTAAATTCTACTGTTAAAAGTGAAGACCTATATTTTTATGGCATGGTCACTTAGAAGACATACATAAACATAAGCTTACGCTTGTATTCCCGAAGGGGTAAGCAGAGGCGCACTAGCGAACTAGAACACCCACATTTCGCCGAGCTTAATGCCATGCGATGGGGGGCGAGCCTACCGTCATATCGGGCACAAATTCCAGACTCCGAGCCGATATGGAAAAACCCAATATCACTTTGCCCAACCCGGGGATCGAACCCGAGACCTCAGGATAGTCGTACCGCGCATGCAATACCACTCCGCTTCCGAGGCAGTCAGTCACTTAGGAGACAAAAGGGGATTTTTCAGTAATAGCTATTTCATAGATCTTTGTACTAGTGCCATTGATACAGCAAATCGTATTCTTTGTTTGTTAATACATAACGAATTGGCTAAATCATTCTATACGGTATTTGATGTATTAAATACAATTTATACAGCTTCATTTAACAATGATTCCCAATAGTTACTCAAGATCTTATTTTTTGTTACTCAAGCAAGTGCAATAAATTCTGGCCACGTACAATTCCCCAACGTTATGCAGTGAGTTTTGCCTGTTTACTTATTGAATAGCAATAAAGCCCTTTGAATCAAATTACATAACAATATCAGAGTTGCATTATACTATCCGTGTAATCCTCGTAATTTTTCTATTAAAGAGAAGTTTAACGGCCAGTCCCAATAAAAGACCTTCTCTTATACAGATAGATCGCGAAAACGAACCAATCCAATCAAGTTATTCGACAACGTCACGTTTAAACTTTGGTCTTATTGGCTATTTTTTGTAATCTATCTGCATACTCTAACGGGCGGTCTCAATAAACGATCCCAGTTTAGATTGCAGATAGATCGCGACTATGAACTAATCAAATCAAGTCATTTGACAACGTCATGTTCAAACTGTGTTCTTATTAGCTAATTTTTGTAATCTATCTGCATACTCTAACTGAGGTCGTTTATTAGGACAGGTCGTTAGTCCACTCCTCTAGCCCTTTATATATTAAATCAGGAAGCCATTAACTGGGTTACAAAGTGACACTGATATGCTCAGGAATACTTTATTATAAAAAGTATTGTAAAGATTTAGAAAATTTGGTGACCATAAGAACTAAACTATCGATCTTGCCCATTGAACCCAATATTCTCATTTATATCTCAGCTATGAAATTCTACAAAATCATTAAATCTTTGATATGAGAACCAAAGAAACACTTGACACTGATTAGATAGTTTTTGCTCGCTATAATTATTACTAGATCCTGATATGGCATTGGCATTTAGATGTAAGAAACGATTTCCATTCTAAATGCAACGTTTGTAAGAGAACTTTGATCACAAGTGGATGTTGATTGCAAGGTCGTATTTCTCGAATCTTTGTTCGCTTACACTGTTGCTATTAAAGCATATGTCATTATTTACTCATTACAGACAAGGCTAAAATTTCTGTTATTGGCAATGATTTTTGACCGATCATCATTTTTAACGGTAAACGCAACTTCTTTCCTACCTTTATCCCATTCCATTGTAGGGTCGGTGCAACACGCCATTTTAAGTATGTTATAGAAAGAATGCGGCTTAGTTTTTACGTGTCGGGGGTTATGATTAACAACTATATTAAATGCTAGTTACTTTTTTACGTGGCAGCTTTACGATTAACTATAAATATTTACGATTAAAGATAAATTAATAAAATTGATTATACTAAATAAATTTATTTTTAAGATTCCTAAATACAATTGTAGGCTTTCATAATACAAAAAGGCAAATTATCTTAATCGGAAAAATAATAATGTCTTCTAAAGTAACGATTCGAAGAATATGCATTATACCGAAGAAACAAATTAAATGAAAACAATGCAAGATGCGAATACACTTATGTATTGTAATACCTTTACAGCTTAAAACTATCTCCTTGGAATCAAAGGTTTGCCTAACATGAGAGATTGAAAAGACAAGTGTAACAACACTAAAATGAAAGATCCAAAACATGATTTCAATAGCTATGGTGATGCAACACCATTGTTCGAAGAACGATCGTGATGAAGTAACGGTGAGATGAGAACGCACGTCCCACAAAAACGTGCTAACTTTACAAGAGTGCCGACCGCTACAAACTTGGATGCGATAATGTGCGAAAATATGCGAAGCGTGTATGCGGGACATAACAAGCCATGCATTGAAAGTGGTTGATATTGCCACGAGATCTGAACCCAAAACAAATAATTTGAGGATGTTTACGCACCAATAAAAATAGTTTGTACTTTCCACAACAATTTTAAAAGCTAAAACTAACTAAAAAGATAAAGACTATGCTTTGAATGCCCCCTTGACAATATACGCATATGAAGACACATAAGGCATTGCAAAATAAAATTATTAATTCAATACCATGACTCTAACACTATGTTACGATCACATTTTTAGGCAACGTACTTGCTGATGATTTCTTCTAAAGAGATCTCATGTTAGCCATCGGTACTCCGTACATTCCGTTCTTACTGGCAGCTAATGGAGAGGATTATGTCAATATAAAGACTTATCAGTGTCATTGATGGGTAAAAATGGTGTTAGATGTTTTACGATCGTTGACCTGAGTAAAGATTTTCAAAGTAATCTACAGTTATTTTATTTATAATTTTACGTCTATCACAATTAGATTTTCGGCACTTAAATCCACCTACATTACAGAAATCAATTTTAGATTAATGAAAGCACTGCATCATTATGGTGGAGGTCACGTCTTTTCATCTGTCTGATAGCTTATGCGGTCAAGGAAACCACTTGGACTTTCGCCAGTCCGATGTCGACAAACACTGTTGCAAAAATAATGCAGATTGTATAGTAATGATTTAACTGCTTTGATTTCATGCGTCAGTTGATTATAAACTTTGTTTAACTGTGGTTTGGTAACCGTTATATAAAAATCATTATTGATATCAAAACATCGTAACATATAATTAACGTTATTGAGTTTCCAATAGTCGTAATCACAAAACTTGTTTAGTTCATCATCTTTAACTTATTATATGAATGTTTACATGTTACATTATTTTGAGCTGTGACTTTTGCGTCTACTATTTCTGCAGCATTGTCTACACTTTTATCTGATCTATCAATGCTCGCGACTCTACTCCCGTGACTCTCATTACGGGAGCATGTCAGTAAAAAAGAGTTTGGTTTTTTAAAAGTGAAACAACTTTCAATCAATTCAGTAGTTCTGGAGATTACCCTTTGTGTAAAATCTAAGTGGTAGTGGTGGTAGGATATTCGTATCAGACCGGATGGCGACCACCGTACACATGGTGCTAAAACCTGCCATAGTGACACACTCCTTGTGTGGTTCGCGTTTCAGGATCAGCCAGTGTACTACCAGTTATCTTGAGGGGCTTGCGGCATGACTTAATGGTTGGGGCGGGTATCGAGATATCCCTGTGTCTGCATCTGACATCTACCTGTTTTGTCACAAGCCCCTAGATTTGCCTCTTCCCTCTTCGGATTCGATGTGTGAGGAAGCATAAATAGGTCGGCCTGATTCTAGGGACCACTGATAAACCCATTGTTGGTTGCCAGTCGTCGCTAGTTTTTTTGGACTGCACTACGCTTACCATCAGGTGCAGAGTAGTCACTTGTCGTACCCGGATGAAAAAACCCTCTTTATAATATTAGTATAAATCATAGCGAGAATGTTATATTTGTAACTGTAATTAAACTAACAAAGTGTTTAACTTCAGCCTTCAATACTTGAATAACAAATAGCAAACTCGGTACAGAAGTTAATTATCTTAGATGCAAAATTACATAGTTGTTGTCGTTCTCAACTCAAAGATTGCTTCTGCGAAACTTTACCCTTTGCTGCAGTACTTTTATAGCATAATTGTCTTACGCCACTACATTGTTAACCGTGAATCGTGATATATAGATAATGAGTGTCCTCTTCTACAGAAAAAAACGTTTTATGATGATTACTACTATGCTTGATGCATCATTGATTCGTGAAAAATATATGGCTGATAAGGTTTTAATTTTAATGTCGAATGTTTACTTTTAAGAGACTCTCTGATTATCATAGTCTCTGAATGTTTTAAGTCAGATTGGTGTAGAATGTAGATTAAATAAAATCTATTACGACTAAATCAGTTTGCAACCATCTTACTTTATTTGATTCCAAGTAATTTACATTCAGCATCCAAATACCCTTCAACGACAACCGCAACAAATAACAAGAAGAATAATAATCAGAGTCACGGTACAGCCGAAACTTTACAAAACATTTAAATGCACAATGCGACTGAAAATGTAGTACAAGTTGCAGACTGCACCAGATTTGAACTAGTGCATAGGGAGAAAGTTCAAACGAATGTGGACATTACAAGATGGCTGCACAATTATTTCGGTTAAGTGTTAGTAGATTTAAGATATCATTTCTTTATTTGAAAGCTAAATACAATATAATAAGGGCGACTTGCACCACTGTTACTAACCTACAGTTAGTCCTAACCTCAAGTTAAATTGAAAATGAAATATATGAAGGGCATGTAATTCATTACATATAATGTACTACATGTAATTACAGATAATAAATGATGACATTTAATTAATTACATGTAATGAATTACATGTTCTTCATATATTTCTATTTCAATTTAACTTGAGGTTAAGGCTAACTGTAGGTTAGGTTAGGGCGACTTGCACCACTATTGGTGCAAGTCGCCCTAAATGATGTAAGCAGTAACCTAGAGTTTAAATGTTATTTATACTAAAATGACAAAAAGTTAATTTTTCTGATATTTTTGTACCAAGTCAGAGTTTCAAACATAGGTATTTAGTTTGTATGGAAATGAAAAATCGAATGACAGTTTTACAATCACAAAAGTCACTCTGAATTATTAAGTTACAAAACAGCAGAATTCAGTTTCAATTATCAACCTCAATTTCTAACATCACATTAAACCACATTCTGTTACTTGTAACTAAAAATATACAATAAAATATCTTTACTGCACAAGAATATCAATGGCATATAAAACATTCTTCACAAATCGCCACTTTTACTAAATAATTATACATATTCTCACACCCCGTGTGACCTGCCATCAGAATACCTCATGTACATTATCCAACGCAACGTAATTCCACTGTCGCAACGCGAGAAAGGCGCTGCGGTCACGACCCAGACTAGAGCAGACAGATAAAAACAAAAAAAACTAGGCTAAAATCCAGGCAGTGTGTTTCGACTTGACACGTTTAGACAAGGTCAACAACTATGAAAAAGTTGATAGTGGACTGAAGAAGGTCGATAACAATAACTGGACTAAAGATTTGGAGATTCAATTTAACGTACACAATAATGATGGTTATGGAAATTCTGTTGTTAATTATGAAATATTAATAGAAGATGGAATGACAGAGGATTGAATGAAAGTTAATGTAATGCTAATTCTATTAAATTAGATAAATTATGAGACAGTAAAAAATGAAAGCCAATCAACGATATGGATGCATAAAAAGCATGGATGCCTTTTAAAAATATGAGTACAAATTAGTAAAATGTTCTACTTTTCTATTACAAAATACAACACAAAAGAGAGTTGAGCTTGCAAAATGCGAATTTGTTACAACGTCCCATTAATATTAAAATATATTCGTTGCTCAAATCCTACATTTTTATTCATTTCAACGATTTTTCGTATTATTATTATACGAAATGCACAAAGCAAACATTTTGAACTGTGTTCCATTCCTTCTATGACTGGTATTTCCCAAATAGAAGTTTCTAGAGCAGATATAATCTATCTTTTCTAATACGTCTCGGAGTAAAATAGCTGTAATGATTTTATACATTAAGCTACAGAAAAACCTGTTATAATTAACGCAAATGTGGTAAACTCAAAACAAGTTTATATCTAATTGTTTACATATTCAATGTTACACTTAACACAGTGTCGTGCCTACATTAATTTGACATTCATCACTTTTTGCTTTAATTTTGTCACCATTTACATTTGTATAGAAGTAATCAACGAATTATGTAATATTGACATCAATATTTTAAAATACACTATTAAATAGACAACACATAACATAAGCTCACGCCTGTATCCCCGAAGGGGTAGGCAGAGGCGCACTAGCGAACTAGAACACCCACATTTCGCCGAGCTTAGTTCAGTCCCAGATGTGATAGGGGGCGAGCCTATCGCCATATCGGGCACAAATTCCAGACTCCGGGCTGATATGGAAAAATCCAATATCACTTTGCCCGACCCGGGGATCGAACCCGAGACCTCAGAACCGTAGTCGTACCGAAATACCACCACGCCACCGAAGCAGTCAAATTCAGGCACTATTAAATAGTTACCTATTATTTTGTTCCTATTACTCAAGTGACTACATCACTTGTAAATGTTTTATTTTTACGATAGAATTACAACTGAAATTAATATTCAAAAAAAATCTATGTAGGTAAACGGTTATGAAGAATTTAAACTGACTTTCTTTAGCGGCATAAAAATCAAATTAAGTTCACAGGTCACAAAATCCATCAAGCTCTCGATGCAAATAGACGATGAAATTAAAAAGTTGTTCTGTTCAATCGATTTCGGTCAATCGATGTGAATGTAGTACTACATGTAATTATGTAACTATTACCTAACAATTGTATGTTGTTTGTATATGATTTTGAGTAATAGTTAAAAATAATAAAAATAAATCTTCAAATTATGTCGTGCTTTGTCGTTAGGTATTGTGTTACTAAGAGAAAAGAGACATTATATATAGAAACAAAAAAACTGAATATCGATTAATATTAGACCATTAACTGTCGAAACAATAGAAAGAAATATATAAAAATTAGAAACATAAAATCTTACATTGCACTAACCTTAATACTCTTTAGTAACAATACTTTAGATACAGAAATCATTATTCAACTCATCAAAACAAACAAAGAATAAACAACCAATTGGTTCAGTTGATCCTAACCGCAATTTTAAAACGATTCTTCGAATACAAAAAAGTAGACTTCCCAAAACCTCAATATAGCTTTCCATAACTTAAAATTAAACAAATCTGACCAAAAGTTTAAAGAGATTCTAAGTTAACGATACGTCTCGAATCAACTAAAGGTTAACTATAAAGAATAATTTGTAAACAATAAACACGAATACAGAATTTACTACACCTACTTTCTTGACACAGAACTTACGAATGTAGGATAGAATGGAGATTGTGGCGTTAAAAATAGTACTACAGATTTATTTACATTTTGAGTAACTGTTGACCAACAACACGCAGAGGTGGAATATTTTAAGGATCAGATAAATATTTGTTAGCAAGCAGACATCATCCTAATGCATTCAACACTTCACAACACAACAATTCCAAAATTCTGTTTCAGCTTGGATCTTGCAATACGTAGTCAATATTTATCTAAGACAATTGATAATTTTATTGCTTTTGATGTTTTCTCCAGATAAAAGATTTCTGAATAATGAAAAATCAAGTATAATAATACGAGTATAAATAATTTCTATAACTGTTTTCTTGTTTTTTTTTATAATGTTCATATATTCTTCTACCGCAAGTTCACTTAACACATGTTAAAGAATTGAGGACAGTAGGACTGACTCATACGATGTTACGGACGTAAGAAGTGGGACATTGTACTAAAGTGAGATTTATGTCTCATTGATTTTTTAATGTATTAGGACAAGAATACTATTTAACATTATTATAGCATTAAATACACTTTAAAAACACAATATTTGTATTCCATGACAATACTCTATTTATTGGTATACACCACGGATGTATGATATTCTGGATGAAGATGCCTTTGCGAGGAGTAATAAAATGTAATGATTTACTTCTTTCGTCAAGAAATAACAACTGCTTAATAAGACGAATACGTTTTACTTATATATATTATAAGTTATATAATTATTATTATTTTTTTGTATATATATTATAATGTCTCTTTGTTCCTGTCGATGTATGTGTGTGTAGAAAATAAATGGTTTAAATGGTTTTTACTTCTAGTATAACAATTCATAGCACAGTTTTACGTCTTTATATAGGTACATTTGTGTAGACTACTTTTGTTAATATTCCATTATAAATATTATCCTTCTTACCTGCATCTTTCTCCATAAAGTTAAATGGCGAGGGAATTTCGTCACTATTTGAATCTGAACAAAAGTCATTGACCTAAAACTGTTGATACCTAATGCCTAAAACACTTAACACACTATTACGTTCACAGATCACAATTCACGTACAAATCTGGAACTCGTGTCTCGATTCGCGAATGATATTGTGAAATATAAACAACTCTAATCTAATCAGAGATCGTGCTGCTCAGATCAGTCCCTATCTCTTGGTTACACATAATGCGACCTAAAATCGTAACTCCATACATACATAACATAAGCTCACGCCTGTATCCCTGAAGGGGTAGGTAGAGGCGCCCTAGCGAACTAGAACACCCACATTTCGCTGAGCTTTGTTCCGTCCCAGATGTGATAGGGAGCGAGCCTATCGCCATATCGGGCTCAAATTCCAGACTCCAGGCTGATATGGAAAAATCCAATAGCACTTTGCCCGACCCGGGGGTCAAACCCAAGACCTCAGGACGGTAGTCGTACCGAAATACAACTAGGCCACCGAGGCAGTCGTAACTCCATAATATTATTGTAATGATTTAACGCTCTGTTACATTAAACAAAGAATCATATTGACCACGTATATAGGACCACTTGCAGCTCCGCGATAAATCTCTATTTATCCCAAATCTGGGTTTTAAGATAGAAGTGAGCTGTAGCATAAATGGAGATAAGGTGTGACTCTAAATTAGTAATAGCGCTGCAAGTCAGTCGCAGTCTATCGAGCTTAGCACAAAATTCATTATGTAGCACTTTAATATTACTGTCCACTGCTGAACACGGGCCGTCTCTACTAATGAGAGGAGTTAGACCTTATCCAGCATGTTGGTATGCGGGTTAGAATTCATATAACTTGGAAATTCGTGAGGAGAGTACTTAGGTATGCAGATTTCCTCTTAATATTTATCTTCACCCAACCCAAGCGACAGTTCATAATGAATCACTTAGCGGTCGCATACATGTCTGGCTTTTAGGAGTCCGTACCATTCTCAATTGAGTTATCATTTTGTTTTTTTCTAAGAACATTATAATATCAAAACAAGTATTTTAAGAATTCCCAGAATAACAATCTTAGGGCCACTTGCAGCTCCGCGATAAATATCGATTTACTCCAAATCTTGATTTAAAGATAGGAGTGAACTGTAGGCTAAATCGAGAAAAGATTTATTGCGGAGCTGCAATTGGCTCTAAAGCCTTAAACAGAAATGCTTTTCTAACGCTTTATTTAATGATTTTGCCATGATTTCTACCGCACATATTCCATCTAAGTTTAATGCGTGTTGGTAACGCTCTATGGCGACCTTCAAAAGGATATCTCTTCATAACTAGTTGGATGTCACTGAGGCATGAGATTCAACGTCTCCTCTTTCCAAGATCTAATATTACATGCCAACTAGGATCTATTGTCTATGAGTAACGCACAATGCTTCACATACACATACAATTTGTGTGTCAAAACACACTTATGCGACCTACTTAAACTACTTTCAAAGCAAAATTTCTTATAGCAGTTAACTGTTTCAACGTAAATATATTCGCAGAATCTTAATTGTTGCACACAATAAATCACACTCTAGATATGAAAGCAAAACGTTCCACCAAAAAAAATTAAATATGTGAATAAATTATATGTCTATATTGTTATTGAAGATCCTTCAGATGACCTTATGAGTCATTAAACACATATTTCAAAATGTAACATGACACAAGATAAACAATGACACAAATTATCACTTGCTATAAAGGCTGCCGGAACTCTACATAGTAAAATAAAACATACATTACAAAGCTAAGATTTGTATACATAAGACTATTTATTCTACAGCTACAAATGTATGTAAAGATAATGAGACAAAATGTATAAGGAAATTAGTATAAAAGCACTTTCAAGACTACAATGAATCGATGCAATCAGATGGTACATAATGCAAAAGCCTTCATATTACTAATGATCTATCTTCATCTACGTATCTGGAAATTCCTCGACACTCTAGTGGCAAAGGAAAAACCCCACTTCTATGATGCAACAATAGTAGTCCAATATGACTGAATGAACAATATGTAACTACCATTTTCTACTGTTGTCTAAATTAATTCGCATACACGCCATGGATTTTGTAAACTAAACCTAAAACCTTTCGGCATTCCCCAGTTGCACTAAGTGAGATAAGAAAATAGCCCTCTCAATAAAAAAAAATCCATTGCTATTAACTGCGACATCAACTCTTGTATGATAATCACTAACGTGGGCCATATTCTCATATCCATTTCTCGCTTTATCGATATCTCTCTTCACTGTTTTTCTTTCTTTTATAATAGAAACCTTTGTTCTTTCCAAAACCCAAAACTCCTCATTAAAGTACTTTTTAAACTTTGTAATTAACTCAAGCCAATGTCGCGTCCTTGGTTTAGTGGCATCATAGCTGTGGACCTCCCAGTCTTTCAAAGAGATTTTTATAATTTGATTTGCCTGGGACTGGATCCTCTAAAGGAGAGTTGACGTCAGGCAGCCGGTTGTAAAAATTAAGACAAATCCTTTCTGCAACATGCTTGAGAAAGTGTGTTGCGCCAACCCAGCATAAAGCTGGGATAAGGGCAGGTAGTAAGATACCACTTACAACTTTACTATAACACTAACTTACTACTTTTGGAGCATATAATTATGATTTTTCCCACGGAAGCCAAAAACTAGTTTGCACGGCCTTCTATTTCGTAGAAGATTTATAGCATTGTTTGCTTCCTATATTAGTCCTAAAAGAATTATAAATAACACCTAAATTCTTTTTATGTCTTTTAAAAACTCGCAAATTCTTTTGAAACGGAAATACATACCGCAATATTAACCGGACAAAGAAAAATTACTGCGCAAAAAATACAGAAAATCTTAGATGTTGAAAATGATATATCTAAAATTGAATTGTCGATAGACGGCTGAGATTACGGTATACAGGTACACAACTTTGTAATCTAAGTAGATGAAACACAAGACGATCTCTTTCCGTTTCGAAATAGGCATACGATAACTGTTGTCTATAAATATGTACTTACTCTACAAAAAAATCTCTGAGATTAATTTTATCCATCACAATCATCGATATATTATATACATAGATGCACAGTTGACACTCGGAAAATGGGACAGCAAACGAGTGCTTAAGCACTTCTTTTTCCTACAGTCGGACGTCGATAGAATTCTAAATTTCAAAATTCAAATAAAAGAACGCTTGCTCATTTCGTTTGAAAAGCTACTTTATAACATTTGCACAGGGTTATAATTGCGTTGATTTAATTAGAACTTGTGATCTTTTTCTTTGTTTTATTGCTGATACCACTTTTATGACGATATTTGTAGAGAACTGTGCATCTAGGATATATTAAATCGATGATCACAATTCACAAAGCTTTAGAGACGAAACCTCTAACGTAACCATAGCAGTGGCGAAAGGATTATTATACACGATTCCCATTAGCTTAATAAAGATAACTTGCGAAACATAAAGTAATTAAAGATTAATGGGCCGTAAATCAAAATTAAATATTCAAAAGTAAAAAATAACAATTTCTTACTCTCTTTGGAGTCGGTGCCAGGGCAAATGCAGATTAGATGAAAAGACACTGGGGTGACTCCTGACGCTCTATTCGAACTTGAATTCGATTCGGTTTCATTTATTGACTGAAAATTTCACCGAAATCGTGTTAAAAAGTGCATTAATGTCACGTTAAAAACTACCAAATGACAAGTTATCGATTATGCAACATTAGCGCACTTTAAAAGTAGATTTTGGTGGAATTATAAGTCAATAAATGAAACCGAATCGAATTCAAGTTCGAATCGAGCGTCAGGAGTTACCCCCCTGCTCCTTCTTTAAATCAGTTAGTAATGACTTACGGCCGGTTTCAATAAACGATCTCAGTTTAGAGTGCAGATAGATCGCGATTATGAACCAATCAAATCAAGTCATTTGACGGAGTCATGTTCATACTGTGTTCTTATTGGCTATTTTTCGTAATCTATCTGCACATTCGAACTGAGATTGTTTATTGAAACCGGCCGTTAATAAACATAGGACTGAGTGAAAACGAATGGCATATTCGCAGGATCTTAATTATTGCATTCATGGGTTACTCTTCGCTACTGCCATTTAGGATTCTCAAATTTATTTTCTTAGTTATGCCAGAGTCCAACCTTGCTGTATAAACGCTTCCACTCCACCTGATCTTTTGTATCCTGCATAGTAATAATTCTTGAAACCAAATCAATTACAGCTCTTCATTGTAGTGACTCTACTAAGAACTATCGATCAATAGAAACATGTTTTATTCATTGCCCAATTATGTAATATCGCCTCCTTGGTCTAGTGACAACGGACATGGGCTATGTACCGGGAGGTCCTGGCTTCAATTCCCAGGTTGGGCACAATTGTTTTTCTAACACCATTTGGCCGAGTGTGAACGTGAGGTTAACCGTAGCAACCGTACCGTACTACCAAACCGTACCGTAACCGTACCGTACCGTAGTACCGCAGGTAACCGTTCGTAAACAAAAGCCGAATCTTTTTTACAACATGCTTGAAAAATATGTGGCACTGACACGTTAATGGTGTAGGAGGGCATGTTGAAGAAGAATTACATAACGCCATAAAGCATTCGTAGAAAAACAATTCCAATTTAATTAAACATATAATTCAATTAAAATACTTACGGCTAATTTCCATAGCAAGTGTATTCGTGATAAAGACTCCCATGTCTTGCGTATTTACGTCACTTAACACCAAAAACACCTGAATCCGGTTTTTCAACACAAATGAAGCGATAGCACTAAATTTTCCGCGTGAGTTCACAACAGAAGCCAATTATACACGCCTCGCGGAAGCCAAGTTGACACAAGTTTTAATTTAATTAAAATCTCACATTAGTATTGATATATGTTCATACACGACCTCACACCAGTACGTCTGAACGCTGACTGCGGCATAGAGATTGTAGAGCAAGCGGCTCTCAAAGTTAACCTTTCACAAATATTTGTTACATTTATGGTCGATTTTATCTTTTACTTTGTTATAATGTTTTAATAATTGATTTGTTTGATGATGACTGCGTTGGAAAACACAGGAACAGGAATAATCATGAATACCTTTCTAATTCTTCAATAGAAACGTATCGTATATATATAAACGTATATACTAGTTTACTTCTTTTTAGCATTATTTTGCTCAGGTGAAATATGAAAATACTCAGTTATTTTACCAAATTACCCTTGGTTATATTTCATAACCATCTCAAGGTTGGTCGTTACTTTAAAATCAATTTAATAGATCAAGATTATATTATTACTTATTCATTCTTAAATTATTTTCTATATGTCCACATTTTTTTGTTTTTATAGCAGTGACTGGCAAACGAGCATATGGGTCACCTGATGGTAAATTATCTCCACCGCCCACAGACAACCAAGAGTCAAGACACCCAAGACACCAAAATAATCATGGGTGCGTTACCACCCTTAAAGGAGGCGGAAATAGGGATTGGGAAAGGTAGGGGGTAATTGGGTCACCAGAAATCTCACTCACCGATCGAAACGCGACAACGATCTACCACTTTACGTCAGTGGTATCAAACTGGTCGATCCGACCCATTCGTGCTGTAGACGTAACTGTCTACAGCGTGGCTCTACCACTCAAAACATACTCATTTATAATTCAAAACTAATTAGATGAAAGGCGACTTACGAAAGGTATTTATCGTGCTAAAGTGAATGGTAGAGCCAGAAGAGGGCGCCCGACACGATCCTATATGGATCAAAAAAGCGATCTCCTTCGTAAAGGGCAAGTTCGGAGTACCCTCAACCGGCGGAAATGTATGAAACGATGCATGAATGTGGATGAGGCAAAAGAGGTGTGTCAGGATCGTAGCGTGTGGCGCTCAATTGTCTCTGCCCCCTATGGGATACAGGCGTGAGTGTGTATGTATGTATGTATGTATGTAATTAGATATTTCAGTACATTTGTCATTGTCACAACATTGTCACTGATAGAAAACCTGATTCAATAGAAAATTGCCTCAAAAGTTTTTGAATCATAGTCCAATACCATTTATGCAACCGGCTACACTTCGTGTTCGTTTTGTACCAACCACGTTATGGTCCATTGTGGTCGACAAAAGCTATTTTTTACAAACCGCCTTCGATTATCGCAACGTTTTTGTGCGTGTTGGGAAACAGTGTCTTGCATTGTTGTCCGACACATTCAAAACATGAAGACGTGTTGCAATTAATATTTCACGACGTTTGTGTTTTAATTGCCTGTTTGTATGTGTAAAACAATCCTTGACATTAGATTTAAATGCTAGATATTAGACCGTGATTGTTAGTTTTTTGTTGTAATGATTTTGAGGGACAGGTCACTAGGCGTCGCTTTTTGTAATAATTTCGTGCTTAAATTTTTTAAATTAATTGGTTAGTAAATATAATTTTGATCCTATGTAGAAGCTCTATTCGTTTCCGTGTTCCCTACATTATATCTTTTTCATTTTGTATGTTTACAATGAATTGAACCATAAAGAGAAGCCATCATGGAGTTATGAATCGACAAATTATTAAGTTAGGATTATAATCCTATAATGGTTAACATAATTTGACGTATTTATCGTAAAAAGGATCCAACCCACAGTATGGTCGAAAATGATCTGAGTATGCGAAATTAGTCTATAAGGCATCGATATATTATTTACCTAGATGCACAGTTGACGCTCGGAAAATGGGACAGCAAAGAAGTTCTTAAGCACTCCTTTTCCCTACAGTTTCGTTCAAATTTCGTTTAAAAAGATACTTTATAACACGTGCATAGGGTTATATTTGTGTTTGATTTAATTAGAAATAGTGATCTTTTTCTTTGTTTTATTCCTGAGACCAATTTTTAGGACGATATTTGCAAAGAACTGTGCATCTAGGGTGTATTATATTGATGCTATAAGGTCTATATTTTCAAAATCAGTCTATAAGGTTCAATAAAACTTATTTCTTTAAAAAGGACAACATTCTTACAACTATGTCCCAAAACAGAATCACAAAATATATTATTAATAAACAAATACAATTTAAACTTTAATGTTTATTATCTCAAAAGTGACATTTTGTGGGTTGGATCCTTTTTGCGTATCTACGTCCAATTATAGTATTGTAGTATAATTAGTTATCAATGCCTCAATGATAAAATTTGTTAATGGAACATAATTGGTGTCAATCATATTTTTGTGGTTCGACATAAAAATCATTTATACATATAAAACATTTCTATATGTACAAATAGACATATTATATTTTCAAGTTGCAAAGACTGTCTAAAGCACCACCATCATAAAATAATTTAGTGCTAATACAACTCCATTTATATTTTCATCTCAAGCTGGAGACACAGTTATGCTAACGGATGAGCATTACATAAGATGCTGTTGGTCGATATTCCCGCGTTCCCAGTGACCTAGACGCCTAGATTGCGTTCCAGACCGAACGGCGCCGTTTGTCAGTATTTCCAGCACCGATAGTAAAGGCTTGATGCAATAATGTTGTATTTAAAAACAAAATAACAATACTGATTTAAGTTTACGCGAATTGAAATAAAACTATTTTTACGCATTCTATCACGAACCAAATCGTGATAGAATCCGTAACAATTGTTTTATTTCAACAAAATAACAAGTCAATGGAATAAAATGAAAGATTTTTTATGGCAGAGACTGGTAAATAAGCAGGTTGGTCACATGATCAGTGAGTGATCTTAATCGCTCAATGACACCCAAGACACAATAATAACAATTGCCATCCTAAAAGGACGGAATAAGGGATTGGGAGAGGGAAAATTGGGTACCTGACTATGTTTGATTTTATACACTTGTTTATATGTGTTTGTATAATAGCAAATAAAACAAAAAAGAAACTCTTCTGTAAAAACTGCATCGAAATTGGTTGAAAAATGAGGCAGTAATTCATATTCTGGAGTGGGGGCATATTGGAGATGTCTTGCTATCCCATTCCAACGCACGTACCGTTATGGCGTGACGTGGTTACACTGATACTTCTCTTTCCCGAAGTTTGACGTTTACACCAAACTTAAAAGGCTTATAACTTTTTATTTTTTAGAATATTTCAATATTTCTTTATGTTTTGTATTTTAGACGACGTAAATTTCATATAAAATTAATTCAAAAAACTATTCAAGTACCCAATTGGGCCACCAGAAATCTCACTCACTAAACGAAAAGCGACAGCAAGCTACCACTTTACGTCGGTTTTCTGTGAGACGGTGGTATCAAACCGGTTGAGCCGGCATTTGTGCTGTAGATGTATGTAAACTGTCCATAGGATGGCTCTACCACTCAAAAAATAGTTAATCTTTGAATCTGATCTAATTGCTCTTCTACAGAAATATTTTTTTAAGGAAAGCCTTCATAATCCATTGACTAGACCCGATAATTATGAGTTTTTCCATTATGTGAAATGTTATCGTATATTAGCGGCGAAGGGTCCGTATAATATCATTCCTAGGCTTACATTTGCGGAATTGCCAGGCCAAAAAAAGGATATTAAACCCTAATTTTACTCTTAGTTCTCTCTGTACCACAAAGGTAAAACTAAAACCGTTACGGTCACAAATATTTACACAACCTCACACGATTTCTTTGAAAGTCACGAGATATGACGCATCAACAAAGCATCCGATATCATGCATGGGAATTCCCAAAAGCCTTACAAAGTTACAACGTAGAGGTTTTGTGATGCACAGTTATTTCCAATGCAGTAGCGGTTGATCGGCCTTCACTGTTTCAAAACAACGTTAATAACACGTTAATAAAGATCGTCGTAAGGCCTCGGGTTCAATCCCTGACGCGACTAATGATATTTGAGTGGTAGAGCCACGCTGTAGACAGTTACGTCTACAGCACGAATGGGCCGGCTCGAGCTGATACCACTGTCTCACAGAAAACCGACGGTGGGGATCACTTACCATCAGGCGACCCATCAGCTCGTTGGCCAGTATGTGCTACAAAAAAATGGGGTTTTCGTTCCGTATAACTCTGAAGGTTGGAATTCGTGTTTGATATTACCATAGGCTCGTCCCCTATCACATCTAGGATGTAAACGAGCTCGGCGAAGTATGGGAGTTTATGTATCTATTTTACCAAATCAATTAAACCCACGTGGTCAATAGCGGAACACACAATCATTTTTCTCAATGCGGTAATCGAACCCGCGGACTCTCGCTTCACAGCCGGCTACTCGCCTACTGTGCCACGGAGGCTATCAAAGGTAATAGTAGGTGACCACTCATCATGACGCTGTGCAGTGGCGCTAACCCCACACAGCGTTAATTTTAAGTGGTCACCCCAAATGACGTGACCAGCAAAAACAGCCTCCGTGGCGCAGCGGGCGAGTAGCCGGCTGTGAAGCGAGAGGCCGCGGGTTCGATCCCCGCACCGGGACAAATGTTTGTATGGCCTACAGATATTTGTTTCGGGTCTGGGTGTTGTGAGACCGAAAGTCTCTCGTGGTTCCTGATACCCACGACACAAGACTCGATCTTAGTGTGGGGTCAGGACTATGTATGTGACTGTTGGGTGTTAAAAAAAAAAAAAAAAAAAAAATTCAAACGATATCTACAAAGCAACCTTGTAAAGCAAAAATAATGAGTAAGCAATACTTCGCTCTCATTTGTAGAAATGCCTTATTCGTATTTGATCGATGCGCATGTCATCAGAAAACGATCAGTCATTTTATTATCTAGTAGAATCATTCATGTATCATTTTATAATAGAATAGGGCGTGCATACCTATTTGTATTGTCATTGTTCAAATTCTTTAGAGCTTTTTGTAAAGATTTTTTAACATACAGCTTGCCTTGTCACAAGCCCCTCGATTTGCTTCTTCCCTCTTCGAATTCGGAGTGTGAAGATGCATAAATAGGCCGGCATTATTCTAAACACATTGTTTGTCAGTGGTCGCTAGTTGTGTCGCTGTTTTTTTAGATTGCACTACGCTTACAATCAGGTGCAGTGTAGTCACTTTGCCGTGCCTGGCCAAAAAAAATTGCATGTGGACTGTGGTTAAATAATTTGACGTTATGACGTTAAATGGAACGGAACATCTGTCAAAATTATCCCAAAGATAAAGATTATATATAAAAAAATATATAAAGATCCCAAAGATAAAGATTATATATAAAAAGATTATATTATAAAAAAACGTAATTTACAATTTTTTTCGATTATCTACATTCTATACCAATATGTGCCACACAATTTTGACAGATAATATGGCCTCCAATGTCATAAAACTGTTTAAATTTTGAGTTACGTTTTAGTATTCGGGACTAAGAGCCACTCCCTCCACCACTAAAAGAATCTTTATCACATTTTGCAGAGCTTATTTACGTCCATTCTTATAATAGGAAACTCATATGTGATTTTTCGTATTTCTCATTTCATTTTGAATGGCCCACCTGTGATTTTTATCCAGGACCTCATGGTTCTCTAAGTACGTTGCCACAAGACGAACGAGGCGGTACGATTACAGTGTCATAAAATGAGCAAGCATTGTGCAGCTTGCGAAACTAGACCAATGCCTTTATGATAAGTAGGTAATAGCTAGGTAGGTAGGTACGCGTCACGCAATCACTACGAATCTTTAACATTCTCAACGACAGTGTTGGAGAAAACATAGCTTTGTATTATATTTACTTAAAAATGTTTAGTACAACTATCGCATATAAATAAAACATACCTAAGCTCACGCCTGTATCCCCGAAAGGGTAAGCGACGGTGCACTAGCGAACTAGGACACCAACAACTTAGTTTCAACATCATATACATCATATACCTCTACTATACAAGTTACCACTTGCACTAAAATTCAAAATGTGTAAGCGCCTGATGAAATGTTAATAGCATTTATTCAATAGACAACAAAAACTATGTTTAATCTGATGCTGTATCTAAAAGTAAAAAAGCTATAATAAATTGAAATGTATATATTTTTGATTTGAAAAATTAATACAAAAATACGAAAATAAATACGGCGACAATATCTTGATTTGAAAAATAGTATAAAACGTTCAAAATGACGAAGGCAAGGATATGAAAAGGGACTTGGAATCTGGAAATGAAAGGATCAGGATTAGTATATAAGATAAATAAGGGACAAAATTGATCAAGGTTATGGATGAAAAAAAAAGTTAAAGCCTCCAAAACTATTTACATTATAAAGTTAATTATATCTGGTAAAAAGATTAAGGGCCACTTGCACCACTATAACTAACCTACAGTTAGTCCTAACCGCAGGTTAAATTGAAAAAGAAATATATGAATGACATATAATTCATTACATGATCTGTGCAGTACAGTATCTCTAGAAGATCCTATTAAAACATACAAAAAACCAGTACATTTTTAAGCATGGATAATGTAATATTATTCAAAACATCAAAGGCTCGTACTAGGCGTTGTCAGTGATGTAACTATATAGTTGGAGGCCCGTGACAAATTCATCGGGTGAGGCCCTTTTTGCCTAGTAACTAGTCTTACCCTAAAATTACTTGTGTCAGCCAAGGATCTCTTTTCATTCGATGCGAGGGCCCTATGGTTGTGGACCCATGGCCCCCTGTAGTTACGCCACTGTTGGGTGTTGAAACATAAAGGTACTCACATAATCTGTTGGAGTATGGAGTCGGTCGCAGCTGCCTGCCGATCTGTATGGATGCCAGCAGTTGTTCCCGCGGCGTCACCTCTCGTCGCGGCGGCGGGAGCTTGCGTTCTGATGCCTGCACAATTTGTTTTATCAAATTGAGAGACTGGAAAACGCGCAGGTGGGTCACCTGATGGTAAGTGTTCTCCACTGGCTACCGCCTAGACAACCACAATACCAAAATAACCATAGCTGCGTTGGCAACTTTAAGGGGAATAATAATTGCGACGAGGTAATCGCCTCTTAGGTCTAGTGGTAGCGTATATGGGCTGTGGACCGGGAGGTCTTGAGTTTGAATCCAAGGTCGGGAAAAGCAATTTTTCTAATTTGATTGCCGGCCCTTTGGCGCTTTTAAAGTGTGGCGCTACTGCTAAACAACATCGCAACCATTAGTTATGAATTAATATTCAGGAATTTAATCCTCACAGATGAATCATCTAAAAACTTAATTTGTAAATTGTACCATTATTATAGTTATTGCAAGTCGGAATGATAATATAAAGTAATTAGTGATTGACTACATTTACACTACTATTGATTTATTGATTGATGTGTAATTTACCTTTTTTAATGGAGGCCTGCTTCTTATAAAATCGAGAATCATTGCATGTGCATCCTTCTTTACACTGTGAAAAGAAAATACAAAAGTATAAATAACTACAGGACCTACTTATAAAACCAGTTTAATTGAGCAAATGGTAAAGAACAGTCTGCCCCTTTTATTTTCAAACTATGTGACATAAGGAAAAAAGTGACAGTCTATCCTTTGCCATTTGCTCAGCTAAACTGTTTTTATAAGTAAGGCCCTATAATACGAGTATATACTTATGTTCGAGGACCTAAGGAAAGTTTTGTAGTTTGAACAAATCAAGCGTTAACAATATACATAAATAATACGGAGAAAATAAAGTCTACAATACGCATTAGGTCCGCGTGGCCGGCTAAACTTAGTCGTTAACGCCTTTTATTAGTACAGGAGGCCCGTTCTCAGCAGTGGGACAATAATATTACAGCGCTAATACAATTATGGAAAAAAAACTATAACATTAACATAAGCTCACGCCTGTATCCCACAAGGGGTAGGCAGAGGCGCACTAGCGAACTAGAACACCCACATTTCGCCGAGTTGCCGAGTCTATCGCCATTTTGGCCACAAATTCCATACTTCCAGATACTGATATTGCAAAACCCAATACAAAAACTTTGCTCGACTCAAGGATCGAACCCGAGACTTCAGAATGCTATTCGTATCGAAATACTAGACCACAGAGGCAGTCAAAAAACTACTAGACGCTAAGCAAACATAGTCATAATGTAGTAAAAGTCTCACCTTTGGGGTATCGCCCCATCAACTTTCCTCAGCGTGTACCTCCTCGACCTGATGTCGTCCATCAGGATCTCATATGGCGTGAGTTCGTACTCTATGGGCGTCCGTGAGTAGTTCACTTTCTTTAGTTTCACTCCCATCCTTAACTCGCCTATCACTTGCATCCAAAACCGCGCCTGCGAACGGTTGAACGACAATGAAATCAGATTGTGATATTGCTGTGATGTTTTTTGCAGGAGTATTAAAGTATTGTAATGTGAACGGAATGTTTTATGAAATAGTGTAGAAAAAATTAATGCCATGAAATTATGGAAATGTAATAATGTTGGACATAAAAATGAATTGAACAGAAATAGTTTGTTCGTTTAGTTTAGTTTAGTTCAAATCGAAATTATGTAAAATACTTTATGCATGGAAAGAACATGAATTATGTAATATGAAGTTATTTGACATTCTATAACAGTGTACAACATGCGCAAAATAACTTGGCTCAGGTGCTAAAGCTGTAGCTAACTTATTACTCAGTACAAACCAACTTTAGAGCGGCCAAATTACTTCGCGTGTAATTATTATCATTTACAAAATATATTACGCAAAACTAATTTTCAAACATCCAATAAAAAACAAAACATAAACGCATGCACACTAAAATAAAACTAAACCATTTTTAGATCAATATCTATCAATAATGACACAAACGTTGTTTTGATCTACTGTACCATTTGTTACGTACTTGCAAAGCCCTCCAAATCCTTCGGTTCGACTACAATTGAGAACATTATTAGACATTAGATATAGGCTGAGATCTATAGACAGAACTTCGATTAAGTCAAAGTCCAAATTAAGTCAAATTTTTAAACCGAACTTTGATTTAATCCGAGCCATTTTTTACAAGAAACACATACATAAGCTCACGCCTGTATCCCCGAAGGGGTAGGCAGAGGCGCACTAGCGAACTAGTACACCCACATTTCGCCGAGCTTAGTTCCGTCCCAGAAGTGATAGGGGGCGAGCCTATCGCCATATCGGGCACAAATTTCAGACTCCAGGCTGATATGGAAAAATCCAATATCACTTTGCCCGACCCGGGGATCGAACCTAAGCTAAGCCCTAAGCTAAGCTAAAGCTAAGCCCCTCGATTTGCTTCTTGCCTCTTCGGATTCGGAGTGTGAAGAACCATAAATAGGCCGGCATGATTCTGGCGACCACTGATAAACTCATTGTTGTTAGTGGTCGCTACTTTTTTTGGACTGCACTTCGTTTACCATCAGGTGCAGTGTAGTCACGTTGCCGTGCCCGCATAAAAAAAAAACTCTATGGAACACAAAAGAATCTTAAAAATCGGGCCACACTTGCCATTTCATACATATTCATTGCCACTAGACCAAGGACTAGACTTTTTGGGTGGTAGAGCCACGCTGTAGACAGTTACGTATACAGCACGGAGATGGTCCGGCTCGACCGATTTGATACCACTGTCTCACAGAAAACCGACGTAAAGTTGCAGCTTGCTGTCGCATTTCGTTCGGTGAGTGAGATTTCTGGTGGCCCAAATCCCCCACTCCCTTTCGCAATCCCTAATCCTTTTCAGGTTGGCGACGCACCCATGATTTTCTTGTCTTGAGTGGGCGATGGAGAAAAAAAGGAGGCGACTTTGATTATCTGAGGAGTCATTATGAAAAATTCACTGGAACGCTTTTCGTATTATATTTCAATAATATTCCCGTACGTTATAACACCATGAGCATGACTAGACTACGACCTCGGACCTTGCCTCGAATGACACACTTTTACGCAACAGGCTATCGTGTTACTCGTATACATTAGAACATAATTATGAATACCTAACTCATATAGGCTTTGTACCTACCTATATCAGGCCTAAAACGCACCGACTCCCGCGGAGGCTATGCCATTGCGTATCCCGTGACCTTAACGAATAGGGAGAGCAGAACAACGCGGGGTTTAGTCAGTAGGACGGTCTTGACCGGTGAGTCAGACTCGTGAGTTTCGACTCGGGGAGATTTGTAAACAGATTTTCCACGTACAAAAAAAAATATAAAGGCAGATGAGACATGACAATACCGGAAGAACAAGAAAGGAATAAGGAATAAAATAATAAATAAAGGAAGGTAATACTTGGATTTTGACGAGAAGTCTGACAGGGTAAGCGTCGCTTGATAAAATTATTTCATATTATTGTCTGAAGTTGTGTTGGTTGTTTAATGTGATTTGGTTTTATGCAACATAATTCAGCGAAAATGGACAGTTTAGTGTGGCAACTTTTTAATCAGTGATCTTTGATGAGTTTTGCTAGATGCGTTGGCTGGCTTTGTCCGGACGATTCGCTGAGTGAATGTCATCTGAGGGGCATCGTGCTGGAAGGAATTGCCGCCATAATTCCAGCAGGGCCTTGCGATCATCCACATCTAGGTCTCATGGTCATTGTGACAACTTGATAATTGCTATACTTACCTTGACATTGGCTAAATCATTGCAAATGCGTGGAAGCCATTATTTTTAAAAGAAGAAGAAGGTAAAGCTTTGGGCAATATCACTCATCAGACGAAAAGCAACAGCGAGTTGAGACTTCACATCGGTTTTCTGTGACAGTGGTATCAAACGGCCCATTCGTATTATTATCTGTTTTGGCCAAGTGCTGTAAACTTTCATTTATAACAAAATAAACGTAGCTGTCTGCCACTCAAAAATGCAAATTGTTAATTGCAATCTATAAGTCCTTAACCACGTGGTTATTTACTAACTTACTTGCAAATAACAACACTATTATATTCTTACGCCCGAATGGTCAAAAGTTGCTCAACTTTTACGGCTTCTTAAATTGATTTTCGCCATACAATTCTGACAGATAAGGTGGCCTTAAACGACATAAGGCGGCCTTAAGTGTATGAACATTCGGCGGTAAGATACTTATTTAAACGTCGGCTTTTCAATGTAGACAGGATACGCGATTATAAGTAATATTACGTAAAACAATATTTAAATATGTATGCAATGTGTTGAAATTATTCAAATCTCCTTAACATTTGTTGCGATATAACATTAAACATTATAATTTATGCTCATAGAAAAGAGAATGGTTAAAATTGTAACAGTTAAATTAACTTTAGAAAGGTACAACTTCATCGGTATAATGAATTAAGGCTATTTGTAACATATTTACTTTATTATGTATTTATTACCTATATTATTTGTCGCCTCCTTGGTCTAGTGGCAGCATGTATGGGCTGTGGACCGGGAGGTCCTGGGATCGATTCCCAGAGCAAATTTTAAGTAATTTGCTCGGGACTGGATCCCTTAGGGGGTTGACGTCAGGCAGACGGCTGGTCGTAAAAACTAAGCCAAATCCTCTCTGCAACATGCTTGAAAGTGTGATGCCCCGACCCCACATTAAGGTGGGATAGGGACAGATAGAAAAAAAAATCGATTACATATTTTATGGATTAAATTAAACGCGGTATGGATTTACACACTTTTTATGTGATTGTTCACTGTATATTTACCGCTTTCTTACTTACAATAAACTTTCCACTCCATATCCAAGTGAATACCTTTTTTTTATTAAGTTAAGATTTACTTACTCTTAGGCTGAGATCTATAGAGCAAACTTCTAAGTCGAAGAAACAAACTTAGTGATAATTTGGAATTTTTAAATCGAACTTTGACTTAGTCCAAGCCATTTTTTCAAGAAAATCATTGCTTAGTTTGTCTGTCAATCTGTTCTTCTTGTAAAAAATGTCTCGGACTAAAACGAAGTTCAATTTAAAAATTCCAAATCCTCACTGAGTTCGTATCTTTGACTCAGACTAAGTCGAAGTTCGCTCCATAGATCATAGCCTTAACGCCTAGATTGGCTAAAAGCTAATTGTAATATTTAAGCTGACATAAAAAAAAAACAAAATTATTTTTGTGTTCTAAGCCGTGTCCGAAGGGGGGTCCCATATACATTTAGTTAAGATGGGATGAAATCGTAAAGTTAAAACTTGTGATTCTTGTTCGACTGATATTCATGGTTCATTTTCTAAAATACACTACATAGATTTTTGCTTTTTTCCCATAGAGGGAGGCTCTACAGATATATAAAGACAAAGACAACGGAAGCATAACGCATAATTAGTTATGCTGACCAATTATGATACATCAGTTGTGTGTGTCTTGTATGCGTTGTATATGTTGTGTTCTCATATGTCTTTTGCGTTTTTTTTAAGCATTTATGTTTTGTTAATAATATTTTGGAATTACGCATTCCTATGATTGCGTTAATAGTGACTATCATTTAATTTTTAAACCCTCTGCCAGGATAACAACAAATAACAATTGAAATAAAACTATTTTTACGGATTCTATCACGATTTGATCTTAATTTTTATTCCCGACGTTTCGAAGGCTTTGCGGTCTTTGGTCACGAGTTGGTAGTCCAAGTAATTAATTAAAAATTAAGACCAAATTGTGATAGAATCCGTAAAAATAGTTTTATTTCAATGAATAGCATTCTCGTAAAATTAAGTAATCAGTAAACAAATAACAATAGGGTATAATCAATAAACAGTTTAGTATAATCTAGGTATAATTAAGTAAATAAGCCGTTGTCAATTTTTGGTATAAGATGCCGCAATAAACTTTTCTTTCCTTCTTACCCAATCAGAGAACTGCAGCGTGTCGAGATGCGTGGCGGAGTCTTCAGCGGCGCCCATGTCCCTGGCGCCTCCGACCCTCACCCTGGCGAGGAAGGAGGCCAGCTCGAGCGCCTCCGCCACGAGCGCGCGGCACACGGCGCGGTAGTGTGCCGCCGCCGCGTCCCGGGCGCAGCGCCCGCCGCCTCCGCAGTGCCACACGCAGCGCTGACAACGAATGCTTGTTGTTATGGCGGGTACACACCGGCCGAGCGAAGGCGAACGAATCTATACATGTTGCGTTCACACAAACAAACTTTCCCCGTAATGATTTCTTAGGTTTACGTGAATGTTATTCATTGAAATTAAACTATTTTTACGGATTATATCACGATTTGGTTTTAATTTTTATGCCCGACTTTGATAATGATGATGATGCAGTCTGACCCGTGACCACGAAGGCTGCAAAGCTTTCGAAACGTCGGGCATAAAAATTTAAACCAAATCGTGATATAATCCGTAAAAATAGTTTAATTTCAATAAACTTTCCCCGTTTACGAGACTGTAAGCCAGGATCAACAGTGGCACGTATTTTACGACACCGAGCGATGAAGCTCGGCGAATCTCTGAGAATGCAAAATTGTCTTCATCCCGCAGCGAAATTAATCAAACAGAAAGGTAGGGAGGAGTTGGAATTATAAGGTTATATAACTTTCCCTGTTGTGGGAATGAAACAGGTACGATTCGTTCGCCTTCGTTCGGCACGGTGTGTACGCGCCATTATTACTAAATTATTAACAAAAACCTCCCCAGGGGCCAAATGTTTAGGCATAGTATTTGCTGGTGGTAGGACATTAGTATCCGCCCGGATGGCGACCACCGTTTACATGATGTTAAAACCTGCTGTATTGAAAAACACTTTTCTGTAGTACGCGTTCCAGGATCATAGTAACTTTGCTGTGCCCGGATAAAAAAATAGTATCAAACTCTAAAAGGCTTTGTCATAAATATTACACCTGATGGTAAGCGTAGTGCAGTCCAAAAAAAACCAACGACCATCGATAAACATAGTTTATGAATGGTCGCCAGAGTTATGCCGGCCTGCATAGATGCTTCTTCACGCTTCGCTTAAAGGACCCAATGTCATAGGAGGGAGAGATTTTTACACTTTTTTGACACTCATTGAAATCAAATCGTAGTCGAAATGGAATCAAGTATCAAAAGTTACCCTACAGGGATTCAAACGGAGGACCTCTCGGTCCATAGCATGCATTGTATTGCATAATAATTATAAAAAATACAAACTCAAATGCTCCCATAGAAAAATCTAGAATCTTATCAATTGATTGGCAAACGCAGTGCAGATTTAATGCGATTGCAATGAATCAATGAGATAAGCCACTTCCATCATCTCATTGTTTCTGCTATCTATAGAAAATCGTTTAGGATATTGACATATATTAATTAGGTACAAAAGACTAGACATACAGGTGTCTTGCACGTTATTTTGTGATACGTCACGTCACGTCTTATTTTGTGATAAATCTATAATCTATAATTGTTGTTGTTTGATAGAAAATTATGTAAACAATAAAAACAAGACCAAAGTAAGTATATTACGACAATACTAAGAGTTTATTACCCTAAAATAAATTGTACTTATTCCTTGTAGTGATGGACAAATAAAGGTATTTCTTTCTTTCTTTCAAAGTCGATGCTTCATACAAAAACGTTTACACAAGAAACGTAACTTCACAGCAATAAGGACCAATTTTTAATTTGACCCACCTGCTCGTATGCTAGTCTCTGGAATAAAAAAGTAATAAGCCATAGACTAATTCTGAACCATTAACAAAAAGGCAGTTTCCACACAACTAATTCACTTATGAAAAAGCTCCCTTAAATCCTTGACGCAATGTTACATGAAACTGTACCGTAAAATATTACATTACGTATATTCAAATTATTTGGGCAATTACGTACGTGAACCGCGCAATTAATTTGTTACGGCAATATTGCAAAACGAAGGGTTTTTATAAGGTAATCTTGCAACACAGAAAACCGATGTAAAGTGACAGCTTGCTGTCGCGTTTCGTTCGGTGAGTGAGATTTCCGGTGGCCCATTTCCCCCCTCCCTTTCCCTCCCCTTCCATTCCCCTTGAAGGTTGGCAACGCACCCATGATCCTTTTTGTGTCTTGGATGTATATGGGCGCGGAGATCACTTACCCACAGGTGACCCTTCTGCTCGTTTGCCAATCTAAGCTATAAAAAACAGGTAGAGTTGATAATTAAAAGTGGAAGGTTCCAAAGATTGCAGTAGCAACGCCTTTTAGGTACCGCGTCGTCCTGCATTCGACTTCTAGGTGGACCTCTAATCTTCTACCAGCCTTTTCCCACTCCTCTGCGAGGTGTTTTCATGTATATTGCAGAAAATAATCTTATAGCAGAGACTGGCAAACGAGCAGATGGGTCAACTGATGGTAAGTCATCTCCAACGCCCATTAAGACAAAACACAAAAAGAATCATGCGTGCGTTGCCAACCTAAAAGGAGGGAAATAGGGATTGAGAAAAGGAGGGGAAATTAGGCCAACGGAACTCTCACTCACTTGGAGCACATGGATGGACACAATCTCAATCTTGGATTAGTCTAGCGACTAGGTAATTAGTGGCGATTTGTGACTCCGAGTGTGTAATTATTCTCATACATTCTGTGACGTAATGTGGCATGGCGGGCAAAATGCCACGGGCCCTCAACCGTAAAAAATACATCAGTAAACGATATCTATATTTAAACTCTGTCTCTACACCAAAAACTTACATATACATTTAACTAAAATTACTTTCGTTTTTGTGCAACACAACGCAATCACACGTGTATTGTGTTACAAAAAAAACTGTACTTCATAAAAATTTATTATCCATGACGATGATCTTTGACTTTCCATTTTCACAAGAATTACTTCAAAATAATGCGAGTTCTTCATACTTCCGTAGCTTGCATTGATTAATCTAAGGGCATTTCCGCGAAAAAAAGTCATTACCGTCGTAATGGTAATGACACATATGACCACGGTAATGACAAACCCTTAATAGTATTATAATTGTTATCTATGCCTCCCTCTGCCCCCGTGGTGTGGTGGTATTTCGGTACGACTACGTTTCTGAGGTCTCGGGTTCGATCCCCGGGTCGGGCAAAGTGATATTGAATTTTTCCATATCAGCTCGGAGTCTAGAATTTGTGCCCGATATGGCGATAGGCTCGCCCCCTATTACATCTGGGACGGAACTAAGCTCGGCGAAATGTGGGTGTTCTAGTTCGCTAGTACGCCTCTGCCTACCTCTTCGGGGATACAGGCGTGAGCTTATGTTATGTTATGTTATCTATGTATATAACTTCAGACATCACCTGTACTATCCTCTGCATAGCATGGCCTGAACGTACAATACATGAGACATGTATTAATAATCCATGAGAATGATAAAGTATATACATAGATAACAATTATTAATTATAATAGTATTAAGGGTTTGTCATTACCGTGGTCATATGAGTCATCACCATTGCCTATACTTAACGACGGTAAGCATATAACAGTAGCATTTAATTAACAGAGCTTTCATTTTGACATCACTGTTAAAACAGCTCGTATAATTAAAAGCGCATCCCACCATGTTTTTAGAATATCAATTTTGATTTTAGAAAACGTTTTAAACTATTACGAAAGTGAATCGTATGAAATAATTTCAAAACAAGAGGTCTATTCTGCTATTAGAACATTATTATGACGGTCGTATAAAATGAAAATGGACACTTTATCTATCTTAGTAGTATATGGGATATTGAATTCACTTAACAAATCCATCTAGAGTAGGGTTGTCGCGCGTCTAAGAATGACGATACGTTTTTTCTCTTTTCTGGTTATAACGTTTCGTATTCTTCTAACTTTACTTAAAACGTTTATGGAATTTAGATCAAAAGAAAAATCCTAATTCACTCATTAACGACCGGTACAAACAAAAAGTTGAAATTTTCCGCAGTGATTCCTCTTATATGTTTAAGGAATAAGGACATATATTTCGAAATTCAACCCCGAAAAGGGTTTAAAGTTTGTTTCTCACGGCAATATGATGCAAAAGATTTCTATACAAGCAAAGCTGGTAACAAAACTTTTAATTTAGTAAAATAATGACAAATATGTTTCAAAATCAAAATCAAATCATATATTGAATCCATAAAATGTTCGAACGTTATTTAGGTTCCGTCAAATTTTAACTATACCGCCTGTTCGGAGGGCTGGTTCAGAGAAGAACGGAAAAGAAACTCTGGCGTTGCTATTTTTAACACTAATTTACTGTACAGCACCAGATATAAAAAGACCTTAAATAAGAGCAGCTAAACCATGGTAACAATCGATATCTAATAATATAAGACAAAGTAAACTTCAAAATACACTGAGCGACCCCCATAGCTACGGCAAGTTGAATTGACACAAGCAAACAAAACAGTACAGGCAGACCAGTCTCCACAAGCAGCACCCGTTCACGAGTATGATATATTTAGTGCGCAATGACAATTTATTGAATTTGTGACAGCCCTATCGCAGAAGTCATAAAGCACATCTATTATCATCCTAATAAGCGATACAGTGAAAGCAAACGTCATTGCTGCCCACGCTGTGACGCAATATATGTTAAGTATAGCCAAGTGTTAGGACTAGAACATAATACACTATGTACTTAAATATATACATAATTATATGTGCGTTTGTAGTCAGGTTCATTAAAAAGAGAAAGCTGATTATAGTAATAGATAAGTTAATGATTTCTTAGGTTTTCGCGAATGTTATTCATTGAAATAAAACTATTTTTACGGATTCTATCACGATTTGGTTTTAAATATTATGCCCGATATTTCGAAAGCTAAGAGTCTAACCCGTGACCACAAAGGCTGCAAAGCTTTCGAAACGTCGGGCATAAAAATTAAAACCAAATCGTGACAGAATTCGTAAAAATAGTTTTATTTTAATGAATAGATATGTTGATCTTTATCAACGTATAACATACATGAAGTGAGATGGTAGGACCACGCTGTTAGTGTTGCCTACAGCATGAGTGTGCCAGTTCTACTGGTTATATCAGAAAACCGACGTCAAGTAGCTAACTAGAGGTAAGGTAGCTTGCTGTTGTGTTTTATAGGATGAGTGAGATATCCGGACGTGTAAATACTCGCAAAAAGTTAAGTCTCACTAACTTAGGGTCACTTGCAGCTCCGAGATAAATCTATATTTATTATCCCAAATCTTGATTTAAAGATTTGTGAGCTATAGGATAATCGATTTTAGGTATAACTCAAGATTATAGTGCCGATAATTACGCCGCAAGTCGCCCTTAAGTTCTAACACTACATTTTTAATTAAGTTCTATTTTGTTATAACATTGCAATGTTTGTACTTCTGTCTATCTAAGGCTGACATGAACCAGAGAATTTGATAATTTTTAGTCATGTCGGCTCGGGACAGGAGTCATTTTGGTTTTTGCCATAGTGTCTTTTTTATTTTATTTATTTTTAAATTTTACTGTTTATATATGTGGAGTGAACCGATTTCTTATATCTTTCATTCTTTCTTTCTTCTTCTTTCTTTGTAATTGCTTAGTCGCATTCCCTATTCCTTTTCATAGAGTCTAGGACCTAAACAACAGACAGCATCTCGGCTATTTCTCTGGTATCTCCAAAGTCCAAGAGCGACGGTGATCATTTACTATCAAGCGCGTAATACAATTGCTTTCATAAGCATATAAGAACTCAACAATACAAAAACTGTACTGAAGCTCCAATAGTTACAATCCTACAACCAATCAAGCCATAAATAAGGAGCGCTTTGGATCCAAAGTGAAAGCTGCCCATGTAAGGTGCATCCAAACTTATACGTAGATCAGATATGGGACGATAAAAAGGTGGATCAAATGGACTACATCAGGCATCAATAGGGTTGGCAAAAATGTTAATAAAATGTAGTTGTTTATTTTGTTTTAAAAAAGGATAATTTTCGATTTACTTTATCCGACTGACTCGGAAGGAGGGTACATACATAAATAAATAAAATATACTATAATAGACAACGAGGAGGGTAATGTTTTTTTACGGTTTTTATATACTGGTATGTTGAGGAACCTAATCAGTGCACTCGAACTTAAACGATCATAATGTTGTCAAAAACATTCGCTTAGAAATACCTTATCTGCCAAATGCCTCAACACTAGACCGACACTCGATCAGCATAATCACAAAAAATCGAAAATAATATACGAGTTGATGGCGTGCATCCTCATTGACCAAACAAATCTAAAATTTATCGTATACCAACTAAGTCTATTTTCATTAAACTATTCGCGAGTCGAGGCAGTAAAGACGAGCGCCTGGTACAGAGGCGGTATATAATAATAATATTAACATAGGCCTCCCCCAAAGATTTCCAGATCGACCTGTTGGAAGCGGCCTGCATCCAGCGGTAAATAAAAATTATAAAATAATAGGATTCTAATAATAATAATAAATACATCCAAGTCGCACACTAGGTATAACCTGTATCATGGGTGTCAGAGACTATGAGAGACTTTCGATCTCACAATACCCAGACTTGAAACGAATATCTGTGGGCCACACAAACATTTCTCTCAATGCGGGAATCGAACCTGCGGCCTCTCGCTTCACAGCCGGCTCACCCGCTGCGCCACGGAGGCTGACAACGATAAGCATTAAAGAATGTCACTTGTATTTTGAACAGTTTATTCGAGGGGACAACCCTAATACCATCCAGTTGTGCAATTAAACTGTGAGTTGTGACATAATCGATGTTATCTTTACGATTCGATTATTTTACTTTGAATGCATTTTTGATACGTTAATTGGCGGCTTTATCTATGGGAGAAAGTCGGGATTGAGTGAAATGATTATGATGTCAACTTATTATGCTAATGAGATTGGGTCATTATAGGTTAAAAAGTGGTTTAACTATCCATTGAACGTCTGGAGATATTGGTTGAAGTGTTTAAATAAATACATTTATCAAGACAAACTCAAATGCAAATACTCCTACATATCGCTTGAACTAGGAAGAAAAGTCAGGATAAGCTCAGTGTGAAAAAGTAAGATATATTTTACAAACGTCATTTTCCTAAACAATATCCTTAGGCTGCGGTCTCGACCTTAGCGGGCGCAGAGCGGCGGCGGGGGCAGCGCGGCGAGCGGCGCGTTCCGATGCATAGATTTAAATGGAACTGGCCTCGAAGGCAGCGGCGCGACGACCGGTCTAGCAATACGTTGCCGAGTCGCTCCCCGCGCCGCCGCCGCTGAGTTCGTGTCCGCAGCCTACAGCATGAACGTCCTCTGCTTACTGCAGCGAACGGTGCGAGCTCCAATTCTGATTTATGCCCTCATCGTTGCACTCTAAAGTATACCAAACCTACAAACTTCATTTACCTCAACGACCTCCTCATCCCGACAGCAAGGGCTCTGAATTTCGCTCTCCGAAGTAACAACTCATCGATATATTATATACCTAGATGCTCAGTTGACGCTCGGAAAATGAGACAGGAAAGAAGTGCTTAAGTACTCCTTTTCCCTACAGTTGGACGCCGATAGAATTTTAAATTTGAAAATTCGAATTTAAGAACGCTTAATCATTTCGTTAAAAAAGCTACTTTATAACACGTGCATATGGTTATATTTGTGTTTGATTTAATTAGAACTTATGATCTTTTTCTTTATTTTATTCCTGAGACCACTTTTTAGGACGATATTTGCAAAGAACTGTGCATCTAGGGTATATTATATTGATGTAACAACTAGTCTCCAAACGTCATTTACCTCGACAACATCCTTCAGCGTGAACCTCCTCTGTTTCCTGCGACGTCGCGGCGCGGGCTCCGAGTCTCGCTCTATGCCCTCGTCGTCAGTGTCCGCACGACCACACTCCGAAGTCTCGGAGCCCTCTGACAGAGCGCCGCATTCTTCATCGTCATCTGAAAGAGAAGAAAATTGTTTAGCCATAAGTGTTAGCAAAATATTTGGCACTGATAATTCCGGCTTTTGGAAATTTCAATAGCCGATGTAGGAAGGTTTTTTTATAGCAGAAACTGACAAACGAGCTGATGGGTCACCTGATAGAAAATGATCTCCACCACCCATGGACACCCAAGACACAAAAAATCATGGATGCGTTGCCAAAATAAAAAGATGGAATGGAAGGGAGGGTAAAAGGATTTGGGGTAATGGGTCACCGGAAAACTCACTCACTCAACGAAACACAACACCAAGCTGCCACTTTACGTCGATTTTCTGTGAGACAGTGGTATCAAACCGGACGAGCCGGTTTAGTGTTGTAGACACTACTATCTACAGCGTGACTGTACCACTCAAAAAACATCTATCTCAAAATTTATGATCAAAAACTTCAATTCTCGAACACCACCTACCAAATATAGTACAATAATGCAACTCTATCAAAACAATCATGACGTCACGTTATTCACATCATTGTTCCAAAGATATTAGCAATAATCTCACGTGTGGTCCAAACTGGTCGATCACGATCCGTTACACTTATTGACACTAGACGGTGAGAGACGCGGCGCCGCGCCGCCCGCCCGTGACATGAGTTGCGCAAGCGCATATTTGCGACCGTAGACTGAAGCATGTAGTGATGGAATAGTGCGATGAGTTTATTTGATACACATTCCATCAGGCGTTGGGGAAAATAATAGAGCATGATAGTGGCGAAGGCAAATTGCAATATGGAAGCCTTATGAAATGCCTTATAAATGGACCAATAAAATATTATTTTATTACATATGCAGAAATTAACGTCAGCATTCGATCACGTTCACCATTGTATACTTCAGTATCGAAGTGCTTTGCATCATATCAGGTCACAATTTCTTTGTAATATGTCTTATTTTTTATAAACAATACATAGTCATAAATCACTTTACTTTGCATATCGATAATAATTGCGTGATAACGTTAATCCTAATATTACGAGCAATCTACATCCGTCGTACATACCAGAGGGAAGTCCCGTCTATAATCATTATAACTTTCTAATTAGTGGTTACTGTTATTTCTATAAAGTGATTTTAAATGAATAAAATGTGGATTTAAGTAATAACTGAAAATTATATGTCAACTCATTTTTTTTTATTTCTATGCTTTATGTATGTATGTCTGGTCTAAATGTGAAATATGTATAGTTGAACCAAACATATAAACACATCTATCATATACGCTCGAATGGGCAAACACTGCTCAACTTTAACGGCTTCTTATATTGATTTTCGCCATACAATTTTGACAGATAAGGCGGCATTAAACGACATAAGGCGACCTTAAGTGTATGAACATTCGGCCGATAGACAATTATACAATAATTAAGGCGTAAGTGACGTAACTAACAAACATTCAATTCATATTTATGATCGCTAAGAGTATATAAATATAAGACTATATTTGGGTCACAATCTAGAATAAGACAATGTAAATATAGAAGGTATTGTAATTATAATGATGTGATTTTAATCTGTTATGTTGTGCTAATAAATAAATAAACATCAAATAACCAGAAGTTTCAAAAGTTAACAGACCGACTTCAAATCCGATCGTGACCAAATTTATATGGGACTTGAAAAAAGCTCTATCGAATACAAAAATAATTTTGAAAATCGGTCCACATTTGGCGGAGATATCGCGTTACATAAAAAAATACAGACGAATTGAAGACCTTGTCTTTTGGGAAGTCCGTCGAAAAATAAAAATCAAGTTGCCATACTGTACCTCCGCACACACACAGCGGCCACATCAATCGTTCAAAGCTAGTCTTGACATTGGTCACACGCAATGAGTCAATGATCTACGGTCTATACTCTATACTCTATAGTCTATTGTAACGCAATTATGATTATTGTTCGATACCGCGTGTGTGGATTGTAGGCGACTTTGAACGTGTCTTAACACTTACATTCCTGTGTCAAATTAAGGCTTTGATTGAGCTTTTGTTTTAAAGAATTGCTGACGGGGAGGTACGAGAATAATACCAAATTGTAGAGTACGTATTCAATAAGATTTATTCGACTGAATACAGAATCCAATTTCAGTGCCAGGACTAAAAATAACGAACTACTTAGCATTAGCCAATAAAGAAGTCCTGACTTTACAAATTCGTAATCCGGTTAATACTTATTGCAGTGTTATTAGCTTCAAATGCTAAAATATTCAAGGTCTTATGCAAATAATTTCATGGTAATTATGCATTGTTGTTTATAATAAAAGTAGCTTCAATTGTCTGTTTCATCGCGCTAGTAAAAAGCAACCATTATAAAACCCAAAGTTTTTTATTACGCTCTTTCCGCCTCGAGGCTCTACATAATCATTATTTCCCACGTTTATAGAATGAGCCACAATATTGAGCCATTACATGGTACAGAAACAACTGGGATCAAAATTTATATACACCTATCAATCAGCATCAGACGAACAATGAGACTCATCAACGTTTATAGCGTTCTCCGTAAACACACACGCCTAACCAATTAGAAGACGCGAGGACTTCAGAGACAGATTGCACGTTGAAGGGGTGGGACAAAATTGATGAATGAAAGTGAAAGTCCTAAAGAGGGATAAAAAGTCGCATGTTTTCGACCGAATCAAAAAAAGGAGGAGTTTCTGAATTATTCTGTATTTTATGTATGTTACGCGATATCTCCGCCAAATGTGGACCGATTTCCAAGAATATTTTTGTGTTCGATAGTGCTTATCCCAAGGCTGGTCATGATCAGTTACGGTCAGATAAGTTTTGAAGTCGGTCTGTCAAGTATTTAAACTTGTGATTATACTGATATTTGATCTAAATTGGTATCAAAAACTTGTAACTCCTTTTCATGATGACAAATCATTTCGTTGTGTGCTGTTATTTTTGATTGAATAAAGATTTTAGTATTTTATTGATTATCTGTAACTCCTTTTCATGATGACGAATCAGTTTATTATGCAATATTATATTTCCATTACAAGAGTCGCCTCCTTGGTCTAGTGGCAGCATGTATAAGCTATGGATCGGGAGGTCCTGGGTTCGATTCCCAGGTCGGGCAAAGTAAATATTCTAATTGCATTTTCCCGGGACTGGATCCCTCATAGAGGGTTCACGTCAGGCAAGCAGCCGGTCGTAAAAACTAAGCCAAATCGTCTCTGCAACATGCTTGAAAAAGTCTGTTGCGCCAACCCCACATTAAGGTGGAATAAGGGCAGGTAGGAAGAAAGATATTTATATTGCAAACAGTCTAAAACTCGAGAAGATGTGGTTGTGTATCCCATAAATGTATCTGAATCCGCGTCTGTACAAGATCAACAAACGTTAAAGTTTATCGTTTCTCGTAGTGTTCTATAAACGAAACAATGGCACGAGATATGGTAGCGTTTACGGAGTCAGTTACAAAATAACAGATTGATGGTCCGGCGAGGCGAGGAGTTAATTATTGCTTACTATTGTACGTTTGTAATTTGTTTAGGAAATGGAACTGTTGAAATTAACCGTATTATTCATGTGTGTTTTTAAGCGGGGAGCAGACTTTTTAGATTTAACTTTTGATTGAACAAATTGCCTACTACTAAACTAAAAAAGCTTACTTTTAACCTGTCCTTAATCTAAATGTTAGGTCGGCGCATCACACTTTTTCAGACATATTGCAGAAAGGATTTGACATAGTTTTATTGCCGGCTGTCTTCCTAACGTCAATTCCCTTCTGGAAAATCCAGTCCCTGGAAGCACATTTGACAGTTCATTATCGAATGTTCTGTAACTTTGAAGCGGCGGACACATTACGACGAAAATATTTTGCCGCTTCTTCTCCGCGTTGCAAGGTTACGTCAACAGCCCATTCATTCTAGTTATGTCAATCTGTTAATTGTCAAATGTGCATTCTCTCAGCGGCCGGACAGTAGCAATGGCAAAAATCCACATACAACAAATTACCCATAAACTCACATTAAAGGACGATAAAAACATGATAGACCAAAGAATCCTTCATCAATGACGTCATCTCGGCGCCAGGCGCTCTCGCCAAATAAATCTGGAGGCATGAGTTGCGCAACCGATGTTTACTGCCCGTTTACTGTGACTCAGTTATGACATTCTGGTACTTTGATCCCATTATCTGTGTACAAATATCTGGGGAATATTCAGGAAATGAGCTATAATGATGTGAACGATGTTGCGCAAAGTATTGATAAGTTAGAAATAAAGTACACATTGTTTGTCGTTTGAATTAAATATATTCAGGTCAAGTTGTTTTAGAGTTTGGTCGTATGGCGTCTGTAATTGATAAAGCTTGTTACTTATACTTACAGATAGCATTATAAATGCAATAAGGTTTAAGGTGGACTGAATTTTTTTTATTCTGTAGACTGCCTCGGTGGCGTGGTTGCATTTCGGTACGACTTCCGTCCTGAGGTCTCGGGTTCGATCCCCGGGTCGGGCAGTGATATTGGATTTCGCCATATCAGCCCAGAGTCTGGAATTTATGCCCGATATGGCGATAGGCCCTATCACATCTGGGAAGCAAATAAGCTCGGCGAAATGTGGGTGTTCTAGTTGGCTTGGTTGCCTCATGATTTCATATTCTAGTCTAAAGTTGATTTCATATTCTAGTCTAAAGTTGTGCTTGTTGTTTAAATGTGATGTGAATTTATACGATAAACAACAACAAAGATGAACAGTGTATGGAAGCTTTGAAATAAGTGATTTTGGACGCTTTTTGTCGGATGGATGGGTCGACCATGTTCGATTCCTCCCCTGCGAGAAAATCGTCTAAAAAGCATCAAACTGAAAGGAATTGACGTCAAAATTCCAGCAAGACTTTTAAATCGATCACATCAGATTTCATTGCACTTGTGAAAACTTAGATGTAGGAAATAAAATATAAACATTATTAAAAAGTATACGGCTAAAGGACTTTGTATCCATGGCTATGAACAATAAAAAAAAAACTTTTTGCACCGCATCTAACACAAGTCATAGTAAAATACTACATTTCCTACAAAACATTCTCATTGGGAGCCCACAATTGGGGACTTGACTAATTTTTTTAAATTAGTTTTATATGAAAACGTCATCTAAAATATAGAACAGAAAGGAATATTAAAATATTCTCAACAATAAAAAAGTTATAAGTCTTTGAGGTTTGGTGTAACCTTCAAACTGCGGGAAAGAGACGTATCAGTAAGATCACGTCACCGCCATAACGGTACGTGCGTGAAAAGGGATAGCAAGATATCTCCAATATGCCCCCACTCCAGAATTTAAAATATGAATTACTGCTACATTTTTCAACCAATTTCGATGAGTTTTTCCAGAAGGGTTTATTTTTTGTTTTATGTGGTATCTATATATATAAAAATGAAACCCGTTTTCCGTTGTCACGCCATCACGCGTGAACGGCTGGACCGATTCCGCAAATTCTTTTTTTAGAATATTCCTCGAAGTACGAGGATGGTTCTTACGGAGAGAAAAAAATGAAAAATTGTCTGAAAAAGTCTAAAAACAACACTTTTCTGTACTCCCATACAATCGATTCGTAATAATACTTAAAAGTCAATTTGAACTTTAATACCATACCATAAAGTTCAAGTGTTAGTGGAGAGGTTCCGGGAAGGCAAAACAATTGAGTGTCGTTAGTATCGTATAAATATTAATGTCAGTATTTGTCAATTGAAAAATTCTTTTAATGTTGGATAGCCCATTTATCGAGGACGGCTATAGGTTATATAACATCACGCTATGACCTAAGGGGTGACTGACGGGGTGATTGATGGGGTTACTGACGGGGTGACTGATGGGGCGACTGACGTGAGGAATGACGGGGTGACTAACAGGCTAACTGATGGGGTGGCGGACGGGGTGACAGACGAGTGACAGACGGGGTGACAGACGGGTGACAGACGGGTGACAGACTGGGTGACCGACGGGTTGACCGACAGGTTGACCGAGGGGGTGAGTGTGGGGTTGACCAACGGGGTGATGGACGGGGTGACTGACGGGGTAACGGACAGGGTGATGGACAGGGTGACTGACGGGGTGACTGACGAAACCGGACCGAAGTAGATCATCCCATTACCTCCTTTAGAATTATTGGATTATAGGTGCCTACGACTCATTCTTTCAACCCTCTCTCTCCTACGCAGACGAAGTTGCGCGGGTCAGCTAGTTACATATAAATATGAGTCGCTGGATGCAGGCCGCTTCCAACAGGTCGATCTGGAAATCTTTGGGGGAGGCCTATGTTCAGCAGTGGACGTCCTATGGCTGATGATGATGATGATGATGATGAGTACAATTTTAAACATAGTCAAGTACCTAATTATCATTAACAAGGACGTTTAACTTACGCAATGTACCACAAATGGTACATTATATTGATACATTCCAACATTATATTGGCAATGTAGGTACACAAACTAATTCCCAGCTTTCACCAATAAGGAAATACGGGATAATAAGTGTGCACTTAGAATATAAAACGAGTGTCACAACCCGGAACTGTCAGTCAGTGGAACATTACTAGCGCCTTGCAAATTGGTCTCGTAACACATCTTAAGCCGCGTCTCCTGCACTAGATTTTTGGAATAACCACTAAAATCACCTACACAAAACAAGGTTTTTCATTGTCTCTTGCTCATATAACAATGGACCATAGACAAAAGAAAATTTAGAAAAGCCATGTCCATTTTTTGTGTGGTGCCCCGGGCTGGCTCGACCGCTTTGATACCACTGTCTCACAGAAATCCGGCGTAAAATGGCAGCTTGCTGTCGTGTTTCGTTCGGTGAGTGAGATTTCCGGTGGCCCATTCCCCCTTCCCTTTCCCAATACCTATTTACCTCATGCAGGTTGGCAACGCGCCCATGATTCTTTTAGTGCCTTGGGTGGCTATGGGCGGCGGAGATCACTTCATATCAGGTGACCCATCTGCTCGTTTGCCAATCAGTCACTGCTATAAAAAAGGGATTTAAAACAAGAACGTCAAGATGATGGCTGATGATTAGGCCGATGAATTGGTGGAAAAAAAAAACTAATAAAGTGTTTTCCCACATCGCGCAGATGTTAATGATAATCCTCACAAAGCGTGGTGAAAGTCCCGCCTTCAGCGCCCGCCGCGAACAATACAGCCGATTGTTATAAATAGTCATACGCGCTATTAATACCAGATTAGTCGCATTGTTTAGTCACTTGATAAATGTGTTGAAATTTACTAGGCTTTTACTTTCTACGTTTGCATATTGGATAAAGAAAGTAGTTAAAACTACCATTAAGATTACTCAAAAATTGGTGTTAATCACATTTAGTGTTTTTTTTGTATGTAGCGATTTGCTTGCTCTCATGTGAAGATCATTTATGAAAGGATGTAAATACAAATATTGACCTAAGATGTAACTTATCTCTAAAACTATAGTTGACCTTTGCCTAGCCCTTCCCTGCCTAGCCCTATATATATATATATATATATATATATATATATATATATATATATATATATATATATATATATATATATATATATATATATATATATATATATATATATATATATAATTATATATATCCTAATCTATTAAGCTCATATACGTAAGTTTACGATTATAGTTACATTATATTGATTATAGTTAAGTTTACGAATATATATATATATATATATATATATATATATATATTTCCATACAATGACCCTAAATTACGATATATGTAAAGGGCTTATCATTTACAATAAAACGGTTTATATAAAAATAATGATTTTGAAAGTAATTAGTTATCTTGCAAAAAGGGTCTTCTTATTCAATTTATTGTAACAGTTAATATGGGAAATTAGTATTGTAATCAGTGGATGTCTAAGGTGTAATATATAGGTAGGAATAAAGACCAAAATAACTTCTACATGTATTTATTCTCAGCATAACAACACTATAATAATATACTTATAACTATAAGTTTATCAAGTAGAATTGGGGGTACTTAACTTAGTCTCGGTCCTGGTGAATTCTGTACTGAAACTTGTCACGAAATTGCCAACGCTTTTATACTATTCTTCCTTGTAGTATACCCACACACAACGGAATTGTGATAATTAAACATTTAACCCACAGAATTTAAATGTTTCATCCAGGTACCAAAGATTATCATATTGTTAATTTACACCATTACCACGACAATAAAAATAGAATAACCTTAAATGAATTGTGACGATTTTACCATAACAATAGGTATAATTTATATTTTTCGGCAATATTACAATAACTATTAAGCTCTATTATGTTTTATTTTTTTCTTTTTGTTTTTATCCGGGCACAGCAACGTGACTACACTGCACCTGATGGTAAGCGTAGTGCAGTCCAAAAAAACTAGCGACCACTAACAAACAATGGATTTATCAGTGGTCGCCAGAATCATGCCGGCCAATTTATGCTTCTTCACACTCCAAATCCGAAGAGGGAAGAAGCAAATCGAGGAGCTGGCGACAAGACAGGCGGATGACCGATGCAGATACAGGAATACCCCCATACCCGTCTCAACCAACCATCAAGTCATGCCGCAAGCCCCTCGAGAGAACCGGAAGTACACTGGCTGATCCTGGAACGCGAACCACACACGGAGTGTGTGTCACTATGGCAGGTTTTACCATGTGTACGGTGGTCGGCATCCGGTCGGATAGGAACATCCTACCACCAGCAAGAAAGCCAATTTAGCCAATAATATCTGTCCATTAATAGTAAAGTTAAATTAAATTGTTACTCAGTAAGCTTTTATTTATTGCCAAACATTACGCATGCAAATCCGCAACTACATACAGCAAATTATCCCGTACGAAATTCAGTAGGTACGCAACTTTATGCGCCATTAAATCGGCACATTAGTATGTAATACGGGTGTAATAGACAATAAACTATCAGCCTATCAATTCGCGGCTGTGCATGAGTTAAATTCCTATATGTGCGCTGGCAACACCACCCACGGGAGCTGGCGCGTTACTCACACATTCTTGCATAATCCCGTGTCGGTGATCGCGGGTTCTGGGAATTTATTTATTTTATTTTTTAATCTTTTTTAATTTATTTTAATCTTTTTTTGGCCGGGATAACGCCAGGCAGGAAGAAAGAATCTAATTTTGAGATTTTCAGTAGGGTAACAATATAGTATTTTAATAATAATCACAAGTTTAAAAACTTAACGGACTGACTTCAAATCAGATCCGGACCAAATTTATATGGGACCACCATTGAAATAAGCTCTATCGAACATAAAAAAAAATTTGAAGATCGGTCCACATTTGGCGGAGATATCGCGTAACATATATTAAAAAATATACAGACGAATTGAGAACCTTCTCCTTTTTGGAAGTCAGTCGAAAATGTAACGGATGAAAATCTTGGCTGTTTAGCCGAATCACCATTGCTTCCGTTGTCATATTTTTAGTTGTGTTGCAGTAATATAATTAATTAGATATTTCTAAACCTTATTTTTTTATACGGATTCTATCACGATTTAAAAATAGAAGCAATGTATAACATCGCGTAAACTTAAGAAATCAGTATTCATCGTTGACTCTTGAAATTGCTTTAATGTTTGACAGATAAAACATACAGTTTTATCACGTCTGCGTCAAGTGGAAATTATACCCCCTTATTTAGTACCTATTTCCACTTGAAGTGAAAGTGTGAACATGAAAAAAAGGAATCAAGTTCATCTGTCAGTCTATGGAACCTATATTCGATATTCAAACAAGGCATAGACGGTCCATCACTTTCCACTTGATTCTTCAACACTATAGGGGCGGGGTCCAATTACCGACGACAGTAATGGACAATAAAGCGCTGGCTGGACGTTTTGGAGGAAGATATGAGAGCCAATGGCCTCACTAGGGAGGATGCTCAAGACCGGGCGAAGTGGAAGCGTTTAAGTAGGAAGCCGGACCCTGACAGAAGGCCGGGATCACGCCAGACAGAAAGAAATAATGGACCGTGGTCGCTAATCCATAATCGCGATAATACGTAATGTATCTACATTAGCGTAGAAACAAAATCGATATTAGAAATTAGTGTAATATAGTTACATCCGCCTCCTTGGTCTAGTGGCAGCACATATGGGCTGTGAACCAGAAGGTCGTGGGTTCGAGTCCCAGGTCGGGCAAAGCGAATTTTCTCATTTAATTTGCCCAGGACTGGATCCCCCAGAAGGGGTTGACGTCAGGCAGGCAGCCGGTCGTAATAACTCAGCAACTTAGCTCTTTATTTATAAAAATACTTACGCGCCACTAAATTTTTCAAACTATCTTGTCCCTTTCATTTCCAAACAATATGACGCAAGGGAAAAAGTAACGAAATAGTTTTACGGATAAGAAACGCATAAATATTTTTATAAGTAAGGGGCTTATTCGCTTAAAAACTAAATAAACTGAATCCGTGGGAAAATCATTAGTGCTCAGATATGCATACAAAACCTCTGGTTGGCGGACTTTCTTCCCGAGTTTTTGCTCAGTACGAAGCGCTAGCGTAAGTCCCACCATGTGTGGTCCGGTAATTAGTTACGCGTCGATTTATGGTTTCCATATATGAAGATAAATTCAATGTCAGTGATCGGTTAAGAAACGGGAATTTTCATATAGGTAATATCTTCTTGGTAGGACAAAACTGGCCTTTCGGATTTTTGATAACAGCAAGCTACACATAATGACATTATTTAAAAAAATGTACAACAAAAAATTGTTGCACCTGCAGTAAAAGATCTGCGGGTTTAGCCATGTGGCTTATGCGCTAGTCGAATAGAATAAATGTATGGGAATGACATAAGAGCAAGCTATATGCGGCGTACTCTTATGTCATCCCTATACATTTATTATTTTATTCGATTAGCGCATAGGTAAGGCCGCTTGTCTAAGCCAAGCTGTATTTGAAACCAGTAGGTGGTAAATATATACAAAAAATCACACAACTCGTCACAATCTCTCAATCATTGCACCGATCGTCTGCTGACTAGCGATAATGTCATCGCATTGTACACAACACTACACCATTGTTACAGTTCACACTGGCTCGGGCACCTGTCGAACCGGACCCACTGACCGAATTCGATCGATCGATACTTTCGTTCGATATCGCCCACTCGTGCACTATGCGGAGCCCGTGAACTTCGTAAATTATCGAGATAATGACTGCGAGGTTGAGAATGAACCCCTTCAGGTACTCCAATGAGTTTGGAATAGGTAAGAAAATGTTTGAATTTGGAATGATTTGTATTGTATGTTTCACAAAAATGTTGCCAGTTATAAAATATTTCCAGCATGTTTTATAATTTATGCATATATTAATTGCACAATTGCTTACTGGACTTTGATTCAGAAGAATCTACACTAATTGAAATTTGGATATTGCGTTCATGAATCACGATAAAAAATCACGCCGGTGCAGTGATCCCTTACGCTCCCGTGCCCACAAAATGGCTTGCATCCCATTCAGCCAATTCTATGACGTGTCTGATGGATATTTCCAACGATCACGTCCTGAACCACCGAATGTAACTACCTACGTTCATATCGCCAAAATTAATAAGGCTAAAATCATTAGACTCAGTTCTATATAGTACTACATAACATTATGATGCAGTACAGATGCTCCGTTTATACTCTACCATATTGCATATATTTTTAGATGCTTTCAATTAATCATACATTGTCATACAAAACTATGTTGCACTGCGCTTAGTCCTTGCCTCAGCATGCATCCGGCATAAAGCTCGGTGTTATATTTGATTGGCACTTGGCACGTAACACACCAAGCGAAACGGTACACTTTCCGGTGGTACGCTATTAAAACGCAATAAATCTGCACCATCGCCACAGAGTTCTCGGAAGCGGCGAGCGCGTACAAGGAGAAATTACAGCTCGATTATGAATCGAGACATAGACTCGGGGAGCAAAAACAACAACGTCGTGGTGGAAAAGCAGAAAATATGACAAGTTAATTTAGATTGAGCGAGCCCGTGTGACTTGAAAAGGGAGGTGAAAGAACCGGAACGGATCGGCTCATTCCATTGTGAGTGGATCATGCAAGTGCTGTGCTATTTTACGAATTAACGACCATGCTTCATCGCTTAGCTCGGAGATCTGCATAAACCATTCACACGTGTATTTGGACGATAAGTTGGAAGATTGTATGACTGGATCATTATTTAATTTTTGAATTTAGAATGACTTCATTCTTTTTTTTTACTTGTTCATAGCCACGGATACAATGTCCTTCAGCCGTATACTTTTTAATAGTGTTTACACTTAGGTTCCTACATCTAAGTTTTCGCAAGTGCAATGAAATCGGATGTGTTCGATTTCAAGGCCCCGCTGGAGTTTTGGCGTCAATTCCTTCCAGTTTGATGCTTTTTAGACGATATTCTCGCAGCGGAAGTATCGAACATGGTCACCCGACAAAAAGCGTCCAAAATCACTTTTTTCAAAGCTTCCACATACTGTACATCTTGGTTGATGTATATTATATAAATTCACATCACATTTAAACAACAAGCACAAATTTAGACTAGAACATGAAATCATTAAAACAAGCGACCACCCGCACCGTCAGAATTCCCGCCAAAACTCCATGACTTTTTTCATTTCACAAAATGTTGCCAATTAATTATAAAATATATCCAGCATGTTTCATAATCTGTGCATACGTTATGAATTGCTTACATGAACCGAACAGTTTGCTTGGTAAACAAACACTGGTAAATATCAATAGAAAGCGAGAATGTTCAACTATAATGCGGTACACGTTACAGCGGTTGTTAATGCAAATTCAACTAGAAGTTATGAGCTGAAAGTTTTGTACAACAGTTATATGTTAATGATACATCTGAGGCCGTGTCGGCGTTGTTAATCAATCGTGAACACCATTCAAAGGATTTCAATGGCTCTTAGAAATGGGTCGTGTGAGTGTGTTTAAATGTTCCTGAGGTGGTCGTGACTTTGGTACAATTTATAGTGCTGTTGCCTTATGACTGCGTCGACGGCGTGGTTGTATTTCGTTACGACTACCGTCCTGAAGTCTCGGGTTCGATCCCCGGGTCGGGCAAAATGATATGGGATTTTTCCACATCAGTTTGGAGCCTGGAATTCGTGTCCGATATGGCGATAGGCTCGCTCCCTATCACATCTGAGACAGAACTAAGCTCGGCGAAATGTGGTGTTCTAGTTCGCTAATGCACCTCCGCCTACCCCTTCGGGATACAGGCGTGAGCTTATGTGTATGTATTTCAATTGTGATACCATATTTGTCAAATTCGAGTACTCTTTGGTCCCATCCACCTACTTTGACAACGCAATCGTCCAATTTACGTAAAGGCGTAAAAATAATTTCAACATTTCGGTGATTGAAGTCGCCGACACTTGCTTCGTAACTATAACCCTTCACATTCGTATGCCATGACGAAATGCGAATAATTAAACCAACATTTATATCATAAACGCCTTTTTAAACTCGCCCACGTCACTTTCATTTCGACGACTGCAATCATTGCCAAAAACGGTCACAAAACCGCCAACAAACTGAATTATGATTAAGTTGCGTAAGAATGAGATATTGTTATTTAACACATTGTTAAATAAATTAAAGGATTTGTAACAGTTATTAAACTGTGACCGATTGTGGATCAGGTTATGACTTTTTACGGCCGGTTTCAATAAACAATCTCAGTTCGAATGTGCAGATAGATTACAAAAAAATGCCAATAAGAACATAGTTTGCACATGACTCCGTCAAATGACGTGATTTGATTGGTTCATAATCGCGATCTATCTGCACTCTAAACCGAGATCGTTTATTGAAACCGGCCGTTAGAGTTTGTTTGTTAATGTTAATTCAAGTGGGGAAAATTGGTAAAGAACCTCTGGCTCTACTATTCTTTCCTTCTACCTGCCCTTAATGTGGGGTCGGCGCAACACACTTTTTCAAGCATGTTGCACAGAGGATTTGGCTTAGTTTTTACGTCCGGCCGCCTGCCTGAAGTCAACCATCTATGAGGGATCCAGTCTCGGGAAAATTAAACTAGAAAATTTGCTTTGCCCTACCTGGGAATCGAACCCAGGACCACCTGGCCCACAGCCCATACATGCTGTCACTAGACCAATGAGCCGACGCCACTAGATCAAGGAGGCGACCTCTGGCTTTACCATTATAGAGAGATAAAGATGGTAAGTTTAAAGATAACATAAGCTCACGACTGGATCCCAGAAGCGGTAGGCAGTGGCGAAATAGCGAACTAGAACAAGGTAAGCCGATCTTATTATCCTTACCAGATGTGATAAGGGGCGAGCTTATCGCCATATCGGGCACAAATTCCAGTCACCGAGCTGATCTTGAATAGAAAAACCTAATGTCATTTGGCCTGACCCGGGGTTCGAACCCGAGACCTCAGCTCTGTAGTTAAACCACGCACGCAATACAACTACGCCACCGAGGCAGCTTAAAGATAAGAAGGGTTCAAATGTTTTTATAAGTAAGGGCTACTTGGACCTCCACGATTAATCTTTATTTATCCCAAATCTTGGTTTACAGACAGGAGTGAGCTGTAGGATAAATCGAGATACGGTGTAACTCTAAATTTGTAATAGCGCTGCAAGTCGCCCTAAGTCGTATCTATTAAGGTGGACTCAATGCCAATAATTAGAACTCTGATCAGATTAATTAACCATTTACTACTCACTGCCAAGTACGTGCTACACACGCGTAGTAAAAAACTTAATTAACACCGACCCGGATTTGAATCCGCACCACAATGGGAAACGCTGCTTTGTGATCTGTTAGAAACGCGTGCAATGAGAATGTTTAATGAAAGTTCTCACGCAGTCACGGGTTCGTTTGCTGATAAGGGACTGTTTTCATTCTAGTTTTGGTACGGTTTTGTTCATTCGTTTATGGCGCGAAAAAGTGGCTGAGAAACTAAGATAAGCTGGTTCAACACCTGCAGCAGGAAGATCCATGGTTTAAGAGACGGATGTATAAAAAAAGATCGACGAAGTGCTAGGAACGTTGAAAGCGAAGCAGGGTTTTCGGCTCAAATCAAATTAAATCAAAATATTTATTGAATCCATGAAATGTTACTACATTATTTAGATTCCTTCAAAGTTCCTCTACCGCCAGTTCGGAAGGCCGTTTCGCCAGAGAAGAACGGGCAAGAAACTCTGGCGTTGCTCTTTTAAATGCCAGTTGACAATAATCGCTTATAAAGTACCATATACAAATAAAGATATATAAATTAGAGCAGCTAAACCACCAAGAAAATACATACAAATGAATTTTTGTGCTCATTAGATCGACACCTAATGACGGTGACTGATGGAATGGGCCGAAAACCCTGATTCACTTTCAATGTTCCTTGCGCCCCGGCCATCTTTTTTTTACGTCCGTGGTTAAAGATTTGTCACCAATCTTTTTAGTTTTCCCAAATTATTTTCGATTTTCTGAGTTTATCGAATCTAGATTCGAAGAAATTATGAAGTGGAACAAGAAAATATAAGAAAAATGAAGCTCTCTGCCATCGGTTGGCGTTTGTTTTGTGATACAAATCTACATCTCAAGGTGGTGGATTCGAACAAATGACACTTCGCATCGTTTCGATTCAGCGTTTCTGAAGGCCAACCATGAGCTATTTGGGATTTCTCACTAGCGACTCCATAAAATACATATCGAACGCCTCTAGCGGTAACGCGAGAAATTAAAGTTTTTCATACAAATTATTGAACCGACGACTTGAGAAAGGTGCCGGGCAGCAGATGGATACGGGCTGCGCAAGATTGGGATGGTTGGCGCTCACTTGGGGAGGCCTACGTTCAGTAGTGGACGGATAGGCTGAGATAGATACAAATTCTTGTACGTAGTCGCTAGCAAGAAAGGTCAAAAAATTCATGGTCGAGTTCCAGATTTTCGAAGTATGGTCTACCCATCTAACTATGGAGGGGTAATAAATGACATGTGACCTCATAAATCAATAGTAACGGAGTCTAAGTCCGCGTTTACACGGTGCGTTCACACGCACTTACACTATTGAAAACGCAGCGTGAGAGAAATGCTGTTATAGAAAAAAGCAATTCCAATACCAGTCTGTTTTGTGAAATAAATAAATATGACGAGTTTCATGAGTCGTCGGAATATTGAAAATAATGCGAAATTGTAAAAGCACAATTAATTATAATCATATAACACACACACACACACACACACATAACATAAGCTCACGCCTGTATCCCCGAAGGGGTAGGCAGATGTCCACTAGCGAACTAGAACACCCACATTTCGCCGAGCTTAATTCCGTCTCAAATTCCAGACTCCGGGCTGATACGAAAAAATCCAATATCACTTTGCCCGACCCGGGGATCGAACTCAAGACCTCAGGACGGTAGTCGTACTGAAATACAACCACGCCACCGAGGCAGTCAATTATAATCATGATTGATAAATAAATGCAGTTTAAGGTAATACTTTACGTTATGGTATATATGTACTTGCGCCTAGTAACGATGTTCAAATAAATTTATTTCTTTCATTCATTCTTTCTTTATTCTTCATCATCATCACCATCACCACCATCATAGTGACACCCCAACAAAACGGTCTTTTGTAGTCCAATCGACGATATTACTCATCCATAGTTATCCTGCTTACCTCACAACTCTTCTTATCAACGGGCTTCTTATCTATCTCTTCTTATTCTCTTCTTCTTATCTGTCTTCGCTAGTACCTTATAAATTTGTATACAAGAACTTGTCATTTGTGATTCTTACACAATGTTAGCGCGGTTTGTAACTTAAATTCGATTGAATTTCAAGAAGCTAAATGAACTGCTGAACGTAGGCCTAGCCCAAAGATTTCCAGATCGACCTGTTTGAAGCGGCCTGCATCCAGCGACTATGTTCAGCAGTGGACATCCTACAGCTGATGATGATGATGATGATGATGATGATGATGATCATGAAATGAACTAGTTTTCACGGAGACTTGGCGTTACATACGGCTTTACAAACTATTTCCTTAGTTGTTATCAGGAAAACCCAACGTACTAGCACATACATACATACATAAGCTCACGCCTGTATCCCCGAAGGGGTAGGCAGAGGCGCACTAGCGAACTAGAACACCCACATTTCGCCGAGCTTAGTTACGTACGTACTAGCACATGTATTCAGTTAAAATCGAGTTTACCAACGGAACGTGTACGTGACAACGCAGAAAGGTCAATAGGGTGAAAGTGCAGAGAGCTACCGGAGAAAACTGAATTATACCACCACTTACACTAAACTGTATAGAAAATACACATCGTGATCGGATGCCAATTGCCGTTTTTGTTGCGTTCGAAAAACTTATTTGTTGACTGAGATTAATTGGACCTTTGTGGTGAATTGGGACCTTTTCATGACACAACACATTTTTTTATTGCATTTAAATTCCAATTTGTATGCTGTAAAGTCAGAAATAGATGCTTTTTATTTTATTCTTTTCTAAATTAAAGTCTGAATTCTAATTTAATGACTGTTATGTTTCGTAGGATGAGTGTGGTTTTTGAAAGGCTTGAAATCTCCCTCACATCTCCAATCCCTATTTAATGTTTATAGGTCCTTTTTTTTATAGCAGAGATTGGCAAACGAGCAGATGGGTCACCTGATGGTAAGTGATCTCCACCGCCCATAGACACCCAAGACACAAAAAGAATCATGGGTGAGTTGTCAACCTAAAAGGAGGGAAGGGAAGGGGAGGGAAGGGGATTGAGAAAGGGAGTGGGGAAATGGGCCACCGGAAATCACACTCACCGAACGAAACGCGACAGCAAGCTGCCACTTTACGTCTGTTTTCTGTGAGACAGTGGTATCTAACCGGTCGAGCCGGCCCATTCGTGCTATAGACGTTACTGTTTACAGCGTGGCTCTACCACTTGTGCAATTGTCCTGAATTCGTACTGCTGAATAATAATAAACGATAATCCTTATTTATTAGTTTACGACCGCAAAAAAGCAACGCAAAATCTTGCGTAGACATCAAGGGCCTTACTTAAAACAGCATTTTTAGCTGAGCAAATGGTTACGAATAACCTGTCACTTTTTTCCTTGCGTTCCATTGTTTAAAAATGAAAGGGACAACCTATGGTATAAAGATAAGCAGCGCTTAAATATTTTTATAAGTACATAACATAAGCTCACGCCTGTATCCCCGAAGGGTTAGGCAGAGGCGTACCAGCGAACTAGAACACTCACATTTCGCCGAGCTTTGTTCCGTCCCAGATGTGATAGGGGCGAGCCTATCGCCGTATCGGGCACAGATTTTAGACTCCGGGCTGATATGAAAAAATCCAATATCACAGCCCGACCCGGGGATCGAACCCGAGACCTCAGAACCGTAGTCGTAGCGAAATACCACCACGCCACCAAGGCAGTCATTCTTGGTAGTATATGTGTAATAAGCGTAAGTATCGTCGGTATTCTGAGATTCAAGGTAAAAAAGCTAAATTATTGGGCTCATCACCCATCTGTGCGACTGCAAACTGTCCCCACCATAAATAATACTTTTTCTTTCTTTCTACTTGCCTGTTGACTGCCTGCCAGACGTCAACCCGCTCTGGGGAAACCAGTCCCAAGCAAATTAAATTAGAAAATTCGCTTTGCCCGACCTGGGCATCGAACCCACAACCTCCCCTTCAAAAGGCCATACATGCTGCCACTAGCCCACGGAGGCGACTACGACCCATAAATAATACAAAATAATAATAAACGTGAGTGTTTCTAGGATGGTAGATGTTCCAAAATGGTTCAAATGTTCTTACCCAAAGCCTCGCAAGCCGTCATCTCGGTGATGAGCCCCTCAAGGTCCGGCGATATGAGCCGCTCCTCATCCTCCGAATGCGTGTAGTCCAGAGCGTGGTAGATCACCAGCGCGAGGTTCACCACCAACTGGAACAAACGGACAACAAACATTAATCTTTATTAGAGTTGACAGCCTCCGTGGCGCAACGGGCGCCTAGCCGGCTGTGAAGCAAGAGGCCGCGGGTTCGATCCCCGCACCGAGACAAATGTTTGTATGGCCTACAGGTATTTGTTTCGGGTCTGGGTGTTGTGAAAGCGTGCGTCTCTCGTAGCTCGCGATACCCACGACACAAGACCCGATCTTAGTGTGGGGTCAGGACTATGTGTGTGACTGTTGGGTGTTATTTATTTATTTATAGAGTAATAGGAAGAACAAGGAAAGCTGACCCTGGCCGAAGGTATATAACGCCAGGCAAAAATAAAGAGTAAAAAAAAAATCATTTTTCACAACTTAGCTAAGCTCATAATAACATAGTGGTGTCCTCTCATTTTATCGATCGACTTCCAAAAAGGAGAAGGTCCTCAATTCAAATATTAATCTTGTGCATCAAGAATTACGAGACTTTTGGTCGCATAACATCAACGATGAATCTGTGAATTACACGTTCTTTAGTATAGCCTCAGTACAAGAATCGAACCAGCGGCCTTTGGTATCATAACCTGCTCATCGAACGCTGCGCCATGAAGCATCACTCAAAATTCGCTACAGACATAAATCTTTTTATACCTATTTATTCAGAATTTAGTATAAACATCAATCTTTTAACATTTACTTATCACTCATTAGTGATTCAAATATTATTATATTTGTAATACACAAGATGTCAAACAATTCGACTAACGCGCAATTATTGTCTTACATATTTATCAGTGTGGTAACACAAACATCTCGGGTTTCCAATTCGTGGTAAACATTATTGACATCGGATATTATCGTTATATTGACGTTTAAACATTTCAAATTAGTGGACCTTGAATTTCCGGAACTACAACCTTGTAATCGATCTCCAAAAATCGTACACAATAGAATCAGTAATTGTACTTTAATAGTTTCTTATGTGTACAATAATGATTTATGTTTACCTCTAAATGCAACACTAACTTTTCGGATGACGTCCTACACAGCAGCCTGTCTTGTGAGCATGAAGGCTGAAAAGGTTTCGAACATTGGGACTGAATTTATAAAGAAATCGCGTTAAAATCAGTAAATTTTTTTTTTACTACGATGTTGTTTTACTTTGCATTTTAGTAATGTAGATTGTACGGTCAAAGAGTTTTCATTTATTTATTAAAGAAAGCTTGAAGATATCTCTAGGTAACAGGCTACTTTTTATCCCGAGAAAACACTGGAGAGGAACAGCGAGCGAAAGCTAATTTAGGTACAATCTGCTTCACATCACAAAATACGTATTCACCGTAATGAGAAGTTTCTTAAATTCTTATATTAAAATCACAAATTAAAGCTCAGCGTCATCAATCTCCCTACAAAAACCATACTAGAAAATGAATGCATAAACCAATCCATATTATTTCCACCACAACGAGATGCACCGCATATCTCTCGAGGCGTGACGACCGGCGCCTGCTCCATTGTACTACACCATGTTGCCCAACACCATGAATGCAACCGCTCCCGTTCCGTTCGCAACACTAAACACTCCATTAAACATAGCTTTGGAAACAAGATGAATGGGACCTCTCTTCGTACTATGACGTATGGGAGATGGTGTTATGTAATTACGGGAAAAGGAAAAGGTCATTAAAGATAACGGGCTTTTACAAGCGACTACTAGAAATATAATTTAGAGAATTTTTTATGAAGTGATGATTAATTTAAATAAAGTAGATTTATTTATTAATGCTCATTTATCATATATTTTTAAATGGTACAATAGTTTTGCTTCCTTGACGCATAATCTAAGAAATTAAAAACAAAATATTTTTTTAATACTGGCATAAAACTTTGTTTTGAATTTAAAAATAATCGTAAAACCTAATAACACATTTCACTGAGCGTTCTAAATTCAAATCCGTAGCAATTGAATCAAAACATATCGAACATCTTTATCGCGATAGCATTGTATGCAAATAAAATGGCGGTAGTGTTGCGTGATATTGCGTAACAAGTTACAGTGACCGTAACAGCTACATCCGATTTACGATGTTTGAACAATACGAGTCCTTTGGCTCAACATTAGTGGGTTGAAACAAAAGAGATGCACAGGATATGAGTTTGATACGGATCTTGCCAACTTAACCTTGGTTCGATGCAAAGGTTTTACACATCTATAAGTTGGAATAATCATACTTAAAAAGTAAAAACGTAATGGATGACGCCTCCTTGCTCAAAAGAAAAAGTAGACGGCGTGCTACCCTCTGGTTGCCTCCTCAGTGTCCACAAATAATATTTTTATTATATTTATTTTATGTTAGTAATTGCCTGTCCTTTTTTAGTTTGACAAATAAACTTTCTTTCTTTCTTTCTTAAAAAATAAAACTCCCAAAAAGGGGTTGACGTCAGGCAGATAGCCGGTCGTTAATTGTAAAAGTGTGTTTTGTAAAAGTGTGTTGTGCCGACGCCACAGCGACGTGTAGCTCAACCATGAGTTTGTTGCACGTATTTACGCGAGTGAGGACGTAAAATATTTGTATGGAAAACGTCAGTTCCCCGCGTAACTGCTAGAGGCGTTCTGGTGTTTGCCATAGAAATATTTTACGGAGTCGCTGGCAAATAATGTCAAAAAACTCATGGTTGGCCAGGTAGAAAAAGATGATTGTAAGCGACACAATTTTAAGACATTTCATTCATTCATTCATTCGCTAATGTGTTGCTAATGCGTTATAAGTTAAAGACACACATCAACAAAAACAATTACTACTCACAAGGTACGCAATTCACTCTCAGCAACAGAACCGTTAAAATAAATACCGTATCGTCAAACAAAACAAAAGATTCCGTGCTCAATCAAGCGCAACTAATAGCATTGGAAAATCAATTAACAATCCGGATGGTAGTATTTGCGTCTCAAGCCGCGACGGTTAAGTAGCTTTTTGTGCGAACGTCGTGTGACAGATGCGAGTTGCGACTTTAATGCGTGTAAAAACTGGCGAGATCAACGCACCGTTCGAGGGAAGTTGTGAGATTATCACGTGAGAAGCGATGTGATAATGATTTTTTTTTAACAGAGACTGGCAAACGAGCAGCTGGGTCACCTGATGGTAAGTGATCTCCACCGCCCATAGACACCACAAAAATAATTATGGGTGTGTTGCCAACATAAATAGATGGAATGGAAGGGATTGGGAAAGAAAGGGGGGAAATCTCAATCACCGAACGAATCGCGACAGCAAGCTGCCAGTTTACGTCGGTTTTCTGTGAGACAGCGCTATCAAACCGGTCGAGCCGCCCCAATCGTGCTGTAAACTTACTGTTACTGTCTACAGCGTGGCTCTACCACTCAAAATGGTAACTTTTCTATTTGTTAGTATGTATAATAATAATATTAGCCCCGTAATATTACTGTCCCACTGCTGGGCACGGGCCTCGTCTACTAATAAGAGGGGTTAGGCTTTAGTCTACCACGCTGGCCTAATGCGGATCGATTGCGATAATGAAGAATTGAAATTGGGAAAGGGACGTCGTATTTGGGTTGGGGCTATGGAAAAACTTCGTAGTATAGGTGTGTTGTGTGAGAGCCCATGTCCAGCAATGGACGTCCTTTGTCTGATGATAAGTGTAATAGATATAAAAAAAAATATACATTTGAAGCCACTTTCAATAATCACAAGTTTAAAACTTAACTGACCGACTTCCAATTTACCGATCGTGACCAAATTTATACGGGACCACCTGAAATAAGCTCTATCGAACACAAAAAGAATTTTGAAAATCGGTCCACATTTGGCGGAGATATCGAGTAACATACATAAAAACAGACGAATTCAGGACCTCCTCCTTTTGTGGAAATTGATCGAAAACAACACCTGTCCACTGATAGAAACGAATGAATACACATAATTCCCCAGAACGGCCAGACATGTGCATTACTTTAAACACAAATTTTGGGTCACAACTAGAACTAAGCATATTTTGTAAGAATAATTGTGTATTAATGGTTGTAACCTGTTTTGTGTGAAATAAATAAATAAATAAATAAATTACGAATTACGACCACCCAGACTCCCATTAATATAGGCGACAAGCATGACAGGCGGCGGAACATGCTGCAATGTCACTACGTTTATTCGCATTTGAAACAGTGATATATTCCACAGTAAATAGATTAGCACACGCCCATGTCCCCTAAAGGGTAGGCAGAAGCGCTCTAGTGAACACCCACATTTCGCCGAATTTATTCGGGCACAAAATCCAGACTCCGGGCTGATACGAAATTGAAAAACCCCAATATCACTTGGCCCAACCCGGGGATCGAACTCGAGACCTCAGGACGGTCAGTTTCTACCAAAATACAAGTACGCCACCGAGGCAGTCAGTATATTATACCAAAATAATTATGGGTGCATTACCCACTTCAATGAAGTGGAATAGGTATTCGGCAGGAGAGGAGGAAATTGAGCCACTGGAAATCTCAGTCACAAAATGAAATGCAAAAGCAAACTGCAACTTCATCGGTTTTCTGTAAAACCGTGGCATCAAACCGGTTGAGCCGGCTCATTCCATAACAGCGTAGCTCTACCACTCAAACATTTAAAAATTTCCACTAAATATATTCAATAAATATGATATTTTCTATCTCCACATTATATATACCTCTAAAATAGTACGGCATCTAAGGTACGAAGCTATCTTATGCAGATGCCCGAAATTTCGGGACAAATATTCCCACATATGAATGCAAATAGCATCCCTAGCATACCAGGACGATCGGGAGAATCTAAGGCCGGTGTCACACAAGGCAACTTAGACGTACGACAATTACTATGTCATATTGCGTTTTTACAGCGACCGCCAACCGCAAGCCTAATGCATTCCTAGCAAGTATTATGTAAAAGGATGCAATCATTCGATCGTTAGTCGTCATTATACTGAGTGATTTTGCAAAAATCCTTTTCGTGTAATCGTGCTAAAGAATTTGTGTATTGCGAATTATTAAATCACCATTAACTTAATAGAATTTATCATCAGAATGTACATACTGATTTCTTAAGTTTACGCGAATATTATACATTGAAAGAAAACTATTTTTTCGGATTATATCACGATTAGGTTTTAATTATTATTCCCGACGTTTCGAAGGCTTTGCAGTCTTCGTTGTCACGGCTCATATAGAATCCATAAAAATAGTTTTATTTCATCAGAATGTACGTAATTTAGCCTTGGTCTGTCAATCTTAAAAACATTTCTTCTACAGAACTGATCTTAATAGCAGCATAGTCTAAATAGGGATGTTCAAGAAAAGAACCTTTTTTTATCCGGGCACGACGAAGTGACTATACTGCACCTGATGATAAGCGCAGTGCATTCCAAAAAAACTAGCGACCACTAACAAACAATGGGTTTATCAGTGGTCGTCAGAATCATGCCGGCCTATTTATGCTTCTTCACAAACCGAATCCGAAGAGGGAAGAAGCAAATCGAGGGGTTTGCGACAAGACAGGCGGACGACCGATGCAGATACAGGGATATACCCCGTCTCAACCAACCATCAAGTTATGAGTTCGGAGTGTGAAGAAGCATAAATAGATCGGCAGGATTCTGGCGACCACTGATAAACTCATTGTTAGTCAGGGATCGCTAGTTTTTTTGGACTGCACTACGGTTACCATCGGGTGCAGTGTAGTCACTTTGCCGTGCCCGGAAAAAAAATACAAATATCTTTAGACTGCACAAATATTTGTCTCGTTGCGATGATTGAACCCGCGGCCTCTCGCTTTACAGCTGGCTTTACACATCAATTAAACTGTATTAATTCATTACAGTTTCATGTTATTGACAACAAATTTATCTATTATTAACATTAACGCAATCGGATTGGTGGAAAACAAAACATTGTTATCTATATATATAAAACAAAGACGGGTTTGTTACAACACTTATAACTGGAGATGTGCTGAACCAATTTTCATGGTTTTTGATTCGTTGGATTTGTCTCCTCCCCGAATAGCAGAATACGTATTAAAAATAGTGAAAAACTAAAAAAACTAAAAAAAAAAAAAAAAACTAAAACTAACTAACTAACTAAACTCGATATGTGTAATAAATACTTAATCATGTCAATAAATGCTCATGTGTTTATCATATGTCAAACATTTGTCATCAAACATCCTGTTTGAATCGAGCAGCGTTTCTATATGATTGCACCATCGACTACAGCTTGCATCGTTTAGTTTGCATTGGTCCAATGGACGTTGCTTGCCAGTATTGTGGCGCATTGAAGTTTGCTGGTGAAACGCCTGGTATGTGCTGCCTTAGTGGTAAAGTGAAATTGCCATTATTGGTCCCGCCACCAGAGCCATTGAGCTCCCTGCTTTACGGCGAAACACTAGAATCACGACATATTCTAGCGAACACTCAAAAATACAATGTCTGTTTCCAAATGACTTCATTTGGGGCGGAAGTTATCGAAGAACACGGATATAATCCGACATTTAAGGTAATTTACGTTAAAACCTTTATTTTCTATGATTGTAAAAAAAAATTTGAATGTAGTTTATTAGATTTCTGTATTGGTCTCTGAAATAAAAATGGCATGTTATTATTTTAAAAAAAATGTTTGTAAATCTACTATATAAAAATAAGTCGGGTTTTCCTTCCTGACGCTATAACTCCAGAACGCACGAACCGATTTCCACGGTTTTGCATTCGTTGGAAAGGTCTCGGGCTCCGTGAGGTTTATAGCAAAGAAAATTCAGGAAAAATTTCAACAGAAAAGCGGGAAAATCTTTTTTCACATACAGCGCCATCTCTGATACATAGCATGTACTACAAACCAATATTTTAAGTAGATGGCGCCGGTGCGTGAAAAAAGATTTTCCAGATATTAGAGATTTCACAGACGGGGTGACAATCGAGCAGACAGATGGGGTGACCGACTGGGTGACAGACGGGTGACAGACAGGTGACAGACAGGTGACAGACTGGGTGACAGATGGGTGACATACAGGGTGACAGACGGGTGACACACGGGTGACAGACGGGGTGACAGACGGGGTGACAGACTGGGTGACAGACGGGGTGACAATCGAGCATATAGATGGGGTGACCGACGGGTTGACCGACAGGGTGACTGTCGGGGTGACCGACGGGGTGATGGACGGGGTGACTGACGGGGTATGGGGTGATGGACTGGGTAACCGACGAGGGTACTGACTGGGTGACTGACGGGGTGACTGACGAAAACGGACCAAAGTAGTTTATCTCATTACCTCCTTTAGAATTATTGGATTATAGGTGCCTACAACTCATTCTTTCAACCCTCTCTCTCCTACGCAGACGAAGTTGCGCGGGTCAGCTAGTTCAGTTATAAAAAAAACGTTTATTGGTCACGTAGGCATATCAAATGCACTTATGACAAGTCACAACAAGGTCTAGGTACATTTATATAATAATCATGTTATAACACTATCAATTTAGAAAACAAACTATAAGTAACTTAGTATCGTGTAAACCACCATCGCATTAATACCTGGTCTCCAAAGTATCTGGGCCGGGCGAGCTCGATGCACGGCGCACGCACGACTGCGTACACGTTTCGATCACTTATTATTAATTTATGTCAATTTTCTATTGATATCAAACTGAATTGTGGGTTAGGTGTTTCATTTAATATTCGTATCATTGGAATAGATGAAACAGATATAATCACAAGTTTAACTTACCGATCATGACTTTATATGGGTAATGGGACCCTTGAAATAAGCTCTATCGAACACAAAAATATTTGAAAATCAGTACACATTTGGCGGAGATATCGCGTAACATACATAAAACATACAGACGATTTGAGGACCTTCTCCTTTTTGGAAATTGGTCGATAAAGACAATTGTATGTTCTCTTGTGCTGGCTTGACCAGTACCCTCAGTACGAGTTATTCTCGATTCTCGAAATCGACAATAATTTTCAGTTTCTCCATACATTTTGTAGTTTCCGCAAAGTGGCGCTGCTAGTCAAAGACGCAAACTATCGTCGATTTCGAGATTCGAGAACTGTCAAAATAAACTCGTAGTAGGAGTACTGTTGGACATTACTTGCCCACAGAAAACCATCGTGATGTGGTAGCTGCCTCTCGAATCATAGTCACTGTACCACGCAGACTGTGCTCAGGTTTTCCCTAACAAATTCATCTAGTTCCCACACAATCAGTTGTACCATAATATTGTATTCTAATATAGGACCTTTGGCCGCATGATATGATGCCCTTGATAGCTACTACTCTCTACTTAAGGGTTCAGTAGGTCACTCTGTACAGAGCTCCTCCTTATATGGATTAGAGAAAGCTCGTAAGTACTAGGTGCATCGTGCAAACGAAAAAATCAATCATCATACATTTAAATTCAGAATTGTGAAAGTTTGTATATCTGTCAACTAGGATGATAGTTAATTACTTAAAAGCTGAACATATAGGGCCTTACTTAAAACAGCATTTTTAACTGAGCAAATGGTTAAGAATAACCTGTCACTTTTTTCCTTGCGTTACATTGTTTAAAAATGAAAGGGACAACCTATGGTATAAAGATAAGCAGCGCTTAAATATTTTTATAAGTAAGGGGCATATAGTTTGTAACATGGACTAAAACCGTAGTAGATTTGATTCGCACGTCCAGCAAATATCTGAATGAAAATGTTGGTTATATTTAATTTTATTAATTAAAATCCAATAATGTAAGCTCAGCTGCGTCCAAATTCTAGTATTGTATACTCACAGAGTGATCCCACTAGTCGCTGGAAACGCAATTGAGATCACCCGGTAAGCTCCTTAAATCCAAAAGACTACTTCGCAACAAAAAGCTCTCGCTCGGAGGACGCTTAATATGTATGATAGACGGCAAGCATGCCACCTCTTTTATCGCAACAATGGCTCATCAGCCCCCACCGGCGAAGGACGCCCTCAGCATCAACGACAGCACGAGGCCAACAGACAGGCCTACAGGCGACAGGCCGGGGACGCACGTACAAGTACTAAGAGAGGCGGTACGACAGCCCCTGCTGCGCGCCCACGACCCCTAATGGACCCTATAAGTCGCCTTTTACGAGAGGCAGGGGATACCGTGGCGGAATTCTGCAAACGCCCCCAATCCGGGCGGACAAATATGACACGTGGTAACACAATTTTCAATTCTAAGATAATGAATCATATGTCATTTTCCTAAACTAAATCATAAAAACACTGAATGATATGATTTCAATCCACGACTTTTTAGCTTGAGTACGCAACGTATATTAAGCAAATCGCGCCCAAAACACGTGTTAATAAATGACATTGCTCAATCCGGGGGTCATGTCCATTTGGGCTAATATGATCGCGGCCCGCACCAACCGTCAAGCGCCGAACACATTTAATTTGATTTGTCGCCCGTCAAACGACGCAATTGGTGGTCCCAAACATTGCATACAGGCTGTGCTGATAGCGAATGAGTAATGTGAAATTAGATAATACTCGTATGTATATCTGTTTGTGTGACTGTCTCGGTGGCGTTGTATTGCGTGCGCGGTACGACTATCGCCCTGAGGTCTCGGGTTTGATCCCCGGGTCGGGTAAAGTGATATTGGATTTTTCAGTATCAGCCCGGAGTCTGGATTTTGTGCCCGTATGGCCATAGACTCGCCTCCTATGACATCTGGGACAGAGCTAAGCTCGGCGAAATGTGGGTGTTCTGGTTCGCTAATACGCATCTACCTACACCTTCGGGGTAAAAGTTACAATATTTACTTCAAAAGGACCTTTAGTGTAAGATCCATCGAAAACTAAAATAATCTCGAAAATCCGTCAACCCCTGAGACATCGCGCAACATACATAAAATATAGACGAATTAAAAACATCCTACTTTTTATGTCGGTAGCAAATTTCCACGCACTGGACACGCGTTACGTAACGTTACATAATCTCCAACTTTATTATATCTGTTCCCGCCGAGGTTTCCTCGTCGCGTCTGATAACTGCAATTTTCCTCATGTCTCTTTCTAATGCGCACTTTATTGGTGAGAACTATGTGGGTAATCATTTGCGATTGTCGTATGTTTTTTTATAGCAGACTCTGGAAAACTAGCAAGCAAGTGTTACCTGATGGTAAATGGTCTCCACCGCCAATAGACGCCCCAGATACTAAATGAATCATGGGTGCGTTGCCAAACTAAAACCAAATAGGGATTGGGAAAGGGTGGGGGGGATTAGGCCACCGGAAATCTCACTCACGGAACGAAACGCGATAGCGTGCTGCCACTTTACGTCGGTTTTCTGTGAGACAGTGGTATCAAACCGGTGAAGCTGGCCCATTAGTGCTGTAGACGTAAACGTTTACAGCGTGGCTCTACCACTCAAATATAAATTTATTTATTTATTATTATAAATGGTTTAATGAATAAATAAAATTCTCACAACAATCACACACATAATCCTGACCATCCACTAGGCTTAACTTTTTCGTGGGTATCAGGAAATACAAGAGACTTACGGTTCCTCAACACCCAAACCAAAACAATTAATGTCTGCGGATCACCCAATCATTTGTCTTGGTGTGGGAATCAAACTCAGGGTCCCTCTTTCCACAACCAACAGTTTGCTCGCTGAGGCTCCGAGGTTGTCAAAAAGGTTGTTTTTCCAAAATATTTCAACAAAACAGCCATAACATTGATGTTAGTGATAAAGCTATTAAATTGGTTATATTTTGATATTAACTATTACTTAAAGTTAAATTTTTGGACATCAAGCTGTATATTGTAACAATTGTTCGTCAACTAACAAGCGCGAACAGTTAACTAATTTAATAATCCAGCTGCCGCGTCACGCCCACATCGTTTAGTTAAAATCTTTTAATATTGAAGATACCAGTAGCAAGGGGAATGGAATCTAGAATTTGTTTTCTTTAAGTTGCAGAATTGATTTGGCTTAATATTTATGAGCTATATAATATATGGAATTTGTGCCCGATATGGCGATAGGCTCGCCCCCTATCACATCTGGGACCGAACTAAGCTCGGCGAAATGTGGGTGTTCTAGTTCTCTAGTACGCCTCTGCCTACCCCTTCGGGGATACAGACGTGAGCTTATGTTTATGAGCTATTGCTTTCCTGACACCCCTTCTGGAGGGTCTCGGGCTAACCGTGCTAGAAAATACTAGCACCCCGCGTGAGAAAGAGGAAGATAGGAGGATTAGGTTGGGCTGGGGGGCATTCGAAAAGCTACGTAATATTTTCGAATCGTCGATCCCTCAGTGTTTGAAAACTAAGGTTTTCAACCAGTGCGTTCTACCCGTAATTAACTACGGGGCTGAAACGTGGACACTCACCAGCGGACTGGTCCGCAAATTCGAAATCGCTCGGCGTGCTATGGAGCGAGCAATGTTTGGCATTTCTCTGGTGCAATTCAAAATGAAGTCATCCGCCAGAGAACCAAAGTCATCGATATTGCTCGCAGAATTAGCACGGTGAAGTGGAAGTAGGCCGGTCATGTCTGCAGACGGACAGATGATCGGTGGAGCAGACATGTGCTGGAGTGGAGACCGCGTTTATGCAGACGTAGTGTAGGACGTCCTGCTGCGTGATGGACCGACGACTTGAGAAGGTGGCGGATGCGGGATGCGCAAGACCGGGATGGTTGGCGTTCACTTGACGACGCCTACGTTTAGCAATGGACGGCGATCAGCTGAGTAATACCCCGCGCGGCCTTCGTTATTAGAAAGAAAGAAAGAATTTATTGACACAAGTGTGGTGGCGTACAGGTACAAGACATGGAAACATATATTTAATTATACAAATATCTATGTATGTATGTACCTAATTATTAAATATCCATTATCAGATCACCCAAACATGTGGATGATAATATATGTCCCACCACAACCGTGCCAAAAGGCACATGAATTCAATTTATGCCCGTTTCCCACTCAAATGTGGGATGCGCAATATACTTTTCAGGTGACCCATTACCAATGTCTTACCACAGAATCCCAATTCACAATATAATGTCAATGGTAGAGATTAATTGAGAGACGTTGCATTCCTCGACAGTCGGCATAATTACTCTAGTCTGAATAATAATAATTAGTCTAGTATGTTCAGCAGTGGACGTCCTATGGCTGATGATGATGATGTTGATGATGAACTTACTGAATATAAAGTGGCTGATGGCTGACTCATACATACATACACTCACACCTGTATCCCCGAAAGGGTGGGCAGAGGCGTACTAGAACACTAACATTCACACAATTAGCTCAACACAGACTCAATTCACCTAAGTAAAACTATGGCTCAGTGATCCCCAAAGTAATCTCAAAAGGGTTATAATCAATTTATTAAGATTAAACCCGCTACATCACGCAGTAATTAACAATACATCTGCGATGTTTTCCTAACACGGTCTCATTACCATAATCACACGTTAATAACAAGTAACAATAACGTTACTTTTGTACGCACGAGGCACGACACTTCGAACGGCTTTCATCTTCCCGCCGGCTTTGTTATGCAAATGTCCCGTTTTATGCAGGGTTGGTGTTTTATGAAAAATTGCGTCTCAGATGCTCATTTTACATAACATAAACTCACGCCTTTATCCCCGAAGAAGTAGGCAGAGGCGCACTAGCGAACTAGTACACCCACATTTCGCCGAGCTTAGTTATGTGATAGGGGGCGAGCCTATCGCCATATTGGGCACAAATTCCAGACTCCGAGCTGATATGGAACAATCCAATATCATTTTGCCCGACACGGGGATCAAACCCGAGACCTCAAGAGGGTAATCGTACCAAAATACAACCACGCCACCGAGGCAGTCCTCCCTGAGGACTGCCTCGGTTGCCTGTTGCCTGAGGCACCCTGCATGCTCATTTTGGTCTTAATAATAATAATAATATATACACCAGTCACACACCTAGTCCTGACCCCACACTAGGTATAACCTGTATCGTGGGTGTCAGAGACTATGACAGACTTTCGGTCTCACAACACCCAGACTTGAAACAAATATCTGTGGGCCACACAAACATTTGTCTCAATGCGGGAATCGAACCCACGGCCTCTCGCTTCACAGCCGACTACTCGCCCGCTGCGCCACGGAGGTTGTCAACAGTTAAGAACAGTTTTTTTTATACCTGCACTTATCCCATTTTAATGTGGGGTCGGCGCAACACACTTTTTCAACCATCTTGCTGAAAGGATTTGGCTTAGTTTTACGACCGGCCTGACGTCTCACAGAAAACCAACATCAAGTGACGCTTACTGGTGGATTTTATACTTTGACCCAATTCCCCCGAATTTTCAATTTATGGGCCGTCTCCTCATCTATCTTCTTTAGCCAGTAAAAAAAATTCATCGTCCTTTAATAATTTAAAGGTGAAAATCACAGACAATTCCAAATCTATCATAACTATAAAAGTTAAAAGCGGCAACCCTATCAGTATCTCCACAGAGCAGTTAAAACAGTAGCCGTAGTGAGACGTGTTCACAAATCTCACGGGTGGAACGCGGTGCGATTGTTCCAAGATAACAGATGCACGCGGTGTGTTTGTCTGTACGTCTATTTGCATTAATACACGTCACAGATGACTCACATCATTGTGCCTTTATACATGATCGACAAACAAATGAGCATTGTTTAAAATGGTAATAAGGTAATATCCTGGGGTTTGGTGGTGTTTACAATTTCTATCCAATGATTGCAAAATACAAACTGGATGCAGGCCGTTTCCGACAGTCTGGAAATCTGTGGGGGAGGCTTAGTCCAGCAGCGGACGTACTGTGACTAATGATGATGATCGCAAAATGCTGTTTTTAGAAGAAGGTTCACGTCAAACAGACGGACGGTGGTAAACTAAGCCGAATCCTTCTTGCAACATGCTTTAAAAAGTGTATTGCGCCAATATTGTAATTTAAGGACAGGTGTAAAATGAGAGGTCGCAAAATGTAGTTCGAATGATAATTTGTTTTTCTTAGGTCGGCAAAGCAACAATGCACCTGATAGAACAAACTTAAGGTAACTCTAGCACTCGAGCATGGAGTACCCTCGACTGTCGCCAGAATTGGGTACTGTACAATTTTTTTTTAATTTTTATATGAAATTTACGTCGTCTACAATATATAGGTACAACAGAAAGAAAGTTGAAATATTTTCAAAAATGAAAATGTTATAAGCCTTTGAAGTTTGATGTAACCTTCAAACAGCGGGAAAGAATAGTATCAGTATAATCACGTCACGCCATAACGGTACGTGCGTTGGAAAGGGATAGCAAGATATCTCGAATATGCCACCACCCCAAAATTTAAAATGTGAATTACTGCCCCATTTTTCATCCAATTTCGATGCAGTTTTTACAGAAGGGTTTCTTTTTTGTCAAGTATCCAATTATGCTGACCTGACTTCAAAACGAGTTCCTATTGACGGTTATTCTTTATGTACACGGCAGGCGACATCCAGCTCATATTGTACCAGATACTCAAGGACAAAGACTCGAGCTCTTCGAAACCTAAGTGACAAAGGAGCCTTTAACCAAGATCGAAATGTATCAAAAACTCCACACCACACAATACAATAATAAACGATAACAAATAAAAAACATTAAATCAGCGAAATGTCCTATTTATAACACAAACAATGACGCCACAAACAAATCCGTGGAAGCTTCCAGAACGTTAAATAATTCAAGAAGGCATAAATCACTGGCGTCTGGACCCTGAACTAGGAAGCTAATGTTTTATACAATACTCAATGATTGAATGGGAATGTGTTTGCACAAGCGGGAGTGACATTTCCCTCTGCCTCTAGAGAGGAAATTTAAGAGGACACCGACTTTACTGTATAATATGGAAGGAAACGACCGAATACCATCTTTTACCTGCCTTTATCCCACCGTAATGTGGGGTCGGCGCAACAAACTTTTAGAAGCACATTTCAGAAGGGATTTAGCTTAGTTTTTAGGACCGGCTGACTGCCTGATGTCAACTCTTTAGGATCCAGTCCCGAGCAAATAGTGTTAGAAAAACCCCCCTGACCTGGGAATCGAACCCAAGACCTCCTGGTTCACAATCTATATATGCTGCCCGTAGACCAAGGAGGTGACCGATTACAATATGGTATTGTATACAACAGTAGAATATGATACTTATTTGATGATTGATAGAAAATCTTTCTGGGGTGTTGATTATGTCGGAATAACTCAATAGAATCTTAGGCCCGAATGGTCAAACGCTACTCAACTATAACAGCTTCTTACATTGATTTTCGACATACAATTTTGACAGAGAAGGCGGCCTTAAACGACATAAGGCGACCTTAAGTGTGAGAGCATTCCGCGGTTATTCTTCTAAATAGATAGAAACTCTTTTTGGGGTGTTCATTATATCGGAAAAATCATCATGATCATCGGATGTTAAAGCAACAATAATTAGATTAGGTCAATTGCGTATCAGAACAAGCACAGTCAAGCTCCATACTCGGGAACACATATGAGATGTAATTTCACAAAGCACCTAAATGACTACAAGTAAAAGGCCAATTTCGGCCTAAGAGGGACGATTGAAAGGGGCTTAGTAGGTTAGTGCCACTAGCAGCTTCTAAATATCTATTTATCCCAAATCTTGATTTAAAGATAGGAGTAAGCTGTAGGATAAATCGAGATAATGTTTAATTCTAGATTAGTATTAGCACTGCAAATGACCCTTAATAGACCTTTTTAACCTCACCACCAAACTGCGCAATAATTTACTCAGTTATACAAGTATTTTTCTTATAGTATTTGTTAAATTACTAACAGAATCACAATTCATGTTAGATAAATAAGTTACAGACACAAATATAGGAAGCGACTTAAGCGAGAGATGTGAGCGGCACCGTCCAACCGTCCGCTTGGCCATTCCGCGAGAGAACCTTGTTATTGTTTACAGAAAACAATAACTGTAACATTCACGATACACTCAGTGAATTGCGTAATCGTTGAGTTTTAGTTAGGGTTGGCAGTTGGTACTTGGTACTCAGTAATGGCAGAGTAATTGGCAAAACCATCTGAGCCAACCTACCGCTAAGGGAAAACTTATAAGATGCATTACAAACGATGATGAAACAAAAGCCAGCACAGGCTTTCCTTCTGAAGATTACCCTTCATTACTATAGTAGGATTGCTAATTAAACGGAGTAAACTGACATTTCGAATGTTGCCACTTTTTCATGAAATTTAAATAGTGCTGCGGTAAAATGATCAAGATTATTTAAACTTTCAATTCAGTGAACCATTTCATTATTTCATATTCTAAAGTCGAACTCAAAGCCGTAGTTCTTGCCTAATGTGTGATTAGTACTGCATTACCTATACTACCGAATTATAGTCATAGTAAATTACTACATGCTAAGTTATGGCATGTCTCCTGGAATTCTGTGCATGGTTCAATATAAACAAAACTTACAAAAGCTATGAATGTGCCGAACGCAATTTTTCTTAAATAATGAAAGTAATAATTGTAATTTTTATTGTTATCATTTCGCATATCTCTTATGATTATTTACGAAAAATTATTTACACAGATATTTAGTCGAAGCTTTAAGCCGAAATTTCTAAAAATACGCAATAAAATTCTAATTTTGCAAGCTAATGCTGAGTTATTGTTTCTTTGAATTATAAAAATTTAACTACATCAATCACTAGCTTTTGAAAGTAAGCAACATTATTTTGCAAAGTGACATTTCGATCTGTCAGTTTACTCCGTTTAATTGGCAATCGGACCATAGGGTATAATATTTTTAATTGGCAATCGGACCATAGGGCAAAATATTATAGACATTCTTAATAAACACAATATTATATCAATTGCGGTGAATTAATGATGATGGATGTTCTGGACGACGACCGCTAAAATAATTATGGATGCGTTACCAACTTTAGAGAACTATTCGATGTTGTTCTACAACTACGAGTCCGAGTCATTTTTAACAAGAAACTCTTTGCTTAATCTGTCTCTGTCTGTTTTTATTGTAAAATATGACTCGAACTAACTCGAAGTTCGATTTAAAAATTTCAAATTCTCACTGAGTTCGTTTTTTTTACTAAGACTTAGTCGAAGTTTGCTCTATAGATATCAGTCTATGTCTGTGACTGTTAGGCGTTATTTATTTATTTCGAATTCCATTACATGTGAAATGCGGACATTTTACTGCTGAAATCTGACATCCCTGCAACAGCTCCATCTATCGGAAATAGAAAGTGGCATGCAAATGCGACAACAAAATGGACGCGGATAGGCCGAGTGTCGACTGTCGCCGCTTCAGACGTTTCCTGATGCAAATCAGCGAAAACCTCAGTTCGACACCCGGTGTTGGACATAAACTACTGGCGTTTGTACAAGAAAACTGCTAAACCCTGCCATAGTGACCCGCACTTTGTGTGTGGTTCGTGTTACAGGATCAACCGGTGTACTTCCGGTTCTCTCGAAGGGCTTGCGACATGACTTGATGGTTGTTTGGGACGGGTATGGGGATAACCTGTGTCTGCATCGGTCATCCACCTGTCTTGACGCAAGCCCCTCAATTTTCTTCTTCCCTCTTCGGATTGGGAGTGTGAAGAAGCATAAATAGGCCGGCATGATTCTGGCGACCACTGATAAACCCATTGTTTGTCAGTGTTCGCTAGTTTTTTTTTGGGCTGCCCTACGCATCAGGTGCAAAGCACTTTGCCGTGCCCGGGTAAAAAAAGAAAACAATATCTATAATCCGTAGTCTTCTAGGGTATAAAATCTATATCCAAATCCAGGTTATGTATGGTCCGTCTCTCAGCGATCCAAATTGATTCAGTCGTTAAGCGTCATTATTTAATAATCATCCAAACTCACAAATATCCGAACCTTCACATAACAACAATAATAACATTGCACTAGGACTACACAAAGCTGTGTTTACTTCTGAATATACTACAGTTTGTGATTTTTGTGACTTGGCAAAATTAGGCTGATTATGAAGGTAATTCCCGTAGTCATAAAACTACTACTTTAAGGCTAACATAGCTTTGATTTTCCGTCATAACACTATAATGTGTTTTCTTTTTTTATAATTTCGCGAATATATTTTTTTAAAATTCATTTTCAATTAACCTGCTTACCGCTATCTCTCATCCTTCAGTCACCGAGCTTACCGCGGTAAACATTACGAGTGTGTGCGCAGGCGCACTCCCATTAATCACTTTCAATTATGTATGAGAACATCTGTTTCAAACTATACAACGTTATATCACACTTAATTACTTAATTGCATAAAAAAATCTTGAGAAATGGTTTTTGTTCTTTTTATTTAAACATTATAGGCCTTACTTATAAAAACATTTTCGCTTATCTTTTCGTTAAGAATAGCCTGTCACTTTTTTCCTTGCGTTACATTGTTTAAAATGAAAGGGACAACCTATGGTTAAAGGTAAGCCGCGCATAAATATTTTTATAAGTAATATAAGATTGAGATTGTCGCTTTCTTTAACGACTAAGGAAACCATACACATAAACATACAATACGACAACCTCCGTGGCGCAGCGCGCGAGTAGCCGGCTGTGAAGCGAGAGGCCGCGGGTTCGATTCCCGCATTGCCTCCCCAACATAGGCCTCCCCCAAAGATTTGCAGAATAGTATTAAAAAGCTAACATTATATTATTTTATACGGTTATATGATTAATGACTAGACTGATTTAAATCAATATTATGTCAATCGATGTCAGCTAGAGATGACCTCCAAAATCATCTCTATCTAATCACAAACAACGAACCGTTACAGCTAATTATATGCTACACCGACGACAGCGGCGACCGTTTTATTATTATTTAGTTTAGTTTTATACGCTCCTATAGTTTATACGGTCCGGTTTAACAATTAATTTACAATGTCACAATTATAGTTCGATGACCTGGCTCGGTGATTTGATAATTTGGATTACGATAAATATGGTAATGACAACAATCGGTCATCATTACCATATTTAATTTATTTATTTTTTATAACAGAGACTGGTAAACGAGCAGAACCATGATCTCCAGACACCCAAGACACAAAAATAATCATGGGTGTGTTGCCAACCTAAAGGAAGGGATTGGGAAAGGGAGGTAGGCCACTGGAACTCTCACTCACCGAACGAAACGAGACAGCAAGCTGCCACTTTACATCGGTTTTCTGTGAGGCAGTCGTATCAAACCGGTCGAGCCGGCCCATTCGTGATGTAGACGTACATAATTGTCTACAGCGTGTCTCTACCAGTCAACATTAAATAAAAGTGTAATAATGTACGATTTCAGTTGACGGACACCGGTCGGCACAACACTCTTTCAAAGAACCACCCGATGGCGACCACTGTACATATAGTGTTAAAATCTGCCGTAGTGATCCACACTACTTATGTGGTTCATGTTCCAGGATCTGCAAGTGTATACCCGGGTATACTGATTCTCTGGAGGGGGTTAGGACATTATGACATCCTATGACAACATGATAATTGGTTGGGCCGAGTACGGCGGTGCATTCCTGTGTCTACCCCTTCGGAGTGTGAAGAACCATAATTAGTTTGGCAGGACTCTGGTAACCACCATAAACTCATAGTTTGTCGGTGGCCGCTAGTTTTTTTGACTGCACAGCACTTTCCATCGAGTTCGGTTTTTTTTGACTGCACAGCACTTTCCATCGAGTTCGGTGTCACTTTGCCGTGCTCGAATAAAAAAAAAGATTCTGCTTAGTTTTATGACCGGATGTATGCATGACATCAACGCCTATTACCTAATTTTCAAAACATACAGTAAACCTAATATCTTATTAGAACAATCTGATTACCACCACGTGAATTAGCCGATACCGTTGCATATTACGTTACAGCCTTGAGATTGACACTTAATAAATCAGAGTTGCTATTTGCCACTAATCTCACGGTAACTGTTACGTATGAATGATAATTAAGTATGTCTTTACGAATGGTAATAGTAAGGTAAGGTAAGGTAAGGTAAGTTCATACGCGCACGATATTGCGGCGATGTCTCTTTGAATTTCGATAAACGTAACTCTAAACTCACGCCTGTATCTCCGAAGGGGTAGGCATAGGCGCACTCACAAACTAAAACACCCACATTTGCCGAGGTTAGTTCCGTCCCACATGTGATAGGGGCAAGCCTATCGTCATATCGGGCACAATTTTCCCTACTTTGCCCGACCCAGGAATCGAACCCGAGACCGAAATGAAACTACGCCACCGAGGCGAATAATCCAGTCGAATAGTCGGTTATTTCGATATTGTTTCGCTTAAACATAACTTTCGTGTTCTAGGATCAGCCAGTGTAAATCCAGTTGTCTGATGACTTCGACATGACTTGATGATTGGTTAGGACGGGTATGGGGGTACATTCCTGTGTCTGCATCGGTCATCCGCCTGCCTTGTCACAAGATCATCACAGTCCACGAACCGTAACTTTCATCGATTTTTCGTGCTACACTGTAAAATATTAAGGGCGACTTGCAGCGATATTACTAATCTGGAACCTAAACTCCATCTATCCTACAGCTCATTCGTATATTTAAATAGAGATGTGAGATAAATCGAGGTTTATCGAATTGCTGCAAGTGACCATAAGTCATTAACAAACAGAAATGTTAAACCGTTTTATTACTGTTGTAAATCATCAGCTTATTAGGAACAGTTTATTGCCTACTACTTGAAGCGAAACTCATAAAACATAGTTAAAAAAAGCGTGTAAAAACATTGTTCTTAACATCTAGACACGAATAAATAAATACATTCATGTTATTTAAATTCCATATTAAACCTTAAAGCAAAAAATATTACACTTAGTTACTACAAACTCTTAATAGTTACTCGTACATATTCCATTTAGTAAAATGACATATTTTATTTTGCTAAATAAAATATGTAACATAAATGAAGAAAACTTTTTTCTCAAAAGAAAGTCTACAATAATTTTCTGAGTTTTACAAAAGACACAATTAAAAATGAATGACGTAAAATACAAAACGTAACGACCGTTTAATTTTGAATAACAATATTTTAATTAAAATGACTTTCTTCAATTAATTAAACATCGACGATGTGTTTGTGGTTTTATAATGAAAGGGCCGTGGCACACCAACACAATTTCGTCGTATCGCTGCAGTAGCAACTACGGAATGAAGTGAATGACATAATAGACTTTACTTATAAAAACAGTTTAACTGAGCAAATGGTAAAGACTAATCTGTCCCTTTTGTTTTCAAACAATGTGACACAAGGAAAATCACAAGTTTAAAAACTTAACTGACCGACTTCCAATTTTCCGATCGTGACCAAATTTGTATGGGACCACCCTTGATAAGCTCTATCGAACACAAAAAGAATTTTGAAAATCGGTGCACATTTGGCAGAGATATCGCGTAACATATGTACATGAAAAAATACAGACGAATTGAGGACGTCCTCCTCCCCCTTTTTGGAAGTCGGTCGAAAAAAGGGACAGACGATTCTTAGTCATTTTCTCAGCTAAACTGTTTTTATAAATTAGGCCATATATCTCCAAATGTTGCACAGTCCTACACCACTACAATAGCATACGTCTCAGTGTGCGACGAACTTTAACACGAAAGGGATTTTAATTAATGTTCTAAATGAGAGACAGTTACGTCATAAATCAACGAGGCGACCCAAAAACAACATCTATTGCAACCACACAAATGTAGCCTCAATTCTATTACCGATAAAGTGTTAATCAGAAGCCAAGTGACAACGACAATATGATTGATGAGTTAGTAGAACGAATGAATAAATTGATTGAATAATGTTTAGATCGAAGCTAGAAAAATGAAATCAGGGCAAAGTATCGATTGGACGGACCAGTTAATTTGACATTGGCCCTCGATAAACGACACGAAAGTCCCGAATAGAAAAACTGGGGCAAGACGAGCATTTTGCTTTTGATCGGGAAGGAGACGGGTTATTAAATTGAAAAAAAATTAACGTTTTTTTACTACGATAACGGATAATCAATCGGCAAAACTTTGGCGACTATCAGGGGATGCACATATTCTGATAATATTTGTGTATTTCGGATTGCAATATACTGACATCAGTAGGCCAACCATGAGTTTCTTTGACATTACTCGCTAGCGACTCCGTAAAATATTTGTATGACAAACAGCCGAACGCCTCTAGCGGTTACGCGGGGAACTGACGTTATTCATAAAAAATATTTTACACAGTCGTTAGCTTGAAATGTCAAAAAACTCATGGTCGAGCTACAGGTCCAGCCAGCGTAGTCACTTTGTCGTACTAGGATTAGAGAATTAAAGAAATCCCAAAACTTGCTTCACAGCCGAGTGCCGACTTCAATCTACTAAAACAATTAAGCAATAATGTATTAATTTTTCGTGAAAGGGAGCACATAACTGACCGGCTCAACGCGTAAACTCGTCCACATGAGAAGTAAGCACAGTTTCACAACCCTGTCCGAACTTAACGATAATCCAGTTATATAAACGTTGATTCTGAATGCACTCATTACTGGACTGTGACGTAAGAGGTCAGGGAAGCTGTGACACAGTTCTACACGCCGATATTACGACTACAAGATATTATCCTCCTAGGAATAACAAAATATTTTGGGTTATTTCGACCTTAAAAATCAGCGATAGCTCAGTTGGGAATGGTACGGACTGCCGAGACGAGTGTCGGAAGTTCGAAACCGACTCCAAAATGGGGCATCCACCTCTGACTTTTCCATGTTAAGTGTATTTTCATTGTGAATTATCGCTTGCTATAACCGTGAAGAAAAACTTCGTGAGGAAACCTGCATACCCGAAAATTTCTCCACATGAATTTCTAAGGTATGTGAACCAACCCGCATTAGGCCAGCGTGGTAGACTAAGGCCTAACCCCTCTCATTAGAAGAGGAGGCCCGTGCCCAGCAGTGGGGCATTTACATTACAGGGCTAATATCATTATTATATTATTTCGACCTCTTATAATTTTGCATAATTTATCATGGAGTTACTTATGCAACCGAAATATTTTAATGTTCAAGTGACATGGCTAAAATGAAGCAAAAAAGTTATATTTGACTTAAGAAATCCGTTAAATTAGTCCAAAGGTAAAATTACCTTGTTGATTGAGATCAATATGTACTACTTTCTTGGGATAAAAAATGTTAAATTAATCTGACAAGATCATTACTTGGGGCCTCATAGCTTTTTTCGCATCGTATCGATTTAATTTAAATTAATGTTCAAACGTTTGTACAAGCAATTTATCATGAAACTTTATAGTCCCAATTTACATAACAAAACCGAATGAAATATCGATATTGCAATCGATATAAATTTGAATCCCAAATCGGCGGGGAACAAATTAAAATATATCTATGGTATTGTCTATGCGTCCACTAACGACTTATTTATGGTGTAAAATTATTATTATTCCACCAATTTAGTCGAAAGGGAAAGTGGACTCTCGATTGTAGATCTAAAACGTAATGGAAATGAGGAATAGTACCACTACCATATTCTCTTGTTTATAACAGCTTTAGTATCGAGAAGGAACCGTAGTCGATAAAGTGTATTTTATATAGTTGAAGAAAAACAGAACCTTTATTTCTGGTTCGAGATCTATTCGATAAACTGCATCAATTATTATGTGTAATGATTTACAAAAATCTTGAGTCCACTACACAATTATTTCAAAATCCAGCAAAATACTTTAATGAATAAAATATAAATCGTTGATATATTTAAATTGAAAAAAGTAAAACAGAGACGAAGAAAATAGTCACCTCCTTGGTCTAGTGGCAGTATGTATGTATGTATGGACTGTGGACCGGGAGGTCCTGGGTTCGATTCCCAGGTAGAGCAAATCAAATTTTCTAATTTAATTTGCCCAGGTGTGGATCCCCTTCGAAGGGGTTGACGTCAGGCAGGCGGCCGGTTGTAAAAACTAAGCTAAATAATTTCTGCAACATGCTTGAAAAAGTGTGCCGAACGCCGACCCCACATTAAGGTGGGATAAAGTCTGGTAGAAGAAAATAGCTTAAACAAAAAATATTATTCATCTAATATTTAATTAAAATTTAAAAATTATACCAATGTCGACTTTATACCAACTTTAAAACCTGTGCAGAGGCCTTAGACAAGTGGCTTATACGCTAGTCGAATAGAATAATCAAACAGAATAAATGTATGGGAATGACATAAGACTACGCTGTATACGGCGTACTCATGTCATTCCCATACATTTATTCAATTTGACTATTCTATTCGATTAGCGCATAAGCCACTTGTCTAAACCCGCTGGTGTGTTATATTAAACGTTACGATAGTGAACAAATAGTAGGCGCCAAGCTATAACCGTACCAGTGGGTGGATGGCAGGACATGGCGGAGATGGCGAATCGCCCACACGCACAAACACGGAAACACTGACCGCGTGTAATTGCAAAATTATTACTTTTAAGTAGGTGGGTCAATGTGACAGCGTTTTTATTACATTTTAAGTAGCATTTAAGTACAAACAAGCTGGTAACGTAATATCTTCAATGAATGGAAATGTTTACTTTTATATTGACCTACAGCTATTGATATGTATGTTAATTGATTAATCAGGACAGTTTTATATTACCTATACTTTTTAGAAAAGCAGGTGAAAATGGTAATGGTAAACTTTATTATATGTTGTATTTAGTCTGTTTATTGTAAAAAATGGTTGGAACTAATTCGAAGTTCGATTTGAAAATTCCAAAACCTCGCTGAGTTCGTTTCTTTGACTTAGTCGAAGTTCGCTCTATAAATCTCAGCCTTAGTCGAAGTTCGCTCTATGACAGCCTCCGTGGCGCAGTGGGCGAGTGGCTACTCGCCTCGCCGGCTACAGCCTACAGCCGGCTGGCTGTGAAGCGAGAGGCCGCGGGTTCGATTGCCGCATTGAGACAAATATTTGTGTTTACAGATATTTGTTTCAAGTCTGGGTGTTGTGAGACCGAAAAGTCTCTCATAGTCCCTGACATCCACGATACAGGTTATACCTAGCGTGGGGTCAGGACTAGGTGTGTGACTGTTGGGTGTATTTATTTATTATTTATTTATTTATAAATCTCAGCCTAAATATTGCCCTCGTTTTAAATTGCCGGGATTGCGGTGCATTTTCATTAAACTCGCCTTGACACCGTCCTCAGCCGAGAATCGAGATGCGACCGCGGAACGTCCTTGAGCTAGATAGGTACTTCCGCAAAACCATACTGGCTCGATTATTCTGGGTTCTGCAATATAGCCTTGGGTAGATTGTCTTGTATTGTATGAAGAACATAACATAACATAAGCTCACGCCTGTATCCCCGAAGGGGTAGGCAGAGGCGTACTAGCGAACTAGAACACCCACATTTCGCCGAGCTTAGTTCTGTCCCAGATGTGATAGGGGGCGAGCCTATCGCCATATCGGGCACAAATTCCAGACTCCGGGCTGATATGGAAAAATCCAATATCACTTTGCCCGACCCGGGGATCGAACCCGAGACCTCAGAACCGTAGTCGTACCGAAATACCACCACGCCACCGAGGCAGTTGTATGAAGAATGTTGGGGTAAATATCCTGTATCTTCTAAGGGGTAAGCAGTAGTACATCTAATGCACCTACGATTTGTCAAGAGTTTTTAGGTTTTACTATGTAATTTTATCTAAATTTGGTTAAAAACAAGTACACATAAGCTCGTTATTACATTTGGCGCAATAATTTCAAGTGTGTTGCAGAAAAGATTCTGCTTGAATTTTCCTACCGTCTGCCGTTAACACCCTGCGGGGATAAGCGTCTTTTATTAATATTAATTATATCCCTGTTAACGATACAGCTTAGTAAACTTCGCACCAGTACCTTAGAACTAAAGATATTTATAATAATAATAATAATATTAGCCCTGTAATATTACTGTCCCACTGCTGGGCACGGGCCTCCTAATACTACTAATGAGAGGGGTTAGGCCTTAGTCTACCACGCTGGCCTAATGCGGGTTGGTAGACTTCACATACCTTCGAAATTCCTGTGAAGAAATTCTCGGGTATGCAGGTTTCCTCACGATGTTTTCCTTCACCGTTATAGCAAGCGATATTTCACAATGAAAATACACTTAACATAGAAAAGTCAGAGGTGTATGCTTCATTTTGGGGTTGGTCTCGAACCTTCGACACTTGTCTCGGCAGTCCGTACCATTCCCAACTGAGCTATCGCTGCTTAGAAATATATAAGCTATAGCTAAAGATATTTAATATTACCAACTATAGAAAGGCTATTAAGCAAGTTTCCATACAAAAAAATTGATGTCAAACGTCAATAACCATCTACCACTTATTACAAAGCCAGGACACTTATTGCAATTCTGTGAATGTGATGTTTTGTGAATATTCAAAAATCACGTGAGAAAATGCGTATGTTTCAATTACGACTGACTTTTTTTTATTAGCAGAGACTGGCACACGAGCAGATGGGTCACCTGATGGTAAGTGATCTCCACCGCCCATAGACGCCCAAGACACAAAAAGAATCATGGGTGCGTTGCCAACCTAACGGGAGGAAATGGAAGGGGAGGGAAAAAGGGATTGGGAAAGGAAGGGGGGGAAGTGGGCCACCGGAAATCTCACTCACCGAACGAAACGCAACAGCAAGTTGCCACTTTACGTCGGTTTTCTGTGAGACAGTGGTATCAAACCGGTCGAGCTGGCCCATTCGTGCTGTAGATGTAACTGTCTACAGCATGACTCTACCACTCAAACTTACTTATGACTACGTGGTCACAACTTTTGTATCACAAGTTTTTACCTGTTCTCCCATCTATATACCGTTGAATGTCTTTGGAACCATTCAAGTCTCACAACTCGTACAGCCAACACTCGATAAAATATGTCGTGTCATTCCACAAAGAAAAAAAACGTTATGGAGAAAGTTGATATTGGGAAACCTTTTTTACTCGTAGTAACTGCAACTCAAAACAAACAAGTGTATGCCCTCGGGTGTTCTCGTAATTATTGTGGGGTCGTTGGCCTCTCGTAACAATCGTACCGACATCGGATGACCTTTACAAACGATTAATCGATATAGCTAAACTTTCAATTTTAATTAGGTATTAACAGAGGGTATTAGGCTGCGCACTCACGAATACAGCAATGTGCAATGTTGTGTATGTTTATTTGTTTTGGGGTTTTGGGGTTTTTGTCTGCCTCGGTGGCGTGGTTGTGTTTCGGTACGACTACCGTCCTGAGGTCTCGGGTTCGATCCCCGGGTCGGGCAAAGTGGTATTGGATTTTTCCAAATCAGCCCGGAGTCTGGAATTTGTGTCCGATATGGCGATAGGCTCCCTATCACATCTGGGACGGAACTAAGCTCGGCGAAATGTGGGTGTACTAGTTGGCTTGTGCACCTCTGCCTACCCCTTCGGGGATACAGGCGTGAGCTATGTTATGTGTAAAAATAGTGTTTACTTATTTACGAAAATACATATTTTCAAGCAAAAATAAATAGGTTAAGTAAAAATAGGCTCGCCCCTATCACATCTGGAACTAAGCTCGGCGAAATGTGAGTCATCTAGTTCGCTAGTGCGCCTCTGCCTACCCCATCAGGGATACAACCCTGAGCTTATGTTATATTTATGGGTCAAAAATAATTATTATATTTTATTACTATTTTAACCACAAGTGTCCCACTGCTGGGAACAGGCCCCCTTCTCCTCCTTCCACTTATCACGATCTGTTGCCACCTTCGCCAGTTGGGTGAAAGAAGAATATTTAATATTGTTTGCGGTCATTTATCATCATTGATCACTCTCGACGACCTGTCTGAGATACAACACCATATAAGGCTTTGAATAATTTGCAAACCTTTAAGAATTCCATTTGGTTAATACTTTTTTGGTATGTTGTTTGAAATGTGTTGTTGTTTAAATTTTTTTATAGTAGAGACTGGCAAACGAGCAGGTCACCTGATGGTAAATGATCTTCTCCGCCCATAGACGCCCAATACACAAAAAAGTATGGGTGTGTTGCCAACCTAAACGGAGGAAAATAGGGATTAGGAAAGGGAGGGGGGGGTAATTCGGGCACCGGAAATCTCACTCACCGAACGAAACACGATATCGAGCTGCCACTTTACGTCGGTTTTCTGTGAGACAGTCAAATCAAAAATCAAATCAAAATATTTATTGAATCCATGAAATGTTACTAAATCATTTAGATTCCGTCAAAGTTCCTCTACCGCCAGTTCGGAAGGCCGTTTCGCCAGAGAAGAACGAGCAAGAAACTCTGGCGTTGCTCTTTTAAATGCCAGTTGACAATAATTCCTTATAAAATACCATATAAAAAAAAGGTATATAAATTAGAGCAGCTAAACCACCAAGAATACTATCATATGGTACAGTGGTATCAAACCGGTCGAAATTGCCAAACGAATGAACGCTAGCGTACTCTAAGCAACACCTGGGGGGTTACCACCACCTCTTATAGCAGTATTATAGTCTTACTTCGTTTTTTTTTTGTACGGGAATCGGTACAAGTATGATTATAGTAATATTGCTATAAGAGTTGGTGGTAATCCCCCTGAAACTTGTTCAATGGTGTGGACTCGGCCTAACAGCAAATACCCTAAGGCGTCGCCACATTAATTATCTCATATTTAATCACAATACGAAGAAAGTTATGTTACAAAGCGAATTCGTAACATTACGTATGACAAATAAACTTACACGCAAACACATTTTGAACTTTTTTTTCGAAAATGTACAGTCGACATTGAACTAACAAACCCGGTGATAGTGCAAGATCGGTGATAATTAAAAACTTTCGACCGCCTCGTGCTATAATAATAATCAGTGTTAGTATCGCTTTATCAGATAGTATGGGAACAAATAATGCAAGTTGTGTACAACGCCTTTCACAATGCCTTTTTCGTAAACATTTCTAATATGAAATTTTCATATTGTAATTACATGTTGGTGTAGGGAACAAAGGCTTTAGAGATCATCTGTATGGAGAAATTTTAATAACAAACTTTTGGATAACCTTGTTTCTTTATAAGGGCTCATTCACACGCTGTTTTCACCATGATTCACTTTTTGTTTAGTGTGTGGTTGAAGTATTTTTATCGGATTGTTTAAATGCTCTTTACACTTAAAATTCCGAATTCAAAATTCATCACATGTTAATGACATTTAAATGGAACTATTTTTTGGAATAGGTGAAGTATTATCGAACGCAATTTTTTCTTGAAAGTCAATCCACCTTTTTTTGAGGTGTCGGGTAATGAAAAATACAAAGGAATTGACAGAACCTCCCTTTTTAACACGTCATCGGAATCGGAATACTGCTTATTAAGCTCGTCGTTTAACATTATGATTCGAATATAAATAATCTATAATAGTACAAAGGCAATTAATTATTAGCATGATACCATCTAAGTCGTACTCAATTTTTCCAATATCGTTAACAGAGTTTGAAAACAGCCGCCGTAATGACATAACCATATCAATAGAACCGATATATGCAATTAATCCACGTGTGGGCGGTCTATTACCCAACAAATTATGTACAGAATAAATAATTACAAAGAAAATAAGATTGAAGAAACAAGTTACATACGCATCGTCATCCGTAGGTAGCTAGAGAAAGGCTGGTAGGTTAGCTAGCCTTATAGTCCACGGCGTGATTCTAATCCACAGTTCCAGTCAAATCCTACAAGCTTCCTATTTTATTTTCCCGTCATTTCCCTGCTAGCATTCCAGCCATATCCCGTATGTTCCCTTTCCTACAAATCACAAACCCCTATCTAAGCCCCATCCTTGTTATTTTGTCCATACCTGCTTGCTTGTTTTTAAATTGATAGTGTTATAACATGACTATTATATAAATGTACCTAGACCCTGTTGTGACATGTCTTAAGTGCATTTGATATGCCTACATGACCAATAAACATTTTTATTTTATTTATTTTACGCCCAGTAAAACAATCTAGTTTTTTTTTCATTATTTAACTTATTTGTAACAATTCTTTTATATTTTTCAACCTTTTACATAATAATCTCACACCTGTATCCCCATAGGGGTAGGCATAGGCGCACCAGCGAACTAGAACACCCACATTTCGCCGAGCTTAATTTCGTCCCATATCTGAGGAGGGGCGAGCCAATCGCCATATTTGTTACAAATTCCACACTCTCCGGGCTGATACTGAATTGAAAGAACCCAATAACACTTTTAGGGACCCATAAATATATTTTTATGTGGTTCAATGTCGTAATACCCATAGTCAACCTCTCGCAGTTCCTGATACCCACGACACAAGACTCGTATCCTACTGTGGGATCAGGATTAAATGCGTGACTTCGGGAGATACATCTATTCATTTATCGACCGACTTCCAAAAAGGAGAAGGTCCTCAATTCGGCTGTATTTTTTTTATATATTTTACGCGATATCTCCGCCGAATGTGGACCGATTTTCAAAATTTTTTTTTTGTTGTCGATTGAGCTTATTTCAAGGGTGGTCCCATATAAATTTGGTCACGATCGGATTTGAAGTTGATCCGTTAAGTTTTTAAACTTGTGATTATTCATATCATTATTTAATTAGTTTTGAATAGGAGCGGCGACATCGCTCTTGCTTATCATCATCATCATCAGCCACAAGACGTCCACTGCTGGACATAGGCCTCGCCCAAAAATCTTTGAAGAATTTCCTTGCTAATCATACAGATACTGTTTATGTTCCAATATTATATCTAAAATAAGCTATACCTAGTAGTAAAACTAACTTATAGGCTTTTACTAGTTATAATTTCACTAATTACGTTTATGAACACTATAAATATTGATAATATAGTTATGGCCGTTTTGCATCGTCATAGAATGTCGTAAAAGTGTTGTAAATAATAATTTCCCTTACGGTAAGTATAGCTTATACATTCGTACGAGGGTTAGAACAAACAAGTCTCTGACGAGGGCCCATCTTTTCTATAGATTTAAATAAAGCAGTTCACAATTCGACGAGTTACTTTACGCCTGTATCCCCGAAGGGGCAGGCAGAGGCGCACTAGCGAACTAGAACACCCACATTTCGCCGAGCTTAGTTCCGTCCCAGATGTGATAGGGGGCGAGTCTATCGCCATATCGGGCACAAATTCCAGAATCCGGGCTGATATGGAAAAATCCAATATAATTTTGCCGGACCTGGGGATCGAACCCGAGACCTCAGAACCGTAATCGTACCGAAATACCACCACGCCACCGAGGCAGTCAGTACTTTACATAATATTTCCACTAAATATGGAGTGCTACCTATTCATTAATGTTTCTATTCGATAATACTCCATATTTTAATTAAGTAATTCGGCAACATACATGTTTTGCAATATTTAAATAAACTTAAGTACAATTTTGTAAGCAGATTAAAGGACACTTTTATTTGAATGATTTTTGTGAGCCACTCAGGATTTTTATAAAATTGGTCTTAATAAAAAAATACACACTTCAAGTAACAGAAGTCTATAATGGCAAATAACAAGAAGATATTTTCAAGAAATTAAACTCTTAGGGCCACTTGCAGCTCCGAGATAAACCGCTATTTATCCCAAATTTAGATTTAAAGATAGAGGTGAGCTGTAGGATAAGTCGAATTTAAGTTTAACTCTTCATTAGTAATAGCACTGCAAGTCCTAAAATATGTAACATCACAAACTTGGCCCATAAAGAAAATTCATGCTTACAAAATAATGATCAATAAAATCCGATGTTTTTATACATCATGATTGATGGCTGTACTGGCAGGTCGCAGTGAAAACAGGTTTTATTTTGTTATTGTTTTACACTGAATGCTAATATAGCTTAATTTTGCATGCGATTGTTTTATACTTACATTCTTGTGTATTAATTTGATTTATTAATTGGTCATTATCACTGCCGTAATTTCATTGTTTTCTTTTATGCAACTAAGATAAAGGATTTAATAATTCCTTTTTATTTTCTTGTTACGATATAGAGCAAGGACCATTCGTGGTTCAGTTGTACTCGTTTATAAACAATAATTGAACAAATATAAAAGCTAATACAGCTATAAATTGTGATAAAAATATACCACCTTCTATTAAATAAGTCTAAAATAAACAATGATTTTGTAACACAAATGATTATAAATATGCCGTGAACGGTGAAGTTCACAGCACGATTCGTTCGTTGTTCACACTGAGCAGGCTCGCTACAAAATCGCGAAGCTTTCAATGTAGAACAACCCTAAACGTTTCTAAGGTGCCAAAAGTTCGACGGTGAAATAGATGTGCCACATAGATGCAAATCGACCTATCCAAAGAATAAAGTTACATATGATAATGAATCGAAATTGCTTTCTTATTTTTCAGAGCTTAAATTGACCTGTATATTTAACTAGTATATATTTTTTGTAAACTATGTCATAATTTAACTTGTTATTATATCATAACTTTAAAAAAAACACTAACTAAATATATATATAGGTCAATTTAAGCTACGAAAAATATAAAAGCAATTTCGATTCATTATCATATGTAACTTTATTCTTTGGATAGGTCGAAATGTGTTTTTGTGTTCATTACGTGTACACAAAAAGTGTAGAAACGAAAGTGATTGAGTTCGCTTTCGTGTAACAACTCGACAGGCGATCGTGTGTATTTATATAGCTGACAAAGTGTGCACAGCGAATAGAAAGAAAGAAAGGAACTTTATTTAGAAAAACACCGAACATAGGTTTAGATCCACTTAAATAATAATAAAATATAAATTTCTTATTAATTGGCAACACGCCAAGTAGTAATAATTATAGTATACACTTAATAGTTAATTAACAATCTAGAATTCCTCCCGCATGTGGAAACTAGTGCTGCCCTTATGTAAAGCTATAAAGTGGCAAACAGTGATTCGAGGCGCGTGGAGGGGTCAGTACTACCATGCCATTAATTAAGCCAGGGTCAAACTTGACATTTATTTTACCTACCATAATCAGTACCCTCTTTACCCCTGGCCTCATGGGGTCCCCGAAAGACTGATGAGTACCTAAATTCTCTTACACGATCAATTATTATTTTTACTCTCCAAGAGCCCGCGAATTCTTGTGTCACGCATGCCTTAAGACAGTCCTGACTATAATCCCACTCCACTGTGGGGTCGACGCATCACACCTATTCAAGCATGTTGCAGAAAGGATTCGGCTTAATTTTTACATCAGTCCCCTCTGAATGGCAAATCATGTTACCTGACCTGAGATTCGAATCCAGGACCTCTCCGTCCACAGCCCATATACGCTGCTAAACTAAGGAGATGTTAATCAAATTTCATCGATGTATTTTTTTAATTCAATCAACTAAACACACATCACCTTGTTCTCCAAGATCGGACTATCATCGTGAATTGCAAAAACTATGCTCATTGACATGGCCATGTACCATTTCACCTGTTCAATGTCAAGTTGAAATCCGTCGGGTCATCGGCTTTAATCGTTCAGCGACTTTATCTGATGGTGACTGGCTGATTATTTTTTATTGTGTTGATTTCACCGTCAGTGGTCAAGCATTGTGGTAAATGTGGAACGTAAGTGAATGATGTTCGATTTTTGTTGTTTATTCGATTGTTGATAAATGAATAGAGTATCGATTTATATAAATAAAATAATCGAGAATCTACCTCTATTTAACCCGTCGGAGGCGGTACATACATACATATATACATATGTTACATGTTACATAAGCGTATAGGCCACCGGAGGCCGAGCCGCCCATGACTATCTACATGTCTACTAAATACATGTCTACTAAACCCGTCACTCTCTGTGCGGATGTACTTAGCAAGTTTTTCTCAGTTTCCCTATTAACACATCATCAGGTCGTGACCAAATTTGTATAAGACCACAGACTAATTGAGAATCTCCTGATTTTTGGGACTCAGTTTAATTTTTAGAAATTTTTTGAAAATTTAATAGTAATAGTAGTATAGGGATTAACCGTACCCAGAGCAAGTATGGAGACCTTTGAATGTATGGGACGAGGTACCTCCATAGTCTGCACCAGTGTCGGTCATAGGTACTGCCCGCGGATAAACTTAATTAGGTCGCGAATTAACTTGATTGGGCCGCGGATTAAATTAATTGGGCCGCGGATTAAATTAATTGACTCGCGGATTAAATTAATTGACTCGCGGAAAAATCTTATTGGTTCCCATTCTTATTGGAGCGCGAAAAATGTCTTATTCTGCTGTGGGTTACTTTTATTGGACCACGGATTTCTTTAATGAAATCGTATATAAAACTTATTATTTCCCATATAAATCTTATTGGATAAAGGATATTGGTGTTACATTGTTATTGCACATCGGTTCATTGTATTGGTTCCACGGCATTGTTTTGTCAGACCCCCATGGAAAAGTTGTTAGGTCCACGTGTTATAGGATCGCGGATAATCTTGATTACGTCGCGAATCTAAATCGCGGGTTTTATGTTATTACCTCATGACTCAGTATGTTACGTTACTTTTCACCGGAACGCGATCACATACAGAACTTTATACTTTGAACATGCTTTTTGTATCACGTAATAATTGCGTCATCAATCAATTTAATCCAACCGCCGACTACTTTATTACGACGTGAGTCGTTTAGGTAGCGTCCCAATTGCAAAACCTCGCAATATTCAGCGGGCTAGATACGGGCGGTGTTTCATTTGTGACAGGTTACTACATATAGGTAATAGGTATTGCATTGATTCGCAATACGATCAACATATTCTGCGTCCCTTGAAGGTGAATTAACCTTATATCAAGTTAATACCTATTATTGATTACATTTATAAATATCCAATTAAATTTATACCTAGTGCAGATTAGTTTTATAATGGTCTTCATTTTAATTTATTCTTTCGACTCCACACGTGGCCTGCCGAGAGGCAATTTGTCCTTCTAAAAGGTTTATAATTCAAATATTCGAACAAAAGACACATTTTTGTATCACCCTTTTTATAAACAATTAACTGAAGTTTCTTATTGTTATAAGAGAAATCGGGTCTTCATTGTTTAAATGAACAAAGAATTCATGATGCATATTAACGTCGAGTCGTGTTTAAACGTGTTTGTCTGTTAAAATTAAGGATACTCATGGAATTTTGTACCTGTTTTTATTGTGCAATTTATATTTATTACCTCCCAACTCCATATGTGGTCTCCTTAGAGGCAATTTGTCCTTCTAAATGGCTCATAATTCCAAGATTCAAACAAAAGATTGACACATTTTTGTATCGCTCTTTTTATAAACAATCAACCGAAGTTTCTCATTGTCATAAGAGAAATCGGGTCTTTTATTTAACCGAACAAAGAATTCATAACGCATCTTAACGTTTGAGTCATGTCTATACATGTTTGTCTGGTAAAACCATTTCTTCCCCGTATAAAAGACACACCGCAATTATTTTGCACCGTATTCCAAGTTGTACTCTACACTACATAAGATCTCCAAAGTTCCTGACCAGTGAAGTGTTAAAAGAGTGACGCTGCTATAAAATGAATGTAAGTAACTATTATACATGTTTCTTATACTGTTGATATTGTTTTGTACAAAGTACATCATATATGTAATACTTAGTATTAAAATGCTTCTGTTATCTGATTACTGTATTGATTGTAATTATTTTAACATACATTATTCCATGTTTATACTTATCTCTGAACTGTTATTTAATATACTGTTTTTTATTGTTTCAGTTCCCTGAAAACACCTTTAAGAACTTTTATTATGAAGATAATGTCGACGAACCAAGTGATGAAGAAGGAACTCTCGCTTTCAAAGTAAAAAAGGCGATAGCAAAAAGACCTCACAGCATTGACGAGTTTTTTGAAAAACCCAAGAAGAAGAAACTTACAAAAAAGTCATCGAGTGTTGGTCGATCTACGAGTGGTGGAATATCGTACATAACGTCGAACAAAGACGACAGTGCTGACGCGTCGCATCTTATCAAAATTGAAGTTTATGATGTGAACAAAATAAAAAATGTCGCACAAACGGAGCAATGGAAACACGCTGACGTGCGTGTTAAACTTTTTACGGAGAGTGAAGCCGACCGAAATTTGCAAAGTGTGAGAGACATTATATATAATATCACCAAACAATTGGCTACCCAAGAAGAGTGTAAAAAGTTTTTTATAGATACTGATAAATAAGCTAGCGTTATATTTTTATTTTAATATTCTTTCTAATCATTTTAATAGTGTATAGAGGTATAAGTATTGTTTTGTAATTAATTGATTTGTCTTTTTGCTATATGAAATCATTGTCGTATTGAAAAAGTTGTTGTAAAGAATTATAATTTTTAAGAGTCAGGATATATGTTCATCGTAATTTTAAATGTAAAGTAATTCCAAACTTTTATTAATCAATCGAAATTAACTGCACAACAAACGATTATCACCATGGATAATTTAAACTGTGATTTCTACGACTCACATCTTGTCGCCCTTCTCGACAACTTCGAATCAATGGATCTGATGTCAACATTATTCGATGCCGAACTCTACGGGCTTTGTGTGGAAACATCACAAAATCATTCTGAAACGTAAGTCAACTTGTTATTACATGTTTTAGTAGTATAAGGAGGGGATACATCTATTGAGTATTTAAAACGACAAAGACGTATCTTGATGTCATTTCTTAATTTTTCGAGTAGCAATTTCTTTATAAAACTATCCAAAAATGTATCACACCCTGGATATTAATAGTTTATCCCAAAGTGATATTGCGAGTTTGAATAAAAATCTTATTTTAAAAAAATTTCATCGATTTATACGACTTTGGTACCTACAAAATATTTTACCGGAATCAATGTTGGACGATCATGATATTATTCCATATTACACACCATGTAAAGGACATAGAACTACAAGTGTTAGTAGATTCAATGAAGATGAGATTGATGGTGTTTTACCAATGCAAGCATATTGTTCACGATGCACTTAAATAAAAAATAATAGTTAGTAAATGTAATTTATTTAAATTATTTATGATGACTGAATTATGAGATGGTAGGGTTTGATGATTTATTTGTTTCATTTTCTTATTAGATCTGAACAAAATGGAGGTACAATGAAGAGGCCAGCACCATCGATATTAATGGAGGGTGAACCTGCAAGAAAGAGGAGAAATCTTGAACTTGAAGCTCCTTTATCATCATCACCGTCAGCTAGCTCCATACAAAATGTAAGTACAGAAAACAGTGATAAAGTTCTATGTCCTGAGTGTCGCATACTAGTATCGAAAAAATATATGATGAATCATTTAAAAAGTAATACACATAAAAATAATTTCATAAGAGGAGATAATGAATTCGCAAACGTTCAAGTAATTGATAGTGCGTTCGGTAATAGAATTCTTACATATAGAATAAAATCTAACGGAACTTCTGATCAAACATTTGAAACACCTGAGTTATTTTTACAAAAGACTAAAGATTTAATATATAAATTATTAGAACGATCGATCTTAGAACACTTAGTCGTGAAAGTTAATTTCATTCTTAATGCAGACTTTATACAAGAAACCAAAAATCTATGTAATAATTTTGACTTCCAGATTTCTAATTATCTTATTTGTCAAGGAGATGATAAGGATATTATTTTTCCATCTATATCTTCTGAAATAATTAAGAAAATATCAAATTTTGAAAAAAAAGGAAGCGGGTGGAGTTTAGTTAAAATTAATCATTTAGATATAAATGTTAACAGATTTAACCCATTACGTGGATCATCATATATAGACTTACCCATGGATATTAAAAGTAAGAAGGCTATAATCAATGTAAAAAATACTGATCATGAATGTTTTCGTTGGGCAGTATTATCGGGTTTGTACCCTGCCACTCATAGCTCTAATAGGGTATCATCTTATATACTACATAAAAACAAGTTAAAATTTGGTAATTTGTCTTTTCCTATAAAAATCAATGAAATTCATAAATTTGAGAAATTAAACAATATAAGTATAAATGTTTTCGGGTTACATTATGATTCAAAGAGAAAGATTAATAATGTAGTAGGTCCATTACACTTAACAAAACATAGGAGAAATACTCATTTAAACTTATTGTACATAACTAAAGGGAGCAATGGTCATTATTGTTATATTAAAAACCTTTCGAGATTAGTATCTAAACAATTATCCACATCAGAACATGCAGTTCATATTTGTGATGGTTGTTTGTTACATTTCACATCATCCAAAAATTTACAACGCCATCAAGAAAATGATTGTTTTAACGTTTGTACAGATTTACCATCGGAAAATGATAAGAAAAGAAATTGGTTTAATGAACTAATTCCAACGAATCAAATCTCATTCAATAATTATGAACGTAAGTTAAGAGTTCCATTTGTTATATATGCTGACTTTGAAGCCTTTTTAAATCCGATACAGAGTTGTTCTAATAATCCAAATAAACCTTCAACTGCTAGTATACAAAAACATGAAATGTATAGTTTTGGTTATTATGTTAAGTGTTCGTACAATGATAATTTATCGGTGTATAGATCATATACTGGAAAAGAGTGCGCACAAAAATTTATGAAATTAATCAAAGAAGATTTAGAAAATATATGTAAAAAGAATTCATTTAACAAATCACCACTACCATTAACCAATGAAAATAAAATGAACATCAAACAAAGCAAGTCATGTTATATCTGTAACAATTATTTAAATGAAGATGTCACAATTTGTTATAATTGGCATTCTGGTGTATATGAAGGAGTCGCTCATCAACTCTGTTCCGAGAAATACAAGACACCTAATTTTGTACCCATATTTTTTCATAATTTGAGTAATTACGATGCTCATTTTATAGTGCATGGTCTCAATTTTGAGGATGGTGAAATAGAACTTATTCCAGAGAATAAGGAAAAATATATTTCTTTCTCTAAAATTTTGCATATTAATAACCGAGTTATAAAATTACGATTTCTTGATTCTTATAAATTCATGTCCAGTAGTCTTGACAAATTAGCTCAAAACTTACTACCTGAACAATTTCATGAACTTCACTTACAATATCCATCTCACGACGACTTTAAACGTTTAATACGAAAAGGTGTTTATCCATATGAGTACATGACTTCATTTGATTCGTTAAAAATAACTTCCCTTCCTACACGCAATAAATTTTATAGTTCTTTAAATGACAATAACATTTCTGAAAATGATTACAATCATGCTCAAGATGTATGGAATCACTTTAATTGTAAAAATATGGGTGATTATTCTTACCTTTACTTAAAAACTGATGTATTACTACTGGCGGACGTATTTGAAAATTTTAGGAATGTGTGTCTTAAAACTTATGCACTAGATCCTGCTCATTACTTTACAGCTCCTGGATTGAGTTGGGATGCTATGTTAATTTACACTAAAATTAATTTAGAGCTCCTAACAGATATCAATAAAATTACTTTTATTGCGAATAATATTAGGGGTGGTATATCACAATGCAGTAATAGACATGCTAAGGCTAATAATTTATTTATGACAGATTATGATTGTAATAAACCATCCTCTTTTATCATGTACCTAGATGCAAACAATCTTTATGGTTGGGCTATGTCTCAGTGTCTTCCGACTGGCAAATTTGAATGGGTAGATGTAAAAACAGACTTTAACATCCCTGATGATGCTGAACATGGTTATATTTTAGAAGTAGATTTGGAGTATCCCGAATTGTTACATGATATTCACTCAGATTTTCCCTTTTGTCCTGAAAACATATGTTTAGGAAATAGCAAACATAGAAAACTAATCCCCAATTTAAATAATAAAAAGAACTATGTTATCCATTATAGAAATCTTAAACAATGTATAAAAAATGGTCTACGATTACTTAAAGTTCACAGAATTCTTAAATTTCAACAATCTCAATGGTTAAAATGCTATATAGATCTAAACACACACATGCGTTCGTTAGCAACCTCAGACTTCGAAAAAGATTTCTTTAAACTTATGAATAATTCCGTTTTTGGTAAAACAATGGAGAATGTAATGAAAAGAGTGAATGTTAAATTAGTCAACCATTGGTTAAACATCGGGAAATCTCAAGGAGCTCAATCTTTGATAGCCAGACCTGAATTCCATAGTCTTACAATATTTTCAGAAAATTTGGTTGCTGTTCAATTAAAGAAGACAAAAGTTTTATATAATAAACCAATATACCTCGGTTTTTGTATATTGGATCTATCAAAGACATTAATGTATGAATTTCATTATGATTACATGAAATCGAAATATCGAGACAATCTCAAGTTACTCTATACGGATACTGATAGCTTAATTTATCAAATATTTACAGAAAATTTCTATAACGATATTAAAATTGATTTAGAAAAATATTTTGACACATCTGACTATCCTCCTGATAATGAATATGGAATACCATTAATTAACAAAAAGAAGTTAGGATTCTTTAAAGACGAAAATAATGGTAAGATTCTTAATGAGTTCGTAGGGTTACGTTCAAAAATGTATGCAATGGATGTACAAAATAAATGTATATGTAAAGCAAAGGGTGTTAATAAAAGTGTCACGAAAAAATTTTGTCTTTCTGATTATAAGTCTTGTTTAAATGATAATAAAACGTTTTATAGTGAAATGTTAAGATTTAAATCAATAAAACATGTTATATATACACAAAAAATTAATAAAATATCGCTATCTCATAATGATACAAAACGTTACATATTAAAAAATTCTACTGATACACTTGCATGGGGACATTACAAAATAAAGGACATTTAATTTCATCATCACTTTCTGTACAATTAAAGTATGTATTTGTTATAGTTAATACGTTTTATAGTATAAAATAATTGATTGTAGCTGGTAAAAACAATCAATTATTTATCTTTGATAGAAATCTTTTATTATATAACGTATGTGACTCTATTTAATGGTATTAGTTTTAATTTTAACGTGATTTAACAACTGAAATATGTATACCTAGGTAATATTTAAAAAATAATTATATATAATACATCATTTTCAACAATGTGTTTTATTCATTCCAATATCATCCAAAGGATTACACGCATATATAAAATGTTCCATTTTATTCATCCTTTTACTGCCATAGTCGCAGGTCCAAGTGGTTGTGGAAAGTCTAATTTTGTGACAAACTTCATTAAATACAATAAACAGTTATGTAATAGAACTTTTAACCAAATAACTTGGTGTTTTGATGAAATGCAACCATTGTATAATTTACCGAACGTTAACTATTTTCAAGGAATACCAGATTTGAACATGTTCGATGGAAATGAAGCAAACCTTATTATCATTGATGATCTTATGAGAGAATCTGATGGTCGTATTGTCGATATATTTACTAAAGGTAGTCATCATAGAAACTTGAGCGTATTTTACATTACTCAAAATTTATTTCATCAGGGTAAAGGTCAAAGAGACATTTCTTTGAATTCAAGCTATATAATTTATTTCAAAAACCCTCGAGATAAAACTCAAATTCGTTATTTAGCACGTCAAGTTTCACCCGAAAATAGCAAATTCATCGAAGATGCATATAAAGACGCTACTAAAGAAGCACATGGATATTTGATAATAGATTTAAAACAAGATACTTTTGATATGTGTCGGATTAAATCCAAAATATTTCCTTCTGATGGTTTTTGTACAGTATATATTCCCACAAAAGAGTTTAAATACGTTAAGAACCAAGAAATACCTATCATTTACAAATGATGGATCGACGCCTCAAGACGCATAAAGATTTGTTATCCGCTCTATCTAAACTTAAATCAAAACATCAGCAAGCTCTTTTAAAAGCCTGTAGTGAAAACGAAATAAATTTTATTTGTGAGTGTATTCACAACGTTTTACAGGGAAATATAATTCTTGAAGAAAAATCAAAGAATAAACTAAAAAAGTTTAAAAATTTGTTACGTAAATTAGTACGTAAAAGTACAAATAAAATACGCAAGACTATAATAGTTCAAAAGGGTGGTGCATTTCTACCGATTATATTGGGTTCCATATTGAGTGGATTAGTAAGTGGACTGATTTAAAATGGAACACGCAAAAAAAATGCTGTTGGTTGAACCAGGTTTCATCGATAAAATAAATAAAAAAAGAAATGAAAATCCTACCTCTCGCTTAGACTCTGAAATGCAAAACATTTTGGATAGTAATATGGATGATAGAAAAAAATGTAAGTTGTACTTACAAATTTTACAAAGATACCTCCACTTTATGGAAGAAGATCGTCGACCGTTTAAGCTTCCTATAATTTCAAATAATGATTTTGATGAAACCGCGGTGGAAAATTTAAAAAGTTCAAATATAAACAATGACATCAAAAATAAAGATGTAGTTGCCGTCCAGACATTGAATAATGAAGAGAGTCAACAAGAGAGTATTTTACTTGAAAGAAACTCTCCTTATACAAAAAATCAAATTCTAAGCTTGATACCTAAATCATATTTGAAAAAAGGTGAGTTATTATTGGATTCGGTTTCATTAAGTAAAAACAAAATTTTCTGGAATGATGATGGTACAGTTATGATAGACAATGAAGTAATCCCCGATAGTAATATTGTAGATTTAGTGAATGATATGCTACGACCATTAAAAAGAAATGATCCAATAGGTTGGGAAAAATTTGCTAAAGCTTTAAAAGACTTAAAAATACCCTTAACCTATATTGGAAACCCCAAAAGACGTGAATACATTGCTCTACTTCAAAAAGATTTGGGAGAATCTCTTACAAAAAACAAGGAGATATTTTTTTCACCGAGAAGCAACGATAAGCATATTAAAAAAATAAAGAAAAAAATTGAGTGGGAAAAATGGACCCCTTATTAGAAATAAACCGCATGTACTATGATGTATCACACCCGGCTGGATATGGCAGTATTGAAAAATTATCAAAAGCAATGAAAGGTAAAATGAATAAAGAAGATATTAAGAAATGGTTACAGACCCAGGAAACATACACACTTCATAAACCAGTACAAAGAAAATTCCCTCGTAACAGATACATTTTATCTAATTTAAATGAGCTTTGGCAAGCTGATTTAAGTGATATGAGAACTTATTCTAACGATAATAAAGGTTTTAATTACATCCTTTGTGTTATTGATGTATTCAGTAAATACGCATTTGCTAGACCCATGAAGAAGAAAAATTCGGAAACAATAAAACAATGTTTTGATAGTATATTTAAAGAAGCGAATACAACTCCAACACACATACAGTCTGATAAAGGTACTGAGTTCATTTCAAAAGATGTACAGAGATATTTTCAATCAAAAAACATAAATTACTATACAACGAATAATCCTGATATTAAAGCAAGTATTGTAGAAAGATTTCAAAGAACTCTTAAAATGAAGATGTGGCGTTATTTCACGCATAAAAATACTCATAAATATATTGACGTTTTGCAGGATTTGATACACTCTTACAACCATAGTTTCCATTCTAGTATAAAAATGTGTCCTTGTGATGTCAATTTTAATAATATAATGACAGTTTGGACAAATTTATATGACAGGAAAAACAATAATAAATCATATGAAACTATACAACCTAAGTTAAATGTTGGTGATCATGTAAGAATAACCAAATATAAACATATATTTCAAAAAGGTTATGAATCTAATTGGAGTGATGAAATATTTATAATATCTTCTATAATAGAACGAAAACCTTGGGTTGTTTACACTATTAAAGATTTAGACGGGGAAGAGGTAGTAGGAACGTTTTATGAACGGGAGTTACAAAAGGTAATTTATGACCCCACCATAGAACATAAGATAGATAAAATAATTAGCTCTCGCTACACTGGTAACAGACGAGAAGTGTTAGTTAAGTGGAAAGGTTATCCGAATAAGTTTAATAGTTGGATTTCAGCATCTAGTATAAAACAAATATGAATAAAGATTTCTATTTAACTTTACCTAGTAATAGTTCAATGGAATATTATCCTGATAATAAAACATCAAGATTTTCAACAAAATTACCTAAACCTATAATATTGGAGGGAGAATGGTGTGTAGCAATTGTTGAATTTCAGTATCCCTGTACTATGTTTACTGTTCAAGATCATGAAAACATCGTGTACATCACAAAAATGATGATAATGCCTAATCAAGAAGAACCCTCTACAGTATCTTACCTGACATATATACCTGTCACAAACTATGATAATATTCATCATCTACTAACAGCATTGAACAGCATTAAGGAAAAAATTGAATTTAATTATGATGAATTTTCCAAGTTTGTATCGGTTTCTGTCTTGGATGAATCCATAAAATCTGTAAAATTATCACTTAAATTAAGTTTACAATTGGGGTTTGAGCCAAATAAAAACCTTGTTCAAAATAATCAAGCAGCATGTCCAGCTAATTTAAATTTAGGCTTACCATCTCAACTATTCGTCTACTGTGATATAGTAGAACCACAAATTGTTGGTGACGTAATGACTCCCCTTCTAAGAATTATACCATTAGATCTACCAAACTACATCTATGGTGCAAATAAAATGCATGTTTTAACACCGCCTCATTATTTACCTGTAATGCGTAGACAATTTGACACCATCGAAATAGATATAAGATCAAGCACCGGTCAAAAGATACCATTCCAATTCGGAACAGTGTGTGTTAAACTTCATTTTAAAAAAATATAATGCATTCTCAACATAATAATATTACTTGTCCTTATGAACGCTATTATTCTCATCAAGCTGGCTCTGGTATAGGAGTGGTTTATAAAGGAGCACCATACCAAAAGGGTCATGGCATTGGTAGTTTTCTGGGAGGATTATTTAGATCAGTTTTACCACTACTATCGGGTGGCGTTCGGGCCATTGGTAAAGAAGCATTAAGTGCCGGTGTAGGTCTTTTGACAGATATGGTTAGTGCACGACCCATGGAAGATTCGATTAAGGCACGTCTAAAGGAAGCTGGTTCAAATTTAAAACGGAAAGCTGATGAAAAAATAGATAGGATAAATATGTCTGGATCGGGATATATAACAAAACGAAAACGTTTGTCTGCATTCAGTCCATCATTGACTTCCAAACTGAAAGCTACCAAAAAATCAAAATTCAACTCGAAACATATCAAAGATATATTTTCTAGTTAATAAAAATGTCTTTTTTACATAGTCACTCCTGTGAATGCATTAAGTCAGAATTGGATTTGTTTGCATTACCATCTACTCAAACTAGTATTGAAAGTGGAATATGGATCCATTACAAACCGATTTCATCTCTTGCTGATGATGGTCCCATAGAATTTCAAGTGCCAGGAGCAGGTGATGACTATATAGATCTATCTCATACACTGATCCATGTAAAAGCTAAGATATTGCATCAAGATAATACTAAATTAATATCATCAACAGTTGTGGCTCCAGTTAATAACTGGTTACATTCGCTCTTCAGTCAACTTGATGTTTATTTAAATCAAAAACTTGTATCACCACCCAATAATACTTATGCTTATCGTGCTTACATTGAAAATTTGCTGAACTATGCACCAGCAGCTAAAAAGTCTCATCTTACTTGTGGTCTATGGTATGAAGATACAGCTGGAAAAATGGATTCTACTGATGAAACCAATAAGGGATTTATTAAAAGACAAGAATTGGCAAGTGAAAGTAAAGAAATAGAAATGATTGGACACTTACATGGTGATTTATTCAACCAAGAAAAATTTTTAATTAACGGTGTTGACATGTGTGTTAAATTAGTTCGTTCTAGGGAAAACTTCAATTTAATGTCTTCTTCAGTTGATACTAAATTAAAAGTATCGATTACAGATGCAACTCTGATTATTCGTAGAGCTCGAATCAATCCAACCGTGTTGCTTGCACATCAAAAAGTGTTAGCATCTACTACAGCTAAATATCCCATTACACGGGCTGAAGTTAAAGTTTTAACTATACCATCAGGTGTTCAAGGAAAAACTCTTGACAACATTTTTCTGGGACAAGTACCTAAAAGGTGTATAGTAGGATTTGTAAATAATGCTGCTTTCAATGGAAACCTAACTAAGAACCCATTTAACTTTGAAAATTATGATATCAATACATTTTGTTTATATATAGATGGCAATCAAATACCATCAAAAGCTCTACAACCATCATTTGAGAGCAATATTTATACATCGGTCTATCATACACTGTTTTCTGGTACAGGTATTCATTTTCTTAATGAAGGTAATGGGATATCCCGAGAACAATATGCTAAGGGATATTGTATGTTAGCATTCGACTTAACACCTGATTTATCAGCGAATTCTTCCAATCATTGGAATCTTATTAAACATGGAAGTGTGCGATTAGAGGTTCGTTTTGAAACAGCTTTGATTCAAACCATTAACTGTATTGTTTATGCAGAGTTTGATAATGTAATAGAAATAGATAAAAACCGTAATATTTCTGTCGACTATAGTAGTTAAGCAAGAAATGTTTGTAGATTAAGTATGAATTATTTTTATTAATTGTCTCCATGAACTGATCAATAAAAGACAAAATTAAATAATTTATTTGTTTTACTGTTATTAATCCTTGCAACCCCATAAATAGAGATACATATTTTGAAATAGATATTACTATTATAACCAATTGCTAACATTATTGATGACATTACTTCTTTGTCTTTCAACTGATAAGGATTCTGCAACAATTCCATGAAATAACATGAATACATTAGAAATACAGAACTACTTGAAGAAAATTGATTCAAGTATTGAATATAACGTGTATGCAGCCAATCGTTTACCAATATATGTTGTAAATCCCACTTACATAGTAAGTAACTTGGATACTGATAATAAACCAGGATCCCACTGGATCGCCATACATATCGATAAGAATGGTTTTGGTCAGTACTTTGATTCATATGGGCGTCCGCCTCAAGGATATCATAGAATGTTTTTAACTAGAAATTCAAGAATGTGGAATTATAATACTAATCGAATTCAAAATGACTTTACTACAGTTTGCGGGGAATACTGTATAATGTATTTATATTACAAATATCATGATGTGAGTTTGAAAGATTTTCAACAGTTATTTTGTAATGATACTATGTTAAATGATGTATTTTTATCTGATATGTTTCAATCATGTTTTAAAATAAATAAATGAACTACAAATAGAAAGTTTGTTGCATTTTTTTATTCAGTTTCAAAAATCTTATATTGCTTACATTTAAAATTACGATGAACATATATCCTGACTCTTAAAAATTATAATTCTTTACAACAACTTTTTCAATACGACAATGATTTCATATAGCAAAAAGACAAATCAATTAATTACAAAACAATACTTATACCTCTATACACTATTAAAATGATTAGAAAGAATATTAAAATAAAAATATAACGCTAGCTTATTTATCAGTATCTATAAAAAACTTTTTACACTCTTCTTGGGTAGCCAATTGTTTGGTGATATTATATATAATGTCTCTCACACTTTGCAAATTTCGGTCGGCTTCACTCTCCGTAAAAAGTTTAACACGCACGTCAGCGTGTTTCCATTGCTCCGTTTGTGCGACATTTTTTATTTTGTTCACATCATAAACTTCAATTTTGATAAGATGCGACGCGTCAGCACTGTCGTCTTTGTTCGACGTTATGTACGATATTCCACCACTCGTAGATCGACCAACACTCGATGACTTTTTTGTAAGTTTCTTCTTCTTGGGTTTTTCAAAAAACTCGTCAATGCTGTGAGGTCTTTTTGCTATCGCCTTTTTTACTTTGAAAGCGAGAGTTCCTTCTTCATCACTTGGTTCGTCGACATTATCTTCATAATAAAAGTTCTTAAAGGTGTTTTCAGGGAACTGAAACAATAAAAAACAGTATATTAAATAACAGTTCAGAGATAAGTATAAACATGGAATAATGTATGTTAAAATAATTACAATCAATACAGTAATCAGATAACAGAAGCATTTTAATACTAAGTATTACATATATGATGTACTTTGTACAAAACAATATCAACAGTATAAGAAACATGTATAATAGTTACTTACATTCATTTTATAGCAGCGTCACTCTTTTAACACTTCACTGGTCAGGAACTTTGGAGATCTTATGTAGTGTAGAGTACAACTTGGAATACGGTGCAAAATAATTGCGGTGTGTCTTTTATACGGGGAAGAAATGGTTTTACCAGACAAACATGTATAGACATGACTCAAACGTTAAGATGCGTTATGAATTCTTTGTTCGGTTAAATAAAAGACCCGATTTCTCTTATGACAATGAGAAACTTCGGTTGATTGTTTATAAAAAGAGCGATACAAAAATGTGTCAATCTTTTGTTTGAATCTTGGAATTATGAGCCATTTAGAAGGACAAATTGCCTCTAAGGAGACCACATATGGAGTTGGGAGGTAATAAATATAAATTGCACAATAAAAACAGGTACAAAATTCCATGAGTATCCTTAATTTTAACAGACAAACACGTTTAAACACGACTCGACGTTAATATGCATCATGAATTCTTTGTTCATTTAAACAATGAAGACCCGATTTCTCTTATAACAATAAGAAACTTCAGTTAATTGTTTATAAAAAGGGTGATACAAAAATGTGTCTTTTGTTCGAATATTTGAATTATAAACCTTTTAGAAGGACAAATTGCCTCTCGGCAGGCCACGTGTGGAGTCGAAAGAATAAATTAAAATGAAGACCATTATAAAACTAATCTGCACTAGGTATAAATTTAATTGGATATTTATAAATGTAATCAATAATAGGTATTAACTTGATATAAGGTTAATTCACCTTCAAGGGACGCAGAATATGTTGATCGTATTGCGAATCAATGCAATACCTATTACCTATATGTAGTAACCTGTCACAAATGAAACACCGCCCGTATCTAGCCCGCTGAATATTGCGAGGTTTTGCAATTGGGACGCTACCTAAACGACTCACGTCGTAATAAAGTAGTCGGCGGTTGGATTAAATTGATTGATGACGCAATTATTACGTGATACAAAAAGCATGTTCAAAGTATAAAGTTCTGTATGTGATCGCGTTCCGGTGAAAAGTAACGTAACATACTGAGTCATGAGGTAATAACATAAAACCCGCGATTTAGATTCGCGACGTAATCAAGATTATCCGCGATCCTATAACACGTGGACCTAACAACTTTTCCATGGGGGTCTGACAAAACAATGCCGTGGAACCAATACAATGAACCGATGTGCAATAACAATGTAACACCAATATCCTTTATCCAATAAGATTTATATGGGAAATAATAAGTTTTATATACGATTTCATTAAAGAAATCCGTGGTCCAATAAAAGTAACCCACAGCAGAATAAGACATTTTTCGCGCTCCAATAAGAATGGGAACCAATAAGATTTTTCCGCGAGTCAATTAATTTAATCCGCGAGTCAATTAATTTAATCCGCGGCCCAATTAATTTAATCCGCGGCCCAATCAAGTTAATTCGCGACCTAATTAAGTTTATCCGCGGGCAGTACCTATGACCGACACTGGTGCAGACTATGGAGGTACCTCGTCCCATACATTCAAAGGTCTCCATACTTGCTCTGGGTACGGTTAATCCCTATACTACTAGTAATGTTTTTTGAAATAATTTTAATCAATTTTAATTTCACTAATAAGTAATAACACAGACACAGCTTTTGAGCAGGGGTTCTTATAATATACATACATACCTGCCTGCCATTCTTTTATCTCTATAGTACACAGTGCCAATAATCCCCAAGCAAAATGGCTGTTACATACGGACGGACAGACGTACGTGACGAAATTATAAGGGTTCGTAACGTTTAAAATTGACCATTAATATTTATTAACTACAAACCGTGACGTATATTTTAAATAAACTATATTTAAAAACATATTTGATTTTACGACGTTAATGTCAGTTGTAATACGTAGACCAACCTGCATTAAGCCAGCGTGGTAGACCACGGCCTAACCCCTCTCATTGGTAGAGAAGGCCCGTGCCCAGCAGTGGGACAGTAATATTACAGGGCTAATATTATTTTATAATACATAGAACACTGTTAATTAAGGCATTATGCAAATATGCATCGTTTCACTCCGTTCGGTGACAAAGCAGAGGAAGCTCCCAAGGTCTGAACGCGCAGCCGTTTGTGACTAAACACATTACTAACGTAACTCGAAACGATTGTATATACGAAAGTACCTTCTCGATCCATAACACAGCTTGTTCACGATTTAAATTTAGAAGACTGCTGGTGTCATCTATCGCCCAATCAGCGAACTAAAGCGCTGACGTTTGTCCAAGACGCGTCGTGATTGGTGTTTTTTGAAAAATGTTCCTTTTTGTCCGCGAATTTTTGTACGTTACTTAATGTAAATTTTTAACCTCTTTTTTCGATATTTACTTTTCGATTTGCCCTTGTACTAAATCTAGCACAGTAAAATTTCTATTGCGATATTTCAAAGTTTTTTATTTTCAAGAAGTACAAAATCCTAAGCAGCTTCTAGCTACTACACAATAAGCCGCAACACAGCTCAGCGTCATGAAATGTCTAGCGTCTCATAAGAAAAGTTTCATGCTTCTTTATCTGAGCACGGTAAGGTGGCTGACAACACACGGTAAGTGTAATACAGTATGGCAATCGGTATGGCTAATAACAAAGAATGAGTTTAGATTACTTACGATATGGTTGTTAAATTCTTTGTTGGAACTCCTCGGGGAATACCTAACTTTAAGCTGGCCTAAACCTATCGACGGTCGAGGACTTAGACCGAAATTAATGTGCCATACAATAATAAAAAAAATCCAACAATGCCAAAATAAAATCGGAGTCCTGACCGCCGACTCTTAAACTCTCGCTCGCATCATAATAGCTAAATATCAGGAACACTACCTGTCCTTAAATCTTTTTAATGAGACAATGACAACAGCGAAAGTAAATCACCTGATCATACGAAGTGGACCACTTTCCAACGCTCATCTTGTTTGCAAGTGCATTCTTTAATCTTTACGACTCTTTTTATATAAACATTAATAATGCTCCATTCAGTTTACCTGTAGGTACAGACATGACTAAAAGGTTTGGATTTATTAAATATTTCATTTTGTTACTTTATTAGTAGCTAAATAATGGAATTCTAGTTCGCTAGTGTGCCTCTCTCTGCCCACCCCTTCGGGGATACAGGCGTGAGCTTATGTAAATAATAGAAATGCTTTGAAATTGTATGATATTAATGATTTAACATTATCTTTTCCATCTCTATAATATTATTACTAATATTATCGTCAATTACTGTATTTGTCGTGTAAAGTATCGCATTAAACGATTGTTAGGTAAGAAAAAAAAATTTTGAATCACTTAAATCTTAATAATATATGCTGAAGGGGATCCCTGTGTATCTAACATCAAACGAAGAAACAAAGTTGGTATTTGTGCACGACTTCGTAGGCTCTTTCATGAGAGCAAGATATATAACATCATAACCAAGGATGCCACTATATTTAATATATGTACATATATGTCATTCGTCGAATCCAGCTCGGCTGGGCAGCATTTGGGAAACTACGCAAGGTCTTCTCGTCCAAAATACCTCAGTGCCTGAAGACAAAAGTCTTCGACCAGTGTGTGTTACCAGTGATGACTTATGGCACTGAAACGTGGCCTCTAACTATGGGCCGCATTAGAAAGCTCACAGTCACTCAGCGAGCTATGGAGAGGGCTATGCTCGGTGTTTCTCTACGTGATCAAATCAGGAATGAGGAGATCCGTAAAAGAACGAAAGTCACCGACATAGCCCAGAGGATTAGCAAGTTGAAATGGCAGTGGGCAGGGCACATAGCTCGTAGAACTGATAGCCGATGGGGCAGAAAAGTTCTCGAGTGGAGACCACGTACCGGCAAGCGCAGCGTAGGACGTCCTACAAGGTGGACCGACGACCCGATAAAGGTTGCAGGAAGTCGTTGGATGCAGGCCGCTTCCAACAGGTCGATCTGGAAATCTTTGGGGGAGGCCTATGTTCAGCAGTGGACGTCCTATGGCTGATGATGATGATGATGATGATGATGATGATGATGATGATATATCCCATCAAACTAAGTCTGCCTTTCTAACAGGGATCTTATCTTCTCATCTTATTTCATTAGTACATATCAACTCGCTGGGCCAAAGGCCTCCTCTTTATATATCCAATGATCACGATCAGCAGCAAACTCCCACCAGTCCTCGCGAAAATCATCAAAGTCATCTCGCCACCTTTTACGTGGTCTGCCACGTCTACGCAGCCGTCTTGGTATACCCATTGCGATATATAACAGGGATATGCCAATGAATCCACTTACGACCAATACGAAACTCAATAAACGATCTCAGTTTAGAGTGCAGATAGATCGCGATTATGAACCAATCAAATCAACTCATTTGACGGAGTCACGTTCAAACTGTGTTTTTATTGGCTAATTTTTGTCATCTATCTGCACATCGAACTAAGATTGTTTATTGAAACCGGCCGTTAATGATCGCGATAAAATCAATAATCATAACACGTTCAGACGCGAATGTACGCAAAATATGAGTGGACATTAGCGAATTAAACATCCTCTCGGAGGCTCATACGGCCCGGTGACCCACTTGTGCGAGCGTCGAGTGCCTTCGCCTTGTACCCAGTGGTTTGCAGATTCCATTCGGTGAGAGTTACACAAACCGACAGTAAACGTGGAAAGTGTGTATTAGTGACGCTTAATGACTGATATTTTCCTTATTGGAAGCAATTTAAAACTGGGGTTATTGAATAAATGGTTTGGTGATCGGTTATTGGTAGAAAATTTCCGTTTCTGGAGCAGTTGGTTCGTTGAGCAATTGGTCGTAGCTTACGAAGGCAAACTGACAAGCAAACCATGTCCAATGTAAACATTTGCTTTCTTTCTTTCTTCTAATGATAAAAAAAGACAAAAAAAAGAAATGATGAAAATTGATGATGAAAAAAATAAGCCCGGAGTTTCTTTCTGCCTTTCTTCTTCGGGTCGTCATCCGTAGGTAGCTAGAGAAAGGCTGGTAGGTTAGCTAGTATAATATATAATACCAACTGCTTCCAGTATTTCCAGTAAATCCCCTGCCACCATTCCTGCCATATGCCATTCCCATACAACCCATTCCCTTTCACTCTATTCCTATCTCCCCTTATCACCCTATCTTAGCCAGTCCTTCGTTATTATGTCCATACTTGCCTGCCTGTCTTCAAATTTATAGCGAGATAATGTAAATTATATTAATCTTATTTCAATTTTTTTTCCGTGTTGTTACTTGTCATAAGTGATTTTTTACATGCCTACGTGATCAATAAAGATTTTTTTTTATTATTACCCCTCGGAGGCGGTATACATAGTACATATATATGTTACATAAGCGTATGGGCCACCGGAGGCCGAACCGCCCGTGACTATTTGTCAGGGCCGCAAGTCGCTCTACTTAAATATGTATTATAGGTTTATCAATGAATGCTGTAAAAGGTTGACTACTAAAATGTTAGTTGTGTCGCAGACTTGGATTTGTTATTTGTGTTCCATGTAAAACTCTTCCAAAATCTTACTCTACGTGAATAGGAAAAGATTGGAGATTGGGAAAGAGTGGGATTTATAACATAACATAACATAAGCTCACGCCTGTATCCCTGAAGGGGTAGACAGATGCGAACTAGCGAACTAGAACACCCACATTTCGCCGGGCTTAGTTCAGTCCCAAATGTGATAGGGGGCGAGCCTATCGCCATATCGGGCACAAATTCCAGACTCCGGGCTAATATGGAAAAATCCAATATCACTTTGCCCGACACGGGGATCGAACCCGAGGCCTCAGAACCGTAGTCGTACCGAAATACCACCACGACACCGAGGCAGTGTGGGATTTATAGACGGTTTAATATCCCTTTCGCAATCCCTATTCCTTTTTATAGTAGGCGATAGTCACTATTTACAATCACGTGGGCCGTGTACAACGTCTTGCAAGCTAGAAAATCCCACCAACTTAATTCACTAAGTATTCTATCTTACTACTATTGTACTTTCCTCTTCGGATTCGGAGTGTGAAGAAGCATAAATAGGCCAGCATGATTCTGACGACCACTGATAAACACAGTGTTTGTCAGTTGTCGCTAGTTTTTTAGGACTGCACTACGCTTACCATTAGGTGCAGCCAAAGACTTCTATGTATACTACTAGACTGGCTGTTCAGTACATAGAATGTGCACACTAAGTCTCTGTTAATCGACCTCAACTCACTATAGAAATCTGCTCTTTTCCTTAGCCGTGAAACGTCAAACACTCGCCGTCATGTGCCACAATTTTACTTCGAAACAGCTTGTCTAGTAAATACATAGAAGTCTTTGAGTTGTAGTCACTCTGCCGTGCCGGGATGAAAAAAAATACGCAAAAGTTTGGACGGATTTTTATTACTCAATCATGCCAGAAAGAATCTGGATAAAAGACAGAGATAGATTAAAGTCTGGTATAGCACATAGGCTATTTTTATCCCACATTTTATTTAGATTTGTTAATAAACTTCCACGCGAACGAAGTCATGGGCAACAGCTAGTTCATAATAAACTCAAGTGATTTCATTCAGGTACAGATTCAAACTTAAACATTAAACAATTTCCTTGGTCACATTAACCCAAATTAAAAAAAAATATGGTTAATGGTTTTCTTTACCAAAATCAATTTAACAACCTATTGCCCTTATTTTAAACACCCATCGGAACGAATTCTACGGCCTTCAAAAAAAACAACCGAAAATTTCCGACGAAACCATCCGTGCCTAATAAAATTACACCTATTTGATTTAAATTAAGGCGTGGGAACGTATATTTACGTCGGATCAGTCATGGCATGACCGAGATTCAAGATGAGACCACGATTATTAATTACAAGTCATCACCTTTCATTCGTGTAAATCATCGTAATTATTTGAATTTGTGGAAAACAATTGGACGTGTTAATGATACATTATTGTGAGCCTAATATATATTGTGTCAAGATTCAAGATTTTAGAAAATACCTTAATATTTTTAACCGCCTTTTATAACAAATAAATAAATACACCCAACAGTCACATACATAGTCCTGACCCCACACTAGGTATAACCTGTATCGTGGGTATCAGAAACTACGAGAGACTTTCGGTCTCACAACACCCAGACCCGAAACAAATATCTATGGGCCACACAGACATTTGTCTCGGTGCGGGAATCGAACCCACGACCTCACGTTTCACAGCTGGCTACGCCTGCCTGGCCGCTGCGCCACGGGGGCTGTCGGTATATAAAGCATTTTTGGTTTTATTCCTATGCTACAGAGGCAGCACCTTTTGCATGTTGCATTTTATCGCAGTTGTACCACCTTGAGGTCTAGGATTCGACTCCTGGTTGAGTAAAGTGATATTAGGATTTCCTGCTCAGTATTAGTCACAAGACTTTGGAGGAATCGAAACATTTATCTCGACGCGGGAACGAAACCCGCGGCCTCTGCTCTCTTGCTAAAATTATCTAAGGCTAGACAGTAACGTCACGCCCGAAAGCCTTTTGATTGACATTTTTAGCGTAATGATATTCAGATATAAAATGAAGTCGCATACAAAGCTACAATTACGCTTTTTATTATGGTTAATTAATGAATTGAAAGTGGTTTGCGTTGTTTCTTAACGTACATATAATACGCACGTACGTACAATTTTTTATAACAGATATATGTGCACATTTCATTTGACAGATTACTTTTGAATTGTAACTTTTATACGCGCTACTTAGTAATTCGCGAAGCTGCCTAGTGATAAAATTGGCGTTTAATAATATGCTTCCGTTTAATATTGTAGTGGCCTAGTGGCAGCATATAATATGAGCTGCGAACCCGGAGGCCCTACGTTCGATTCTCGAGCAAGTGTTTTTCTAACACGTTTTGCCCGGGACTGGTACCCCAGAGGTGGGTCGACGTCAGGCAGTTGGCCGTTCGAAAAAAAACTAAGCCGAATCCTTGTTGCAACATGCTTGAAAAAGTATGTTACGCCGACCCCACATTCATGTGGAATGAGGCCTAGTGGAAAGAAAGATTATATTATAAAAACAAAATGTAATAATAATTAAAACCTAATCGTGATAGAATCCGTAAGAATAGTTTTATTTCAAAACAAAATGTACTAAATTGAATATAAACATAAAAATACCTCAAGTATACAAAGATCGATAAAAAATGCAAAGTGTTTTGTTTGTGCACATAGCCTCAGGTCGCCGGTATACGCCCAGTAACCTAGTGACCGGGTGCCCAAATAATACAGGTCGTGAGCCGCGCGACCGGGTCCCGCGAGCGACCAGTGTAACCACTTGACTCCGGTCGCTGATGCCTGTTGTGGGATGTTTATAGTAATTTATTGTATTTAAATTTATCAAAATATATTGTATTTTAATTATTCCGATGTCGGAATGGTTAATTAAATTAACTTTGATTGATTTGGTATTGGTATTTGGGTACCTATAAAATATTTGGGTAGTGGACATCTTGTTGCTGATGATGATTGTGTATAGTTTTTAACACCATTGTCATAACACTTCGAGGATCTAAATTCTCCTGCTTTTTAGGACGGTTTTAGCAACACATTTTTGACTATTTTATCTATTTCATCAATGAGCAACCTTCAAGAATTCTGATGTGTACCGTAAAGTGAAGTATGTTTCTTGTTTTATTAATTTGTCCTTCTTATAAGCCATATTGAAATTTAAATTGAATATGTAAAAATAACTATTTCCGTTAAGTGATTTTAAATATTATAATTAACAGCAAACATAAATGGGAATGAATGCTGTAGGTAGTACATTTGTTCATTTATTACCCCGGAATTCAATAGTCATTGATTTTCAAATACGATACAAGAAGTTAGCAATAAGAAGACCTTAAATATGAACATAATAATATTTATTATAATTTAATTTATATGTATAGTGTATACACGGCCAATTTAAAGCTTTCTAGTACTTAAATTTTCTGAGTTAAACCGTAGTTAGATAGACGGATAGACAAGGTAATTATAAGGGTTCAAATTTTGCTATTTGACAACGGAACCCTAAAAACCATAAAAAGGCCATACTGATTTCGGATAAATCTTTTTGCAAAGAATCGGCAAGATACTCGACAATCGAAGTAAATGCAAATATTAATGCAGGCAGTAGCACTGGTACCAGTGCCCAGTTGTTTTGTAGTGAAAATTAAGTCGAAATGTTTTTTTAAACAACGCGTCTGGTCAGCACAATGACACACATTGACCACTTAATTATGCCATAAATTCTCATTTCAATACAATCTTGTGGTCGAGTGATCACGCCGCGCCCCTACTACGAGCTCACATCAAGTATTTTGTTAATTTCTGTTTTTCTTCACGGTTTTCGAGTAAGGGTGTAATTTCAAAAGTGATTATTATTAACATTGCTGATTATTATATATATAGGGCCTTACTTATAAAAACAGTTTAACTGAGCAAATGGTGAAGAATAGCCTGTCCCTTTTATTTCCAAACAATGTGACACAAGGAAAAAGGGATAGGCTATTTTTAGCCATTTGCTCAGCTAAACTGTTTTTATAAGGCCCATAATGAATAAGGCAATGCACTGCTCTTATCACCTGAGACATAATATAAGCTCACGCCTGTATCCCCGAAGGGGCAGGCACAGGCGCACTAGCAAACTAGAACACCCATATTAGCTTAGTTCCATCTCAGATGTGATAGGGGCGATAGGATGTTAAGTCTCCTAATAACCAGTAATTACACTGTCTACGATCTCCTTTAAATTGGAACATAACATTGCTAGCATTACTTAGCGATAGTAAAGGTTTGAGTATGGAGGAGAATCTGGATGATATAGATTCGAATGTATTTCATCGATGGTATATTTTCTATTGCTAATACTATTCGCTTAATTTAAATACAGACATAGGCAGTATAGCATCACGTAAAAAACATGCAAAAATATATCAACCTGCGAAATCAATCATTAATCACTCAAACGTTTGTAACTGATGTAAAGTATTGAAATTAAACTATTTTTACGGATTATATCACGATTTGGTTTTAATTTTTATGCCCGTTTCGAAAGCTTTGCAGCCTTCGTGGTCACGGGTCAGACTAAGGTGTCATTTGTCCAAAATGTTAATGTTACATTATCTACCTTCATTTTAAAATTATACAATTTTAAATTTAAAAAGTTAGTTATTTGCGATCCGATTTACGCAGTATGAGCTCACGGTGTCTTGAGGTCGTGATATAATCCGTAAAAATAGTTTAATTTCAATGAATAACATTCACGTAAACCTATGAAATCATTATGATGTAAAGTAATTGAGCATACAAAGTTTTGTTTGCATAAGGGAACAGTTAACACGGTTGAAGAGCTGTGCTTCTGTAGGCTATTATTACGCTTCTACCGTGTTAAGTAAAGGCTAATTATCGCTTATCATCGATTGAATTAAGTCATCAGTGTAATGTACGAGCCGGTGCCAGGGTATTGGTAATACGTTACTTAATTTTTAATGGCCATTATTTTTTGCAATAAGTTGCGAATCAATTTGGTGTTGATTTAAATATTTTACATCGATGAGGTAAATTTTAAAGGACACTGCGTCTAGATGGAGTTGAGCCAAATATCTACTAAACCGGAGCAGTCAAAGAACAATACTGTGGAACGTCCAGCAACTTCAGACCGGCATAATTTTTGACAGTCGACGTACGCAATTTTACCCGCAGCGAGCTGCTGCTACCATGATTTTTTTTTTACATTTCTCGATAGCAACTACTTGAAATTTTGTATGAATGAAACACTCGGACGTAGAGGAGTTCGAGTAGCGGTTACGTGGGTACTTGATGTTTTTCATACAAACCATTTTACGTAGTCAGTTTGTTTCGTATCAGGATAAAACTAACAAGAAAAAAATAATGCCTTTTAAACAAATTAATTGTATAATTTTTATCTAAACCAGCTTTTGTATCTTCACGATAACAACCACCATAGGCATAATAAAACCCGTCGTGACAGCTCACGGCCCGTTACATGCATTTCGAATTCACGTGGAGAATTCTGTCGCTGTTACTCCGGCATAATGAACTGATAAATAGCTTTTATAATATGATCACTACTTAGAATTGTTAATTTAAATCGTATTGATCTCACCTGACTTTATGAAGGAAGTGTTATTTTTCCGGTTAAGTATATTATGGTTTGAATAGATGGAGTTTTGTTATTGATTTCTTTATTAAAATAAAAACTAGCAACATACCACGGCTGAGTTGTTTGGTTCTTCTTGCAAGACAAGTAAGCATTTCTAAAGCATAACTGGATTTAAATGACGTGTAAAAATCCCCATTGATGATCTGAGATTTGAATTTGAATATTGTCAAAAAAACCAATACAGCCACCAGCGCTGAAAAACAAATGTAGTTTAAACACCATCGACGAAATTCGAAAATCAATGGTAGGGGCCCGATCAGCTGCCGAGAAGTAACGGTCCCCCTTTACCGAATATTGATAGCTATGCAGTCGTGCATACATTACGCGCAATAAATAACCCATACTTAACATAAAAACACGTCACTTTTCTCAAAAAATACAATCTTACGGCCGTACTCTTTAAATTTCCGACAACCTGATTAAAATTCATTGGCTTTAACAGCGTATTAATTATTTCGTTATCGACCACCACACTACGACGAAACTGAAGCGTGTCAGATGTAAAGTACGTAACCGATGTTCCAATTATACATTTTAATTATTCCATATAAACTGTTAATTATATAACGGTATTTCAGCTCACCCTATTTTTCGCCAAGGATATTTCCGTCCCGTGATGTGATAGGGAACGAGCCTATCGCCATATCGGGCAATAATTCCAGTTCGGGACTGATATTGAACAAGAACACCCTATATTGCTCTCCCTGGAAATCGAACCAGAGACCTAAGGCAACAGTGGCGTAGTTACAACGCAACAGAACTACGCCACCGAGGCAAATACAATCATCAGTCAAAAAATCAGTTGTCCACTGATCCCATCTCAGCAGGCGTCGAGGCGTGTCGTTTACAATGATTATGGTGATAGGTTGCCTACCGTTTAAAATGATTATGTTTGTAGGTTGCCCACAGTTTTCCAAACACGCCCCACGTTTCTACGCCGTTTGGTGAACGGGCACAATTACCAAGGAAGCTTAGGAAAGCTTGCGAAGCTCGCCGTCATTATTACGATAGAAAGCTCTTGACGAGCGAAAAAGAAATGTAGCGGAAAGTGGTTGGTATTTTACTGTATAAAAACTTTAAAGTAAAGCTACTTGTGGCCAATAAGTAAATATTATTGTAGACTCAGAATGAGTGTGTTTATCAGCAGTTTAGACGAAGCCAAACGTCGATGTTGATGATTTTCGAACAACTCGGCTTCTAGACAGACGTCAACCCTTTCCGAGGGATGCTAATAGCATGCTATCTTGGACAGGCTTATTATGCCGTTTATTATTTACATACTGTTTAACTTACTGCTGCTCCATTTCGTAAGGTTTCCAACTACCTCCGTCCTTTCCCAATTCCTCAATAAGAAGCGGCTTTGTTGAGCCCATGGCATTGCCGATGGCTTTGGGCGATGGTAACCAATTACCATAAGACCGCCTGTTGTCATCCTTCGCAAGCAAATACAAAAAAATGGTATGACACCTAGATCTACCGGCATTTATCGAGTAAAAAAAAGCACTTGCAGCTCCGCGATAAGTCTCTATTTATCCCAAATATTGATTTAAAGATAGGAGAGAGCTGTAGGACACATCGAATTTAGGTTTAACTCTAGATTAATAATAGCGCTGCAAGTCGCCTTAAATGTTTTGCATCAAGTTCAATGCTCCGACTTTCTATCAAATTATCGCGTGTAATGTTTGATCGTATCTTACATCGATATCGTATCGGCTCGGCATCGTTTCCATGTTTATATCGTGTGATTTCGGTGGAAAATTGGTAATGTTGTCTGTTTATCTATGTTAGTAATGGTTGCATGTAGTTAATTATTGTATGGATAAGCACTAGGAAGAATATTAGTTTATTACACATTTTCTGAAAATCACACCGAAGTTAGGAAACGTGTGCGATTTTCGACCGACTTCCAAAAAGGAGAAGGTCCTCAATTCGTATGTATTTTTTATGTTTGTTACGCGATATCTCCGCCAAATGTGGACTGATTTTCACATAAACATAAACATAAGCTCACGCCTGTATCCCCGAAGGGGTAGGCAGAGGCGCACTAGCGAATTAGAACACCCACATTTCGCCGAGCTTAGGTCCGTCCCAGATGTGATAGGGGGCGAGCCTATCGCCATATCGGGCACAAATTCCAGACTCCGGGCTGATATGGAAAAATCCAATATCACTTTGCCCGACCCGGGGATCGAACCCGAGGCCTCAGAACCGTAGTCGTACCGAAATACCACCACGCCACCGAGGCAGTCCGATATTAAGTTTTTTTTTATTTTCGATAGAGCTTATTTCAAGGGTGGTCCCATATTTGGGGACGAGCGTATATGAAGTCGATCTGTTAAGTTTTTAAACTTGTGATTATTTTTATTAGATACGAATAACGCAGAGCAGTAAACGCTCAAATAATTGCCAATTTGTATTGCCCTTAAAATTGTATTCGGTATTTAAAACATGCTGTTCGACTATAAATAGACAGTGCCATAAAAATAGCAGCATTGTCACATAATAAAAGGTTGAAACAGTATACCAGCGGTGGATAAAAGCCTACTAATTACACCCACTTTGGTACATTATTACATACTGCACATGTCATTAGTGGTACAGCCTTGTCCAGTGCAAATTACAGTACCCACTGCCGTCGTGTATTTTTTTTTTATAGCAGAGATTGGCAAACGAGCAGATGGGTCACCTGATGGTAAGTGATCTCCACCGCCCATAGACACCCAAGGCACAAGAATAATCATGGGTCAGTTGCCAACCTAAAAGGAGGGAATGGTATGGGAGGGAAGGGGATTGGGAAAGGGAGTGGGGAAATGGGCCACCGGAAATCTCACTCACCGCACGAAACACGACAGCAAGCTGCCACTTTACGTCGGTTTTCTGTGAGACAGTGGTATCTAACCGGTCGAGCCGACCCATTCGCGCTATAGACGTTACTGTCTACAGCGTGGCTCTACCACTTGAATGTATTACACACTTTTTATTTACTTTTATTTTTTATTTTTTTTATTACACACTTGCACGTCGTGTCTTAGCAACGCCGACATGTCATATTATAATGTTGATGATATTGTCAACCTCCGTGGCGCAGCGGGCGAGTAGCCGGATGTGAAACGTGAGGTCGCGGGTTCGATTCCCGCGCCGAAATAAATGTCTGTGTGGCCCACAGATATTTGTTTCAGGTCTGGGTATTGTGAGACCGAAAATCTCTCGTAGTTCTTGATACCCACGACACAAGACTCTTAACGTGGGATCAGGACTATGTGTGTCCTTCGTCTAGTAGCAGCATATATGGCCTGTGGACCGAGAGGTCGTGGGTTCGATCCGATGTCGGGCAAAGCAAATATTCTAATTTAATTTACCCGGGGCTGGATCCCTCAGAGTGGGTTGACTTCAGGCAGGCATCCGGTCGTAAAAACCTAACCAAATCCTTTCTGCAACATGCTTGAAAAAGTGTGTTACGCCGACCCCACATTAAGGTGGGATAAGGGCATATAGAAAGAAAGACTTAAATATTTTTCTAAGTGATATTGGGATTTTCAACCTTAAGCTCGGAGTCTGGAATTTGTGCCCGATATGGCGATAGGCTCGCCCCCTATCACATCTGGGACGGAATTAAGCTCAGCGAAATGTGGGCTCTCTGGGTCGCTAGTACGTCTCCGCCTACACCATCGGGGATAAGGGTATATATATACTCCACATACGTAGAATTTGTCACGAGCCATTCGACAGGGAACGAGTTCCGCACGCGCACAGCACATGATGTAAGGTGCGTCAATTACTTCCAGTTTTTGCTGCGGCAGGTGATGGGGAAAGAATGCTGCACACCTGCTGTCGGGCTAGACGGACGTGGTGCAGGCTGTTACCCAACTGTCGCGGAAGGAGGGTGATGTTTTATCGCAGGAATTTCAAAATAGGACCTAAAATTCGCCGCGTTTGAATTTGAAGCTTTTCACGGTATCGATTTGTGCCCGTTACGAGTAACGTATTGAGGTCTTGGGTTCAATCCTCGTGTCGGAGTATCGCCCCTTTGGCCTAGTGGCAGCGTATATAGGCTATGGATCGTAAGGTCCTACCATTGGCCAATAAAGTTTATTTCTTTCTTTCTTTCCTAGGTTTATCCAAGTCGGGCAAAGTGATTTTACCAATTTGATTTGCCCGGGACTGGGAAAATGAGCACAGCGAAATGTCAGTGTTTTCATTCTCCAGTTCGCCTCTGCCTACCCCTTCGGGGATACATGCGTGAATCTATAATTTCCTTGAAATATTCAATGGTTCTCTGCCTACGAGGAAATACTACTTTCTCCCATAACTTCACATTAATACAATCGAACAACCAACACCGAAACGCACTCCTATTTACATTAAAACAGTTTTCCCTTTCTCTAAATATTTTCCCACTATTGTCACGTACGTTTAAGGAATTTAATTAGAATATTTCGCATTTTTCACCACATTCCTCTCTCTGGCTTGGTGGCGTAGTTGTATTTCGGTATGACTACCGTCCTGAGGTCTTGGGTTCGATCCCCGGGTCGGGCAAAGTGATATTGGATTTTTCCATATCAGCCCGGAGTCTGGAATTTGTGCCCGATATGGCGATAGGCTCGCCCCCTATCACATCTGGGACCGAACTAAGCTCGGCGAAATGTGGGTGTTCTAGTTCGCTAGTGCACCTCTGCCTACCCCTTCGGGGATACAGGCGTGAGCTTATGTATGTATGTATGTATGTATTCCCCTCTCTTAGCGAGTCAATATAACCCACGTATGTTCATATCAATAGACTCGCACAAGTTGTGTTTACATGTGGATAGTTACGACTTGTGAGTTATTGTCCCTTAAATAACCGTGAAATATATAAATGTAGGTATTTATAGTAATAAAATAAAAGTAATAAAATTGTAAATAAACGTCAAGTGCTTTGATGGTTGTTAATTCAATACATTAATTATAAGGAAATTATAAAGGGAAACTACATATAAGTAAAACCAATCAACGAATACATTGGTAGGTAAGAAGAAAATGTATTTTATCTGTATATTGATACTCGAGTGGTAGAGCCACGCTGTAGACATGTCTACAGCATGAATGGGCCAGCTCGACCGGTTTGATACTACTGTCTCACAGAAAACCGACGTAAAGTGGCAGCTTGCTGTCGCGTTTCGTTCGGCGAGAGAGCTTTCCGGTAGTCCAATCCCCCCCTCTTCCCAACCCCTTTTCCCATCCCTTCTATACCCTCCTCTTAAGTTGGCAACGCACCCATGATTATTTTTGTGTCTTGGGAGTCTATGGGCCGTGGAGATCACTTACCATCAGGTGACCCATCTGCTCGTTTGCCAGTCTTTGCTATAAAAAAAAGTAAAAAAAAGGACACTCGTATTTAAGAACATGTGATAGTGTACACTTGTGTGCCCCTTTCAGCATTTTAAACAATAAAATAAAATAATAACAATATTAGCCCTGGCCTAATGCGGGTTGGTAGACTTCACATACCTTCGAAATCCTTGTGAAGAAATTCTTGGGTATGCAGGTTTCCTCACGATGTTTTCGTTCACCGTTATAGCAAGCGATATTTCACAATGAAAATACACTTAACATAGAAAAGTCAGAGGTGTATGCTCCATGTTGGAGTTGGTTTCGAACCTCCGACACTCGTCTCGGCAGTCCGTACCATTTCCAACTGAGCTATCGCTGCTTTTTTTTTCTTATTTTGAACAATATTAAAACATAAAACCATCAATAAGTTAAAAGCTTTAAAATGTTTAAACTAAACTAACAATATAATCGGAGCTAAATTCAAGGTGAGTGCATATTAAGACTCCTAACAAAAACAACAAACCACATCTAATACGCAAATAGATTCCAGGAAATCTAAAGAAGACAAAACTTAAGATGCAGTTATGCAAACTATGACAAAGAGGCGACAGTTATAAAGTTTGTATTGCAATATTAAACAAACATCCGTCGCTTAAAGTACATGTCTAGATGGGCAGTCGAGTGCGAAAACAAAAATATGCCACAGCTAAGTTTCTTGGTAAGTACTTCTTATCATACCTGGGCTTTTCCGAAGCACCGGTTATTTTTTAAGGTGTAATTAGAGTTCCTAGTGACCTATTTACTGAATAATGATTTGATTTTAACATATGGAACTGACATTGATTGAATAAGTCAGTGAGAATAATAATAAGTTGAATAAGAAGTTTTTGAAATGGTTTTGAAGTGAAACTAAAAACACCGCAAATATTTTATATACATACTTTGCATGGCGCAGAGGATAAGTAGCTAGCTTTAAAACAAGAGGTCGCGGGTTCGATCCCCCACCGAGACAAATGTTTATGTGGATGATGAACAGTCTCTCGCAGTTTTTTTTTATAGCAGAGACTGGCAAACGAACAGATGGATCACCTGATGGTAAGTCATGTCCACCCCCATAGACACCCAAGACACAAAAAGAATCATGGGTGCGTTGCCAACCTAAAACTAGGGAATGGTAGGGTAGGGGAGGGAAAAGGGAATGGGAAAGGGAGGGGGGGAAAGGGGCACCGGAAATCTCATTCACCGAACGAAACGCGACAGCGAGCTGCAACTTTACGTTGGTTTTCTGTGAGTCAGTGGCGTCAAATAGGTAGAGTCGGCCCATTTGTGCTGTAGACGTTACTGTCTACAGCGTGGCTCTACCACTCAAACAGTTCCCATACCTACAACATAATACCCCTTACTTATAAAAATATTTAAGCGCTGCTTAACTTTATACCATAGGTTGTCCCTTTCATTTTTAAACAATGTAACCCAAGGAAAATAGTAACAGGTTTTTCTTAAACATTTGCTCAGCTAAAAATGCTTTTTAAGTAAGCCCTAATACTTGTATTCTAACGGTTTGTTGCCACTGATATACTAATCATGAAGAAACATCCTATCTAGACATGTACAAAACCAGGCATTAATTCGCAACGTCCTCAAAACAATCAGCAAGGAGAATTAACAATTATCACACATGTGCGAAAATCTACACATTGAACAAGTGTTAGCAGACCGAAAACGAACTTTAACGGTCGATTGTGACCGGTTTGTTCAGTTTTTATTATCAATCCGATTAGGTGATGTCAGAACGATGACGCGGATTGTAAAAATACAGGAGTGGACTTCAATATTAGGCTGTGAGACAAAGCAAACTTAATATACTCGTACATATATGTATATGCCAACTACGGAAATGACTGCCTCGGTGGCGTAGTTGTATTTCGGTACGACTACCGTCCTGTGGGTTTAGCCAAGTGACTTATACGCTAGTCGAATAGAATAGTAAATGTATGGGAATGACATAAGAGTACGCTATATGCGGCGTACTCTTATGTCATTCCCATACATTTATTCTATTTGACTTTTCTATTCGACTAGCGCATAAGCCACTTGGCTACGCCCGCTGAGGTCTTGGGTTCGATCTCCGGGTCGCCGGGTCGCCGGGTCGGGCAGTGATATTGGATTTTTGCATATCAGCCCGGAGTCTGAAATTTGTCCCGATATGGTGATAGGCTCGCCCCCTATCACATCTGGGACGGAACTAAGCTCAGCGAAATGTGGGTGGTCTAGTACGCTAGTGCGCCTCTGCCTACAGGCGGGAGCTTATGTATGTAACTATGCAAGTTACATTTATTATTTTTAAAAACTTTGAAAATCTCAGCCAACGCTGCTAATAACGAGATGAACAATTTATTTTTTTGTGTTGTAAGACTGCTTAATTATTCAATGTAGCACAGTCAAAATCAGTACATACTGAAAGCCCAAATACCTCTTCTCATTTCCAATCCCCACCCTTTTCCTTTTCATAGTAACTGCGTTTGAGATATCGATGTCTAACCCCCGAAAACTGAAACGACACTTTAACGTTACTTACATTGTTTTGCGCCATGCTTCTTCATATATCTTTCTTTCTTTCTACCTGCCCTTATCCCACCTTATTATGGGGTCTGCGCAAAATGTTAAGGCATGATGCAGAAAGAATTTGGCTTAGTTTTTACGACCGGCTGCCTGCCGGACGTCAACCAGCCTTTGTGAGACCCATAAACCACTGCAAATAAAAATACCGCTCCCGAATTCACTTACTCAAGCTCCACTCATCATTCATACATGACCAAACGAAACCGATCGTTTGAGTATAAACGGCGGATACAAATCATAGTTTTAACACGTTTTAGTGGTTCTTAATACGTACACTAGCCTCGGAGACTCGGAACTGGTTCCATCCGGTACACGTATTTAGAACATTCTCAATGGAGACGACCAAACTCGGTCATAATGAACAAGTCGATGGTCGAGTCAATTTTATGGAAAATGTGTTTTAATTTTAAAGGGCTTAAATGTTGGTTAATGATAACTTTCGCTCGAAGTATTTACAGATCGATAAGATTTGTATATCAAGGAAAAGGTTACAAAGTTACCACCCGGGATTCCCCTGATGTTGAGGCTGATATTTCTACTAGCTTTGACATCCTAACCATACAAATATTATAATCAAAAATAATACCTAGTGTTTGTTACGTTATGACGAATAAACAACCAATTTTGATGAAAACTGGTATGAAGAGAATTGGGGTTTAGGGAAAGACGTAGGGTAATTAGGGAAATACGTAAGCTAAATGATGTCTCTCGAATCGACAACTCTTCCGCCTTCGGAAGTCAACAGAAAAATAGATTAATACAATTTAGTAACATAGCACTTATATTGAAATTTATACAAATTATGTATCTTTTATTAGAGACTATAAAATAGAAAGAAAGAAAAAGAAAGAGAGAAAAGTTTATTGCGGCATCTCATAATAAAACATGATACAAACAATGGCAATTTACTTAATTGTACCTAGATTAGTCTAATCCAGAAACAAAGGAAACTTGTTATAAACAAGTAAACTAAGCAAATTGTGCCTAAAGATCAGTAATACTAAAATAAATACTAGCCACAACTTGACTCTGAATACCACAGTATCTAAATATCTTTATATAAAATCAAAGACATTCAACAGTATAGTTATAGTTATTAATATTAAATCTCTCTGTATAAAGTCCAATGAATATCTTACCATTATACAAACTATGAAAATAAAACCTGTCAGATCATTTTCAATGAATAAGCACGTGAACCGCAGCAAACCCCAGTATCGAATGGAGAAACTGAGAAGGAAATGCGTAATGCGGTGATGGTCATGCGATCTGGTGGTGGTGTGCGGTCACCATCACGTGGCGGCGGAAGATTCCCGACCACCGCCGGCTCCACTTTCAACGAACGTGATCAAACAGTAGCAAACGAGCTGTCAACAATGTGGTATACCATAGCAGTATAAGTAAAATAGACTCAACTTAAATGCATACGAATAAATCGAAATAGAAAAACTAGGAAAGTTTATGTATAAGGAGCTGTTTATAACACAGTGTGAGATGTAAACTACAGTTTCAATAATAATCAAACTTTCAACCTACTCCAAAATTCATTAGATCTTGATGAAAATTCGGGACCAATCTCCGAGAAAGCTCTATCGAACATTTGAGAAATGTCGAGTGACAAACTTTTAAGATCCGTTGAACAATCAAGACTCCTCAGCATTATGAAGATCATCAGCATAATGGCATCTGAAAAACAGGGTGACCTAGTTCAAATGCTAAGGTTGCATGGAATTGTAAAATGATGAGGATATGTTCAATAAATTGTTAAACTATATTTTCTATTCTATCTAACTACTATTATTAAATTATCAGCATCTCAGATCAGCATTATTCCTTATGCTACGAGAATACTAATAGCATAACAGCAGTGTTTAACTATCTACGAGTGCAAAAAAACATGTTTTCAATAATAATTCGTCATTCGGAACCACAAGATGGGCAGTGTAACATTTTTCATTAAAAAACTCATTGTCCCAAATCGATGACATGTTTCTTAAAAACAAACCTCAGACCATGACCCTAATGTTGCAAACACCAAAAACTCATTAGCTCTTGTCGAACTTCCATGGTTATAACATAGATTCAACCTTCAAGAGAGAAGCCATAAACATCAAAGACAGTATAACAATTATATCACAATCAAGTCCACACGCAATCATGCAAATTAATTCGATAATTAATTCGAAACGTAGAATAACGAACACATAATATATTATGGTGTAAACTATCATAATTATAATGTAAAATTCGATTGGGTTAACGAAGATGCCTTGATCGTCGGAATGCGCGTCCCCGATACCAAGTGTGCCGACTTCTCAATTTACAATGAAATGTGGAATAAATGAGGTGTACTAGCTGGCTATTAGACTATGGAGAATTGTATCTACAGTTTTATGGGATGCTGCTTGTTAGAAAATGTCTACAATTGACTTATTTGTCAGAGGCTGTTGCTAGGGATAGCTTTCTAAATTATATTGATGTAACGGACTGATTTATATACCAAGTCCCTCGGTACTGTCCCACGAGCCGGGAATGAAGCTCCCGCGATTGATAATCAAAACTTATTTAGAGAAATTATTAAGCCAACTACAATCTTTATAATCTAACAGTCACTCGAATATGAATTCGGTCGGAAGGTCAATGAGGACCTGGTATTTCCTGATTCCTCCACTTCGGAGATGGTAAGGAATTCGTCGGATGGATTTTCGCTTTGGGAACCAAAATTTTACAGCTGACCATAATTTCGCGATGGGTTTGCTACTTTATTTAATCATTAGACCTATATTCAGCAGAGAACTTCCTGTGGGTGATGATGATGATGATGATGATACTCTAAGCCTTGATCGTAGTTTTCCTTATAAGTTTAATCACGAAGTTTAATAAATCTTATAATCTTATATCGATAAATCGATAACTTTCTTCAACAAACCAACTTTTCCCATGTTTATAATCTATTAAATATCCCTTAATCCTTATTTATTATATCCTACAGCCATTGCTGGTTGTAAACTCATGTAGCGTTTAATTAAACATCACTTATTATATCTAGTGATGTAGAGTTATTGATAGTAAAATTGACTTGTCACGATTTTTGTAAATTAATTATTTCAATCAATTTTACGCCTCGGTGGCGTGGTTGTATTTCGATACGACTACCGTCTTGAGGTCTCAGGTTCGATCCCAGGGTCGGACAAACTGATATTGGAATTTTCCATATCAGCCCGGAGTTTGGTATTTGAGCCCGATATAGCAATAGGCTCACCCCTTATAACATCTGGGACGAAACTAAGCTCGGTGAATTGTAGGTGTACTAGTTCGCTTAGTGCACCTCCACCTACCCTAATGTTTGTGTGGCCCACAGATATTTGTTTCAAGTCTGGGTGTTGTGAGACCGAAAGTCTCTCATAGTCTCTGACACCCACAATACAGGTTATACCTAGTGTGGGGTCAGGCCTATTTGTATAACTGTTTGGTGTATTTATTATTTAATTTTGACTACAGTATAAATGCGCCGAACCGACAGAAAAAAAGTGTCAGTGTGAGTCAGTGGAAAAAAATTCCACTGACTCACAGAAAATTGACGAAGTATTTTCAAAATATTTCCTTCTCTTCTAATCCTAATCTAGATTTTCTTTCTTATCCCCGATAGGCTTGGCTATTGGCTTGTCTAGTGTCCCTGATATTGCTAATGTCCATAGGCGACTGACTTACCATTGACTGTCTGCTTGCTATCTATAAGGTGATAAAAAATACTCATCATCTTAACCAAGGCTCGTATTACAGAACGATACTCAGGCATGAATCTAGTTTTAAAAGAAGATTTTTGTATGCAAAAAATCACTTTAAATTAAGATTCACGCCTGGGTGGCATTCTATAATGCGGTCTGAGCTTTTCGCCACGATTCGCTTTCGAACGTAACATTTACGACGGTATTAACACCAGTGACCCACACAGGGACCAGACGTGCCGCAACCGGTCCCTTTAGATCTAACCCTAAACCTAAATAAACTGTCAAGTATGTAAGTGGCGCAAGAGTCACAATTTACATTTAAACTTAGGTTTTTATGAACAATGATTTCTTTGTCATACAGCATACTCGGTTACGACCAGTGACTATAGAAATAATTCTAAGTTGACGACCGAAGAATTTTAACCTGTTTTGATTCTACTGCGTGTCACTTTCGTAACTTATATGATCAATTCAAATGCATATAAATCGAAACAGTACAATTTGAGAAAAGACAAGAAAATTTCACGAATATCCATTTTACTGCTCCTTGCTACTGCGACGACGCGATATTAAAAGCGGTACAGAATTAATCATGCTGAAGACTGTCAAAAGACTTTTCCATATAAGTCTTCCATATTATTTTCTTAAATTATTTACCTTCAAAGTCCTTTTTCAAGTATAATTATTATTACCTGAAAATAAACAAATATAAAATTAGTCATTCTTATCACCTATTACAGGTATTCGTATTACAGGTCGATCTGGAAATCTTTGGCTGATGATGATGATGATGGTCAAATCAAATCAAAATATTTATTGAATCCATGAAATGTTACTACATCATTTAGATTCCGTCAAAGTTCCTCTACCGCCATTTCGGAAGGTCGTTTCGATTTGATTACCTAAATTAATAAAGCTTTGCCAAAAATATAAATATTATTCATTTTTACACATTATCAATAAATGTTTTTACATGACCGGAACAGTGTTTTGATAAAACACAAACATTGTGGGGGAAATTCCTATCAGATGTGATTTATACAGTGTTATTAACCGATGAATGTCAGGATTTACCAGATGATAACAAACAGATCGCAATACAATAATATTAATTGATCAATGTTCAATGTTTGTATGACCTACAGATATTTGTTTCGGGTCTGGGTGTTGTTAGACCGAAAGGCTCTCGTAGTTCCTGATACCCACGACACAAGACTCGATCTTAGTGTGGGGTCAGGACTATGTATGTGACTGTTGGGTGTTATTTATTATTATAAATATATGATATCGCGTAACATCCATAAAAAATACAGACGAATTGAGGACCTTCTCCTTTTTGGAAGTCGGTCGAAAATTAAGCAAGAGTGGCCGACTGAGGCCTAACCCCTCTCATTAGTAGAGAGTATCGTGCCCAGCAGCGGGACAGTAATATCTATTATAATCACAACTTTAAAAACTTAACTGACCGACTTCCAATTTACCGATCGTGACCGAATTTATATGGGACCACCCTTAAAATAAACTCTATCGAACACAAAAACTTGAAAAATTTTGAAAATCGGTCCACATTTAGCGGAGATATCCAGTAAAATAAAAAAAATACAGACGAATTGAGGACCTCCTCCTTTTGTGGAGGTCGGTCGATTATTTACATTAAGAACCGACTTCAAATCTAAAAAGCCTATTATAAATAACATCTATTAAAAACATAATCGATTACAAAATGCAAAACGCACACAAAATCATTATGAAACTGAAATCGATATTAGTGACGCTAATTTCGTCTCGATATCAATTTGTATGCATATTTATAAACGAATGCATATTAACTAACTCATTAACATTAACATGACAAATAAGACGTAGCGAAATAGTGTTTATTAGGAAAAGTATCGATACGATAATAATCGATTCCGATTACATTGCCAGAGTTATTTTCAACTTCAAATACCATATTCCTTTGAACCTACTCGTCCCATTGCTGCGCATCCAATTAATCCATATAGTTAGATACTATTAGGAATGTTGAAATTAGAAGACGAGCATACAAAACCTGCAGTTTTTTTCGTTCCTTCATATGATAAGTGATGAGCCACATAAATTGAGTTTAACAGAATCCTATAAAAGATACTGTAAATTACGTTCATGAACAACAGAAAAACGCTCGCTTCTAGATCTTGAGTCATCATCACCATCAGCCACAGGACGACCACTGCTGAACACAGATCACTCCCAAAGATTCTCAAACAGACCAATAGGCAACAGCCTCCATCAAGCGATTTCCTGCGACCTTTATCATATCATGGATACTTAATTAAATTGCCGTTAGAAAATATTTACGAGACATACAATACGTTTACAATAAATTATTCCAAACAAGTAAACTCGCGAATACGTTCACGTGTGCGTAATATTGAGAAGCGAATAAGCGAGACACAGCTGAGGCATGCCGCATGCACGCTCGGTCAAGGCTGTTTGCTCGCTTTTTATACGAAGACACGAAAGTTCAGCGATCTCTGCGTACTGCAACAGCATCTATTAAACATTCACATAAATAGCTCAATTCTAACATTCCTCTAGCATACTAAATACAATATCTTGTTCAAAACGGTCACGTAGCTTGTAAAGTTTTTGAACTTATACAAGATGAAGTTTGAGTTGCAAATAACGCCTTGTTGCTTGAAGACTGATCGTGATCATTGATCAATGCCAAAAATAGTCCGTCTATGAAATATTATCAAAATTAAGATGCTAGAAGCGTGCTTTTGTATTCAAATTCAAGTGTTTCGACAGCTATGCCAAAACCAATGCTCGTACATTGAATAATAATTTTGTCATTCTTTCATAAATCGGAGATATGTGTTGCAGTTTGTTCATAAATTATCGATATAATCAAAACTTGATATTCAATGATTCAAACAAATTACAGACAAATGTAAAGCAATATTCAGATTACAATATAGATGAAAATGTAGTCAACGAACAAAAATAACTAGCAATTAATTTACAAACAACACGAATTCATTGAAAAATAATTGTTCAAGAATTTACAACAATAATAAAAACCGCGACCACAATCAAGATACTAATAACGCGTTATACTAATTTAGAACAGGGTCAAGAATAATCTCAGGGGATTTTCGGAACGGACAATAGTGCCCCGGTGGCACCGTGAGATCTTGGGAATTATAGACAAATTGTTAATAACAATTGTAGATGTAAACCATGCGACTATAATTCTGAAATACAGGTTTTGATGATACTGGTGAAGACTGGAGTTAATATAAATGTTTTATAGCCTACGAACCTTTCGCACCTAACGGAGCTTTTACACAAGGTGAAGATGAGCAATATATTAGTGGCAACTGGCAGTATACTCGTAGATGATAACATCGTTATTAACCAAATTAGCAAAAAGATAAAAATGGATTAAGCTACATTAAAAGGACTACTAGCAATTCTAGCTAAAACAAATTTTGGTGATGTATCACAGTCACGAGGAATTACATTTTTAATAAAGGTAACCGGTAGATTTCGTTTTATTTTCTGCTTGACAAATCTGCAAAGATAAGTCGGTAGGAATCATTTTGTGAGTGGTGTGTCATAGATAAATAGCGTGGGATACAATGACTAAGCATGCAATGACAAGCTAGATCTACAACAAATCTAGATGTAACATTTGTCAATTAGAACAATGGATAGATTGAAGCAAACAATACGATTGTCGTGTCCGAATACTTCGATGCACAATCAGTCACGTCTATTCGCATAAGACTTCGTTAACGACGTAAACGATCATAAATCATAGACGAATACAAACAGAATCGATTAACCGAGTGCAGAAGACATTGGCCCCGATTTTATGTATATTATAGTTAGTTTGCATTTTTTCTATGATTATAATGAGTAGCGGATCTTCTAGTTTCAATATAATGACCGTAGAATCTTTATCATTGCGCCGAAAAGAAATTTATGGATTGGTTTTGTCCAAAATTATTATTTTTTATTATTTTTCTTTACTGAAACAGACATAGTCGATTCCTTAGACTAGCAGCGTATAACAACAATTTTTTTTTTACAAAAAATTGACGATATACATAGAAAATGTCAATGAACACGTTAACCGTTTTAAACAAATTATTTACTCATTAGCTCACTCAAACCCTTTAAATATCTTGATATTTCTATCACCACATTCACATATTTAATGATTAGATTAATCTAACCTTAAATTACCTTCAAGCCCACCATACATCGAGGAAAATCCACCTAACAGTACATATAATTGCAAAACACCACCCTGGTGTCCATTAGGTGTTCCTATGATTTTGTAACGGTGCCGACGTGCCAGCTTCCATCAGGTATCAGCTAATCAGAGACCGTAGTATCGGTGCTCTTGCAACTTGTGATTATAATCATTATGCGATGTAATATGTATCAGAATATGTAAAACATATTACGTAAGGTGTTGGTATTACATAACATTATTGCATACATGAAAACTATTATTGTACGTACACACGGGAGCAAAAAAATCGACTCAGACCGCACACTTGCACTAAAATGTCTGTAACACAAAAACTATAACTTAAAATCAATATTTTCGTTCAGAACCTTAAAATTCTAAGCCTCACCTGCAAAATCATAATTTATATGGTTTGAAAGACAACACTCTTGTAAAGAACGCAGTGCGTACTACTCGGTGTTTTATTGAAAGTTCTGGTGGTGTTGCTACTGTTCCTAGATGACTCAGGTGACTTGCTCGTCTTATCATTCAATTGGAATAAAAATACATCTTGAATTCTTGTCTATTTGATATTATTATTTCTTCATACATTACATCAGATTAACTCTTGATTAAAATGTACTTTAATTCAGTTCAAAAGTATCCACCTGTTAGGATTAATTTATCAATGTCACTCAGACTTCTGCTTAAATTAATATGCCCTCATTCATTCGCATACATTTATAAATAAGTGGTACACCGTACAACATCATTTGATTTTACAATTGGTAAAGATGGATTAAATATTCTAAAAATCAAGCCTGCAATTAAAGCCTTCAAGTTTCTTATGGGCTTTTATATCCAAAAATCCATCAGTCGATTATTCACCATCAAATCAATCCAAATGAAACAATGGTCAAACTCTAAAGTTTTTTTAGCAGAAGCCAACAAGTGAGCAAATAAAAATGACACGTATAATGTCATTATGCTGCATATCCTAAAAGAAAGTTTAAAATTTTGGATTAAAGAAAAGCGTGAATTAGTAAAAATCTGACAATACGAAACGAAACAGGAAGCTGCGAATTCACATGGATTTCCTTTGAGATACTGGTAACACCACTTTCTAAGCTTTCAGCAATATCACTAAAATGAGGGTATAATACAAGTTTCCTCAAACAAATTCATGTATTAACACCATTACGCCGAGCACTTAATAGGATTTTGGAGGACGGCCTCGAAACGACACGACATGTTACTATTAGTTATGTTTATGACCATAACTGTGAAGTGATTTGTAGTTTGGACATGACTTCGATTTTTCGAATTGAGGCACACTTCTATTTTATTACGATCGAATGATTGGCACGGGTTGTGATAAAAAAGAAAATTGAATTGGAATGGCGCATTGCTGAAGTAGATTTGTTGATGACCGGCGCTACATCAGTTTTATATCGTAAAAAAAAATATAGAAGGTCGATAAACGAACGAGATTCACGTGATGGTAAATGATCACCATAATGCAAAGGAAGCGTGGGAACGTTGCCGATCTTTAAAGAATTATGTAACAGCCCCTTACGAATTTCACGTTTGTATCATTTAATTATACCATCTCAGTCAACCTGAGCGTATGGTAAACAGTACTAGCCATAGCGGGGCTATATTAATTCTTTTTTTTTCACCTACCACCATCTTCTTTAAATTGCCCATATCCCACTTTAGTGTGGGGTCGGCGCAAGACACTTTTTCAGGAATATTGTAGTAAGGATTCGGCTTTAGATTAACGACCAGCTGCCTGCCCAACGTCGACCTCTCTGGGGGATCCAGTGGCGAGCAAATAGTATTAGAAAACGGATTTGCCCAAATCTCTATTTCGCCTAGGAATCGAATCAAGGACCTCCCGGTCCATAGCCCAGCCCACAGTACACACTGCCACTAAACTGTTAGGTGTTATTTATTTATTTAAGACTAAGAAGGGCGACAGGGGCTCTATTATTACTATATATTTAAAGGCATCAAGTATATTTCGTTCACCAATTTCAGACATCGATACCGCAACGTCTCCTTTCCCACATTCATAACTGACATACTCCGACACAATTGATATTACACATTCATCTCACAAACCCATTTACTAACATTTAAATCATATACATTGTAAATCATCCACATGCTGGCATGCACCAGCAATTTCTTCGTAATAATCAGCAAAAATTCCCGGACGTTACCATTGCGCAGTCAAAACAGGAACAATCGTTGATTTATATGCAAATTCCGAGGAGGCAGGCATTCTGATGAGTAGTTTAGGCAAATCACGATCAGTTTAGTGCTAAACGATGGACTGGACTGTGATATTGACATGCTGTCTGCATGCATCTGATATTGAGGGGTCTGCAATTACGTCAATTACGTCGTTTTTTTTAGGTTATATGTGGTAGATAAATGTCGAAGGAAATCGCTGAATGCAGGCCGCTTCCAATAGATAGGTCTGGAAATATTTGGTGGTCTATGTTCAACAGTGGACGTCCTGTGGCTGATGATGATTATGATGTGGTAGAACTGTATTGTAGCTAGTATTATTGACGTCATATAAATCGGTTCGAACGACTTAATACCACTATCATATAGGAAGCTGACCACGGCGGTCATTTGTTTTACAGCCAGCTCCTACACTACGCCACGATACACATAGCATAAATAAATCTCGAACGGCCTTCTTAAAATTGTAATTGACCTTATCAACAATTCCTAATGTATTTATTAAATAAACGTACCCAATAAAACATTAAATAAGCCATTGGAACATAGCACATATTTAATGCATAACTCCCATTATATTAACATACAAGACCAAAATATCTCAAAGTCCTCACGCTGACATAAATCCCAGCGCTCCTAATTATAATTCCAAACATTTAAATGTAAAAACACGAAAACACATTTACAATATTAGCGGAAACAATTTAAATGCGGAAATGGTTACGGTTGCGCTTGCGCACGATGTTTGATGTTACATCAGATGATCGTTAGTGGCAATGTCAAGTTGAAAAAAATAAAACAATTGCCCATCACATCACAGTGGTCGCGGCCGGTGTCAATGACGAAACAAAAAAGTTCGCCAAACTTGAATACGCATCGAGTCAGTGCGCATCAACACTCACGCCCAGCCCAGCAGGTCGATTCTCTAAGAAACGCCACAACGTTGCGATCGACGACGAGCTCCCGCAGCGCACATCGTTGAGATCGATGGAGCGTTCAACATTGTTGGGTCTTAGAGAATACCATTTTCCATACATTTCTGTCAAACGCCTCGCTCGAGAGAACTAGTTTGAATAAGCGCCGTCTTCACGCATGGCGCTAGTGTGTGCACTTTGTACCTTGCTGAATACAAAAATGAAAGCATCGTAGCCGCAACAATGCCGCAACGTTATTTTCACAAATGAAACCTTAGAGAATCGACCTGCAGTTTCTCGAGGAATCGCTAGTCGTTCCAATGAACTAAACATCTGTCTCATTTAGTATTAAGTTAATATTATTGCTTATAACATGGTTAGTTCCTTTTTTATTCAGAATATCGATGTATATGACAGAGGGCACCGTTATATCTCTTGCAGTCTACATTATTTAATATGTATCAAAGTGTGTATTTTATTCCAAATTAATCAGACAGCTTGATATGAAATCAATGTGTAAAAAAGATAAAAAACTACTATTATCAAATAATGTACTACCTACTAGTAATTACTTACTAATTTCAAAGTCCAATATTGTCTTATCTATCTGATATGAAATAAAGATTAAAATAATTAATAAATTTACACGATCACTTGATAGTTCATACAGGTGTAATGGCAGGTCAAGCTCAAGCTTAAAATCATATTGCAGAATCTTACATACACGAGGAAACTCCATCAGAATCTTGAAGGTGTGGCGATTGACCACCTAACCTCATTAAATCAATAGTTCTAGTTCCTTTCTTCAGTAGAACAGTTATTATTCAGAACGGAATTATAATAATCACAAGTTTAAAAACTTAACAGACCGACTTCAAATCCGATCGTAACCAAATTTATATGGGACCACCCTTGAAAGAAGCTCTATCGAACACAAAAAGAATTTTGAAAATCGGTCCACATTTGGCGGAGATATCGCGTAACATACAAAAAAAAATACAGACGAATTGAGGACCTCCTCCGGTTTTGGAAGTCGGTTGAAAATATTGATGACTATCTGTAAAATTTAATATCATAAAGTTTATTAATTTCAAGAGAAAACCGAACACTCCGTGAAAAAAATGTAAAATTGTATTATTTTAGACTGTCGCTACCGAACGAAGTAAGGTTAGTAAAACAGAAACGTACTTACGTTTTACTAAACTACTTTATAATAAAAATTATTCCAAAAAGCAAAAGGAGAGTGAAAACAAGAGCAAAGATGAGAGAAAGCAAGAAATACCGCAAGTAGATAACGAAAAAACAATACATTTTTATAATTACTTAATTACATCTGTTAATTACATCAACGAATATAATCAATAAAATCTCATTTTTGCTATAAAATAAAGCAAATTACTTGTGTAACTCGATGATAAACAATGAAAGTTGATACTAGATTCTGCATAAAAAAGACAAAGATTTACCTGGCAGCCCTACCGAGCACCGTTAGATCAATTGGCCTTTTAGTGGTGAAATTACCGGACCTACAGTAAATGAGTATGTTCAAACAGGTTTCGACGAAGATGGCTATAAATAAGAGCATTCAATAGCTGAGAAATATTGAGAGTAAAGTAACATTCGCTGTTTGGAATGAAGATTGTTTATTAATTACAAAAGTAAAGGACGAATATCGAGAAATACATCCGTGAAAAATTTCACAATAATGATTTCTTAAGTTTACGCGAATGTTATACATTGAAATAAAACTATTTTTACGGATTCTATCACCATTTGGTTTTAATTTTTATTCCCGACGTTTCGAAGGCTTTGCAGTCTTCGTGGTCATGGGTTGGAATCGTGATAGAATCTGTTAAAATATATTTCGACCTATCCAAAGAATAAAGTTACATATGAAAATGAATCGAAATTGTTTTCTTATTTTTCTAAGCTTATATTTACCTATATATTTAATTAGTATTTTTTATTAAGTTATGACACAATAACAAGTTAAATTATACATATATAGACATAGCTTAAATATTTACTAGTTAAATATATAGGTAAGTATAAGCTTAGAAAAATAAGAAAGCAATTTCGATTCATTTTCATATGTAACTTTATTCTTTGGATAGGTCGATTTATTTCAAAATTTCACAATACTGGCGATTAAAAATAAAATGAGACGCCAAATATAATGCAAATTATATTAAGACACATAAGACGCAATTTCCTATTCATTAGTCAAAGTAAATGTTAAAATGGCAACTAAATCGATAAGGTATGACCTTTGAATAAAATAATGAGCCATTTAAAATCATGATCAGCCCACATTTACGTATATTGCATAGGCATAGTTTTACAAGTAGGACACCATCGAACAGCAAACGAGAGCATATTAAGCGACTTACGGATAAGGTTCCCAAATTATATCAATGTATGATATAAGAAGTAGTCAAATGATAAATTATTAGATTTTTGGTAATAGACCTATAGATGGTTACAGAGCTGGGAACCGGGAGCTCCTGGGTTCGACACCCAGGATAAGCAGGGTGTTTTTCTTACACCATTTGCCCAATACTGAATCCCCCAGATGGGGATTGACGGCAAGAATTCGGTCGTAAAAACAAAGGCAAATCTTTTCTGCAACGTGCTTGCAAGAAATTTAAGGCCGAACTTTATTATTTCCTACGGTCAAGCTATAAATATGCTAACCAACACTTAAAAGCTTACGAAAACAAAGAGTAACAGACTACCTACTTCATGATTTATCAGAAAACTTATTATGTCATTACTTATACCAAAATAATTACAAATATTACAATATAATCACTATTCCTCATCTTTTCCATTAAAATATGACGCATAATCGTTCCTAATTCTTATAATGCATGTGATGCCATTACTATTCATTTAATAACATGCACTTTCGATTCACCACCAATTACTTATACAAAACATCTTACCTCCCGTGGAGTAAAATTAAGTGAAGATATAGCACCAAAAATAAGGTTACATGCTTTTACCGTTGCAATGACATTTTCAATATCTCATAACAAATGTGTACTGAGTTCCCGAAACCCGTTTAATGCAGTGTATTTTGGAACCTCTTTATTTCGAATGGCATGCATTACGTTAATGTGTTGATGGAATATATATACGGATTGGTTATCTCATTGACCTTTTTGTGCAAAAAAATGTATTGCCACGAAAATTTAATTTAATGCTCGAAGACTTGATATGGGGCCGAGCATGAATAATTTAGAAAGACAACTTGAATCGAACTCAATGAAACTTTGACTATGTCATCCGTGTACAGAGATATCGATTTGAATTTGATAATTATTAAAACTTAGACGTAGTAGTAGTCTTTGACTACAGAGACACCAGCTTCATCTACCGGTTAGGTTCTAGTAAGTTCAATAGAATTAACAGTGTAGAATAGTCCTTCGATTACACGTTTTGAACTACATCTCTATTTACGATGCAAAATATTCCTTTATAAATGCAAAGAATTGAAAAAACGTAGAAGAAAAAAATGGTATAGACGTCCGAGCTAATGAAATAAACGAGATATACACTCTTGATAGAAAACAAGTTTCCAGTACAGGTGTCTGTTAACCAAATAGAATTTCATTAGAATGACGGTTCATTATCTGTAAATAGCAGTTTTTATTACACTGTCCATTATGGCGATTATGCGCCAGGTGCATGGAAATAACAGTCCAAAAAGACGGAAAGCCTCAAATCACCCGTCGCGTTCGGTTAATGTTTAATTTACATTTATATTCTTATTTATAATAGGTTTTCATTTTCTGAAACGAAAAAATAGTTTCCTAGCCTCTAGATTTACACCGTTCATCTATGTAGGCTTAGGAAAGAAAACATGATTTCAGAAAATATGTATTAATGATGATGATATTATTATCTGATTGTGTAGCATTGAAACTAAATAGAAACCTCCAAATGTTATCATACAAACAATGCTAAATTACTATCTCCCTAAACTACAAAGCAATTTTCCGTGTAGAAATTTTATTTTTTCGACTCATTTGAATATAATTGAACAATACGAGATAGTTTTACTTTTTTTATTATCGCAACATACTGACAAACTTAGGTATCATGCATAGTTTATCGTTTACAAAAACTTTTCAAAAACCTGCGAACCACATTCGTATATGCAGTAGTGCCAAATTAGCGATCCTGGCAACAAGCCAGACATCAGAAGGACGTGGTTATGCAACACTTGAGACAGCACACAATTTATCTGTCACTCCTAATTAGCAGATGTCTGTGGTGCCCTCGACTTGAATGAAATCTTATCCTGCGGGACTCGTATTGTATTGTACAGTGAATGATACTATGTTTATTAAGCTATATTGTATCTTTATTAGCGGAACGATATCTATTGTGTTCTTTCTATTTTAATTTTATGACGTTATTAATAAAACCCAATGATATGATTCTACTTTCAATTAAACTGTAAGTTCAAAGTGTTTGTCAAATAAGAAATACTGTTTTTAAATTAATTTAATAATTAATATTTAACTTACAAAAACTTCTAGCTTTTATTGCAAATATCTATAAAACAAATCTCAATATACGTGATAACCCATGACGTACGATAAACTGACCAACACAAATACGACAAAAGCATATTAAAACACAAATTGAGAGTGCAAATGCTATAAATTACGCAGCACCTAGCAACAAAATTGCAACCGGTCATAACCCAACATCGACAACACTATTCACTTTCGCTCTATCGATTATCGCAAAAACTACCTGGAGCACCACTAGTCACATTATTTCATCCTCTATTCCTGATAACCCTGCAAAATCGAATGCCGCTCAGTTTGCAGGTACAGTATATCAACATCGTGCTCTTCCACTCGGTCGGTTAGAATTTCATTCACCGCGAGAGATGTGATTGAACCCACATCGCCGGTATCCTTGAGAACTGGTCGCGTTCGATTATTGTTTTATACTTGCAATGTGAAATTCTTCATACGTGCACCTTTCCATTACAGACGTAATCAAACCGACGCCTTCATATCGAGTTCTGTTGGTCGTTTTTCAATAGAAAACATTTCTTAGAACATCTTTTACAGCTCGTGCTGCGTTTGTTTTGTTGCATTCTGCAGTTCGGTCGGGCGCTTTCTTTGGATTTCTGCTTTGTTTGTCGATCAATAATTGTAGATGTAGAAATTAGTGCAATCTTCTATTCTCTCATTTCTTTTCTCAAATACCTTCACTTGTCAATTGTTTCAACTGAATCTGGCTTCTGCGTGACTGTTGATTAGTATAGCAATTATTACTAACATTTTAGACCGACTTTTCCCAAAAAGGAGGAGGTCCTCAATTCGTCTGTATTTTTTTATGTATGTTACGCGATATCTCCGCCAAATGTGGACCGATTTTCAAAATTCTTTTTGTGTTCGATAGAGCTTATTTCAAGGATATAAATTTGGTCACTATCGGATTTAAAGTCGGTCCGTTAAGTTTTTAAACTTGTGATTATTGTAATAATTGAAGCACGTTTTTATTTTACATTGAATTTAACATAAGCTCACGCCTGTATCCCCGAAGGGGTAGGCAGAGGCGTACTAGCGAACTAGAACACCCACATTTCGCCGAGCTTAGTTCCGTCCCAGATGTGATAGGGGGCGAGCCTATCGCCATATCGGACACAAATTCCAGACTTCGGGCTGATATGGAAAAATCCAATATCACATTGCCCGACCCGGGGATCGAACCCGAGACCTCAGAACCGTAGTCGTACCGAAATACCACCACGCCACCGAGGCAGTCTCATTGAATTTAATTTGCAACAAACGTTTTTACTATTCCATTGAGTTTCCAAGTCACGTGTAAATTTTTGGCGCACACTGCTTTTTAGATGTAATTTTAAACACATCTCTCTCACATTTATTTTCACGAGTTTCTTACATCGAGTGAATAGAAACTGAAATCACGTAACTTGCGGTTTACATACATGCTTACATTCTTGCAAGTTTCTTTTATTAAAACTAAATAGGAACATCAAAATACTCAATTGTTAACACTATTTTGAAAAATAAGGAAAAATATTAGTTCAGACGTGTTTTCTTCAAGGAACAAAATATTAAACAAACAGAAAAGATAAAATACTTATACAAAGGAACAATATACTATTATTTTTAATCGAAATCCATTTGGTATTATAGCCCATACATCATCCAAAACTCTCCCACTTTACTGAACGACTTCATTATTCTATTTGATCCATTATGACGCCTTACACCTTATCATTACTGGGACATCAGAGCCAGGTGAGCCCAATCGAGCTGCCCACACCGCATCTTATACATAAACAAACAAGCCTTCTGCCTTATCTAAATAACGTACGATACAAATATGGCAATAAAGTTTGAATCGCCCATAAGCATATTGACGTAGTTAAGTTGAATGGTTGTGGGACTGACCCCCCATGAAGACTAAACCGAGATATTTCTGATGGATTGTTTTAATAATAATCATTTACCTTATGAGAAATATTCGAATATGACGTGGAAATTAAAACACAGGGTCGAAGAAAATTAATAAAGCTGAAATAAAGCGGGTTATGGGTTATACCGGTCCAACGAAAACGACTATCCTGAAGCTTTGTCAGTTAGGTCTCTCGGAAACTACTAATTACAAGGCGCTACTTCACTGTCTACAGTTAATAAATTTCTATCTTTGGGTCCAACTTAATTGTTGGTCAAGAGTACCATATGTAGTTTGCATAATAAACTTTTAAAGTTTAGGCCTGGGGGTCCAGCCCCCAACTAAAACGTATTCCAAGTTCCGTCCTACAAGCGGATTGAGCGCGGGAGGCAGGCCGGCTCCATTGATCACGTTGATGGATGCTGGGCCGGTGGTCTCTCGTACATCGCGGTACCGTTGGAACTTAACAACCGCGTGGTCACATCTCTAAGATTGTTCTATTGAATGATGGGTATATTGAATTATGTATTCCAATTATCTGTGGATTATTTTTATTTCATTTATTACTAGATGTTGCCCGAGACGCAGTTCCCGTGGTTTATTTTCCGGGACAAAAAGTTGCCTATGTGTTATTCTGATGTATGATCTATAAATCTGTAAAGTTTCAACAAAATACCTATAGTAGTTTTTGCGTGAAAGAAGGTTCATGAAGGGTGTCTTTGTAAAAAAAATATTCATTGCTTCTTGTAATGCTAAAGATTTATAAACTAATGAACACACTTACAGCATTTTACGCATTTAAATAATTCATTAATAATATTCTGCCTCGACTGCCTTGGTGGCGTGGTTGTATTTCGGTACGACTACCGTCCTGAGGTGTCGGGTTCGATCCCCGGGTCGCGCAAAGTGATATTGGATTTTTCTATATAAGTTCGAAGTCTGGAATTTGTGCCCGAATATGGCGATGGCCGATGGCGATAGGCTCGCCTCCTATCACATCTGGGACGGAACTAAACTCGGAGAAATGTGGGTGTACTAGTTTACTAGTGCGCCTCTGCCTACCCCTTCGGAGATACAGGCGTGAGCTTCTGTAATAATATTGTTTATTTCTACCTGCCCTTTTCCCACCTTAATGTGGGGTCGGCGCAACACACTTTTTCAAGCATATTGCAGAGAGCATTTGGATTAGTTTTTACGACCGGTCGCCTGCCTGACGTCACCCCCTATGAGGGATCCAGTCTCGGGCAAATAAAATTAGAAGATTTGCTTTGCCCAACCAGGGAATCGAACCCAGGACCTCCCGGTCCACAGACCATACATGCTACCACTAGACCAAGGAGGCGATTCATTAATAATATTCATAGACACAATATGTATGACCCACATCCTTGACCCTGAGGATCACAAAACCATAAAACTTTGCAATATTAACAACCAATTCAACAATGGTCCACATACCGACATGCTCATTTATCGCTTCGTTTGCATAACTAACGAGTGTCGTGAATTCGGATGTTTAATCCTTTTGCCCATTAAAATGCTTGTGCAAATCCTGACCTGGATTTTTGACACGGTGTCGACGTCAATGTTTAAACTGATAAAGTGCATTTATAACGTGAATCATTAAAGTTGTCGCAAATATCCTTTTCATCCTGATACTGCAGGATTTGCATGAAAGGAAAATACCCTATCGGGCGACGCAACAGCTGCCCACATCATGTTTGAATGGGAAACTGTACTTACACAATCGTCATGAGACCGAGAAGCATGTGGACAATGAGGACCCTACGCTTCTAGTCGGAGCTAAACTCATAGCAGAGACAAGAGGCCGAAATTTTGTAGCTGAAAGAGAGCCCACAAAACAATAATAACAAGAAAATTACAGTGCAATAAATAATTCAATAAATAACTACACCCAACAGTCACACACCTAGTCCCGACCCCACACTAGGTATAACCTGTATCGTGGGTGTCAGAGACTATGAGAGACGCGCGGTCTCACAACACCCAGACTTGAAACAAATATCTGTGGGCCACACAAACATTTGTCTCAATGCGGGAATCGAACCCGCGGCCCATCGCTTCACAGCCGGCTACTCGCCCGCTGCGCCACAACCCTCACACGCCTCAATAGTAACAACAGACCTGCTACTGCTTGAGTGGTTGAGCCACACTGTAGACAGTTACAGCCTCTATAGCGTCTATAGCACGAATGGGCCGGCTCGACTGATTTGATACCACTGTCTCACAAAAAACCCACGAAAAGTGGCAGATCGATGTCGCGTTTCGTTCAGTGAGTGACATTTCCGACGGCCCCCTCCCTTTCCCAATCCCTATTTCCTTCCTTTTAGGTTAGCAAGGTACCCATGATTTTCTTGTTTTGGGTGTCTATGGGCAATGGAGATCACTTACCATCTTCTCGTTTGCCAGTCTTTGCTATAAAAAAGATTCATAGTCCTGACCCCATAGTAAGATAGGAGTCATTGTCCTGACCCCACAGTAGTCTTATATCGTGGGTGTCAGATGACAAACACCATGAGAGCTCAGGCTTACAACCCAAATAAATATTATTACTTTCACTAAACAAATGCAATATTATAAAACGTACATAACAGGCCAAATGTTTCGGAACGCGTTGGCATAATGTTTAATTGTAGTTAATGTAACATCTCGGCAGTTATGTACACTATAAGTACATAATGTGTGTGAAATAACATCAACGTTCGTAATAGAAGTATTATGTTGTATATTACGTCGATTAAATTCTATAATAGTGTTCAAAAGATTGCCTTGATGACGGAAATATAGTGTATATCTGTGTAATCGCATGCTTCTTGTTTCACAGTACATATGCGGTATGCGCGATGAACTATGATTGAATCAAAGACATTAAACATAAGTCTCTGTGGATTTAATATTTTTGATACATATATGGATGTCCTGGGTTCGATTTCCAGGACAAGAAAATTGATATTTGATTTGCTCGGAACTGCACCTTCAGAGGGGGTTGACGTCAAGCAGGCAACCGGTTGCAAAAACTACGCCAAATCATTTTCTACAACATGCTTAAAAAAGTGTATTGCGTCCAAAGAAGACTTAACTTCAAATTCAACAATGAGAAGATACAAATTTAGCATAATGCGTCGAAAGAAGACTTAACTTGAAATTCAACTATGAACAGACGACGAATTTAGCATGAATTTATAATGTGTTGAGATGTGTTACTGTTAAAATATTCCTAATATTATTTGAACATTCTGTTATAAAAATCATACAATATTTTCAATTGAAATTTGATTCCGGTATGGCGATAACCTCACCACTTATTATACCCACGGACGTGAAAAAAGATAGACGGAGCGTTAGGAACATTGAAAGTGGAGCAGGGTTTTCGGCCCAATCAATCTATCGACACGTAATGGCGTGTGTGTGCGTAGGACACTTTTGTACAGGAGCGTTTGTGTGCGTGGCTTCTCTGTGGCGTCCGTTTAACTATAGGCGAGATGGTGTCCGTGATTCTATCATAGGATGTTGGTGAACTGCATGTATGCGAGTTGCTCCTATGCCTACCCCTTCAATGATACAGGCATTACTAATGTTTATGTGTCCCCAAAGTAACATTGAACACTGCGTAAAACTGCCGTTCGGCACTGAGATCATGAAGTTTAATTTATTTTTTACGATCTAATTAAAATCACTTTACTACGAGTACACATGTAAACCACTTACATTTTACGAGCCAAACGCTTCCGTTGCATCAATCACTGAGCATTTTATTTATCAGTTTACATAATATTTGATAAGTTTCCACTTAAACTTTTGGCCACAATAATCGACCAATGATATCTTTTATCAATTTAGTTTGAGATAAACTTGCATATATATATCTTTAAACCAATTTTAAATCCCTTAGGGGGGGGGGGGGTTGGCGTCAGGCAGGCAGCCTGTCGTAAAAACTAAGCCAAATCCTTTCTGCAACATGCTTGAAAAAGTGTGTTGCGCCGACCCCACATTAAGGTGGGATAAGGGCAGGTAGAAAGAAGGAAATAATAAAAAATATATCTATTTTTGTTGATAAATACACAATGATTTATGTTATATATGCCGTTTTGATGTATGGCAAAGCCACAATTGATTGTCATCCACGACTAATTCATTGACATGAATACTTACAGCATTAATATCCCGGCTCGACCGGGAAATAACCAATTCTTACAAATAACCGACGTAATGTGGCAGGTCCTGGTTTTCCGTGTATTTATGGGTTACGGCGATAACTTACCACCAAGATAAACTCCTTGTTTGTGCTGGCATTTTGCTATAGAAAGTTGGTCTATATTTTTGTCCGCAAGTGCATTTACGGCGAATATACCACCACGGTATAAATTGGGTCACAAGTATCGAACTGTGTAATAAATTTAACATTACTGTATCTAATCTAACCAATAGACGCGCCCTTAATTAGAACATCAGTAACACGATGTGTGGCACTTAGTTCGTTTTTTTTAATCGAAATTGTGGCCACTGGCCGCTAGTGTTATTAACACATAAGCTCACGCCTGTATCCCCGAAGGGGTAGGCAGAGGCGCACTAACGAACTAGAACACCCACATTTCGCCAAGCTTAGTTCCGCCCCAGATGTGATAGGGGGCGAGCCTATCGCCATATCGGGCACAAATTCAAGACTCCAAGCTGGTATAAAAAATTCAATATCACTTTGCTTTACCCGAGGATCGAACCCGAGACCTCAGGACGGTAGCCGTACCGAAATACAACCATGCCACCGAGGCAGTCATTGAGGCAGGCAGGCAGTGTTTATTTAAAGGTTTATACTCTAGGAATATGACTTCTCTGCTATGTAGGTATGGCTGATGAAATCTGGACTGCTATGAATGTTCTCACAAGTCATTCCATGCATTGCACTTGCATATCTCAACGTTTACCATTGTCTGGACTTTAAAAGAGGCGATGAAACTTGAATTTTTATCGGCATTCCTCTCAGGGTTAGCCACGAAATGCCGACGTCTTTGTTTTTAGACATATAAATTACATGTAAAAGTGATATATAATATCCTGTTTGCAGAATCAATTATTTGAATTTGAGCCGGGTTTGTATCCTAGGTCGAGCATAACGGTTGCTTGATGATCGTTAGTTGATGAGTCTTACCTGTTGTTCAGACGTAACCTCCTCTCTACTGCTGTCATCTGTAACAATAATATTATAGGTCAGTTCAAATTCAAGATATACAAAATAATCATTAATAAAACAAGTTTAAAAACTTAATAGACCGACTTCAAATCCGATCGTGACCAAATGTATATGGGACCACCCTTGAAATAAGCTCTATCGAACACAAAAGTAATTTTGAAAATTGGTCCACATTTGGCGGAGATATCGCGATATATTAACATACATAAAAAATACAGACGAATTGAGGACCTCCTCCTTTTTGGAAGTGGTCGAAAATAGAGTTTACAACAAAAATCCTGTTCCATAGGTACATGAGCTGGTACTAAATGAGTATTATACCTGATCTTGAGCTCATCTCGTCAAATTACTTTTTTTTATACTGGCAAACGAGCCGATGGGTCACCTGATGGTAAGTGATCTCCACCGCCCATAGACACCCAAGACATAAAAAGAATCATGGGTGTGTTGCCAACCTAAAAACCTAAAAGGAGGGAATGGAAGAGGAGGAACAAAGGATTGGGAAACGGAGGGGGAAATGAACCTCCGGAAATCTAACTTACCGAACGAAACGCGACAGCAAGCTGCCACTTTACGTCGGTTTTCTGTGAGACAGTGGTATCAAACCGGTCGAGCCGGCCCATTCGTGCTGTAGACGTTACTGTCTACAGCGTGGCTTTACCACAAATTACTACACCCTTCCTGTACTCAAAGATGCAAACAGGCAATCACAAATATACAGAAAGCTACATTATCGATGAGAATATGTTTCTCAGATCGCTGTACTTTATTTTCAAAAAAGTTAGGTAAGACGACTTTTACGACAGGAACGGAGCCGGGGGCAAGCATTAGTTAAAAAAGTAACACCTATGAATGATTAAAACGTTGTTTAATAAAGCTAAAAACGTAATTGAATAACGGTTCCACTGACATTAACTCCGCCCTAAACAAAGACATTCAACAGTATATACATAGACAGGACAACAGCACAAAATCTGTGATCCAAAAGTTGTGACCTCGTGGTCACAAGTCACTCAATCGGATTTGAAACATACACGCGCAAGGTCGTGCCAGTGTAATAACAAACAAATTGTCTTACGTGATTCTTGAATATTCACAGAACATTCTAGGGTGTAAAAGGTAAAAAGCGCCCTCGTATTCTAATAAGTGGTAGATGGCATTAGGGGCCATTCATTTATTACCTTAAAGTCGATTTAGGGGGGTCGACCATGTCATATTTTTTCTTTCAAGGGGGCTGGAGGGAGTCTTGATAGTTCTTACATAAGCTCATAAAAATTTTAAAATGTTTGGCCCTGGTACTCTCGGCTAGAGATGCAATGGCGATGGGCTCGCCCCTTATCACATCTGGGACGAAACTAAGCTCGGCGAAATGTGGGTGTTCTAGTTCGCTAGTACGCCTCTGCCTACCCCTTCGGGGATACAGGCGTGAGCTTATGTTATTTTATGGTGCTCTCGGATTATGAGTTTTCCTTTAGATTCTTATATAATAAATATTAAATAATAGGGGGAAGCCTATTATATATTATTTTTTTCTTATATAGCGGGGAGGGGTCAAAAACTAGCAAAAAGAGTCTTAAGTAATTAATGGACTAAAGTTTGCGATATTTTTCGAACGACTTCTAAAAAGGAGGAGGTTCTCAATTCGTCTGTTTTTTTGTATGTATGTTACGCGATATCTCCGCCGAATGTGGACCGATCTTAAAAATTCTTTTTGTGTGTCGATAGAGCTTCTTTTAAGGGTGGTCCCATATAAATTTGGTCAAGATCGGATTTGAAGTCGGTCCGTTAAGTTTTTAAACTTGTGATTATTTTTGTATAGAAACTAGCTCGTAAGCCCCTCTATAGTAAATAATATTAAATCTCTTTGGCCCTAAAACAGTACCTCGGCGACAGTGGAGCGAGCCCGCTGTGCCACAGTCTACTAACTGCAAGACAGGTCTTCAAGATGTGCCGGCGATCTTGTCAACGTCTCCGGCGCAGGTCGACGACCCGTGCCACGGCCAATTTCACGGTTGCACATGCCGTGTATGAACAATGTGACCGAATTGGCGAATATCGGATGCGTGTAATTCTGACATCGTTATTGTTGATAAATATTTTTTTTAGCAGAGAGTGGCAAACGACCGTCGCCTCTTTGGTCTAGTGGCAGCATATATTGGCTGTGGACCGGGAGGTGCTGGGTTCGATTCCCAGTTGGAGAATTCCTAGAGAATTTTCTAATTTAATTTTCCCTGGACTGGATCCCCCAGAGGGGGTTGACGACGCAGGCAGCCGGTCGTAAAAACTAAGCCAAATCCTTTCCGCAACTTGCTTGAAAAAGTGTGTAGCGCTGACCCCACATTAAGGTGAGATAAGGGTAGGTGGAAAGAAAGAAAAGTAATAATATTGAGAGAATAAACTTATCTTACGTGATTCTTAACCATTCACAAGACATTCTAGGGTGTTAATTGTAATAATCGCCCTCGCATTGTAATAAGTGATTGACGGCGGTACTGAAGTTTGAGATCATTTTTTTGTATAGAAATTTGCTTGATAGCCCCACTCTAGTTAGTAATATTAAATCTCTTCGTCAAAGCCAAATATAATCAAGATAAATTGCTCTCAGAAAACAAAAACATTAGACCTCATCACTCGTACATTTGATAAATAAATCTTCACTAATTTAAACGAATTACTTTCGCAATTTGCCACACTAATAAACGCCTGCACAGAATGCTATTGACCTCTTATATTTATTGCGAGCAGTCACGCTTCAAACATTTAGTAAAATTCGGTGATAAATAAAAAACACGCATTATATTTCGCAATAACGTTACCCTTTGGTAGCTTGCATCATTGGATTTGAGAACCGTAAGTACAAATGTTTTACAACAAAAATTTTAGATCACGTGTATTAATAATCACAAATATAAAAACCGACTTCAAAATTTATCCGATCGTGACCAAATTGATATGGGACTTGACAACATAAGCTCACGCCTGTATCCCCGAAGGGGTAGGCAGAGGCGCACTAGTGAACTAGTACACCCACATTTCGCCGAGCTTAGTTCCGTCCCAGATGTGATAGGGGGCGAGCCTATCGCCATATCGGGCACAAATTCCAGACTTCGGGCTGATATGGAAAAATCCAATATCACTTTGCCCGACCCGGGGATCGAACCCGAGACCTCAGAACCGTAGTCGTACCGAAATACCACCACGCCACGGAGGCAGTCGGGCATATGGGACTTGACCCTTTGAATAAGCTATATGGAACACAAAAATAATCTTGATTATCGGTCCACATTTGGCGGAGATATCGTGTAACATAAATAACATACAGACGAATTGAGGACCATCTCCTGTTTTGAAGTCGGTGGATAAAGCAAAAAGTTATGGCTGCCAATAAATTGCGACACTACCAATGATCGTTATTACAGACTTAGATAATACATCTAAATACAAGACCACTTCTTATGACAGTAAGCAGACGATTAGAGACTAAGCATGAATAGAGACAATTCCAGTCCAATCTGAAAAATTCCTTCTACCTCCTTCAACCTAATTTAGCAATATGGAGAGACTTGTGACTTCAAAAATTCAGAGGAGCGGCCTCTGGGGGCAGGTTTTGAAGCTGTGACCCTTTTTTGGACCACTCATCCATCTGACCACAGAGCTGTTATTGCTATCAAACAAGTTACCAATGAATAAAACTGTATGTAGTCCTACAATATAATGAATCATCATAATCAAAAATCTAAATGAAGATGCCACTACAGTAGACGTCTCATTCAATATAGACGCAGATAAGGTAATTTCTGTACATTTCGTTAAATATTTGCCTCTGTGGATAAACATAAACATTGATAAACCTCTCGACAGAATGACGGAACTGTTTACTAAACATAAAATACGAGGCGATGCACGGTGGAAGCCCTTCATAAGCTTCTGTGTCTCTAATTATAAACACTACGATATCAAAGACTGTTATTACCTAATAATTCAAAATGATTACTGAGGAAGCTATTCAAATATGTTACATACACCTTTTAGATGACTAAGTTGTATTACAAGAAATTCTAAGCTTGTAAAGTCAAACAAAAAGTTCATAAACACACTAATTTACGCCATAACGGAAATAAAAATGGTATAAAAATTACATATTCTGGTACCTGGTAACCGTAACACCACGGTAACAAAGTTAATGCTTGTATTTTTACCACTTCTTTTTACCTTCTTAAATGAAAAACAAATAAATATCAGGAATAAAGTTCTAAAAAGGGGAAAAAACATAATATGCGTCGATTCGGAACATGCTCTTTCTTTTAATCGTGTTAGAACCTTCTCTCAGAATTTTAAAAATGATATGCCACTTCAATAAAAGATTGTTATCATTATGATCAGCCACAGGACGTCCACTACTGACTATAGGCCTCCCCCAAAGATTTCAAAATCTACCTGTTGAAAGCGGCCTGCATCCAGCGACTTCTTGCGACCGACCGAAAGAAAGAAAGATCGTTTAACACAAGTAAAATTACTTCATAGCGATACTCTTTGGTTATAGTTACAGCGTATTTGAGCTACCGAATTGTTACTGAAACATGCTTAAGTCTTTTGAGCCGACTCCAAATTAGAGTAAATAATAAAAATGTGAACGTCATCCACGGCACAGGAGTCCAATACGTGACAAGAATTAAAATCACTACAGTATAGGAAGAAAGCAATACTTCAACTGAGAACAACCTTTCACACACAACAGAAACCAGTTCGGAGACAGTCGCGCGCCTAATTAGGCGGTGTTCAGTGTTCTTACCGAGCGTTTAATAAATAATTCAAAAGATATAATTACGAGAGCGAATACGAAGATATGTTTTAACGGATAGTGGCGTATTTGCGAGGTGCGTTCACCCCACCTTGGAATTTGTAGGCCTAACATGTCCCGCGTAAGTCAAAAGCCTCTCTTCCTTTTGAAGGGATTTTAACTAATATTCTCCGACGATAGTTCAGGGCGGACCGGGCGATTGTTGTAGCAACAAAATACAGCACGAATGGGTAATCAAATATGTAAAAATATTTAATTCTAATGCGAAATAAATAATGATTGTGCCCTGCAATTAAAATAATCCTAACAATTAAAAAAAAATCTTTCATATGGTTCTTTGCTGTTCACTTCTCCTACGCCCGAATGGTCAAACGCTGCTCAACTTTAACGGCTTCTTACATTGATTTTCGCCATACAATTTTGACAGATAAGGCGGCCTTAAACGACATAAGGCCACCTTAACTGTATGAACATTCGGCGGTTAGTCTTTTAGATACTGGTTAAAAGCTTACGAGCTTTATGCGTTTAATCACATATGTAGTTTTAAGAATGCTTTTTATAAATTCCAAGACAATATTTTTTTGTCTAATCAAGATCATCATCATCATCAGCCATAGGACGTCCACTGCTGAACATAATGCTAATCAATATAAATGGCAGAAAAATTAATTAGTGTTTTATGCCACGAAACATAGAAATTTTTCAACTCTCTGATCAAAAGCATCATAAACTGTGAATGGTCAGAAAATACAGGCCTGATTAGATTATTTTTCATTGTAATAAAATCAATTAGTACAATTAATTATGTATACGTACTATGAGTAACAAAGTTTTTAAATCTCTTTCTTAAACACTTTCTATTGCTGTTTAAAAGGTGTATCCATTAAAATTGGGGCTTTGATTTAGTTTGATTTTTTTACCACTTGACACAGTAGTGCATTTGTAACTGTATGTCCAATTTACTAGTTTCGACTTGTAGAAAAACCTAATTTACTTTGCAGTATCGGACATAATGTCTAGCTGTAGAGGATGCTCAATACTGTATTCAAAGCTAATTACCAAGACACTAAGCCATTCGATCATGTCACCTTATTCTATAAACCAACATTTAAATTGCAATTCATTGTTTGTAGTATTTTAAATTACACTTCCCCCAATCAAGTCGCGCTAATTTTATCACGCGAAATAGCACGCGTAAAGTCTTTAACTCTTTAGAATACAGAATGATTTTAAATCAATCATTAAACATCTTTCACAGTTCACAGTACTCCTTACATTTCACTTCCTATAAATAGGGGTACCAATTTTATCACGAGAATAATATTACATAATTACTATTAAATATTTATTACAGGTCGCAGGAAGTCGCTGGATGCAGGCCGCTTCCAACAGGTCGATCTGGAATTCTTTGGAGGAGGCCTATGTCCAGCAGTGAACGTCCTATGGCTGATGATAATGATGATGATGTTGATTTATTACAATATTTTATTTATCTTTCTTTTAAAGTTGACTTGGCATTCGTCAGTCACTAGGTAATCAACTGAAAACCAGCACTGTTATGGTGTGAACCATAAAACAGCGTAATGCTGAGCAGACCACATTTGTCGCCATGAAGACGCGCAACAGTTAAATATATAAGTTATTCTTTAATTATGTTTATTTTATGTTAGTAAGTTGTTGCCTGTCGTTTTTGGTTTGACAAATCAACTTTCTTTCTTTCTTAATATTAAATTAAGGGCCTATACTACCTCAAAGGGCTTATTTTGAACCCGGATAAAATCAACAATACTGCAGCTTTTACTTTGTAATAAATATATGATTACGATTCTGAGGTCTCGGGTTCGATCCCCGGGTCGGGCAAAGTGATATTGGATTTTTCCATATCAGCCCGGAGTCTGGAATTTGTGCCCGATATGGCGATAGGCTCGCCCCCTATCACATCTGGGACGGAACTAAGCTCGGCGAAATGTGGGTGTACTAGTTGGCTAGTGCGCCTCTGCCTACCCCTTCGGGGATACAGGCGTGAGCTTATGTTATGTAAAGTTGAAGGCTTATGTGAGTGAACATGTGTGGCGAAAACACGATTCCTTAAAATTTTCTCGATAGAAAAAAATTGCAAAGTTACCTCTAAACCGAATTAATATCCCGGATTACTCATTACATACTTCAAATAAGATCGTGAAATTTTGTATAGTAACTTAGTTAAATAATACGCATAGGTTATGTGTTTTGGATTTTGAAAATAATTTGTCTTTTTATTGTAAGATCCAATTATCTAAATTTCCGCGTTTTGCGCACCGTTTTAGTCAAGACCGCCCTGCCGCCCGGCCCGCACTCATTCCCGCTTCGGCTGTCAGACGGGGAGGTTGTGTCGCTTGCTGTCAGCAATATAAATGAATATAATTTATTTATCTGGGATACTTCATCAATTAAATAACGTATTGTAGGTGATTATAATGATGATAACGAGAATATTCTAATAAATAAGTCAGTATTTTCTAGGTTTCCATTTACCTGAATATTTAGTAGATTAGAAATCCAGTCGCGTGTCAGCGGCGTAAGTATAGCAAATGTCACGGGCCCTCTACTATTACACACGGTGAGTTAGAACATAAATTATTATGTACGAAGCTGAAAGGATACTGTATTCGTAATAATAAACAACTTTTATTTCTGCAATTTTTTCAATATACTTAATACTTTCACAGATATTGCCAAACAAAGTTTTATTTTTAAATCCTACCTAAAATTATTAGGTATATGTATATTAAAAATTTAAATATAAAGTATTTATATAGCAGTAACACGATTGCTCGTGGGTCAGGGTAAGTCATATCCACCGCCCATAGATAGAGACACCCATGACAAAAAATATCATGGGTATATTGCTAACCTAAAAGGAGGGGAAAAGGGATTTATAAAGAGATTGGAATTGGACCACCGGAAATATAACTCACCATACGATATGCAACAGCGTGCTGCCATTTCACATCGGTTTTCTGTGAGACAGTGGTAACCAACAGGTCGAGCCGGCCCATTCATGTTGTAGATGTAACTGTCAACAGCTTGGGTCTTCCATTAAAAAAATATAGTGTAATTTAAGCTTTTTACATAATGATTGACGCTGACCTACCGACACTCAATCGTCCCCTATATATATATGTACCTTTTAATGTTGCAAGGGCTTGTACAAAAAATAAGACGAATAAATAGAATAACCATAGGATTGTTTTTTTAGTTTTCTAAATTTTTGCACATAATGTACGTTCGGAGCAACCTTAAATAGTTGATATTAGCGGTTTAATACTTTTGTCGACAAACGCGCGATTTGACGTCACGCCGTATACTTACTGAAGTTTATATACATCTAGGTTGGCCCGTGCATATTACCGCATAATTATATTTTTGCGACGAAATTTAAGTTATGTTGGTGCCACACGGTGTATTCCTGTTCACTTTGATTTCGTATAATATACAAAGTTTGTCGTAATATTTGTAAGAAACTGAAAGGATACTACAGAACTCATAATAATGAACAAGATATTCTTGTATATCAGTAAAAATTACAATATACCTATTACTTTCATAGATATTGCCATTCGTGAACGATTAGATAGATAGATAACTCTTTAACACCATAGTAAGGATTAAGTAAACAGTACAGACAGAACTTTAAATTATAAAATGTTACAATAGGCTGTCTTATCGCTTGAAGCGATCTCTTCCAGATAACCTTCTGAAGGGGTTAAAGGATCAGCAGATAAGCGGAGGTGTAAAGTAAAGGTTTTTATGGTCTAGGCATGCCGACATATCGGATAAATGGGCCGGAATACTTTTTGCATTACATAAACATAAAACATAAACATAACATAAGCTCACGCGTGTATCCCCGAAGGGGTAGATAGAGGCGCACTAGTAAACTAATACGCCCGCATTTCGTCGAGCTTAGTTACGTCCCAGATATGATAGGGGGCGAGCCTTTCGCCATATCGGGCACAAATTCCAGACTCCGGGCTGATATGGAAAAATCCAATATCACTTTGTTCGACCCGGGGATCGAGCCCGAGACCTCAGGACGGCAGTCGTACCCAAACACAACCATGCCACCGAGGCAGTCGGGGCAGTTTTCGCATTAATATGAACGCAACGCATTAATATTAAAATTCTTAATACGTCCGAAAACTGACTCTCAAGGTTATCACGAAGCGAAGAAACACTATGGCAACTCTCATCACTGATATTGCCAGATTCAGATAATGCAGAGGCATAGTGTTCGTCGTCATTAGTGTTATCAACCATTATTTATAAGTACGAAATCTTAAGAAACAAAAATCTTTAATAATATGTGACATAATACTAAAACAGCACAAAGAAGTAATTAACTCGCTCGCTTACCCCTTACTTTTAAAACGACGCGTCTTTAGAACGCAACAGGTCCAGTGCAATACATCATTTGCCCAGCATATGGAGATATACATGATATATATATATATATATATATATATATATATAATAAGGTCGTGTTATGTTGTGATATAAATGAATGTTCTATAAAAGATGCAAAAATTACTGCTATTAAATGGTTATTTTTCCATTTGAGAACTAATAAATTTTATATTTATATTTATTTATTATATTTATAATGAATAAAAACAAATAAAATATGAAAATATAAAACAAAATTAAAATTGTAATAATAAATATAATATTCAAATACTTGTATTGTAGGCTATATTTTAAATAAGTGTTGCATTTGTTCCGGTAGGTGGACGGTCGTGAACGGCCCAAAAAGCGTTCTGGAGATATCTTCCTAGATATGAGAGCCAAGCCTCACTATGGAGGACGTTCAGCACCGTGTGAAGTGGAAGCGTTTAAGTAGGAAGACGGCCCTTGGCAGAAGGCCGGGATAAAGCCAGACAGAAAAATGTTTCGCGGGGCGTGCTACCAACATCTAAGCTACCAAGATTGTTTTATTTCAATAATTAGTTTAATCTGTAATCATTATTTAAGTGGCTATTAATGTGGTAACTTCATGATTTTGTTACTAAATCGATGATTATCTAGTGACAATGTGCTGTATAAGTCCTAGATAATAATAATTAAAAGACGCATAGTAACTATATCTTAGTTAAAATTACAGTGTGGGGGCGCGCGCATTGCGTAAGCGGCACGTATTTTGCCGATATGTAATCGTGGGATAGGTAGTTTACTTTTTATATGAAATAAAAAATGTCCTACTATTAAGATGAGGTACGCTCGTGGCCTCCTTGGTCTAGTGGCAGCATATATGGGCTGTGGACCGGGAGGTCGTGGGTTCGATTCCCAGGTTGGATAAAGCGAATTTTCTAATTTAATTTGCTCGGGACTGGATCCTCCGGAGGGGGTTGACGTCAGGCAGGTAGCTGGTTAAACTAAAATCTTAGCCAAATCCTTTCTGCAATATGCTTGAAATAGGGTGTTGCAACGACCACTCATGAAAGTGGGTTATGGGCAGGTAGAAAGAAAGATTAAAATGACGTACGCTATCTACGGTAGAAATATTTAATAATGATGCATTATGTTGGCCAAGGCTCTCTACACACTTTCCGACTAACCCTGTATATTTTTTTTTCACCTGCCTTTATTCCATCTTTAAATTTATTGTTCCGTTGTATAAGGATAAGGAGTCACGGTAAGACTATCAGAGTACGTTCTTAGTGTTGTCGGCAAATTATATGCGAAAGTTCTGATTGAAATGGATAATGTATGAGACGAATAATAAGTTATAGAATGTACAAGCGGGATTTCGAAAGAGTATGGGATGTGCGGATTAGATCTTCTCCCTACGAAGCTTTCCGGAAAAATTCTCAGCTTAAGAACGAAAAGTCTTTTGTGCCTTTGTAGACTTGGAGAACGCCTAGGACGAATTACAGACAATGGTAATAATTATGGATGATGCATTTAAAAGGAAAGGAGAAAATTAATGTAAGTAAGACGAAAAGTATGTTTTTTAAAAGAAATGAAAGTATAACAGAGTGCAAAATTATGATAGATAACGAGAGAGTAGAACAAGTGAAAGACTTTGTATATCTGGGTTGTATATTTATAAGTGATGGGAAGCATGATAGCGACATTAAAAGACAAGTATGTGCAGGTAATCAAGTTAATGGAGCGCTGAACACCTTTATAAGTAGCTGAAAGGTCTCTAAAAAGATACTATTGGCCGTTCATAAAGAAGTGTTAGTGCCCACACTTATAAATGAGAGTGAAAGTTGGGTGTGACAGAACAGGCATGAAAGTAAGATCAGTGGGCTTACTGGTGGACTCTTATGTAATTCCTATACATTTATTCTATTAGTACGCTATATATAGCGTACTCTTATCTCATTCCCATATATTTACTATTCTATTCGACTAGCGCATAAGCTACTTGGCTAAGCCCGCAGGGTGATGGAAATGAGAGCATGAAGGAGCATGTGTCGCGTGATAGAGTGTGGAATAAAGTGGTGTTGGATCTCTGTCGAGTGAAATAAGATGTAGTGATAAGAAATAAATAAATAATAAATACTATTGGCCGTTCATAAAGAAGTGTTAGTGCCCACACTTATAAATGAGAGTGAAAGTTGGGTGTGACAGAACAGGCATGAAAGTAAGATCAGTGGGCTTACTGGTGGACTCTTATGTAATTCCTATACATTTATTCTATTAGTACGCTATATATAGCGTACTCTTATCTCATTCCCATATATTTACTATTCTATTCGACTAGCGCATAAGCTACTTGGCTAAGCCCGCAGGGTGATGGAAATGAGAGCATGAAGGAGCATGTGTCGCGTGATAGAGTGTGGAATAAAGCGGTGTTGGATCTCTGTCGAGTGAAATAAGATGTAGTGATAAGAAATAGAAAGGGATGTTGAGATGGTTCAGACATATTGAGAGGATAGATGATAGGAGATTGTCGAAACAGTGACGAGTGTGCATGGAAAAGTCGGTATAGGGCGACCGCATCGCACTTATATCGAGCAAATTGATGATATATTGACTAAAGAACAGATAAAAAGCTGAACCGACTCTAATGAGATCATGATAGTAGATGAAGCGAAAGTAGTATGTCAGAATCGGGCGAAGTGTAAATCTATAGTCTCTACCTACCCCTATGGGATACAGGCGTGGTATTATGTAGGCGTACGTTTATTCCACCTCAGTATGGAGTCGACGCAACACATTGTTAAAACATGTTGTAGAGGTGTTTGGCCTTAGTTTTTACAATGGGCTACCTGTGTAATGACCCACCCATAAAGTCAAAAACGCCTGCCCGATCTGGAAATAGATTCCAGGACCTCATAGTTCACACCCGATATACGCTACCAATAGTGAATAGATCAATGAGGCGAGTTATAAATACTTCAGGAGCCATGTATTAATTAATTGCTATGAGTTTTGGAAAAAAAGGACGTGATGGAGACTATAATTGGAAAGGTCCGACCGGTCACTCTATTAGGATTTCCGATTGGTGTGCGCAGTCTTCAACATAGATGGATGTCAAAAATTCTTCAGAGTCGGAACTCTTACATGAAAAATTGAGGAAACTCCTGAGAACGAGGGTTAACTCAGCCGCGGACGTCTTAATAACCACCACGGGAATACGATCAGCCATGCTCGACTTTCGAATGTCCAAGATTATCGGACCGCATACAGGTTGATATGGATTCATGTAGTACTCCACACACGCTGCGCCGGTGCAACGTCCAGTAGCGTGGCTCCACCATTGTACAAAATTTGAGGCAAAGGGTTCAACTCAAAGATGAGTGTTATTTTACTGTGGTTATCAAGTTTACGCAGTGACTGCAGATTAAGCTAGTAGAAACTGCTTTACATTGCGATGACAAGTCACCAAAAGCTCGATTTCCGAGATAGCTTTTCTGTCGCCCTTCAATTTTGCATAGGTATTTTCCCTTGGCCCTCCTGTTGGATTCGAAATCTGTACGTAACTTTTCTTTCCCTTCCTTAGATATAGGGCTCCAAGCCTTAAAGGTGACATTTCACGCCAATTATGCGGGCTGTTTAAGACGTGCAGTGACGGCGCCGACATTGTTATACTAGCTGTGATATACCCTGGAATTCTGGTATTGGCAGTGAATCATTTAATTCCCAATATCCACATCCTTGACTTAGTCCGTAGAGGTGTGAGGATCATCGGGTAAGAAATAAGAGTTTTCTCCATAGAAAGAACTGACGAATACACCTAAATTATTTTGGTTAAGTACACGGATTATTTATAAAATCTTTGAATGTCAATATCTATGAAACATCAGGTATATTGACAATTTTGCAAATATAAAAGTTGTTTATTATTACGAATCCTGTAGTCTCCTTTCAGTTTTCTACATACATTGGGACTAACTCTATATACCACCGCTAAACATCAAACACTGGAGGAGCCGCTTAAACCTATCTGACAAGAAACTGTCCCCATCCAGTGGAGGAACATTGACATCCGTTTCTCTACAGGTTTGTCAACGGAAGTTCCAGCAAGGAGAACTTATAGCACAGGTGGGCTGTGTGACTGGTTAAGAGGACACCTAAACCAAAGTTATCTTGTAAGAAAAGTTACCTCATGGTTCGATGATCCATGGCTCAAACATAACTTTCTAAGTCCGACAGACAGCGTCAGCGCTGACACGCCATTGAAAAGTTTTTTAATTGTACTAAAATAAATTGTGCCTCGATTGTGTGTTACTATGTGTGTAAACTCTACCTCCGAGGTTTAGTTGTATTTAAGTACGACTACCATCCTGAGGTCTTGGGTTCGACCCCTGGTTCGGGCAAAGTGATATTGCATGTTTTCAATATCAGCCCAGAGTCTATAATTTGAGCGCTATATGGCAATAGGTTCGGCCCTTATCGCATCTCGGACGGAACTAAGCTCGGCGAAATGTGGGTGTTCTAGTCGCTTGTGCACCTCTGCCTACTCTTTCGGCGGTACAGGCGTGAGCTTATGTTTTGTGTAAATAAATTGTCCTAATGCGTCGTAAATGCGGGCCCGCCACGCTACGTCACTTGTTTGTCTTATCAACACCGCTTGACATCCTATGACGCCATTAGTGTATGAGCGAGACAGCGTACGATAGCGCACTCTAGCAGGGACAGGTAGCGGGTGCAAAATTTGAATTTGAGCTGAGGTATCATGCGCTCTTAAACAATGAACCTATTTCACTATTCCTAGTACTTCTTAGATTACATTCCCCTGAGCAAGTGGTGCTAATTTTATCATGCGAGGATAATACGTCTTAAGTCTTTAGAATACCGTATGATTTGGAATCTTTAACCATGACGTAACCACGGTCATTCCACCAAACGGCACGGGTTACGCGATTTAAATTCACTGTCATAAAAAGGGTAACGCACGCAAATTATCATATTAAGCAACTCACAGTTAAGTCTTCCGTACGTCATTTTAAGTATGAATTTAGAATTTATCAAAGTAGTCAAATAAGTAATTCACATAAAATAGCAACAATTATTCATCATCATCAGCCATAGGACGTCCACTGCTGGACATAAGCCTCCCCCAAAGATTAACAGATTGACCTGTTGGGAGCTGCCTGTATCCAGCTACTTCCTGCGAGCTTTATCAGGTCGTCGGTCCACCTTGTCCACCGACATAGTCCAGAGGATTAGCATGTTAAGTGACCGTGAACAGGGTATGCTCGAACAATTATTAGTTTTCATTAATTAAATGAGTATTTTCCTAATAACATAATGGACGGAATAAATTATTTAATTAGCAACACAGATAATGTCAACTTTTCCAAATAAACCAAACTCGTAAATCCAAATTGGACCCAATTCGAATGCAATGGCATAACAAAAGGCACAATTAATGCTCTGAGCGTGCACCCGGAACGGTACGTAGGATAACCGACGATAAATAACGGGAGCAGATAGCTCGCCGATCGATACCAAATTATATATCAGAACGTCCAATAAAACAGACCGTGCCAATAAACTTGATTCTATAGAATCTATGGCAGCTCTAGACGACACAGTCTCGCTGCTTCATGAATCACGATAGATGAAATCGATATGTATTTGGAATTGGCTGCTCCCCGAGAATGTGGTAGATTCATCCATACATCTCTGGCTTAGCTTAACGACTGCTGTCAATAGCCTTGAGAATCTAGATTATCTGTCTGTATTCTGGATAGATGCCTCAACTCAATACGCTATTTTTTAAGAATGTGTAAAATGAAAATAAATGAAATTGAATTCCGTATTTGACCCCACGCCAGTCTGGCGCCATTGCATAATCTGCATGAAATATCCAAACATTTGAGTACAAGGCGATAACTACAAAAACTATTTTATATCTCAAATTGTTCTCCATAAACTCGTTCGTCCACACGTAACCCTTGCACGAATGTAATACGAATTGTAAACTATCACTTCCCAGTTCCCACATCATATCTGGTTTTACAAGTAAAATTATGGTACGTAAACTATTAAACCTAACATGGAAATAAACCGAAGAAAGTACAAACACAACACCGAAACCACGACGTTTTGATGAAGAAAGATTTACCTAAAAATGGAATTGACCCAACAACACATGGCAAATAGACACATACATACAAGCTCACGCCTGTATCACCGAAAGGGCAGGTAGAGGCGTACTAGCGGAACTAGAGCACCCCCATTTCGTGGAGCTTAGTTCCGTCCCAGATGTGATGGAGGACGAGCCTATCACAAAGAAAAGTCAATTATCACTTTGCCCGAACCGGGATCGCACTCGAGACCTCAGGACGATCGTGACGCGCACGCAATACCACCACGCCACCAAGGGCGTTCAGGCATGCCAAATAAAGCAAGGTTCAAAAATTATGCCTGGTGTCACGTAAACACGTGTAACTGGGTCTGCACTCGTGCGCTTTCAGTTTAGGATTTACTTCTTTCTATAATCTGTTTGCATGCGCCTGGTGCAGCGATGCATGCAAGTGCACGTGTCACAAGTACGGATTTGAAGGACGGCTCAAAACGCATGCAACAATTGCACGGCGATCCAAGAGGCATGCGTCAAAGAAGACGCAGGTTAGATAAAAGTGCACAAGTGTTCACAACGTATATCAGAAACACGTACGCGATGCCGTAATGATTGTCGTAATCAATTTGTGCGGCGGTGAAACTGGTTTGCTTTTTTGTTTTTACAAGAACTCCGTACTTCCATGGAAATGTTCCGTTGAATATATTAAATAGTTTAACAGTATACTGGAGTAGGTGTTGCTAGAGGCGATATTATTATATAATCAACATTAATTGCATTTGTTTTATTAATGGCAAAATAAATATGTACTGTGTGTTAAAAATTTAAAAATGATGAACAACCCTTTGCAAATTACTACATGAAACTACTGAAATCTATCCCACTCAGTTCTATTTTATATTTTATAAGCATTTGCAGCAATAAATCTTCTCTTCAAAGCGTGTGTAAGGCTTTGGCTAAATCCTTGCAATATCGCTACGACCCAGAGCATCATAATCCGCTGCTTTCCTTTCAAAACATATCGCTTCAGTTCAGTCCTGAATACTAAAATGCTATACTATACGTTTTTGTATAACAGTTTATTATCACCTTTTGGGTTTAGTTTTAGGCCGTAAAGTAGGTGGGGTTTTACAAAATACCAAATTAAATACTTCTTTTCACATTTTCGCTCGCGAACACATATCACAATAAAGCTCAATTTAAGTCATTTTATATTATTAAGATTATGTATCTACTCTTTCGCAAAAACATAATAAATGTGAATCCAGTAAATAAAAACATGGATATTTAGAATTTAGGTAGTCACTGTACCCAACAATTTACATCACGATGTTATTAATATCAGCTTACAATTTTATCTGAAATGTTTATCGGTTCGGGGAATTGTTTGCATAGAGTTAATTTTTCAGCCCACATTCATGATGTCATCGTTTCATCTACATGTGTCAACCAGGTGTCTGGTTACAAAATAGGAAATCAGTTCTGTCACAGATCCGCCCACCAGATAAAAAATTAAGATTTTTGGCGTCTATCCAATATTGGATGTCGTAAAATATATTGTATTTTACAAAAATTGCTCATTGCAACAAGCTAAATTATTATTATAAGATGTTAATTATAGTCGAAATAAACTCCACAGAAATTGAAGAACCAATAAGAATAAATCTGTTAACACATTTTGGAAAGCCATTACCGCGAGATTGTCTGTCAGTGTGACATTATTTATTGCTATGTAATATACACGTTATATAAACATTAAACTATATTGAACCTATCTCCAGATTAATATAATAAGTAGGTTTTCAAGCAGCTATAAATAAAATAAGAGTGCTGAGTAACTAATAAATTCACTAAATTGTTGAGTGCTTTTTATCTTTGTATTTATAGATGTCATCATCACAACTGGGTTAAAAAATGTTACCAGAATCTAGATTTATTAATAAAACTAAAAGTCTAGATAATTTTGATCTTACTCTGTTATGATTTGTTTTTTTCACAAGTAAAACAATATCATACGTAGAGCATCCAGTATTTTTACAACAAAAACAAACATATTTACTGATATGACTAACTTAATCTTGATTTCTTTTAGTAGCTATTTATCCCATTGAAGTTGTACTTAAATGACGTTTAAGATTTTATCGTGAATATCCTGCATCCTTTTTAAATCATATCTTAGTTTAATGACCGCTATGAGTTGGCACGAGCTGGCACAATTGTGCTATTCAAACATTATGACAATATAAGCCAAGATGAAGCGAACATAAGTCTTGCTCGTCATCTTGATGCCCTTATTTCGACACTGCTTAAAGTTTACACATCTTAAAAATGTTTTTGATGATGTTACAACCTTCAAACAAGGCCTGCAAGCAAATGCGGGCACCTGATGGAATCTTCACTAGTTGTAGACATCTATAATATCAAAAGAATCATTGCCGCTCTTCATGGAAAATAGTAAGAATGCGAAAAAGAGAGGAGTTAGGCCATTGGAAATCTCACTCACTGTATAAATCGCAAGGATAAACTGTCACTAGACAGATTTATTGTGACAAACTTCTTAGTCAAGCCAAGATAGTTGTATCAGAAAATAGTTCATCTTTCATCATTCATCTTTTGATACACTAGATTACCTATATCTTTAGTGCCACAGACGTAAGCTAATGAATTATAATTAATTGTAACAATAATACCACAATCATGTATTCTTCAAAACTTAAAAAAATCAACTGCAACATCGCTACTCCTTACACTCATAAGCTGTTATTTATAACAGCGTTCCTATTTTTGCATTATACAAACTCTCAAGTCCGGGTTATCCATTCTTATCATACAATAGCTTTTCACTCATGGTTCCGTTTGCGTTTCATACAAATTTTCTATCATCTGACTTTAATTGTTTAGTTTAGAAACGTTTTCAAAGTAAAAAAAAATAAATATCTAAAAAAAAACAATAATGACAATAATCTGTTGTATGTACCATATATAAATAAATAAATTAATGAGTAAAATTTTGAACATCTCTATTATTAATTGTATCGCAGGTCTCCTTCACTTATGACAGAAGTTAGACTTTAGTCTACCACGCAGGCCTAAGGTAGTTTGGTAGACTTCACATACCTTTTCAACTTCACTTTACACATTCAGAGATGGAAAATCAAAGACCCTAGTGATTCCTATGTCATCATTTTACTGTTTAGGTCCAGCTGCAATGGTTTTATCTAGCTAGGCGTGGATGAGTCAGGGCATGTAATTTTATATGTGCAGATAACTATTGTGGAGTGTTCCACATTACCCGCTCTCACTGCATTCAGTTCAGTTTACATTGCGGATACCGTTATCACCTTATCAGCTATCTCTTTGTGTACATCTCAGGTTGTTTTTATGCGGTTTTATCTTTTCACGCGTGCATAATGAAGGACATGCACATTAATGAGGCGTTGGATAATATTTATAATGATGTGCCAATTGTTGTTTGCTAATAAATAATACTTCGCTGTTATTTTTGTCATAAAAAAATAACCATCATTTAGAAAGATTGTCGTACAATCGAGGCAAAAATTCTAAAGGGGCTTTAGGGAACATTGTCTCAAACGCCGAACCGTATAATTAAAAGTACCATTAGTCCACATTGTATATAGGTTAGAAATTTATTTTTTGGTACATATAAATTATGACTCAAAGCAATTGCCCTCTTGCATAAAAGATTAATTACAAATAATTTTACACATCGCTAGTTTCATTTGCTTGTTACTTTAAATAGCTGTATGACTCAGTAGGGTTATTAATTTACTCTACTAAGAAATCAAACTTTATCTCTGAATGGTTCAGCAAAACTAATATAAACAAACGTACACATACAATAGAAACATACGTACAATAACAAGTATTTCAATCTCAGGCAATTCTTAGTAATAAATCCGACGGGGACGCAAAAGAATTTCCTTTCAAACACCAACTCGACAAAATCGACTTTTCTCGTATTACCGCGAAACAAAAAACAAAAGCATTCTTATCGGAATGTTTTGGCTAGACGCGCACTAGGCACGTTTCTGCCAAATCAAATAAAGTTGGCCAATCCGAAATATTTGTACTGGGGTATTGTTTCCAGTTAGTATTTTGAAGTCTCGTGATTTTAAGGAATTCTCAACGTTACATAACCTCTGCCTGAACCTGTGGTGAGAAGTCATTGTTGTAATTATTATGAAAGTAGAATAAGCTATGAATAAAGTGGATGCACGTTGCACATGCAATACTTAATGTATACAACGTTTATTATCATGTTATGAAACAGCTATTTGATGAGTCCCAGATGTGACAGGGGGCGAGCCTATCGTTAAGCTCCGGCGAAATGTGGGTGTACTAGTTGTCTAGTGCGCCTCTGCCTACCCTTCGGGGATACAGTACTAAACGGTCTATTATTCTTATCTCAATAAATGGTAAATACAAATGTATATTTTTTTGTATTTGTATATTTAGCGTTCCGTTGTCCATATGTATTAGTCATGTACTGTTATACGGAAGCAATTGTCTTTCAATTTAAGTATGCCTCACCATTAACACATCGAAAAACCCGACTTGTGTTTAGTGCAATGTACTTGCACCTAACAATTCCTAAAAAAACTCGCTAACACCAAACTGTAACAGACGACAAATTCGGCAATATTACCGTGTTCACATAGCGTATGCAAACAATTGTAACAGTCAAATTACTGTCAGATGTAACTGTACGAAACGAGCTGGTGATTTCGTCACTCGACCCAATTGCACACGAGTGACACGATCGCGATTAGATAAAGCAGGTGGCACATCGCTTGTTTACTTTGATAGTAGAGACTCAAGGCCGCCGCGACCCCACTAATGGGCTGTATCGATTTTCCACCCGCTTTCCCACTAATTAGTGTTGGGTAGGGCCTGTCACGCACTCGGTTATCACGTTTGTTGATGGGAGTTTGGGAATGACATGCCTGGTAACAATTATTTCGATGTTCAATAGTTCGCAAATGCGTATAAACTTACACGTCGCGTCGTCAATTTATCTCAATCTAGATTTAAATATTTGAATGAGTAAGTTGAATCGTGTTTAGGACTAACTCTAAATTTAAAAAAATCAATATTTTACAAAATATTTTTTGTTATCGCGGGGAAAAGTGTTTTATCACTGCCGCTACGCCTGGGTTATGTACGTAACGGTTATGTCGGAGTCACTGGTCTTAAGCCCAACGCCATAATGCCCGGGAGATAGAAACATCCGGGCGACTCTGGGCCGACACATAAGACTTTCCCCTACCAAAAACTCCCTAACGCGGCTAAAGAAGTTTTCACTTAATAATCACAAGTTGAAAAACTTAACTGACCGACTTCCAATTTACCGATCGTGACCAAATTTATATGGGACCACCCTTGAAATAAGCTCTATCGAACACAAAAAGAATTTTGAAAATCGGTCCACATTTGGCGGAGATATCGAGTAACATACATAAAAAAAAAATACAGACGACTTGAGGACCTATTCCTTTTGTGGAAGTCGGTCTAAAATCATGAAAATACGTACTACTGCCTTTAATACATGTATATCCTAACGTTAGTACTTTCGCAATAACAATCTTGACCCTTGTTTGAGAATAGCCACAATAGTATGTTTCAAGTAACTGAGAAAAACATTTCGCAAGTCATTACATTTCATTGCCCATTAAAGTTCATATTCAATGTTAACTGTTTACAAAAGGCGCTTAATTAATTTTGATGCACGACGGCTTGTTAATAACGTTATTTATCTATCAAACAGCCTCCACGGCGTAATGGGCGAGTAGCCGGCTTTGAATTAAGAGACTGAGGATACGATCCCCGCACCGAGTTTATGTGACCAAAAATCTCTCGTCGTTCCTGATTCCCACTATACAAGAATTCTACTATCGGGAATATGTGTGTGACTGTTGGCTCTCATTTATTATTAAAATTTAATAGCCTCAATCTAGTGGCTCGTTCAAACACTGAGAACCATCGAAATGCTAAGTTCGAATTCCGAAAGAAATTAAGCTCCACAAATCGTAATACAATATGTTATTTCTCTGCAAACCCCCACCGCGGTTCTGGTTTACGCAAATAACAAGACTTATGGAAGCGCAAGGCTTAGCATTTTTTTATAGTAGGGTAGGTTAGTTAGGTAGAGTAGATACTGGCAAACGATCAGATTGATACCTGACGGTATGTGAACTCCACCGCCTATAGATACCCAAAAAGAATCATAGGTGCGTCGCTAACCTAAAAGAAAGGAGTAGGAATTGGGAAAGTAAGGGCGGAATTGAGCCACCGGAAACCTCACTCACTGAACGAAACGCAACGGCGAGCTGTCAGTTAACGTCACTTTTTTGTGAGCTAGTGGTATCAAACCGGTAGAGCCATTTACAGTAGACGTTACTGTCTACAACGTGGCTCTATTGAAGATAACAGCATTGAAATAGGATTAGAAGTTAGAAATTATGTTGAAGCTAAAGTAGCTACTAAAGAAGCAGGTAGCGACTAGGTAGCCCGCCACTACAAAACCGTTAACGATAAAGCCAATTTTATTGCACGCCCTTTTATCTCCCTATCAGTAGAAGCTATAAAATAATAGATTTAATTTCTCCACGGTGTCTTTAACGCGTTATCGTTTAACGTAACTGATTGTGTATCTAATGATTACGTTATACCGGTTCTGCTGGCGAATTTTACAATATCAACTACGACTAATAAGCATTCGGAGGCAATGAGATTAAAGGAATTCAATGCGGCTTTTATCAGATAATTCGCCTGCTTAATTTAGGAAATATGAATTGTAAACCCCAGTCTCACATCAAACAACACCCTGATTCTCCCAAAGTTCTGGCCTCTAGATCTAAATGCCAGGTAGCGCTACGTGGATTTTTTCTAACATTGTTTTCCCGGGGCTGAGCCTTATACAATACCAAGCGTAACATTAGGTGACGCCACGCTAATTACAACCTTTTATTTAGAGGTAGTTTCACTTGTCCCGTTGTCCAGCGGCGTGCAGTCCATATAGACAAAAAGACATTGTCTACCCTGACAAATCGACAAGGAAATAAAATAAATCTTAACTAATACCGATTTAAAAATTGCCGCGCACGGCGCACGGCTTATCGGTAGGTACCAAGCGGCGCGTGGCGCGTACGACACTCGCTTCAAGCTTGACCTATCCTAAGTAAGCCATGAAAAATATTTACATAAACAAACATAATAAAATGTAATGACCCAGTCAGTAATAAACTTAAGTTTTGGCAAACATTCTTTGCGACCAGTAATTTCTAACTATATTATCTTCAAACATTTATGAAAGGGAAAGTGTACCAAAAAATATGAACGAAGATCCAATCTTACACCCGGGTCAAAAGGAAATCAATTAGAAACTCACGTGTCGAGAACATCTCCAATCCGCAAATGCTCATCCGGCGGTCGGCGGTCAAACGAAAATGAAATTTGAACAATATACAAGCCACAAATAAGGACACCGTGCACCAACGCGGTGTGAAAGTGAGATCGGTGCGGCAAAACATGAACGTCACGAGCACCGTCTGACCGTCCGGTCACCAGCACAATAAACGCACATTTCCTAACTCATATATCTCCTAAACAAACTTTGGAAAGTTGAATTATGGGACTGAGAAATCCACATGAACTTTCTTAGGATCACAATTTCAATTCAGGTTGAGGTGGAAATAACAAAGCACCTCGTCGAGTTAGGAGGATCAAGTTCCATCAACAGAGTTTAGAAGGAACTCAATATTTCAATTTTATTAGGAAAACCAGTTTACAGTTGTAGTAGATATTGTCATAAACATTTAATGACAGTTGTTGTCGAACTTCCGGCGTTTCATTATGACATAACAAAAGTCATCCAAATGAAAAATGACGAGACAAAAAAGATCCAATGATAACATTTAACTCCAATTATTAATTACATAAAATAATAATAATAATATTAGCCCTGTAATATTACTGTCCCACTGCTGGGCACGGGCCTCCTCTACTAATGAGAGGGGTTAGGCCTTAGTCTACCACGCTGGCCTAATGCGGGTTGGTAGACTTCGATTCGAAATTCTTGTGAAGAAATTCTCAGGTATGCAGGTTTCCTCACGATGTTTTCCTTCACCGTTATAGCAAGCGATATTTCACAATGAAAATACACTTAACATAGAAAAGTCAGAGGTGTATGCTCCATTTTGGGGTTGGTCTCGAACCTCCGACACTTGTCTCGGTAGTCCGTACCATTCCCAACTGAGCTATCGCTGCTACATATCTGCTTACTACATATATTATGCTGCTATATATGCTACATATTAATTACATATCACATCTTAAATTATTTCACGATCGAGTGATCCAAATGTTTTACTCACTACAACCACCCTTAAACCATTTCCACAATTTCTCCACTATCCTGACAATCATAACAGTTAATCTCCAGCAGCGCCAATAATTTCACCAGCAAGGTTAGAGGTTCAACTGAAGGTTCCGTGCTCAATAGTCATTAGTTGAAATACAAACTGTTTGGCACACGCAATATACTTCGGAACTGCTGTCGGTTACCTCAGAATAACTGTACGCCTGGCACATTGGTGGGACCAATTAGTTAATGAAGCTTGGTAGCATTAAAGATTCATATCGCGTGCTTTGTTAGTTGAGTTTGAAGAGGCGCGTCAACCATGTGGTGTTGACTGCTGACGTATACTTAATATAAACAAAAAAATCGCAAATGGCAATTATCGCTCACTATTGAAGTACGACTTAAAATCATGGACTTAAAAAAGACTATAAACATGGTTTGTTTTTATTATTGATACTCACTATTTGCACCAAATTATACTTGACATTTTAAAATAGAGTGTGAAGGGAAAGGTGATGAAGACATAACAATGACCGAATAAGCCACGATAAGGGTTGATGATAATCCGAAAATACTAACAAGATCCAACAAAGTGACAAAAATAGTTATACATAAAACTAATTAATTAAAAAGAAAACCGTTGTAGTACAGGGTCATAATTTAAAACACGATAACGTTGAACCGTGGCCCGTCGAGAACAATGCCTCATGAGCGGTAAAAATAATGTGTAATTTCATACATTACGGGCGCGAGCAGTTTGTGGTGTAACACAATCTTATTCTATTACTAGCTTTTACTCCGTATGAGCGTGGAGGATTTGATCCATTGATATTATGTAAGCAAACAGACTATAACGCATTTACGATCTTTGTTTGCAGATAATACTCTTATTGTTCAACAACTTTAAGTTTATTCAAGCAATAATTTCGGGGTTAAAAGGAACTAAAAAGTAGCATTGTCTTCAGTTAAGACACTACAACCATTGGCATAGAATACTGTTATTCGCTTACTTAAGTCGTAAAAAGATAAAATAAATATATAAAAATCCCACAACTAATCCCTAAAAGAGGCAAATCCAAATAATATGAAGTCATTAAAAAGAAATAAATCAAACGAGAAGCTTAGCGTCGCGTCACGTAGTCGTTCAGCATTTCCAGATAAGAATAGAAAGGCAAACGCTGCCGTGAAAATAAAACCTAAGCGACTGTGAGAACGGATAAGGAACTATTTGTTAAATTATAGTTTTTAGGTAAGCGACTATGCGTAGAAAACACTATTCATCGGTCGCCGTGGAGTGGTGTTACGTAGGTTATCTCGGTTGTTTACTAGTTTCAGTCTATAATAGTAATAAATATTAAATATTTTACTGTGTGAATTTATTTACTTGAGATAATCAATCGTAAAATCATTTACAGCTGTAATAACCATAGGTCCAATCTAAAAACAACCGCAAATAGTAATGAATGGATTGTGATTCCAGTTTGTTCGATCAGGTCTCTAATGAAAGCAAAAAACAACGATTAATTTTACAGTCCATATAAAGAACGAATATAATCATATTGACTGTAATTTTCTCCTCACAATGAAATTAAAAAACCTAATAAATAAGCTATTAGAAAAAGATAATTACTAACATTTCAGACACCATTCGAAAGGAAAGTAGTAAATCAAATTAATTATCGTCGCGAATGTTTCATCGGCAATATGGAGAAATCTCATCCATTCTGATGGACATCTTGTCGAAATAATATTAACATTTAGCACACCATCATCATTTTAAAAGCAATTTAGACGATTCATTGCCAACAATACTGCAACAAACAGAATGCCAAACACTTTAGATTGTGGACATAGAAGCGGAATATTAGATGTTATATTAAACTGGTTTATTAATCCTTTTCAAAAGAACTGAACTTTATTTAGGAGATCTATTAGAATAGATCTAATTATTTCAGATTTCCATAAACATTTTCTTACAAAATATTGCTCGTTGATTCCCACCAACGGCGGTAACTTGAAAGAAATTTTAAAGTTGATAGAACATAATGCTCTATGTGGGTATAGTTTCCATTTTAACATTTCAACTAACTACGTAACAGCTAATAAAAATGTAAAAGTAAAGAAACTTCTGAATTGCATTGAAGTTTCGAGAAATTACATATAAAACGAGTCGAGAATTATACCTAGTCAGCAATTTTGGAAGCAATAACATAAACAATTGAAACGATCATTTAATATAAGAAAGAAAGGAAAACGTTGAGTATTAGAGAAGATAATAAAATATAAAACTGTGTATAAGATTGCAACTGTCGAAATTTTGCACATTTATGTTGTTTCATAATATTATTTTATTCGTGGCACAAGTTGTATCGTAATAAGATCTAAAATTTTATTTTATTCACTTCAATTTATACGTTATTAGAAAGAAATGGACATTTAACAACATGCATTTCATATTGATTGCATCACCATCCGCATATATTAGAAAACTAGGATCAAATGTGATTTGATTAAAAAGCTGTGTCGCGTCCAGAATCAATGCATCATCTAAATAAGGACTCTGATTACTAGCTAAACCTAGTATAACATCTGAAATAACGCCATCGTCTCTGACATCTTTTTCTACAAAGCCTGTACCACACCTTCTATGTCAACTATTTAAATTTACCAAGTTCCATATTATTGTGCAAATATTTGTAATCATCTCAATGAAAGCTTGACCTACACCAATAACTGCAAACACGAAGTCAAACACGCAGTAATTCACGAACCGTGTTTTATAGGAATAATGCAAAACTATTTCTACAGCGAAAATATCGATAATGATATAATGCACTTTATGGCCGTGGAAATAAGTTGAGGATTGCTTGATATTTGATTTAGAAGGTGCAAATGTACTGTTGTAAATCCAAGTTTATCCTACGAAGTAATTTCGATAATTTGTTAAAGAGAGATGGAGGCAAACTGTTACACGGGTGTACTAAGCGATATGAACCTGCAGAAATAATGAGTATATTTTACCGTACAAATGCGCGTCGTAAATATCATTGGTTTTACAATTAATCAATTTATACTCAGGCTGAGATCTATAGAGCGAACTTCGACTAAGTCTAAGTCAATGAAATGAATTTGGTGAGGATTTGAAATTTTTAAATCGAACTTTGACCTAGTCGGAGTCATTTCTTACAAGAAAATCTTTGCTTAGTCTGTCTGTCAGTCTGTTTTTTTGTAAAACCGGCTCGGACTAAGTCGAAGTTCGATTTAAAAATTCCAAATCCACACTGAGTTCGTTTCTTTGACTCAGACTTAGTTTGCTCTATAGTTGTTAATTCCTTATTAATTTATTATTGGGGTTTGTAAAATTTCACATCCAACTTTGACCATACTAACAATGACGAGGACAAGAGACTTAACACTTAACATCAAGTGACCCACATGCTCGTTTGTCCCCACTTCTATAAAAAAAAAGAAAGACTTACACCTCTAAAGCCTAAATCCTCAGCACGCGCAAACATCAATCACACGATGAAAATAATACTAATATCACATAACACAGTAGATACAAAATGGTTTATAAAACATCAATATAATACTATAACCAAAGTATTCTTAGTAAATATAACAATTTCGACTAGAATCTCTAATTTCTATAAGATCGTAGCATAATAAAGTTTGCTGAAAAGAGCGGCCACCAAAGCGCATAAACTGAGCTAAATTGTTTACAAATTAACGATTGTTAAAAGTCCTAAATTATTGGTAAATGTTTACCCACTGACCTCTGACATGAATCTTGATTAAACGTGTAGCTGGTAATTACAATTTTATTCATAAAAGTTGTTTCAGTTGTTTAATAACTTAAAGCTACTTTATTTTTTGGAAAGAAACTTTTAACATCAAACGTTCTAGCTAGGGAATTAAACAAAAATTAATCTAAGTAAGGAGCCAGTAGGTGTAGGTGTAGGTGTTCACCGCCTCCTTGGTCTAGTGGCAGCATATAGGCTGTGGACCGTGAGGTCCTGGGTTTGATTCCCAGGGCGGACTGAACTGGAACCTCTAAAGGGGATTGACGTCAGGCAGGCAGCCGGTCGTAAAAACTAAACCTAATCCTATCTGCAACATGCTTGTAAAAGTGTTTTGCGCCGACCCCACATTTTATGGGATAAGGGCAGGTTGAAAGAAAAGCCAGAAGGTATTAATGTTCTCCATAGTAATGTTCAATATTAGGCAGATACCACTGCACTAATTTAACAATCAAAATAAAAAATTAAAAATTCTTCCAAAGGATGCACATCCTGGGAATCGTAGCCAGGACCTCACGGTCCAAAGGTTACCAGACCGAAATTACCTACTTATGGAAATGATTTCAAACCGCCGACGAACCGTAACCCATACAATAACACAATGGCACCTGCTTTGCGTCCCGTGGGAATGTTCACATGGTCGGGAACCTGGGACGTTCCGCGTGGTGGCTTTTATATGCACCAAACACTCATTACACTGCAAAGGATCTTATTATTAGACAATCGCTGAAGGAAAGCACACGTCAGATCTTGATAAAGTTGGTAGATCTCTTAATGTAGAGGTAGTTATCCCCGAAGAGGCAGGAAAAGGCGCACTAGCGAATTATAACCCACTTTTCGCCCAAATTAATTCCGTCCCAGATGCGATAGACGGCGAGCCTATCGCCATATCGGACATAAATTCCAGACTCCTGACTGATACTGTATTAAAAAAACCAATATCACTTGGTCCAATCCGGGGATCGAATTTTCGAATCGGAATTCGAATTAGAAAAAATCCATCTTAAATGTCCGGACCGTTTAAGTAGAATTTTAGTACATTTTTTAAGTACACCGCTTAGTTTGTTTTGATATAAGGCTACATTTTTTTAAACGAATTTAAAATACATAATATTATCAAGATCGCAAGTCACAGAAATATTTCTTACATTCAGCGTCATAGAGCTAAAAAGCTAAAAAACCAAAACTGAACATTTTACAGTAAAAAATAACAATTTCTTACTTCCTTTGGAGTCGGTATTGGGACCGAAGCAGATCAAATGAGAATGCGTTTAAAATTCGAGGGTTGCCCTCAATTTTTCTAGAATCCTATCGTGAGACCAACTTGACGTGAGACTTGGTGCCAATGAGACCACCTAGCAAATATACCCTTTTAAACAAAAAAAGAATTTCCCGAATCGGCCCAGGCGTCTTCGAGTAGTCGGGGAACATACCTACATAAAAAATCCGACGAATTCTTAACCTCTACCTTTTTTAAAGCCGGTTAAAACACACCTTTCCACAATGTCCACGCCATAAACCATCACATTACCAAATCACGTGACGACAATAACCATCACAATCACAAGCTAAAGCTTCGTGATTTATAATACGATGGTCTGAGCATCAAATACCTAATAATTGGTATTTGGCACACGCACCGACATGCAATTACTTAACACCGATTCAGAATGCACGCAAGATGAGCTGTCGATGCTGCATCATGCAACTTTTAATATAAACTGGACGTATGAAACCAGAACCAGAACCACGCGGGCCGGCTTACGAAACCACAGCTTTGTGGTCTCTTCCATCTCGGCACGAACCAAAAAGTTCTTATCCACCTACTTTTGCCGTTCCATTAAGCTGTGGAATAGTCTGCCGGCTCACGTGTTCCCTCCCTCCTATGACATTGGGTCCTTTAAGCGAAGTGTGAAGAAGCATTTTTGCAGGCCGGCATAAATCTGGCGACCATTCATAAACTATGTGAGATTTCCGGTGGCCTATTTCCCCCCCTCCCTTTCCCAATCCCATTCACCTCCCTTCCATTCCCTCCTTTTAGGTTGGCAACGCACTCATGATTCTTTTTGTGTTTTGGGTCTCTATCAGCGGTGGAGATCACTTACCATCAGGTGAAACAAAAGTACATAAAATAAATGCAGACATAAAAATATTACCTGTTGAAATCTTCAACTAATGCTCAAATAAATTCCTAATTACTTATCTCAAAAAGAACTAAAAGCAATCAATATAAACCTAACATCTAAAACCGCCTTCCGTGGTACCTAGTTTTATATCTATGTATTGAAAGTGTGCTAAATTCCACTTTATCAAAACAATGTCAAGTGCATTGAACGAGTGTACGAGTACGACCGACCATCCGACCAAACGCCCAACATCCGACAGGAGACACGTGGGTGAATGAAACATTATAATTATTATAGCTTAGCAAACTTATCTGTACTGCAGTAGCGAAGAGTGGTCTTTTTTAACTTCTCTTTTACTTAATCTTTAAACAATTAAAAAAATAAATACTGTTCAAGCACCTCAAATTACACATTATAAAGATTCAAATCAAATCAAAATATTTATTGAATCCATAAAATGTTTAAACATCATTTAGATTCCGTCAAATTTTAACTCTACCGCCTGTTCGGAGGCTGTTTCGCCAGAGAAGAACGGGCAAGAAACTCTGACGTTGCTCTTTTTAAATTTCGTCAACTTTTAACACCATCGCAAGATCAAAAGGCTGTATAATCAAAGAAGACAACAGACAAGAAACTTTGGTGTATACCTTATTGTACTTTACTACAGTTATTACCAATACACTTATTTAAGTATAGTAGCATTAGTCATTCTGAGACTTCTCTCGAGGGGCTTTCGACATGACTTGATGGTTGGTTCGGACGGGCATGGGGGTACATCCCTGTGGCTGCATCAGTTATCCGCATGGTCTTGTTGCAAGTCCTTCGATTTGCTTCTTCCCTCTGCGGATTCGGAGTGAGAAGAAGCATAAATAGCCAGCATGATTCTGGCGACCACTAATAAAACTGTTGTTAGTCAATGGTCAATTGTTTTTTGGACTGCACTACGCTTACCATCAGGTGCAGTGTTGTCACTTTGCCGTGTCCAGATAAAAAACAAAAGAAATTGAATCACCACACGTTCAGAAAAGCTTGCCATGCTATTAACTGATAATGCTAGATCTATTAAAATTATTTAGCGGGCTGGCAACGGACATGCGACACCTCTGAAAGTGAAATTTTCTTTTAGCACGCCATTTCGAACAGGATGCTAAGTCTAGTCTAGATTTGACACCTACTTACGCACTCTTTTTTCTATACCAATTCCGAGAAACATAAAATAAGTGTAAAATTTAACAACAAATTGCAAATGAGTTGTTACAATATTTGCCGAAGAAATTTTCCTTTCATTTATTTCCACCGTAAATGTGATTTATGTCGACCACAAAATTAATTTGCATTAACGATTTCTAACAAATTGTTTTATATTTAATAAATAATATGATTAAACAATTTATCGTTTAAACAACATTTGCGCTGAGTTCCTGACTCCCTTAATTCGTCTAATTAAAGAAAAGTTTGGTAAAGGTAGAAATAAAAAAAAATACTTCTACATAAAGCTCCATACAATATTTTCTCCCACATCTTAATTTTTTGGTACTTATTATTATTCATTGATCAATAACAAAACACGCCTTTAATGTTATCACCTTATCTCGAATACGCCTAGAAAGTACGCAAGATACGAGTAAAAATGTGGCATAAAACGAAATTCAGAAACGAGGCCATGCAGTCAAATTGCATTATTTTTAACCGCTTACAAACATGGCTCTACCGTGGAAACCTTTTCATTTTAATCATAATAAATAACATTAAAAGTAACTTTCTCAACACACGCAAATAACTGACAAAAAACGGTAAAATTAATATCGCCATTGACATTGGAATGAGTCGAATAATGCGAAAGCGATACGTAATTGCCACCTGTCAACGCGCGGACCCGATTCCTTGACAGCTTCATAGAGAGTACAGATAAAAAATATTATATTAAAAATAAACAAATTGTATTCAAGTTATTGAGGCTAAGGATGGCGGTATTTAATTGAGAGATCTGCAAAAAAAGTTATTTGACCGCATACATTTTTTTTTGTGTCGTTTAAAATACATAGTACTATTCTATACTCTTAAAAATTCTTGACCATAGATTCAATATACATTGATTACATTCACAGTGCCAATTGGCCAACACCAATGTCAATATTTCAAACTTGGAATACGAAGATCGTTGACCTTTATCAAGCCGATTATACTTTTTAGGTTGGCCATCGCATAAATTAACATTGAACCAAATATTCCATCCGATTAGAAACTGGATAAAAAATCGTCTGCTAAACCGATAATAGATTGGAAATAAAAGTTAAAACTCATCAAAACAAATCGTACCGTTACCGAACGTTTTTAAGGGCCGGTTTACACAACAGCGATTGAGACAAAATGCACAACCGTTATGCCGATTCTTAGGCCGCGGACACGAACTCAGCGAGAGCGGAGAGAAGGCGGCGGCGACGGCGCGGCCCGGGGAGCGGCGCGTTTCAATCAAAGATTTCTATGTGTTTACTAGACAAGCTGTTTCAAAGTAAAATTGTGGCACATGCCGGCGAGTGTTTGACGTTTCACGGCTAAGGAAAAATGCAGATTTCTATAGTGAGTTGAGATCGATTAACAGAAACTTAATGCTCACATTCTATGTACCGAACAGCCAATCTAGTAGTATACATAGAAGTCTTTGGTTTCAATGCATAGATTTGACAGCCTCCGTGGCGCAGCGGGCGAGTAGCCGGCTGTGAAGCGAGAGGTCGCGGGTTCGATCCCCGCACCAAGACAAATGTTTGTATAGCCTACAGATATTTGTTTCGGGTCTGGGTGTTGTGAGACCGAAAGTCTCTCGTAGTTCCTGATACCCACGACACAAGACTCGATCTTAGTGTGGGGTCAGGACTATGTATGTGACTGTTGGGTGTTATATTATTTATTTAAATGGAAATTGCCTCGAAAACAGCTGTGCAGAGAGCCGCGCAACGATCGATCTAGCAATACGTTGCCGCGCCGCTTCACCGCGCCGCCGCCGCCAACGCTGAGTTTTTGTCCGCAGCCTTAGATGAAAAGTAAGACAAGTGGAATGAGAATTACCGCAGCGCTGCGCCGGTGTTAATTTGGGCTATTGGCCGGCTCGTGATTAAGTTGTCGATGTTAGATACGCGTGTATTAATGACAATAGACAAATCTTTAATGTAAACACGATCAGATATTACTGAATAACTTTTTGTTGCGTGGTTGATGTTACATCTTTGGTTTATAATTTACTCATTCGTTTCATATTTAATTCTTAATCGTGCAAAGTTACTATATGATATGTAGGTAATGATATGTTTACTCGAATGAAATTAGTTTTAATTAAATAATTTATAGCTAAATACAAGGATTCTACACTCCCTAATATCACCTACATTAAAAAATAACAAGCACTATAAAGCTGTAAAACTTAAATTGCCTAAGATAAAAGGATATCAACTGAAAAACCTGTGTTGTGTTGTTATACATTGAACTTCTTAAATCACTCAAGTGAAAATAGATTTTTATCAATTCCTAAAACGCAATACATTTAACGTAATCTTATGATGGCGGGGACTTTATCATAATAAAAAAGCAATAAATCAAAGGTCGTCGATATCTGTTGACATTTTGCGAAGCCATAGATAGACTGTAGACAGATTCGTGTAAACGAAAACTTAGGCTCAGTGCAAACAGGGAGGCGGACTGATAGCCCATGATTTTTTTCATTACTCTAATAAAATGACAACTAAATAAAATTCAAATATACTTATATATATTTCCAGCAGTGGACGAGCATAGGCTGATAATGATGATGATGATGATGATACATGAAGATGGCATACATGATGGTAAAGATATTTTTTAGCAGACGTCGCGTCGTCTCGGTCTATTGTGGCATATTTCTTTCCTGCGTGTTATTTCCAACTCTTTAAGATTGCATAAGGCTACAATCAGTCGGTGTGCCCTTACGGTAAAGACGGTTCTTTACCATAAGGACACATGGGGCCCGTGCCCTAGGGGGGCCCCAAAGGCTGATAAGTAGTCACATTCTCATACACCAGGGGTGAATATATGAACCAAGTTCGCTAAAAAAAACGTCGCCGTCACCAGGCAACCTAATACGATTGCATACATCGAGGCGGGACGTGGGCCAATACATTTATGTAGAAGGGAGGCGTGAGACAACAATAAGCTTGGAAACCTATCCTACACAATATTTTTACTCTCCAAAGGCCCCCCCATTTCTTGTGTGCCCAGGGGCCCATGCATGCTTTAAGACGGCCCTGACTACAATGTTACTATCCGTAGGTATATTCATAGGATCTGATAAAGGGCCGCTTTCAACAGTTCGGTACAGTAATCGTCATGTCCAGCAGTGGTCACCCTGATAATGATATCCTTTTACTCCGTCCCAGTCTCTATGCCATTGATGACTCATGAATGAATAAATAAATACACCCAACACTCACACACCTAGTCCTGACCCCACACTAGGTATAACCTGTATCGTGGGTGTCAGAAACTATGAGAGACTTTCGGTCGCACAACACCAGACTTGAAACAAATATCTGTGAGCCACACATACATTTGTCTCAATGCGAGAATCGAACCCTTCACAGCCGGCTACTCGCCCGCTGCGCCACGGAGGCTGTCATGGCACTCATGAATCCCATGATTCTTACGTATATCCTTCAAAGTTTTTATTGATTCAGTCAGTTTTCCGCTAAAACTGCGCTGACAAGTGACACTTATCTTCAAAGTGTAGGTAGGCAATTTGATAAGTTTGACGACGCCGTCACGTCGGTGTCACGGACGATTTGAGGGACGACAAAAAACGAGCGGTCAGCTATTGATGTGACCACAGGCCACAGCACCCGCCGCGATACTACAAAGTGTATCCAATAAGGTAAACGACTCTGTTTTTTCGACCGACTTCCCAAAAAGGAGGAGGTCCTCAATTCGTCTGTATTTTTTTATGTATATTACGCGATATCTCCGCCTAATGTGGACCGATTTTCAAAATTATTTTTATTTCAAGGGTGGGCCCATATAAATTTGGTCACCATAGGCAAATTGGAAGTCGGCCCAGTTAAGTTTTTAAACTTGTGATTATTATTATTCTTATAGTAAAGTTCCATCATCTATCATCCAAATCCAGTGAAAAATAAATGTTTTATGACGTTCTCTACCTGTCGACATTAAGATGATGCCGAGATTAATGAAGCTGAAGAAGACATTCAAAGCTGTCAAATGACAGAAAAGGATGCAAAGCTAGCAACGTGACGTCACTACTCTGAATGACCAATACGATACATGACGTGTGCAATGAATGAGACTAGTAGCTCAACCACGAGTATTTTGACGTTTATCGCTAGCAAACAACGAAGTATTATATAATACTTGTAATGTGCAATCAAAATGGGACAAACAACCGAGCATCTCTGTTTGTAAACAAGAACAAAACTTATTTTCCATAGAATTAAACAATATTGGTCAAATCGAACACTAAAGATAAAATAACTCGTTCATTTACATTATCGCCAACTAGAAACAATACCGAACCACAGAATGCATCCATAAAAACAATTTTCAAACAAATCACCGACTTAAATTAACCAATGGGGCGTAAAAAGGCATCCCGACTGACCAAATCATTTGCGCAGCAGTAGGGAAGTACTTCACGGTCGGAGGCGCAAGTCGGGCGGGCGACACGGGTGGCGGTCACCGCTGCCTTCGCGCCTCCAATGACGTAACGGTCGACGGACGCGGCCGAAAAAAAACGAACGAATGACATTGATTTTGAATTTTGAACTTGGAACTCGATCAGCTGTTGGCCAACTAGTTACGTAATTTGTGAATAACAATAGATAGTTTGTGATATAGTAACTCATAGAGCCATCTATAGCCAATGTTGCTTACAGCTTAAAAGAACCTTGTCCAGCCCACCTAGCATACGCGACACGAGAACATTTTGTCTACGCTTTTTGTCCTGTTATAACCGGTTTTCTCTATTTGTCTACGGACACTAACATGCGTCCTTGTTTATTTTCATACAATAGTGTAGACAATATGTCGACAACATTTCGAGAGTCGATTATTAAGATATCTCGTGGCGCGCATGCTAGGTGGGCAGGTAATTAATTACCACTGTTTCACAGAAAACCGACGACAGTAATTGACATCGACATCGCTCGCTGGCCTTCATTAATAAAAAACATACATAGATCATATTATTTATTACGTTTACTTTCCTCGAGAATAAAACTAATTGATGCAAAGTCATTACAGAGCTTAGCATAGATTATTTCGAATTCAATTGAAGATTATTATGATATTATGTAGATGTTAGTGTACGAAATTATTTGACTAACCCAATGACTACGACTATTAAAGAGCTATTAAGCTGTATACCTTCAAACGAAGGTAATATAGGTTAATATCATTTTGAATTCAAAATATTTATTAGTAATTTATGAAGGTTTATGTGTTCCATTAATACTTTTCATTAGCTTAATATCATTTATTTGAGTTATTCATTTTAATCTTGACATTACGACCTTTGTGTTTGAAATCACTCAAATAGTAACCCCTTTTAAGCTTTAGAATGAAATTAAAATATATAATGAAGTTAAACGGAAAACAGATGAACAAAACGTTAACTTTGGAGTTTCATACGGGAGAACAATATAAGCTTTTGGAGTAAATACTGCAAATGAGTGGTAGAACCACGTTCGAGACAATTTAGCCTCCAGCATTAATGGGTTGTCTCGAACCACTGTCTCACAGAAAACTTTTTCTCCACCAGCAGCCACGCATCCATGATTCTTCTGGTGTCTATTGCGAGTGGGTGTTCATGGACGGTGGAGACTGGAGACCACTTACCATCAGGTGATCCACTAGTTTGTCGGGTTTAGTTACTTAAAAATGGGTACGTTTACAACATATTTGTTTAAAAGATTTTTCTGATAATTATTTGCAAATATTGAAGATATTTAGAGAAGTTCCTTCTGCAATAATTGTGTTAGTACTGAATAGAGCCTTGTTCTATCTGTACCAATAATCAGAAAAATATTGCCCTGTATATAAACCTATTTTAATCATTGTGTTTTTAATTTTGTAGAACAATGTCTTAAGATTCTCCACGTTTAGCATCTAATTTCGAGGTCAATGCATAATTTAGACATATCTAAACAGCAAAACAAGCACAAAATTATCGTTTAACTGCTAAAGAAATATAACACGACAAAGGAATTGTGAACATTCTGATGGTCGATCTGATAGGACCAACTACTCTCTCTAAATTAAAAAAAAAATCTACAAAAGTGCTAAGTAAACTAGCAAGGTAAAAATTGCGGAACCTAATTCATATTATAAAAAAGATTCAAAGCTGCCAACGGTCTTAGTGATGAGTGTTTGAACCTGAACAATCACAATTTAATAGGAAGAAATCATTCTTACATCAGCTACGCCTGAATGTTAAAAGTGCTTCTGGACTACTTTTGAAGTGGTCTCAAATATCAGCGTATGCAGATTTAACATGAAAAAAATTAAACTCATCACTGATTGCCATAAAATCTTGTTTTTTTTATTATCAGAGACTGGCAAACGAGCAGATGGGTCACCTGATGGTAAGTGATCTCCACCGCCCATAGACACCCAAGACACAAAAAGAATCATGGGTGAGTTGCCAACCTAAAGGGAGGAAATGAAAGGGGAGGGAAATAGAGATTGGAAAAGGGAGGGGGGAAAAGAGCCACCGGAAATCTCACTCACCGAACGAAATCTTGTTTTAAGATCTTACAATAAAGATACATAGCCAAGACAACTGTCACAATAAACAGAAGTCAGTCACCTCGCGTTACATAGCCATTTTTGGACCTTGAACTCACCAAGATGTTTTGTCGAGCTGCAGAGAAAATGTTACATCTATTCACGTCTCTTACTTCAACATTGACTAATATAATGCGTAAATTAAATTTACCAGTTAAGGAATGTCTAACTCGCGGGGTGCTAATTGGATAACGGTTATATAATACTTAAGAGTTGCGAAACCGCAAACTTTCAAGGTCCTGCTTAGTCTGCTTTAGTGCGTATGGACGATTTCGTCGGAGACAAATGAGATTTGAAATCTAGTGTGTGAATTGCAGAAAATAATAAGCAAAAGTTCATCAAGCAGAAGTTTACAACATTAGATTGCTGTTTTGTGAAACTGCTTGCTAGTTTTCATATTCAAACGGGCTATACTAACGCAAGTCGCTGGATGCAGGCCGCTTCCAACAGGTCGATCTGGAAATCTTTGGGGAGGCCTATGTTCAGCAGTGGACGTCCTATAGCTGATGATGATGATGATGATGATACTATCGCAAAATGTAGGGAATACTCAATTCGTTTTCAATTTAACCATCAGCCAAATTATGTTTAGATGTAGGTACTACAGGCAAAACTAATAATTAAATACAGACAACTAAAAATAAACAAAATTTCATCAATATTATTATGCTGAATTAGCAGTTACCAAACGGTGAGACAGAGGATTCGCAAGAAAAGAGAAATACCACAATACGTAAACCCCCATTCTCCTGGCTACACCGCAAGCTGGATGCGCTCCATCCGGCGGCCTTGCACGGCCGCGTGTCACGTTTCCAACCACAGAAATAATACACATAGAGTAAGCGAATCAAAATTGTGATGTCTCAGAATATAGTTTATACATCATTGTGCAGACAGGACACAGGGTTCGATACCCGCAACGATACAAATATTTGTTTCGGGTCGAATGAAACCGTACCGTAAAACGGGTGTTATGAAACTGTACGTCCCTCGTAGTTGCTGTAGCTCAACCGTGAGTTTGTTGCACGTATTTACGCGAGTGAGGACGCAAAATATTTGTATGGAAAACGTCAGATCCCCGCGTAACCGCTAGAGGCATTCGGGTGTTTGTCATGCAAATATCTTAATGTGTCGCTAGCGAGTAATGTAAAAAAAACTCACGGTTGGCCTACTGATACCAACGATTTACTTATAAGCGTTATTTGGTGGACATCTGAAAACAACGATAGAAATATTACAGATATATTCTTTTTCTCTTTTTAGTTGCTATCTCAAGTGCTATTTATTATCTCTATGCTGCCAACCCCTCGCCAGCGGTCGCGCCTCGTTTGGTGTCGGTTACTTATGACACCGCAATCGATTCAAATTGTTATATTACCAGTATACGTATAATTTTATGGAGGCAATGAAGCTAACGATGTTTCTAATGTACGTAGTTATTATATCAATACTTACTACTGATCGAGACATTGTCATTAATACTACGTTATTTGAAGCCCCGGTTGCGAAAATTAAAATATTTCGTTTACTACCCTCTCGAGTACTTATAGAGCTTTCTGATGGCATCTAATGAAAGCTTCTAGGATTCTGGTGCCTGGTAGTATTTGTAGTAGGATTTACTTATCTACTTTTTACACCTACATCGTTTCATTAAATTTTTCTTGCCCGACCTCTTAGCCCATTTACGCCGTACAACCAAAAAGCGACATTCGTAGATTTCTTTGGAATACATACAACAGGTGGATTAACAATCGAAACACGAAATTGCCTATGCCTGATGTCAGGAGGGACAAACCTACACTTCTGATGTAGGAGGGACAAACCTACACTTCTGATGTAATTATTCACTAAAGGTCTAGTTTTTCGTAGAAAATAGATATGTTCGTTTCCTGCAACATCGGCTTTGTTCATTTTATTCCAAGGCTTCTTGGATACGTTATACAGTTCTCCGTGTCGATGCTACGGCTCATTGGTTTTAAGCTCCACCGCAAACAAGTCTGCAGATCAGTGTGAAGAGTACCTAAATCTTGCATTTCCAGTAACTTTAAAAAATAGCGTAGGTAGTCTAATTTCCACATAAATTATTAACGTTTATCATTATGTCTAAACCCTGTTTTTTCAAAAAACATAGGACTATTTTTCGTCTCTTTTAAATTCAAGTAGTGTTACAGAATCAATAGCAATTGGAAGATAAGAGGGGCCTCTCGTCGGCAATTCCGAATCGATTCGCGACGTCCACCAAGATTTATTACCAACACCGTAGCGATAACGCGTTTCAAGATTGTTGAACTCCGCAAATTCAAATTATACCTTGACAATACCCACTTTTTGATGTACCACATTTTCTTTTTTCACTGTTTAAACGTATATTTTTGCTATATTTTTATCCTAAATAATTTATTTCTTTTTTTGAGATCACGAGAATAATGGGTCAATTTTCCATGATTTTTTTATGATGGATACAATTAATATTTATTTTTATTTTATGCATAAAACAATGTTTCAGTTATCAATTTTATTAGTTTTAAATGTTTTAATTCCATATCTAGAAACTAGCTATTTGTGTTATTTTACGCTATATTAAAAACGTTCCGTGATCAAGCAACCGCGGTATACAGCCAACTATTTTTTGGAATAAAGAAGCGTACACATTAGTCTTTTTATATTACGCATAAATACGTGTAATTAAAGTTAATTTGTAGTAAATTATAAATTATGCGACACAGTGATTAAAACGTTATCTGAAGACGATCACATGTCCGTTCTAATGTTACGTGTTATGGTAATGTACTAGATCTTAATCTTGTCCCGTCAACATATGACGATCTTTCTCTCAGATCTTTCTCTCACTGAGAATATTTGTAATTAAACGTTATTGACATTTAATTAATATACCACTTCAGCATCCGTATTGGATGTCATTAAATATAATATTTCGTAAATTATCTAATGAAATATTTATTTATGTATATTTGGGTAGTAGATACCAAAATTGTAAAACGAATAAAAAGATTAAACTCTCGGTAGTGACTAGCGTCGTTTTATTTTTTGCCTTGTGAACTATATGGAAATCATTGTAATGGGTTAACAAGATTCGTTCAAGATTTATCTTTTCTGTTAAGTATAATGAGAAACTAGCATGGTCTTCCTTTTTTGAAAAAATCTTCTTCGCCATTGTTTTCTGCCTTATTTTTAATGCCAATTATTCCAATTTCCGAGCGTCAGTGACACTACTGCCAATTAATCATTACTCATAAGAATGATGCTCAATATTACCAACAGATATTCTTGACACACTTTCTGAATTCTGAAGTCTACCTTAAAAGCCTGCGTTTAATTTTCTACAACGGCATACCATTTAATAACAGCAGGGCCTTGAGATCACCCACATCTGGGTCTCATGGTCATTGTGAAAACTTGATAATATACCTTGATATTGGCTAAATCCTCGGAAATGCGTGGAAGCCATATTTTTAAAGGAAGAAGAACTTTTATAATAAATAATAATAAATACACCCAAAAGTCACACACCTAGTCCTGACCCCACATTAGGTAAAACCTGTATCATGAGTGTCAGAGACTATGAGAGACTTCCGGTCTCACAACACCCAGACTTGAAACAAATATCTGTGGGCCGCACAAACATTTGTCTCAATGCAGGAATCGAACCCGCGGCCTCTCGCTTCACAGCCGGCTATTCGCCCGCTGCGCCACGGAGGCTCTCACACTTTATAAATATTAAGTAGGCTCCTATATCGCTTAGACGTATCATACTTACTTACTTACTATTACTTACTTATTGCGTATCAATGAGTCGCTTAATATCAGTAGCCCGAGCACGAAAAACTAATGTAAATGTAAATGTATTCGAGTTCGCTGCGCACTGATGACGTTTGGTTAATATTTCATACAAATTTCATAGACGTGCATCGAGTTCGAATACATTTACGGTTGTCAGACATTTTCCCGCTCAGGCCGCTGGTCTCTCGTAAAGGGATTAACAAAATATTTTCGCTATTTTCTCACGGAAGTGGACCATTCAAGAGAGAGTTGGTGATGACAAAATTAAATATGAGCAATTAATTATTAATATAACACGGAATGTGTTTACAGCGTCGAAGTACGGAAGCTGCTATCGACATTGATAGTTCGCACATGAATATTAGTTGCCGTATAATAATTGCTATGAATATCGTATTAAATTAACATATTTACCAACATCTACATTTTGTATTTGGCTGAATTGTAAATAGGTAGGTTTTAATTTGAAAATATGAATCTACCATACCTCTTTATTGGCAAAAGATAAACATTAAATTGTATAATGTCATACTTCCAAGTTCCAATCATCAAAATTAGTATACGAGAATTAGTAGGCTGCCTCGGTGGCGTGGTTGTATTTCGGTACGACTACTGTCCTGAGGTTTTGGGTTCGATCCCCGGGTCGGGCAAAGTGGTATTGGATTTTTCCATACCAGCCCGAAGTCTGGAATTTGTGCCCGATATCTGCTGATGCGGTCTTTTTACCACGTACGTGCAAGCTTTGGAATGAACTTCCTGCGTCGGTGTTCCCCGAGCGCTATGACCCATCCCTCTTTGAACGAGGTTTAAAAAGAGTATTCAGCCAACGGTAGGCAGCGGCTTGACTGTGCCCCTGGCATTGCTCAAGTCTATGAGCGGCGGTTACCGCTTACGTTAGGCGGACCGCTAGCTCGTCTGTCCACGACGGCATTAAAATATATATATATATGGCGATAGGCTTATCACATCTGGGACGGAACTAAGGTGTACTAGTTAGCGAGTGCGCCTCTGACCTACGCCTTCAAGAATACAGGCGTGAGCTTATGTTTTAATACACGACAGTCAAGTGTCGAGAATATCCATAAAAAAGACACAAGAAACCATAAATTTAAAACCTCTTTTTTTAATTTGGTTAAAAATAGCACCAGTATGGAACTTTTCATTAAGCAACTTGATAATGATCATCAATGTATATCAACCAGGAAAACGATTTATATAAAAAATTACCATGATTAGGCGTCATCCATTAATTACGTAATATCATCAATTAATTTTTGATTCTTAAATAAATTATTTGACGTTATTTAAATTGATTTAGACCGTGCGATTGATTCATTACTTCTATACACAAGTAAGAAAGTGGCGCCGTATTGAGTTTTAACTCTTAACTGATCTTTTATTGTAGATCTTATTGTGCTTATTTTATGTATTAAAGTTTAAAGTAAAACTAACAAGAAGTTGCACGGGTGTGGAAGAGGCGCAAGATCTATCAGGACTCAGGATCGTAGCTTGTGAGGCTCAATAGTATCTGCCTGCCCCCACGGGATACGGTATTCAGCCAAATGATATATGGTTTTGGAAGATCCAGATCATTCAAATCGTTACAACCGTCAACCGTAGACAGCAACGTAGATGCAATGATGGGCGACGGTAACCACTTGCCATCAAGTGGACCGTCGCCTCAGCTTGTAAGTATACCTTCGTAGGCAAATTAAGAAAAATGGAATAATCATCATTCCTGTAACGTAACTTATGTTATTATAATATTAGCCCTGTAATATTACTGTCCCACTGCCAGGCACGGGCCTCCTCTACCAATGAGAGGGGTTAGGCCTTAGTCTACCACGCTAACCTAGTTTGTGTTGGTAAACTTCACAGACCTACGAAATATTTGTGGAGAAATTCTTGGGTATGCAAGTTTCCTCACGATGTTTTCCTTCACTGTTATAGTAAGCGATATATATTTCACAATGAAAACACACTTAACATAGGATAGTCAGAGGTGTATGCTCCATTTTGGGGTAGGTCTCGAACTTCCGACACTTATCTCGGCAGTCCGTACCATTCCCAACTGAGCTATCGCTGTTTCTGTAACGTAACTTATGTACGATACCTTACAGATGTTATCAGAAACATATTACGAATATGTGAGATACATCAAATGTCACTCGCCCACGCCCACGCGTGGATCTCAAGGCCACACCGCAGGGTTAACAGTCAATAGACAAAGTTTTATATACCTCGGGATGAGTTGTAATTAAATATTCCACATTTAAATTAACGACAGAGACCCTGCGTCACGTTTATAAGAATAACGACGTAATAGATTACTGCGGATTTTTATGAAATTATTTATTAGCTTATTCTTAATATATTTATCTGCATGTTCCTTAACGTTAAGAAATATTGCACGTCAATACGTTCAAGGCCACTTAATGAAAGTAATAAAAAATATACTATCTTTAAATCTTCCATCCCATATCGTGATATGGGTACATGAGTCCATAGGTAATAATCTGTTTAGTCTATACTAATATGATAAAGAGGAAAGATTTGTTTTTTTTGTTTATAACGAATAGTCTCAAAAACTATCTACCTATTTTAAAAATTCTTTCAACTATGGGAAGCTACATTATCAGCGATAAACATTGCCTACTTTTTTATCTCAGAAAAAAATACTTTTCATATGGAGTATCTGCCCAACAGCTAGTATACATATGCAGATAAATCCCGTTTCCAAAACATTTATAAATACCTAAGCTGAGAATTGAACCCAGGAGTCCTCTAGTAGAGGACCTCACACATCACATCACATCACACCTACGCTATACCAGACGCGACAAGTTATTCTCGATATTCGTATATATGCTATTTATGCATATTATCATTTGACCCAAAGCTTTTGACCCGCCCTAGTGACCGCAATCTCACAGTTGCAGAGAGCTTCAATAAGCCATTAAATGCAAAACAGACAGAATTCCGAAGCATTTGTTTACTTTTTGTGCGAGTAGTGGTTTGTCTAGCGTCAGAATTTATAGAGCCAGTTGTAAAATTGAGGCTAAGGTCACAAGGATAGCAGCCTTTTGACCCTCCATTTAATTCTTTGTATAAATAGAATTAAAAACCATATTACTTGTTTCTATACCTAAACCTTTATTCAAACCATATTTTTGTCAATAACTTAAGTATCGCCTAATTTTGGTATGGCTTTTATGGCTCAACGCAAATAATTAAATTGTTTTGTAACAATCGAGTTAGTACAGTTACATAATCAAAACCATAATATCTTACAATTAGCAATAACACGAATTCTTTAAACATCTTTAATGATCCATCTTAGAATATTTAAAATTACAAATCTGTGTTACGGAATCATAAGTAATAATAAAAAATATAGACTCCGGTGTTATGTATACTGGTCTTTATAAACAGAAAGAGATCGCATTCGTATGGATACTAAAGAGGTTTAATTATAATTGTATTCCATTTTTAAATTAATGTAAAAAAGTAAAAATAACTTCGCACTTTTTTACAACGGCCAACCCTAGCAGAGCCACCTTCGTTCTAATTAGGAGAAATAGGTTAATACTTAACAGGTTTATATTTTAAATAGTATTCCATTTTTAAATTAATGTAAACAAGAAAAAATAATTTCGCACATTTTGCAACGGCCATCCCTAGCAGAGCCACCTTCGTTCTAGTTAGGAGAAAGAGGTTAATACTTAACAGATTTATATTTTAAATTGTATTCCATTTTTAAATTAATGTAAAAAAAAAGTTAAAATTCCGTACTTTTTTGCAACTGCCAACCCTAGCAGAGCCACCTACGTTCTAGTTAGAAGAAATAGGTTAATACTTAACAGATTTATATTTTAAATTGTATTCCATTTTTAAATTAATGTAAAAAAAAGTTAAAATTCCGTAATTTTTTGCAACTGCTAACCCTAGCAGAGCCACCTACGTTCTAGTTAGGAGAAAGGTAATACATTGACGTCTCAAAACATTCGCAGAGCACCATTAGGAACCATTATTACTTATCACAAGCGGTCCGCATTGTGTCAGTACTATTGCACTACAATTTATATTGTAGACTTTTTATAATGCGAACAGATAATCATGTGTAATCTAAAGTCGTAACTAAACGTAATCCTTAGCATTGTGAAGATGTAATAGCGTGCAAGCTTTCGGAAATATCGCCCACTTACGTGTTACTATTGCCATTGAATACTGACTGCGGGCTGAGAAACTTTATGTATTGGATCAAATGTTTGCGATACGTTGTTAACGTAACATAATAAGCTTACGCCTGTATCCCCAAAGGGGTAGGCAGAGGTGCACTAGCCAACTAGAACACCCAGATTTCGCCGAACTTAGTTCCGTCCCAGATGTGATAGGGGGCGAGCCTATCGCCATATCAGGCACAAATTCCAGACTCCGGGATGATATAGAAAAATCCAATATCCCTTTGCCCAACCCGGGGATCGAACCCGAGACCACAGAACCGTAGTCGTGTCGTCTGGCACATTATACTTAAACGTTCTAAGTATTTACAGGAATGTTTCAAAAGGAATACAGATTCAATAATTTGATAGACGGTAGGTCTAGACTTCAGAACTAGCAAGCACATTATTGGTACATACTAATGGTGCTTTAACAATCCACGCCTACAAGAAACAATAGCTAAGCATTAGTGACACAAATCCATCCAAATTCCTAGACTAATTGCTCATGCATTAAACCTAACCCCCGATTAGAATTGAATGGAAGACAAGTGTATGTTGAAACCGAAAGCACACTGCGTCACAAGGCCGTCTCCCGCCTCGGTGCCTGCAAACCATCCATCATACAACAGCATGTGAGACGAAGCTCGTTAAATCTTGTTTATATTGCATGTTATTGATCGATATAATAATCTTGATTGTAACTCAAGAGGTAAGCGCTTTACTCCCTTAAACCTTTGCTAAGAAGTTCGTATACAATCAAATCATTCATTGAATCCATAAATGTGAAAGTTGGTTCGCCAAAGAAGGGGCAAAAAACAGTTAGGTATTGTAGGATACAAATATAATATACATAGTGCTGCACTTCACGTGGCTGCATAACTATCTAGACAAGGCTAAGCTTTTTTAGTTTTCTAGGCTTCAAAATTTTTTTTTAATGAATTTAGTAATAACTACTTAACATAACTCCTCCTTGGTTATAGTCGCCTCCTTACTCTTGTGACAGCATATATGGACTGTGGACCGGGAGGTCCTGGGTTCGATTCCCAGTTTGGGCAAAGCGATTTCTAATTTGATTTGTCCGGGATTGGATCCCCCGGAGAGAGGTGACGTCAGGCAGGTAGCCGGTCATAAAAACTAGGCCATATAATTTTCTGCATCATGCTTGAAAAAAGGGTGTTGCGCCGATTCCACGTTAAGGTGGGAAAAGGACAAGTAGAAAGAAAGAAAGAAATTCCAATCCCACATGTGCATCGGCGTCTATATCCCGTGCTCGTAACATCGCGTGTGCAAAACGTGAGTAAGCATGAGCGACATCACACGTGCTAATATGATAAATAAGCGCTTAGCGCACTCGCCACGGTATTTGAAAGGTTTCTGATGTGTAAAGATAAAGGCCCGGCATAAAGATTCCTACATATACTCACGCCCGTATCCCTGAATGGGAACCAGAACACCCATTTTTCGCAGAGCTCAGATGTGAGAGGGGACGAGACTATATCGGGCACAAATTCCAGACTCCGGACCGATACGGAGTATAAAAACCTATATGCATCTAAGGATTTCTCATTACAAATATATAAATAAATAAATACACCCAACAAACCCCACAATAGTTATAACGTGTATCGTGGGTATCAAAAATTACGAGAGACTTTCGGTCTCACAACACCCAGACACGAAACAAATATCTGTAGATCACACATTTATCTCGGTGCGGGAATCGAACCCGCGATCTTTAGTTTCACAGCCAGCTTCTTGCCGCTGCGCCACAGAGGCTATCAAATATACCTACTGTCAATGTATAGGTATGCAAAAATATATATGTCTCACATGACTAGGCACCTGTCCATGCGAATGAGTCCTATGACGTCCGTAGATAAGTCGGTATCGGTAAATCAAATCCGATAACAAATACACAAGTAAATAATGTTGAACAATGAACTTGATAATAAGTATTTAAATAATGCAGAAAAAAGGATGGCAATATTTGTATTCACACTTAAATAACTAATAGTCAAAGGTTTTAAAAGTATTTCCTATGTGTAGGAAAATATACATTTTTAATTCTTTATATGGCTCCAAATATTAGTCTTTTATTTTTGGATTTGGCTTTGATGTGGCAAAATATCTCGCTATTAACTTTTGTCGCGTACAAATATCAGCCTCCAAACTTTTTTATACACAGTAAAGATAAACCCAAAATGGAATAAAACCATAACACGGCCAAAGTCATCACAAGTAACAACCTACGCCCAACCCAAGTTCAAACGCTTTTGGACTTCTAACTTTTATTTAACGCTCTGACTAACAATAAAGACTATGATGTCATGATCTCCTAAAACTATTCAAACCACATAAATACCTCAATGCTGTTATGCCAAAGCACTAAGCAGTAACATCAGACAGCCAAAAGAAAGCAGTAAGAAGTAAAAGTTATATTGGACCGAAAAGGTCAAAAAATCAGGTATTACATAAAGAGAAAAACAATCGCATACAAGGAAACGAAAAGTACCGCGAACGCTGATATCAATCGCTATTTAAAAATAAAATGGATCCCATTCAGGTAATCTATGATCGCTACAATTCGCCGCGGCATGAATTTGCACCACAGATTTTCCCACGGATGCGAACTCGCTTGTTACAACTATCTCGCTTTACATGCAAAGGTAAGGAAAAAGTGTTTAAACCAATGACTAAAGAAAAAATAAGAAGACGCGGCGTAACTACGAAAAAATGAAGCGTGCCTAACGTATGGAGAGAAACCAAAATGGCGACAAAGCGAAAAAAAGTTCCCATTAATAAAGCAGTTAGGCATCTTCTTCACGTTCCTAAATTAGTAGTATTATAAATAAAACATTGTATTTATAATAAAATCAATAAGTATTTATACGTTATTTAATTCTTATGACATGGTGACAACTTACATGAAAATAGATCGCGAAACTAAAATGGTGGAACCGGCTTCAAAGTAAACACGTATTTTTCGTAGTTATGCCAAGTCCTTATTTTTATTCTTTAGTCATTGGTTTAAACACACCGAGGTCTGATTAGCGATGGGGTATTATTTACGGATTGTAAATACAACTAACCTGTCCAATCGATGTTAGTTGAAAATTTGTTACGATCGGTATTATTGATAACTGTTATGGAAACAAAGTGAACACATTTTATTATAACATTTAAGTATATTTTGTTGAATCCTTTAATCGAGTTACAATTTTCACCTTAGAAATTAATCACCTCTTTACGTATTTTAATACTAATCATAATGACTACAGTGTAAATAAATTAATTAACAAAAAAATAATGGTATAAAATCTCACAAGGCTGTACGCCACATAAACCTTTGCCCTCACTGACGTAGATAAACTGTCAAACGTTAAAAACATGGCGTCCGACATTCACATAATTATGTTATTATTTTGTTCATAATAAGCTGTTATTACATAAATAAATAACAATCGGTCATCACAGCACCGATCCGTCTCGTTCCCATGGCGAAGTGCACCGAACACCGGCGTCTGTTACGACACTTACAATTTCATTCAATTATCTCAGCGAGAAACTTTTAAAACAAAGTTCTTTGTGCTGACAACACCTGAGGGGCCATAATAAAACTTCTTCCTGAGATTAAGACGGGAATACATAAATTCAGTCTTATTACACGAGTAAAAGTAGTTAAGCACATTTTAATACTTTTAATTCTCTAATTTCCACAAAATACTTTTGATTTATTTTAAGAACATATCTCATTGAATTCTATAATAATATCCTAATCTTCCTATGAAGGGTTCAATCGTAGCCGATGTTAGCTTTTAAATCAAATATAAGTAATGTAAATATTAGACCTATAACTTAGAGGTATATTGAGTGACAAAACTATTATATAACTGATTATTTCATCAATAGATATAAATACAAATACATACCTATAAATTTTATAACATTACAGTACCTTATCAATAATCAAGACAAGTTAAAGACCATTTCACATATTACATGCCTATTGGAGACGCAATCAAAACCAATAATACACCAAAGCGTAATTCGTATAACTATCTTTAATGATTATAAATGTATGGGAAACTTACTCGTTACTCGTTAGTTGACAACACGATTTTCATACATTATGAGATCATTAAAAATGTTATTGTTATCATTTTAAGCATCACTCATTATAATAAGTATAGCAAGAGCGTGCACTCATCAATTTATATGAACGACTCATTACTCTAGGAAAAATTAAAGCCGTATTCAGACCGGAGCACGTCACGCGGCAGTTAAAACGCACCTAAGAATATTAAGGTACTTAGAGTCATTAAAAAATGCTTAAATATCAATAAACTATTGAGATCTGATGACAATTTGAATGCGAAAGAATGAAGTCAAGGTCTAAAATTTATGTCCTGACATTGATTATTATCTGGGGGAAAAAAATACACTCTTTACTTTTGATTTACCTACTTGATAATTTACTTAAGTTCATTCGTCAATTTATAATATAAATCGTCGATGCCATTTCAACATGAATATGATTTTTTTTGCATATGTAATTATAAAACAATTAATCTTCGAAATTTTAAAACAAACAAGTTATTTTCATTAAAATTCATTTCCAAAACATTACTAACACATATTAAAATAATAACACTAACAATGCAGTGATTTGGCGTGTGCCATAATTAGCCACTTGATAAACGAAACAAGTTCATGACTAGCAATAATAATTAATTAAACGTTATCGTGTGATTAAAATGTAAACTTGTAAATGAACGAACAAAATACGTAAGTGCAATCCATGATTTTAAACTTATAATCAGAGTAAAATCAAATTTAGAAAAATATTAAACACAATTGAATTCTAGTATGAGTTGGCAATTTCGTGTAAATAATTTAATGAAATCTTTGGGGGAGGCCTATGTTCAGCAGTGGACGTCCTATGGCTGATGACGACGATGATGAATTTAATGAAGCCCATCGGCGGTAAATTTTCAACAAGGTTTCTAAAACGCTCCGCCATCGATCTGTCATTATGAAACAGACTCAACTATTTACTGGTTCAACGTACTATTTCCCAATTGGAGTGCACTAACTATAATTTTTCATATCCCATGCAGGTGGCCGATGCATCACCATTTCAAATGAATAATTACTTATTACTGTATCTATGGGAGTTATTTAAGTAGTATACTCATGTTGCTACACCATATCGATCTATTCATTATACTGAAACTGTGTATGGTAATAGATATTATGCTCTTTGACCACAGATAGTGCAATTTCTGAAACCATTGCTTCATCAGTTTGAACTTATGTTATTACAAAGGCCCAAATACAAATGTAACATTTTTCGTCTCCAAAACATGATGCTTGAGTGCTGCTAGCGGTACGTGGATTTCGTTGCTATGTTTCGTGCGGTTGCATTTTGTTTAGTGCGTGAGATTTAACAACATACACAATATTTCCGGTGGACTAATCTCCCCCCCCCCCCTTTTCCAATTCTTATTTCCCTTCTTTTAGTATGGCAGTCATGATTATTTTGCGTCTTGGAAGTTGGATGTCTATGAGCAGTGAAGATCACTTACCATCAGCTGAACCGCCTGCTCGATTGCCAGTGTCTGCTATAAAAAAGCCTATTATAATTAACAAATAACCTTGTCCAATCGAACCAACATTATATTATGTAAAGGGGGACTTCCGTCGAAACAAAGCCGCAGGAAAAGCTTGTACAGGACGCACCACTTACGGCCCATTCACATCGGTGATTACACCGCGAAAATTGATTTTATCCTGGCGTTATTGTGTTAGTGGGTATTGTCTGCAGGGTTCATTTTATGATCAAAGTATTACATCAAGTAAGAAAGGTATAATTTTACATATATAAGTATTATATCTATGGCAACGAAAGCTCAGTTGGGAGTGGTACGGACTGCCGAGACGAGTGTCGGAGGTTCGGGACCAACCCCAAAAAGAGCATACAGCTCTGACATTTCTATGTTAAGTGTATTTTCATTGTGAATTATCACTTGCTTTAACGGTGAAGGAAAAGAGCATGAGGAAACCTGCATTCCTGAGAAAATTCTTTACACGAATTTCGAAGGTGTGTGAAGTCTACCAACCCGCAATAGGCCAGCGTGGTAGACTAAGGCCTAACCCCTCTCATTGGTAGAGGAGGCCCGTGCCTAGTAGTGGGACAGTAATGTTACAGGGCTAATATTATTATTATTATACCTACTGGCTTTGTTTCAAATTACTTTACACATAGTACTGTGGAACCGCAGTTATACCCATATTTACATCTATAATCAAGAAATAAGCAACAGTAATTACTTAAGAAAACATTTTTCTTCGCATTTATTAAAAAAAAATTACATATGTCCTCGCTTTCACAAGTATAGAAGTATAATAGTAGTTACTTGAATTACTTGATGTGTTCATTATAAATAAATACTTTCTTTCACTTCCCGCGTTTTTGTTATTTTTTTTATTTTTATTAAATAGCAGAGATTGGCAAACGAACAGATGGGTCACCTGATGGTAAGTGATCTCCACCGCCCATAGACACCCAAGACACAATAAGAATCATGGGTGCATTACCAACCTAAAAAGAGGAAATGTAAGAAACGCGACAGCAAGCTAAGCAGCTTGCTTGTAAAGTGGCCTTCACGTCGGTTTTCTGTGAGACAGTGGTATCCAACGGGTCGAGCCGACCCATTTGTGCTGTAGACGTTACTGTCTACAGCGTGGCTCTACCATTCAATTTTTTATATAAAAAAGAAAAGTTGTGCTCTAAGTGAAAAATACATAATTAAGCTAATTTTGAGCTAAGTCTAAGAATGTTTAATGAACACCCTAATTCTTAAGACTAAGTTTTCCAACAAAATCACATTAAGTTTAGTTTCATATGCAGCTTCAACATAACCAACAAACGACAGTGTGTTTGGGTTTTACGAGATCGCCCCCAACTTCTTTTATGTCAGAACATAAAAAGGAAACTGTAATAAATTTCACGCGTAAGGCAACACTGTGTATACTTGAACGAAAGAAATTTCCCTCGGGAATCTTCGAAATAAATATACTATTTCTAGAATCTACTACCGGCTACTGACGTCATGAATCTGCCCACGTATGAAGTGTAGATCGACCAGTTGGAATCGGCCTGCAGGTTGATTCTCTAAGCTTTCATTTGTAAAAACAACGTTGCGGCATCGTTGCGGCAACGATGTTTTCATTTTGGTAATCAGCAAGGTACAAAGCGCACGCACTAGCGCTATGTGTAATGACGGCGCTAATGCGAACTAGCTCTCTCGAGCGAGGCGTTTGACATAAACGTATGGAAAATGGTATTCTCTAAGACCCAACAACGTTGAACGCTCCGTCGATCTCAACGATGTGCGCTGCGGGAGCTCGTCGTCGATCGCAGCGTTGTGGCGTTTCTTGGAGAATCGACCTGCTGCATCTAGCGACTTCCTGCGACCTTTATCAGGTCGTAGGTCTACCTTGAAGCTGAACGTCCTACGCTGCGCTTGCTGGTATGTGGTCTCCATTCCCATCTGGAAATCTTTCGGGGAGGCCTATATTCAGCAGTGGACCGTATGTCCGATAGAGCTTACTTCAGGAGTGGTTTCATATAAATTCAAGACGGTCTATCAAACTTTAAGACTGTAATTCACTTGAACTCGATTAACAATTAAAAATCACGTAATTCCACGCGTCTGGAACAATCACGCACGCTTCTATCTCATAACTAACAATGATCTCATTATGACCGAAGCTTATCAAAACGTACAAATGTCAAGGGAGCTAATGAATAGATTGTACTTGAAACGAATCGCTGACCGATAACATTCTAAATAGAAATAATTTTATATTTCCCAAATTAGTGGGATTTTACATTATTTTTAATGAGACCAGACAAACAGTTTGCTCACCTGATCATAAGCGACACTCTTACCCATAACTTTGTATTACAAAGAACTTCGTGGCACCCACCCTTGTCACTCCTTGACATCCTTATGTCGAATGTTTGCAGCCGCAGCCTCTGTAGGAGCCCCTTCTACATGGGAGTACCCTGCGCTATCACTCCGAAACCTAAGATGTATAACACCCAAAACAACCCTTTCAACACACCTGTCTAACTCGGACACAATTATGCATAGGTATAACCGTATACACTACTGCTTGACAGTAGGAATAGATACAGGGTTATCACAAAACAACATATCAGAAACCCTACGGTAGTAGGTAATCTATACTCATATTATAAATGCGAAAGTTTAGATTTGTGCCCGATATGGCGTTAGGCTCGCCCCCTATCACATCTGGGACGGAACTAAGCTCGGCGAAATGTGGGTGTACTAGTTCACTAGTGCGCCTCTGGCTACCCCTTCGGGGATACAGGCGTGAGCTTATGTTATGTTATGTAGTTTAGATTGATGTATGTTTGTTACACCATCAATCACGCCAGAACGGCTGAACGTATCTGGATGAAATTTGGCGCAGCGATAGATAATAGTCTGGAATAACATATAGGTTACTTTTATCACGGAAAAATGTACTGTTTCCATGGGATAGATTTGTTAAAAAAAAACACGCGGAAGGAATCACGAGAAATTCAAAGTCGGGCATTACAGAGCATATTATATTACCAAAAAGCGACAACAATCCATGAACTCCCACAATAATCAAATATTGGGAACAATGTCTGATTAGATTTGCTAAACAAGTAAGTTTGAGTTCGCTAACGAAACATTAAGCATACCAATCACCTTCTTATCTATCGAAGGACGTTCGGAGCTATCGACTGTAATATTAATTATTCTATGCTATCAACCGATAATGAACGTAGATAACATACCGTTTTCAAACTAAAGCTTCGTAATGAATTTATTAACGCTTGTCGCTTACGTTTGATAAATAGCGATTTTAGTTTATTTTGAAAACAACTCGGCATTTCAAATTCAATTGACATTGATTGATATACGCCTATAAGACCTTCAAACACATAGAAATAATATCAAAAATACTTTTAAAATAAAATGTGTACACTTATCTCTTGTAAAATTCAATTGTGTAAGACCCAATATACTTAATTAGAGACAAAGTAAAACCTTAGTATTTAACTATCCACAAACATATCACGTGTAAAGTCAGTAAAAATATGTATTAAACAAAAATCAACTCAACTTCTCCATTTAACAATGATATCAAAGGACCGGAAAAAGGCCGGATAAAGGTCGCAGGAAGTCGCTGGATGCAGGCCGCTTCCAACAGGTCGATCTGGAAATCTTTGGGGTAGGCCTATGTTCAGCAGTGGACGTCCTATGGCTGATGATGATGATGATCAAAGGACCTAAGCAAACGATTACATGTATCACTGTCCACTCTTTCAAGGATACAAGACAACGTATGGTTACAATTTTCAAAACATAAAGATAATATCATCATTGTTTTAAAACAAGCAAATATTTCTTTTACATTAGATTAATATAGTGTTAATGTTCACAGGTGATCGCATTTTCTAACGATTATTTAATAAGTGGTTCAAACGCTCTCTCTTCATGATCGCGCGTCGGGGAAACTTGGGCGTGTGTGAGACGCAAATAAGGAAATCTAATCGATGTTGTGATAAATGCACTGATGACGCCTAAACACTAACCGTGTGACTACGAGACTTAGTAAAGGCAAATGCACACGTGACGCTGAGGTGGTGCGACAAATTAGTCTTAATGATTTAAAATTGAAAATTGAAAGTGGGTTATGAAAGCATAATAATTTAATTTGATTTCTTAAGTTTACGTGAATATTATACATTGAAATAAAACTATTCTTACGGATTCTATCACGATTAGGTTTTAATTATTATTCCCGACGTTTCGAAGGCTTTGCAGTCTTCGTTGTCACGGGTTAGACTGTCTTTTCAGTCTGACCCGTGACAACGAAGACTGCAAATAGAATCCGTAAGAGTAGTTTTATTTCAATTTAATTTGAGTTGGGCTGATAAATCGGTTGACAATATAGATGACTAGTCTAATGTAGAATATAACAGATGACACGGATTGCACTTGTGTAAATATATCAATATGTATTTTGCTGCAAACAGTCACAATTCCAGAAACCTGTTCGCAAAATAAACAATATAAAAATACTTACAATACAATAGATCATTTATAATGCAAAATCGTCCTAAAAGCGTAAATACCTCATTTATTTTCGAAAAACACAAGCCTAGGTCAATGAAATGTCATTACACAGAGACATAAAGATACGCTACATTGCTACGCAAATGCATGTCGTACAAAAAGATTACCTAAAAGAGATACAAAATATAAGTAGAAAGGATTTGAGGAAAAAATATCTTTCTCAGACATTCCAAGTAAATGTAATCATAACATCACGTCGCGATATGAAATACTTGGAATACGGTTGGACAAGTAACGCCGGTCCAGTATTTAAAAAAATAGTATTTTGAAGGAATAGCAATTATAAATTATTTTCCATAGCGCTGCGGACAAGGGCTGTAAAGCGAGATGCCGCTGGCTCAATCTGTTTGTATGACCGCATTTGTTTCGGGTCTGGGTTTTATGTAATAAGACTCGATTTTAATGCGGGATGCAAAAAGTCCTGATTTGTGGAGAATGAAGTAATCGTAAAAATCAAACAGCTTCCAACAAATCGGTCTGGAAATATTTGAGGAAGTTCTAAGTCAAAAGTGGACACGCTGATAATAAAAAATCAAACGAATAATAATTCAATGTACATGTCATAATAACGGTTTACAAAAGTTGTAAAAAGATTCACAATTCACTTCCTCTTCACATGCGAATCGAAACGAGGCGACCTCTACACCCTTCGCATAATTTTATATAACAAATCATTGAAACATACGAAATCGCATTGTTAACACAAGTAGCATGCAAACTCTATCAGTCATCGTAGATTTTAATCGCACGATTCCTTCTCGCGTTGTATCGCAGCCTTACGCTAATGCAATTTACTGGCCGTACGTGAGTTCATGTGAATGCAATTACATTAAGCCTTCGATCACATGGCTACATGTTTTTGTGCGATTCTCATTACTTTTAGTAGTTTTTTTTTATAGCAGAGATTGGCAAACGAGCAGATGGGTCACCTGATGGTAAGTGATCTCCACCGCCCATAGACACCCAAGACACAAAAAGAATCATGGGTGCGTTGCCAACCTAAAAGGAGGGAATGGAAGGGGAGAGAAAGGAAGTGGGGAAATGGGCCACCGGAAATCTCACTCACTGAACGAAACGCGACAGCAAGCTGCCACTTTACGTCGGTTTTCTGTGAGACAGTGGAATCTAACAGGTCGAGTCAGCCCATTCGTGCTATAGACGTTACTTTCTACAGCGTGGCTCTACCGATTTACGTTTTAGTACAATCGCACGAGATCGGTCAATGGTGGAGGGACGAAACTTAATGCCAACATAAATTAACATTACACTATCATCCAATAACCAATCGATGCAATATGGCTCTAATCTAACTATCTGATTCCTAAAGATCGAAAGTTGGTCGATTGTGTAGTGCCAGTACCAAGCTATAAGGAATTTACCACTGTGAAGTGAGTGAGTGTGGAAACTAAATAGGATGAATTACGCTAGCTAAAGCCCAACGCACTTTTCATCTCTGCTATAAAAATGTCATACAGATAGAGACTGGACTGTCATAAAGGGGTTTACGATAGGTACTAGATAGGTAAGTCTTAAAACCTAATCCAAATCCTTTCTGCAACATGCTTGACAAATTATGGTACACCACCAACCGCATATTCTTTCTTTCTGCCTGGCGTTGTCCCAGCCGAGCATCAAAGTCCGCCTTCCTACTTAAACGCTTCCGATTCGCTGGGCCTTGAGCATCCTTTGATGAGACCATGGTTCTCACATCTTCCTCCAAAACATCAATAATATACAGGCGAGTTGAATGAAATATCTTTATAGCGAAGGACGCAACCCAAATAACGGACTATTCTTAAATAAACTGTTGAATTCAGGTCACCAATACGCCGCAATCGGGGCAAATGTACATTTGTGTTCCTCATTTTTTCTACACGAAGCCATGTAAAGCAATAAAAGGAAAGCCCGCTCCGGTAAACATTTATGGTAGGTAGTTGAGTACACAGTCAAGGCACGAAATTGTGGATACAATTTTCTTACCTGTAGTAGCTCGACCATTTTATTGACATTTCTCGCTAGCGACTACGTAAAATAATTTGTATAAAAAACCTTAATTCCCCACGTTACCGCTAGAGGCGTTCGAGTGTTTGTCATACAAATATTTTACGTCATTTCTAGCGAGACATGTAAAAAAAAATCATGGTTGAGCTACTGAAATATAACATTCTACTGACATATGTTTTTGTTTTATGTTACATTATTAACAACATTTTTATAATCCTTTAATACATTTTTATACATTGAAATAAAACTATTTTTACGGATTCTATCACGATTAGGTTTTAATTTTTAAATTTTATTCCCGACTTTCCGAAAAAAATATTTCGGCTTTGCAGTTTGCAGTCTTCGTTGTCATTATACATTTTTATACGTCAAAAGTATACCATAATAGACATGCAGAAGTATACCATAATTAACAGAAACCTAAAGGTCATCGTCAAATATAACGCCTCAGCGTCAGATCAGCGTCCGATCAGCTACAATATAGAGCAGACGCCGCGTTACCCTGTCGTTGCCGTAATGGGCAACTTACAAATCTAAAATATATACTCATTCATGTGCCATCCGACTTAAAGTTAATTTTCAATTAACTTCCATAACTGATAAGGTGTTATAATGCACGATGACCCTAACCACTTGAAAAATTGACAACCCTAACGGAACATCCATTTTCCTTAGCTCAGAGCTTTATCATGCCATTGACGTCACATCGCGTCAGTTACATTACCTGACGTCGCACTGTGTCGTCGCGACAACCCTATTAATACATCTATTTTGTGTTATGTTTTTAGATCCCTTTCAACCCTATAGAAAGTTCCCAGCATTGACGTCACTTAGGCAACGTGACGTGCTATCGATCGACAGCCCTGTTTAAACGTGGACCTTGGCCGACAGCCCTAGCCAGTTGCAAAATTAACGAACACCAACAACGTTAAGCAAAATTTATGTAGCACTTGCATGTTAACCTCAAGTATTTTCCATGTCTTCTTTACCAACTTTCTTTTTAAATTATACTTTTATATCTTTTTAATTTAACTAATGATGATTAACGCATGGTACCGTGATGGTAATTTTTGAAACATTTATGGTCGATACTTTTCATAACCCACTTAAAAAAATTATTTGAAATTCAAATCGTTTCTTCAACTAGGCCACTATGGGCGCTTTTACATGTCGAATAATAATTACATACATATACTTTAAAAAACTTCCATTACATTTTTCGATAATGTCTACTGAGCACTTGAGAAGAACCAAGAAACCCAGCCGTAGCTACATTGTTTTTCACCATATTTTTAAATGATAAATAAACAGACTAACATGACGAAAAAATATTTATTTTGACTACAATATATTAGCTAATTATGTTATGAACGTTTGGACCGCACCACATAACACATTAGACCGTTGATAAATATTTTATTATTTGGACATAAACATAAACATAAGCTCACGCCTGTAGCCCCGAAGGGGTAGGCAGAGGCGCACTAGCGAACTAGAACACCCATATTTCGCCGAGCTTAGTTGCGTCCCAGATGTGATAGGGGGCGAGCCTATCGCCATATCGGGCACAAATTCCAGACTCCGGGCTGATATGGAAAAATCCAATATCACTTTGCCCGACCCGGGGATCGAACCCGAGACCTCAGAACCGCAGTCGTACCGAAATACCACCACGCCACCGAGGCAGTCTAATTATAAACTATCTATTATTTGTAATATACATAGTTTATAGTTATTGATCGCTTCTTTGTATACCAAGTGGCAGTGTATATGTGCTGTTGTACCAAGAGATCCTAGGTTTGAATCTCAAGACAGGATACCCAAGAGGGAATCAGGGAGGCAAGGTCGTACACACTCAGCTGAATACATTAACAATCACAAGTTTAAAAACTTAACAGACCGACTTCCAATTCGATCGTAACCAAATATATAGGACCACCCTTGAAATAAGCTCTATCGAATACAAAAAAAATTTGAAAATCGGTCCACATTTGGCGGAGATATCACGTAACATCATCAATATATTATTTAATGAAAATGAAAATGGGACAGTAAAAGAGTGCTTAAGCACTCCTTTTCCATACAGTCGGACTCCGATAGAATTCTAAATTTCAAAATTCGAATTTAAAAATGCTTGATCATTTCGTTTAAAAAGCTACCTACTTTATAACACGTCCATAGGGTTATACTTGTGATCTTTTTCTTTGTTTTATTCCTGAGACCACATTTTAGAAGGATATTTGCAAACAACTGTGCATCTAGGGTATGTTATATTGATGCGTAACATACATAAAAAAATACAGACGAATTGAGGACCTTCTCCTTTTTGGAAGTCGGTCGAAAAAAAACTGTCTTGTAATAACTACATAAAACTAAAAAAAAATGAAAATGGTTAGTTATATTTACATTAATGCAACGTCATAGTCATGGACTAAATCTTGAAGCTAAGACAGTAAAGGGAAATTACTGGCACCGCATTCCAGGACAGTCTGAATTTCCCAGTCATTTAGAAGCGATGGTCAAATAAAGTTATTTCTTTCTTCTTCCTTTCTTTCTAATTGAGCCCTTAAAGAGAGATAGTCGATGTCGATTCAACTTCGATAGCGTTGCATTTAATTAAATTTTCACCGAAACCGAGTTAGAATGTACGTATGTATGTCGTGTTAAAAAGTGGCAAAAGATAAATTTTCGAATCCAATCGCGACATTAACGAACTTTTAACTCAATTTCTGGAATTTCACATAAGTATAATAACCATAAGTAACAACACAGAATTACGCGAAAGTAAAACACCAACACAAAAAGTCGATAAGTAGGCCAATAATAAAAGTAGGTAAATGTATTAAAACTTTAATCCATCAATAATGAAATCAAGTTTTCTTCCGCAGCACATTCATCAAAAAATTCACTTGAACAATAATATGGCTATAGACATGGTCGCGGTCGGGGTCACGTCACGAGTATCCATCGTGAGTGCACGATTCGATTCCCGGCCGGTAACAAACATCAATAATTATTATTTATTACAATGGACAAAGCCTATCGGCGCACTTTCTACGACGCGTTCAATGAATAACGAACGACATTGCCTTTTTTCAAAGAGATTTAATGTTATTAACTACAGAGGGGCTATCAAGCCTCCTTATTGTCGCCTCCTTGGTCTAGTGGCAGCATATATGGGTTGTGAACCGGGAGGACGTGGGTTCGATTCCCAGATCGGAAAAAGCTAATTTTCTAATTTAATTTGCCCGTTACTGGATCCCTCAGACGGAGTTGACGTCAGGCATGCAGCCGGTCGTAAAAACTTAGCCAAATTCTTTCTGCAACTTGCTTGAAAAAGTGGGTTGCAACGACCCCACATTAAGGTGGGATAAGGGCAGGTAGAAAGAAAGAACTATAGAGGGGCTTTCAAGCAGGTTTCCATACAAATAAAGAGGCAGTAACGCCTTCTACCACCTATTACAATGCGAGGGCGCTTATCAAAATTTACACCCTAGAATGTTTTGTGAATGTTCAAGAAATACGTGAGACTATTTTATTGTCTAAACATTATTACGCTGGCACGACCTTGCGCGCGTATGTTTCAAATACGACTGAGTTACTTATGACCACATGGTCACAAGTTTTGAATCACAAGTTTCGTGCTGTTGTCCCGTGACCCGTCTATGTCGAACGCCTTTGGCGTTTTTTATATTCACTTCAATTTCTGTAAACGCACGATAAAAGATATGCATTAGTATGAAAGTGGAACTATACTCTCTCTAACCACAGTCTTGTGGAATACTATTTTAGCACTTATATTTTGACACAATTACGTCCGGTTTCTCGAAGATTGATCAAAGAAACACGATGATTTATGAAATGTGTTAAGTGAAAATTGATTCAGTAGGTACAGAGATGATTAAACGCTTCTAAATTTAAAAGAAGCTTTTTGACAATGAAAGAAAGAAATAAATTACTTTATTTAACCATCGCCACAAGGCACATATACACATTTATTACCAATACAATAATATAGTAATACAATGGTGTTAATACTACTCTCTTAAGGCCTCATTCGCACGAGAGTTTTTTCAACACTCGTAAGAAAAGCGTCTTAACATGTCTGACATTATAGTATGAGTGTTCATCAATCATTCTTGTCCTGTTTGAAAATCAACGCGTTTTAAAAGCGCCGACGTTTGAGCAAGTATATTATAACTCTTTCTTCTATTTCAACGCTTTTTTATCACGCGTTGAAAAAGCTCTCGTGCTAATGTGGGCTTAATTGGATGTTAATTTAATCACCCTAGTATTATATCATGATTTATGCAGCAGGGTCCGTCTTTCTTTGATGTTTTATATTTATTTTAATAATAAACGACGAGATAAGCAAGTTAATCGCTTGCAAACACTATAAACTGTAGGAACATCAACCAGGACTTTGAAGTAGTGAAGTAGCTACCTACTGCACAGCACTGCATTGCGCTCGTCACCCGATACAGATGCAGTATTTTCACCTAATGGCGTGCACACACCAACTGCACGAACGTTCGCAAATCTACGCCTGTTGCGGTCATACAAACAAACTTTCCCTGTTGTGTGAATGCAACAGGCATAGATTCACGATCGTTCGTTCAGTTGGTGTGTACGCTGCATAAGATTTTCACTGACTGTCATGTGCTCCAATCCTTTTACCATTCGAAATTTGAAATTATCACAACATAAAAGTACATTCTAGACTAGTATGCCGAAAGTCCCACATGCCATCCAAAACAAATTCCTAAGCACAGTCCGCATTTGATATTTTGTTTACGCTTTATCTAAAGCGGTGGTCACAAAAAGATGTTCTGATAGGGCGTGTTTACACTGCGTGCATCAAGATAACCGTATAAGAAGCCGACTGAGGGAGTTGGCGCGTTTTATGAGCGAACTATGATTTATAATATAGGGATGGGAAAGATGCGTGGGGAGTGTCTGGACCAGATTTTTTTTTTTTTTATAGCAGAGACTGGCAAATGAACAGATGGGTCACCTGATGGTAAGTGATCTCCACCGCCCATAGACACCCAAGACACAATAAGAATCATGGGTGCGTTGCCAAACTAAAAAGAGGAAATGGAAGGAAAGGGGAAATGGATTGGGAAAGGAAGGGGGGGAATGGGCCACCGGAAATCTCACTCACCGAACGAAACGCGACAGCAAGCTGCCACTTTACGTCGATTTTCTGTGAGATCGTACCAGAAGTACATCCACGTGGACGGCCGAAAACGTATTGGCTGGACGTTCTGGAGGCGAATATCAGAGCCAATGGTCTTTAATGTGAAGGACGCTCAAAACCGAGTGCGAAGTGAAAGCGTTTAAGTAGGAAAGCGGACTAGCACTAAGGTCAGGCAGAGAGAAAGAAAGAAACGGAAAGATACCTGGAGCAGTGGTTTGAAGCAAGAAGACTACAGACAGGGGATAACCTCCTCATTATAAAGTCTTCTATTGTATAAGAAATTACAAACAAAAAGAACTTATAAAGATAATGATTTCTTAGGTTTACGTGAATGTTATTCATTGAAATTAAACTATTTTTACGGATTATATCACGTCGAATAATAATATATATATAATATATATTATATAATATATATTTATATTCCGTAAAAATAGTTTAATTTCAACTTATAAAGATGTCATGATAAAAAGTGTCACGTTTTAATTTCCAATTTATTTTTAGTGATAGATAATACTGCAGTATTTATGCATAATTGCAGATACAAATCATTATTACAATGACATTTAAGATAAGTAGGTAATATAATATTTATTAATAAAGCCTCAGTGGCGTGGTGGTATTTCGGTACGACTACGGTTCTGAGGTCTCGGGTTCGATCCCTGGGTCGGGCAAAGTGATATTGGAATTTTCCATATCAACCCGGAGTCTGGAATTTGTGCCCGATATGGCGATAGGCTCGCCCCCTATCACATCTGGGACGGAACTAAGCTCGGCGAAATGTGGGTGTTCTAGTTCGCTAGTGCGCCTCTGCCTACCCCTACAGGCGTGAGCTTATGTTATGTTATGTTAATAAAGCGACGATTTAATCGGAAGAAAATCTATTTATGTTTACTTTAGCAATGATTCATTGAAGGTTTGAAACACTCACAACCGATCTTAACGGGAGCCAGTTTAATCAACACTTCAATGCAAACTGTGTTGAAAAACACATATTTATCTAGAAACCTTTTTAACCCGTCGGCAACATAGTAAATACTCGAGGGAGAGTAAATATCGAGTGTCATTCACTTGGTCGCTCGGTTACCTGTATCGATCTTTCCTGGAAACCTAGAGCTTCGAGGCTCCACGAGGCGAGGTTATGTAAAAAATCCAAGTGATCCCATTGTCATGTATTGGTCGCGTTTTTTGTCATCGGAAGCTGTTCTGTGAGAGGCGAAATTTATTTATTGACGTCACAAAAAGGATTTCAATGTAACGTTTTTACGAATCAAAGAAACCGATTCGGGTTTTTGTAATAGAATCTCACAATTTATTGACGATAACGAACTCTACTATCAGGAAATAAATTACTACGAATGATTTGTATTGATTTATTTACTCGAACGTTGTGGGATAAAAAATAATTATTTTAGGTAAAAAATTATTAAGAGAAGCCAATGTAACTACTAGACTACACGACTGCCTATGTAACGTTAATATAATAACCAAATAAAAAATTAAAGAATAAAATAGCCCAACAACATAACCATTTAAAATAATTACTGAATAATACATCATAATCACTACATAGTATAAAACAAAGACGCTTCCCGTTGTCTGTCTGTCTGTATCATCTGTATGCTTAGATCTTTAAAACTACGCAACGAATTTTAATGCAGTTTTTTTAATAGATAGAGTGATTCAAGAGGAATAGGTTTATATGTATAATACATGCATAAATTAATCTCCTAAAGGGATGTAATGGGGGATTAATGTTTGTCAAGATACTCACGCGGGCGTAGCCGCGGACAAAAGCGAGTACAATAATATATACAAAGATTATATACAACAAAGGATCAAAAATATGTATTAATTTTGTAGGTTTTTTATTGAGATTATGATATCCAATACTCTCATAAATATATTATCTCATCATCAAATTCAAAACACTGCGTAATGAAGTAAACACATCTAGGTTATTAATTTAAACATAAAACAGATAACATAAGCTCACGCCTGTATCCCCGAAGGGGTGGGCACAGGCGCACTAGCGAACTAGTACACCCACATTTCGTCGAGCTTAGTTCCGTCCCAGATGTGATAGGGGGCGAGCCTATCGCCATATCGGGCACAAATTCCAGACTCCGAGCTGATATGGAAAAATCCAATATCACTTTGCCCGACCCGGGGATCGAACCCGAGACAGGACGGTAGTCGTACCGAAATACCACCACGCCACCGAGGCAGTCGCCACAGAGGTTATTAATTTATACTAGATAAAAAATTAACAACGCTACCGTTACGTTATTTTAAGTATATTTTCTCAGGCGCTATTAAAATCAACAAAGCCCGGGAGACGCACAATTTTCTCTAAGGCCTGCCGCAGACTATCGACTAGGCAGCAAATTGGCCTAATATCTTGACAGGCGATTGCTGAACAAAGTGTGTTTTACGTCAATATGTTATTGTAGCTTGTATGCAATTCATGTGTTCTGTGGTATGCACAAAATATTAGTTTTATGCAACGATGAAATGAAATTCATTGCAATAGGCGGCTCTCGTTAGCAGGAGTTTATTTTTATCCTCTTTTAAAAATATCACGTATATTTATTACGTAGACTGTTAGGTATTTACATAGACAAGACAATAGACATACGCGTGAGTTCACAAAGGCCAGGCGAAATTAATTACAAATCTTCTGTTAAATCAAAAGTACGTTACTAGCAGTGTGGTTGAATAAAGAATACAAGATGTTTTGCCAGTGATATCAAATCTAATTGTAACCATTACAGAATTAGGGGAATAAAGTGTCCAAATTTGCCAAGCTCTACGAATCGATAGTCCGCGACAGACCTTAAATTGCGTTCCGAAAAAAGTCGGATTCATTCGTTCCGGGACCGAGACCCGTTTCCCACGGTACTGCTGGCGGGGACACGTCGGATGAGTTACTGACAGAACAATACGCACTCGCATCAACTCGCAAAAACTGTAAGAACCAACCGAGCTGCATCGATGTTTCTGAACGGAACACGGTGCGTTTAGCCTTGCTCTGGAAAAATGATGGTATTACGTTCCTCAACTTCGGCGATATGTGACGTTTAAAAAAAAAAGCGGTACTTTATCAATAACTTTTATTAGGGATTTTGACGGGGTCTGACAGGATGGGCGTGGCTTGTTAAAATTATTTCATATTATTCTCTAGAGCTGTGTTTGTTGGTTTTAAGTGATGTGGTTTAAGGCATCAAACTTCAGAGAAGATGGACAGTATAATGTGGAAACCTATGTTATGTAATGTGTTTTTAACCGGTGATCTTGGATGAGTTTTGCTTGGTGCGTTGGCTGGGTTTGTTCGGTCGATTCGCCGAGTGAAGGTCATCTGACCTTGACATTGGCTAAATCATCGCATATCGCGTGGAAGCCATTATTTTTAAAAGAAGATTATGAAGAACTTTTATCAGTCAGATCATGTGTAGAAATTATTCTGTATCATACATTAATTTTATTCTTTGACGCCTTTCATTGATTTATTTCTACCTAACTTCAATTTCTTCCAAGAATTTGTAATAAAACCATAATTACCGAGGAAAATGCCCTTACTTCCGAAATTATACCGACTTGGTGAAAAATATAATTAAAAAGACACCGGTTAAATTCATTTACTGATTGCTTACTAGCAGTTTATTTAATTGTCTTTGTACTTTCTGCATTAGTTACGTAGTAACTATTAGTTATTCTGTGGTATAATAGGTCAAAACATAACTATCCTTAGAGGCTTAATTCTACAGACTTGTCAATCTACAGATAGGCTCAAAATTAAGTTAACATAACATAACATAAGCTCAAGCCTGTATCCCCAAAGGGGTAGGCAGAGGTGCACTAACGAACTAGAACACCCCCATTTCGCCGAGCTTAGTTCCGTCCCAGATGTGATAGGGGCGAGCCTATCGGCATATCGGGCACAAATTCCAGACTCCGAACTAATAGGGAAAATCCCATATCACTTTGCCCGACCCGGGTATGGCACCCGAGACCTCAGGGCGGTAGTCGTACCGAAATACAACCACGCCATCGAGGCAGTCAAAATTAAGTGAAAGGGCAGTAATACGTATTAATAAAAACAAGCATTGATTTCCTTTTAAAAATATCAAAATTCAGCCTTCGTCGCTGCCTGCATACACTAGTGTGCGGACATCCTTACACATTTATATTACTCAATACGATATTTACAAATAACGCAACAGATTACTTGTTAGTAATCGTGCGATAATAATAAATAACAGCATAGGAACGGCATTGTATTGTAATCAGTAGGCAATGATTTAACAGTTTAACACTCCGGGCGTCGCCAATATCAGTTCTCGTGCAAAAAAAATTGCTTTATTTATTTTTTACTGTGCCTAAATTATCTACTACAGCAAACCATTTTATAAATTACATTTTTTAACAAACCACAATATAAATTGTTTTGTATAAAAACTAAATGACGTCACACCTCTATTTACTGTTAATAAGGAAACTTTCAAATGATTAACTAATTCATTCGGGAAACGAAATTATTGCACCTTAATAGCACCAAAAGATAGCTTAGCTTTGGTTTCCACCCAATAGTCATTACTTCCTGTTATAATTGGGTACTTGGCTAATTTTTTTTTATTGATTTTATACGAAATTTACGTCATCTAAAACGTAACACAGAAAGAAATATTGAAATACTCCCAAAAATAAAAAAGTTAATATGTTATAAGCCTTTGTAGTTTGTTGTAACCTTGAAACAGCGGGAAAGAGAAGTATCAGTAAAATCACGTCACGGCCTTATATGCCTTCCAACGCACGCCCCGTTATGGTGGGTGCGTTGGGAAGGGTTAGCAAGATATCCCCGCTACGCCGCCACTCTCGCTCATTGCGGAATTTAAAATATGAATTACTGCCTCATTTTTCAACCAATTTCGATGCGGTTTTTAGAGAAAAGTTTCTTTTTAATATTATTTATTATTACATATACAAATGTGTATGAAATGAAACATTGTCAAGTACCCAATTCGAGGGTAAGAAACAGCCTATGCCATCCCCGTAGACTCAACCAAAAATATTTTAACGAATCATTGCATTGCCCGGTGCTGCGTGAAAGGACACCAACAGTAACCAATAATATGCTTAATGATTTCTTAGGTTTACGTGAATGTTATTCATTGAAATTAAACTATTTTTACGGATTATATCACGCTTATGACAAATGACACCTTAGTCTGACCCGTGACCACGAAGGCTGCAAAGCTTTCGAAACGTCGGGCATAAAAATTAAAACCAAATCGTGATATAATCCGTAAAAATAGTTTAATTTCAATCAATAATATGCTTATTATGCGCCTGCGCATTTATAATATAGCAGTGAAATTCTCAGGTATGCTGGTTTCCTCGCCATGGTTTCCTTCACCGTTATAGTATCTAAGGGATAATTCATAATGAATAAATAAAAACATAGATAAGTTAAAGGTGCATGCTCTATTTAGGGTTGGTTTCGAATCTCCGACACTCGTCTCGGCAGTTCGTACTGATTTATAATAATTATTAAAATTGCACATCGTGTCTTTTTAATTAAACGCGTGGACAAATATAAATAGACTGCATTAATTATTGCGTCAAGCAGTCTATTTAAAATTTTATCGTAATAACATAGATTTGTAAAGTCCTTGTACTTGGTCAAAATTAGAGCAATGTGTAACAGTGTTGTTTCATTTAAAAAGATCCCACGGAGCGCCATCCTTACAATACCACTCCCAACTGAGCTATCGCTGCTACTATATCATATAAAATAAATAATAATAATATTAGCCCTGTAATATTACTGTCCCACTGCTGGGCACGGGCCTCCTCTACTAATGAGAGGGGTTAGGCCTTAGTCTACCACGCTGGCCTAATGCGGGTTGGTAGACTTCACATACCTTCGAAATTCCTGTGAAGAAATTCTCAGGTATGCAGGTTTCCTCACGATGTTTTCCTTCACCGTTATAGCAAGCGATATTTCACATTGAAAATACACTTAACATAGAAAAGTCAGAGGTGTATGCTCCATTTTGGGGTTGGTCTCGAACCTCCGACACTTGTCTCGGCAGTCCGTACCATTCCCAACTGAGCTATCGCTGCTTGTTATATACTATATCATATACCTTAATATATTTTTCCAACTACCAAGTCTTACTGACAACCCTGCAAATAGTTCCAGCTCTAACACAACCTTGAAAATGTGTTTATTTACGTATTTAGCTGCAGTCACGGTCTCGCGCGGATGCAGGCGTCGCGTCAATGATAAAATAAAATAAATATTTCGGAAGTGCCGTTAGCTACTACAGTGGTGTGTGTACAATAGAACCGGACAAATCTTGAAATCTTCAAAAATATAAAGTAGGATAGCTTTCTATGCTTTAGCAGACTATACCTTCTTTGTAGAGAATAGTATGTATTGACAGTGCATACAATAGGACAGAATTAAAAAATAAACGGTTTTAAATAATTAAAATACTCTTGTGTTAGTTGACTCCCTCGGTGTAGTTGAATTCATGAGGTCTCGGGTTCGATTCCCGGGTCGAGGAGTGTTGTTTTTTTAAAATCAGCCCAGAGTCTGGAATTTATATTCGCCCCCAATCACATCTGGGACGAAACTAAGCTCGGCGAAATATGGGTGTACTAGTTCGAGAATGCGCCTCTGCCTGCCCTTTCGGGGATACAGGCGTGAGCTTATGTATGTATGTAAAATACTCTTGTCTTACCTTGCAATATTACTGTAGAAATAAATCTACTGGGCATGGACCTCCTATACGGTGAAATGGGATACATCTTAGTCTACTACCTGCCGTTTGGTAGACTTTCATACCTTCTAAATCCTTTGGAAAACTCTCATGTATGGAGGTTATATTATCTTTTGCGATAAGGAATACACTAATAATAAATATAAAGAATGCGCATTTAGAATATACCGACGCTGCCAGTAATTTGCCTGGGGTTTGTTTAGAACTTGCAACATTCATCTTGGCAATTCTAACCACTCGCAACTGAGCTATCGTGTTTATAAAAACACTCACTCAACATTATATTCTTCTTTATTATGGGCTTGTATATCAAAGGACAAGAGCATAAACACTCTTATCTTCCTTTACGACATAGGAATTAAATCATCATGGTTTAACTTTACATTTTCCCATGGAACGTTAGGCAAAGGTCTCGAGATAGACAGCCTACTTTCTGTCGTTCATTACTTGCTGTGACAGGTCGGGGAAGCCGGCAACAGGTAGATTATTGAACGATTTATGTATTCCTATCTTATTTACATAACTATCGAGATTTTGCTTTCTGACATTCAAACAGTTTAGCACGAAATGTATAAACCATTTGTATCTAAATACATTAATGCCTTGAAATAAAACTATTTTTACGGATTTTATCACGATTTGGTTTTAATTTTTATTCCCGACGTTTCGAAGGCTTTGCAGTCTTCTGTCCAACGCGTGACCACGAAAACTGCAAAGCCTACGAAACGTCGGGAATAAAAATTAAAACCAAATCGTGATAAAATCCGTAAAAATAGTTTTATTTCAATGAATAGCATTCGCGTAAACTTAAGAAGTCAGTATATCTTAATGCCATTTGCCATTATATTTTATGTACATATTATATTACATATTATATATTTTGTATACACACTCACGTCTGTATCTCATGGTAGGCAGAGACTATTGAGCGCCACAAGCTACGATCCTGACACACCTCTTTTATGTGTTGAAGGATAATCCATGGCTTATAGAAAACAAGAACATAAAACAACATCTAAGTATCTTCAAAGACTCCTTAATACTCTTAAGCAAAATACCTTCAGATCTTAATTAAACCTTCGAGAAATTGTGTTCTAAGAATTCCTCTGATTCGAGACGTAATTCGAGGAAATTCTGCCTTCGCATAACCGAATTCCAACATCAAACGCACAAATACCTACCTAAAACAATTTTCAATTAACTCTAAAATTGCAATTCCGGAACAGGCTTTACATATTTAACATAGAATCAAAACCACCCATTCAATTACGAAAACAACACGCCTAACTCAAACGTAGTAATTCAGGCCGCGCAATAAATCTAATATTGAAAGCAAAATTAGGAGCGCGCATTCGAAGTCTTATTAAAATACGATTCAGCGCATCTGCAGACACTCAGCTGGGGAAATAGGTCACCGAGATTGACAAATAACTAGACAATAACGGAGAATTAGGTGTCAACGCAACTATGATTGGTGTTGGGCACCAGTATAGCACTGGAACTGCATTTGACATCCGACCTCGCAAATGGGAAAAGCTTCGCATTACGTAACCGTCGCATTATGGCAACTCACAAGTTGTGAGAAATGTTACATGCATCAAGAGAACGGTAGATAATACAGATTATTACTCTTAATTATTTTTTTATATGTATAAAATATTCGATTTGATCCATTTCGATTTTCGAGACTAAACTAAAGGTCTTATAAGTAAAATTAATTATGATGTGATCGAAAATAGCATTAAACTGATATAGGTAAGTATTTTATTACTGATGTGGGTAACACCTGTAATAGCTATAATTACTTATTTACTGTCTAAGCAGGTCCTATTAACTATTGTGAAGATCCAAAATCGTCATTTACATAGTAACAGTTTGTAAATCTTACGAATTGTTCGTTATTTCATTCATTCTCATTTTGTTTGGACTTATGAAGAACCACCTGTTTGAGATGAAAGCCAGAAAAATAACACCAGTATACAAACTTTACACAGCGTAAAGTCAAGTTTAATTGCCGAGATGAAAATATCAACGTTTGTGTTGTAGACAGTGAGACGCCGCGTCTACGTGCTGTCGCTCGACACGTAACCCGCCATTCACGAATTTACGTAGTTACGTAGCTTGTTACGCACCGTGAACTAACGTAGAATACGTAGATCAATGTTTGTGTTCACGTAGTGTAATGTTATACCATGACTATATCGATTGTTATAGCTATACATATCTTTGCATGGATGTTATTGATACTCTAATTATTTATTACGCATATTTAACTTCGGCTTCTAAAAGTGTTTTTGTGTTTCGACGAGTGGCAATGAGATTAAAATACTTTAGTACCAATACCGGTTTTTACACCATAAAATTATTTTAATACGTTTTGAATTTTAAGTGGCCTTCGTTTGTATATTATGGGAATTTAAATTCAAAGCTATTAATAGAATCAATTCGCATTAAATATCAAATTCACAACGTTACTATCTAATCGTTATTCTATCAGCATCTCAGCGTTCGTTATCGAGCGATGCTGAAGTGATTTTGATAAAGATCTGTCGACGACAGAGCAAACTCTAGAATCTTGAGCTAGAATCCAACGTTCATAGACTTTTAAATTTAGAATGAAATATAGAAGCAAAGACAACGATGACTCGTCAGTATTTACAATTTGTGCTTTACGCAGTTCTGCCAGATTATTATCAGATCTATCATGAGTTCGTGACGCACACGCACCACGTTCTGATATCAATTCAATCACTATTACCATGCCGAATACTGACTTAAAAAACCGTTACACTCGGGAAACTTAATTTTATATACTCCACAAATTCTTTCATCCTACATTGTGTAACATCAGATCAGCATTGAACCCCTTATCAACAATGACATAAGCCAATTGATAAATATTCTAAAACTGCTGATTTCTAACTTTGACCTCTCACACAAACATCCACATCCATAGGAATAATTGGGAGATAAATTATCTTTACGATATGCTTTGATAAAGGCTGAATGAAAATACTGGAACTCCTTGATAACACAGGCAGTCACTACCGTCTTTAGGGCACACGGGGCCCGTTCCCAGGGCCCTCGACCGTAGGTGCTCCACCCCCCCCCCCCCCAAAGGGTGATAAGTACTTACTTTCAAAATATGAATATATGCACAGAGTTGGCTAAAAAATGGTCACTAGCCAAGCTAGGCGAGAGAGAATAACGAGCTTGTGAATCCCTGTCTTATACGATCTTTTTACTCTCTAAGGGGCCCCCGATTTCTAGTGCCCAGGGCCCTATGCATGCCTTAATACGGCCCTGAGGGAAACATCAAGTTAAAATAGGATTTCCAAAAGACTGACCTCCTGGATGTAGCAGGGTGCTGGGGTGGACGGTGCCATCCTTGTGCAGCAGCACATGCCTCGGCTCAGTGACCAAGTAACAGGTGTTCCCGTCAGCGTAACACCGCTGGAAGCATCGCGCCGACTGATAGAACAGCGCCCACGCGTGCTCCTCACTAATGGTCGAGTTGAACGCCTCCAGGATCTGCTGCAGGCTGATGCAGTCCGAGGCGTTCAACGTGAACTCTGTCCCGCCGGTCGCGCCGGCTCCCGTTTTGCGCATCATCGCACCTACCCGCCCGGGCACCACTCCATCGTACGAAACGTTCACAACACCACAATGCGACACAGATCGATCGTTTCACCGTATTTTGAACACTGTAAATTTTTCACAATTATATACGAACGCGTGTTATTGTCACCGTGCTGCCCCCAAACGTCACTGTCACTTCCGACGGTGGGTGGCGAAAAATAATTTTGACGTGTTTGTGGTCGCGAGTATCGCGCGTGCGCGGCGGTTGAGCGAGCGAGCGCGCGATACGTACGAATGTGTCGCCGGTCGGAGCCGAACTGATGGCGGAGGCTCGCTAGTCGCTAGTTCACCGTACTCACTAGCCGGCTCGCTCCGAGATACGCCCTACTCCGGACTTCCTATTTTCCTCACGACCACGAACCATTTCCCCACGGCAATACATTTCAGTTCTCGACACGACCTCTCACGAAAAAAATCTGTTAATTATGCTTCACTAGTTCAACGTAATACGCTTCTGATAAGATATAGAGAAAGTTATGTTCGATAGGAGTTACAACGTGAGCGATTACAAGAATGATACAACGAATCAGTCAAATTACATTTATTTGAATATTTCATAAATATCAATATGTAATTAAATAGTCACGGGCGGCTCGGCCTCCGGTGGCCCATACGCTTATGGAACATATATATGTGCCGCCTCTGACGGGTTAAAACAATACTAGATACACGTTTCATGTCCATGGCTAATAAAAAAACACGTAATAATTGAAACTTATTGTGATCGCATAAAATTAAATACATGAAGGAATTATTATATGTAAGACTTGCCATCCTTATAAATGAACTAAGAATGAACTCTAAATATCTGCTCATTTTAAACGTGACAAAACAGCAGGTAAAAACTTTCAACTGACGTCAGAGATGGCTAAGTAATTTTCCTAGATTAAAAATACATAAGAGACAAGCCTAGGTGATAAGAAGAGATCTAATATCAATCTAATTTGTGAAGATAACATGACAGGGGACCGTGCACATTAGACAACTAATTACATTAAAATAATCTAAATTAAAATAATAGCTGTTCACGTCTTTTTACTCAACCTTTTTTCAAGTGGTAGACCCATGCTGTAGACAGTAACGTCTATAGCACGAATGGGCCGGCTCGACCGGTTAGATACCACTGACTCACAGAAAACCGACGTAAAGTGGCAGCTTGCTGTCGCGTTTCGTTCGGTGAGTGAGATTTCCGGTGGCCCATTTCCCCACTCCCTTTCCCAATCCCCTTCCCTCCCCGTCCATTCCCTCCATTTAGGTTGGCAACTCACCCATGATTCTTTTTGTGTCTTGGGTGTCTATGGGCGGTGGAGATCACTTACCATCAGGTGACCCATCTGCTCGTTTGCCAGTCTCTGCTATCAGAATACATGTGCTATTAAAAGCATTTTGTTATTTATTCTAAATATCATTGTCATTATCAAACTATTGATTTACTGCTGTGGATATTCTAAACCTAACCCTGAAATTAGTTTAGAACCATACAAACATAGGCATTCCAGGCATTTAGGGGTAGGATTTACAGTAACATAACTAAGGCTGAGATCTATAGAACGAACAACGACTAAGTCTGAGTCAAAGAAACGAACTCAGTGAGGATTTGGAACTCTTAAATCAAACATCAACTTAGTCCAAGACATTTTTTACAAGAAAAATAGTCTGACAGACAGACTAAGCAAAGATTTTCTTGTAAAAAACGACTTGGTCTAAGTCAAAGTTCGATTTAAAATTTCCAAATAAATACACCCAACAGTCACCAACATAGTCCTGACCCTACACTAAGATCTAGTCTTGTCACTTGTGTCGTGGGTATCAGGAACTACGAGAGACTCACGGTCTCATAACAGACCCGAAACAAATATCTGTGGGTCACACAGACATTTGTCTCGGTGCGGGAATCGAACCCGCGACCTCACGTTTCACAGCCGGCTACTCGCCCGGTGCGCCACGGAGGCTACGCCCACTAATACCCACTGAATTATTTTCTTTGACTTAGATTTAGCTGAAGTTCGCTCTACAGATCTCAGCTTAAGATCCAACCGGCTTAGCATAATTATAATTAAATAACAATTAATGATAGGAATGTCATAAACATACTAATTTAAAAATAACACACTAATATCGAATATGTGAAACAAATCATTTCATAATTTGATCGTATTTTTGCATCGATATATTAATTACCTAGATGCACAGTTGACGCTCGGAAAATGGGACAGCAAATGAGTGCTTAAGCACTCCTTTTGCCTACAGTTGGACGCCGATAGAATTCTAAATGTCAAATTTCAAATTTAAGAACCCTTGCTCATTCCGTTTAAAAAGCTACTTTATTACACGTGCATAGGGTTATATTTGTGTTGATTTAATTAGAACTTGTAATATTTTTCTTTGTTTTATTCCTGAGACCACTTTTTAGGAGGATATTTGCAAAGAACTGTGCATCTAGGGTATATTATATTGATGGTATTTTGGCTATAATTAATATTCAGCCTTAAACCTGATTAATGCTAGATAATATTATTTCACGAATATCAATATTGGGACATATTAAAAGTATCAAATTTTACAATTACATGATAGGACGTTGTTATGCAAAAAGGACACCAACACACAAAATAACTCAATAATAAAAACCAGTATAATTTAATTCATCAATATACCATAATATTCATGTTAATAACTTTTTCGATTGTTTTTGTTGGGTTGGATCTTTCTTGCATAACTACGTCCAATTAATATTATTTCATATATTCAAACATACGCTAACCATTCGTCAGAAGCATAACTATTTCTGTGTTTTTGGGTGGGCCAAATTCTCAACTAATTTTCTTGATTGTTCGGATGCGAGACCAGAAGAAATCTAGATAAGGCCAGTCTACCACCATTGAAGTTATATTTAGAGAAGCCATTTCAGAGCAACTCCTACCAATCTTAAATGCATAAAAATCTATGTAACGTAACAGGCGCTTTTGGCTCGACAGTCATTTTATTTTGTGACCAAATTCGTAAACTCGGCAGTACGGTTACTTCGGATATTTCTCGAATTCGAATCGGATACTGCGTTAACTGCTTTCAGACAAGTACTTCGATAAAACTTTATTTATTTATAAACTCAAGTCTTTATCCCCGGGGGTAGGCAGAGGCGAACTAACCCACTAGAACGTCCACATCTCGCCCAGCTTATTTCCACCCCAGATATGATGGGGGCGAGCGTCGATAGGCTCCTTGGCAATCCATATCGGGCACAAACTCTGGTACTCCGGGCTAATGCTGAGTAGAACCCAATAACATTACCCGACCCCGGCATCGAACCCGAGACCTCAGGACGGTAGTCGTATCGCGCACGCCATACAACTATGCCACCGAGGCCATGGACGTAAAAAAAAGATGTACGGAGCGATAAGAACATTGAAAGTGAAGCAGGGTTTTCGGCTCATTCGATCAGTCACCGCCATTACGTGTTGACAGATCGAATGAGCCGAAAACCCTGGTTACTTTCAATGTTCATAGCGCTCCGTCCATCGTTTTTTTTACATACGTGACCGAGGCATTCAATAGAATAACACGTGTTAAATGATAAATCCTTTGTGCCAGTACAAATGTCATATAAGAAGACTAGGTGTCGACCATCGGTGGTATCGTAATTCGTAACACTATAGTGGTTGCTGCTTGTTAGCCGCAAACACGTGCGGAGCTGCGCACGCGCATCATATTCTTTTTCATTATTATACCACGTTTTGAAACACGTACAATCAGAAACACATACATACATAAGCTCACGCCTGTATCCCCGAAGGGGTAGGCAGAGGCGCACTAGCGAACTAGAACACCCACATTTCGCCGAGCTTAGTTCCGTCCCAGATGTGATCGGTGGCGAGCCTATCGCCATATCGGATAAATTCCAGACTCCGGGCTGATATGGAAAAATCCAATATCACTTTGCCCGACCCGGAGATCGAACCCGAGACCTCAGAACCGTAGTCGTACCGAAATACCACCACGCCACCAAGGAGTCACACGTACAATCAATTATATCCTAAACGTTTGTAAAACATGATATAATTCCAGATTCAAATAATTATGTTCTATTTCTTTGATCAATATTTGACAGATGATCAATGTGTGTTAAAATGTTTGATAAGACAAAAACAAATGTTTGATCAAACGAACATTGGATAAAGAATAATATATTTCATCATCATCAACATCATCATCAGCCATAGGACGTCCACTGCTGAACATAGGCCTCCCCCAAAGATTTCCAGATCGACCTGTTGGAAGCCTGTTGAATGTATTTAGCCTCTCTTAAATCTTATTTCCAAAATTTAACGAAACAAAGGCATTTAAATAATTACATTATCCCCCATTACCATTTCAATTTGCAAAAAGAATTCATTTTTTCTATCTGAATACAATTTTATCAAGTCTAATTTTTTTCTATCGTTCTTAGAAAAGTGTATTTTTTGCTTGTTATCTACATTCGAAGGACAAATTTTTAGTACAATTCGATAACGATTAATTATTCATGTTTTTTCCCTAACATTTACTTAGATTTTTACGTGACATATCAATTTATTATAATTATAGATACACGGCGCATCGTTCTGTTTTAACATGATTGGGTTTTCAAATCGAAAAATGAAAATGTGACATATAATTCGTCAAAAATCGTAAAACACGGTACTCGACTGCGTTGACAGCTTAGTTGTATTGCGCACGCGGTTCTGCTACCGTCCAGTAGCTTTCTCCCTAGCGAATACCTAAAATATAAGCGACTGCGGTCTCGAGTTCAATCCTAGGGTCGGGTAAGACGATATTAAGCTTTTACTCAGTGTTTCGAATTTATATCACATAAGGCGCAAACTCAGGCTCTATATCATGAGATGGACAAAGTTTGATAGTGAATGCAGTCGCGCCACTGCCTACCACTTCTAAGTAACAGGCGTGAATTTATATAAATGTGCGGGTAAAAAAAATAATTATACTAACGTTTACTTCACTAACCACTCTCTGAAACCAATAGCCGCTCCGGCGCCATCACTCGTGACTATTTGATTTAAGCCAAATTGAGCTCAAATGGATATGGAATACACTTCACCAGACATAGATATGAGAGATGACAGATGATCATGAATGTCAATGACAGCCACCGATCAAGTGGAAACATCATTAAGTATGAGGGCAGAACCTGGATCAGCATAAGATCAAAACTAGTGATGTGAAACAATATTGAGCAGTACTGCAATGTAACGATGATAAAGCTTTTCGCGGTTATTAGTTCTTCTACTACTATTTACTGCTATCGATAAATGTATATCGATACATACATGTAGAGATAAGGAAGCTTTAATCAACACATATCGATATTCACTATTCCTCTGCTGAATAGCGATTGTTCTAAAATATCTGTAAAAATATAATTATCTCTATCTTGAGTTGACATTCCCAACAAATTTTTACATCACGTGGCGTCAGCAACTGTTTTGATAAGCGATAACAGACCGAACATCGCGGTCGGCTTCCGCAAAATCACAACGTGCAAAATGTCTTATCGTGACATATCACTGTGAAAACAACCCAATTTGGGTTGTTTTATACGATCAACTGGGACACCTGTGATGCTTGTACAATTTTTTAATAATGATGTTTATAATCGATGATTTTGGCGTCTTAATCGGTATCAAAAATTATAGAAATGCAATTGTTCTTTTAGTGCGACACAGTTGAAACTTGTGGATGAAATATGTGACAGTTTTTACGAACGTCCGACAGCTTTATATCAACCCTTTTTCGGGAATATAGCACCAAGCAAATCGCACTCGAATACACACACAACATATTGCTCGACTGGGATTCGACCCGGGAGTCTCTTGCTTTGCAGCTGTTATACACTGCTATAGACTAAACATAATAGACCATAAGCTCACACCTGTATCTCCGAAAGGGTAAGCAGAGTGCACTAGCGAACTAGAACACCCACATTTCGCCGAGCTTAGCTATAGATGTACCAATTTTGTCTTGATGGCAAAAAACATAATTTAATGAATGTAGGTTATACTCGGAAAGAATACGTAATCAGTGAGAGCAAACAGCGTTGTATGCATTACGTTCAGTTCATAATCACGTGTATTAGTTTCGAAGGAGATAACATTTGCAACTGAGGTTATGTGCATCATTTTATCGACTTTTGTTTTCATCATATTTTCGTATTTTAATCGTCTTTTGTTGTTTGTTTGTCTGAGTTGTAAGACCATGTGTCTCTCGTAGTTCTTGATAAGACGCGTCTTAGCTATATAGGTGTATTTTTGAAACGTTGATGAATGAGACTTATCAAGGACGAGCGGAGTGGTAGAGCCACGCTGTAGACAGTAACGTCTACAGCACGAATGGGCCGGCTCGACCGGTTTGATACCACTGTCTCACAGAAAACCGACGTAAAGTGGCAGCTTGCTGTCGCGTTTCGTTTTGGTGAGTGACATTTCCGGTGGCCCCTTTCTCCCTCTCTACCATTCCCTTGTCCCTCCACTTCCATTTCCTCTTTTTAGGTTTTTAGGTTAGGTTGGCAGCGCACCCATGATTCTTTTTGTGTCTTACTCTTGGGTGTATATGGGTGGTGGAGATCACTTACCATCAGGTGACTCATCTGTTCGTTTGCCAGTCTCTGTAATAAAAAAAAAACAATGGGCGTAGAAATTTTTTTCGGGGAGAAGAGTTACTATTCACGGTTACTAAAAATACAAGTTAATAATATCTAATCTGCTTGCTCTGTGAATTGGCTGGATTTTAGATAGACCGGAACAACCTACTAAGCCTATGCTCTATTTCGCATCATGGCAGCCGTATTCAATAGGTGGAAATATATTAGCTAATATCGCATGTAGCCATCACGGTAATTTACAAGTTCGTGCCCCGAAATAAATTGGAAGTTTTTAAACGAATTTATAAATTAAAGATGAAAACGCATGAATTGTTGTCGATTGCGACACAATATGTTTATTTGTAAATTATCATAAGTAAAATAAAACACAATAACGGTATAAGTGTTGCTTGCGATAACCTATGACAATAATAAATTATATTTTGTGAACAAATTATGAGTCATGCAAGATAAAAGTGTCAGTATCTTTTGTTTCATTTTATTCATTCATATTGTTGCGTAATTTAAATGTATATTACAAGCCAATTAGCCACAATATGTTACGATGCCAAAATAGCCAAATTCATTAGCCATCTATAAGGAAGTCGTAAAAAACCTTGTGTATCCGTGATTATTGTTGTTGTTGTGGCAAAGTCCAAAGCCGCGTCTCCTGCATTACAACATTACACAAAACACCTACACAAAACATTGCATTTCTACAATTCTTTTGTCTATGGTCCATTGTTACATGAGCAGGAGGCAATGGAAAACCTTGTTTTGTGTAGGTGATTTTTGTATTTTGTTTCGAAAAAACGTGTGCAGGAGACGCGCCTTAAGCACTACTAACAACGGCCTGTCTATGGCTGTTTATTGTTGTCTATGGCGGTGACCTCACTTATCGACGTAGAATCGGGTAATGCCAAACACACCGTTCTTTTTCCTGTATAATTTAATGTATCGATATCAAACTATAGACAACATACCTCTATATCATATCCGTTAAATACCAAACAAAATCCATCAGCAAAGATTTTGTGCCATGCAAATTATTGGCAACGTATTTTTTGCCAATAATTTTATATCGATAAATTAGATTATACACTGCAACAAGTATCGATAAATACTTTCGATTGCGTCAACAATTATCGATTTAAATATTACGCTCTATAATTAGCTACACTCTATTTCTTCGATGAATTTTGTATTTATGGTGTGGACGTCTCCAGTTGCATAGATGGATAATTCATAAATATTAGTAGAAATATATTGATTCCATAATCCACAACAAGTCTAAGAATTTTAGTTGAGCTTTCGTAGCCGCCCTTTAAAACGGACATTTCGAATAATTTGGCCCTTTGACTGATTAAATATCACTGATATCGATATATTATCAACTTCGTTAAACATATAAATATCGATAATAATACGCTATAATATACTAATTAATCGATAATGGTCACAAAGCCCTCATTTCTTTTTGAGACTCCATAACGGGTCTAAAAAGTTGAGGGGGTCTTTCATATCACCGCTCTTGAGTCCTGGCGATTGTTTCATCTCCTCGAAGGATTCGCGGGAGAATTTGGACCTCTGCGAGGAAGTGGCCGAGGGTGTGGGGGTCACTGGGGGCAGCACCGACGCGCCTGATGGTACTGACACCGCCTCGCCGTTGAACATCGTTGTACCTGCAAATAATAATACTTAACAATACATACGGCTAAGGAGCAATTGGATACTTGACCATATTTGATTTTAGACACATATTTATATGTAATAATATAATAGCAAATAAAATAAAAACCCTTCTGTAAAAACGGCATTGAAATTGGTTAAAAAATGAGGCAGTAATTCATATTTTAAATTCTGGAGTGGGGGCATAGTTCAGATATCTTGCTATCCCTTTCCAACGCACGCATCGTTATGGCCGTGACGTGTTTTTACTGATACTTCCCTTTCCCGCAGTTTAAAGGTTACACCAAACTACAAAGGCTTATCACTTTTTTATTTTTAAGAGCATTTCAATATTTCTTTATGCGCTACGTTTTAGACGACGTAATTTTCGTATAAAATCAATTAAAAAAAAATTGTCACGTACCCAATTGTAGAATACACGTGACTTAAAGTTGAACTGGCACTTCGGATATATTAAATCAAATACAATATAGCTACATTTAGTTGAAACTAGCTGTTTCCCGCGACTGCGGAAATTTTTCGGGGTAAAACGTAGATTATGTATTATTCCAAACTATAATCTATATCTGTGCTGAATTTCATCCAGATCTGTTTAGCCGTTCGGGCGTGATTGAGTAACAAACATATCCATACTTTCACTATCATAATAGTAGTAAGATATTACGTAAATCCTAAAGATTCAAAATTCAATTACGGGCGTCTGGATTTTTAAATAAAAATAAAATATCGACATCGATAACTGAGATAGATTAATACATTGCAACACTATTCATTTCGATTCTATGCAAACTAAACTGACATCTTAGGCCAGACTCCAGAGATTAGCTAAAAGAAAAGCTACAGAAATAAATACTTACCAGAGCAAAGCACTCCTTGTACATAGAACAGAGCAGTTCTGTACGCGTCCGCGAGATACTTTGTGTCTTCTAAAATGTTACATCTGTGTTTGTAAAGATTCGTACAGCCTGCATCTAGCATATCTGTGAACAAAAAAAGGATTTATTGTGAGTTTTAATAGTCGACAGTAAATTATCTTGCGGTTGTGGTCTTTATAAACAGCCGTTTTAGTTTAAAAACATAATCTTTGAGATCGGAGTCATGACTCGAGAATGTTATTAATTGTCAACATATCGAAATTACTTAGCTCATTAAAAGATAACTAGTAATCGATTTTTTCTAAAATCGATGGTTTACTTACAATTTAAATCTGATAATCGTTATAAAATCGAATGTCTAACGAGGACTCAGAATCGAATACCCCCGCTTAAAATATCGATATCCTTACTAACATTATGATACGAACAACATAGGCCTTTTTACAGCAAAGAGCAAGTTTATTTATTATCAACATTCCCCTAAAAACACTCTGAATTTAAGGCTTAAAACTATTATAGTTTTGAATATCGATAACTCACCACACAAGTGAATCTGTCCTGCTCGCACTTGGCACATGATCATGACCAGCAACGCGACCACCGCGCTGCGACCCGCGAGGGACCCGCACTGGACCCACGCGCCGCTCAACTGGTTGCTCAAACGACTGTCAAACGTCTGGGACAGGATCTTGTCCACCAGTAGTACCAGGGGGGAACAAACGATCCTAGAATAGTGGTAGTGTTGTAAAATCTGCTTGTATTGATTTTATAAACAGTTTAGTTTCCTGATGAAAGATGTCAAATATTATAACATGTTACAGTCGACGATATATTTGGAATACATCAAACCATCAAATCATTTCTAACTTATTTATGTCCCCCACTTCAGCACAAATGCACCCCATATCCTCAATCCTTATCTGTCTTGTAATGTTAACTTGATAACACTACTTGAACACTGCTTCATGCACCTGCATTCATCCCACTCCAATAATAAATTTTAACCACGCTGTATTTAGGTATACAGGATCCTTTAGAATTTGGTTACGGCCGGCCGCTTGCTTAACGTATACCCCTTCTAAGTAATATAGTCCTGAGTAAATCACATCAGAAACCGCGGTGCCCGTCTTGTGATTCAAGACCTTCGGTTCCCAGACTATACCGGTGTTTCATAAAGTTGGTATCAATAACAATTGGATTTTTGAGTATGTTTCATTTCATACACACATTTATATGTAATAGCAAATAAAACACAAAATAAACCCTTCTTTAAAAACCGCATCGAAATTGGTTGAAAAATGAGGCAGTAATTCATATTTTAAATTCTGCAATGAGCAAGAGAGGGGGGCGTAGTGGGGATATCTTGCTATCCCTTTCCAAGGAACGCACCGTGGCTGTGATGTTATGGCCGTGACGTGATTTCAGTAATACTTCTCTTCCCCGCTGTTTGAAGGTTACACAAACTACAAAGGCTTCTATTTTTTTTAGTTTTGGGAGTATTTCAATATTTATTTCTATGTTACGTTTTAGATTACGTAAATTTCGTATAAAATCAATAAAAAAAAGAGTCAAGTACCCAATTCCACATACAAGGAGAACAATTGAAATCGTTATGGTAAAGTTCACACAATTTTTTCGACAAACGCAGTATCGATATTGCCGTTGCTAATTCACCGACACTTTGTTATGATATTAACAATGCTTACTTAGCCGGGAACACGTTGATCTGATAGTGTGTGAGGTTCAGCACGGCGTTGCCGCTCGCTACCGTGAGCCTCCTCTCGGTCCAGTGGACGGTGCACGTGACGTCATCCAGGATCACCTTCAGCCCTCCACTCAGCTCCAGGGACTGACCTTTAGCTGTCGGGAAGTAGGACTTGCCTTGCATCTGTTTGGATGATAAATATAAAGAGTTAGCCTCCGTGGCGCAGTGGGCGAGTAGCCGGCTGTGAAGCGAGAGGCCACACGTTCGATTCCCGCATTGAGACAAATGTTTGTGAAACTCACAGATATTAGTTTCAAGTCTGGGTGTTGCGAGACGGTAAGTCACTCATAATCTCTGACACCTACGATACAGGTTATACCTAGTGTGGGGTCAGGACTGGGTGTATTTATTATTATTTATTTATTTATAAGTAGGAAAGTAGGAATTCATCTTTCTTTCCACCAGCCCTAATCCCACCTGAATGTGGGATCGGAGCAATCCACTAGAGCAGCTAATCAATTAAATAATTCGAAATTCATTTTCAATTAGATAAATCGAAATGTTTACCTCTATTTCACTGAGAAGGCAGACTATACATGTTATCTTATATTCTAATACTGCTTTCCAGAATGTACCATGTTCTTGCTCAGACGGGTTGTTGGAGATCACAAGAGGAATGCACCATGGGGCTAATTGCTAAAAGAAAAACTTACATTCATTAACTAGAATTAACATACACAATTTCAAATGTGAAAATTGTTACAAAATTTCATAAAAGTTTGTTGAAGTGAACAAAATTTTTATGGGCCAAAAGAGTAGTTTCGGCAGTATGGGCGTATTGCTCGTATATTTTGCTGACAATAACTACGTGAAGTTAGTAACGAGTAGCGTTTCAGTGATTACTAGAGACTAAGTGTGGCACGAGTTATAAATGCCTAACTTTTTATGCGTATTGTTGAAAGTCGCAATACACAAAGTTATGCCACCAATGTGCTAAATATACAAGCAATGTGTATGTAACTAGGGAAATAACAGATGAATCTCGTCAGGGTGAATGAACTCCCTAGGACACCCTCTAGATAAATATAATAAAATTGGGAAGCGGAGCGGATTTAGGGTCTCAAAAATCTAGTATATCCAATTCCCCCCTCTCTTTCCCCATACCTATTCTCATACATTTAGGTTGGTCACGCACCCATGATTTATGTCTATGGATAGTGGAGATCGCTTATCATCATGTGACCCATCTGCTCGTATGCCAGTCTCTGCTGTAAAAAAATGACCCCTTTAATAGTAATAAGTACAAAATATAGACCTTATAGTAAGATGCGTTGATGTAAGCGTTAGGGTCCGACTTGAGCGTGAGTCTCGAGTCATCGTAAGGGACCACATCCGTCACAATGTTGCCGCTTGTGTGCTGCATCGCTACTGTCTTCGATCTCTTCATGTTCTCCTGTGTCTGAAATAATTCCAAACTTAATAAACAACATAATAACTTCGTAATAATGTGCCAACAACGATAAAATGTCTTTATTTCTTCTTTCGTCACTCAAGGTGGCCACTGAAAGCCAGCGCTGTGTTATGGTTTTCATCATAACACAGCAACATGCTGAGGGGCCACCTCTTGTCACAATGTACGCATGCACTAGGTTATTATATTACCTCTATATTATATAATGTTTAATAATTAGTAATCTTTATGTATAAGTTAGTAGTAACAAATGTTGCATACGTTTAGTGGCAATAAACATTTTCTTTCTTTGTTTCTTTCTTTCTATAATGGTTATCGGGTGCGGTGACGTCACAAACCTGTCGTACATCCATTTTATCGTTAGTTACTCTTTCTCCCTGATTTAATCGGCTTACAATTTTTTTTCAAATACTAATATGTTTAATACATATTTCTTGTAGTTATTGAAGGATTGGGAAGGGAATTGATAGGGAAATTACAAATACATCGAGTTAGCCACTCTAAATATTATCGTATATTTTTGCATCTAGAATTTTGTAGGCAAGCCATACTCATAATATGGAGCACTTTGGTAAATGTTTCAAAAAACCAAGAAAATGGAAATCGATGGCAATCAAAAATATAACCAAATATGGTCTCACCTGCACATCTTGTAATGTTTTCCATTTAGAATCGAGCAGCGTCAAACCACTCGGAGTTTTGTTCGTCAGCGAATCGACAAACTTCTGTAAATTCTTCACCTCTTGCGTGAACTTGTTTAACAAACTCGGGTCCGAAAAGATGTCTACTTTCGCTGGCCTCTCTATCACCTCTTCTTTCGGCGGAGGCTTAACTGGCTGGGCTTTTGGCACTATCGGCTTTTTTATCATGCTTTCCGATATTTGTGGCACTTTGATATCGGGCATTAACGGCTTTTGTTCCACAGTAAAATCGATATCGGAAAGTAGATCGAAAACTGACGGCTCTGGCTTTGACGGTTTTGGTTCATCTATAGGTTTTTCTTTAACTGCTTCTTTAACTTCATTAGCCTTTTGTTCATTTACACGTGTTTTTGTGTTTTCCACAGGTACTGTGTTTACGTTACTTTGTCCAGAATTTTGGTCGATATTAGGCGGTTCCACTACGTTTTCTTTCGGAGACGAAACTGTAAAGGAATTTTGTAATTTAAATAAAATTCCTTTATACTTTAGATACGTTTATTCCATTACAAAAATTTACATGTCATTATGATAATAGATCCTTACCTTGGTTGCTACTGAAGGTGACACTCGTATCGCGCTGTTGACCCGACTGCATATAAGTCGACTGATTCGTGTTGGTATTATAATTCACTGTTTCTGTCTGTGGTTGAGGTGCTACTTCATTGGATTGGTTAGTTTGGTGTCCATACGGAGCGTTATAGTATTGGTTACTAGTCTCCTCTGCATTCGGCATATGAGATGCCTCAGAGGGCGATTGTACAGTATCATACCTGCCAGCGTTAGTATAAACCTGTGCAGACCAATTTGCGTCTTTACTCCCAGTTTGAGGGTCGACATTCCCTTGAGCACTAGCACCGTATGAGTTCTGAGACCCGTAATTGTAATCATAATTCCCGCTTGAAGAGTTGAAAGTATAACCCGGATGATTTTGGTAGCTCTGCGAGTAGTTGGCGTTTGTTTGATCCGTGTAACCATACGAACTGGTCGGTTGATAGTTTTGTTGCGGTTGGCTGTATTGGGCGTTGGCGTCATATTGAAAGCCAGCTTGGTAGCCAACATTAGACGACAAAGCTTCGCCAGTTACATGGGATTTGATTGGCTTATCAAACGCATCTAGTTGTGCTAAGGCCGGGTTATATTCAGCTTCAGATTGAAACGGATGTGACGTCGCTGTGGTTGTATTTGTAGCGTTGGTCGTAGAAGTTACCGCGTTGCTTGCATTCGTATAAGTAGGGTAATTTTGGGAGTCATTCGCGAACGTTGTTGTAGGATAACTGTACTGCTCGGGCGTACTGTACATTGGATTCACTGGTACTTGGCCATATTGAGATGTCTCAGTATTATATTGGTAGTTCATCGAGTTGTAATCATGGGGTACTTGTGAAGGTAGGTTGGTCGCAGAATGTTGGCTGAATGGTACTTGTGTTGGAGGATTGGCTGTAGATTGTTGGCTGAAAGGTACTTGGGATGGTACATTCGTTGCCGATTGCTGGCTATATGGTACTTGAGATGGTACGTTGGCTGCAGATTGTTGACTGAAAGGCACTTGGGATGGTACATTGGCTGCCGATTGCTGGCTGAAAGGCACTTGGGATGGTACATTAGCTGCCGATTGCTGGCTGTATGGTACTTGGGATGGTACATTGGCTGCTGGTTGCTGGCTATATGATACTTGAGATGGTTGGTTGGTAGCCGATTGCTGATTGTAAGGCATTTGCAAAGGTAGATTGGTTGTCGATTGCTGGTTGTATGGCATTTGAGACGGCACATTCGCTGTCGATTGTTGATCGAAAGGCACTTGCTGAGCCATACTTGCTGGATGCGGTTGTTGGCTGTATGGTACTTGATTTGGTGCATTTGCTTGCGCTTGTCCAAACGGCACTTGAGACGGTACATTAGCTGCTGCTTGACCAAACGGCACTTGAGATGGTATATTAGCCGCTGCTTGGCTAAACGGCACTTGCTGATTCTGACTAACAGCCGAATGTTGGCCATAAGTATTCGGCGTCGACGATTGCGGATACTGGTTGTAATATTGGTAATTTTGGTCAAACGTTGGCTCCGACTTGGGCTGAGTTATTTGCATTTGGGCGAAATTCACGTTCAAATCAGCTTGTTGGTTATACGTGGACATCGAAGGCACTGCATCCTGGCCACCACTTGACGGGGCCTGGACATTCTGACCACAAGGATCATTGTACCCCCCATATTGGTTCTGGGTATACATGGGGTTTTGTGTATCAGTGACTAATGTCCCGTTGTTCTGTGGCGCGGAATAGTACGGGTTGGTGTATATTTGTTGTTGATGGTCGGACATTGGCGCATATTGCGACGGGGTGTAGGCAGTGTTGAAAGGATACTCTTCTTTATCGAACGCTTTGCTCGTGGCGGGATAGGCGTATTGTGTGTAATCGGGTTCCGTGGGCGCGTATGGGGTTGCGTATCGGTCGTAAGGGTTTTGCATGGGCATCACCACGCCGTCTGGGAGTTGCATGTGTTGTATGTCAGTTGCTAAAACAAAGGATAATAGTTAAACCTATACTGCTAATACTCTACACTACGAGTTTGCGCAGTGGACATTACCCTAAATTAGGCAAAATAAGGCCGAGATCTTCGACTGAGTTTAAGTCAAAGAAACGAACCCAGTAAGGATTTGGAATTTTTAAATCGAATTTCGACTTAGTTCGAGCTATTTTAACAAGAAAAACAGGCTGACATACACTACGAGTTTGCGCAGTGGACATTACCCTAAATTAGGCAAAATAAGGCCGAGATCTTCGACTAAGTTTAAGTCAAAGAAATGAACCCAGTAAGGATTAGGAATTTTTAAATCGCACTTCGACTTAGTTTGAGCCATTTTTAGAAGAAAAACAGGCTGACAAACAGACTAAGTAAAGTTTTTCTTGTAAAAAATTACTCGAACTAAGTCAGAATTTATTGGACTTTAGTCGAAGTTCGCTCTATAGATCTTAGCCTAAGTATTCCTGTTATTACATAAATTAGAACTCCGTCAACATAAAATGTATATAATCAGATTCTAGATGATATTAACTGATAAGGAAATTGTACAAATAGTTTATCGATATCGACAAAGTAATTTTAAAATCCTTATTAGCCAGTAAGTTTTTCATTTTCAATCTTTCATATCGAAATAGTATATTGTATTATTGTGAGAATGTATGATAGGAGATTGACGAAAGAGATACACAAGACGAGTGTGGTCGGGAATGTCGGTACAAGTCGACCTCATCGAACTTATTTTAGGTAAAAAGTACCCTAAACCGACACGCACGTAGGAAGAGATTGATGAAAGTAGATGTAGCGAAAGTAGTATGTCAGAATCGGGCGAAGTTTAAATCCATAGTCTCTGCCTACCCCTATGGGATACGGGCGTGATATTGTGTATGTATGTGTGTATTTATGAAAGCCACTCACCTTCAGAACCGACTGGTGCTGGCCTCACAGAGGTGGGGTAAATGTTCTCAGGGTAGTAAGTATCCTGCGGTATCGGTTTTATTTGAGCTGCAAATATATTGAACATACAGATACCAGCTACATTATAAACCCAAATAACTATAACTCCTATAAAAATATACCATACCTAAAAATATATACGTCAATATACAATCAAAATCAGTACTCAGAAACACGTTTATAGATATTTCTCGTTAAATTCCGAAATTTCAAGATGGCCGTTAAATGTTTCTGTAAACGGAAAGTATAACATAACATAAGCTCACGCCTGTATCCCTGAAGGGGTAGGCAGAAGCGCACTAGCGAACTAGTACACCTACATTTCGCCGAGCTTAGTTCCGTTCCAGATGTAAAAGGGTCGAACCTATCGCCATATCGGGCACAAAATTCCAGACTCCGGGCTGATATGGAAAAATCCAATATCACTGGCCGACACGGGGATCGAACCCGAGACCTCAGGACGATAGTCGTACCGAAATACAATCACGCCACCGAAGCAGTATTTTTTTCGAAATTTCAGTACAGAAGAGGAATTAATAATTGTACTACCTTCGTCAGTACTATTATATTATACGAAAATAAACGAGATAAATGATTTTGCTTACGTTGCGGAGTAACACTCCTGGCCATGTTCCTGTTCTTCATGTAAGGCAGGTAGTCCTTCAGCTTCCTGGAGCCAGTGGGGGGCAACACGGAGGACAGCTCCGGAGTCTTCGAGGGCGCGGGCGGCGCGGGCGCAGCCGCCGGACCTGTCGTCAAACGTACATTATACTGTTCACATCAACTTCTGCCTTTGTTAGTAGGTGATAAGAGTCACATCTGGGACGCAAATGAGCTCGGCGAAATGTGGCTTTTCTAATTCGCTAGTTTGCCTACGCCATCTGGGATGTAAACGTCAACTTACGTATGTATGTACCACCAGCAAAGTTACTATAAACATGACAAATACTTCAACTCAATTACAGCCAATCCCACAACAAAGGCAGGGATATGAACGCCTCTCAAGTACCTTTTTTTTTGTATCCGAGCAGTGACTACACAACACCTGATGGTAAGCGATGTATGGTCCAGGAGGTTTACCACCACCTCTTATAGCAGTATTATTATAGTCTTACTTCGTTTTTTTTTGGTACGGTAATCGGTACAAGATTTTAGTAATATTGCTATAAAAGGTGGTGGTAACCCACAAAACCAACAAACACCGATAGACCTTGTGACCATCGGAGCCCACCAGTATCATACCGCCTGCATAAATACTTTTTCACACATTTACCTTTACTGTTCTGCTGCGCGAGATGCTGCGAACGCTCTTCCTCCTGCACCTGGCAGGTGCTGCGCATGCGCGCCAGCAGCTGGCTCACGTTGTGCGACAGCTTCTTGTAGAACTCCTGGCCCTTCTGCGACTTGCCCAGCAACTCTTCGTACGTGTCGTATGAAGTTATCAGGGCTGGAAAGAAAACACGATGAATAAGACGTAATATAACAACTCCTGAAAAAACAAGCATCTGCACCTGCAGTTTCGCATAATTAATACCATGATGGAATAGGCAACTCCTCAGCTTAGTTATCACGACCCTATCTGATGTAAATCTTTCTGGGACCTTTTAGTCCCAGGCGTGTTTTATTTTACAATAACAAAGTGTTAGTTCTATTCGACGCATGACGCGATAAATTAATAATCACAAGTTTAAAAACTTAACTGATATCCAATTTACCTATCGTGACAAAATTTATATGGGACCACCCTTGAAATAAGCTCTATCGAACACAAAAAGAATTTTCAAAAATGGTCCACCTTTGGCGGAGATATCGAGTACCATACATAAAAAAATACAGACGAATTGAGGACCTCCTCCTTTTTTAGAATTCGGTCGAAAAGTGGTGCACTTCGATTTTTTTTGTATGTAGTTAGTAACCTAACTCACTTGGGTACTAATAGGGAACTTGCATGTAATTTTTTCTTTAGTTTATTGTAAAGAACTAGGTCTCAAATAAACACAACAGAAACAAAAACATTAAAATATGCATAAATAATTTAACTATCGCGAGTCAAAAGATGAGTTACGAAACCCCGCGGTAAAAAAGGAAGTGACGTCACCGCGTAGAAATATTAAAGTTATTTCTTTAAATAACGAAGTAAAAATAAGGAAGAAGGAAGAGAAGGACCTCCGAAATCTCATTCACTAACTACCATTCTCAACACAACAACAGATTTCGTCAAAATTGGAAAAAATACCCTAATTTGGAAACACTGCGCTATGATTCTTTATGCAATGACGTCACTTGGATTTCGCAATTACGTTCCATTATACGTAATTTATAAGTAGGATATTTTGTAAAATATAAATTATTTTACACTACAAATTTGATGATAGTACGTTTTATGGTTTTGTTTATTGATTTATCAACACAATTTCTCGTTATAATTTTTGTGCAAGTTCCCCATTCAAATCCCCTTCAACCGAGTCGTATTAAAAGCATATTATTATGTTATTGACAAATTGGCGATTAAATTATAATGGCCGATATGGCGATAGGCTCGCCCCCTATCATATCTGGGACGGAACTAAGCTCGGCGAAACGTGGGTGTACTAGTTCGCTAGTGCGCCTTTGCCTACCCCTTCGGGGATACAGGCGCGAGCTTATGTATCTATACTAATATTATAAAGCTAAAGAGTTTGTTTGTTTGTTTGATTGAACGCGCTAATCTCAGGAACTACTGGTTCGATTTTAAAAATTATTTTCGTGTTGGATAGCCCAATTATCGAGGGTGGCTATAGGCTATATAACATCACGCTATGACTAATAGGAGCGGAGGAGAAATGAAAAATGTTTAAAACCGGGGAAGTCGATATCTCAGAAACTACTGGTTCGAATTGAAAAATGTATGATACAACATGTTTATATTGTATTGACAAATTCACGTGATACTCGATCTTACTTACCATTGATAAGTCCATCTCTTTTCCTCAACACGTCTGTTAACAGACGTCGCGAGTCGCCGTACGACGCATACAGTGACGTCAATTTGTTGATAATGTTCTCTTGTGCTGCCAAGTTTTGTTCGATTATTTTTACCTAAAACAAAAGTTCGATTACATTACTTTTTAATGCCAGTGAACTTGTCAGTCATTCATTTTGGGCGTTTACAATCGCTGCTATCAATATCGTTTGTTAACAAACCATTCAAGAGTAAAATCAATGAAATGATTTGGTCAAATTATTAAATTAAAATATTTACTTGGCTTCATTAAGTATCGATACTTTGTAATCTCTGAATGTAACTGTATCGATATATCAATCAGCATTTTCGATGTCGAGTTTCTAGGTCAATTTTATCGACCAACTTCAAAAAAGGAGATGGTCCTCAATTCAATTCAATCTCTGCCAATTTTTTTTTTTGTTCGATAGAGCTTTATTTAGTCACGATCAGACCAATTTTGAAGTAGGTCCGTTAAGATTTTACACTTATGATTATCGACATTACTAATACATCGACAAATAACTATCGAGTTATTTTTTGGTGTCCATACCTTGGGCGTGTGTTTGTCGAGTTCCCGCTTGAACAGTTCGTCGTGTTCGTTGTTGTCGGCGGCGAGTAGTTTGGTTGTGACGTCATCTTGTGCCAGTGCAGCGCGCAGCTCGTGCACGAGCGCGTCCCGCTGCGCCTGCATGTCGCGCGACTTGCGCACCACGCGCCGCATCTCCGACATGGTGCCGCGGTCCAGACCCTCTGACAACAACAATATATTCAAATAAAACTATTTTTACGGATTCATCACGATTTGTTTTCATTTTTATGCCCGACGTTTCGAAGGCTTTGTAGTCTTTGTGGTCTCGGGTCGTAATAGTATCCGTAAAAATAGTTTTATTTCAATGTATAACATTCGCGTAAAGCTAGAAATCAGTATGACAACAACATCTGGGACGGAACGAAGGTCGGCGAAATGTGGGTGTTCTAGTTCGCTACTGCCTGCCTACCTCTCGGGGATACAGGCGTGAGCGTATGTTATAAGATTGAGACATAACATAAGCTTACGCCTATAACCCCGAAGGGGTAGGCAGAGGCGCAATAGCCAACCACTACACCCACATTTCGCCAAGCTTGGTTCCGTCCCAGATGTGATGGGGGCGAGCCTATCGCCATATCGGGCACAAATTCCAAACTCCAGGCTCATATGGAAAAATCCAATATCACTTTGCCCACACCGGAGATCGAACCCGAGACCCCAGGACGGTAATCGTACCGAAATACAACGCCACCGAGGCAGTGATGAGATTGAGACCCACCTATATTGTCTATGCTGGGTATCTTCCCGCACAGCGCGTCCAGCGGCTGCGCCAGGAGCTTGAGGTTGGCGATGTGCAGCGTCATGGCCTTGTGCAGCACGTGGTTGCTGTCGGTGGTGCGCGCGTGCGCCTCGCTGTACTTGTGGTACTCGCGCGACAGCTCCGTCTGCACTATGGACGGGGGGCGCGGACCCATCACCTTCTGGTACTCTTTCTCTTTCATAGTCTCCTCCTGTGGATATTTTAAGATGCTAATAATGACTTCTACAAACGAGGCTTAAAGCAGATTTTTCTAGGCAGGAAGCGGCTTGTCTGTTCTATTGGTATTGCCGAAGTGCCTATGCAACTGTGGGTTACCACCACCTCTTATAGCAGTACTATTGTAATATTACTTATACCGATTCCCATACAAAAAAAAACGACGTAAGATTATAGAGGTGGTAGTAACCCCCCTGTAACTATTTACCATTAGAGGGCTCTGCTAGTTTGCCTTTGGAGTTCTTTCGGTCTACCCGCCCTTATCCCACCTCAATGTGGAGTCGGCGCAACACAATTTTTCTAGTTGCAGAAAGGATTTGACTTAGGTTTTCCGACCGGCTGCCTGCCTAACGTCAACCCCTGAGAGGTCCAATCCTGGGCAAATTAAATTAGAAAATTCATTTTGCCCGAATCAAAACCCAGACCTTCTGGTTCACAGCCCATACATGCTGCCACTAGACCAAGAAAACGACAATGTTGTGGATATACATACCTGAATAAGGTGTTTAATTTCAGCCAGCGAGTGCTCCACGTCGCTTATTATCTCGGCGAGGTTGTTCATCGAATCGACAAGTGATTGTATTATTTCGGATTTAGCATTCATTGCAGCACATCTATCGACTATTTCTTGTGGTATTCTGTAACAAATGTAGAATTTCTTATTTATTTATTTATTGGAAATATTATTTTATATGTGTTATTTTTTGGGAAACTTACAGCCTTAACAATTAAATACAATACTATGTGTTACGAATTCGGATAATTGTCAAGTGGTAGAGCCACGCTGTAGACGGTAACGTCTATAGCACGAATGGGCCGGCTCGACCGGTTAGATACCACTGTCTCACAGAAAACCGACGTAAAGTGGCAGCTTGCTGTCGCGTTTCGTTCGGTGAGTGAAATTTCCGGTGGCCCATTTCCCCACTCCCTTTCCCAATCCCGTTCCCTCCCCTTCCATTTCCTCCTTTTAGGTTGGCAACGCACCCATGATTCTTTGTGTCTTGGGTGTCTATGGGCGGTGGAGATCACTTACCATCAGGTGACCCATCTGCTCGTTTGCCAATCTCTGCTATAAAAAAAAAAAAAAAAAAAAAAATTGTTGTGATTTAGTACACGATATTGAAGGGTAGTATGTTAATTATATTTATATTAACTACCCTCCAAGTAATTCATAATATTTGTAGAAGTTCTATTATTAACTAAAGCAAAAGGTATAAAAGAGCGGGAGCTATCATTATTGAGTTAGTCTCCCTTTGGAGCTGGAAGTGTACACAACTAGTTTGAGATATACAGTAAAGTTGTGTAGCGAATATAGTGCATATAAGAGGCACGTTTTAACTAAGTCTTTTACATATGGCTATAAATCGGGGCTAACAACAAGTTTCCACCAATAGATACAAAATTAACAATTTTCAGATGAAATTACTAAGAATTCCATTAGCAGAGGCTTGTTATTAGCAATTTAAGTTACCTAGGAATTGTTATTAGTCTGTAAGCCTGCCGCCAAGTAAATAAATAACTAATAATTGTACCTAATACGCGATGAGGTACAATACATCTTCATTTGATCTACTTTGGCCTTAGCACCGACTCAAAAGAGTAACAAATATTTTATTGTTGGCCTAAAAAGCCAAAGTCAGTGTTTTATTATTTTTAGTGTAACATAACATAACATAAGATCACGCCTGTATCCCCGAAGGGGTAGGCAGAGGCGTACTAGCCAACTAGTACTCACATTTCGCCGAGCTTAGTTCCGCTCCAGATGTGATAGGGCGCGAGGCTATCGCCATATCGGGCACAAATTCCAGACTCTGAGCTGATATGGAAAGACCCAATATCACCTTTGCCGACCCGGGGATCGAAACCCGAGATCTCAGGACGGTAGTTGTACCGAAATACAACCACGCCACCGAGGCAGTCAAGTTTTTAAAGTCAGTTAATCGTTTTCGAATCGCATAACATTAACCAGTCTCATACTCACTTCTGCTCGGAGTCAATAACCTCAAGCTGGTCAAGTTGCAGCGAGGACATGAACTCCGTGAGCTCAGTATTCTTGGCCTCGGCTTGAGAGACAATGTGCCGTAAAAGTTTGGCTTTCTCTTCCGAGTACAAGGATGATGCTTCGTGAGCACCCATCGGCACTAGACGGGCAAATATGTCGGGGCCTGTCACCTACGTTAATATATAAAAAATTAAAACATTACCTGCACCTATCAATTAAAAACACTATGTTAATGCATCTATCCAATACCTTTTGGTATAAAATAAACAACAGTTTTTTTTCATTTTACTTTTAAATAATGAATACGATTTAATGGTTTCTTAGGTTTACGCGAATGTTATTCATAGAAACAAAAGTAGTTTTTACGACTTCTATCTATTCGTTTCTACAGAGTATAGATTTTGAAACATGGTAACTAAAAATAAAAAAATAAATACAAAGCAAATCGCGACAGAATCCGTAAAAACTAGTTTTATTTTAATAAATAGACTCATTTCGGTCCCAGATGTGATAGGGGCGAGTCTATCGCTAAATCGGGCACATTCCAGACTTCAGGCTGATACTGAGTAGAAAAACCCAATATTACCCGACCAGGGGATCGAACCTTAGACCTCACGAGGGTAATTGTACCATGCAGACAATACAAACAATACTTTACCTCAGGGTCATTGAAGTTGATGGCCAGTGCCTTCACCAAGCACACTGGCTTCATGTCCATTAGCAGGTCCTTATCAGGCACCTCCTCATGATAGATAAACTCGTTCTCGTTCTTGGCAGCTTTGCGTTTGCCTTCCACCACGTCGTTTGTGAATGTCAAAGCTTCTTGGGCCATCTGAAACAATTTACAGTGTGTATTAACAATAAATACATGGACTGGACTGAGTGAAATGTAACGGATTGCTTTATTGTTGTGGTGATGATTTCCATTCTCAAGTCAGGCTATAATTATTTAATATCTCACTATTTGTTGAAATAAAACTATTTTTATGGATTTTGTCACAATTTGGTTTTAATTTTTATGCCCTGTGTTTTGAAAGCTTTGCAGCCTTTATCGTCACAGGTCGGATTAAGGTGTCAGTTGTCCTAAAATGTTAATATTACAATATCTAGAATAAAAATCATAGAACTTAAACCCAAATCGTGATAGAATCCGTAAAAATTTCAATGAATAAGATTTGCGTAAATCAAAGAAATCACTATTACAATATTTGTTTCAAATTGAGTTGCTAGATATTAAAATCTCTGCCATGTATTGCTATAAGCTCAGAAGACAGTTCCTTGTATACTTATAGTACATCCATAGAGCCTCTTAACAAATTCATACATGTATTTACGTTATTTTATAGACAAACAATGCCTCAAATATATCTAAGATTGACTGGGAGACATGTTATGTCATAAGCATATATTGGCCCCCATCCACATCTGCATGAGACCACTCACCTGCACAGGCTCGACGTATTTCATCAGTTTCATGGCCTCAGCCAGTTTATCCACAGCAAGCTGGTAGAACGCGACACGCTCGCCCATTTTCTGCTGTTCCTCCGCATGCATGCCTTTGTGAAATATGTGAATATCCATTAGAAGAACAAATGAAGAATAATGATAAAGCTTAAAAATACCTTCAATACTCTAATCATGGATCTAAACAACATTTAACCATATATAGCCTCTGCTTACCCCTTATGTACATTGTGTGAACGAACATTAATTGTTTGATAATGAGAATCATAATAAAATAAAACATTTCTTTCCACTTGCCCTTAACCTGTCTCCAATTTGGACCAACGAAATATACTTTTTAAAGCATGTTACAGAAAGGTTTCAGCTTCGTTTTTAGTACAAATACTGGCCTCTGTGGCATTGATTCCCAGCCAAATCGTGTTAGAAAACTACTTGCGCAACTTGGAAATCAAACCCAGGACTGCCTGGTTCACAGCTGAAATACACTGCCAAAGGATGTGACTAAAACTTACTAACTTATTATATTTATTTCAACCATTATATTATTTATTATTATGGGTATTGTGGATGTTTATGGGCAGCAGTGATCACTTAACATCAGGTGTCCCACTTGCTTGTTTGCCCCCTGTTCCATAAAAAAAAAAAATTAAAACAGTAACCAGAAAAACCTTTACAAGCAAACAATGTATAATGTTTAGTACATTCTTACCTTGATACAAGCAGACAATGCATCCAATGTATGCAGCTTTAAATGACATTGATCTGTACCAGTAATTGTACAGCCTTGTCCCGATGATTTCATGGATGGTGTCAGAGCCAGCAGAGGGCCCAAGCAGAGCCATTGAGTTTTTGTAAAAGAACAGAACTTGGGTTGCAACAGCACCTAAAATTAATTACTCACAATGAATTTTAATCCTAAAGAAATATTTATATTTACTCACAATGAATTTTAATCCTAAAGAAATATTTATATATCATGTATCAACATGATTTTTTTTTACAATAACAACATAACTGTAATATCTGCGAAAATTTTGTCAAAATGGTGTATTGAACACTTTCATTAAAATTACAAAACCATATGCATTCATGTACAATCAGCAGGCACTGGAGCCCATGATATTTTCTTCAACACTGTGGTAGAAAATAACTCTCAAATAGAGTGCGCCTCTGCCTACCTACAGGCGTGAGCTTATGTGTATGTTTCATGTAGAGTCAAATTGACCCCAATAAATGTATATGGAAGCAGCCTGCATCCAGCGATTTCCGACCTTTATCAGGACGTCGGTCCACCTTGTAGATTGATCTGGAAATCTTTGGAGAGGTCTATGTTCAGCAATAAACTGCTATGGCTGATGATGATGAAATGTTTTTGATTGCTGAATACTAACCAATAACACTGGGCTTTCTAGTATCCTGAATACTCTTCTCAAGAATACACTCTTGAGCCTGAGCGAAGCAGATCTCCTGCAACAGTCTCATGATGTCTGTGGAGACATCGACCCCAGGCTGTTGGGGATACTGTTCCCTAAGGTACATGAAGGCCCATGCAGCATTCTGAAAGTGTGTGCAGGCTGACTTCAAACTGTCTGCTGTCGTTCGAGGCTCTTCGGAGGCTATGTGTACATGCAACGCTCCTATGTTGTACAGGATGCAAGCCATTTCAAACTTTATGTCTGATGAAGCACAACTCATGCTTGCGTACAAGTCTTTCCTGTGAACAATGGTTTTGTTTGTTTTATGTGGAGATTAGATAAGTGAGTTTAGTGACACAAAAGTCTGAAAACAACAAAATAAGATTGTTGTTATTGGCTATTATCTTCCAAAGTTATGGGCACTGATTGTAGTGGATATAAATAAATATTCAGGTGATTTATATTAACATACTCTCAAGTAGGTCATGAATTATCTAAAAAAAACTATGTCATTTAAACAATCAACATTTTTATGCAAATGTGACCAACAAAATGTACTTGATAATTTTATTTTATACGAAAAGACATTAAAAGAACTGGAACTTTAAAAACACCATCTTGAAATATCTATGAACTATGAAGATGTAATAATGGTAAACAGGTCAAAAATTATTTCATTAATTGACTGAAACTATGTATAGAGAACTGCTGATAAAACTTTCAAAATGTCTATGTATTTCAGTCAAGAATTCTATTATAATGACAAAATGAATAAAACCTTGACATCCATCGAACAACAAAAAATCACTTTGAGCAATAAAACTGAACATATTGATTAAGGATATTATCTGGCCTTATACACACTAGGAATCATTTTATCATCTATTTTTATACATTTTTCTCATTTAAAAAAAAAAAATTTAAGTAAAATGAAATAATAAAACCTACATACGCAATAGTATAAAAAGACGATAAACCAAAATTTCTAAAAAACAATCCATGAATCATGAATCTGTTGTTACATAAAGATGATATTCGGCATAATTGGATTTACCATGTAAACGAGCAAGCCGCCGGCTGCCCCTTCCCCATCGGAAATCTGCTTTGCAACGCACGTAATTGGCAATAATATTTGGTCAAAGCACTGAGGCCAGCATCATCCAAAGTAGCTCTCACGGCGGCCGACCGCAGGCACTCCAGCTGGTGGATCTCATTGTTGTACGTATCCGGCTCCTCTTTATAAACTTCTGCTATGTACTAAAATACACAAAAAGTGAAATGAAGACAAAGAAATGCAGAAAGTTACTATCTAAAAGACTATTGAACCCACTTACCTGTTTTAGTTTTGGGCCAAAATGTGTATTCTCAGGGCTTGTTTTCAACTCAAAATTTATCATAGGCAGCTTTGGCACCGCTTCCATGTTCTTTCAAATTGTTTTTACCAAATAAATATTTTATCACTCGGTGAAACAATTTCATCACAAACCACAAAATAGTCAATCAATTGTCAAACTGATTTTTGTTTTTGGGCTGTGGCATGTCGGCTGCAAATAGAGGTGTACCATCAACGGTCTGACCTGTCATCTTTATTCAATTATAGATTAAAAAATCGACTAGTCATTATTGTTTTACCCCATTTAATCGGGGTCTATCGGGGTACATTTAATATCTGTGAAGGTGAAATATTTTTTTTATTTTATATATCTGTGGCTGAACGCGAATTGCGGTTCGCGCTTGCGCGATGCTGTGCTTGTTGTTTTTACAAGTGTATTTTCTAACTATTATCTTTACAGTTTAAATTCTGTTAATCTTTCAACATGAAGTTAAAGAAACCAAAAACTGATACGGAGGTAATGTAACACGTTAATCATTCAAGGGTTTTGTTTGCACTCATAGCAGCCGCTAACCTTTCCAATTCGTTGTAGGAAGTGGTGCCTCCTCAAGCGGAGATTATTGAGGCTGATCTGTACAAAAGATCATATTTTGGTCCCGACGTGCCGACTCTGGAGCTTGAATGCTATGAGGACGAATTGTCGGAAGTGCAACTCCAAGCTTACAAGAATGCCGACGAGGAGTACAAAAGTATACAGAACAAGCTTGATGAGATGGTGAAGAGCACTGGAGGGGAGATTGTGTACAACGGAGACCAGTTCACAGCCTACCAGCTGCTTGGCAAGTGAGTGAACCTTATTATTATTACTTGAATAGGATAATTTTTTATTGACTGCCTCGGTGGCGTGGTGGTATTTCGGTACGACTACGGTTCTGAGGTCTCGGGTTCGATCCCCGGGTCGGGCAAAGTGATATTGGATTTTTCCATATCAGCCCGGAGTCTGGAATTTGTGCCCGATATGACGATAGGCTCGCCCCCTATCACATCTGGGACTGAACTAAGCTCGGCGAAGTGTGGGTGTTCTAGTTCGCTAGTGCACCTCTGCCTACCCCTTCGGGGATACAGGCGTGAGCTTATGTATGTATGTATGTATGAATAGGATAATGCAGCATCATCAATAAATCTTTAAAAATAAAATGTTAACTGTGCCATAATGTCAATGCTTTCGGTACCTCCCATAAATACCCAAGACACAAAAAGAATCATGGATGCGTTGCCAACCTAAAGGAAGGGAAATAGGAATTGGGAAAGGGAGGGGGGAATTGGGCCAACAGAAATCATCGCTCACCGAACAAAACGCAATAGCGAGCTGCCACTTTACATCAGCTTTCTGTGAGATAGTGGTATCAAACCGGTCCAGATGGCCCATTTGTGCTTTAGACGTAATTGTTTACGGCCTGGCTCTACAAATCAATTTAATTTTAATTAAATCATTTGTTCAGGCAACCCGTATTAAAGGACTTGGAGAGGCAGAGTGCTGACATCATTAGATCAAGATCACGATCACTCTCCATATCTAAAGACAAGCCTGCAAAAAGAGGTATGTTGTAGATTGAATATTGATGGTCAAAAGCATACTTGCAGTATCTTGAAAAATCCCACTTTACAGGAGAGCTAAAAAAACTATTTTAAAAATTCATTACTTTTAAACAACGACTTCTATGTATACTATTAGACTGGCTGTTCGGTACATAGAATTTGCGCACTAAGTCTCTGTTAATCGACCCCAACTCACTATAGAAATCTGCTCTTTTCCTTAGCTGTGAAACATCAAACACTCGCCGTTATGTGTCACAATTTTACTTCGAAACAGCTTGTCTAGTAAATACATTACATTACAGAAGTCTTTGATTTTAAACCAAAACGGATATTAATGCCATAATTGGAATGCATATTCTTTGAATTAAAACTCATTATTTGTAATGGTTCAAATAGTTATAAAGTTAGTTTATCAACGACTTTTGATGAAACATGGCAACAGATATTTTTAAAAAGTTGCATCTCTGAGGTGAGATGTGGACATCCTATAGCTCTGAATTAATGTGAAACCAACGTCATAACTATATTCAACTAGATCTGACGGAGTCCCGACATTACGAAAGCTTTGCAGCTTACTTGGTCACGGGTTGGACTGTCGGGACTAAAAATAAAAAACAAATATTGTCAGAATCTGTAAAACCTTGTTTTAATTCAAAACATAACATAAGCTCACGCCTGTATCCCCGAAGGGGTAGGCAGAGGCGCACTAGCGAACTAGAACACTCGCATTTCGCCAAGCTTAGTTCCGTCCCAGATGTGATAGGGGGCGAGCCTATCGCCATATCGGGCACAAATTCTAGACTCCGGGCTGATACGGAAAAATCTAATATCACTTTGCCCGACGCGGAGATCTCAGAACCGTAGTCGTACCGAAATACCACCACGCCACCGAGGCAGCCCTGTTTTAATTTAATTGCAAGAATTTTATAGATTGCAGATAGCAGAACCAGCAATGTACAGCTACATATTTTTTGCACCTACATAACATAAGCTCAAGCCTGTATCCCTGAAGGAGATGGCAGAAGTGTACTAGAACACCCACATTTCTCCAAACTTAGTTTCATAGTAGTAAAATAAATGATGATATTACATGCTCATACTTTTATTATCACTAAGGTCGTCCAAGGAAGCAACAGCGTGAGGAAGACCGTGACTACTCTCCGTCTCCAGAGAGAGCCAAGTCACCTGAGCAGAAACATAAGAAGAAGAAAAAAGATAAAGAAAAGAACAAGGATAGAGACAGAGATAGAGATAGGGAAAGAGAAAAAGAAAAGGATACTACCTCCACTAAGACTAAGGACAAGACTTTGGCCCCATCAAGTAAGTGAATTTTTTATCAACAAACAACAACTTACCAACAACTGATGGTAAGCACAGTGGAGTTAAAAAAAACAGCATCATGAATCATGCTTGCCTATTTATGCTTCTTCACACAGGAAATCGAAAGGCTTGCAACAAAATAGACAGATGACCAATACAGACACAACCCACCCCAAACAACCATTAGTCTAGTCATTTACGCCCGGTTCCAATAAACAATCTCAGTTTGAATGTGCAAATAGATTACAAAAATTAGCCAATAAGAACACTGTTTGAACATGACTGCCAAATGACTTGATTTGAATGGTTTATAATCGGCATCTATTTGCACTCTCAAACTGAGATTGTTAATTGAGACCAGCCGTTAGGCACATATATAACTGATTATAATATAAGATTCATATTGAGCAGACAGAACTTTTCTTATTGAAGTTATACTTCTTTAGGCGCGTTATGAAAAAATGATGAGAGTGAAATTTTCAGATGCGCGCGCATCTGTGACACAAAATTAACAGTATGAAGTTGTCTGCTTAACCGCTCAAAGCTACCAACAAAATAGAAATTGAACCTCGATATTAGTCGCGCATGTTGGTACGCTCGTCACCTCTGATCACTGTTTTCATATTTATAATATTTATCAACATGTTTCTAGTTTATACATTCACAACACGTGTTTTAGTTTCATACAAGTGCGAATTATATATGTGCTAATAAATTATATTCAGTAGTGATTTAAATTGAATATTTTGATTGATATTACTTACTATTTGTGAATATTAGTGAAAAAAATTGTGCTTATATACTTTTTCAAGTGCTCCAATATAATGGGCATTGTCAATTTTTTTTTAATTACGTGTAAATGAAAAACCATTTGGAGAATTTCTTTAGCTTGTTGCAGAAAATTGATTTTTAATGAAAAAGGATCGTGATTTACCAAGATTTTTAACAAAATATATTTGCCCTTTGTTTGACCTCTAATGACGTCATTAATGGCATTCGTTTGTATTATGTCATTGCCTGATTTCTTTTTAGAAACTGACGACTGTTTATATGTCAGTTGTCATTTGTCAAGTACACATTATAGACGTGCGCTTAATAATTCGCGACAAGGAGCGGTCTCTTTAGTTCGTGGCTCCTCAACGAACTAGTTCATTATTTTAGTTCTCGTCTCGAACCAAAGAAAGGCTCAAAAAAGATTATTCGCACGCATTTTTTCTTTAATAATATGCTGTTATTTTTTACTTGTACATACTTGGGGAGTAGTGACGTCGTCTAAGGGACACTTTAGACGACGACGACGACGACGACGGCGGCCTACTTACACGGTAGGCCATCAACACCTTTAGGTTTAAGCCAATCTCATCTGCAAGTGGTACACTCTTCTAAGTAACGGACTAGGCGCTGGCGAAACCTGAGTTCCTGCCTTGCAGGTTGTGGAGGACAGACAGCACCATGTACCCAGTGTACGTCATTAGATCGTTGCGCGAGGCATGCAGGGCGGAAAAAAAGCCTCTGCATATCGCTTTTTTGGATCTGCAGAGTCTTTTAACTGTTATGTTCGTTTCCGCCGCCGAATAGTATCCAGACGAGCTTTACGTGAAAGTTTAAGTACCTACAGACAAGTTTAAGTACCTAGCAACATTGACGTCAGGGTTTGAAGTGGCGCAGTATGGGCTACTTGCTTTAATTTTTATACCCCCCTCGCAGTAAACCCGTAGTATATGCCAAGACCCCCATCCCACTCTAGTTTTCCGTAGTAATTTATAAATATGTTTTATTTTTTTTGTCCAAGAGATTAGAAAAAATATGTGTTGCTAAAGAGATTAGAAAAAATATCTGTGAGTCAAAAAGTGCTGCAGGCTATATTTGAATATAGCTCTAAAAAGCACGAGATTTCCTTAGAAGACATTGACTACGTGACGAAAACCTAAATCTTTAGTCTACCTAAGACTTTAAGGTCTCATAGACCATCATTTGGTCAGACCTTCTGTATGGGTGCGATAAGTAGTCTGTTATATTAAGGAAATCCAGATGGCCCCAAAAGCACTGGCTGAACGTGTTGGAAAATGATATGAGAACCAATGGTCTACTGTGGAGGATGCTTAAGACGAGGCGAAGTGAAAGCGTTTAAATAGGAAGGTGGATTAGGCATTAGGGCGGGATAACGCCAGGCAGAAAGAAAGACATCGGATAGCGCCGCGCTCTCGCTCACGTTTACTATTACATACAATCATACAATTTAGAATCTAATGTATCAAACGAATTAAAGAGCGAGAAATCTGGAAACTAGTTCGTTCATTTTGTCAGTGGGAGCGGTCTACCGAACTAGTTCGAGAACTACACAAGACTAGTACACAACATAACCTCTTCCTTTACGAGTAAATAATAAATACTTTTCTAGTAAATCATCGTATTATAGAACCACGCAAGAACAAAAGATACATATAACAAGTTATATTATAAGAAGTGTTACAATCGAACATGAAAAAATAACCTTCAGCTTGAATACACGACATGGCATACAAATATAACTTCAGTGGAATAAAGCGTGTAAAAAAGTAATGTGCAGTATATTATACAACCAAATCCTATTGGACTAGCGGACAGAGGTTTTAAGGAAACTGATAATCTACTTATTCACATAATTTTGGACTTTCAAGGCCACCAAGTGTGCATTCAAGGATCAAGCAAATTTTCAAAGCCTCACAGAAGCACTTAAAAGTGATAGATAGTTTAAGAGTTATTTTGTTTTGAACATGTAATTAAACATGTACTTGAGAATTTTGTGTTATTGAAACCTTATGCTGTGATTATAAATATGTGCTACATTTAGATAAAATTGCCATCATAGTTTGTGGGATGATTACTGGTTTCTCTGTTCTGTGGATGATTATTATATGAGCTGAAATAATAAAAAGGCCCACAAAAAGGTTCGGAAGGTTTGTAGGAGGCATACTGCAGGATCACCAGTAAAATCAATGCTCCGGCCCTACCCCCGGGTCCTAACCAACTGGCAGGGCGTGTTTGGGCAGCCGTGGGTGGATCTGAAAGATGTAAACCTGAAGAACCTCTAAGTGCTCAAAGGCTAATCTGAGCTACAGAAAATCCCAAATGGTGAAGCACCTCTTGGGAGCTGCTGTGTACCTTGGTCATCTTCGAAGCCAAAGTGGAATACCAACCAGACTGGGATTAAGGGTGACAACATTCTAATAGGTGAGCTGATCACCTGTCTGTGTAAATGCAGATGTCCGCATCATAAATAATAAAGCTTAAAATTTTCACATTTTTTTATTTAAACACATATATTAAAACACAAACAATGAATATGAGAAAATATAACAATACATGATTTATTTGGTAGCACCAAAGTCATTTTAAATACAATAATAAAAAGCAATATTGGATTCATAAAATCTCTTAAATAGTGACTTATGTAATATATATATAATGCCACCTCCAACGGATTAATGTATACCTGTATTTTTTCTCATAGTTATTGCTTGTTTGTTTGTTACAATGCTATGTAGTTTTACTACTATATAGCCTATTAGGTAAATATTAGTAAATATATAAACTTTTTGTCACTATAACCCCTTGAGCTTGTTGCATCAATACACCATCATTATTGTGAAGCATGAAACAGCCCAGTCATCACAATCTGAGCTGATGACATTATTGTGTTCATCAATTTGACATTAGATACATGTATGCAACTTAGGTTTGCAACGACTGTTCTATTCTGGCATTTCTGGCAACAATATGTGACCTGAAACAAGCACAAATAAATAAATGTGGAATACACACACTACTTACTTTAAATAAACCATGTAAATGGATAAATTATGAAGTTAACCTACATAAATCTTATTTTGGAGGCTATTAATAGCAATGTATTCCAATAACATTACGGTGACTGCATTGGGAAAGTTCCTTGAGTCAGTTTTATAATTAATGTAGTCATATTGATGCAACTTAGGTTTTCAACGACTGTTCTATTCTGGCAACAATATGTGACCTGAAACAAGCATAAATAAATAAATGTTGAATACATACACTACTTACATGAAATAAACCATATAAATGGGTAAATTATGAAGTTAACTTACATAAATCTTATTGTGGAGGCTATTAATAGCGATGTATTCCAATATCATTACGGTAACTGCTTTGGGAAAGTACCTTGAATCAGTTTATAATGAATGTAGTCTTATTGATAGATATTATTATGATATCTATTATGTTTATATCGTAAACACGACTGTAATTAAATAATAATATCTTATTGGTCTGAAAAACTGTCGAACACTAGATTTTACAATACTATATTATAGAATTTAATATTGTTGTTTACAATCGATCGACGCATGTACACAATGGCCGATAGAGGTGGACGATCCTGAACTGAAATATAATTTCTAATCAAATCATTCGATTTTAAAACTGCAGTGAGATATATCGATTATAACCTTTATTTAATTAATAACTTTTTTAGTCACATACATACATAAGCTGACACCTTTATCCGTACGTAGGATAATGCACATTGCCTTATCATGTATCGTATAAGCCACGTTCTGCACACACATTTTACGATTTGACCAACAGAAATTAAGACCTTCATAATGATGTAAGATTAATAGTACAAATAAGTAAAATTAAAAATACTAGCCCATTTTTAAAGTAAATTATTTACTAATTTCATTATCGATTAAGATATTTAGATACATCTCGATTAGTACATCATTTATGATCGCGCATCTCTACTTAACAGCAGTGTGAAGTGTCATTTTATCCGTCAGCTGACATCACAGATAGCAGAAAATATAGGCAATGAAATAACACTTTTCGCGCCACTAATGACGTCATCACGTAGAATCATCAAGATATTTTCAAAAAAATATTGCAAAATAATTACAGCCCTAAAAACAAAAATATTCAAATTAGTATCTTAATTTGGTCTATATTTTTAGAAAAAAATATAAAAACCAGGGGTTAAAAAATATGGACAATGCCCATTGAGGTTAACTATCCGTATGTATTATTTATTGATATAAATTAAAATTCTTTTATTTAATATAATTAACACTAAATATTATTAAATTATTAATGTTAAATACTTATTATTGGTTATTTAATATTTACAAAATAAAGAAATAAATTTAATAAAACATTAAACCACTGTACCGTTATTAGAAGCTTAAATAATGAGATAGGCATTCCCTATTTCCGTTGTATATTACCTCTCTTTCTTACTTATATCACTGTCTCTTTCGCACATCCGGTCCTAAAACAGGCGTGGAGGGGGTATTGCCAATTTTATATTTGCAATTGCCTTGTCCGTCATTGGCTTGAAATTTTCCGTTGTGGTAACTTGTGCTTAATAGTGCTATTATTATTCTCTTCAATATTTCAATACTTTGGGAATATTTTGTTCTTGTAATTTTTACAAGTGATTATTATTTGTTTCCTCAAAAGTGAAATATTAATTTTGAGTTTTACATCTCAAAATGAAGTGATACGTATAACGCCTTGGTAAAAGTGTCTTTATAAGTGTTACTTTTCGAATAGGAGTGACGCCGGCACGTAAGTTGCACAAGTATTATAAATATTTTAACGGTTTTACCGTTCGATATTGTTTTATTTTTATAAACCACTAAAATGCATCATACATGCATAATTTTAATAACGATTTTGCTAATTAAATCGCTTTAATTGTTTGACCAAAGTGGTTTTAACTCTCTTTCTATTTTAATTTTCTACCCTCAAATAATAATTCGTGTCTTTTTTTTCGATAGCAATTTCTTTTTCAGCCTATTAAATAGCTGAATGACCAGTAATTCTGGTCTAAAATGTTATTTATTATAACTATATATGTATGTCTGGCAAGCAGTTAGTAAACTGATAAATACCTGATTCCAACTGAAAAGTGGATAAATTGAAGAATTGAGTAGCTGTTTTTGGAATATTGCTTGTATGTCAGCTGATGTTAGTAATGGTTTTACAAATTGTCTCGCAGAGTTTAACATCTTCTTGTACCGCAGCTAAAGTGCATATATGCTACTGCATCTGGTTTTGGTACTTTTAAGTTCCCGTGAGACTGGAAATATCAGATTTTCAGATAAAAGGCGTAACATAACATATGCTCACGCCTGTATCCCCGATGGGGTAGGCAGAGGCGCACTAGCCAACTAGAACACCCACATTTCGCCGAGCTTAGTTTTGTTCCAGATGTGATAGGGGGCGAGCCTATCGCCATATCGGTTTTATTTTAGGTGAGTTTATTAATGCTTTGACTGTACTGGAAACCATGGAACCTACCATAGTACTGACGATATAGACATACAAACTGCCTGCATGCAAATAGCAGAAATGCTTCTGAAGTGAAATTTGTTGTTTCTATACGGCACCCGCACAGGGACACGCCGGTGTTTACGTACCAGCGCATGGTACCTCTAGCGACCGCAGTGAGCCAAAGCCTAAGCGGAGCCTAAGCGAGCCTAATAGCGGAATTGCTTTTAACGTGAACATTTATTTTTGTACAGTACCCCTCGCAGGGGGCTTGCCTCATAACTTACTAGCGCATGGTGGATAACGCAGTGAGCCAGCTCGTGCTGCTTACATGCTAATAGCAGAATTGCTTTTGATGAAAAAAATATTTATGTAAGGCACCCCTCGCAGGGGCATGCCTCATGGCATACTATCGCATGGTGGATACGGCGGTGAGCTAGCTCGTGCTGCTTACATGTTAACAGAATTGCTTCTGAAGAAAAATTGGTTTCTGTATGGCACACCTCACAGAGGCTTGCCTCATGGCGTACTAGCACATGGTGGACACCGCAGTAAGCCAGCTCGTGCTGCTTACATGCTAATAGCAGAAATGGTTTTGAAGCTGTATAGCACCCCTCGCAGGGGCATGCCTCATTGCGTATTAACGCATATTGGTCACCGCAGTTAGCTAGCTCGTGCTGCTTACATGCTAATAGCGGAATTGCTTTTGAAGACAATCTTAATTTGGCAACCCTCGCGGGGCATGCCTCATGACGTACTAGCGTATAGTGGATACTGTAGTGAGCCAGCTTGTGTGCTGCTCACATTCTAATAGCAGAATTGCTTTGAAAAAAATTATTTCTGTATAGGACCCCCCGCAGGGGCATGCCTCATTACGTACTAGCGAATGGTGAATACCGCAGTCAGACAGCTCGTGCTGCTTACATGCTATCAGTGGAATTGCTTTTATAGTAAGTTTATTCCTATGCGGCGCCCCTCGTCAGGGCATGCCTCGATAATACCAGTACTTAGTACCCCTAATTACCGCAGTAAGACAGATCGTGCTGCTTACGTGCTAATAGCGAAATTGTTTTTAAAGTAACATTTATTACTGTACGGCACCCTTGGCAAGGGCATGCCTCAATAGTACCAGTGCATATTAGGTACCTCTAACTACGGCAGTAAGCCAGTTTATGCTGCTTACATGCTAATATTGGAATCGCTTAAGTAAAATTTGTTTTTGTACGACAACCCTCGCAGGGGCATGCATCAATCTTATGATGGCTTACCTTCACGTTATAATGGCGCCCGTTAACGTAAAGGCATAGAGGATGTAAATCGCCTTTAAAACTTCAGTTTTAATATTCTGGAGTAAGGCACTCTAAGGATTTCGCCGCATTTTCAAATGAATTACCTAATCAACAGAATACGCAGTCAATATCGAATGTTATGTTGTCATTACTTCAATTATACCATTTAATTGAAGGCGATCGCCATCGTACTTAAAAAATGACTGGAGATATTTGTACTCGTTTTAAAACTGCAAAGTGTTGTGTATGTGTGTAGCTCACTACGTCTGTACAGTCTGTGAATGAGCCTTTGGAAATTCGTCCATTTTGAAAGTGAAAAATTAAGATATCTAAACGCATAGGTATGATTTACATTAACCAGACATTTGATGTGAGAGATAGACCTATCACAGGTCTTCAATCTGGCGACAGCCCAGATGGGCTAAATGTAAATACATACACGGTGCTATATTGATGAAATATTCAAACGTCTTTCCTACTGAAAGATTTTTACATTACATTAACGTCTCGGGCATCGGTGACTGAGCCGCCCGTCACTAATGGGTTGTTTTGTTGGAAAATTGAAAATGCTAAGATCATAGTCTAGTTCTTGTGGTTTCTAAATAATTTAAAGTTCGTTCTCAACTCTCAACAACGTATAGTCTCAAATCAAAATAACGTATTTTGATATTTTTGTTTTTATGTTATGTAATCTGTGACTGAAATTACAAAACTACTGTCAGGAACAAAGAGAATAACTTTCCTACAATGTGAAGTTGCTTACCTCCTTGAAAGTTCTGAGAGTCCATGTGGCAGTGACTCACGGTTCTGCTTGAATTTAAGTAGACAATCATTTAACGTTCGCTTATTTTTGCAACGAAAGGGGGGGGGGGGGGGCAGTCCTCCAGCTCCTGTGAATAGAACTCTTCACACTCTGTATTATGCCTTAACGGGTGAAATCTGATCTACGTGCAAATTTTTTCGATAAAATCATGGATCTCCTACAAACATGAACACGGACGCCTTTAAAACGGCACGACACGAGTAAATTGCCAACTATGTGTTCCGTATGCTTTTCGATCATGAAACGCTTATTTACGATTCATTTAGTCCGTCAGAATTTTGTTCTATTCTTGAAGTTATATTACCCCGTATCAGGTGATGAGTATTTATATAATATGACTGCAATATTGCATTGCAATTTGTCACTTCTATATAACTGTCTATACGTCTACATTACTAAAGTCTGAACAGTTCCTTGTCGATGCTAAGGCTGGGTCCTGGTTGCCGTAAACAGGTACATACTGTATTCGGTTTTGAAGTTCTGAAAATGTATTAAATCCCAGTTATGATATGCTCATGATTCACGAAGCTATAATTGAACGTATAATTTTAATTATCTTAGTGGCCTTCCACTTAGAAATCAATCATAAGTAAAGTTTCTTGTTCCAATAATGATGGATCAGTAACACACGAGTAGAGCAGCGTATACAGCCTTATAAGCTCCAACTCCTGGCAGGTTTAAAACCAATGAATCGGTATATAATGCCCATATTGTAGCGAATGTTGTTATAAAGTGGTTTGCCACGATCCAAAAACGTTTAATATGTTTCCGGAGACATAAATTTACTCAATGATTGTGTAATGACTTTATAGATGATTAACAATCTGTTCGGTATTTAAGAACATTATGATTATTATAACGTCAAGTCAGACGGGTGTGATAGGGGGAGTCCATCACCATATCCTGCTACAAAATCCAGAATTCTGGCTGATAGCACAAAAACCCAATATAACTTTTACCGTCCCGAAGATCGAATAAGAGACCTAACAACGATAGTCGTACAGAGTATATAATACAACTACACCACCGAGATAGTGTTTTATTATGAGTGATTGGCACCTTAACATATACATGATCAGGTGACCATATACATACATGATCAGGTGACAGTTTTAAGTTTGTTTCAATATAGAAAATGTTGATGCTGTTGGGTGAATAATGTAGGTACGTCCAGTTACCTGCTTTAATTTATCAATAGTATCTAGTTATAAATCTTACATTAATCACCGAATGCAGCAACTAACAATGTTATGTGATGAAACAGGATTCTTGTGAGTTTGCATAACAGAAACTGGATTACTGTCGTTTCATTAATTTCAGTTACTTTGATGAGTTTCAACAGGAACATTGTTGACATTCTAGTAAACTCACTTATAACATCAACACTCGTTTTTACTTAATTTATAAGAATAAAAACATAGTCGCAATTAAAATTTATTGTTGCTATCATTGATAAGATAAATTGGTGATTGATGTCACTTATTTTAAAGATGTTTGTTACACTCGCTTGGATTCTGCCTGGTCTCCCACCATACAGGTACTCTTAGTACGGGGATCGTTGCACAAACATCTTTGTTGCTATAATATTGAGTACCAAAACAGTACTCAATAATATGATTAATTTGTATTTGTACCCTTTTATAGGTACATATTTTTTAGTTATGTTTATTAAGAACAGTATAATTACACATAAATACGTAATATAATATTTCCAAGTGTCATGACACATTGAGAAATGTGAATTTTCTTGAATCAGAAATATTTTCTTTCGCACGTAATCTTATGTATTACTAAGTCACATTGGTCCTACCAGGCGATAACAAACAGGTCTCATTATTTAAGCTTCTAATAACGGTACAGTGGTTTAATAGGAGCGTTTTACCTGAAAATAAAACGCATATTAAACTACTTACCTTATTAGAAGCTTATTTTTTATCGCTGCCTGGTATAATTCGACGCAATGACAGACAAGGCGGTTTGCAAATATAAAGTTCGCAATACCCCCTCCGCGCCTGTTTTAGGACCGGATGTGCGAAAGAGACAGTGATATAAGTAAGAAAGAGAGGTAATATACAACGGAAATAGGGAATGCCTATCTCATTATTTAAGCTTCTAATAAGGTAAGTAGTTTAATATGCGTTTTATTTTCAGGTAAAACGCTCCTATTAAATATATTATTATATAAATATATTAATTTTCAATTTTTAATATTAATTATTGATATCTAAGATCAATCTAAGATTCTTTTAGTTTAAATTTGATGACTATTAATGGTACTATTCAATTTCTGTTCTAGTTTTCAAGATGGGTAAAACAAATGCGGAACACTGTAAAAACTATTACAATCGAAAAAAAGCTGCCAAAGAAGCTGAAAAAATTCGACAAGGCTTTTCCGTAGAAAAACCAATAAGAAAAACAGGAGCAGAACGTACTCGTGCTTATAGGCTGCGAAAAATAATGCTCTCACAAGCAAACGAATCATCCGTGACTGACATTTCATCTATCCCGTCAACTTCAAATTCACGAATAAGGACTTTTGAACCATCATTTCAGTTAGCTACCACCAGTGCTAGTACAAATCGTCCAGATGTCTCAACGGTGTCCAGTACTGGTATTGCTGATCATGATGGTGATAATTTACATGATTCATTTTTATCTACTTCAACACACGACAATCGCAACTCTATAATTGTACAAGCTAAGGTGCATATGGCTAATTCTCCTGTGCTGTATAATCACAGTATAGCAGAAAACTTTTATTAACAGACATGGAGCAAAACCGACTGCTTCAAGCCCAGGAAACTAATCAGCAATCAGCTGATGCTCCGAATATACATATTTTATCCACTCAAGACATTGTACGCGATCAGGAGTGTGATTTATTAAATCAAGACATAGTTATGGATCAGGAATTACCTCCACCAGACGGACAAGCCATTCATTCCAATTCTCCGGAACAGTTTATTAATACTCCCATTGATGAACAAATTGATGTAGACGTAGATACTTCTTTGCCGTATAGTAATTTTCGACGATTAAAAAGAGCTCATCAGGAATTTTAAATAAAGTTTCTAGACAATTCTTTTGGATATCCATGTTCAGTATGTGATAGGTTGTGGTTTCAAGATGATTTAAAAAGTCCGTCTCCTGAACATAAGGAAATTCTAACAAAAATTATACCCAATATACCAGCGAAAAATACGAAGCTTTGCAACACATGCGTGCAAGCGTTAAACAAGAGGAATATTCCTTTAATGTCCACATTCAATGGTTTTAAATATCCAGACGTACCTCAACATCTACCACCTTTAGATCTTGTTTCTGAAAGACTAATTTCACCTCGTATTCCTTTCATGCAGATCAAAAGATTGAGGCATGTTAATGGTCAGTACGGTATTTTTGGTCAAATAATTAATGTTCCTTTTTCAGTTAATAATATGATTAAATCACTTCCACGAAATGTTGATGACGATTATTGTATAAATGTACATATCAAACGTAAGAAAATTCATCGATCTAGCTACTTACAAAGTATTGTTAATAAGCGTACTATTAAAAGTTGGCTACGATTTTTAATTCCGTCACCATTGTATACTATGTACGATATTAAAGTTGATGAGTCATTCTTTAATGATAATCAAATTCACGATGAAATTCAGCAAGATGATTTCAGTGAACATATAGAAGAAAGTTTTACGGCTCAACAGCAGACATTATTGTGGAATGAAGAACAATACTTACGTATTGCACCGGGTGAAAACAATATACCTGAAAGTTTATTATTTGATGAACATGCAGAGGAACTTTCTTTTCCCGCAATTTACTTGGGTCAGTTCCGTAATTTTAGGGAGGGTGTTAAAGTAACCCCTTTCATGATGGCTTCTAGTGAACTAAGACGATCTGATCGTCGTGCAGTTACACCGTATCATTTATTATATATGGCGATGAAGATTATGAGGATGCGAGTTCGTGATTCCCTCACAGTTGCGTTCAAGCACGTTGGTAAAAATACCAAAATTACTCGGAAACAAATAGAAGATGATCAGTACATTCATAATTGTATTGAAACCAATCTTGCGTTTCTAAGAGCAAATTCCAAATTCAACATGGTATTGGATGGATCGCAAAAAAGATCTTTTTTCTATGATCAGACAGTTTGGAAAACCGACTATATTTCTTACTGTCAGTGCCAATGAAATTGGATGGAACGATCTGCTCCAAATGCTCTACAAATTCAAACACAACGGTGAAACTATTTCAGAAGAAATGGCCGAGCTTCTCCATTATCTTGAAAAAACAACTCTTGTCAATGAGGATGCAGTTACTTGTGCTATATATTTTAACAAATTGGTCAATGTATTAATGAATCTTTTACAATCACCAAAATTCAGTCCGTTTGGGAAATATTATGTTGTTCATTATTTTAAACATATTGAGTTCCAGCATCGTGGTAGTCCACATGCACATATATTATTGTGGTTAGCTAATGCTCCCATGGATGCACTTGATAAAAATAGGTTGGATTCTATCGCATTAATTGATTACTTGATATCTGTTTCATCTCGAGAAGCTTCAGGTAACATTAAATTACAAAGACATAAACATACATTCACATGCTTTAAAAAAATAGTGGCAAATCAACCTCAGCATTACAGATTTGAAGCACCTTTTATGCCTTGCCGATCTACTACAATTTTATTACCTATGCAAAAAGAGGAGTCTGGTTTCAAGAATTATGCTAAACGTTACAAAGATATCCGGATTAATTTGGAAAATAATGATTATCATGATATTGATTCTTTTTATCAGAGTAACAAAATTAATTCAGATGATGATTATCACAATATACTGCGAGCTGGAATTAAGAGACCCCGAGTTTTTGTCAAGCGTCATGTGAAAAATGGCATTATCCGTTTAACCCCTTTATATTTAATATTGTTAAATCCAATATGGATATCCAGTTCATTACCGAAGAATATTCATGTGCTAGTTATGTCGCAGAATATCTCACTCTCATCATTTTTTCATAACGCGCCTAAAGAAGTATAACTTCAAAAAGTCGCTGGACATGTAGCTTCTCATCAAATCAGTACAACTGCTGTACCGATAGGAAGAAGATCTGCAACTATTCCACTTAATAACAACAAAACGATAAATGTTAAACGATCGCATCTACCTTTAGTTTGCGCTTGCGCAACTACGATTCATAAATCTCAGGGAAGTACATACCCTGAAATTGTTTATGAATATGATAAAACACATCAACTGTCATTAGTGTATGTTGCATTGACGCGGGTGACTAGTCTTCAAGGTTTGTACATTACAAAAGATAATGATAAAACTTTCTATCATGGCCGAAGAGCATCCACAGCTATAAATAGTCTTCAAGAAGAATTCCGTAGACTCTCGCTTTATCGTTTACAAACTACCACCAATGATCTGTTAGATTTTATTAATCAAAGGAGAGGGTTGACAATATATACTTTTAACTGTCAAAGTCTCCGTGCTCATTCCATTGTTCTCATTGATACGGCCAAATTAAGAAATTGGAATTGGATCTCATTGATCCAATTATGCAAAAATCGAATGTTTTACTTTTAAATGAAACCTGGTTAGCCAATGAAGAGTCGATTAGTATACCAAATTTCAATTGCATAATACAATATAAGCGATCAAATGTTCGAGCTGGAGGAGTTGCGATTTATCAGAATATGCACGACACTACCAATATCATTACTCCAAACATTGATATGACTGTAAGACAGGCGGAATCGGCAAGCTCAACAGTGACATCAGTTGGTGAGTTTTGTGCAGCTGAATGCAAAATGGAAGATCGCAACAAAATTGTATTGATGGTAATTTACATTACTCCAAATCAAAAAATGGACGACATCATTCATTTCCTGAAAATAATTTTACGGCCATATACAACAGCTGGAGGAGAATATCTTGGTAGAGGAGAAGACAAGTTACCGATAATTTTAAGTGGAGACTTCAACGTCAATTTTTCCCGTGAAGATGCTCGTCCACTTATTGATTTCCTCCAAAATGACTTGAATTTAGCCATGAATAATAATCCTCTGATTTCGACAACACGACATGGCACTACCATAGATGCTGTATTTGTACAATATCTCAACGCTGTTAATACAAAACTTTTCGTATCATATTTTAGTTATCATAAGCCACTGATAACTGAAGTTCCGATTCAGACATTACCGGAAGATACTATGGAAGTGGACATCTTTTAATTAAAAATACAATTCGAATAATAAGACAATTTATGTTAGACTTAATGTAAGAAAATAAATATTTATTTAATTTTTCAAATTGAAACTGAACTTTGTTGATTATCCTTTTCCAATCCTTCTATTATTTTATTGTAATAAATTATTTGCATGCAATAAAAACTATTTTTTAATGATGCCAAAGAAGTATAACTTCTCACGCGCGTACATAAGTACACGCACCCATTTTTTTTTAATATATTGGAAACCTTTCAGTTATATAAATGATATCAAATTCCTACTGCTTTTTTCACTAATCATAGTATTATACCATGAAGTTTAGTAATATTGTATTGAACACAAACACATAGTAACAAAGAAGGTTTTTTACCTTTGCTGTTTACCTTTTAATGTAAAATAGAATATGTTCTCAGTAGAATAATTATGTAATAAAAAATAACATTTTCATTTTCTATCACCTACCCACAGATGTTCACAGTGTCGTTACGAATATTCGACCATCTGAAGCCACTGCCATTGGCGGTTTACTCACAGGCAGTGCGACAAAAACAACAGCTATTGTTGATCTTACCAAGGAAGACAGCACTAAGAATGTGGCTGATTCAAGAGAGGTGTCCTTCAATAAACTACAAGGTATGTGGATTTTTATTTGGATGATTTCAGGATTATGTGTTATCCATAGATTGAGAATAAAAATTAAAATCTAATCTTATAGCAATAACTAATTTACCCTTATAATTGTTATGTATGTAATCAAATCCTGAAGTATACAGGGTGTCTCAGAAACTGTTTTTCTTCCCAAATTAAACCATTTGGGTTACAGTAATTATTTAATTACGTCACCAGATGCACAAACTTTTGTAATTTAGCATCAAACTAAAATTATTATTGATTTTGAAATGTTTAAATTCCCCGATTTATTTCTTTGTTATATTTTTTGTCTATGCCTACTGGTCTAAGAGACCGTGGTATATCATCCTTCCCTCATCTGATAACTGCAACAAACCGTTATGAAAAAGAATTATAAAAAAATAGCTATGAACACATTTCGATACGCAAGCTATTATAGGCGTGTTTGTAATAAATGATATTTGGTAAAAAATAGTCTCATCTGGTTATTAGATGAGTGAAGGTCGATGTACAACGGTCTCCCCTACTATATTACTAGGTTTCCTCTGTAAAATCTTCATGATACATTCGTTTTCAGGTAAAACATTCCCTTCGCTGGTGGTGGTGGCCCGCCCGTACCTGCGGTCGAAGGACGCGCCTCTTCCGTCGGACCGGTCTGCTCTGGACAGCAAGGTGAAGTCGGTGCTGATGCACACGCCCATGAAGTTCACCGAGTGGCTCATACAGCAGGGGCTCGTCCGCTCCGAGCAGTGGTGCGCCGTGCACGCGGAGAATAAACTTAAACTTGGTAAGTTCTTTATGTGAAGGTTTTAGTGCAGTCGCTTTTGGTTGTGTTTTTAACTTCACAAAGTGTTTCATTTCTGGTGTGTCCTCTTGGCTGTGCCCACTTTATAATCATAATCCACAGTGACATACTACATACTATTATAATATGATTGCTCCTTGCCTCTCTGTTTCTGGCAATTTTAGACAAAGTGTATTGATTGTATGTGCGTGTTTGTGTCCTTGTCGAAATGGTCAAATAAATCTTTTTTCTTTCTTTCTTTCTTTCTTTCTTTCTTTCTTTCTTTCTTTCTTTACTATAAAAATATATGTGTAAGAAATACCATCCAAATTAGTTTGGTAAAATTTTGAATCTTTCACATAAAATTATAATATTTGCATGATAATTTAAATCCTCAATAATTGGGTACTTGATTAATTTTATATATGAAATTTGCGTCGTATGAAATATAAAACAGAAAGGAATATTGAAATATTCTCAAAAATAAAAAAGTTATAAGACTTTGTAGTTTGGTGTAACATTCAAACTGCGGGAAAGAGAAGTATTAATATACTCACGTCACGCAATAACGATATGTACGTTGTAAAGGGATAGAAAGAAAGAAAGAAATATTTTATTCGGCACGGCACATGAGACACAATGATACAAAATGAAATAAAAACCGAACAGAGGAAAAATTCAGGAAGATACAATAATTTAAATAATTTTTTTTTTTCGTTTTATCTGCAATCAGTATACTACAATTTTAGCAGATGGGTTGTTCGTTAATATCGATTATAATTTAAATTAGTAATAATAATAAAAAACTCATTACCTACATACTACATACAGATCCTATAGTTACAACTTTGTGTCTCACGATGCTGCCGAAAAGGTTTATATATATCGTATAGCAAGCTAGACGGTAATAGATAGATATCAAGATGTCTCCACTATGTCCCCACTCCAGAATTTAACATATTTACTGCCTCATTTTACATATACATAGTCAAATACCCAATTAAGTCTCGAGATTGAAATTAAAGTGACATACAAATATGAACATACAAAATACTAACTTTTGCTTCAGGTATGTACTCGGACGTATCCAAGTTCCCTTACTCCGGTGGCTACGTGTGGATATCAGAGTGCTGTCCTACTCGCTTCGTCTCCGTATACTCGAGCTCCATCTTCGAAGGGGCCACTTTCCCCCCCAGCGTACTTCTAAAGCTCGTCTACCACTGGGCATGTCAAACGAACGTACAAAATGTGGTACAGTGGGTGAAAGTGGACAATTTGTATGTGAAAGGCCTGTTTACTTGGCTGAGAGCTGTTTGCACATCGGCCATACATCAGCACATGGGGTTCTTGGGCGGGCATGGCAAGAAAGTGGAGGTGGGTGTGATATCGCTGGGCACCACCAGCCACGACGGAACGCAGAGGCAAGTGAAGGTAGAGGTGCTCGGAGTTCTTGATACCGCTGAGAAGTTGGTGAGTTCATTTTATATATACAGGCTGTTCCAAAAAACTGGTATATACTAAACATTTTCAATTTTTATTATTGAGGTGAACATGGGTTGGATCTATGGTAATTTGTTTCTGAAACACCTTACAGAATTTTTTGTAGGCTAGTTATGACAACTTTTTATCTGAAATAATATTTTTTTAAGGAATAATTTAAGTAGCTGGAAATTTTTTCTCAATGTCAATATAATTTATTCAAATAATTTGCTACATTGGCAATGATTTTCCACATGTGCCAACATCTTCAACTTCCCACAGATCCGTCTCCGAGCCGTGGAACCTTTAGCCGAACACGAGAAAAACTACAAGAAACGTTTCCAAAAGATCCTCGAGCCCCTCACAACATGGGTGCACCCTGGATCAGTGATCCTGACCGACCTGACCGTGGACAAGGGCACGCTCGTGTCCATGGGCTTCAAGACCGTGCACCAGTCCTCCACACACTCCGACACGAACGCGAGGAACAGTAATGCCAACATCATGGAGTATCTCAGACGGATCGTGCCGAGAATGTTCCAGAATACTCTGTCTCTACTCTCGCGGCAGATTATACAGCAGTTTTTGGATGAACTGGTTTGGAGGGAGAGGTAAGTGGCAGATTTCGAAAGGAGGAGGTTCTCAATTCGTTGGTATTATTTTTATATTTTTTACGCGAATTATCTTCGGCAAAGGTGGACCGATGTTCAAGATTATTTTTGTAGAGTTCACTGTGTACCATATAGTACTAGGAGCAATGCTTAAACTTTCTTCTGTGACTATGATTAATTTTTGTTTCTAGGTTCACATTTTCATATAAATTACGACAGAATTGAGATTTTTTTATCAGAGAAAATAAATATGTGCGTTTGGGTGACTGAAATTTAGAACAATGACATGGATTTTTGTTATTACTTTTTCTACAACTGGAATCACATTTGGTGCCCTCTTGACACTGAGTATCGGGACATACATTTGGTCAAAATGTGATCATGTTTCAGTTTTTAAATATTTGGTATGTCCACAGATACGGCGTATCACCAGGTCTGGCGTTCGACAACATCGTGTCTCACATATCCGAGCAAACTAAACTCGAGAGCAAGGACGTGATCACGGTGCGGTTGAACAAGATCGCCGCTAATCCGTTCAAGAACTGGAAGTATCCTTCGGGAAAGGTGAGAGTTATTAAAAACAATGGGTATCTTAGTATGTATCTTACATATATTTTATTATTTTTTTCATTTGTAAGATCTTAATGCACAATGTTGGCTTAATTTAACTTAGCATTCATTTCTATAAAAAACCTTTACGATATTTATATAACATATAGAGCGTATTACGAATTGATTTTTATAACCTAATCATCAATAAAATAGTACATAGTACATAGTTCATACTATTTGTATGTACAGAAGAAGGAAAAAGTAGAAGAGCCAGAGCCTGAGACGCCCCGAAGCAAGCGCGGCCGCAAGAAGAAGGAACCCACCCCGCCGCCCAAGAAGAAAAGGAAGGAGAAGACGCTCTACATAGACGATGATGACGAAGAGGAGGTATCCTAGACATTTGATGGCGTGTACACACCGACTGAATGAACGTTTGCTAATCTACGCCTGGTGCGGTCATACAAACCAACTTTCGCTGTTGTGTGAATGCAATAAGCATAGATTCACGATCGTTCGTCCGGTTATGGCCACGTCTTATACTTTTTTTTTGTACAGGTACAGTACAAGTAAGATTATAATAATACTGATATAAGATGTGGTGATAACCCCCTGTTCTAGTAATGATTATATTCTGGAATAGTATGTAGGTTTTAAATGGTAGACAATGGCTTGGCTGTGCTCTTGACATTGCCAATGACCATGGGCGACGGTAACCACTTACCATCAGGTCGTCTGCTCGTCTGCCTTCGTAGCCCAATAAAAAAAAATATGGCTAGTTTTTTACCTGGAAAAATTTATGGTTCCCATTATTTACGCTAAATTTCCACGCAAACGAAGTCGTGGACATCGGCTAGACTGACAAAAATCACTTTCACAGGTTCCTCTGGCACAACGTCGGGCGAAGATTAAGCAAGAGCAAGACAAAACAAAAGACAAAGAAGAAAAAGAGACCCCAACGCGTGGCCGACGCAAACAACCTCGCACGTACGTCGACGACGACTTGGACGACATACCGCTCAAGAGCATAAAGAAAGAGAACAAACCAGAGGAGACGGTGTCTATGGAGAAGTATTACTTCGGACAAGTGGACGGTGAAGATACCGACAAGATGGCTATAGCTGTTGAGGTAATTAGTGATCAATTGTGTACTTTATCGTAATCCATAAAGCATATGTCTTGTGTCTTTTCTACTATTAGGTATGTAAGAGAGAGATTAATTATTAATCTTTTTATTTCGTTAGGACCCGAGTTTCTATAGGAAATACCCCTAAGGAGTCAATTGTAAACAATATACAGGTTGTTCCAAAAAGTGTGTACCATTTTTAAACTACATAAGTGTGGTATAATTCATGCACAATGACTTGGTATTTTACGACTAGGTAATCAAGCCCTATGTTTTATACCTTTTATAATGTTTATCATGATCATAATTTCTGCCTGCCTTAATCTCCTAGATTTTATAGCGGGCGAGCCTATCGCTATATCGAGCACAAATCCCCGACTCCGGGCTGGTGTGGAAAAAACAAATATGGCAATATAATCTAAATTGTCTATTGTCCGCAGTGTCCGATCTGCCACGTGGAGTTCAACGACAATATAGAGTTGATGTCGCACCTGTACAAGCACGCCGCGCCGCCGCCGCCGGGTGCGAGCGAGGACGCGCCGCAGTGCATCTACTGTCTCGCTCGGTACGCCACCGCCGACGAGCTCGCGCTGCATCTCAAGCAGGCGCATCCCGCAGACACCAAGTCGCCGGAGCTCTTCACGTATGCCTGCTTGATCTGTGAGGTCAGAATCACTATTTTATTCTTTCGTTTTACTTTCCCTTATCCCACCTGAAAGGAAGGTTGGCTCAACACACTTTTTATACGTATCTTGCAGAAAGTATTAATGTAGTTTTTAAGACTGGTTGTCTGCCTGTCAACCTACTCTGGGAAATCTGGAAAATGTTACCTGATATATTATTAGCTGACTGAAGAGTTTTCCTCATTTAACGTTAAAATAAATGAAAAATTATCCATTAAACATATTGGTCACTGATTTTCGTTTACTTCTTAGTTAATCGGTCTTATGTTTGTTTACATTGTGAAGTCATTTTATTGACTGACTTCGAAAAAGGAGAAGGTCCTTAATTCGTTTGTATTTTTTTTATGTATGTTACTCGATATCTCCGCCAAATGTGGACTGATTTTCAAAATTCTTTTTGTGTTCGATAGTGCTTATTTCAGGGGTGGTTAATTTGGTCACGATCGGTAATTGGAAGTCGGTCAGTTAAGTTTTTAAACTTGTGATTATTGAGCAACCGGTCGTATGTTCATTGACATAATGCAGTAATTTATCAAAGTTGGTATCTTAATAAAAGTAATAGTGAATGTGATTATTATATATTGAAATAAAACTATTTTTACGTACGTATTATTATTTTTTTGGACTGCCTCGGTGGCGTGGTGGTATTTCGGTACGACTACGGTTCTGAGGTCTCGGGTTCGATCCCCGGGTCGGGCAAAGTGTTATTGGATTTTTCCATATCAGCCCGGAGTCTGGGATTTGTGCCCGATATGGCGATAGGTTCGCCCCTTATCACATCTGGGACGTAACTAAGCTCGGCGAAATGTGGGTGTTCTAGTTCGCTAGTACGCCTCTGCCTACTCCTTCGGGGATACAGGCGTGAGCTTATGTATGTTATGTATATGAAAATAAATTACGAAATATTGTTTTACGTGTTTAGGATAAACTAATAAATAGCCCTGTATATTTTTAAAATAGTCAAGTACCCAGTTGTAATGTGATGTTGTGTCGTGTTGTGCAGATGCGTTTCGCGGCGGTGCTGACGCTCGCGTCGCACATGCAGCGCTGCCACGCGCCGCTGGAGCTGCCGTACGCGTGCGCGTGCGCACACCGCGCCTCCTCGCACCGCCGCCTGCTGCACCACTACCGCGACGCGCACAACACCCACAACACCGTGCTCTGTCCGATGTGTCTCAAGGTACTCTGTCTGTCGAGCTTGCGGCCTGACTTGATGGTTGATTGAGACGGGTATGGGGGTATCCCCGTATCTGTATCGGTCATCCGCCTGTCTTGTCGCAAGACATGAGATTTGCTTCTTCCCTCTTCGGATTCAAATAGTAAAGAAAGCATAAATAAGCTGGCATGATTCTGGCAACCACTGATAAACCCCTTGTTTATCAGTGGTCGCTAGTATTTTTGGACTGCACTGTGCTTACCATCAGGTGCAATGTAATCACTTTGCCATCCTCATAGAAAAAAAAAATACTCTCCATACACACACTGATATATTACTGTCTGTACCAGAGGTTCTCAAACTTATTTTATCTACTACCCACTTTTTAAATAAATTATTTTTTAGCGCCCCCCATTATTTTACCTACTTAAAAACCACTATAAATTCAAATTAAATAATATATTGTGAGCTATACCAGCGGAGATCCCCATTTTTCGAGGTCTTACTGCCCCCCGTTAGGCATGTAGCGCCCACAAGAGGGCGTTATCGCCCACTTTGGGAAAAACTGGTCTATACTCTCACACTGGTTTGTAATCGGAATTAAAAAACAAACGAAAATTTCAAACCGTCCCTAGGACCACAACTCACAACAAAACTATATCACATCTGGGTAGATACCTAGTGTTACAGAAAGGTAATACCGATAACAATTCACAAACAAGGAGAACTATTCAAAGTGTAATGGTAAAGTTAAAAGATATGAACACCATAAAGCTTTTTGGGTGTGAAACGTGGCCTGCCCTTATGAGTCATGTTAGGCAAATCCACGTCGCAGAAATAAAGATGCTGCGGTGAATGTGCAGTGTTACACAACTGGATCGTATACTTGACGTGGCGGATAAACTGCAGTAATGTCGCTTGAGATGGTGTGGCCACGTTTTGAGAAAACACAGGAATATGTCGGTCGCATGTGTCTGGCCCACATCGTACCAGGGGTGCGTTCCTGTGGACGCCCCAAAAAGCGCTGATTAGACATTTTGGAGGAAGATATGAGAACCAATGGCCTCACTGTGGACGATGCTTAAGACCGGGCGAAGTGGAAGCGTTTAAGTAGGAAGGAGACCCTGGTAGAAGGCAGGGATAACGCCAGGCAGAAAGAAAAAGAAAAGTTAAAAGATAAAAATTGAACTTGATTAAATAATTTAAGTATGCTTAATTTAAGTGTAAACATGTGACTGTTGGATGTATTTATTTACATCAATAATGGTAAAATTGGTGAACAGACGGTGATAGTGTATGCGGACGGCCACGAGCTCACTTCCAACGTGCTGCTGTTCATCGACCATCTGAAGGCGCACACGGACAAGCTCGACATCAAGTGCAACAGATGTGTTCTCAGATTCGTCTACCTTGGTAAGTTATACGGACTAACGGCCGGTTTCAATAAACTATCTCAGTGTAGAGTGCAGATAGATCGCGATTATGAACCAATCAAATCAAGTCATTTAACGGAGTCATGTTCAAACTGTGTTCTTATTGGCCAATTTTTGTAATCTATCTGTACATTCGAACTGAGATTGTTTATTGTAACCGGGCGTAACATCCTTAGTTTGTTCAAGAACAAGTATGAAATTAGAGATATCATGTTAGCAAATGACAGTTCAAAGGTTAGAGGCAAAAGATAAGAAAAATATAAACATTTGTGAAGTGTTCAATTTTGCCCTAATTTTTACTTTATACCTCCATGTGGATATTATACTTTACCTTTTTCTTTCGATGAAGAGGCTGGGGCAGTGGCGAATTTACCCATTTGCCGACAGTAGGCTATTTAACTTTTGCCGCCTCTCCTGAGATCTGAAATTCCAAACTTAATCCACAATTATATGAATTACACTTTTCTATCAATAAAACTGCAACTTTATGATTCGTGTTCTATAATCCTTATTACATCAACTTTTCTTGTGATTATTATAATTGAAAACTAGGGTACCGTTATGTCAGTTCTAAGAACTTCGGACTACTTTTGGAACCTACCTTCTTTTTTATTTTTGTAAATCAAAACAAAAAAAAATTGGCTAAATTTGCCGCCCCTTCAAATCTGCCGCCCTAGGCTTCAGCCCACTCAGCCTATTGGCAAATCCGCCACTGGGCTGGGGGTAAGTTAAACCATGATATTATTATTTCTTTAACATATCGGGCTTTGGCCTCACCATACATGGTATAAATATTGATGAAAATTTGTTTCGGCTGTGTTATACTAAAATAATCAAAGCTCCCGAAGTAGCATCAAATTCTGTTGAATTTGATGACTTTATGGCAGCAAACTTTATTAAATTATATTTCGTAATTGTTTAACTTTTCGAATATATTTTGTTAAGGTCGTCTCAAGGAACATCAAGTACGTGATCACGTGACAGTTCCAGATGCACTACCGCTGTGCTCTGAAGAACATTTGATTAACAAGCCTAAGGTAAGCGACGGTTCCGTTCCGATTATTTTTGTGATGTCTACAATTCATACTGTGAAGATATTATAAATATTATACTTAGAGCTACTTTTGCAATAGGCAGACAATTTTAATTGGCAATTATTTGATTTTTAGTTAACATATAAAACATCTGTGAAAACAACAAAATTATTTCTTATATAAAAGTTATATATTAAAATACCGGCCTCTATACACATCATATATATGATATGACGGTACAATATCGTCCTGAAATCTCGGGTTCGATTCCCGTATTAAGCAAAGTGATATTGGGTTTTTCTATTCAGTATCAGGAATTTGTGCCCGATATGGTAATAGGCTCGCCCTCTATCACATCGGGGACGGAACTAAGCTCGGGGAAATGTGGGTGTTCTAGTTCGCTAGTGCGCCTCTGCCTACCCCTTTGGGGGTACAGGCGTGAGCTCATGTATGTATTGATATGATTAAACACTAATGAAGTGATGCTTGTTGTTCAGAACAAGGCCCGTCCGCCGGTGAAGGACTGCGCCAACCACAGCATCATGGAGACGTACGAGAACGTTACTCTCGTGTTGCCGGAGGGGATGCTGTGCAGGGAATGCGACGGGCCACTTGATAGCGAACAACATTTCCTGTCAGTATAACTAAACTTTAATTAGATCTTAAAATAGATATGTTAAAGAAATAATAATAATATTAGCCCTGCAATATTACTCTGTCCCATTGCTGGGCATGGGCCTCGTCTAGTAATGAGAGGGGTTAGGCCTCAGTCTACCACGCTGGCCTAATGCGGGTAGGTAGACTTCGAATTTCTTGTGGAGAAATTCTCGGGTATTCAGGTTTTCTCACGATGTTTTCTTTCACTGTTATATCAAGCGATATTTCACAATGAAAACGCTTAACATAGAAAAGTCAGAGGTGGAGGTTCATTTTGGGGTTGGTCCCGAACCTCCAACACTCGTCTCGGCAATCCGTGGATGGATGGAGGTGGATGGGTCGACCATGTTTGATTCATCCGTTGCGAGAAAATTGTGTAAAAAACATCAAACTGGAAGGAAATGACGCCAAAACTCCAGCAGGGCCTTGAAATCGAACATATTGCACTTGCGAAAACTTAGATGTAAGAAAACAATTTCCCTAACTTTACATTGGCATAATGTATTTCAATTGCCATAAAAAAACATGAAAAAGTGGCAACATTCGAAATGTCAGTTGAGTTAGTTTAATTAGCAATCCTACTATAGTATTTTAGTATTTGTAGATGCAACAAGTAGTAGTTTGTGTTGTGTCCCGCAGCGGTCGCACGAAGTGTTCGAAGTGTCCGTTCGTGACGTCGTGCTACCGCGCGCAGCTGCAGCACGGCGCGTGCTGCGCGGGCCCGCACTCGCTCGAGGACGCGCCGCGCGCCGCGCCCGCCCGCTCGCACTGCGTCTGCGGGTACAATACGACCGTCGGTACGACTCTACTCCATGCTCACTTTACATTCAACTTAAAATAATAATATTAGCCCTGTAATATTACTGTCCCACTGCTGGGCACGGGCCTCCTCTACTGATGAGAGGGGTTAGGCCTTAGTCTACCACGCTGGCCTAATGCGGGTTGGCAGACTTCACATACCTTCGAAATTCCTGTGAAGAAATTCTCGGGTATGCAGGTTTCCTCACGATGTTTTCCTTCACCGTTATAGCAAGCGATATTTCACAATGAAAATACACTTAACATAGAAAATCAGAAGTGTATGCTCCATTTTGGGGTTGGTTTCAAACCTCCGACACTTTTCTCGGCAGTCCATAGCATTCCCAACTGAGCTATCGCTGCTTCAACATTCATCTTATTGATACCTAATATATCATCATCGGCCATAGGACGTCCACTGCTGAACATAGGCCTCCCCCAAAGATTTCCAGATCGAACTGTTGGAAGCGGCCTGCATCCAGCGACTTCCTGCAACCTTTATCTCACTCCATACGCCTACTTAATAATATATAAAATACTTAATACACCATACTCACTTTCAATTCATTTTATTGATACCTCATTGCCTGTATATATACTACAAAACATTGAATACCCGTTCCTGAGATTGCGCAAGGCGTCAGTTAAATAATAACGTCAGTTCAACGCGCCAGTTTAATTACATACATAAGCTCGCGCCTGTATCCCCGAAGGGGTAGTCAGAGGCGCACTAGCGAACTAGAACACCCACATTTCGCCAAGCTTAGTTCAGTCCCAGATGTGATAGGGGGCGAGCCTATCGCCATATCGGGCACAAATTCCAGACTCCGAGCTGATATGGAAAAATCCAATATCACTTTGCCCGACCCGGGGATCGAACTTGAGGCCTCAAAACCGTAGTCGTACCGAAATACCACCACGCCACAGAGGGAGTCAAATTAATATAAACAATATTCGAATTATTATTAAATATGAATCACACTAACAGCTATTCAGCTGATGCGTGTGTATCTTGTGAATTGAAAATTATAATATCGAGTGTATTCTGGAAAGGATTCAAAGTTGGTGCCATAACAACGTCTTCAGGTAATCTATTCCACTATGCAACAACACGGTGTTGCAAAAAGTGTTTCAAGGGGTTTTGCTTTGACCATGTTCGGCATAGCTTTAATTGATGCCCTCTAAAATGCTTATTTTTATCGGGTTTGTACAGATCTTCAAATTTATATACATTGTATGGACCGTGTTGTGCAGAAATGATCCAACCCACATTTTTTATTGATGCCAACATGGATCTAAAGTCTAAGACATTATAGACCATATTGAGGAAAAAAATAAATGTGGCTTGGATCATTTCTGCACAACACAGTCCGTATATAGTCACAATTTTTTATTTTATATGTCTCAATAAGACTCCCTTTCGGTATGCAGGTTTCAAGAGTTGGAAGAATGTACCATTTTATTTTTTATTTATGGTAGGGAGTGATCAACTCCCTTCTTTGTAACCATTACACACCCATTTGAGTGTACCATGATTCTCATTTATTTCCCACCAGGCACGGACATGCTGACCCACTTGTTGTCCTGCGAGCACAAGACGGCGTACAGCTCGGAGGAGGAGGCACGCGCCAACACCGTGCGCTCGCCTGATGACAACGGAAACGGAAGACTCCTCGACGATACCGCTACTACTGACGCGGTGAGTTTCACACCACTGATGACAGGAGGCATTACTGTTACTGTTAACGAGTGGCACCAGTAGCTCAACCATGAGTTTGTTGCACATATTTACGCCAGCGAGGACGTAAAATATTTCTATGGAAAACGTCAGTTCCCCGCGTAACCGCTAGAGGCGTTCGGGTGTTTCTCATACAAATATTTTACGGAGTCGCTAGCGAGTAATGTCAAAAAACTTATGGTTGGCCTACAGATAACATAAGCTCACGCCTGACTCCCCCAAGGGGTAGGCAGAGGTGCACTAGCGAACTAGAACACCCACATTTCGCCGATCTTAGTTCCGTCCCAGATGTGATGGGGGCCAGCCTATCGCCATATCGGGCACAAGTTCCAGACTCCGGGCTGACATGGAAAAATCCAATATCACTGCACGAACCCAGGGATCGAACCCGAGACCTACAAGACGGTAGTCATACCGAAATACAACCAGGCCACCGAGGCAGTCATCAGATAACTGTTACACAGATAACTTGGATACTTACTTCATTATGGCAAAATTGGTGTAAAGTTTTTTTTGCCTCACATAATTCTGGCTTAATACAAAAGTCCAATTTCCTACTTAAACATTTCCACTTTGCCCGATCATGAGCATCCTACACAGTAAGACCATTGGCTCTCATGTACTCCTCCAAAACGTCTAGCCAGCGCTTTTTGGGCCCTGAACTGAATCATACTCCTAGTACGATTTGGCTCAAACACTTTCGGCTGATGCGACGATGGACGCGACATACTCGTGTATTAATAAGTTTGATACAAAACGGAGATGGAGGGGTTAACTACTTTTCACCAAGTTTTAGCATTGAATTTTGAGAAATTAAGCCCTGTAATACTACTGTTCCACTGCTGGGCACGAGCCTCCCTTAATAATGAGAGGGGCGAGGCAGAGTCCACCGTGCTGTCCTAATGCGATAGTGTTCGTCCTCTATTATAAATATTAGAAAATATCTATATCGTATACGTTATAAGTTACGAACTAAGCTCGGCGAAATGTGCGTGTTCTAGTTAGCTAGTGCGCCTCCGCCTACCCTTTCAGGTATACAGACGTAAGCTTATGTTATGTATCTGTTATTTCGCTAGCCGGTGGAGAGCGTGCCGGCGATATCTGACTACGCGCCCCCGTCCGTGCTGAACACGCAGCTGTCGCTGGACGACCTGGCGCCGCCCTCCGTCTTGCAGACTGATCAGGTAACTTGCAAACATCGTGTACTTCACCAAATACTTTTTTTTATAGAAGAGGAGGCAAACGAGCTAGTGCTACAATTTTTGGTGTATACTGGCTAGACAAAAGGATGACTATTGAACTAATCGCTTATAACAAACCTTACTAAACTAGGCATTTATAGCAGACCTGCTATTCATGAAAGAAAGAAAGAAAGAAGAAATAAATGTTTTTATTGCCACTAGTATAACATGCAAAATTAACTAACATAAGATTATACATAATTTAAACTAAAAACTAAATACAAAAGAGAGGAGTTGCATGTCCATACCGTAACAACTAGGGGGCCATCTCAGCATTAAGCTATGTTGTGACGTGAGCCTAAGCAGAGCACTGGTTTTCAGTGATCCCCTAATGTAACGAACGGACGTCAAGACAACCATTCTTGCATAAGGGTACACAAAAACAATATGCCATTTGCTAGTTCCAAGTCGCAACGGAAATTACAGATGTCCGTAATTATGACAACATAAGCCTCTAAAAACGGAAACAGGGGACTTTGACACTCGATTCGGTTTCATTTATTGACTTAAAATTCGAGCGAAATAGAGTTAAAAAGTGCACACTAACGTCACGTTAAAAAGACCAAATGACAACTTTTCGAATCGAATGCAACATTAGCGCACTTTTTAGCTCGATTTCTGTGAAATTTTAATTTAATAAATGAAACCGACGACCTGATGAAGGTCGCAGGAAGGCGCTGGATGCAGGCCGCTTCCAACAGGTCGATCTGGAAATCTTTGGGGGAGGGCTACGTTCAGAATTGGACGTCCTATGGCTGATGATGATGATGATGATGATGAAATGAAACCGAATCGAGTGTCTAGAGTCAGCCCCCAGTTTATGAGTGGTGGAGCCGTTGCAGACAGTTACGTCTACAGCACGAATGGGCCGGCTCGACCGGTTTGATACCACTGACTAACAGAAAACCGACATAAAACGGCAGGTTGCTGCCGCGTTTCGTTCGGTGAGTGAGATTTCCGGTGGCCCATTTCCCAATCCATTTTCCCTCCTTTTAGGTTGGCAACGCACCCATGATTCTTTTTATGTCTTGGGTGTCTATGGGCGATGGAGATCACTTAGGTACCATCAGGCTCATTTGCCAGTCTCTGTTATAAGAAAAAAAGTTTCTGTGAGTATTTCTGTAACAGTATCTCACAAGTTATGGTATGTAAATAAATCTATTTCCATGATATGAAGCATGATCAAGAGCTGCTGAAGGACGCGTACGACCGTCCGCTCGCGACGCCCAGGCATGAGGAGCCACACTACAGTCTGGGAGACTTCGAGCCCCTACCGCAAGAACCGCCGCCGCAGCCGGACTTTGAACAACTATAAACTGTATTGAAACATGTAATGATTTGTGCATTTCATGAATATGCACGCATTTGCTAGTTTGGAACTCCTCTGATCACTCTACTTTTACTATACAATTTAGTACTACGGTAAAATAAACACCAAATAATACATCCAACAGTCACACACCTAGTCCTGACCCCACACTAGGTATAACCTGTATCGCGGGTGTCAGACACTATGAGAGACTTTCGGTCTCACAACATCCAGACTTGAAACAAATATCTGTGGGCCACACAAACATTTGTCTCAATGCGGGAATCGAAACCGCGGCCTCTCGCTTCACAGCCGGCTACTCGACCGCTGCGCCACGGAGGCTGTCAGTATAGCTGTAATACAGTAGCGCCGTTTAGAAGTGGATCAAAATGTGGAAGCAGTACAATGTAAGTTACATTGTTAGTTGTCCTGCCCATAAATATTGTTTTGAAATAGAACTATTTTATACGGATTCTATCACGATTTGATTTAATTTTTAGGCCCGACGTTTCGAAGACTTTGCAGTCTTCGTGGTCACGGGTCGAACTGAGGTGTAATTTGTCCAAAAATGTTAGTGTTGCAATATCTACCTTCATTTTTAAATTATACTGAATTAAAAAGTTAATTTGTGTTCCGATCTGCGCAGTAAGAGCTCACGGTGTCTTGAGGTCTCGCAGATGGTCAAGTCAAACGTCGAACCTAAACATAACAAATCGTGATAGAATGCGTATAAAATAGTTTTATTTCAATGTATAACATTCGCGTAAATTTAAGAAATCAATATATGTTTTGTATAATGCACAAGTCATAAGGTTAGGTTGGGTAGTGGTGGCCAAGGATTCCATACAATACGATTATTTCCAGCTTTCCTTTGCCAAAATATCTACTGATAATAATTCAAAATTATATATTCTGCCTATAGGTATTAATTCAAAGAGAAGCTAGCATCTGCTTCGCTTTTAGAAATGTTCATCTTCGTCACTGTTGGATAGGGTTTTTTAAGATTATTATAACAAAATTGTGTTTTATGATTCATGCTAGAGAGTTTCCTTTACAATATCAATTTTATTTCATATATTATACCAGAAAATATAAATGTTACTATTGCAGAACATTGCTATTCATTCTTTCGATAATATGCATTGTATGGTATTATGTTGAGATATTTTGGTTTGATTATATAAATAAAAATGTATTCAGTTTCCTATACGGGATGTTATAGAAAGGTGGTATCAATATAAAATATGCTTACAAAGAGGTGACGGATTTGCTTTAAAAGCATTTTTACATATCAACCTTGTTAAGATATGCTAATATTAACTATTTTGAATGGACATACAGCCAATTTAAGTTAACATTCACATTATGATTGTTTATTATACCCTTCAGTTTAATCAATGAATAAAAAAAATCAAGTTCCCTTCCATCTATAGATGGTATGTTTACATTTCATCCTCCCTGTATGTGCAATAATTATTAATACCACTTTTCTACAACAGTATAAAGTGCAATCATATTAATTCAAAAAACAAAATCAGAACAATAAAATAAGTTCTCTATTTTTTTTTCTATGTTTTGAACACGGCAGTAAAACAGTTAAATTGTAATTTAAGCTTAAATTCATTTATAATAAAGTAAGTTTTCAAAAACAGATTTTTGTGTTCATTATACAAAAAAGTATCTTTCAATTATTGAAATAAATAAAAGCTTAGTCTATTTTTTCTTTCCTCTCTTCTTCTTGAATGTTATTGTCACCTTATTGGAAACACCATATTCTTGTATGGAATGATCATCATTGTCTAATTCAATGCAGTCATAGTTCAGGCTGTAAGTCTTCCAAATATATTGCCAAGATATTTTCACTTTGCTGCCTATCCTTCTTTGGTGGATTTCAAAATGTCTTGCTATGGCTTTCTTGAGTTCTCTTACAGTTGCAGTTTGTGGTACCTGTAAAATAAAACCATTTCAAATATTTTAGTTAACATATAAATACATACATACATACATTGACAGCCTCCGTGGCGCAGCGGGCGAGTAGCCGGCTGTGAAGCGAGAGTCCGCGGGTTCGATCCCCGCACCGAGACAAATGTTTGTATGGCCTACAGATATTTGTTTCGGGTCTGGGTGTTGTGAGACCGAAAGTCTCTCGTAGTTCCTGATAACCACGACACAAGACTCAATCTTAGTGTGGGGTCAGGACTATGTATGTGACTGTTGGGTGTTATTTATTATTTATTTATATACCCAACAGACACACATTGTAGTCCTAACGACAATAGATTATCAGGAACTATGAGGGACTTATTGTTCCACTCAAACTCCAGACTCAAAACAACTAAGAGACATGAACATTTGACTCGGTGCAGGAATTGAACCCACATACTCTCGTTTCATAGCCAGCTACCAGCCTGCAGCTCCACTTATTAAATGAATTAAGCATATTCATCAATCTTGAATATATCAAGGTGGTGAAGTCTGGATTTACATGCTTTTATTGACATCTGTGTCATAGATTTGATTCCTTATTAAGATGTCCACTGCTGAACATAGGCCTCACCAAAAAATATCCAGACCTGTTGGAAGTGGGCTGCATCCACATTAACATTGCTTAAGTACACCTTGCGAAATGGGTGAATTTCTCTTATTTGATCAATAAAGCTGCAAGTTTTGGCTTGGATTAACTAGATTTATTCATTTCTTTTTCTATTGAACAGAATCTATTGTAAGATCTGGGACTATGCTAGATAATTACTCACAATAACTTTAAGCATAGGTTCAGATTCTCTTGCAACAAAGAGTGTTATGGACTGTCCGTGTTCTACCGCTATCTGTAAAATTGCAATTCTAGTTAATTTGTGATTGAATTTTTAACGAACCATAGCAAATATAAATATTAACACACTTGTGACAAAACTTCCTCTAAAATAATATCTGAAGGAAGATCTTTTAATAACGGATCACAATTAAAAAGCGTGTACAGAGACGACTGAGTGATTTCAACAAGTTCATCATGAGTTAAAGTTTCCGCTACGCTTTCATCCATTATATTTTGTAAACAATATTGTGATAATCTAATGTCAGCCCAATGTCATTAATGTCAATCAAATAATCGATACTAATGCTGCCGGGCGAGTGGCGCGTACTACTACTACTTGTCAAACTAAGCTTAAAAAAATCAACTCACTAGGTTATGGGGCAAGTTTTGGGGTAATTTTGGACCGGGACACCTCTATCAATGACAAAGTTATCTTTTTTTATAAATGGCAACATTTTTGTAGCTGTCAAACTTGGAAAAATTATAGGTTATCCTGTCTTGGTTGTCACATAATTTTTTACTAATTATCCCGACGAAATTGAAATATTTAAGACTCAACATTCACAATGGATACATTGTCAACTGGTTCACTTAGCGGAGCACAGAAAGAGGAGTTGATGGACCAAGTGAAACAACAGATAGCCATAGCGAACGCTCAGGAACTGCTGACGAAAATGTCCGAGAAGTGTTTCAAAAAATGCATTAGCAAACCGGGAACTTCTTTAGACAACTCGGAACAAAAGTGTATAGCGATGTGTATGGACAGGTATATGGATGCGTGGAACCTGGTGTCGCGGACGTACAGTAGTCGCATACAGCGGGAAAGAACTAACATGTGAGGGCCGAGGAAGCTTCGCGTACATACGAGTCACTTCAATGTAAATATAGATAACAGTAGTTACATGGTCAAATTGTGAACTGCGACTGCTTGTTATGTTCGTGTGTTCAATAAATATAATTTAGGATGTTAATTGTTTTATTAGGTGAATGCAGTTTCAATTAATCTGATGCGTAAAATGAGATTAACGCCAGTGCCATGTATGGCTTTGTTCACATTACAGAACATAATATTGCAAGGACGCTGTTACAATGATTGTATTTTAATTTTTAAAAAGTTGCAATAAATATGGTTGACAGAAAACACTGTAGTTATGTATGGAAATATTTATTTGTCCTTAAAATATAACTTAATTTATTTGTCGCTGGATGCAGGCCTTCCAACAGGTTGATCTGGAAATCTTTGGGGGAGGCCTATATTCAGCAGTGGACATCCTATGGCTGATGATGATGATGATGAAAATATAACATAGATGTGGAATGTTCATATTTCACCTCGTAACATTTTCTTCCTGTATTGGTAAAGTTTTTGTATCCACATTTCTTTCAGTTCCTCTTCACTCAGTAATTCCTGCAAAATAAAACAATGTCAAAATAATAGCTAAAAACAAGATTTAGTCCTAACGCAAAATCCTCAATTAAATCCAGTATCATTGCATCAGAATATTGCATAACCTAGTTAAATCTTGTTTGAATCCTTGTAACATTTTTTTAGACCTGTGTATAATTAAAAATTACTACATGTTTGAAATAAAATAAATTCTAGAACATTATGGTACACTACATACTGTACAAGTCTTATTAATGGTTGCATAATAAGATTTCTTGGGAATATGTAGCTAACCTATTTAAAGCTGATGATGCTGACCTATGGAATTTTATTGCCATTATGTGCCACAATGTCAATATCATCGATACCAATAAAGATAAATTAAAAGTTGGTACATGTTTGTCCATAATAATAATATTAGCCCTGTAATATTGCTGTCCCATTGCTGAGCACGGGCCTCCTCTACTAATGGAAGATTCGGGATCGAACCCGAAACCTCAGAACCGTAGTCGTACCGAAATACCACCACCTGAGGCAGTAATAGAAAATTACTACCATTAAATGAAATGCTGGATAAATAGTAGATAAATAGGATACTGATTCATAGTTTTAATTTTGTTGAAATACTATGTTTTAAAAATGCTATCTTCATTGATTGAATTACAAATGTAGAGTCAGTGTTGCTGAAATAAATAACTTACATCAAAATTGATAATTGAATCATCTTTTTGAATTTTTATATCAGTCTGTGGCACCTTCACTGTCTGAGCATCCAAATCTATCACAATGTTTTGTGACTGCTTCTTGCTTTTTGATGATTTGAAGGATTTCTGGACAAACGAGTCACTGTTCAGCTCAGCTAATAAGTTTCTATCATGTATTGTTGGCATGTCTTCTTTGATTTCCACTTCCTTATATTCATATGTTGGTATTTTAGTCATTGTCAGGCCTGCAGCTGCAGCAGCTTTGATGGCTTTCTCAACCTTACTCTCAGTGTCATCTTGGTTCACCCTTTTTGGAGGTAGTGGTCTTTCTGTAATGTTAATATAATTGGATGTGTTACACAGAAATGATCAAACCCACAAAAATATATTTACAAAAATGTTGACACCAAAATGCTCTATTAATGGTTTTGAACATGTTGGCTGTTGGGTGTGTTATTATTATCAATAAAAAAAAAAAATATTTTTTATGTGTTGGATCATTTATGTGTAACATGGTCCAATTATACCTACAGAAAGTGACAATACAAAAGAAATGGCTGAATTTATCATTTATCGGTAGGTGTACAGGTAAATAATTAATTTAGGTATGTTAATCTAGTTTGGAATAAAATATTTTGAAAAAAGAGTTGTAGAAAAGAATGACTTTTTGTAGTCATGTACTCATTATAAAACTTGGCTTGTGTCTGTGAAAACAGAATCATGCATACAATAGTACGAGGCGAAAGCTCACTTCTCAAGCCTGCAAAGAGTTCTAAATTTGGATCAAGGCTCATGTGTGCAAAAGACTGCAAAACATGATCTGAAAACAAAAAAACATAATGATTATCTACCTATGTCGAACGAACTCGATCTACTGCTGGAAGAACGCGATCTTTTTGAAGATTTCTTGCTACTTTTACCGTGCTTAGATCTACTTCTAGAGCTTGATATGGATCGCGACCGTTCGCGCTTTGACGACGACCGCTTCTTAGATCTTTCATAGCGATCCCTCGATGGACTTCTAGAATAGCTTCTACGTTTGTATCGCGACCTAGAAGTAGATCTTTTTCTTCTATGACTGCCTTCTGACCGATCTTTAGATCGTGAACGTCGCTTGTGTTTGCTTTTAGATTTCTTTCGTTCGTATGATGACTCAGAACTATAGGATGAACTTCTCTTTTCACGGTGTTTGCTTTTCTCACGTGGCATTTTAAAAAATATGAAGTAAAACAGTTTTATTTTATATAGTTTATTTTATAATGTATTATTATAAATAGATAACCTACAAATCCTATAATTTCAATTTTTTTTTGTTTAACAGAGAAGCGGCTAAGGTCGGAAGCCCAAGTGCCAAGTTATTAATTGCTTTCTTCATATTTCATCAAGCGCTATTACAATGACTGTCTTGATTCGTGGAAGATTTTTGCTCGAAATAGAAAATATATTCATAAAAAGCAAATAAATTATGTTGAATGAATACGATTAACAACCGCTGCAGAAAGTAAACAATAGATGGCGTAAACGACGTTCAATTTTTAAAACTAACGTTTCATTTTACGCTCTACATCACTAGCTAATCCTCCACAACAGTTTAACATAAACATAATTTAATAAATTTGCACCTCAGAAATAAATTATATGCGTTATAATTGTTCATGAAAAGTATATATTGTAAGAATTTAAATATTTTTAGTGTTCTCATTAGTCAATTTATAAATCTAAAGCCAGATGGTTGAATAGGAATGTTACTTGCGCAGGGCAGCGACCGTCAGTCGGCCTCGATGACGGAATGTGTGAAAATTTTTAAGATGGTGATCAACTGTATTTTTCATAATTCACCTGTAAAAATCAATTGTGGTGCTTTGTTTCTATATTAATACGTAGGAAATGTGTTTAGAACAATTATAGCGTCATACAAATCCTTAAAGAACAAGCGTTACGGACTCGGAAGTGCTTTACGTGTTAGGTGTGATAGCTGACATTGTTTCGTTGAAAATCGTTGAGTCCATCGAGATTGTTATGTTTATGCTGGTATTGTGTGCTTTTATAACGCCTTGTAAATGGTTTAAGAGATTCTGATGTTTCCGAAGTTATGGAGAAGCAGGATAGATCAAATGCCAACATGGAGGCGACTGATTATGTGGACACCAAACAGGTGAGCATTGTACGACCGAATGCCGGTTTTTTCAAATAATTGTAACCCTTATTGATATCACGCTGCTTTCGTACCCTTGCAATTTGCATTGGAATTTTTTAATTCCACATCGCGTCGTAAAGATAAGTTTGATATCTGATGTGAATTATGTTTTCATGTTAAGATCCGAGATAAAGTCTCTCCGTGTTATAATTGCACTACAGAAGAGTTTTCTCACAAATTGGAGGTTCTCTGTCACCATTTAATACAATAAAACAAAGCAAGGCGAGCGGTGGGCGAGTACTCTGCCCACACCACTTCTGCATAAATTATTGGCATTAGAACATTGTTAGGAGTCATGTGTCATGTACCACAATACAGCTCTTTGTTGTACCATTTATGGACAGCATTCTTTCCTTACTACATCCACCTTTACTTATACTATTCAGTATCATACAAATGTAGGTTCAGGATAAAGTACACTTTTCTAAACTAATAATTTATAAAGAATTATTTTTAAATTTTAAAGAGCCTCAAAAATTATTGAACCAATTTTAAAAAGAATGCTTTCAATTCTAGGAAACCTACATTATTAGTCAATAACATATGTGTATCCTGGAAAAATGTACAATTCCCATGTACCTACTCATAATCTTATGATAATACTAATATACTTCAAATGTATTGTATACCAAGGGTTCTAAACATATAGCCCCTTACTTATAATAATATTTAAGCTCTGCTTATCTTTAACCATAGGTTGTCCCTTTTATTTTTAAACAATGTAACCCAAGGAAAAAAGTGACAGGCTATTCTAAGCGAAAAGATAAGCGAAAATGTTTTTATAAGGTAAGGCCCTGATTGTTCTAGTTGAAACCTAGATATGTATACCACACCAGTAAGTTATTTAAATTTGGTTCATTTTTCATGCCTTTAACATTTACCATTTAATTTATTTGTGATGATATAACCTAACATAAGCTCACGCCTGTATCCCCAAAGGGGTAGGCAGAGGTGCACTAGCGAACTAGAACACACACATTTCGCCAAGCTTAGTTCCGTCCCAGATGTGATAGGGGGCGAGCCTATTGCCATATCGGGCACAAATTCCAGACTCCGGACTGATATGGCAAAATCCAATATCACTTAGCCCAACCCAGGGATTGAACCCAAGACCTCAGGGCGGTATTCATACAGAAATACAACCACGCCACTGAGGCAGTCATCAGTTATTCGTGATGACTTCATCTTCATATTGATCATAACGTTGTTATTTGATACAAGTAACGCTTACTCATTTATTTAAAGTAGTATATTTTTTTACATATTTCAAAAAAGGAGAAGGTACTCAATTCATCTGTATTTTTTATGTACTTATGTTACTCAATATTTCTGCCAAATGTTGACTGATTTTCAAGATACTTTTTTCTTTCTTACCTGCCCTTATTCAATTTCCTTATGGGGTCAGCACAACACATTTATACAAGCATGTTCCACAAAGGATTTGGCTTAGTTTTTACAACCAGCTGCCTGCTTGATACTTGATAAGTGATGGTGCTTGATAAGCCTGCTTGATCAACCCCTATGTGGGAGACCAAGTCCTGAGCGAATGGTGTTAGGGAAACACCCCCTCTGACCTCGGAATTGTACCCAGTTCTGTACTTAAATACCTCTTCTCTACATAAAACTATTTTGAAACAGACGTTTGTAATGTATTCCAAATCAGTACAATTTATAAAAGGTTTCACAGTTCCATAGAACCTGATTCTTTCTGTGTTATCTTTGCCAATTTGACACCAAATAAATAGGAATCAAACCAGCATTTCCTTCTTCTTTGAAAGTTTTCATACTTTGCTGATCCATGAGCAAATTTGATATAATAATATGGAATAACTATACAGTCACCTCTTTGATTAAGTGGTGAACCAGGAGGTCTTGAGTTCAATTTTCAGGTTGGTTAGAGTGTTATTCTAACACAATTTGCTTGGACCTGGATCACCCAGAAGGGGGTTGACGTCAAGCAGGTAGTTAGTCGTCAAAACTAAGCTAAATGGTTTCTGGCAACATACTTGAAAAAGTGTGTTGCACGACATTGTGTTGGAATAATGGGACATGATAATGTAAAATCATATTAACATTTTAACATAGCAGTGAGGTCTATACAATCCGATTCCTGCCGGCTTTCCTTTTTCCAGATTATAGGCTACTGTATAAGTATAATCTAGGTATTATCTAGAAGAGAAAGTAGCACCTTTTGAAAATTTATACTCTTCGCCACTGTAGCTTAGTATGAGCAAAGCATTCACATGCTATGTGTTGTTTAATATGTCTACATTTGGAATAAGGCTATTGAAATATTGCCAATACTTTTAAGCAATACCTAAATTTAATGTACGTACATAGTGAATGCAAATTTTATTCTCTTGTACATTTATGATCAGTCAGCAGTGTATATAATGTATGTGTAATCCATTCCAATTTCTGAAGGTTTCCAGCATTTTTTAATGATAGATGGCATTGTGCAAATGACCGATGTGCCATGTCGTATAGCAGGGGTAGCCAACTTTTATTCGATCTAAGATCTACTGTTTTTTCGACGACACCTTGCGTGATCTACCAATTACATACCAGTATGTAATTGGTAGATATCGTAGTATATCATCATCTTGTATCCAGGATACAAGATGATGCGCGCAGCAGTGTGTCTAGTGCGCGTTTGTGCGAGTTTTTTTACGAGTTCGATCGCGTTAACGTAGCTGTCATTTTGTTAGAAATGATTGCCAGACCTACGAACTTATCCATAAATCTACTAAATGTTGCGAAATTTATTAACGTACAACACAGCACAAAATACAACACACATAACACACAACACAAAGCACAAAACACAAAACACAAATCAAAACGCAAAACAAAACATAAAATGTATACTTGCGGTTTCTTTTTTATGTTGATCTATAATTTTTTTGGTTCAACCCACGGATTTTTAAATATCGGAACTGGCATTACAGATTCGATCGTACGTCTCGTTAAAGTCCTCGGGTTTAAAAGTGAAACAAACTCGCACTAGACACAGTTGGTGATTACGTTGCTACTGGACGAATAGCCGCGATCGACCGGTTGGCCATCTCTGTCGTATAGGGTGTATATCAATTATAATGAAACCTGGATACAGTTTTGGCTAAGTACTCGCCTTCTGTACTATGGAGACTCTTTGAGACTGACTCTTTGAGATTATGTCAATCATGATGTTGTATTCCTGCCATTATTCAACCACGTGGGGTCGCCGCAATCTGTTACGACGTCGTTGAAGCATTCAATTCATTTTCGGCGGTGACTAATAATGGAACCTTTACAACGGTAATTTATCGCACTGTCATATAATTCGTGTGCAGTATATTTATTTATTGATAAGAAAATATCAACAAAACAAATAGAATGCTGTTTTCATGTATGCTAAGGAATTTTATGCATTCTTTGATAACAATTACACACATTCAGATAGGAAAGACCATGAAGTAGTATTACGAAAATATATTTATCTATGTTTATCATTTGCATATTTCTTTAATCATGTGAATCGAACAAAATTGAGGTTAAAAACACTATAACGACATCTTCACACAAACCGCCCATTCATCAGCATCGTAAAAGGACAGAAAAGTCACGACGGAAGTACAAAAAGCAACAACAGTTGGTTATCTAAGAATCTAAAGCCAAAGGCGATGGTAGGGGGCGCGCGCGCCGATGGAAGCTCCGCGCGCAGTACACGGGCGTCGGGCGCCGTACACGCCAGCACGCGCGCCACCCGCGCCGAACTACGAACGAACACGCGCGCGCGAGTGATGTCACCCGGTCCGTTGGAGCCCACTGTGTTGTGATTGTGCAATATGGTAGCGATGGTCGCGTCCGCCTCTGGATACGGCACCCTGCGGCGGTTCCTCAGCGCCCCCGAGGGTCAGCACGCCGCCGAGCCCGCCGGCTCCACCGCCTCCGTCGCGGTGTCGGTGAGTGAACAGTTACTTCACGCCACAGGCCCACGGCGCGGTGGCCTGCACGGACCACGAATCACGGCCGATAACGTTATGCGTTTGGAATGTTGATGCGTTTATCGTGGACCATGGTCGCAATCGCGTAATCGTATGATAATTTGCGATAGGTTTATTCCTTTAGTTTTTTTAATTACAATATCGTTCAATGGCAAAACAATAGTATACTATAGTCTCCGGCACTAATACATAACACAAAACATGGTTTCGCTACACATTTTTCTCTATAGTCCATTGTCACATGAACAGCGAAAAACATCGCTTTGTGTAGGTGTTTTGTTTCGAGAAAACAGGTGCAGAAGACGCGCCTGTAGCAACACCAGGAAAAAACTAAGAAATAGATCAGTAGTTTATAGGAATTTTACATTTATCGCATTTCATGTACAAAATAGAGTTTGATGGTGAAACTAAGTGGGCTTAGATTAATGTCCGTGTGTGTAAAAGGTCACCAGTTTGTAATGTGTTTTGTACGAAATCGATTATGAAACCTGATTGAATTGTCTAACGCAAAAGTTAGAAAGTTTTACAACCTCGATTGGCATGTGTACGTGCGTATTACATTTTTGGAATGATATTGCGCGAAAAAAATGCAGCGCAGGCTGTGTTCGAGAGCAGTTAGCAAAGTGTAATTTTGTTTCCGTTGTTGAATGAGGTGGTTGGCTGCTGGTGCAGTTTTGGTTTATTTGTTTTCGCGGCGTTACTGAACCTCCGCGGCTCGTTCGACAGTCAACACACCAGCTCGGGCGGGCTGCGGCCAGCTAAAAAAAGAATCCGGACAAATTCATCAGTCTGCTGTAACCGTCCAGCGAGAGGTCGTCGAACTTACTTTCCTTTTTATTATTCCGGTGTTGTTATATTATGAGTGGAATCGATCGAAATTCCGGCCTTGGCCCGCCACCGGGCAGACGTGCGGATGATGTCACTATGGTCGGGAGGCACGGGATGTCGGGCCAAGGTTGGGCCAACAGAGCGTGCAAGCACACGGCTCGGTGGGTGCAGCCCGCGAAACCACCGCATCACAGTGTGTCTTGTGGTTACCGACCCAGATCGGTTTGACGGTAACATTTTTTTTTTTTTTAATAGCAGAGATTAGCAAACAAGCAGATGGGTCACCTGATGGTAAGTGATCTCCACCGCCCATAGACACCCAAGACACAAAAAGAATCATGGGTGCGTTGCCAACCTAAAAGGAGGGAATGGAAGGGGAGGGAAGGGGATTGAGAAAGGGAGTGAGGAAATGGGCCACCGGAAATCTCACTCACCGAACGAAACGCGACAGCAAGCTGCCACTTTACGTCGGTTTTCTGTGAGACAGTGGTATCTAACCGGTCGAGCCGGCCCATTCGTGCTATAGACATTACTGTCTACAGCGTGGCTCTACCACTTGGAAACCGCTTCTAACATGCTTCTAAACCGGCCAAATTAATGTCAATCGTCTATGGATAAGAAATTGTGACATACTAGCTTTCCATTCATTTAACTGAATGTATTAATTATTAACGCACACAGATATTTTGATTACAAATGAATACTCGTCTGCATCTTCGTTTTGTTTGCTTGTGCTAGGCCAGTAGGGCAACATAGGCTTAAGAAATTGCGAAACTATGGCCATACATTGACCATAACATGCTAAGTTTGGCGGTTGAGACATTTGATATGCCTGATTGTTTTATCACATAATATTTATCACAATATGCTCACATATTTATTATATAATATATTTCTAGACTTAACACTAATTTCAGCTTGTCAAAATACTATCGACATGGGCTAAGAACCGAAATTATGCCACTTATGCCAGCTCAGTGAAATACACGCAACATATACGCTAAAGCAGGTCCATTTACTTAACAACTAATTTATAGTCACTGCCGACTCCCGTGAAGTCTGTAGATTTAGTCATCTGCAGTGGCTTTTTATTTGCATGTTTCTGGATTAATATAAGGAAGTTCATTTATTGTTATATTACTAAGCTTGCGCAAGGTCGATCTGGAAATGTTTGGGGGAGGCCTATATTCAGCAGTGGACATTCTGTAGCTGATAATGATAATGCATCAGGTCTGCAAACACCTCCGCAATTTAAGGATAAACGAATTTAATCTATTAAACATAATTATGCGGCATCAAATTATTTCCATTTCGCCATGAATCTACTCAGCTGACGTTATTTATCGTATCCACCATTGCATCGCGAGCGTTTACCCTCATGTTTTATACAACGTTATGGTAATTTTGTAAATCCAGCTTTCCTTTGAAACGCTAAGCTAAGCTGCAAGGCTCTTGTAGCCGAACAATAACCCACCCTCATGACCGTGATAAAGATTTGAAGAGACATTTGCCGGAGATATATATCATACATACATAAAAAAATTACGGACGAATTGAGGACCTTCTCCTTTTTTGGAAGTCAGCCGAAAAAAGCCTTAAAAAATATTAATGAGCCTATCTGAGGCGTTTCAGAATTGATGCGTAAATCTAATGGCGAATGACTTCCATTAATAGTATGCAAAGAGCTATAGGCCGAAACCTGTGGTTCACATTATGAGGGTGTTTGCAAATAGTAAAGCGGCGATAGCTCAGTTGGGAATGGTACGGACTACCGAGACAAGTGTCGGAGGTTCGACACCAACCCCAAAATGGAGCATACACCTCTGACTTTCCTATGTTAAGTGTATTTTCATTGTGAAGTATCGCTTGCTATAACGGTGAAGGAAAACATCGTGAGGAAACCTGCATACCCGAGAATTTCTTCACAGGAATTTCAAAGGTATGTGAAGACTGAAGTCAACCAACCCGCATTAGACCAGGGTGGTAGATTAAGGCCTAACCCCTCTCATTAACAAAGGATGCCCGTGCCCAGCAGTGGGACAATAATATTACAGGGCTAATATATTTTTCTTATGTCAAATAGTGAACGAGTCTGTGCATAAGTTGGTGATGATCATGCATTATGAGTCAGCAATACGGGATAAATGCCAACAAATCAAAGATTGACATAGTCTCTGGCTCGTGTTATTACAGACAGTCGCGAATCCAGTTACAAACCAGTTTCTTCGTACTAAAATATCTTTAAAACTAGAATAATGCTTGAGATTCGTCCTGTTTATACGTAAGTGTACGGGTGTAAGTTTAGTATGAATCTGCGGAAGATAAAATTTTATTTATGAAAGGTACTTACTGGAAGAGACAATTTATTTTATCTTTTATCTATTTACGTATATGTGTATTGTTACCAAAAATAGTTTAAAACATTCTTAAAGTAGAAACGTTGGAAATTAGCGTCTCTACCGAATTTCTTTCACTGACAATTCTCGTTCGACATTTTTTCGTAGATAATAATATACTGCCAATGTAAACGTTCTCTATTCATTGCGATTGTTTGCTTTGGCTTTCCCAGACAATGGTTTTTTGAACCCATAATGTGAATTTTAATGTAATAATGGCATGATTCACTTTCTATTCGCTTATTTTCATCTGTGATGATTATTTTGAGCCTTTTTAGTTTGATTTTTCGCCATAAGCCCATATACCGATAGAGCATTTAATACGAGGTACTCACTTCTTAACCCTTTAAATTAAAAATCCGATGTTTCTGTCCAAACTGACTACAATAATCTATTATCGATGAAATATTTTAGTCACGAATGCTTCATTGTTTCTATAAAAATATTTGCTATAGGATTAATTACTAATCATCCACTTCCGTTGTTTTGTCTCTCGGAATGTTTAAAACCATTCGTCCCATACAATTATTCTATAACAGCAATATTGATAGATCTTGTTTCTTTTTGCATGGCGTTATCCCGGCCTTCTGCCAGAGCCCGCCTTCCAAATATCCATAGATCTAATGCCAATAAAATTAGATTAGGCTATAAAAATAGTCAAACTTTACCGTTAACTTAATTAAATATCGAACGTAATTTCAGATCGAGCCATTGTAAAGATTCTCTTTTCTAGAAATAGTCGTAAATCGTTTTAGTAGCCGCAGTGAAATGCGCATCGACATTGGAATTCTTATTAAATGCATGTAACAGAAGCCATTGAAATAACATAAACTCGCAGCGGATTCGAGAATAAGCTACGCCGACTGTGAAAATAGACACAATAGTATAATTTCTAGGGGATTTGAGCCGAACTTTTGAGAATTGTCGTTGCCAGACTTGTTTTATTTTATTTCACGTCAAAATTACGTAACGTGTAATCCTAACGGGATAATCTTCATTCTCTATGCCAAGTTTTTGCATGCTTATGCTACTGAATGTTTTTTTTATTCGATGTGTTTTTAATATTTTATAATACAGATAATGGTTACATAATTCATTGGTAGGTTAATTCATGGGTTTGTAGAATATTATGCAAAAAATACTAGTTTTGTTTTAGAAGTGTTTGTATTTCATAAATATGATATTTTTTATCACCAGTTGGATTTTATTTTACTAGCATTCTAATATTAAATGACCTCAACTCATGTTATATTACTTACAGCCTGAATTATATTATATTAAAGTTTAATTATTATATGCCTGGGATTCATTTTATGTATGGATACATTAATCATAATTTGAGTTATGAATGTACCCAAATTACTCCTTTTTTAAGCTGTTATGCTGTTGTTAATTAAGAACACAGTGGGACTGAATTTGTTGATTAAATTACAGCAAATTGGTGATTGGAGTTGTTTGTTTACTTTTTGCTGCATATCTGTTTATTATTTGCTTAGAATCTACAAACTCCCTTATGTGAGCTCCAGTAAATGTTTCACATATTCTTTGTTCTTGTTGTTTTTGATGAGATACGTGTCACAACTTGGAACATGCATTGGTGCCTTTCATAATATGAAAGCTTGAAAGCCTTTATGTACTTTTCATCAGGCAGACTTTGCGGGACCAGAGTATGATGTTTGTGTCTTATAATATTTATAATTATAATGAAGATTGTTTTTAACATGGTCATCATATTGAACAACAATACGAGTAATCCGTAATTATTATTCGAGCTGGAATTGTCACAGCCATGAGGTTGCGACAGCTCTGTGGTACGTAACATGTGTCGATGCGTGCTTCCGCCCACAGCTCTCTTATAAGGCGAAGAGCGAGGACCTTGTTACGGTTGCCACTCGTTCTCATACGTAGGCTTCGGATTTTGCAACAGCCGTCGGAAGGTGGCCACCGTTTAATTCGCCATATCACAGTCTTGATTGCTTGATGCGTTTTTGATTCGTTGGTCCTTGGTTACCTCTTAACTGTGAGATAAAGGGTGCTTTGTTCATTTGTGAAACGAACTAAAAATAGGTGCACTGATGATGTCAAAAGATGCAAGGTTGCAATCTGTTCGTAAAGACAACAAGTCGACTTTATATGATCTTGTTCGACGTAGTTGTGCTATTTAAAAACACTATTTAAGGAAATATTAGAGTTTACTAAAACGGAGCAGTAACAACGAATGTTGCGTCAACATTAAATTCTACGACCGTTTCCAGCATAGATTATACACTTATACTGGTATAGATACGCCACTATGAGGGCCAAAAAAATGGAATTTTATCTCCTCCACCGATAGATGTCGTGACTGTTTATTTTATTTTTCTGGCAGGTCCTATAGATGGCGCTCTTAGAAGTTAGAACAACGTATATATTTTAAAAATGTATCAATAAAAAAGCAAATGATTAAAAATAATATTGTGTGCAAATACACAATAGTATTTTTAACCATTTACTGATTTATTGACACAGTTTATGCTTTAAAAATAAAAGAAAATAAATTTTAGTCAATCATTTATTAAAAAATCTTTTTCTTTTACAGTAGTATTCATAGGCTTGTTTTTTAATTTGGTCATTCCTATCGAAATTTGTAATTTTTCCAATTAACAATCTATTTACCCCTAGACACCAACTGTGTACAATCAATTTAATTGATAGATTACAAATGAAATCAATCAAATCAACTTTATGTTTCTCACAAGTTATAATACTAAAATCACATGCAGAATCAATATAAAATTTAATATCATTTTTGAAAAATTTTGAAATTGGGTTGTCCCGAAGAAATGCTACAATCACATAATATAATTTATTCATTAAACGAATAAAACCATCACTTGGGTGAAATAGCGATTTCTTATTATAATCAATTTCATAATTAAATGAGTTAACATCAACACTAGACCTACATAATTTATTTAAGCAATTAGCAAATTTTTTGAAAATCTTGGTTTTTGATTTCTTAATTACATAGCCCGTTACATATTTTTTTGATTCAGCATGCAATAATGAATCATTTTTTTCAATTTCTGTCATAACACTCAACAAAGAATTAATGTTACATGCAAAATCAGCGGTGTGTGAATCATCATGTCTTTTTACAATTAGATATGATAATGATTGCATTGTTGTATTATAATCTTCTTCACAATTAGCACCAGCGGAATGAGCTGTATTGTAATTATTAACAATCAACGTTTTAAACGCATTTATAAATTGATTGCAATTCGGATTTATATTTGTAACACCATTACTTCTTATACTACTGAAAAAATTTTCTAGAGGGTCTTGATTAAAGTTTCTAGTTACTAAACTAGTTATATTATGATTACTAGATAAATATTCCCAAATTTCTTTAAAGGTTTTGATATTTGAAATCCAGTTTTTGATTGAAGGAATCATCTCATATTTTATTTGATCAACGCCATTCTTTTTAATTATAGATTTAAATCTAATTGATTCTAGGATTGGAAGCAAATCATCCCACAGTTGGAAGTGAGGGGAATTCTTTCTTATACATGTTTTATATATTTTTGAATCATACTTATAGGAATGACCATTAAATGAATCAAATAACTTATCAAAAATCAGGAGAAAATCCGCAGTTCCCTCACACTCTGCCGGTAAAACCCTATGCCCTGAAAAAAAGAAATGCCAATTATTATTACTAACAAAATAATACAATTTTACATAGAGAGGTAAAATGTGGAATTTATTATAAAGAATATTTACGCCTGGTGTTTTGTTTTTATGAAGTTTCAATACAAAGAATAGCAATTAATTTTATGATAAATAGATTTATTTTATTTAGCAATTTTTCCATAAACAAGAATATGTTCACTGCCTCGGTGGCGTGGTTGTATTTCGGTACGACTACAGTTCTGAGGTCTCGGGTTCGATCCCCGGGTCGGGCAGTGATATTGGATTTTTCCATATCAGCCCGGAGTCTGGAATTTGTGCCCGATATGGCGATAGGCTCGCCCCCTATCACATCTGAGGCGGAACTAAGCTCGGCGAACTGTAGGTGTACTCGTTCGCTAGTGCGCCTCTGCCTACCTCTTCGGGGATAAAGGCGTGAGCTTATACCTATACCATACCTACAAGAATATGTTTATATTGTTATGATGTATATTATAATGATGTTAATATTAGGAAATATTTAAATTTTAGCTAAAAACTTATGGCAAATATTTGAAACAAATTTATTGATTTTGACGTTTGACATAGGTTTTAAGTTTTGCTACACTTTACATAACATCATCAATGCGTACTGAACTTATAACTAAATGAAATCAGATAATTATGTCGTAGAATGGGTATAATTTATATTTCTAATATCACTAGAAGTATATTTCACGAATAAAGAAACTAATTTACACTTACTTGCTGAAAATCGAAGAGCGGATGACACCCGTTGGCTAAAAACCTGAGCAGCCAACTTGACTTTCATTTTTTTTATTTTATCTTTATTTACATGACTTTCTGTCAGCTTATTAACGAGACGAATCTCATCATCACCAACATCAATGGCCAGTAACATTTTTATATGTTCCCATTTTGCCCATTTTTCTTGGCCGTTTTGAATAAACTTTGCGTCTTTATTGATTAAGTTATTTCTAACGCCTTTGAGCAAATGGGGCGTATCAAATAATGGGAACACTTTTACGTTGTTCACCTCAAAGAACGTTGTTTGCGTTGTTGAAGCAGGGTATTTTTTTTGTGTTTCCTCTCGCAGTTCTCTTATAACAGCTACATTTGTTGGACTCTGGTCACAAATAGTCGAAATTACTTTGAGTCCTATACTAGTTAATTCTATTATAATTTTTCGGACAAGAGTTTTTAGATCCTCCTTCCTTATCCCACTTTTTGAAAAAGTAAAGCTAATTGGTTGTTTCGTTTTACTTTTGATTCCCTTTATCATGAATACAAGGGCATGATCAGCTATATCACTTGTTTTTGTGATTCCATTGTCTTGGAAACCAATAATTTCATTTAATGCTTCATTGAAAACTAGACCAGGTGCCAAGGATATTTCATCGAATAATAAATTTATCATTTTTTTTTCTTCCGACATACGTTGGACATGTTTTTTTAAATTTTCCAATATATCTTTATTAACACCTGGTTTCATTGTAAAAGCACTAAGAAGTTTTTGCAAACAACGTTTCGAAGGTAAAACAAACATTTTATGCAAAAGTTTATAGGCTTTGGGGCTTTGTTTTAGTATAGTTAAGGCCATAATTTTTTCTTCCATAGTATATCGTCTCCCTCTCGGTTTATTTTTCGCTTTTATCTGTAGTTTAATAAATGTTTTTGCTGCATCGGGTAATTTTTCAATTGTAGTCAAAAATGATTTGGACATGCTTAATTTTTTCGCTGCAAGTATTTTCTTGGACTGTGTTTTACATTTTCGCTGCAATTTTTGCAGCTTTTCGTTTAATTTCTTAAATTCGTTTGTTAAAGGCTCCCGTTCCCGCTTCACAGGAGCTGAAAGAAATAATAATTCTAAGTTACAAGATTTAATTACCACTGGTATATTTCCACTATGTTTAATAAAAAAAAAATTAAAACTTTCTAGTAATAAGTATAGACATACATTTACCTGGAGCGCATAACAACTTATAAGAATATATTTTTTGCTTCTACTGTATTCGATACAAACTAATTAACACAAGCCGACATTTATTTACAGTAAGGTAAATATCGTTTTAACTAATTTATATTTAAGAGTAGAGTAAAAAAACTATAATAAAAGGCACTATTGTAAAAAGTAGCATTTTGCTCACCATGTGACAATGTTAATGTAGGCAACTGCTGCGATATGTCTGATGTAGATGAATCTGCCACTGCATATTGTTTTGGTGGTGGCAGATTTATTTGCGTACTTCGCGGAACAGCTGTCAAATTATTAAATAATATTAAAAATTAGATTAACAAATGTAAAGACTGTCGAGGTGGTAAAATTGAATTGCGTCCTACATGCCCAAATCAATGTATCCTGCCTGATTTTCCATTCTACAATTATTTTTTTTTTTTTAAGGATTGCAAACAGAGTTTACAATAATAAATTAGTACTACATATATTTCATACGTTGTAAGGAAAACATAATTGCAACTCTGATTATATGCAACCGAACCACCGTATGTAGCAGTAAGGACTTGGCTTAGTATTTACAACCGGCTGCCTGCCTTACGTCAATCCCCTTCTGGGGTATTCAGTTCAAGACAAATCTTGATAGAAAATTTGCCCGCCCAATCTGGGAATCGAACCCGATACCTCCCGGTTCACAGCCATAATATGGCTATTACATATTATGTACCCCACCACTAAACCAAAAAGCGGTAAATATTGAGTTGTTTATATATCGTTCAATATTTAATAACTACCCAGAAAAACATACATACATGGTATATTTAATGTAGGGACAGCATTTCCTGTTAAACGTCGACTTGGTGACTTATAGATGGCTTCGAAATGCCTGTGGCAAATTCTAACCGAGTTATATATATAATTATTGCCTCTCTCTTGAGTTGCTGGATCCAGCACACATTTCCACTGGTTAAATCTTTCCTCATGAGGATATTCCCACTTAGGAAATCGGTGTAGCGGTCCTGTAGATAAAAAAATACTAGGTAAATTAAAAAAAAAAACAGTATATCCTAGGGGAGTCACCCAAGAATCACAACAGATCGGTGTCTGGCATTTGTCCCCGATATAGTGATAGGCTCGCCCCCTATCACATTTGGGATGGAATTAAGCACGACGAAATGTGGATGTTCTAGTTCGTTAGTGCGTATCTGCCTACCCCTTCTGGGATATAGGCGTGAGCTTATATATGTATCTCTCTGAGAATCCATTCCCATAAACTATATCCATTATATATTGTTGTCTTTGCAAATCTACCGTCCTCAAGAAGTGAATAAACCTAATTTTGAGATGTCTTCAAAAAAGTTGGAATATATTATTTTTAGAGATTTATTAGGCTGCCTAATATAAAAAATATCGGGTAATATTGTACTAAGATACTTTAAAATATTTTGTATATTCATTGATACACTCACTCACCATCTATAGGACATCCAAAATAGCATTTTAAATCAGCTGCTTTCGGCATTTTTAAAATCCAAATCACCAAAACAAAAACAAAGTCCGTGTGATGAAAAGCCAAGTTATCAGATATGCAATCAGTCCGGAGTCCAAGTAACAAGCCAGGTGATATCGTAAGCACGTGGGTAAATCAGAAAAACCGTAAACAAGCCAAGTCGTAGGGAGTATTCACAAAAACCACAAAAACACAATAAACGCACCGCGAACTCAAAACGAAAGAAAAACAAGTAATTCAAAATGGCTCGACAAGTAGAGTTCCGTAAAGTCCCCTCGTGATGTTGGCACTTAGTGTTGGTATTATAAAAAATATGTCTGATTAATATAATTTTGTTTGGTTTTATTATAACTTAAATATTTTTTTTACATGGAGGAATTTCACATATATAAATAAGTGATTTACAAATAATATTTGCTAATATTTCTATTTCTGATATTGACTTTAAGTTAGTTACGCCACCTATTATCTATTGACGCCAAATTAATTTTAGTTCACAACCTCCAGCGCTTGGCGGCGCTAGTTTGTATGAAGATTTTCGAGTTGCAAAATTGTATGGAAGATTCATGCCCCTGGTTTCCAGGGCTCTCCTCACATTAAGTATTCAACTGCGCTATTTCATATTCTGGCTTACATTTAAGCCTTCCTAAAGGGATACTTAGAAGCCGAATTAATTAACTTCTGGCGATTCCACGCTCTCAGTAAGTGAAACTAGGTAAACTAAAAGTTAATTACCATTTAGTACCCAAATTCGTTTCAAAAAAAAACATTACGCAAGAAAGACACAAATAAAATGCTATTACTCACGTCTTTAATGTAACAGAAACTTTCAAAGTTGATCAAAGGCGTATTTCAATGGTCTAAAATACATCATAAGATCACAATCGGCGGTGTGCGGTCGACGTTCGTCCATCAAAGATTAGAAACGCTCTTGATGCACAAGTCGCTGTGAAGATCGTTCCCAGATTAGTCTGCTTAAGAATTTCTCAGTAATTACATGCATTGATGGCTGACTGACGGCGTTGTATGAAAAACCAATTAGGTTTCGAAACGATTTGCATGTTTCTTACACTTTTTCTGGGCACTAGTTACTGAAACGAAACTATGGATGAGTCTTAGGATATTTGTTATGACTTTGGATCTTCTTATATTGAATGACTGTGATGAATAATGGGCCTTTTCAGTAAGTCTACCAACCCTAGTTCATCTGCTTCCTGCTTCCAAACATAGAATTTTGATTTCCAGCCAGCGACATACTAAATGCTTAAGAATCCTTTTTTAAGACTGCTAAGAGCTTGTAAAACGGGAATGCCCATATGGCTCATGTCAAGGATATCAACGAGTCGCGAGCGAAAATATATTTCACTTATGACTGAATGAATGTTACTGCAAATTAAACTGACTATCCATGTATTTAGAAATCAAATATGAGCCTGATGATGCATAAGATGCATGTAGCATAAGAAATGACTTATTTAAAGACTAAACTGAAATATATTGAAAATATGTAACAGTATCTAAAGTGTGAAATTAGCAGTTTTGATCTCAAGCCTGCTTAATAACTGTATATAGTATCTGCATACCCGACGTAGTTGCTCTAGGTGATCTTGAGTAGAGACTGTATTGATATAGTAACATATATCGAAGTTCCTGTTTATGAAAAATGTTGAAAAAGATACGTATGGTAACACACATCATCACAGATCTATGAGGCCGTAATCCTTATGCTATTCACGAAACTATTAGTAATGTTGTGAGGTTATAAGTCATGGATAGAAATCAAAAACGACTAAACAGTATTAATATGTTGTAAAGTAAATTTATCTCGGCTTCATTGAGTGATACAAGTTTCAAACTGTGAACAAAATATTGCAACATAGCGGTTGAATTGATTCGGACTCAATTGAAGTAATGTTAAGACCCATTTTCATTTGTAACACATTTATATTATTACTGAAGTTACTTAATTCCGAATGCGGTTACATAAAATCGACTTGAGTATTAATAACGCTGATTGTCGGTGTGTGGAGAAAGCTATAAACGTCCGCGCGGCCGCTTTCATGTGGCCGAGCTTTGTTGAGAATATTGCATTCACGAATCAAAATATGATGCACATCGTATTGTATGATTGTATGCGAGTGTTTAGAATGGTGCCAAATGTCTAAAACGATGGTTATATTATGTGGGAACCTGGTTGCGATACGGTTTTCAGAATTGATCTTGGTAATTGGTTGATGTTTGTTTCGCAGTGTAGAGGCTTGTTCGATGTTCGAGTTAATTTGTGTGTGTAAATGTTGAGATCATTTAGATTGGTGGAATGGTTTGTTTATTTAAAACTAAAGTAGAGTATCTTTTCACGTGAGATATTGAAATTAATGCGGTCTGAAACTTTTGTGATTTTCGGCATTGCTATTAATATCTAGTGATTATTGTTATTGTGATAGTAAACGATTTAAAGATTTATGTTAAAAATAGAAGTACCGTACTAATCTACCGCGTTCGTATTTCCTATTTTTTGTTTCCGATGATCGAATTTGTATTATATTCTCAATACTTATAACAATAGCTATTGTCAAACGTTTTTATGTTTCAATTCTTAATAGATTTTTTATTGTCTTATCTTTGTCACACTCGAATACCTATTTGTTTAAGAGTAAATAATTGAAAACGTTTGTCGAATAATTTACCTTAATCTCTTTAAGGCTAGATCGTAGATTTTACTGTTTTAGTCGTTTGGTATTACCTAGATGATATTTACGTTAAACATTTTCTGGAGAGCCATTTGTTTCTCAATTAATATTTCAAAACAAAGATATATCTTCTGCTTTAATGAGTGAAAGGGTCAATTAGAATCGTCGAAAGATTGTCGGTCAATATGATATCATTAAATATTTAGTTATATATTACTACCTATTATGATTAGTTTTATGATGCCCTATGGCTCATGATGATGATGTTTAGAATTTGTAAAAGTGCGAATGAACTTTAATTTTGGCAAATCTTTGTATAAGCAATCCCAGTATCGTACGAAAGATGTGGTTTATTTGGTACTTTTTTAAAATAATTTCTAATATATTTTTACGCTAGTCAACAAAAACCATTGCCTCATGTGTTAAAATGTTAGGTATGCTAAGTAACAACGGAGTATAAAGAGCTCTCGTGAAAAATATTACTTTCTATTTGTTTCGTTACATCGCTTTCGCTGTGTCGAAAATGCAGTTTACTGAAAATAAACGCAAAACACTTGTAAAGCGTTGTACAAGTAACATGAATGATGAACATAAACTTATGAGTTATAGACATGAGCAAAAACATCACGTAACTTCTTAACAGAATCCCGTATCGGTTTTGAAGATATTTTGACAAAGAGTACAGGCCGGGAAAGGAGCAAGTGAGTCACCTGATTGTAAATGATCTCCACCATCTTCGAACACCCACAATACCAGAAGAATCAAGAATGCAATGTACTTGCGGTCCTAGGATAGAAAAGATCGAGGAGTTGTACACATAATTGGATTTGCCGTTTTAATTAGGGTTAATAGTTTGATTTAGCGGATTTAGCATGACAGTAATAAAATTCAGTAGTAAAACCAACAAGAATGTAACTTATTTTTTATCATTCTTTTCCCCTCAACGATTATAACTTACTGTAGTACACCTAGACATAAAATTTTATGATGTGGATTATTTGTTTTCGGTCTGTTAGTTATTCAAATGGTTAATGTCTAGAGTCTAGACCAAGTCGCTGCGTTAAGGTTGTTCATAGCGTAAATTCAGTATCAGTACATTTATGAATTTACTAACTAGAGGAACATAATTAATATTTGCTTCAGTTGCTTAATCTGCATATGCTTTGTTAACAAAGTCGGTAGTTTATGTTTATTTTGAGCTAAACACACTTCTGACCACATTTTGGTCCATTGAATTGTGTTTGCAAAAAGTGAAACCTCTGGTGGTCATGCATATGATTTCAGTTTTCAATTTTGATTATTATTATTATTGATTACTCAGTATAGTATGCTAAAGTAAATATATTGCACTTTTGTATCTTAATTGCTTCCAATTAGCTTTAGGAATATTACATATCTACTAAAATTTAAACCTTTGATACATATGTCGCCTTAAAATCGCCTTAAAATTATCGCCTGTTCGCCACACCATTGGCATTTCACATTTACATCGATAAACAGTAGTGTTGCAAAACCCATAAAATTTTATGGAAACATACGTTTCAATAACAAACATGTTTGTGTTTCTTTTTGTATTGTATCCATCATTATTAGCCAAACTGTTCGACAGTTGGGAAGTGAAAATTGCAACGTTTCGTGGACTTGTTTTTATGACGTGCGATGGTTGATGTCAAACAATTTGTTTTGGAAATAATTGACCTCCATCACAATATTTTTAAACCTTTATGTGAATTAGCTATGGTTAGGGTAATATCAAACTTTCTATTGAATACAAAATAATTTTATGTTTTCTCTTCATTCACTTAGTATTTTTTCACTTCCGCTGAAGTCTTAGGGTTAAATCCAAGATCGGTTCAGCAAATCTATTCTAATCAAGTGTCAAAACCACTCATATGACATGAATAAGTTATTGGAACTGCAATTTATGCCCAATAAAGCAACAGGGTCACCTCCTAGCACTTCATGAAAGCTCTTCTCTCTCTTCAGAAGCTTGGTTAATTGTGGCTGCACTAGCTGCGTCTTCGTCTATTCCTTCATCACAGGCGTGGTCTTATGTTATGAATTTAACAGCTTATTGTTAGATAATTTCTTTAACTCGATGTGCGTTTGTATTGATTTCTTCCGATACTGATATTACAACGGCACTCCCAGACGATCGCGTCAATCGTCGTGACTCATGCATTGTGCAAACTTCAAATGAAATTGAATTAAATGTGTATTTTCTGTTATTCTGGCTAAAACACTTTCTCCTTTATATTTGAAAGACGCGTTGTTCGCTATCTGTCACTCAGCTGCTGTGCCTTCATCTCTTGATAACGAGTTATCATGAGATCATTGACATAATGATAATAATTTCTTTGAAAAACTCCTATCATTTTCTTTTGTCTTGTATTTATTTTCATAGAGATATTGTTTATTATTATGGAAAGCCTTCAAGGCATGGGCAATTGACCAGTATCCATTAGTGAAATTAGAGCTTCTGGGTGCTGAACCCAGTGTCCTTCGCTATGAGTCTGGATGCTGCGGGACCGTAAGTTCGACACAATGTTTTATATTATTACCAAGGTATTATTGTGAATATTTGTGTGTAGTTTGAGTGCCATGAGTGCTACCTTGGGTAAAAGCAATTTTGTAATAGATAAGCATTAAGCAAATTATATTCATTTCTTTAATGTTATCTATGTGAACAACTGCGTCGGTATTCTCACTCAATATGGGTTTATGTTTATTCAAGTTGTAGATAAGGTAAGCTGTATAGTGTGTTAGGTTTAATCATAGTTAGAAATCTAGACTTTAGATTAATGCGCGTCTGTAATACTTTAGCCCCTTACTTATAAAAATATTTAAGCACTGCTTATCTTTAACCATAGTTTGTCCTTTTCATTTTTATACAATGTAACGCAAGGAAAAAAGTGACAGGCTATTCTTAGTGAAAAGATAAGCGAAAATGGTTTTATAAGTAAGGCCCTATATTGCTTATTATCGTCTAAAAAAGTATAATAAAGATTCAAAATTAATTAGATATTACTACTATTCGTTAGATTTTAAAATGTCATATTCGTTTTAGCATGTTTTAAAAGATCAGAAAAATATTTGGTATGAGATAATTTGCGCAAGTTTTATTTATTTTAAGCACTTTATACATATACAGGCCGGCTTTCCTCCTTGTTCTAAATCTTTCACTGATAAACAGACAAAAGATGCGTATTGTATCATTACAAGTATGTTTTTGCTCAATGCATGATGTCAGCTACAAACAGTTCGCGAATTCAAGTATCAAGATCAAGGTCCACGATCGACATCATCTGCGTTCTCTTTTTAATGCGTTTATAATGTAGTTGGGTCGCGGTCGCAAATGAAAGTCGTTGGAAATCATCAGCTCATGGAGCCTAGCCTTAGTGCGAGTTTTTGATAGTTTGCGTTTTTTCTCTTACATTTAATGAAAGAAACTACAATGAACTAAAAGAAATGTATGGACAAAACGAAATCATAATTATCGAGAAAATCAAAAGTATGTCGCACTAGTGGCACGTGCAACTGTGCTGTGACTTGTGAACTTGAACACACAAATATGTGTCTTCAATTGTGGGATCTTGCATGATTTAAAATTGATTGTTGCAAATATTTGGCGAGGAAATTTATGCTGAATTTTGTGACGTTTAAGAACATACGTGCCAGGTCCCTTTTAAGTAGTACCTTATTTAAAAGATACCGTATGGTTGTTATTATTGTTGGAATATTAATAAATTCACAAGTAGTAACTGATATGTATAATCCAGTTCTCGAAATTGAAATTGCATTTATACTATGCAACTACTTCTCAAAACTACATCATGGCTGCAAAATAAACGTATTTTTTGCATGGTAGGTGCACCTGGTAGTTGTTTCTCAGTAACATTAACGTAGGTATGATAATTGCAATATAAAATAATGAACAGCTAGTGTGTCAGACGTTTAAGTAAGAAAGTGTTTTACTTGGGATTTCTCACACTTTCAAACACTTACCCGTCGCGTCGTGCGATCGGCTAACGGTGCCACCTGCAACCGCTACGCCTGGCAGATGCACTTTAAAATCGTCTATGATGTTGGTAATAGTTGTGGTTTTATTGACATTGATTATAATTATTAGAAAAATATTGGCCGAAAATTTGCCCTGATCGTTATAATGACAATTTCAAGAAAATCAATAGCAATATTCGTTTGATTAATAAAACATCCGAAAAAGCATCATATCATTCTTAAGTCTCGTTTATTGTCTTTGAATTCACACAATTTTGGAAAATATTAAGCCACTCCAAAAAACCCGCCTTTGCATCTAAAGTCGCCACCCAATCCTTCGCTCTTCTTATGCAATAGACTGTAACAACAATCGAGTATTTTACCTATGTTTTCAATGTATTTACATAGGTACTTAAGATTCGTTACGAAACATTTATACGTGAAATCTATTTAAATAAAATTAATAATATCCTTTACTAAATATAATCTGCAATTATCCAATTCCTCCGGTGTTGTAACTTCCAAGTGTCCATTAATAACTTCACATTTATTAGCAATAAAACTTTCTCCTACAGATCGTAAATTAACAATTCCAAAATGTAAATCTTATACTGCAGTATAATACGAGCTGCATTACATAGCTCGAGGACGTCCGCCGCTGGATATGGGCTTCCGCAGTTGATTTCCGCGGTTCGCAGTGTTATAGGGCATGCTGGCATGCGTATAACTTGGAAATATATTTCCACATAGGGATACAGAGAGTTTGTATGTTGTTTCTTTAGAGTAGGAAGGTTCAATAAGATTCAGTTCAGTTATATCACTTTGCAGATGAGATATAGTTGGCATTGATTTCATCTTCAAATAATTGACTCGTGGTTGATCAGCTTTATAGACATGGTCGAATAACTTGAATATAATTTACCTTTAAAATAGGTATCGTTGCCCATATGCATTAGGGTTCAGTGAAGAAAGCGTCATTACACGCTGATAAAGCAACGTTAGTAGTGAAAGCTAGTTCTGATTACGCACAGACACGTCTACCTCTGCGAGATTGAAATTTCACAGATAACTTGTCTGGGATGAGCACTATTTCTTACTCAATCCCCCAGTCCCCATGCCGCGCCGTTCTCCTGTTTTATCGCGGGCTTAAATGCATTATGCAAGTCTGTCGTTGCACTCTGTTTAGATTCCCTCTGATTAATTGTAATTTCTAGGTCTCCAGGAACATGTAAAGATATATCGGCAATTCCCATATTATTTTCTACATTACTGCTTTTCCGTCTCAGCAATGAATCACTCACCAGAATCGTTCATATTTCCTATGGTTTCGATTTGTATGGAATCATCACAGCATATCCTTGCGTTTAGTTCATTCTGTTTCAGGCACATTTTATTAACCTCTCCTTGGCTATGTTTTCTCTAACACATCTATATGTTGATATATTATATAAATTATGCTCTATCTCTGTCTAGCGTTAATTTAAATGATAGTAAACCTTTACCACTATGCAGTGCAAACCTGATATCGTATGTGCCTGTCTTCGTGGGAAATCTGTGAGATAAATCTCGTATAAATAACGAAAGTGCGGTGTGAATGGCGAGTTAGCTGTTTCGCTATTAATTTACTACTCCACTATAACATAAAAGGACCCTCAAGTGCTGTGAAGTGTTTAAGGGCCTCGTTGGGATGTAAGATAGAGCCTCTCAATGAACTAAATTATAAGGATAGGATACATGATACAAAAGGGCCAAATAACTTAAGCGAAGGTGTAAATAGGTTTTAAGTTCTTTTTCAATGAAAATCATACAGAAATGTTTTCGATTAGTTATATTTTATTTAAGTCTTATTCCTTTTAAATGTATCATAAATAGTTGTTTTAACAAAATCTGACGGTAACGGAATACATCGAGATTCGATACAATTGTATGACTCGCGGGAGATCTTGGTCGTATAAGAGCGTAACATTGTTTAATTCGTTGTTTAGCATTCGTTAATTTTGAAATGATAGATAATGCAAACAGAATTTTATTATTGCCTATTTCAAGATTCATTGTGAGTAATAACTTTTAAACCTATAAGTATGCAAAATTTCAGAAATGAGCTAGATTGAAGATAGTAACTGTAGATCTAGACGAACTAGTTCTAAAACACTAGTTTGTGTTTAGGCAAGTATAGTTTTAGAATTTATTTACGAGTGAAGTGATTACCATTTATAAATAGCTAAAATCCTACTTTTTTTTTAAAAGTAGAGTAGTGTAATAAAATTTAAATTAATGCTGGAAAAACACTATTATAACCTGTGAACATAAAAATATGTATTTTATTTATGTTTAAAATTCTTTCTTTCTACTTGCCCTTATACCACCTTAATGGGTTGGCGCAACACTCTTTTGCAAGCATAATGCAGAAAGGATTTGGCTAAGTTTTTACGACCGGCTGCCTGTCTGACGTCAACCCCCTCTGAGGGATCCAATCCCAGGCAAATTTAATTAGACAATTTGCTTTGCCCGACCTGGGAATCAAACCCTCGACCTCCCGGTCTACAGCCCATATATGCTGCTACTAGACTAAGGTGGCGATGTATGTTTAAACATATACATAAGTAAAATCAAACCAAGAGGATAATGCTACACCCAAATATGTAAACAAATATCTACTAAATTAATACAATTCATCTAATCAAGTTCATTATTTATCAAAACAACATCATATTCGGGTTTTCCATTACAATAAAAGCCATAACATCGTTTAAGTTATTACCAACGGCATCAATATGGAAACCTTGAGAATATTTATGTACATAAACACATGTAAGCGAATTCTGTACGCCTACTTACCGATGTGGAATGTACGTTGCGAATGTTTGATGGATTAACAAATGTTGGTCTGTAAAGTCTAGTATGTTTACTTATTTGATAACGTCTTATATTTGAACTTGCAATGTAAGCGTTAATGTAGATAACGTAACTCCTTAACAATGTTTGTGAGTTTATCGATATGTCTAAGCGTTGCAGAATATGTATGTTTTAGTTTATTTTTACTAGGTGTAAAGAACATTACTATTATAGACTATTTTAATATAATAATTGTTGAGGCATATACATGGAACAACATTTTCGTTATCGTCTGAAAGGACATCTATAATTGTACATATACTATGTGGTCTACTTCCAGCGACCTTTATCAGGTTGTCTGTCCACCTAGCAGGTGGACGTCCAACGCGGCGCCTGCCGGTACGAGGCCGCTTCCAACAGTTCGATCTGGAAATCTTTGGGGGAGACCTATGTCCAGCAGTAGACGTCCCGTGGCTGATGATTATGATGATGTTACTAAGTGGATTGAAGCATTACGTAGTACTTAAATCCAAAGTATTAGGACCAATCACTTTATGATCTTTGTTGTCGATGGTGATTGGGTCACTATTGAGGAGAATACAGATGTCAAGCCGCTAAGAATATATTATGACTTCGAGGATAATATTATTATTTTCTTTTGGCCTATGTCCGGCAGTAGACGTCCTGTGACTGAGAATGATAATGATGATGATGATTTTGTTTTTATCAGCATTAATATTAAAACTATGCAAGAAATGTCTATGAGTAGAGTGAATAAAATAATGTTATAATTTGAAATAAGTAAACTTGGACTTGGTCAAAGCTGCCGTTTCGCGTGTATAGTGACCGATTTTAAATTTATTTTTGTTTGTATACCATTTGCTGCACCACAATCGCGTCGCCCATAAAAAGTTAATTTCTAGGGCGCACATTTCTCAAGCGTCGCGTGTGTGCGAAGTTTGTCGGTAAAAACTTTTAGTGGCCAGATGTTGGTCGGCGAGCAGACGCCCGCTATTGTTCCTACCGACTGCCTCCATATATTTATTCAACATTCCTTTGTGCCATCAGCGACCAGCAAAGCTATAGGACAAACGTGACCAGAATTAAAACCATAAATGAAGTCCATCGCTGCAATAACACCTAAACCTCGATAGTAATGGAACATTTGCTGCCGTCGATCAAGCCTTTTATTAGTTATAATTTTGCAATTATATCCATTTTCGAACTTTCATAAGATCACTAATCTTATTTTATAGTCATATCGTTAATTTGCTAGGTGACGTAATCAGCTGCGTAATGTCCGTCAAATAGTCAAGTGTGCTTCCATTGATATCGATCGTCGTCGTTTCATACCTATAATAGCGGTTACGAAATGTTTGCGTTGGAGTCTGGCTGCTCCCTTTGTAAATGGACGCCGCATCTCTAGCACTTTCACTCAGCCGTTCTCAAGCTGTACGGTGTTCGCATCAACTGGGTCACACGGTAGGTGATAAATAATACGAATCTATTACCATTACACCATGCCCAGTGAATCATCCAGTCGTGAATAACGATTAACGATTCTAAACATAACTGATTTCGTGCATATCCTACTTGAGAATTTGCTAGAAATTAAGTGATAAGCCTATCGGTCGTGAGTCGTGACGGCTCCAAACTTGCTATATTCTTATCTTTGACGACGGAAAATATTTTGCACGGCGATAACTCCTCTGTCTCAATGAACTTGCAGTTAAGATCGCGACATTTACATAGCAATGACCAGAGATTTCCTGTTACTTCCTACTTTAACTGGCATACATAGCGGGCCTTGACAAGTACTTCGGTAATAATAATAATAACACCCAACAGTCACATACATAGTCCTGACCCCACTCTAAGATCGAGTCTTGTGTCGTGGGTATCAGGAACTACGAGAGACTTTCGGTCTCACAAAACCCAGACCCGAAACAAATATCTGTGGGCCACACAAACATTTGTCTCGGTGCGGGGATCGAACCCGCGACCTCTCGCTTCACAGCCGGCTACTCGCCCGCTGCGCCACGGAGGCCTTCGGTAATACCAGAATGGGCCCGGAGGCCATAATTTTCATTGTCATTCGTTCGCGTGTCGTTGATCACACTAAATTTCATCCATATACGAGGACGCTCATCCGTATAATTGACATCAAGTGTAAAATAATTGCAGTGACAACATTTTCGGCCTTGTTTGGAGATCTCATATTATGTTTTAAACTATAATTTGCTCTCCTATATCTCGTAACGAAATTGTGTTGTTCCTGCTTACTATAAAGGTCTGCAAACAATTCGGTGGGCAATAAAGTTAATCTTTAATGGAGGTTGCGTGGGCTTGATATATTTGGAGTTCGATTATGACTTCATCAAATCGCTGCTCCGTTGACATACTCATATTGCTTTGAATGATCATGGCTATTATGCCAGTGCTTATTAGAAATTCTTGAAATCATAAATGTAATTGTTTCTTGGTTGCTGATGTCAAGGTTGTCATTAACGCCATTAGTCGTTTTTTTCTTATATCCAAACCGCACACTCAAGTCGTCTGAGTAAGCATCGGTCGCTTGGTTTAAATATCTATAAATGACTCAGTAGGGCTAATCATTTCTTGTTTCCTGTACAGCGAACTAATTGTACGTCCCATTAGTTCCACCAGGCGCGAAAGCTTACTAACACAGTGTTTCGCTTCAATACAACACAGCGGCGTTGCTCTTGGTTACACATCTTTCATGAAGTTTTTAATATTCTTTTTTTTAACGAGCGAATTCATTAGGCGTCACTGATATATTGAATTGCAACCTCTTTGACGTTCCTTACCTTATATGCAAGCCACGTATCGATTGTTTGTCGTGTCCTCTTATGTCCTTTTTATAGATGTGTACATATGTGCACAGATTGTGTTTCTAGTTTGTTTCCTACTCGCCAATAATGGCAAATGGCGTTGCTAGATCGTGATATACGCTCGCCTTGCGTTATTCCATTTGAAGTTGTTTAGAATCAACTCCGCATCGTTCTTCCATGTTAAGCGATACAAATGAATTATGTATTGATGTCGTTTTACTTTTCGCCGGTCGTTTGACTTGTTCACCGTATATGGTGGTGCGTGAATCCCTTCTTGTTTCGGTTAAACCTGTAAAATAGTGTCTTTAGGTCTTATTTTTGCAGATTTTAATTTTGCAATATCGTCCGTATTTTCCTGTGGATTTAGGCCTGACATCAAAATGCTTTAACCTTTTATAGCGTCAACAGTTGTGGTTGAAGAACACGCAGCAGGTGATATACTATTTATATAGAAGTTTTATCTGAATAAAACATGTAGCATTTAAGGCAGATGTACAGTATCGCAAAGAAAGGTTCTTTATTTTGGCATCAAAGCAAGCGTGCCCAAGTGTTGTAGTGTGCGTCTTGAAATAACGCTCATTATATTAATTAGTAAACTTTCCAACTATGTATTATTCAATGTTGACCATAAAAAACTTTATGCATTGCCCATTCTCTTTCCGCTTATTAAGACTATTGGAATTTATTTTCTCTTGTATTTATTGTCCATTAGAACTGCTTGGGTGATATTTAAGTTTTCTTTCAAACTGACTTATGTAAGAAACCAAATAGTCTGCCAATAATGTGCATGTTATTATTTGGACAAAGAGAGAGATGTTTGCAGTGAAACTACTTATGATCGGTTTGACTATTTGACAGTTATGTAAGTATTGTATGCGTACTTGTAAGGTTACATGTGTTATTTCATTAATATTGTTCGTTCCGAACGTGTCACTAACTCTGTTCGTAAATACGCCGAGCACATATTTGGCTGTACATCAATCTTGTGTTGACCGACGATAAATGTGTCAAAAGCTATTCAGCATGTCGTCCTGTTCGGTGTTAATGCGTGCGAGAAGGATGGTTGTACTGATTCTTAGATCTTGGAGGCTCAGGCGCGCGGAGGCGGCGCGGCGCAAGGCGTGGGTGCCCGACCTCACTGGCTCGCGTGGGCTGCAGGTGCCAACGCACCTTTCCACTCCCAACGCATCCACTTTTCGCACTGTCCGATCCGAACTCCCGATAATCGATTAGGCCAGCTCTCGCAACAACCAACGCTCCTATTAAATTCGATACCTTTACCGAAGATTTACTGTACTTCGCACGGCAATATATCAAACGGTCATTCTGTTCAGTGATTACACAATAACAACGATTATTTCCACAGAACAGGCTCATGTTTAAAGCTCATTATTCGTTAAAGTCACTATTTTATGTAGCTCGTGTAACGGCTGGGATAAATGATAGCACTGCGCCGACGATCGTTTTGTTCTTTTTAATAGTGGTCAGTGCACTGAACCTAGCTCCGTTTCGCTTCGAATGAAATGCAATACCTGCCTGTGGGACATTGAGAAATAAAAATATCTAGATCTGTAAAAGAACAAAGAATCTTTTATTTTTTTTAAACCTACATTTCTACATTTTGTTAAGTTGAACGATGTGAGGTAAAAAATACGCTGCAATGCGGCCTAAAAGCTTTAGCTCAATTTAATATTGAGGGTGTTTGGACTACCACCCACCTCCCTCATATGAAACAGGTTGATGACCGCTCGGTCAAGAACTTTGTTCCAATTCAAAATGTTTTACGAATATGTAATTTAGGTATATTTTTCCATTATTAGAGTTGACCTTTAACCGTCCGAATATCCTTTATTATTGACATATTACCATTTTGTTTTACATTCCTACTGGTCGAAGTATTTGCAATGAAGCAGTCTGTGTTGTTGCACTTTATGAATTCCAGGAGCCATAAATTAATCCTTGTTTGCAGTAAGCAAGAGGATGGACTCACAATTTTAGTTATAGACTGCCATTCAGGTTATACTGTATAATAACAAGTTTAAAAACTTAACGGACCTACTTCAAATCCGATAGCGACCAAATATGGGACCACTCTTGAAATAAGCTCTATCGAACACAAAAAGAATTTTGAAAATCGGTCCACATTCGGCGGAGATATCGCGTAACATACATAAAAAAACAGACGAATTGAGGACCTTCTTCTTTTTGGAAGTCTGTCGAAAACGTGATTGATGACATTATAAGGTATTTCTTTGTTCCTTGAAATTAAGAGCTCGTTACAAAGACCACTAAACTTGTAAGGGTTGTAGTTTTACATTATGTTTGGTCAAGTGTCGCGGAAGCTGGATCTTCCGGTCGCGTAGTTGACGACACCGGACCCGTCGCGGACTCGGAGAGAGTGAAATGCTAGTCCGGTGGCGATTCCACTAATTGCACCGCAATTAACTAGTACGAATTATGTGCAGAGTGTGTAGAGAGTGGCCTGCCCGCTCCACTTGCTATATGTTATATCGTGGGACATGAAAGTGCTTCATACTCAGGCTCTTTACGAGCGGAACGATCCGCGTTAGCGGGTTTGACTCGGCGCCGAGCATGGTTTTTGATTTATGACGTCATTTGCAGGATGTTGTGACGTTAGAAATTTGCTTCCATTGTGATTACTTTGAGTGTAGACTTTGACTTTGGTTTCTAGTAGTTCGTACATATTGTTAATTCTTGATGATATTATTCTATCCTACTAATAATATATCATTTGAAATCAAATTCATATAATTCAGTCTTCCCATCATTTGAATAAATGATGGATAATTTCAAACCAAGATATAGCACGCCCATTTGAAGATTATTCAATTTGCCCTCAAAGAGATCTGGGCTAAAGGGCGGCTGCGAATCTTGCAAAATTAACACCTCCGCCCTCGGTGAATTCCTGTCTTAATAAAGGCAAATTCGTGTTCGAAGATAAATTGTGTTCATACTTGAAATTGAATTGCTCTGAAATATGCTTCTTAAATGGCTTATTTATTACTAGTCTTAGCACGCAGCACTGCTCGCAATTAAATCTTAATACTTGATCCAGACCTAGGTTTATTTGCTATGAAAAATGAACGTATTCAGCCGTCAAGGCGTGATTGATGAACAAAGTCACAAAACTATCTAACATCTAAAGCCATTCATTAATTATAATAATAGTATATTTACATTTTTGTGGTCACGCCTTGCGTCGACATTTCTGCCCATTTGTTTATCTGGCAGCTACTGGTAATTTAGCAGTGCTATTTACCATGGCTTTCTAAGTTTAACACTCACTTTAAACAATGTGTTGTAGTTTCACGAATTTTACTCTGTTATAAGGGAGCTCATCCCGACATGATCGTCTTGACTATGGAATCTAATTATAAATATCCCACAAATCGTTTGTTATAAAATACAATGCTTGATGATGATTGTGTTAAAACTTCACAAATCGCGGATACAACCTTTACAGTCGCTGAGTTTATAACATCAATGATCTCACAAGTGTGTGTCATTTACATAATTATATTTATGGGTCTGTTTATTAATATAACTTGAAATATATGCACTCAAACCAGTTATAATGTGGTTTTGTACACTACGCTCACGTGTAGTAGGTAAATTCTTTAAATTCTTGAATTCAACCTACTTACCTACAAAGTGATCATTCTGTATTCCATGTTCTGTTGTTCCTTTTTCGTCTGTTACTACTTACTACATATTCTGAGCATCGAGCAGCGAAAATGATAAAAGATTTTCACGGTGCCTCTGTTTCGAAAGATATATCGACATTGTGCGTCTTACAAGAATGCGTAAAATGTGTTTATTTCTGCTATCAATACTTTAACATGTACTGAATAAAATATTCTGGTTGTCTGCATATCCAATACATTGGTTATGTTTGTTTTAAATATGACCAAGCTGCGGATCAAGTTGTTACTGTTTAAGATGTTATATATGTATATACTTTCGTAATACAATTTAAGCTTCTCTTTGATATTTTCATTTCCTTTGGAAACCCGAACGGCGTTGATGATAATCCAATGTAGAGCAGTTGTAACATTATAGTACTTAATCATTGTACTCGTTAAATGGTTGGTTTTAAAATCGCAGTAAATTCTATAATTTAACAATTTGATCAAACAATTCATGGTTAGTTCCAGTGGTGTGGATTTTTTCCTGGATTTTATTAAGTGTGTAGTTTACATAATGATTTCTTAGGTTTACGCGAATGTTATTCATTGAAATAAAACTATTTTTGTCCGACTTCCAAAAAGGAGGAGGTCCTCGATTCGTCTGTATTTTTTAACGTATGTAACGCGATATCTTAGCCAAATGTGGACTGATTTTCAAAATTATTTTTGTTTTCGATAGAGCTTATTTCAAGGGTGGTCCCATATAAATTTGGAATCGATTGGATTTGAAGTCGGTCTGTTAACTTTTAAACTTGTGATTATTACGGATCTAATCTATAATCTATCTTATCACGATTTGGTTTTAATTTTTTATTAGTTTTTCTCTTTATTACATTCAAAATACTTTAAATAGTCACGGGCGGCTCGGCCTCCGGTGGCCCATACGCTTATGTAACATATATATGTACCGCCTCCGACGGGTTAAAGTTTAAATTGTTCTATCTATATTGAGTTTCAGCGCAAGTTTGTTTACTGGCTGTGACATTTAAGTTGATGTGGATCGTCCAAGTGGCTTCCTATTCGGGAGTGTCTGGCGCTATATATAACCGGGGTCGGTATGCGCGGGCACGCTCCCTGTCTCCCGACCTCAGCTTATGATGTGTCCACGTCTCGTGTGAATCGTTTATTGATGGCTTGCGTACAGTTTTGTTTATTTTGTTTTGCGTGGTGCTTGGTCGAGTTGTGATCTTTAGAGACCAACGCTTTTACATAAATGTACGTGAAGTTTGTTTACGTGTTTTACGTAGAATATGAGAAGGTTTTAGGCAATTATGTTTGGTTTTACTTTTCCCTTATTCATAATGTGAGAGGCTTTTAGTTTTCTTTCATGAAAGGGTGTCGGATATGGTCTTAGATTTTGTTATTACTTTTGTGTGTCTTTGGGCGATGGAGATCGCTTACTATCATAATGTGAGTTGTAATGCACTTACTCTTGAGCCACTCGAAATAAAAAGTAAAACCACGGTATAAAACTGCATGCTTGATTAGACCACATCTTGATGCTTAATGTACAGTTATATTTATCGAAATATTTATAATTTCTGATCGGCCATACGCTTACAATTTGTTTCTTTTGTTACTCGTCTCACAGCTCAATCTATAATTGCGTTGCGTCGTCATCACTATAGCGTGAAGATACAAGTTGAAGTAAGTAGTGAAGAAGGTAGAATTGAATAGAACAGTTCACACGGAAAAGTTTATTGCACTCACAGAAGAACAAGAGTAAAGTTACACGCATATAAGGAAATAGAAGGTGTATGAAGAGTCTAGAGCGATTAGAGAAAAGATAGAAATAGCTACGGTACAGTATAGGCGTAAAGTAATAGATCGTCGTATCGCGTCAATAATTATTCGCTGACTACTAGCGGGCTCAGCTGGTGCGGTGCGAGCCGGCGACGAACCCCGTCAAACCAGTCGTGACGTCGCCGGGCGCGGCCGGCCACGAACAAAGGATGACGTATCAGGCGATCGCTCACTATACATAACAAACGTTGTACCGTTTGTTCGTTGATGTCTTTTTGTACATAATATTTTATTTTACTTTATTCTTTAGTTTCCAATTTGTATTAAGTGTTTGTTTACAATTTAGTTTTTATATAAATTTGATTTTTACTTTTACTTTTTAATTTTGATTTTACATTTAAGGTTTTTAATTTTAAACATTTTATTTTTATTATAATATGTGACAACTAATATGTGACGATCATGACGCCACATCACCCCCCCCTTGAGACCGTCCTACGGGCGATAATAAGCAGGTAGACGTACTGACCGACCTGATCTCGTTTTTCCGACACCTTTTTCCGTCGGTTCAGGGTCACTGGAAGTCTGTGGTGGGCGTGATGAATTATGTGGCGTGATTGATGTATGTTTGTTGTTGTGAGTGTCTGTATGTGTGTTTGTGTGTGTGTTGGTAGTGAGTGGGTCACGCAGTATGTAGGCTGGCTTCACACGATCTACCGATACTGTGACCTCTTTACCATTTAGGAGAATGGTGAGCACCTTGTCGCTCCTTTTTAAAACCTGGTGAGGACCAGTGTACGCTGGTTGTAGGCGACCACGGTTCACTTCCTCCCTAAGAAAGACATGCGACGCTGTCGCAAGGTCCTTAAACACAAAGACACTACGTTGACCGTGACGAGATGCTGGCGTTGGTCTGATTTTGCTAGCGAAAGACCTAATCCTAGTTAGATAATCCGTCACGTCACTAAAGTCTGAGGCCTGGGGATGAAACAAATCTCCAGGTAACCTAAGCGGCTCGCCATAGACGAGCTCCGCTGAAGAAGCTTTTAAGTCTTCTTTGTACGCGCTCCGTATGCCTAGGAGGACTAGTGGGAGAGACTCCACCCAGTGGTCGTTGCCATGGCAGGTTATGGCAGTTTTTAACTGCCTATGAAACCTCTCCACTAATCCATTGCATGCCGGATGGTACGCAGTTGTTCGCCTATGACGAAAACCGATGAGGTCTGACAGGCGTTTGAACAGCGCAGACTCAAATTGCATGCCACGGTCGGTGACAATGTCCGAGGGGCATCCATATCGAGCGATCCATCCATGCAGTAACGCACGTGCCACACTCTCTGCCGTTATGTCACGTAGTGGTATTGCCTCAGGCCAACGCGTGAATCTGTCGACGGCAGTGAGACAGTACCGATATCCGTGTGACGGTGGTAATGGACCAACCAAGTCGATATGGATGTGCGCGAACCTCGATTTTGGCAGTTTAAATGTGCCGATGGGTGACGATACGTGGCGCGACACCTTTGACTTTTGGCACGCTAGGCATGCTTGTGCCCAAGTTCTGCAGTCCTTCCTCACGCCTGGCCAAACAAACCTTTCAGCCACTAACCTGGCTGATGCTTTGGCACCTGGATGACTCAGGGAATGCAGGCTCTCGAATACGCAATATCGCAACTTCGATGGGACATATGGTCTAGGTGTGTCACTGCTCACGTCACAAAACAGTTCGGCATCTATACCCGGAATCCTGACCTTTTGCAGACATAGGGATGTGTTGCTATCCAGAAGTTGCTTCAGCTCGGTGTCTGAGTTCTGTAATAAAGCTAAGAACTTTAAGTCCACCGGCTGAGCAATTTCGTCGATTCTGGATAGCGTATCTGCAACGACGTTATCCTTACCGGATATGTGTCGGATGTCGGTGGTAAACTGGGATATGAAGTCTAGATGCCGGAACTGTCTTGGTGAGCAGTTGTCCTTCCTTGAGTGAAAGGCGTAGCACAGAGGTTTGTGGTCAGTGTACACCACAAAGTTTCTGGCCTCGACCATATGTCTGAAGTGCTTGATTGCTTCGTAGATAGCCAGCAATTCCCTGTCATAAGGCGAGTATTTCTGCTGAGAAGGACCGAGTTTCTTGGAAAAGAAAGCCAAAGGTTGCCAAGCGTTATCGTCACTCAACTGCTGCAACACTGCACCTATTGCCGTATCCGACGCGTCCGTGACAAGCGCTAATTTGAATGCGCTGTTCGGGTGAGCTAACAAAGCAGCCTTACAGAGGCCATCTTTGCTAGCCTGGAAAGCGTCGAGCTCAGCTTTAGTGAACGTGACGGGTTGCGAACCTTTGACGGTACCCTGGAGTAACGCGTTCAGGGGAGCCTGGTGTTGGGCAGCGTTCGGGATGAACCTGCGATAAAAGTTGAGCATGCCCAAGTATCTACGCAGCTCCCTAGCAGTCTTCGGAACGGGGAAATTTTGGATGGCCTCCACCTTGGCAGGAAGTGGTGTGGTACCCTCAGCAGTGATGCGGTATCCCAAAAATGTTACCTCTGGTACACCAAAAATACATTTTGAGGTATTGATGACCATACCGTACTCCTGCAGCCTGGTGAAAACCTCCCTCAGGTGTTGTCTATGGGTGTCCTCGTCGTTGGAGAAGACCAAAAAGTCGTCTAAATATGCGAAACAAAAATCTAAACCTCGCAGCATCTCGTCCACGAACCGCTGGAATGTTTGAGCAGCATTCCGAAGACCAAAAGTCATAAAAGGAAATTCGAAAAGTCCGAATGGTGTTGAAATGGCGGTCTTCGGAATGTCCTCTGGGTTGACTGGGATCTGGTTATAGGCCTTTACGAGGTCTATGGTTGAAAAGACCTTGCAACCCGAGAGGTTATGGGCGAAGTCATGTATGTGACGTATCGGATACTTGTCCGGAATAGTCCGTGCGTTAAGCATCCGATAGTCACCACATGGACGCCATCCGCTGTCTTTCTTAGGGGCTAAGTGGAGTGGCGAGGACCACGGTGAGTCGGAAGGTCTGGCTATGCCTATTTGAAGCATAGTGGCAAACTCTTCCTTCGCCACCTTGAGTTTGTCTGGAGCCAACCTACGTGGAGTGCATGATACTGGCGGACCTGGTGTTGTGCGGATATAGTGTAAGGTGTTATGTTTGGGTGTGTTGTGTGTACCGGATGGACGGGTGATGTCGGGAAACTCCCGTAGTATTTCGTGATACACAGACTCACCAGTGATTACCTTTACCGAAGGAACGATGTCGGAAGAACAAGCAGGCGCAGCCACTGCAACAAGACTAGTGCTATTATCTATTATTTTTTTATTTCGACAGTCAACTACTAGGTTATAATGTCGCAAAAAGTCTACGCCTATTATCGCCTTCATGACGTCCGCAACAACAAATCGCCAGACAAAGTCGCGACGCAACCCTAAGTTTAGATTTAAATCAATGTACCCGTAAGTAATGATTTTACTGCCGTTAGCGGCGTACAATTCTAAATTGGTCTTAGGGTGGCGTCGCGCCTTTAATTTAGACACTGGGAAAACGCACAAATCACTTCCTGTATCCACTAAAAACTGCACTTTAGTTCTAAGGTCCGTTACAAACAGGCGACCGGTACTAGGGCAATCGCTAGTCGCCATCATCGACTGCCCGACGCGTTTCCCATGAAGTCGCACGGTTTGACGCACCTCCTTGCTTTATCGCCGAACTTTTGGTGGAACCAGCATAGGGGGTACCGACGATAGTTGGACTTCGACCTGGTCCTGGAACGTTGGTACCGACGACTCGACGAATGATCCCGATTAGTCGGGCGAGACCTCCGGACCTCGGTGGCAAGGACTCTGACCTGTTCGGTGAGGGTCGCAATCTTCTGCTCCATAACCGCCATCACGCTGCTACTTGGGGGTATGTCGCTGGATGCCGATGCCACTTGCACATTAGGGGAAACCACATCGTGGATTCGGTCGGCTAGGTCAGCCAACTCCTCCAGCGATGCCTTCGGCTGTGACGCGATGATGGACTGCGTAGTTTGCGGCAGTCGACTCGTCCATATCGACCGGAGAAAATCTGCAGGTACCCCCGGTCCTGCAAGATTTTGCAGGTGGCGGGCGAACTGCGACGGCTTCCTATCTCCGAGCTCTTCATGGACCAGAAGCTGCTTCACCTTCTTGTCCCGGGAATCTGACAGACGTTTGATGAGCTCCGTCTTAAGCTTGTCGTATTTGTCAGTGGCTGGTGGCGAAGTGATGATGTCCTCGACCTCCGCAGCATATTGTGGATCCAGCTGCGCGATGGTATGAAAATACCTCGTCGAATCGGCCGTGATGTTGGACAGGGCAAATTGCGCCTCCAGCTGAGCGAACCACAGGGCTGGTTTTTCCGGGTAAAAAGGCGGTACTCGAATACCCACGCGAAATGCTTCTGCGCCACTGGTAGCATCTTGCTTACCTTCGCTCGTCATATTTCCGACTCTTCTACGGTGAACAGTTCGAGGTCACCAGATTATAGCGTGAAGATACAAGTTGAAGTAAGTAGTGAAGAAGGTAGAATTGAATAGAACAGTTCACACGGAAAAGTTTATTGCACTCACAGAAGAACAAGAGTAAAGTTACACGCATATAAGGAAATAGAAGGTGTATGAAGAGTCTAGAGCGATTAGAGAAAAGATAGAAATAGCTACGGTACAGTATAGGCGTAAAGTAATAGATCGTCGTATCGCGTCAATAATTATTCGCTGACTACTAGCGGGCTCAGCTGGTGCGGTGCGAGCCGGCGACGAACCCCGTCAAACCAGTCGTGACGTCGCCGGGCGCGGCCGGCCACGAACAAAGGATGACGTATCAGGCGATCGCTCACTATACATAACAAACGTTGTACCGTTTGTTCGTTGATGTCTTTTTGTACATAATATTTTATTTTACTTTATTCTTTAGTTTCCAATTTGTATTAAGTGTTTGTTTACAATTTAGTTTTTATATAAATTTGATTTTTACTTTTACTTTTTAATTTTGATTTTACATTTAAGGTTTTTAATTTTAAACATTTTATTTTTATTATAATATGTGACAACTAATATGTGACGATCATGACGCCACATCACCCCCCCCTTGAGACCGTCCTACGGGCGATAATAAGCAGGTAGACGTACTGACCGACCTGATCTCGTTTTTCCGACACCTTTTTCCGTCGGTTCAGGGTCACTGGAAGTCTGTGGTGGGCGTGATGAATTATGTGGCGTGATTGATGTATGTTTGTTGTTGTGAGTGTCTGTATGTGTGTTTGTGTGTGTGTTGGTAGTGAGTGGGTCACGCAGTATGTAGGCTGGCTTCACACGATCTACCGATACTGTGACCTCTTTACCATTTAGGAGAATGGTGAGCACCTTGTCGCTCCTTTTTAAAACCTGGTGAGGACCAGTGTACGCTGGTTGTAGGCGACCACGGTTCACTTCCTCCCTAAGAAAGACATGCGACGCTGTCGCAAGGTCCTTAAACACAAAGACACTACGTTGACCGTGACGAGATGCTGGCGTTGGTCTGATTTTGCTAGCGAAAGACCTAATCCTAGTTAGATAATCCGTCACGTCACTAAAGTCTGAGGCCTGGGGATGAAACAAATCTCCAGGTAACCTAAGCGGCTCGCCATAGACGAGCTCCGCTGAAGAAGCTTTTAAGTCTTCTTTGTACGCGCTCCGTATGCCTAGGAGGACTAGTGGGAGAGACTCCACCCAGTGGTCGTTGCCATGGCAGGTTATGGCAGTTTTTAACTGCCTATGAAACCTCTCCACTAATCCATTGCATGCCGGATGGTACGCAGTTGTTCGCCTATGACGAAAACCGATGAGGTCTGACAGGCGTTTGAACAGCGCAGACTCAAATTGCATGCCACGGTCGGTGACAATGTCCGAGGGGCATCCATATCGAGCGATCCATCCATGCAGTAACGCACGTGCCACACTCTCTGCCGTTATGTCACGTAGTGGTATTGCCTCAGGCCAACGCGTGAATCTGTCGACGGCAGTGAGACAGTACCGATATCCGTGTGACGGTGGTAATGGACCAACCAAGTCGATATGGATGTGCGCGAACCTCGATTTTGGCAGTTTAAATGTGCCGATGGGTGACGATACGTGGCGCGACACCTTTGACTTTTGGCACGCTAGGCATGCTTGTGCCCAAGTTCTGCAGTCCTTCCTCACGCCTGGCCAAACAAACCTTTCAGCCACTAACCAGGCTGATGCTTTGGCACCTGGATGACTCAGGGAATGCAGGCTCTCGAATACGCAATATCGCAACTTCGATGGGACATATGGTCTAGGTGTGTCACTGCTCACGTCACAAAACAGTTCGGCATCTATACCCGGAATCCTGACCTTTTGCAGACATAGGGATGTGTTGCTATCCAGAAGTTGCTTCAGCTCGGTGTCTGAGTTCTGTAATAAAGCTAAGAACTTTAAGTCCACCGGCTGAGCAATTTCGTCGATTCTGGATAGCGTATCTGCAACGACGTTATCCTTACCGGATATGTGTCGGATGTCGGTGGTAAACTGGGATATGAAGTCTAGATGCCGGAACTGTCTTGGTGAGCAGTTGTCCTTCCTTGAGTGAAAGGCGTAGCACAGAGGTTTGTGGTCAGTGTACACCACAAAGTTTCTGGCCTCGACCATATGTCTGAAGTGCTTGATTGCTTCGTAGATAGCCAGCAATTCCCTGTCATAAGGCGAGTATTTCTGCTGAGAAGGACCGAGTTTCTTGGAAAAGAAAGCCAAAGGTTGCCAAGCGTTATCGTCACTCAACTGCTGCAACACTGCACCTATTGCCGTATCCGACGCGTCCGTGACAAGCGCTAATTTGAATGCGCTGTTCGGGTGAGCTAACAAAGCAGCCTTACAGAGGCCATCTTTGCTAGCCTGGAAAGCGTCGAGCTCAGCTTTAGTGAACGTGACGGGTTGCGAACCTTTGACGGTACCCTGGAGTAACGCGTTCAGGGGAGCCTGGTGTTGGGCAGCGTTCGGGATGAACCTGCGATAAAAGTTGAGCATGCCCAAGTATCTACGCAGCTCCCTAGCAGTCTTCGGAACGGGGAAATTTTGGATGGCCTCCACCTTGGCAGGAAGTGGTGTGGTACCCTCAGCAGTGATGCGGTATCCCAAAAATGTTACCTCTGGTACACCAAAAATACATTTTGAGGTATTGATGACCATACCGTACTCCTGCAGCCTGGTGAAAACCTCCCTCAGGTGTTGTCTATGGGTGTCCTCGTCGTTGGAGAAGACCAAAAAGTCGTCTAAATATGCGAAACAAAAATCTAAACCTCGCAGCATCTCGTCCACGAACCGCTGGAATGTTTGAGCAGCATTCCGAAGACCAAAAGTCATAAAAGGAAATTCGAAAAGTCCGAATGGTGTTGAAATGGCGGTCTTCGGAATGTCCTCTGGGTTGACTGGGATCTGGTTATAGGCCTTTACGAGGTCTATGGTTGAAAAGACCTTGCAACCCGAGAGGTTATGGGCGAAGTCATGTATGTGACGTATCGGATACTTGTCCGGAATAGTCCGTGCGTTAAGCATCCGATAGTCACCACATGGACGCCATCCGCTGTCTTTCTTAGGGGCTAAGTGGAGTGGCGAGGACCACGGTGAGTCGGAAGGTCTGGCTATGCCTATTTGAAGCATAGTGGCAAACTCTTCCTTCGCCACCTTGAGTTTGTCTGGAGCCAACCTACGTGGAGTGCATGATACTGGCGGACCTGGTGTTGTGCGGATATAGTGTAAGGTGTTATGTTTGGGTGTGTTGTGTGTACCGGATGGACGGGTGATGTCGGGAAACTCCCGTAGTATTTCGTGATACACAGACTCACCAGTGATTACCTTTACCGAAGGAACGATGTCGGAAGAACAAGCAGGCGCAGCCACTGCAACAAGACTAGTGCTATTATCTATTATTTTTTTATTTCGACAGTCAACTACTAGGTTATAATGTCGCAAAAAGTCTACGCCTATTATCGCCTTCATGACGTCCGCAACAACAAATCGCCAGACAAAGTCGCGACGCAACCCTAAGTTTAGATTTAAATCAATGTACCCGTAAGTAATGATTTTACTGCCGTTAGCGGCGTACAATTCTAAATTGGTCTTAGGGTGGCGTCGCGCCTTTAATTTAGACACTGGGAAAACGCACAAATCACTTCCTGTATCCACTAAAAACTGCACTTTAGTTCTAAGGTCCGTTACAAACAGGCGACCGGTACTAGGGCAATCGCTAGTCGCCATCATCGACTGCCCGACGCGTTTCCCATGAAGTCGCACGGTTTGACGCACCTCCTTGCTTTATCGCCGAACTTTTGGTGGAACCAGCATAGGGGGTACCGACGATAGTTGGACTTCGACCTGGTCCTGGAACGTTGGTACCGACGACTCGACGAATGATCCCGATTAGTCGGGCGAGACCTCCGGACCTCGGTGGCAAGGACTCTGACCTGTTCGGTGAGGGTCGCAATCTTCTGCTCCATAACCGCCATCACGCTGCTACTTGGGGGTATGTCGCTGGATGCCGATGCCACTTGCACATTAGGGGAAACCACATCGTGGATTCGGTCGGCTAGGTCAGCCAACTCCTCCAGCGATGCCTTCGGCTGTGACGCGATGATGGACTGCGTAGTTTGCGGCAGTCGACTCGTCCATATCGACCGGAGAAAATCTGCAGGTACCCCCGGTCCTGCAAGATTTTGCAGGTGGCGGGCGAACTGCGACGGCTTCCTATCTCCGAGCTCTTCATGGACCAGAAGCTGCTTCACCTTCTTGTCCCGGGAATCTGACAGACGTTTGATGAGCTCCGTCTTAAGCTTGTCGTATTTGTCAGTGGCTGGTGGCGAAGTGATGATGTCCTCGACCTCCGCAGCATATTGTGGATCCAGCTGCGCGATGGTATGAAAATACCTCGTCGAATCGGCCGTGATGTTGGACAGGGCAAATTGCGCCTCCAGCTGAGCGAACCACAGGGCTGGTTTTTCCGGGTAAAAAGGCGGTACTCGAATACCCACGCGAAATGCTTCTGCGCCACTGGTAGCATCTTGCTTACCTTCGCTCGTCATATTTCCGACTCTTCTACGGTGAACAGTTCGAGGTCACCAGATTATAGCGTGAAGATACAAGTTGAAGTAAGTAGTGAAGAAGGTAGAATTGAATAGAACAGTTCACACGGAAAAGTTTATTGCACTCACAGAAGAACAAGAGTAAAGTTACACGCATATAAGGAAATAGAAGGTGTATGAAGAGTCTAGAGCGATTAGAGAAAAGATAGAAATAGCTACGGTACAGTATAGGCGTAAAGTAATAGATCGTCGTATCGCGTCAATAATTATTCGCTGACTACTAGCGGGCTCAGCTGGTGCGGTGCGAGCCGGCGACGAACCCCGTCAAACCAGTCGTGACGTCGCCGGGCGCGGCCGGCCACGAACAAAGGATGACGTATCAGGCGATCGCTCACTATACATAACAAACGTTGTACCGTTTGTTCGTTGATGTCTTTTTGTACATAATATTTTATTTTACTTTATTCTTTAGTTTCCAATTTGTATTAAGTGTTTGTTTACAATTTAGTTTTTATATAAATTTGATTTTTACTTTTACTTTTTAATTTTGATTTTACATTTAAGGTTTTTAATTTTAAACATTTTATTTTTATTATAATATGTGACAACTAATATGTGACGATCATGACGCCACAATAACTGTCATTTGTTACCTTGCAGCATGTAGTGTGCAAGTCATTAGAGCAGCTTGCCTGCTTGATGCGGGTTACTGTTGTCCCATATGTCAGTGGGCTTGCCACCTGTTATCCGAGGCTTAATATAACTAGTGTTTCTTTTCTCATTGTGTTATTATGTTAAGTATTATGTGTGTTAGGAAATCCCTAATATTATTCCTAATAGGAATAACAAATATTTTGAGTTATTTTTTGGTCTACGCCGAATTCGCCTGCAGATGTCATTTATATTGCATTGCTGTTATTAAATATCTTTACGAACGATTTCTCCTTATTTATAACTGTATCACGTATAAAACTACCACTACTGTAGGTAATGGTAGTAAATAATACATTGAATGTTTTATGGAGTTTGAATAATACATCTAGCTCTAGCCCCGTGCCTTGTTTATTGACAATCGTAGTGATTTGTCTATGAATATGGTTATATCATGGCATAAAGTTCTTTTAATATTATTTTTTCTTCACCGTTTATTTTTATATCTAACTCAGAATGATTAAAAGAACTTTTATCGATAACCAATCCAACAGCAGTTTTTAATCCATCATCCATAAATTCCTTCTTTAAACTAGACTAGGCGCTTTTAAAGCGGAACATAAAAATACTCAAAAATACCACTTATCAAGACAGCCACAATTATATCAGAGTTTGTGAAGATGATTTCTTTGAGTATTTTCCCTTGTCAGTTACAAGTTACTCCTCCAACTGGAACTCCTCGCTTTCACTGGTATTGGAATCCCATTTTAAGATTTTATATTGTAGTCGCTTTGTCTAAACGTAGTGTTTCAGTAATGTCTATTATGTTTTAAAATCAACCGATCTCGTTCGTGAGTCTCGCGACATACATTATGCTAAACGCTCATTAGAATTCCTGTGTTATGCGAGATTTCTTCTCGACGCGTGCGTACATCGCATGATTAAATATCACCTGGCCAATAAGGGTTTCATTACACTACAATGTTTTGATTGTATTTCCGGTGGCCCATTTCCCCACTCTCTTCCCAATCCCCTTCCCTCCCCTTCCATTCCCTCCTTTTAGGTTGGCAACGCACCCATGATTATTTTTGTGTCTTGAGTGTCTATGGGCGGTGGAGATCACTTACCATCAGGTGAATATAAAAAAAAAGTAATACAAAAAAACAAGCACAGTTATAATTGGATCTGTATAGTCCAAATTGTTACTGGCCTTATCGGGCTCAATGTAAGGTGTTGGCACAATGCAGTTTTGCAAGCATTTAAGAATTTGGCTTAGTTTTTACAAGAGACTGGCAGGCGTCAACTCTCTTTCGAGAATCTTGGCGAACACATATTACTTTATGATTTTTAAATTATCACAGTCTACATAAAGAAGCTACTTTCGAAGTCAATGGTGTATTCAGAGCCGCAATGGCGAGGTACTCGCTTGCGTGTGTTCAGTAACTTCTAGCTACCATGGTTGATGTTGCAAATGTGATTCATTTATTGCGTGTGTGACCATGGTCGCGTGATGGGCCATTCATATTTCATGGTGTTTGATGGAGAGGTTTTAGTGAATCTATCGCTTATAAATAAGACCTTGACATTGGGATACAATGGATGTTATTCTGTTTGAATTTGTATTATACATATGCAGTTATTTTCATCGTAGGCATGAATAATGATAAATCTGTATCTAACAAAATTATGTATGATATACCTTAACACAAAAGCTACCTTATTATTATAATCTTTTGAGTACAATTATTATAAATATGTAATTACCAACTTTGTATTCACCTTATTATTGATTCAGGATTTTGTAATGAATTGTTACGTTTCATTGTTTTACAAGCAGATAATATCGTTTGCTGTTGGATAATGGTTTTGCTTTTATTTATTTGTTCATTATCTGTTTTTATCTAATAAACGAAATACAACTTAATTACAATTATTTCAAAACTGACGATGTTTTTGCAATTCTTTATGACCAAATATTAAATACAATCTATTCTAACGGTTCATCGAATCAAATTCTTCTGGAATTGTACAAAACGCTGACGTTTCTTGTTCAATTTTGATTCATGTTACAGCTTTCGACAGTCCACTATTCATGTACTGTACACACTGCACCAAAGTAATATCAAATTGATATTGGTAGCGTCATAGCGTATGGGCAATTGCATTAAAAGCAAATTATGGCAAGGTCCCACCACAACACGGCTGTGGACAACAAGCGGACATGCCATAACTCCAGAGAATAAGGCCTGACGGTCGCGTCGGGATCTTTACGATCATACAGGCGCGAACTCGAGAGTAACACGGTATATTACCTCATCATCACCATCATCATAAACAGCCATAGGACGGCCACTGCTGGACATAGGCCTCCCCCAAATATCATGTCGAATGTTCATGTTGTGCCCACCCCAATTAGTATAGGAAACTCAACTCTCGAAGTTGTAGACAAATATGTCTATTTAGGACAAGTGGTCCAGTTAGGCAGGTCCAACTTTGAGAGAGAGGTCAACCGTAGAATCCAGCTTGGCTGGGCTGCGTTCGGAAAATTACGCAAGGTCTTCTCGTCCAAAATACCTCAGTGCTTAAAGTCAAAAGTCTTTGATAGTTGTGTGTTGCCAGTGATGACTTACGGCACTGAAACGTGGCCTTAATATGGGCCGTATCAGAAAGCTCACAGTCGCTCAGCACGCTATGGAGAGGGCTATGCTCGCTGTTTCTCTACGAGTATATTACTTGGAATTTATTAATTTTAAACAAATATTAGTCAACAATAGAATACTTTCAATGGGTACCTGGTTAATGGTGATAAACGCCACAAATGTTGCGTATTATATATTGTACGAAATCAAAGTGGGTCAAGCAAACAAAACGTCCCTAATTATCTTCCCATCAACAGCTAGAGATGACTTGCAGCTTTATGGCTAATCTAAAGTTACTGTCTCCTATCTCGATTTATACTACTGCTTACTTCTATCTTTAAATCAAGATTTGGAATACCCATCAACAGCTAGGGATGACTTGCAGCTTTATGACTAATCTAGAGTTACACCTTATCTCGATTTATCCTACTGCTCACTTATATCTTTAAATCAAGATTTGGAATAAATAGAGATTGATCGCGGAGTTGCAATTGGCCCTTACTGCCTTGTATCAATAGGTCGTTAACACCACATCATTGATCTATGGATTCTTTAGTATCTTTTGATTATGGATAATGGATGTAATGATAAAATTGTATGTGTACTTAGTCATTGATTTTCCCGAACACATTTTATTTGTGCCTTCACTAGATATCCTTGCTTCCTACAAAATGCTCTTGAACTAGTAATTTTCGCTTTGTTTTGGTTTGAGAGGCTATTATTGCACCCACATTACAAATTAAAAATTTAAATGTAATCTAATATTTTGCTATTACATTATTTTAGAGTGTTTTTTTTGTGTGGTAGAGCCACGCTGTGGACAATTACGTCTAAAGCATAAATGGGCCGGCTCGACCGGTTTGATACCACTGTCTCACAAAAAAACGACGCAAATTGGCAGCTTGCTGTCGCGTTTTGTTCGGTGAGTGAGATTTCCGGTAGCCCAATTCCCCCCTCCTCCCGCCTTTTAGCTTGGCAACGCATCCATGATTCTTTTTGTGTCTTGGGTGTCTATGGGCGGTGGAGACTACTTACCATCAAGTGACCTATTTGCTCGTTTGCCAGTCTCTGTTATAATTTTTATCACGATTATTCATTTGTGTATTTTGTTTGTTTCAGTCAAAGCAGCGGGCGTCGATTAAATGGCTGTTGTCGAAGGCGTTTAACAACAGGGTCCCGGAGAATCTTCAGGAGCCATTCTACAGGGATCATGAGGTAAATCCAGTTCATTGTTTGAAATTGTGATACTTACCGCCGAATGCTCATACACTTAAGGTCGCCTTATGTTTGAGACCGCTATATTTTTCAAAATCGTATGGCGAAGATCAATGTAAAAAGCCGTTAAAGTTGAGTAGCGTTTCACCATTCGGGCGTAAGAGTTGCCAATTCATAGGGCTAAAATTATGGGCGACGAAATATTGAGTCTTTAAACAATACAATGTCAATAGTCTGGATGTGTTTCGGTATAACACAATAATTACGTGTGTAATTTTATAATCTACCAGCAGTTACAAAATCGTACAATAAACGCTGCAACAGCAATGCCAAGTGCCAACATTTAAGACTGGCATATTACCACATAAATAAACACCGATGTACACACACAGACGTTTCCTTCCACAGTTTACTGATGAACAACTAGGTTAAGTTCCTATAGCGGATATTGCCTTTTACGTTCAATTTGTGTTCAGCTGCTCAGGTTAAAAGGCATGTTTATAAATGGCTTTAACTGCAACTAGTTTTTAGATCTGATCTAGATCTCTCGCATTAGCGACGGACTTATCTTTTGTAACAGTCCCCACGTAATCTAGGTTAGCTAAATAATATTCGCTCAAGTGATGGAATCGTTTATGAGACTCTATATAATTATATGTAGCAATAAGTATTTACCCTCGATTGATTGATGATCTCCATCGTTATAATGCATTCCTTTAAGATGTTACTCGAGCGTGTTCTGATAGTTTGCTGATATTATATGACATCAGGTGGTCGGTCCACCTTGTAGGTGGACGTCCTACGCTGCGCTTGCCGGTACGTGGTCTCCACTCGATAAAGGTCGCAGGAAGTCGCTGGATGCAGGTTGCTTCTAACAGAACGATCTGGAAATATTTGGGGGAGGCCTATGTTCAGCAGTGGGCGTCCTATGGCTGATGATGATATGACATCACTACATAGTATAAAGCAAAGGCGCTTCCCACTGTCTGTTTATCCCTATGTATGCTTAGATCTTTAAAACTACGCAACGGGTTTTGATGCGTTTTTTTTAATAGATAAAGTGATTCAAGAAGAAGTTAATATGTATAGTACATGCATAATGTAGTAGAGAAACACTGATAATTTTAGAGGTTTCTAATGTGATGTAAATAAACACATTTTTTGCGCTTACATTGCAAACGCTAGCTGAACAATACGAGATAGATCAAAATCATGTACATCAGCATTGCACCCCTGCAAAGCCAGGACGGGTGACTAGTATAATATAATTCAAATTATTATTCAAATAATTCAGAAGCAAACACAAAACAGTCTATGCAATCTGAGCTTTCGGTGTTTATTGTACAGTGATATTGCATTGAACGAACATGCAATCTCTGTACTACTTTGACTTAATACACTTCTAGATTGTTGAAATATACTGAACACTATCACTGAATATGTATTATTACTGAAATCCATGATTAGCTTGTCCTAGTTACAGCTTTATGTTTCCCCTCACAATGGCGTTGTTAACGCCTATTTTCTATACTCCAGCCTGTAATAAACTAAGGTTTATTGGTGGACGTAAAATTACACGTCTGTGGCTTACGGTAACATATGGCGGGGCAATGGTGAATTGAGTAAGTCGATGAAAGGGTTTTGAATTTTTAATATCTACTTGAATAATAGTAGTAACTAAGACTCAACATTTTCTACAATGAAGTGTGAAAAGGGATTCATTTATTTTTGGGTAATAGTAAAAATGGGTAGAAACATTCAATAATAAAAATGAATGCATTCGCCACTACTTAGATGTCCTCACACTGGAATTCCTTGTATCTATCTGTATCGTAAGACATAAACAACACAGAACAAAACTACAATCAATATCGGAAATCTATTTTGATGTTATCTGTGTTTACTTCAGCCTGTATTTGGTTCGGGAGTCATGGTGTCTTCCGATTTAAATGGCATGTAATTATGTAGTAGACGCGTGTTTATAAGATACGGTTTCTGTGAAGTATCTTCGTATGTATATAAAAGAAATCTATAATTATGATAAAATCTGGCATATAAAATTATGTTTATCATATTTGGGTTACTTTACGGTCATTAGCGTCAATTTATTTGGATCAGCTACTCGATAACTTGTTCAAATAATCTCAAAGTCAGAAGTTTTGATTATCTTTATATACTAAGCGACGGTTTTGTAGGTCGTAGCTCTTCTAATCAGGCGACGTCCTACACTGTATTTACGTAAATGTGGAATCCAATCTTAACTCGTTTACTCCACAGGCCACACTGTCTAATTCCACAGCTATCTATTCTGAGGTATGCAGTTCTACCCGGCTGCAATTTATGCTTCTACTCGTAATTTACTTCGCGATTCATTTAGACAGCGCAATAATGTAATGCCCATTTTACAGATTAAACCCTGTTTGTTTTTCTTAAATCAATGGTGTTAGCTGTTTACATCAGACATAACAATATTTGCGTAATGCTACATTTGTTTGTGTAATATCATTTTTCACAAAGCTTTTCCATTGCTATAAAATAAACAACAGCATATTTCGTACTTCATTAATTTATTTTTGCTATATTATCATCCACTTCATCTAACCTCGAATACGTTCATTGTTCTGTCGGGTGCGTTAATAGCGTAATTTATTTGACATAAACAATATTTGGAATAAGTCACTGATTGTGCAACGAAACGAGAGCAGTTTCGTCGGCCGTCGGTCATATTTCATCGTCGTTGTTCCTAATAGCGTTTCCTATTACTCAATGCTCTTTAATAGTTCCGATATATTGGGCCTTACTTTTAAAAACATGTTAGCTGAGCAAATGGCTAAGAATAGTCTGTCCCTTTTATTTTCAAACAATGTGACACAAGGAAAAAAGTGACAAACTATTCTTAGCCATTTGCTGAGCTCAAAAGGTTTTTATTAGTAAGGCCCATTATGTACAGAAGTTTCCTTAGCTGAAATTGCTCTTGGAGTGAGGAATGTATCAAATAATCCAATAAAAGTAAATGGGTATGGAAATGGGACTTGCCTTTTAAATTCTGAGTTCTGTTTGTTGATGGCCAATTGAGAACAAACAGGTGGGCCAACGGATACTCTTCAATCTCACGTTCCAAATTGTAAGATATAGTTATGTAAAGGGGTATGTTTATATCGACTTCGTAATTATTGCTTGTTACGAAAGTTGTCAATTGATTCTAATTCTGGTCTTTCCGGAAATTATCTACAGACTAACGAAATAAATCAGTTGTGACAAAATGTCAACGACTTGTGCCTTATTTCGTTACTATTATTAAACAGTAGCTGCCTAGTACATCATTCGCTAATTCACAGAAAATATTTTACAAGACGTCATATTCAGAAATAAGCAATTCACAACTGGTTTTGTTGATAATAAAATAATGCTTGGTTTTATAAGACGTTATAGTAAATATAGTTACCCAATTATAGTCTAGTATGGTTAATTATGGACTAGACTGTCTGTGACATCATAGATAGAAAGCTTGGGCATGCAAAAGTGTAGGTTGCTCGGGAGTCGGGACGCCTACTCGAGTGATTCTAACTGCGTTCGTAGAACAGCTATAATGGCTGGCTGTACAGTTTGCTTAGTGTTAAGTGTAATTGTTTTCATTCGGTTTATTGCTGCTTTAATGGGGCTTTTATAACTGGATAACTTAGTTATCTATAGATTTTGTAATGCATTCGATTTTATGCATTTGATTGATTGATTGATTTAATTGTGCTGTAGTGTTTATTTCTTTTTGGCCACCCTGTGAAATCTCTTTATATAATTTACTATAGTATGATTATATTATGCTAGTCAAAACTAAACTATTCCACTGCCTCGGAAGGAGAAAAATGTTTTTATGAAATGTTCTCGACTCTAAACCCACATAAATAAATTGCTATAATAAATCTATTGTCGTATTTAGCATCTGTATTGTATAGGCTAACGCTGCGATTGATATTTATTCAAGTCATAATGCCCTTATGAATAATGACATAATCTCCGGTAAGTACCACGCTATTGAAAATCACATCGCATTTAAAACCAGTAGGCGACAACCACGTGACATTTGGGCGTGGACTAGTGGTACACCGGTGTGTTTTGACCTTTATTTATTCCCTCATTGGATAACTTAACACGTAGTAAGGTCTTACGGTACGTTTCTTGTTTTCTTACAAGCTAAGCTAAACAAATTCGCAGAAGCGATTCGCTGAGGCTAGTTTAATCTTGGATATTTCAAAGGTATAGACTCGTGAGTGGGCAGGTTTACCAGGTTTATCAACGGGATTCTGTATCTAAATGAATGCTGGTCAATCCAGTACTTGTTGTTTATTCTATTAATATTGATTACATAGTACATAGATTAAGACAACACACGTATGTGTGTCAATCATGTTTGGTTTCGCGTTCTCATTTCCATTACTTGGACTGGTTTTGAATATTTACTGGATTCTTGTTTGGTTTAATTTATATGATTAATGTTATGTGTAATTGCTAGTGCATCCACTGCATTCTCATTTCAGATTTTGATGAAATTGATAGTTGATGAATTGTTCCATTTCTTGTTACAATTTCAAAAGGATAATAATAATGTTACGATTGGAATAGTGACTCGATGAGACATCGGTCTCCAAGAAATTGTTTTGTGAAGAACCGGACAGAGATAAAGTGTAACAATGCAGTACAATCTATACTACAGACTGATAGAAAACTGGGTGTTGACCGAATAGTAAACTATTTAGTTACAACTCATAGCAGAGGGTTTCGAAGTTCGTCGTATGAAGATCTTTCGGATACATTGGAGACTTTGTCCCTTTGTAAGTTATTGTATGTGTATAAAGAAGGATTTGAGAATCTCTTCGCTATTTATTAAACAATAATTACGATATGTGTACTTATTTATTTTTAGTCTGCAGATTAACATCCATTAGGTTTAATCGTCTTTATCTAATCCAAAGGAAGCATAAAATAGAGTTTGGTAACAGCACTCCTGATCTAACGTTCTACTTAGTTATTACTAAGCAATTTGATAGATTGCGTTAAAATTGGATCCATCATTTTAAACACATTTCATTTACCTCAAAGCCGGCGATCTTATGTTACTTCGCATGATTGAGTAACTATAAATAATTGAACATTATTTTGTTTTGTGTAATTTTCAATTATTATTGAATCGTGTGAAATAGGATATATCAAGACCCCATATTAATTATCAGCGTCTTGTTTTATTAACTTGGTTATAAACAGCTGCTCTAACACCTTATAATTTTCGAAGATCTTAGTAAACAAACTTGAAGTCTTTTTTCCCACATATTTATCCTTATTTTATTTGAATGTATGAAGAAGGAACGGCAATATTTCTTGCTGTTCGAGCTTGCTTGACTTTAACCTTCAAAGCCGTTGTTCCAGCAAAAGACGTAACTATCGATCTGAAATTTCTTTGATTCCGTTTATTTTTACCATCTACATCATGGTTTACGTAACATGTTCTTTCGGGCTAACCTTTCACCATGGTTATCCTTGAGTTCTAAGCTGGTTATTGATCGGTGCCACAGTCACCTGGGGTTGGCTCGTCGGCATGGCAGTCACGCGACGTCGCGGTCGCAGCTGGAGTATTGTGCTTTTTTGGGAGTGCCGCTTGTAGTCCGTGCGTGAACTAATTAAATTTGTGCTGTTTTTGGGTGTGATACAGTATGGCCGTGATGAGAAGGTGCCGCCGTGTGCCGCGCAGGAAGAATGTAAGGGACTTCGTTTTTTAGTCCATGTGCTCTGTAAGTGTGCTAGTAGGTCGCTGTGTGCTTTGCAATACTATACTTTAAATACGATTAAGTATCTTTTATACTATAGATTTTAAAAGCGATATCAAGAATTTTAGTGTGCTTTATAATGAAGTTCTTCTCAACATCAAGAATATTTAAATATAGCCGTTATCGTCTGACCCAAAAATTCAAAAGAAACTTGTTTTGAATCTGAACGCACTTTATTAGGTAATATTATACAACGGTGATATCAAGATTCACGACACACAATCAGAGAGCATATCTCGCGCAACAACTGACGCTGACGGCTACTTGGAACACTTCGTCCTATTTAACGTGTTGTTTTAGTTAACTGATGTTTGTGTAGACAAGCCATTACGTTAAGTTTTGAAGTGGTTCGCTCGTTTATCAAAATGAAAGTTTTACACGCCACGCTGTTGCATGTTGATATAATGTTAGTGATAACGCTGGAGATGTGTGCTTTATTTAGTTTTTTAATGTTGAAATCGTTAATTTTGATATGGAAGAACAGGCTGGCAAACATGTATATAGTAATCTATATGATGTTAGAGATCTTCTTTAATTATAATTTAAGAATATACGAGAGCAATGTAATTGTTTTGAAGAAATGAAGTTAAGAATTTTTAGTTATCTGCACAAAACAGCGTTAAAAGAATGTTTAGTCAAAAGTTTTTTTCACTTTGCCCCACCCAGGATTTGACCTCACAACCCATAGCCCGATTTTCAGAAGAAAAATACTTTTTTCATACGCATATTATCCCAAGTGGTATCATCAATGCAGTTCAGGGTTCACAGAAACCTCCTTCCAGGATGTGGAATAGTTAAACAGTTTTGTATTACAAAATGTGGTTGCACTGCTTATTATATTATCGTTTAAAGGTGTTTGTGATCAAATAGCTGGCTTTACGCTTGATTTGATCAAACACGTTAGGTGGCGCTTGTTTCGCTCCAGCATACACATATTATAGAGACACATGTACTCGTATTTGAAATTAATATTACCTTCGATTCATTGAAAGGTTTCGTTGCATGCGGAAGTAGTGATTGAAATAACCATTTTTGTGTTGTGGAATTCAATTTTTATTTATTTAGCACTATTTGGTTTCATGCATTCTTGTTTCACTTGTATTTCGTTTTTTTCATGTCGTTTCCTTTCCTTTATTTTAGATTCGAGAATTTTTACAGTTATCTACTATACATGTATGCATGAAGGATTTTCAACGTAGGAATTATTCTTAAGACATAAGAAAAGGATAGGTGTACAATACAATTCGAAAAAAAACTGCCAAAACTTCAATTTTTGCAAAACATCAACACGTTGTTTCGAGAAATGGAGTTTATCAATAGTGGACGGATGTCCATTAACGATTGTTATTGCCAACGGGTTCAAGGGCCAGTGTGTTTGAATCAGAAATATCCTTACGACAATACGAGACGACGCTCGGCGGCTAGCTGCGCCGGCGAGAGCTGTGATTTATGGCGAACTTCCTAAAGGAAGGCGCACTCCTTCGCAGAATATTTTATTATAGAATCGTCTGTGTCATCATTTTAATTAAGATGTCTTGGCCGTTGTTGTATGTTTTAGATGCAGGAGTCTCATGTTTTTTGAACTTGGATTGAAGCCTGCTACGATGAATAACTAGAACTAGAATAACTAGAAGATGATAGTGATTGTTTTCTATTTTTAAGCACTTTTTCTTTATGCCGTTGCTTTTTTCAATTGTTCCATACCATTAACAATAGAAAGATTATTCAATTTGGATAGAAACTAACTAAGATTCGATGTTATGCCGTCATTTTACTGGTTTTTGTATATCTTAAATCAGAACGCAGTAATGCGACAACGTTGAATGTTGATGCTTGCCAGCACATATAGGTAAAGTGTAGGTAGCGGTCCAGACGCCTAGACAGACACTAGTATTCGATACATCCATAACTGTATAAAAATTAAGTAAAATGTTAGACATGCACATTTCTGGATTTTATGAAGCTAATGACCTCTGGCATTTTATCCACAGTACACTTGCATTAGCACACTCCCAGACTAATTGATTGATTCTTGTTAACTATCGAAATAAAGTGAGTATTGGAACTAATAACGAGCTTGTCGGAAACGATCAATACAGGAACCGGCACGATTTTGATTTATTCATAGCTCTGGTAACTTTTAATGATTTGAAAAGTACTATAGAACTTACTACATTAAAGAATAAAAACTTTTTGTGCATTGAAATCTGAATAAAATATAACAAAGTACTGCCAATGTCGAATTGAATCCAAGCAAACATAATAAAATGGCACATTCGAAATGAGCTTCTTTCTTTCACCGACCGCACGAAGAAATGTGAGCCAACGTTGAAATTGAAATGAATGGAACGACTGTAGATGCATTGAAGCGTTCTGGTGGACAATGGACCACCTACCACCTACTCCCCTGAGGGAGGGCTGAGCCTTGTAATAGAACATGTTTATTCAAATTGTGTTTTGCGATTTGCGCTTACTGGGATTAAATATGCGAGTAAATTTTATCTAAACGTTTTTAATTTACATTCCTCTATTCATGAGTCGTGGGTTTGGCTTTTAACCCGACAGCTTCGTTGCTATTTGCTTCGCTTCAGCCCGCTTCATTCGTGCAACTTGTTACCGAATTCTACTCAGTCCCGCTGAAATGGACAACCAGGCGATGAAATTATATTGAGGCATTATTGACCGACGACCTGATAAAGGTCGCAGGAAGTGGCTGGATGCAGTCCGCTTCCAACAGGTCGATCTGGAAATCTTTGAGGGAGGCCTATGTTCAGCAGTGGACGACCTATGGCTGATGATGATGATGATTGTTGAACTTATATTTCAGTCTTACATTGTGATTTTTGATAGTAAGTAACGGAGTCAGTTTCCGTAAGTTGTTGAATGTGAAGTACAATTCTTACATTGGTCTGGTTTCTTAGTCTTCTCAGGCCTCCTGCTTCATGGGATTGAAAATAAGTGGGGCCGAACTGCGGCCGTGGATGTAGTGGTTACACTTCTAGTCATTGTGTGTACTGCATGAGCAGATGTTAAGTATGTTATGAAATATTCATATAGGACTATATCAACTATAAGATAAAGCAACGATACATCTTTTTTGCCAAAGATAATGAGATAAAGACAGTTTCGAGACAAACATTAATCTCAACAAATCTCGTTTATATAATTAAATTCCAATTCCTGCATAAGCATTTTTTGATGCTATTGATATGATTACTACCTATACTTAATATAAATTGTTTGAAGAGGTAGCTGAACTTTGTAGAGGATAACGTTCACCCATAAAGATAATGCGAATAATATGAGGTACACAAACATCTTAGGTAAATATGTTTCCAGAGATGGCTCAGGATAATACCCTCCGCATGTCCTTTCTGCGAGAGTCAGGCTTTACATAATATACCGTTTAGATAGTTTATGCATTAGATTATCTATATATAGGAAGTACTATGAGGCAAGTGGTAACTTCTACCTTGTTAAGATGTCGGTCTATCTTGAAAGTTGTTGGCAAATTAAACGTTCATCTTATATGTGACTTACCCTTGAATATTTCTTCTTCTTGTAGTGCCTCTCCAACTAGTGAATGTTGGCCGTCAGCTCAGAATATTTGTCTTTATTCTTTGCGAGGCGAAATAGTTCAGCAGCGCTCGCAATTCCTGTTTTTGTTTTTCTTCCTTGAATATTTAGTCACTTTCAAAGAAGAAGGGCATAAAAACGCTACAATTTATAAGAGATTTTTTACAGTGGCGCACTCGATCCCAGGCGTGGGATCAGCAATTACTAAAGAGTCGAGAACTAGAGAATATAGTCTATAGGTATTAGATAAAATACAAAGCACTGATACATCGGAACACAAATCTTAGTAATCCTTTAAATTATAGTAGAGCAAGAAGTGCCTGTCACAGATGTCATCTTCGCGAGTCCCATCATCCGTCACGCGTCGTTAGCGTAATGGGTCACGGCAATAATTTAATTTTCCTCTTATCAATATTAACTATTGTTTGCTAATATAATACGTACTGGATACGTTTATTGAATCCCAATGGGGCCCGTTCAGATTTATGAGACTGCTCTCGCATTGAGACTGCAAATACTGTATAGGATGTGCTGTCTGCAAGCGGATACTTCTTAGAAGTTCGTTCACACTTCTGTTTCTAAAGGTCGACGACCATTAATACTATTGTCTTTGTCTGACTCATTAATCAATCCGTAAATAATCCATAGACTAATTTTGTAAACCTCGACCTGGATTCATTTCTTAAGTTGGGTTCGCAACTTATATATCACAGAAAACCGACGTAAAGTGGCGGCTTGCTGTCGCGTTTCGTTCGGTGAGTGAGATTTCCGGTGGCCCATTTCCCCCCTCCCTTTCCCAATTCCTTTTCCCTCCCCTTTCATTCCCTCCTTTTAGGTTGGCAACGCAGCCATGATTCTTTTTGTATCATGTGTGTCTATGGGCGGTGGAGATCACTTTCCATCAGGTGACCCATCTGTTCGTTTGCCAATCTCTGCTATAAAAAAAAAAAAAAATATCGATTATCGTTTTGTCTCCATGAAAATATTGACATTCATGCCCTCAATGGTAATTGTGGGTTTAGCTTAGCTACTTTTAAATAATGAGCTTTATAAGAATTTTTCGAGTTCACCAATGTTTTAAGGTAACTTTAATTTAGTTAACATTAGATTAAATGAATATGCTACTAATTTAGTTGGAAGACGTTGTAACAATACTCTAGCAGAGGAAACAATAAATTGCGATGAACATGCAATTCTAATTCCTTTATTTGTCAGGACTATAGCTGAGTGTGCATTAAAGTCAAATCAATTTATCCTCGGCGACAATAGACAAACAAATGTACAAATCTAATTGCTTCACCGCACAAATGTAACACAAGTCACACTCTCACTACAAATAACTACGTGTCCCTTTGAAATCTTATTAGTCGTGTTCTGCCGTGTTGGGAACATTTCGAGCAGTTTTCCTTTATAAAAATAGTCACTAATGAATGCACCATCATTTATGCACCCGCACTAAAATAAATATGCCTTTAAGGACGTCTGTTCATAAGCGTTATTACACCTCATATTCAAGGACATACGGTTCAATTTCGTGTGTATATCAACTTCCGAACGCGGTTTTATAAAATTTTGTGCGTTTGTAAAAATAGCCAGTGCCGTTTCCGCCTTTGGGAAATGGTTTTTTGTTTTTGTTTGGTGTTTTTTCTGAACGTCTCTCGATGACTCAGCTGGTTTTGTAACACATGGATGTTGCTCACTTTTCCTGGTTTTATTTTCGGCCTCGGTTTATTGTCAGCGATGTGCTGCGATAGTGACATCACTGTTATTATTGATAGCGGTATCCACGCCGTGCAGTTGCACTAATGATGTTGTTAAAGTGACAGTTACGATTTTGCAGAATAAGTTATTATACTAAGACACTCACGGTTCTTTGATCCAGATAGCAAGCTTTTTCCATGAGAGATTAAAAGTGTTGCTAGTATTACGGCATAGTTAGAAAATAGAAACCACGACGGTTTAACTCCTTTTTTTTTATAGCAGAGATTGGCAAACGAGCAGATGGGTCAACTGATGGTAAGTGATCTCCACCGTCTCCATAGACACCCAAGACACAGAAAGAATCATGGTTGCGTTGCCAACCTAAAAGGAGGAAATGGAAGGGGAGAGGAAAGGGATTGGGAAAGGGAGAGGGGGAAATGGGCCACCGGAAATCTCACCCACCGAACGAAACGCGACAGCAAGCTGCCACTTTACGTCGGGTTTCTGTGTCGTGTTTTCACTTATTTGAATTATTTTAAATTAGTGCTGAAACGTTAGCTAAACTAGCTAAAAGCTAACAAAGCTTAGAAGAACTTATTTGAGCACCAAATTGTTGTTCTTCGTGGTATATAATGATGGTTAGTTCTGCTGAGTAATTGTACTAACGTTTATAAATGTGTTTTTGTTAGCATTTTTTTTCATACACGTAGAAGCTAAGCTTCTAGAACGGCACACCACGTTGCCGGTAGTTAAAGATTGTTTCTGAATTAAATGTTAGTTTTCTCAAAAACTGGTTCCTCATTAATGTTTTTATCTTTTTAGATCTTTTTGATGTATACAAGGTTGAAATAAAACTATTCTTACGGATTCTATCACAATTAGGTTTTAATTATTATTCCCGACGTTTCGAAGGCTTTGCAGTCTTCGTTGTCACGGGTCAGACAATTGTGATAGAATCCGTAAGAATAGTTTTATTTCAATGTATAATATTCACGTAAACTTAAGAAATCAGTATGTATACAAGGTTTCTCAGGAATCAGGACGTTTCCTTTAACGATTACTTTTCGTTCAATGAGTCAATGCCACTAAAACTTAATATCACTGACTCAACACCGTATAGAATTGTTGAAGCTATTATGAGAATTGATATTATGAGTCATACAAAAGTTGTAGAATTCAAATTTTCTACTTATAAAATCCAATTAAGATTTATGTGTTTTAATACTAATCTGAGGACCAATTGTGTGAATGTCAATGTCAGATGCTTATTTGGAGAAAAATTTATTATACAAGAACGCAGAAGTGGAACGAAATCACTTGAAAGACAAAAGGGATGCTCGGATTGTCGGCACCAGGTATGATTTTCAAGTCACCTTTTGTTGAATTGGACTAAAGTTTAAAAATCGTTTAATTTTTTTCAACCTAATACTTATTCTCTGATGTTTCAAATTTTTATTTCCTATAATTAAATCTATTGCTTCTATAGCTGCACCTTGCTTAAACACTCCTGTCTTAATTATGTCGACTCGTCCCACAACAAACAGAAGACACATAACTAAACAAACAACTGAAAGCATTCAAACTAGATTGTTGCAAAATAGAGAAAAAGCTAAATCAATTACAGATGGCACTGGGCGGCGCGGCTCTATGTTGTCGCCGCCGGCGCCTTTCTCCTTGACCTGCCGCTGCACCGGCCGCGGGGACTTCGGCTTTGTTCGCCAGCTCGTTTTGTCATGCCGCGCGAGCCGCTTAATTATCTGCACCGTCTCGAAACCATGCTGCATCTCATTTTACAACCATCTGGGTGCATTGACTGCAGGGTTTGATTTCACGACTGCCGAGTCTAATGCCTTGATCTTTTTGACTCCTAATGGAGTGAGTGAGGAGGAGGCGAAAAATCTTTAAAACTAGACATGGACCTTAGCGATACATTATGTTTAGCTAAACATGAATAATCTGCTATGATTGTTGAAAGACGCAACCGTATGATTTCGAATGGCAATGGCAATGGAGTCTTAAAGTACCTAGCCTATTTAGGTAGCTGTAATTTTTATGCAGCTTAGAGTAAAAATCTGTATCAAAATATTAACTGTATATTAATAAATTTTCTTTCACTGTATAATGAATTAATCCCTAATTGTTTGTCACCTACATGCATGATTTTGTTACTGGTAAACCCATTATTTATAGATTTATTTTCACATTCTTCTGAGAAGTGCCTTATAGTATGGAGATCTCCAAGTTCCCACACAATAAGTTCCATCGTCGAAAGCAATCAATTTTATGTGTTAAAGCAGCTCTGGCACACTGTTTAAAAATACTGGTTACAGTGGTATGTTTAGTAGGTATTTATTCAATTCTTTCAACCAATATTTTTCAGAAAATTCAAATAAATAAATCTTATACTGACTCAACCATCTTCATGAAATGGAAAAGTTAATCAAAAGCCAAATCTTTAAAATACACCCTAATCCACTTTACTCTGAATAAATAGTATTACATCTATAAAATTAATCGAGCGATATGAAAAATTCGATAAACCGTAATATCGACGTTGATGTCCGGGTCTCTGGCGTCGCGACGAGCATCCTCTTGTGGAAAGCTGTTAGCTTAATTTGGTTACCGCTGTTTTGACGAGCCGCATGTCTGTTAGCTGTTTTGTGTTCATTATTTGTCTGTTAGTTTATATAGAAACGATGTCTATGAATCTTTGGATTTAGTAATAGATCTTAAAAATTTACGTGGTCATATTGATGTGCTACAAGTAACTATATCTTTAATTACCACCTAAGGAACTATGGTTGAATGCTCTCCGACTTTGACTTAAACATTGACATTGTAGAATTAGTTTAAACTAAAAGCCTGTATATGCAAAAGCAGCTTTTCCTTCAATATAAATATAAAGTACTACATACGGTAGTATTATGCAAGCACTAAGTACTATTTCTAGTTTGCTAATGTAATAAAGTATGTGTTGAAGCAATTACGCTATGAGTAATTGCAGTTGTTGTGTAAAGTTCATTGAAGTTATAATTGGTCCTCCGACATCGGGTCAGTCATGTAGATTTATAGCCAAGCCAACCAAAGAAATAAAGTTTGTCCAGACGAACAAGAAGGCAAAAGACTATGTAAATAATGATTGGTATGGAACGCGTAACGATAAATGCATTCGTGTATGTACCACATACCCTTGGGCATTATTTAACATCTACAAATGTAACAAATGATGCATTTTCGATTATTTTATCGATTATAAACCTGAAGATTGTGTTTGTTTGATTGCACTGATATCTAGACATACTAAATCGATTTTAAAAACAACTTCACTATGAGAATTGTGAACGTGTTTCTAAAAACTAAATATTGAAATTCTCCTTATCCCTTCTATTACTCCTAGTTCCTGAGGAACCTTGCTACCACCTACCTACCATTGGCTGGTGACACTCTTACCTTGGATTATATTCATCTCAATGCTAGCTACTAAGATTTGACTTCGTAATTATCCATAATTAAGCATGAAGAACAATTTATGTAAATCAACACTTTCATTGCTCATTATACGAACATAATTGATTGTGCACGTGAACAATGCAGTTATGTTTTGACAACCTCTTTAAAATACCCTTTCTTGTCTCATGTTTAAGAAAGTTTACCACAATTTAAATCTCTTATTCATATTATATCATACTTGACTTTTTATTTTGTCTTGGTCGCCTTCCAAAGTCTACTGGATACTACTGGATTAAATTATTTTTTTCACTTGTCTTTATCCCATTCCATTGAGGGGTTGGCGCGACAGTTTTAAGTATATTGCAGAAAGGCATCGGCTTAGTTATTTCTTCCTCCGGTCCACAATCATATGGTTTGGCAGCGTATATAAAGTGCTAGTAGATCAATGAGGCGACTCGTCATCTTTATTAGAAGTTGAAATCATATACCGATGAATAATAATATGTTTCACATAATCTTATTATCTACGCTAAGGCCATAAGGAAGATTATCTCATTCAATAAAATTAGCATACACAAGATCAAAAACATAATTTCCACGAATATTATGTGTGAAAAAAATCGAAACACAATTCACAAATCACCTCGGCGGAGACCAATAAAAATCTATTCAAAGCGCGAAATTGCATTTTATAATAGTTATCTCGAGTGTGCAAGCTAAAACTGCGAAAAGTGAGAGCGATTGAGGCCGCACAGTCTCGTCGGACACATTTCATGAGTTTTGTGTCTTTTACGATCACAACATGCTCAATGAGATGGTAATTTATTTCGTAAGGATTTTGTAATATAGAAAAACGAGTTTCGGCATTGTTCACCTAATCCACTGGACTCGATATGCATTGTCGCAGAATTCTAATAGCGATCCTCGTCCGGTCTTTAGACTTCGTTGTTTTATTGTCTTTCTAATTATTGGTGTCAATGCGAATTTTATTGGTTGTTGATTAGTGTTTTTTTTTTTTTTTTATAGCAGAGATTGGCAAACGAGCAGATGGGTCACCTGATGGTAAGTGATCTCCACCACCCATAGACACCCAAGACACAAAAAGAATCATGGGTACGTTGCCAACCTAAAAGGAGGGAATGGAAGGGGAGGGAAGGGGATTGGGAAGGAAGTGGGAAAGAAATAGGCCACCGGAAATCTCACTCACCGAACGAAACGCGACAGCAAGCTGTCACTTTACGTCGGTTTTCTGTGAGACAGTGGTATCTAACCGGTCGAGCCGGCCCATTCGTGCTATAGACGTTACTGTCTACAGCGTGGCTCTACCACTTTAGGAACTGTTCTACTCAATTGAAGTAATGTGAGTTCCTTTGTGTAATGTTAAAAAGTTTTATTCATCTTGTTGACATCACTACTGAATATAAAGTGACCTAATATTTTTCTTTTTGTCATAAGTGAGTTTGAATTTCGGCGTGTATCATCAAATTACTGTCTGTCGTTTGCTTTAAATGGACGTTTCATCTAGATGTAAGATAAAACAAGTTATTGTCTAGCCTGTATGTGATATATTGTCATCCAGAATAACTGCTCACCCAGGTTGTCTTCGGTTACAAGGTACAACAACAAAGTTAGGTTTATTAAAATTTGTAGATTTTCATCCAAACTATGCTCCAAATACAATCGATGTAATAATTTTAATGTTAATGAGATTTCCTAGACTGTCTTTGATCGTTGCAAGACAAGATGGCTTTCTGCCAACTTTTGCTATTGTTTGTAAGAAAATCAGTGAGATCATTTCAACACGATGACGATAATGTTACAGTTAGTTATCTTTATAATAATATAACAATTATTATTATTACTGATGGGCTTTAGATAGATAACTGTTTTTTCTTTGCATAGAAACTTCACCTTGGCCCTTAGGATTGCATGAGGCCAGCCAGATTGTTACACCTTTTACAACCCACAGGCAAAATTTGCGTTTCATTATGATGTTTTTACGGTGAGTGGGATTTCCGCAAGCCCAAATACTTCTCCTTCCTAATCCCCATGCGTTTCGTTTAACATCGGCAACGCATCAATGATCTCCGTAGGCAGCTACTTGGCTGTGTCCCTGGCATAGTCGATGTCCGTGGATGACCGTAACCACTTACTGTCGACGTCTACTAGTCTGTCTTCGGGGACCAATAAAAAAGACGTCTCGTATTTGTATATTGGGTGTCCATAGGCGATAGGTGTTAGTTACCATCAGGTGAGATATCGTCTTGTTTGTCGGCGTCTGATGTAATAAAAGTTCTGCTAAAGAACAAAGTTCAAAGTTAACGTGGCTATTGGCATTTGCCCCCTCCCTTCCCTTCCATTACCTCCTTTTGGGTTGGCAATACACCCATGATTCTTTTTGTGTCTTGGGTATCTATGGGCGGTGGAGATCACTTACCATCAGGTGACCCATTATCGTTTGCCAGTCTCAGCTATTAAAAAAAATCTTTTCATGTACGAAATGTTCCCACGTGCCGTTTCTATGTATTGGTCATATCCTCCGGCTGACGGGTTCAGCATAACATGGTACATGCATAGGGTCCGAAATATTGTTAAATATTACAATTGTATTTCTTGTCACGACATCACCGGATGTTCTTCCTGCGTACAACAAATGATGGCAACAACGCAACACCGGGTTATGTAATTTCGTTACTTGTGTTTAAGACATTTACACGAAGGTAATATCCTCATGTCGTACATAATCGCGTTTTAACACTAATGTTACATAAACCATAGAGAATAGAGAACTTTATGTTGATACAGTCTCATCCGGCATCACTATCAACTACGAAAAGACTTTTGAACCTCTAGACAAATTCATATTCCATTAATGATATCACCAGTAGAAAATTCTGAAGTGTATGGGATTGACACAGACTATCGAAATGTCCTTTACCGTTTTTTATAGAATTTCCTACTTCAGTTTTTTATACTTTGTTTCCGTGATTTTCGCCACTGCTTTTGTATGACAACTGCCAACTGGCAATTTAACAGCTTTGACTTTGTACTCAACCATCGGCTCGTTATTCGTAAATCAATGTTAAAATTTACACAGCCTTGCAGCTACTATGAACGTGTAGTTGAATCATCAAAAGACGTGTCTTTCAGCCAAATGAAGAGGATTCACACGCCGCGTGCACATGTGACATGTATAAAACATGATGCGCTTGTCGCAGACTGATTGGCGACTGCAAAACGTGTTGATAATTTTTCGCTTTCCGCAAGTCTGTCTGAGCTATTTCTGTACTGCATTTTAGGTGCAAGTTAGGTGTGAAACTGTCTTTTCAAACTGATTTCTTAAGTCATCAACCAACTCAGTCCAACCCGTGACCACGAAGACTGCAAAGCCTTCGAAACGTCGGGAATAAAAATTAAAACCAAATCGTGATAGAATCCGTAAAAATAGTTTTATTTCACTGTCTTTTCACTATGTTATTGCCGAATATCGGGGAATCTCCGAGAGAAGTGTGCTTATGTTATTTAATTTACCTGTTTTCTTACTAAAATAGGCAAGTGCTTTAATTGTCTATAGAGTCTTGTGTCGATGAACTAAGAGACTTTCGATTTTACAAACCAAATATTTGTCTCTATAAGAGAACTAGCGATCTTTCACAACTATCTGTCCACATTCCCGCTGAGACAGACTGTCTGTAACGTAAGCTCACGCCTGTATCCCCGAAGGGGTTGGCAGAGGCGCACTAGCGAACTAGAGCACCCACATTTCGCCGAGCTTAGTGCCATCCCAGATGTGATGGGGGGCGAGCCTATCGCCATATCGTGCACAAATTCCAGACTGCAGGCTGATTTGGAAAAATCCAATAACACTTTACCCGACCCGGGGATCGAACCGGAGACCTCAGAAAGGTAGTCGTATCGAAATACAACCACGCCACCGCGGCAGACAGAAACCTGTCTGGTTCTGTAATTAATGACATTTTAGGAACGGTTAAACTTTCTCCCATTAGTGGTGAAAGAAATTGTATGATACATTTATATTTGTGGTCGTTTTATTAGTCTACATCTGCCTGGCCGCACCCGCTTCGGCAAGGTGAACTGGTTATCCCTATTTCTGCACGGGTGACGCAACGTGGATCCACTCCTTTTCAATTTACTTTTTAAAAACCTGTATGACTGCTTATTCATGTCTGTAGAACCCTATTTGTTTTGTATAATATCCTCGACATGGATCACTATCAGATTTTTCTCGAATATAGCTAAAGAACGTGTCTACAATTACAAAACTGTAACAGAGGTAGAGTAAAATAATGTTAGTATAGTCAGCCAATCACGGGTCAGGGGGGTTACCACCACCTCTTATAGCAGTATTATTATAATTTTACTTGTACCGATTCACATACAAAACAAACGAAGAACAATTATAATAATACTGCTATAAGAGGTGGTGGTAACCCTGCTGAACTACTGCAGATGTCCCAACCGTAAATACAAATTACGTATGCAACGCATCAATTTTAAAATCCTTTACATTTCTCTATATTATGATCAGGTCATCAAAATATTAATATTACACATAGCCTGCGTCTCACTTATATGTAACATAGATGATGGAAAAAAATTAATAAAATATATCTACGTAATAAGGAACCAGACAGCAATTTTATTTCTAGGATACAGCTGTATATAACTTATACATACTTGCAACTATCTCAGTGTGATCTGCGTAATGCATCAGCTTCCACTTCAATCCTAATAAAGACGTGCATTTCGCTGACAGCGCTATGACCACGGCTTTGGACCAGACTATTAACACTGCATACAAGTGCCGTGAAGTAGGCATTCGTACCGTACAAAAATAGGACGTGACCTAACATTGATCTAGATTTGTCTCATCACGGAACGCTGGGCAATTTGCGCATTGCTGACATTTTTGTTTGCTCCTGGTATAGGTTATGGCCTATTGTAACTGTTTATTGTAAAGAAGGAACAGAGTAATGGGTTTATTGCATTAGATTTTATAATAACACGTGGCCTCAATATCTTGGGTATTAGATAATGACCATCGATGTGTGATTTGGATTACCTAATGCCTCTGTTATGTTGGAAACCCGTGAGATTTTGTAAAGCGGGTGATAGATCACTTATAATTTAGAAGTAGCTCATAATTTCTTGCTGTTTCTTTAAATCGAATTGTACTTAAATCTAACTATTAATAAGCACATCCAAGCATACTTAATTTGCATTAGAATTCGTATTATTAAAACGACGACATTGCTTTATACAAAACTCTGGATGCAAATTTTATCGTGAAATGCTTCTCTTGTCATTAAACTAAATATTTAATTGTGGGACTCAAGTAGGTATATTCTCTTTGGCGACATCGAATTTCAGGACCTCTAATAGTCAACAACAGCGGGTTTAGACAAATGCCTTATGCGCTAGTCGAATAGAATTGTCGTATACAATAAATGTATGGGAATGACATAAGAGTACTCTACCTCTATATGCGGCGTACTCTTTTATCTTTCATAAACATTTATTCTATTCGACTAGCGCATAAACTACTTGTCTAAACCCGCAGAAGACTTGATTATAGATGAACAACTCTCAAGGCATCAACAATTTCGCCGTTAACTATATCGTTCGATCGTAATCCTTTTATTATTTTTGTGAATTTAATTTTGAATAGAGCCTATTGGTCGTTCATATGGCATATGGCTGTACTCTGGACAGTGACCTGTTTGTCACCTATGAGCTGACAATACATATTATTATGCCTATGCGGTGTGAATAATTAACTACAGTACCGCTATATTCGTATTATTGGAGTGCCGTCGTCTTTATGCCTTGCCTATATACTTTTTAGAGCTCATATCTTCTATTGAAGCGAAACCGCAATGCGTACAAATTGCCTCGTACGTTCGTAAAAAAAGTTAGGCCTAGAATTTTAATGCCATGTTGGCTGAATCCGTATCAGTTTTATTTATTAAGCGTATTAAGATTTAACACAAATTCTCGTAGAGCTGTTTTGTTAGTGTCACAGAATATAAAGCTAGGCACGTAGTTTTTCATGTTGAGGATTTCGTCTAAATATGGTGTTGTTGCCAAAACACCATTTGGTTTTAAATCAATAATGTGAAATATATTAATATCTGATCAGCACTGGAGTTATTTATTATCTTCTTTTACTTTTCATTTTAAACATTTTCCGTCTGGCATTATACCGGTTTAGTGCCAAGGTCCGTATTCCTGCTTAGATGCTTCCACTTCGTCCGAACTTGAGCAAAAACTTAAAACATTACTATTACATTATTTCTTAAATGGCTATTCCGATATTGGATATTCCTTCCCTATATTACTAGAATGATTGTTGCCTATGTCTCAACGTGGTGTTGGCATTGTTTCAGGATCAGGAACATTTGAAGCCGCCGATATGTGGCGGTCTGGCGAACGCCGAGCTGTACTGCCTGGCGCTCGCCAACATGTACTCGGACCCGAACTACCACAGCCTCAACCACTGGAACATCCTGCAGACGTTCGCGAGGAAGGGCGTGCACGTGCCCGACCCGCCGGACTGCGCGCTCACAGAGACCGTGCTCATACAGACCAATCCCCTTAAAATGGTAAATCATTTCGTATCTAAACAACATGAGTTTTTGTTTACCCTAAAGATCCAATACCTCTATTAAACTGTGACAGTCTACGGACGGTTCTACAATGTAGAAGGACATTTAAGTCCTATCAATTACAATGTCTCACAATACTGTATTGCAAGGCTTCCAACAGGTCGATCTGGAAATCTTTGGGGGAGGCCTATGTCCAGCAGTGAACGTCCTGTGGCTGATTATGATGATGATAGTTAGATATCTAAAGATAAGATTGGTTTCTCTCTAGGTAGCACTCCATAGTGTTACATTAAATGCTATGAACCTATTATATTATTTTGAGCCTGGTCATGACGCTTTTAACTTGCACTTTACATAAGCCTTCGTAACTTATTTAACTGATGCTCAGGATTTGAGTGTACTTGTAATGCTTACTCGTTAAAGGTTAAAGTCTTTCACTACATCAATTGATAATAAATGCTAATAATAACCGATCCTGGGGCACCACGATCGATCAGATAATCGATAAGATGTCTATAATACGATAAGTATCTCGAATTGGTATCATTACATCATACACTTGCTTTCACTGCGCACATGTGTATAAACAGCAATGGCTGTATAACTTGTTTAGTTATATGTTATGATTTTTATGTTGGTGCATATCGACTGCCTCGGTGGCGTAGTTGTATTTCGGTATCATTACCGTCCTGATGTCTCGGGTTCTATCCCCGGGTCGGGTAAATTGATATTGGATTTTTCCATATCAGCCCGGAGTCTGGAATTTGTGCCCGATATGGCGATAGGTTCGCCCCCTATCACATCTGGGACGGAACTAAGCTCGGCGAAATGTGGGTGTTCTAGTTTGCTAGTACGCCTCCGCCTACCCCTTCGGGATACAGGCGTGAGCTTATGTGTGTGTATGTTATGTGAAGTGGTTGTATATCAGATATATTAGGTCTTTACAGATTGTTGTTTAATTATACCTTGTAATGTTCCAGAGCGCGCACATGGCGGTGATAGAGGCGTTGATGGTGCTGTACGCGCGCGAGGTGGTGACGCCGGACCGCGTGTCGGCGGCGGCGCAGCGGTTCGGCACCAGCCAGCCGCCGCTCGCAGGCACCGGCACCGGCATCGCGCACGAGGACGGCATACTCTACTGGATCAACGCGGCTTGTACGGCATTCAACAGGGCTCAGGTATCGCGCAATATTTTGATTTTTCTTTAGTCTATCATGAATGAGGATCTAGACTCCTCAAATGTGTTTGTTTCTACATTTTATATGATTTTTGTAGATATTCAATATTTGTTATGTGTTTATGTGGGTGGAGATGTGTGTTAAGTCAATTGATGACTCATCATATCCGCACACAAATGAAACCGCGTTTTTTTTTATTTTATGTAAAATATGTCTAACCAGAGAACACAGCTGAGCATTGTTTTGATAAGCCACATGACCAGACCATGGCCGGCGTGATGTGAGTTGTCTGGTTCACCTCGCCTACTTCTCATCATCATCATCAGCCACAAGACGTCCACTGCTGGACATAATAATAATAAAAAGCTTTATTCAGAGAAGATTTACAATAAATATTTATTACATTTATTTGTATTATTCGACATCGGTAACTTCGTCTGTATGCCCAGTTTTGGCAAAGGCCTTCTCCAATAATTTCCATTCTGCTCTGTTGCTTGATGTTCTTGTCCACAGATTCCCTGCTGTATTCCTTATCTCGTCTTCCCAACGTCTGAACTGTCGTCCTCTCTTTTTTTTCTCGCAGGAACTCGCAGGAACAGGAAAAAAAAGTCCTCAGTAGTCCAGCAGGACTAGGCCTCTCGTATAGACTTCCAGATTGAACTGTTGGAAGCGGCCTTCATCCAGCGACTTTAACGACCACTCCTGCTCAGTATACTTTGTGACTTCCAGGAGGATTCACCATCACCCGGGGCGGCGGTGCCGCTGGTGTCGAGCCTGCCGGAGGTGTGCGACGGCGCGGCGCTGGCGGCGCTCGTGTCGTTCTACTGCCCCGAGGCTCTGCCGCGAGCCGCGCTGCGAGTGGGACGCATGGCCTCCATACAGGACTGCCTGCACAACCTGATGCTCGTGCACGACTTCTGCGCCGCCTGGCTGCCGTACAACGTCTTCCACATGATGCCGGAGGACGTCACCTATATGCGAGGGTCAGTATCTTCAACCATCGAAATGATTCCGTAAATCAGACTAGCAGCCGGTTGTGAAAACTAAAGGCTAATGGTGCGTCCACACCAGGCCGAACGAAGGCGAACGAATCATACCTGTTTCATTCACACAACAGCGGAAGTTTGTTTTTGTGAACGCAACAGGTATAGATTCTTTCGTCGGTGTGCACCCGCCATTATATTTTCTGCAATATACTTGAAAAAGTATGTTGTGCCGACTGCACAAAGGAGTGGGATAAGGGTATGTGGAAGAAGAAGAATAATTAATATAATCTTTTAAGCCAATCTAGTACTGCCATTGTGTAAATAAACAGTCCAGATCAGTAGATTGTGATTTGTGAATGAATGCACTAATAACTCAATAAACTAAAAATGGATTCTTATAAAATGCTTCCGAAAACGAAAACTAGGAACGGTGCTAGTGACAATGGAAATGGTGCTACTATATATCATAAAATTATTCACGAAATATTTCATATTTGAACAGTTAAGAAAATAACAATGCATTAAATTAATGATAAAGAAACGCAATATAACAATAGTAAAAAACAGCTGATGTTAGAGGTTGCACTTGCTAACTCGCCTGGCTCGTGCGCGGTCATTGACCCGAGTGTCAGCTGATTCATTCATAATATAATGTCCGTCATATCCAATACTAACCTGTCTTCGTTTTTGGGAGCCTTTCCCCAACATCCAGCATACATTATTTTTTGTAGTTCGCAAACTAATTTAAATGACTATTTCTCAATTAAATCTTATTTTCGACTGACTTTCAAAAAGGAGTAGGTCTTCAATTCGTCTGTTTTTTTTTATGTAACGCGATATCTCCGCCAAATGTGGACTGATTTCAAAATTCTTTTTGTATTCGATAGAGTTTATTTCAAGGGTGGTCGCATATAAATTTGGTCACGATCGGATTTGAAGTCGGTCTATTAAGTTTTTAAACTTGTGATTATTTGTTGATCACACATCTATTTCTAGCGATCTCTCTGACTTAATCTGTCACGTAGCGTTTTAATACATAATCTTGTCGTTTTTTTTTCAGGTCAATGCGACAAAACTTAGTAGCAATGCTCGCCGATCTCTTCAATATGTTAGAAGTACATCCCGTCAAATCAGTCAAATGTCCAGGAAGCGGTGAGTTCATACAAGACATACATTTATGTATTCCTCAGTATTGCATGCTAGAGTTGTAATGGGAGTATGTGGTCATAATATCAAAAGGTTCTGCGTATACTAATATTAGTTATAATGTGATAAACTACGCGGTCTAGTAATGCTTCTCAAACTTTTACTAGTAAACAGTATGTAACCGAATTATATTGTGTATTTTTTAATGAATGAATTAACATTTTTTGACAAATTTTGTTGTAAAATACACCCTTATTATGCATTAAGTAATGGATCGTAGTGAGGTAAGTTGGTTCTCTATAGACTAAGGACATTTAAGCAATGGCTTAGCCTGAAAAAAATTGGAATGTTGTCAACTCCATCTCGCTTACGCATTGAGGGGCCTCGCTTGGATTAATTGCACCCACAAGGGTATCTGAAAAACATCATGCATTCGTGATACACTTGTGACAATGGGTAAATGTGGATAGGCATACCAACTTCTCGACAATCGTTGGCAGTGGGAATCTGACGCTCACCAATTTAGGACAGTGCGATAAAGTATATTTTAAACTCGCAGAAATACTGGTAAAGCTACGATTGCAGTTTTTGCAAAACGCATGCACTGTAATAGTCATCAATTTAAAAAATAAAATGGTTTATCGTGTTGTCTTGTGATTTACTACCGGTGAGTGCCATCCGGGTATGAGAGAGTGAGACAGCGCGATGCGGAGCGTGTCACGTGGGTAGTGGGCATGTGTAAGCGTGGTGACTGGTGCGCATGTGCCGTGTGCAGCTTGTGCGTCGTGCAACGAGCACGGCGTGCGACTGCGCCGCGGCCTGCCCGCGCCGCCCCCCGCGCCCATCCCCGACCTGCGCCCGGACTTGCGCCCCGACATGCGCACCGACCTGCGCACCGACATGCGCACGGACATGCGCGCCGACAACGTGCATCTGCACCGCGCAGGTACCGACACGGACCTCTCACGACACCCGTGCCGCTGGGGAATCATGCATATATGTACAATGTAATGTCATTCCTTAATAGTATTACGTTTTCATAATAAAAGTAATTGTGATTTACCACAGGATTTTAGTATAAAATGTACGTACCTACAATTGTAATAAAAACTTGCGTACACGATTTATCCATTCATGTCCTTCGTCATTACAAAAGTTGGTGTAAAAATGTGTGATGTTATCATACTTGTGTCACTGGATTTTTTGTCACTGAAATATATTTTTTATACAATATCTTGTAATAATAAGTGAATTTGGAATGACGCATTCCCCAGTCGGACGGGTCGGGTTACGTCACCGGATGATTCAGGCGCGGGACGTGTCTACGTTTGTTTTTGTTTTGTGAGCGTGTGTCGTTTTTATTTGTTTTGTGTTTTTAGATGCCGTGGGATTTTTTAAATTATATTTCACATAAATTGGCTCATATAAATTGTAATTTTTCATAAAGCCTGCTTTGTACAAATAAATGTTGAACTACTGGGTCTACCAATACATCTTATAAAAAATATTCTTATCGATATAATTTTTTAAAGTGTGTCCTATTTTATTAGAAACATAACCTTATGAATGAAAAGTATATTATATTTTTTATACTATTCTTTTTTTTCAAGTATCGATATCGATATTTGTGATTGATATCCCAGTAATCCGACACATCCACGCTTTATAACTATAGCGGTGTTGCATGGGTTCTGTTACAGCTTACGTTTATTTTTGGCACTTACTAACACGTTTCGGAGTCGTTTGACATTATGTCCCCAGGACTCCCCGAGGTAAATAGTAATTAGTATGTTTAGTCTAGCTGTTTGCACTATCGATAATATTGAAGTATCGATAATATCTAGTTTTGATTTACACACACTGTGTTTAGACCGACATTTATTTTAATTTCTTTATACATTAGTATAGAGTTTCTGTTGATTTATAGATGCTATTATTTTGATATGTTATAGAAATAGTGATGTAATTTTTGAGTGTTGTGTCGTGTTTTGTTCGTAGTCTATTAATGTTGCTAGTGTGTTTTTTTATTTTATCTACTGTTCACTTTTAACGGTGTGTGCTGTGTGGATGTCGTGACAAAATATTTTCAGATTAATTCATCACATTTTTCTTTTTTATGACATGTTGATAAACAACAAGATCTAGCTGTATGAATTAATCTGTAAAATGGTGTGGGTATGATGTTGGATGTGGATCCATAAACCAAATGTTTAGATATGTCCTACATAACTTCAGCTGCGGGTTAACGAAATTCTCGATATAGATTAATTTGAACTACTTGTAGATTGGTGTGTACCGAGGTGTGGTTATAAGAAATGTGGTTTGGCCCCTAAATTCCTTTTTTTTTCTATAATATAACCCACATGTAGTTGGAATTTGCATGTGGTTATTGAGGGTATTTATCATTCTACTTTGACAGCCTCCGTGGCGCAGCGGGCGAGTAGCTGGCTGTGAAGCGAGAGGCCGCGGGTTCGATCCCCGCACCGAGACAAATGTTTGTATGGCCTACAGATATTTGTTTCGGGTCTGGGTGTTGTGATACCGAAAAGTCTTTCGTAGTTCATGATACCCACGACACAAGACTCGATCTTAGTGTGGGCTCAGGACTATGTATGTGACTGTTGGGTGTTACTTTATTTATTACTTTGTGAGTGTTAACGAAAGTCGATATTATTTTTGTGACTTTATTATTATACTTACATGAGGTTCAGGTTTATAAATAGTTGTCAAGATAGATGATTAATTGTTTTTGTGTATGCGGGTAGACTGCGGTATATAAAGTTGCGTCTCTTGGTCATGTTTTTCTCGAAACAAAACACAAAAACATCTATACAAAAATATGTTTCTCGTTGTCTCCTACTCATGGAACAATGGATGGAAAAATGTGTAGCGAAACCGTGTTTTGTGTAGATTTACAGTGCAAGAGACTTGCCTGTATCGATCGACTTCAAAAAAGGAGGTACACAATTCGTCTTTATGTTTTTTTTAACATGTATGTTACGCGACATCTTCACCAAATAGGGACCGGTTTTCAAGATTATTTTTGTGTTCGATAGAGCTTATTCTAAGGATGGTCCCATATATTTCAAATTTGGTCACGGTCGTATGAATTTTGAAGTCGGATTGTTAAGTTTTTTATGACTGACTTAAAAATAGGAGAAGGTCCTCAATTCGTCTGTATATTTTTAAAATTTGTGTTACTCAATATCCGCCAAAAGTGGATCGATTTTCAAATTTCTTTTTGTGTTCGATATACGAGTATGTTCTTATTTCAAGTGGGGTTCCATATCAATTTGGTCACGATCGGATTTGAAGTCGGTCCGTAAAGTTTTTAAACTTGTCATTATGCGCCTTACTTATAAAAATATTTAAGCGCTGCTTATCTTTACACCATAGGTTGTCCCTTTCATTTTTAAACAATGTAACGCAAGGAAAAAAGTGACAGGTTATTCTTAACCATTTGCTCAGCTAAAAATACTGTTTTAAGTAAGGCCCTATATATATATATATATATATATATATATATATATATATATATATATATATATATATATATATATATATATATATATATATGTGGTATGTATTAAAGTTATACTATATTGTGCAAAATTGAATAAGATTTCTGTTTGGTCACGACATATTTAATAGAACATAAAACAACGGAATAAAACAATACAATAAACTACATAGTTCAAAAAACAGAACCCGAGAGGAAATACAATGCACTCTAGCGGATTCTAAATACAACATTGGTGCGTTTACAGATACACCTTAGAATATTTAATCAATGTAGTTTATGGAGATACCTATAAATTTATTCATTTAATAGTATGGACATATCTAAGCATGCGTGTGTGTGTCGTGTGTCGTGTGCGGTACATGTGTGTCGTGAGTGGGGTGTGGTGTAGTGGGGCGTGGTGTAGCGGTAGTGACGTGTGTCGGTGTGGTGCAGTGAGCGCGAGTGCGAGCGCGAGCGCGTCGTCGCGCAGCTCGTCGCCGGAGCGTCGCGAGCAGTTCGTGGTGCACCGCGGGCGGCCCGTCACCACGCTCGCCGCGCTCGCACGACGGGACACCGACATCGGTATGGACACCACTACTACTCATGCTACTCTTCTTCTACCTGCCCTTATCCCACATTGTGTGGGGTCGGCGCAACATCCTTTTTCAACCATGTTTAGTTTTTACGTCAACGCCTGATGTCAACTGTGAGGGATCCAGTCCCGGGCAAATTAAATTAGAAAATTTGCTTTGCCCGACCTGGGAAACGAACCCAGGACACCCCGGTCCACAATCCATACATGCTGCCACTAGACCAAGGAAGCGACCATCTACTACTCATATATCTTTTTTTCTTTTAATCGTCACAAGACACTTTTTGAAGCATGTTACCGAAAAAATTTGGCTCAGTTTTTACGATCGGCCGCTTGCTCTACGTCAGCCCTTAAAGGGGAGACAAAGTTAATTTTGCTTGTAATTGATTTTGATTATTAAAATTATTTTTTGTGAATTGTTTCAATTTTTATATCTAAGAATATCATTATTTTACTTATAGAAAAAATGCAAAGAAACAATATTTCATAATAAAAAAATCTCATTTTCGCCTAAATTTTTTAAAATCTTACAATTACAATCCAGTGTTTATGGAGATGAGCTAGATTCTTATTTAAGGGATCATCGGTAGAAGATAACGTGTTTGTTCATTAGGGTGGTCCAAAAATTTTTTTTTATTATTTTTCCTTTGGCCACCCCGTAAATTTGTTACATGTATTCATAGTAATAACATAGTAAAATTTCAGCGAGATAGCTCAAGTAGAAAGGAGTGCTCAATCGAATGTTGTTTTTGATTTTCTTGTGTAAAATGCTTAATTTTTACTTTTTATTACAAGATATTTTTGTGTGTTAAATTAGTAAATATACATTAAAATTAACTATTAGAGAGTTTTATAGACAAATTTAAACAGTTTTGATACTTATTTACTAGACTGTGAAGTAACTCAGTGTAATAAAATGTGTCATCTATGAGTTATGACATTACTGCTTCTAACATCGGTGCTAAAAAGGGAGCTTGCTCTCTTTAAGAAGAAAAGACAAGACGTGATCTTTAGTGGCTTGCTTGTCGTCATCACGTATTTGAAATAATGCTTTCAAAAGTATTTACTCTGTGTTTTAGACTTGTGATATTGAATTTTTCCATATCAGCCCGGAGTCTGGAATTTGTGCCCGATATGGCGATAGGCTCGCCCCCTATCACATCTAGGACGGAACTAAACTCGGCGAAATGTGGGTGTACTAGTTGGCTAATGCGCCTCTGCCTACCCCTTCGGGGATACAGGCGTGAGCTTATGTGTATATGTTGTAGACTATCAAGCTCTCCTCAAATCCCACTATTCAAAATATTCAGTGATATTTGAGAAACATAACCAAAGGAGCACTACGATTGTCTTGACCTCGATAAGAACGCAGAACAGTTCGCTGAAAATACTCTCGAGAGCCTCACAACCGCTCTATCCGGAGAGAATCAAATTCGTGATGATTACGAAGAGCTAATAAAGCTTACCATGATTGTTTTAAACAAACCACCTGCGAAGATACATTGGCGCGATCCAGGTCCGATTTATTATGCTTGTTGGATGGCAAAATTGCTGTATGCTTAGAAGTTTTTTACTTCGAAATAATTTACAAGCATTTAAACTTACCAAGAGATAAGAAAAACAAGTTGTTCGATTTGTTAGATTTTGTGCTCATCTACACCAAAATTAGGATCGAAGCGCCTTTGGCAGCAGATGCATCAGTAAATTACTTACTACTTTGGAAGAGCTTAAAATTGTACGAAGCCATTGATTCCGAAATCGGTATAGCAGCTAGGAGTGTGTTAGAGTGTCACTTATGGTATTAGTCAGATGAACTAGTTGCATTTGCCTTGTTTTCTGACAAGCTGACCGATGGTGAGAAACAGGCTAATGTTAAAAAAAAAATCTGACTGCGGTAATTGTTCAGTACGAGGTGATTCTGCTAAACTTGCCCCAGAAGTCACATTAGAAGCTTTCGCAACACAAAGAACGTTGAAACATCTCTCAGTTCTTGATATCAAGGACTCTTTCTTGCAATTACCTCCTGAGACTTGGAATGATAATGCTGATTACCTTTAAGGCAAAAGCTGCATAAAAAATTTGCGTGTTGTTAATGATACAGCTGAGAGAGGTGTTAAATTATTTGAAGATTACAACACGATGCTCACTAAGAATGAGGAAGAAAAGCAGTTTTTACTTCACATTGTCGAACAAAACAGAAAAATCGTCTCTACTGAAACTTCCAAAAAGGACATAACAAACATAGTTTTGAAAGAATGAACTAATATTATTTTAATTTATAGCTTTGTTACCAAAATTTGATCACATTTAAATACTTTGTATACTTATTTGATTAAAATACTTGTAATATTAATAAACCTCAAATTACGTGTTTTATATAAAATCCTGGAAACTTCCAATTCCATGAGCACCCCCTTGTATATACTATAGGGGGCTGAAATTTTTCACATATAATAGGAATGGTAGGTGTAACAAATCAAGGGGGTGGCGACACTTAAATTTGAATATATTTTTTTCACCATATGGGCGTGGACCACCCTATTGTTCATGCATATCTCGCTATTATTATATCAAATGTAAAATACCTTGGTGATAAATTTATCGATAAATGTTTTGTTCACTCACATCACTAAGAGTAGAGTATCGATAAACAGTTGACGTTTAACTTGTCGTTCAGCGTCGGTGGAGTGTCACACGAGCGCGGCGGGTCGTCCGTCGAACTGGGCGGAGAGTCGCGACGCGTCGTACGCGGGCCGCCGGTCGCGCCGCTCCTCCGTGTCGGACGACAGCCAGCTCACCGTCGAGAACTTCGGCGGCTCGCAGGACCGCCTGCACTTCGCCGGCAGGAACCCGGAGAAGGAACTCGCCACCGTCGCCAACGTCAGGAAGATATCCGCGCCGGCCGGTGACTGTTATACCTATTCAATAGAGGCTGGTCTCCTGCACTAAACATCACACAAAACATGCATTTTTTATCTATAGTCCATTGTTCTACGAGCATGTGGCAGATAAAATTGTTGTTTTGCGTATGTTTTTTAGTGTTTTGTTTAGAAAAAGCTAGTGCAGGAGACCCGGCTTTACAATAACAATAATGTGATCATACGCCGCTGTGAGATTTGATTTCTTTACGCGCCATAACTGAGCTTTCAATAGAAACTATCGATACTTTCCGATAAAAAAATAAACAAAATCTTCATTTTTCTATTATTACAACGATACTTGAATCACACGGTTTTAATTATTATTATCATATGAGCTGCTATTAAGAACATGATTATCGATATTAAAATTTAACTGAAAACTTGCAAAATAAATTATATAACTATCTATCATGTTATGGTTTCTCAGTGAGTGAATTATTGTAATTCGTTATGAGAAATAAAGTTTTCTTAAACCAAAATCGATGTTGTTGAATAATTCTATTTCTTTTTCTTTTACCTAGGTCCGCTGGACTACAACCCTCCGCTACGTTCATCGCGGCAAGACATTCGCGGCACATTCCAACTGTTCCACGACGACTTCCAGAACGGTTCTCAGGATAAGAAAACCGAACGACAGTCGTCACAACAAGACGACCTGTTTCCAATTCGGCGGCAACTGAGCAGCGACACGATCACGCTCAGCCGGCATACGTTCGACTATAAGGGTGGGGGGGACGCGTTCTACCTCAACGAGAAGGACACCACCGACGGTGACGTCACCAAGACCAGCTTCGCCGATTTAACAAAGAGTAGGAGTAACGGTGACCAGTCAGGTTTGTTGCGCTCAGATTGTTGGCGACGGAAATACCACTCCCATTATCGATAAAGATTTGTTAAGTAATCGTGTAAATGGGAAGCGTTATTTCCGTCCCCAACATCGATAATGCTCGGCTTGTATTAACGTGTATGTCAGACATTTTCGATCACCGCTTTGGATGTTTGCATCGATTTGTGCTTGTATGAAGCAATGCTATTGATAAGACGCATTAGATTATCGATATATCGACATATTGTACGTCCTGAATAAATACACCTATATAGTAAGGTTTATCGATGCGTTTTACAAATGGCATCTCGCAACACCTAGACCACATATTCCCATGTGTCCGAAATTCAAAATTGAACACTCGATGTTGTCGATAGTCCTCGATTCGAGGGAGCACAATACCGCCGCTCACTGTTTACCGAGTGGTGTGCCTGTGCAGGTCTGCAGACGCAGTTCAGCGGCGAGGAGGTGACGGACAGGCGGAAGACGACGACATTCTCGACGCCGCCGCCCAACACTACCACGTGGCAGCAACAGTTCATGCAGCAGGAGACGCACCCTAGTTAGCATAGTTTTATCTTAAGAGTTGTTATATATAGAAATAAATTTTAAACTATGAGTTCTTATCGCGCATGGAAATAAATTGTTGATAACTATAAAAAATATCGATATCGATGTTTGATGTAAACTGAAAGTGGTGCCTTCTTAATTACGTACCTATAATGTAAAGTGCCATGAATGAAAAATAATATTGCTTAATATCTTATTTTCGACGCAATGTGATGTGGAATTAATATACTTAAAAAAGTATCGATATTTTCTTCACAATCAACCGACTTAGGTAGTCGCCTTATTGGCCTAGTGACATCTAACATAGGCTGCGTGCCGTGAAATCGTGGGTTCAGATCACAGGTCGTGTCCCATAACAAGTCCAAGTCAAGTTTTATGGCCAGTACGGCGATAGGCTCCACTATTTACTATCACTGAGCTCTCTGCCTTCGGATATGTATGTATAAGATTGTGATTAAACTAGGTTAAAACTCATTTTCTAGACGGTGAGGACCTAACAGACGAAACAACGACAGCCGGTGGCGGACAAATGGCGGCGCAGCTCAACAATATACGATTAAAACTCGAAGAGAAACGGCGACGCATCGAACAGGAGAAACGCCGCATGGAGATGGCAGTGAACAAGCAACGACAGCAACTCGGCCAGCAGGCCTTCCTGCAGGCCGTCACCAGGGTGAGCATCACTATTATCGATAAATACTTGTAGTGTGGGACAATTGACGGTGTTGTCAATGTCGATGTTTGTTTGTTTGTTTTGTTAATGAGGATAGTAATTAGTAATTATAGTGTTGTTTATTTGCCTCAATGATGATTAAACTCGATGTGATGTCGTTGTGCTTTAATTGATCGTATATTATCGATATATTGGAGATCGTATTTCTTGTGTCGAGGGAGCTTGACGTACTTGGGATACGGGTGATTTCATTTTTTTTATTGTGCTGTTATAAAATTTGTTACATCAATATTTGTGAACTATCGACTTTATCAAACATCGACTACTGCCAATGTTCCACACTGATGGATTTTTAGAAAACAATCGTTTTAAAGTGTGCGTGTGATAATGTAGAAAAATATTACAATTGTAGATTTGTCTGAGTGAGCAGGGATAATAAATTTGTGAGTTGATAGTATTGAAATAAGGTAGTAACATATTTTTATTAAAAGAAATTAAGTATATTTCTCTATTGAATATTCAGAGATGTGGCATTTAGGAACACAACGGTTATTAACAAATATTATGTGTTATTAATATTAACACGACACACAATTGATTTATAAAACTGTGATAAAGAATTTTGAAGAGGGAAATTGTTAATTAGATGTTGATTTCATTGCGTTATTTAATGAGCCAATATTCTTAAAATTTAGAGGATTCCAATAATTTTATTTGAGATTGCAGTTTTATAAATCGACGCCCGGATGCACAATGTTACTAATTATACCCTTTATTGTTATATTTGACGACAATATAAACTATACTTTTTCTATTTCATTAGGATACGTATTTGCAATACCAGTTGGCCTCCTTGGTGAGTGGCCGGATGTATATCGTCCAAACTATTTAGTTTTAGCCCCTACTTCGATACATTCGATTTATCACCTTTTTTTTGAGTAATTTTTGGTCATATTGTACAGATACCATTTTAGTACACGCTTACACGGCTTACATGTAAAATGTTTGTATCAAAACGTATATTCCGAAAGTATTTAAATCGAGCACATTTTAGTCATTCCGATTGTCATATGAACAGTTTTAGGAAGCTAAGCTTTAGACAGCTTGATAAAGTACTCCTATGTAAAATAGTCAGCTTTTCGAGCCATTATTATACAGTATTTTACATATTCGAAATTCGATATTTCACATATATTTTGCCGCGCTATCATACTTTCAACATATCTCGTACACTAGTGATGAGTCGATTGATTAGATCAAGCGTTCATGACGAGAAACCTGAGTCATTCCACACGTCGACATTAAACTAAGCACATTTCGAACCACCGTAGGGGGGGGGGGGGATCCTATGACGAAATTAATTAAGCATGTAAAAGTTCATTGGTATATGAGTTTTATATTTAAAGAATTAGGTTTTTTATTCACAAGTATTTTTATTTTGCTTTACATTATATCAGGCTATCTATATAATGATACACCTACTGTTATTACAGTAATAGTAATATGCATTTAAATTTTTATAATCTTTATTGTTGATTCTAAAATATCGTATCAAAAAGAGTGAATATTATATACAAATGAACTATAAGTAGCATGCACATTGGCATGAGCGGTGGCACGTGTTCCGTCGTGTTGCGTGTGGTGTCGCGCGACATGTTGCGCGTGTTGTTGCGCGTGGTGTGACTGTGTGAGGTGTCGGGTGCACGGTTGTGTTGCAGGGCAAGGGCGCGCGCACGCCGGCCGCCGACGAACACAAACAGGACGCGCACGCACAGGTAATGTACGGGGATACCTACAGTACCTACACTCTCAACTGAGATGTGAGGACATACAGTATACCGAGTGACGCCGACATAAACACATTTTTGATAAAGAGTAACATAGGTGTTTTTAAATTTCGCCGCACCAATAAAAAAACTCTAAGTTCAATACTGAAAAAATCAATATTTCGATCAAAATAAATAACAAAAAATTTTGTTATTGAATGTCACATCATTTATACTATGTCAAAGCGGTGTAATGCATCAAATCTACATGTAGGTAAAGTTCAGTAGGTACGCGGTGCGTGGCCCTCGCATCCACGTCACGCCGGACCAGTCATTTTATGTTTGTTATCTACAAAAGTACGACCGCTAAAATCAGCTGTTTTAGATCACCTCGAGCTTACAGCATGTGCAAAAATTGAGAAACCTAAAAATCAATTCTGTTGCTAAACTATTTCACCTATTCGACTGATGTTTGGTACAAGGCCTTCCAATGTTGTAAGGTATATCTAGGATGATTTAATGTCGTTATGTCGGCGCCACTCTGTATAATCTTCAGTGTGCACACCAAAAATATAATACAGTAATGTGATGTAGAGCTATTAAGGCGCTATCTTTTTTAGGCAACATGCTTGTGCGAAACTGACATGTTATGATCTTTGTAATTATGTTCTCGCTTCTCAGTTGTTATCGGCGTAGTTCAAAAGTAATTGTACAAATACAGCTATGTTCATTAGTGTTTTCTGTTGGTAGTTAGTGATATAAGTAGAAGAAATGTAGTATTATTTTTTATAGTTAGTAGAAAAGTATTGAATTTTATATCCAAAAACAACAGAAATTTCTTTAGTTTGGAATGCAACTGTATGACAAAACTCAAGATTTGTTTTAAAATAACCTTATAATTTTACCTTTCTAGACATGTTAATATACGATATGGTGGACCATGGCCTAGTCCCCATATAATACCCCTATATAATTAATGGTTTAGTAATTGAAAGTTTGAAATGCATGATTTCCTATAGTCATGGAAAGAAATAGACTTCATCTTAGAAATATACTCTGATGGGGACATACCGGATCCACTGTTTAGAGTACAAAGTATTATTTTAATCGTATCTCAATAGCTGTATTAGTAAATTGTTGGGGATATTTTTGTCAAAATTTAACCAAAGAATGTGATTACCTAATTGGCATGACTTGTGATTAAATTGCATGTAATTGTTTTAATTTTGAAAACAATTCACCACGTCTTCAACGTAACTTAAGTATCAAAATATAAATTATTTCAATAAATGTTGCTTTAGTCGTTACTCGATTTTGCTTTGGGAGATATTTATATTATTTTCTGTAAACGTTGCGTGTATACAGGAGATGGTCGTGGAACCGCCCAGTCAAACTGTGGACAACGTCGTCTTAGAACAGTACCAACAATCGATAGCCAAGTAAGATTATATTTTAATACCCTATACATTAAGTTTAAAACCGTTCAGTGTTAAATGCGCCGCTAATACTTGATTCATTTGTCGTTCGTTCGTTTGATTTTTCAAGTGGCGCTGTGGCTAAAGCGCACCGGATTCGAATACCGGATATGTCATCATGGTTGTGTACCATGTGCCCTAGTTTAAGGTTAGATCTTGTATAGCTTCTCTGAAAAAAAAATATAACGCTTTACATATATTTTTCGTATTCGCTTGTCAGAAGTTTCGTAGTGCATTAAACTTCGCATAAACATTCTGAGAGACTGTACTTCTCTAGTCTATTGTCGAAAAAAAAAAGCGCACGGATTGGCCTCTTTGTTACTCTCTCCTCATTGCGCATTTACAACGAAAACTAGCAATGCTTGGGTATAACATCAGTCTACATTTGCTATGTCAGAAACACTGGATGTCATACGCGAATCGTCGCTTGTACCACGTAGTATAGTTACGTTCATAGACATAGGTGTTATGATATGCCCCTTTTAAAATATATTGAGCAATGTGATAGAATCTTTAATGAATATTGCAAAATTAAATATAGTCGTTGAGTATTGAGAAAATTCTATGTCTCTCGTATTATCATTAAAAACTGTACATTACACACAGCACATGTACATCCACCGCTAGAATCGACATGTTTTTCATAGCGAGAGAGCGAGACGACACTAGTTTCCTATCACTTTGATATTCAATCATGACGCCTATGTCTGGACACGTATGGTTTAGGTAGGGTGTGTATAAAGGTGTGCAGTTATAATCATTGCAGAATGAACTCGAGCCTGCAAGACATACAGAGCGATATCGCGCGGCTCGCGAGCCAACAGACTCAGTTGCAGAACCAGCATCAGCAACATCAACAGGTGACTACATTTTCTTTAAGACACGCATTTCCAGATGTTTCCTTTGCTATATTAATATTTGAATACCTTCCATCAAAAGGAAGTCTCACGTTCCAAAAAATGTGGGTAATAAGAGCAAAATATTGTTATGTTTATAAAAGAATAAACTGTAGCAAATATTTGGAACTATCTCCATATTTCTGTAATGTCCTAATTTATGACTACATTTATGCCAGAATGGTCAAACGCTACTCAACTTTAACGGCTGCTTACATTTATTTTCGCCATACAATTTTGACAGATAAGGTGGCCTTAAACGACATAAAGCGACCTTAAGTGTATGAACATTCGGCGGTTAGGTGCTTTTCTGTCATGGCGTTCTCTTATGACAATATTGTGGTCATAAATACTGTTTTATTGTTGATAGGCGAAACAATTATTTCAACAACAACCTCAACCTCAACAGCAAATGCAACCGCAGATGCAACAGCAAATGCAACCGCAGATGCAACAGCAAATGCAACAGCAGATGCAGCCGCAAATGCAACCGCAAATGCAACAGCAAATGCAACAGCAAATGCAACCGCAGATGCAACAGCAAATGCAACCGCAAATTCAACAGCAAATGCAACCGCAAATGCAACCGCAGATGCAGCCGCCGCAACAGTCACAGTCGCCGTACCAACAACAATATCAACAAAACATTCCACAACTGGTACGTTTATATACATAGTTATATTTTTGTGAGCCTGTGTGTTATTTGAAAGTAAATGACATCTCCCATTGACAAAAGTAATAAAGTGAATCATTTGTGTTGTTCCCATAATTCATCAATAAATAATTTTGACTGAGTGTACATTTTCAGTTGTGTAATCGAATAAAGAATATGATAAATTAACAAATAACACTGGTTTTCGTGTTCGCACTGCTGTATCACCCAATAACTATCACACTGAATGGTGTCCGAAACGCTTGCCTCCTGACGTCACTGCCACCACCCGGTTCAGGCAGCACGAGCGTGACCCGCGCGTACCGTTACAGCACAGCCAATTCAGCTCACAGCACAATGTGTCGCGCGGCTCCCTCGCGCTGGGGGGAGGGGCGGGCTTCGGCTCCACCCCCCACCTGCCGCGCGACCCGCACTACTACCCGCAGCAGCCCGACTACTACCCGCCGCAGTACCGCGACATGGACCCCGAGTACACGCGCCCGCAGTTCTACTTGCACGACTCGCCCGCGCAGCCGCAGCGTCGCACCTGGGCGCAACACGCCGCGCAACATGCCGCGCAACACGCCCAGCAACACCACGAACACGAGGAGCGCGGCTGGCAGGTCGGCTCATACTGTTCTGTGCACCACTTCATACGACACTTGTATTGACCCAATGTTGGTGACGCAGAGATTATTTACTTATGCCTTAGTCGTAAATAAATTTATTCTAAAAAAGTGTCATCTTTTTGCCACTAGAGGCGTCAGTGTTTGCATCATCAATATCAGTTTTTATAAGTCTTAAATTGAGAACACACACTTCCACTTTCAAGCTTCACACTTCGCCCTGCGCACGCGGTGGAGGTCCGGTTTCTGTTTGACAGTATATACAATAATTAACAAATCACGTTCTCGTTACAGTTACACCAACAGAACCACCAACAGTATCAGCAACCGCAGCACGAACCGTCCCCGCAGCGGACGTGGAGATCGCCCTCGCCACAACCGCCTCTAGATCGAAACTGGAATCCGCAAGGGTTCGTGCTGCACGAGAGGAGCAACCAGCCGTTCCAGGTGCACTACAACACCGACCGGTACCAGAACGGCACCGAGGGCGTGCGAGACGCGCAGAACCACTTGAGCTACACTGTGATAAACCCCAACCAACAATACTCTCAGTCGCCGCCGCTCACGGGCAGCCCGCAGCGCCGGTCCAAGACTCCGCAGCGGCAGGGCTCCCTGCCCGAGCCGCCGCGCCGCCCCGACTCCGTCAGCCTGCAGCAGCTGCAGCAGCTGCACGCGCCCCATGCGCCCCACCCGCACCCGCCTGACGACATGGAGCCGCAGAACATCTCCTTCATCGGCAACGCGGAGGACGACGCGCTGCGGCAGGGCATCAACAGGCTGAACATCTCCTCCGGCACGAGGACCTACCGCATCCCCTCACCGACCCGGCCCTCGCTCAATCGAAACTCCTTCCACCAACCCGAACAGGAGGAGGGCGAGACCAATGAGAAAGGGTTCTACATTTCCTTCGATAACGACCAACCGAAACGACCGAAGCCGCCGTTGAGGGCGAAGCGCGGTTCCCCCAAGAAAGAGAGGTCGAGCGAGTACCAGAGCCCGGACAGGAGTCCGGAGAGCACGTGGAACGAGCGGCTGCCGCGGCCGGCTCACGAGGACGAGTTCGTGGTGCACAGGAGCTCAGGGTTGGAGCAGGCGATGGTATCTGATGACGTTTCTTCGGAACGGAGAGAAACGCCACCTAGAGAGCGACTCCAGAGAGTTGTCGGCAACGAGCCGGCGGCACTAGTCATCGGAGAGATGAATCCTGACCCGGTCAGTACGCGCTCGATTAAGCTTTATTACATTTCAATTTCGAAAAATTTACGCAGATTTATATTTAAATGTATTAAAGATTCATCTTTTGTTTCAAAATGCATTTGTCAAGTATTTTGTTGTGTTATTAGTGTACAAACTTGGATGCACAGCACCCTCAGTTAAAGTAACTGGAGCAATGTGACGTGTTACAGAACTCAGCGGAAGAGATGGAGCGCAAGAAGGAGCGTATAATGCTGATGTCGCTGCAGCGGCGGCAGCGCGCGGACGAGGCGCGAGCCCGGGCCGAGGCCGCGGCGGCCGCGAGGCGCGCCCGGGACGAGGCCGTGCAGGAGCAGAAGCAGCAGCGCAAGGAGGAACAGGCGCGACGCCGCGAGGCCATCCTGCACCAGTACAAACTCAAGAAGGCCATCGAGGAGGCGGAGAGAGAGGTGCCAGACCCCCACCCCTATCACTATCACTATAAATTCAAAAACTTTATCGACTTCATACTCGGCCTTCTCAAGTTCGAGTTTAGATTTTCTGTTTCCTCTGAAATTATAGCTATGGAGTGATATTATCCTGTTCGAATTTGAGACATGTATCTACATGTAGTTTTATCGCTTATATTTTCAGGGCAAGGTGCTCGATAAGTCTGAGTTGATGGAGAGTATAAAGGCTGGGGGTATGTCGCCGGGTCCTGGTGCGGGGGGCGGAGGCGGCGGGGGTGGGGGCACGACCAGGCTGCGGGGGCGAGGGGGGGCGCGGGCCAGGCCCAAGACCATACACGTGGACAGCGGCGCACTACACGCGGCGGAGGGGATGCTCGCCGCCAAACAACCCTCGCACACCAACCTCGCGGGTGAGCATAGCCGATTGATTATGGTCAATTTCTATAAACAATCTCAATCCGATTGTCCAAAGCGATTCTAAAAATTAGCTAATAGGAACATAGTTTTAACATGACACCGTTAAATGGTTTAATGTTATTTATTTTCGAGATCGGTCCGTACACTCGCATCGAGATTTTTTATTGAGACAACCATTAGTATTATCACTTTGTTTGTACGCTCTTGATTAAAAAAAATGCCCTTGTAACTTATTTCCAGTCCACAACTGAAATAGTACCCACATGATTCCAGCCATATTGATATCAGTCAACAACTTACAGGCTTTGTCAGTATAACAAGGCATGTGCCTGGAAATAAGTGTTCCTAGGCCGCAAAACTTTCGAATTATAATCTTTTCCATTCATCCGTTGGTTTTAATTTCGTTTTTTTTCAAATGGGAGGCGAATGCAGCAACTGTTTTTTTATTAATAGATTAGTGTACCGACACTACAGTTAGGCACGCTGCACGTAGCCTCGTTGCAATCACAAAATTAATCGTCTCTTTAATACAATTGGTGACGTAAATATTTTTTTTTTGTAAATTGAAATAATGTCTATGCAAAGTTGAATTATTTATATGTACAGAGTGTTATTTTTACATTGTTAACATTGTCTTTATGTCGCCAATTCATTAAATTAAAATGTGTTGCCATTGCAAAATTGATCTATCGCCATTATTTGCTAAATTATCGAATGAGTGTTTGACGTTTTTTATATGTTAATTTGTGCTATTTCACATTAACTTTTGCTAGTGACACCTGTTTCAGAGCTTGATAATATGTTAAATGTTTACTTTGCCCACATAGCATGCTCGCTGTTTTAAGTCAGATATGTTATGCTGAACAAGTGGTCATATAAAATTATATGACTTTTCACTCATTTTAAATAGCTTTTTTCGAAACATGTCTTTCGGTATAGTAAATAGGTAATATTCATCTTCGGTGAAATTACAAAGATACAATAATAATATAATCGATAAAAAGTACTGTTAAAATTGTTAATATCGATATTGATGTTGTACCAACTACTACAAAGAGATCGGTGTCTGTAAATTGAACATAGCGTGTAGGGCAATAAGGTTGAGTTCAGCATGGCATATCTGAGTGTGTGTGTGGTGTAGCGAGCGGGGTTGGGGCCGGCGGGGCTGCGGGCGGCACCATGCGCCGCGACTACTACCGCGGCTCGCAGGACAGTCTCGCGGAACGAGCCGCGCTCTACCGCGGTAAGTACCCACTACTCACCACTCATTACTACCACTCGCTACCGTACGGGCAACAACTTATTAAATATCGACTGCAACATCACCTGCAATAGGGTACCACTCCTCGCAACCGTACGGGCAACAAATTACTTAATATCGACCAACATCAACTGCAATAGGGTACGACTCCTCGCAACCGTACGGGCAACAACTTATTAAATATCGACTGCAACATCACCTGCAATAGGGTACCACTCCTCGCAACCGTACGGGCAACAAATTAATCAATATCGACTGTCACATCAGCTGCAATAAGGGCACTGGAATTCGATAGACTATTTGAAATTTATACATAATTCATCATATCAAAAATAATTGATACATTGTACTATCGATAGATGGTCATTAGGAATAAAATGTTACATACTAGTGATAGATGGTGACAATACCTTTGTATATTTTAATTATCGATGTTAAAAAAATATGCCGGTGACTACACTTATTTTAAACACTTAGTGCTTTTAGATGGTAGATTTGTATACAATTCATTAAAAAAAACATCGATACGCCAAACAATCGAGAAAATATTGAAGTTAAAATATGAAAGTCGATAATTGAGATTACATTACCGACAGTCAAAGTACATACATACTTACGATTTACTCGGTTGACAGCCAAGCTGGACATGATTTATTCAGGTAAATTGGTTGTATTTTACGTTCCTTGTCATATCATTTCGCTGGCCGAAGCTTGATGTTTACTAAAATTGTGTTTTGCACGAAAGCTATCCTATTTTATTTTGACGGCTAATTAATATTTGAACTGTTTTTCTAAGTTACGCGAACATTATATTCTAAGTGGAGAAAATTAGCCACAAACATACACTTTAGTGTCTACATTCTCACATTACACATTTATAATTAAAAATGTTTAATTAACTTAGTTCAGTTTTTGATAGATAAATGGTGTCAACTATTTAATAACATTTAGTAAAATGTTCACAAATGATTAATTTGTAGTTCTTCTATGGCATTTGCATTGTAATCTTATACGTCCTATGTGGCCTTTTGTAATTGCCACTAGTTTTTTTGCCAAGTTTTCAACAAATTATTTTTATACATACTGCACTAGAAAACATTGTATAAATTACATGTCTATATATCAGAATCATGTAGTCTTTAAAACGGAATTCCTTTATCGATCTATCGATATTTTTATCGATAATTTCATACACCAATACAGTCCACTCATCATCATCATCATCATCATCAGCCATAGGACGTCCACTGCTGAACATAGGCCTCCCCCAAATGTCAAATGTCAGTCCACTCAAATGTATCAAATTTTGAAAGGAATCTGACCGATATTTGATATTTCCAGAGTCGCCAGTGGAGGAGCGCGGCGGCATGTCCCCGGGCAGCGCGTCGTCGGGCCCGCTCGGGCGCCGCGGCTCGTGCAAGACCTCGCGCGGTGAGTACACAACAACGCTCCCTCTCTCTCGCTCCGGCCAGCCTCTACTAACCACAGGCGCTCGCTTCGCTACTCTATACACCGCATTCTGATTGAAATACGATTCATTATTGTCGATACATAATAAAATTCCGAGATGCGATTATCGATAATTAATTCGCTAATAGATTTATGGTTTGATGTTGTCCACCAATGATAACTTTGGTTTAAAATTTATATTAACAGTCTATGAGAATTTGAAACGTTGTGTAATGTAGAAATCAGAAGTTTGCAACCAAGCTACTAAACTCATTTGAGTTTCAAACAGAATGTGATCGTTTAAAAGTGACTTATTTTGTGTTAATTTTGAATTTATTACATACATAAATTAGAGTAATTCCAATACCAAATAATATCTTATAGAATCAAAATAAGTCACTATGTTATAAAATCAGTGTTTTACTATTATAATCAAGGATTTTAAATTTTAATCTGATTTAAAAAAATCTCTAAAGTTTTTGGTGTCCAAATAATAATTAAATTTTAAGTCCTTGAATATTGTTTGCGAGATCTTAAAAAAAGGTATCGTAAACAGTAATATTAAATTCTCCCGAATTGGCTTTTAGAAAACTGTGTGAAACCACCAACTCTACGATCATGGCAATAAGGCTCAATATCCAATAGCAGTAAAGACGCTTTTTGATTATTTTTTTGGTTTAGTAGTTGCTTCATCAGATTATTTATTATTTCTTTTAATTTTTGATTTATATGTGTATGATTTCAGCAACGCATAGATTTTTTATAGTCTCACATTGATATGCAAAAAAATATCGCTTATTATTTTTTTGGCAGTTTATGTAGTTTGCAACTTGATAAAAAGGACATATCCGGTAAAAGCTTGTTTTTTCCAAATTTCAAACCATCGCCCTATAGACCTTCCGCGCATTTACTAATTGGTTCCCCGATTTGTAGATACAACATATCGATACACAAGAACATCGATGGCGCGATGTCGTTAACCTTTTTGTTGCCATGTTTTAAAATGTACAAACATCTGAGCCCGCTTGTGTGACAGATGCATGCTTACGACTTACAAGTCGGTCGACGACGACCGCCATTTTATATCGAACGTAACAGAATGGAGTTGCATTGCATGGGAGTTGCGTGATGACATGAAACATTTCAGAGCGTGTGAATGAGGAACCACAGACGACACGTGGAAGGTCTAAATATTCCACTTACCAGAGTAACTTTAAGGCGGGACGCAAGTCAAGCTCTCTTATGAACTTGTGCGGTAAGAGAAGTTTGTAAACACGATAACGCTTGACTCACGTTGGTCGGTGTATACCACCTCGGTATACGCTCGCTTGTGGTGCGTTGGGTTCTTTCTGTTGCTCTATTGCGCTCGCCCGGTTGCCTTTGACCGCGTTTCAAATGGTTTTACACTCGATAGTTCAAAAAATTATACCGATAATCTTTTAGAATAACTCTGGTATCGTATGTCTAATTAAAAAGCGAAAATGTCTTATATCTAACGTAACGTAGTCGCCTCCGTGATCTAGTGGCATATATGGGCTGTGGGCCGGGAGGTCATGGGTTCGATTCCCAGGTCGGGTAAAGCGAATTTTCTAATTTAATTTGCCCGAGACTGGATCCCTCAGAGGGGGTTGACGTCAGGCGGCCGGTCGTAAAAACTTAGCCAAATCCTATAAAGAAAGAAGAGAGAAAGTCTTATATCTAACGTATTTATGATTCAACGTATTTATCCAAAATATAATTAGTGCAATTGTGAACTAGCACTTGGTTGTTTTCAGTAGTAATTAATTTTATAAACACTATATTAGAAGCTCTTTGGTAGTAACCATATTTAAATTAATTAGGCAGCACAAAAGCTTCTATGAAAATATCGATATTACAGTTACAATATCGATACAACATATCGATGTAAAACATTTGCACGCCGCGTGCACCGGTCGAGCGCGAACCTTAAGTCTTGTGCACATTTTGTTTTTGGGTCATCGGCAATATAGTATAATTATATTTTATTATGGTTGTGGTTTATTTTGGTACGGGACTGTTCTCATCAGACAGAGCATGTTATATTTTATTATTATATCTAAGTATATGTGGTGTTGGTGTGACATCGTGAGACACTTTACAAATTCGGTTCGGTGATTTGTATATAACACGGGCGGGCAGGGTAATTTTACTATAATCTTAATCGTATATTTAAGTTGTGAATCCTAATTCTAACTCTTAATTTCGTTTCTAAACTTCGTCGTGTTTTAAGAAACATAAACACACATTCACACATTTGATGTATTTGAATTATTTTTGTCTTACTAGTAATAAAATGATGCATCGTGAATTTATGCACTACTGTACTGTAATTTTTTTACATGAATATAAGTATATTTTTCTCATGATACGGACTTTAACCAGTTGATGGCACTTTATACATTCGCAAAACATTTGACAAAATCTATTAGAAATATTTAGACTCAAATGTGTCCGTTTTTTTGTAATTTATGGAAAAGTTAAAAGCATATTGATTTCCTAAGACTATGCATGTGACTATTATGTTTACTATTATAATTGTCTTTAAAATTGTAGATATAACACAATACACACTCTCACTTCACAATCGTTACATTTTCTTGACATTTAACGAATCTGGAATTCCGAAGGTATTTCTTGATTTGTCAATAACATTTCGGTTGTAAAAGTGTTAAAAAACCCCATCGAATGTGATCTTAATTATATTAAATGTATATGATATGTATTATATGCGTAAAATACAAAATGTATGAGCTTGTTATTGTTTATTTTCGCCTTTTTATTTCGCTTCACGGCTGTAGATGTGTATTGTACGTTGTAGTTTGATACATTTAGTATTTTACGCTTCGTACGCACTTTAGTACGAATTATTTTGTCGACAGTGGACGGATGCTTATAATTTTCAATATTTAATTTTTATTTTATGCTAGACTGTAAAATTGATAACATTAACTAGGTTCACTAACAGTAAAGTCGATTTAGTATTTAAATTAGTGTCTGAAATTGTTAGTTTTGAATTAATGTTAGATCTTGTAAATTATCGATTTTAGTTCTTATAAGTAAAGTATAGGATGTACGTAGTACACGATTAATTGAGAGTGGAATTAAGCCGTCTACCACTATATTCAATAACATAAGTAGAGTTCGCCGTTAACAACATCTAATGCTTGTAAATATCAAGCTGTAGCTTCGCCAATTTTAGTCGCGAAGTTGTACTATATTTGCTATTGGCGGTGCTATTTATATGGAAGGCAGCAAACTGCGAGTAGAAATGAAATGTGACTTAGCACAGACAAATAATCCTAAAGTCATATTGGTTAATCCAGCAGAAAGTACGTCAGTTGTACTAACATAATGCGCCATTTCTGTTCAGCAAATTATTGCAGTCGGTCTGATTAGAGAATGTTAGTTAATTATAATTACTTTTCAACCAAAAGAATTCAAGAACTTTTTTCTCACAAAATGTAAGCAGATTGTATGGAAAAATAGATTATTTAATCAGTTAGGAACCTTTTCTATTGGGGTATCGATTATAAGATAATTAAAATGAGATAAGCAGGTTGCTTATCTGAATATCGTAGGCACTACACGTAAACAGTAGTAATTTCATGATTGGGGTAAGTTGTTATACAATTATCAATATCGCATTGTTTTTATCGATTCGAGAATCGACGTTTTATACATGTTGGTGTGGGGTTTTGACGTGACGTCGCGTAGGTTTATTTGTCTGTAGTGCAGGGTATGGTAGGGTACGGTAGGGTAGGGTAGGGTAGCGTAGCGTGGGTGCGGGTGCGTGTAGTCGGTGCAGTCGGTCCAGTCGAGTACGTGGTGGTGTGCGGTGTCCGCAGACTCGGGGCTGGGCCGCGCCACGCCGCCGCGCCGCGCCGCCTCGCCCGGGCTGCGCGCGCTGGGCTCGCCCGCGTCCGGGCCCGGCTCGCTGCCCGGCTCGCTGCCCGGCGCCATCGGCAAGCGCCGCCTGCACGACGACCACTCCGACGCCTCTTCCACGCACTCATCGATACTCGACTACTCTGGTGAGTACGAACACACGATACACGGCTCATAATGTATCAACGTCCACCAACATATAAACAAATGTGATTTGAAAATACTTAGCACATACAAAACAATATTCGTTTATCGTGGTACCTTCATTGTTGGAACCATAAAAATATCGCAATATTATTAATCAAACAATTTTACATTACTTAAAATCTATATTATAAGAAAACCTTTTTCTATGTTTTATAATTAACTTATGTATTAGGCAAATATTCACACAAATACACTAAATAATATTCATCTCACACACAAGGCACCTGTCGCACCATACACCAGGGACTTCAAGCAACTATGCTTTGCTCACTGGGATAATGTAAAGGGACAGAACTGTACATGATATGAATACACTGAAAACACACTTATGAAGCAATAAGTACTATGTTTGTCTCTCATTCATGGACGTTTATTTATTTTTGATTATTGCATTATGTTTAATGATTTGAAATAGGGATGTGCTCGTGATTTTACTTTTCGATAAAATAAGTTTTTAAATAGCCTGAAATTGGCATTACTTAAAGTACTGATTTCTAATATTCACAAAGCTTTCACTAGCGAAGAAGCGAGATAATAATTATTAAATATATATCGATAAACGTCCATAAATTAGAGTTTATATGGTTTAAGGTATACAAAAGATTGTCTCTGCACAAGTTGCACTTTGAATATACATTATTATATTAAATCCTTCGAAAGGGGTTGTTGTGTTTTATTTTAATTGTTTCTATGTCCAGCAAGAAGCTATCGAGTTCGTCGTTCGATAAAAGGTTCATCAATTTTTAGCTAATCGTAGGTAGACACACGTATGTTAGATACACGAAGTATACAAGCGATGTCATGCCAACAGAAACGTATCGTTTAATATAAGGCATGGTTTTGCGTTTTGAAAGCATTATATCTTAACAACGCATCCGACATGAGCTTGACATGAGCTTTCTCACACAGTATTGACATTAACATGAGTATTGTCCACGCATAACCATTTTGTGCATTCACAACGACATTGTATCGTTTTTGTACTAATAAAAGTTGTGCTATTTGTGTAAATAATCGCAAAATTTGTTATTAATACCTCTCTGAATTTCAGTATGATAAGCTATTCAAAAATATTTCGAAATTTTAAGTAAAATTATTTTCTATAACACCAGTTGACACTTAGATTTTGTATCGATTCGGTTATTGAGCACGCTAAAGACAAATCGATAATCGATTTTAGTATAATTTTATCGAACACAATAATTTGCTTTATTATGATTTTTGAGTGGTAGAGCCACGCTATAGACAATTACGTCTACAGCACGAATGGGCCGTCTCGACCGGTTTGATACCACTGTCTCACAGAAAACACATTTCGATCGGTGAGTGAGATTTCCGGTGGCCCAATTCCCCCTTTACCTTTCCCAATCCCTATTTCCCTCCGTTTAGGTTGGCAACGCACCCATGATCCTTTTTGTGTCTCGGGTGTCTATGGGCGGTGGAGATCACTTACCATCAGGTGACCCATCTGCTCGTTTGTCAGTCTCTGATATAAAAAAGGGATGTTTAATCTCGTAATTGAAAGATGGGTTGACCAAGACTGTCTTTTATTTAACTGTATTGCATAATTCGAATAACAAATAGAATATAAAAGAAAGAAATAAAAACTAAGTCTACGAAGTATACGACATTTAAGATGTGTGATGTGAATGAGGTGTATCGGATGCAGGTCCGCGGCTGTACAAGCAGCCGGCGACGAAGTCCAACCGCGGCATAATGCTGAACGCGGTGGAGTACTGCGTGTTCCCGGGCGCCGTGAACGCGGAGGCCAAGCGGCGCGTGCTCGAGGAGATCGCGCGCTCCGAGAGCAAGCACTTCCTGGTGCTGTTCCGCGACGCGGGCTGCCAGTTCCGCGCGCTCTACTCCTACTGCCCCGACACCGACAACGTCGCCAAGCTCTACGGCACGGGGCCCAAGCACGTTAACGATCGCATGTTCGATAAGTTCTTCAAGTTAGTTCACTTTTCATATTATACATCATGTAATATGTAGAATAAGGTCAGATATTTCCGAAGATTCTGTGTAACATAAATCTAAAACTGATTCAAAAAGTTGAGATATTGTACTTAGGAATGCAGTTTCGATAGGTACTTAAAAAGTCGATATTCTAAACCAGGGGTGGCTAACTTGGTTATGTCCAAGATCTAATGTTTACTGACGAATCTGTTCTACGTATTTTTTAATATAAATATTTTTATTAGGTATATAAAACTTATATATTTTTTGTATTGCCACGATCTATTGGACAAATAGCCGCGATCGTCGATCGCGATCTACTGGTTGGCCACCCTTGCTTTAAACAAATTACTCGATACTCAGTTTCAAATGATCGATTAGTACTTAGTGGAAATAATTCCGTTTCGAATTGTGAAATTCATAAATTTTGTTGTACTGTATTTTACTGTTGTACACTATGGGCCTTACTTAAAAAAACATTTTAGAACAATGTGATATAAGGAAAAAGTGACAGACTATTCTTACCCATTTGCTCAGCTAAAATGTTTTTATAACTAAGGCCCTATATTCATAACACAACCCGTACATTGTTTTCCAGATACAACTCGGGCAGCAAGTGTTTCTCCCAAGTGCACACGAAGCACCTGACGGTGACGATCGACGCGTTCACGATACACAACTCCCTGTGGCAGGGCAAGAAGGTGCAGCTGCCCAGCAAGAAAGACATGGCCCTAGTGATATAAGCCAGGTGTACACACACGTTATCTAGTCGCCACTCGCCGGCACGTTCAGTTCAGTTCCGTTCAGTTCGCTCCGTCGCGTCGGTTGGTGCATCAAACGGAACCGAGTTGTGTTTATTATTATTGTTACGTTTCGCTCGTGCAAGTGCAAGTGCGAGCGATGTCGACCGGCGTGCGCGCTCCGATTCGTCCAGAAATCAATAATTTTTACTCAGCAGTCATAGTGATCGAATTATAGGTAATTGTAAGTAGTGTAGCGGGGAGGCGCGTGTCGATACTCGATGCTCGATATCGATATGTAGGGTATGGCTCGGTGATCGGTCGTCAGTCGCTACTCGTTGGTCAGTTGGTACGCGTGCGTGTTGCGTATTCTGTTTATAGACGCTATGTTTGCCATATGTATTAGTGAGATGGTCGTACGTTCCAAATTGAATGTCTCAAAAGTGTAACAGCCAAACTGTCGGATGTGTATGTCGATAATTAGGACGCGTTCAATTTTTTAGTGAAGCTGTAATGTTCCCTCACATATAAAGTAACATGTTCACAAACTAATCATTACTCGCTTATCTGTTATAATGTTTAACTCGTTAGTGATTATTTCGATTGACTGCAAGTTAAGAGTAACGTGATTGTCGAGATTTTTTTGTTCATTTGACATTTCGTTTTTCGGTTTCCATTTTTTTACCGCTTGTATAGCTAAAATAAGACAAGGCACATTTTATGTGGTAATTGTACTGCCTTATCCTGTAAATAATTGTTTTTTTGTATACAGCTATTTATTAAAAGAAATGTTAAACGAGAATTGATGAATATCATTTTTTCATTGTTTAATGATTGGTCATCAATAATATACTACCGATAGTATATGGTATGCAAATATATTGTATTATTAAAAAGCATAACGAAATAATATTGAATTTCATATAATTGAATTGTTTTATTTCTTGTTGTGTTGATGCGTCAAGCGTGTGATACTCGGCGCCATGTGAATGTGCAAGTGATTCGTATAGAATGCTTATTGCTGTGAAATATTGTCAACGTCAATGTATCGCTTTGTATCGGAACAACTGAAATCAAAGGCATTTTTAACTTTAATAAAAACAATGACAAACGATTACCTTTATATTATTTGTATGTGTGATATATATTTTTTTGTTATAAAGAACTAAGTTCTAAATAATTACAATCTAGCCTATGAGACTAATAACCCATTTTAATCTGACTTTTCTACGCGTTCGTAGAATTGATGTTTTCGAGATATGACACTATCGTCGCAAATAAGCGATATGTTCAATTAAACTATAGTCGGATTGCTAATTAAACGGAGTAAACTGACATTCCGAATATTGCCACTTTTTCATGAAATTCAAATAGTGCTGCGGTAAAAAGATCAAGATTATTAAAACGTTTCAATTCAGTGAACCAATTAATTCTTTAATTTTCTAAAGTCTAACTCAAAGTCGTAATTACTGCCTAATGTGTGATTAGTACTGCATGTCTACTGAATTATAGTCACAGTAAATTACTGCATTCTAAAGTTATTACATTTAACTGGAATTATTGTCATGGCTTTTTATAAATATAACTTACAAAAGCTATGAATGTTGGGATCGTAATTTTTCGCAAATAATAAAAGTAATATTTGTAATTTTCAATGTTATAATTTCGTGTATCTGTTGTGAATATTTACGCAAAATTATTTACACAGACATTTATTCGAAGGGTGGAGCTGAAATTTCTAAAGTACGCAATAAAATTATAATTTCTCTAAGATAGTGCTGAGGTATTGTTTCTTTGAATGATAAAAATTTAACTAGATCAATCAGTATGTTTTGGAAGTAAGCAACATTATTTTGTGAAGCGACATTTCGATCCGTCAGTTTACTCCGTTTAATTAGAAATCGTACTATAAGAATAATATCCTTGGCACTTTCTTAGTCTGATGGCGCGTACACACCAACCGAAGAAGGCGAAAGAATGTTCGCGAAAGGGTCGGTGTGGACTCAACACCGAAGCAGAACGAACAAAAGCGTTCTGTCCCGTTCGTTCATGCGCAGGATAACTTGTGTGAACGCAACAGCGAAGATTCGCGAATGTTTGGAAATGTTCGATCCCCATCGCCGAACATTCTTTCGCCTTTGTTCGGTTGGTGTGTTCCCGGCATGATAACATAAAGACGCTTTGTTCGTGTTATGCACATAGTACTATAATTGGGTGCTTGACAATTTTTTTTAATTGATTTTGTATGTAATTTATGTCGTCTAAAATATAAAACAAATATAAAAAAGAAATATTGAAATATTCACAAAAATAAAAAAGTTATAAGCTTTTGAAGTTTGGTTGAAGTCCAACTGCGAGAAAGAGAAGTACAGTAAAATCACGTCACGCCATAACGGTACGTGCGTTGGAAAGGGATAGTAAGATATCTACAATATGCCCCACTCCAGAATTTAACCCGTCACAGGCGGCACATATATATGTTCCATAAGCGTATGGGCCACCGGAGGCCGAGCCGCCCGTGACTATTTAAAATATGAATTACAGCCTCATTTCTCAACCAATTATGATGCAGTTTTACAGGTTGTCTTTTTTGTTTTATTTGCTATTACATATAAACATCAGTGCGTTCCACTAAGCGTTCACAACGATCAAAATGCTCCTTTAGCCGTTCCACATAACGACCGCGGTCGTTGTGGTCGCGGCGAAAACGTCACTTATGACGTCATGACTTACGCTCACGCGAAGCTCACGACGACCCATCTAAAAAGGTGGGTCGTTGTGATCGTTGAGAAAAATAGCGGCGTTTTCAAAACTCAATGCATCATAAATGGCGCCCGATAAGCTTACATTATTTCTTGCGGAAAGATATATTTTAGTAGAAGTGAATGTTTCTGCAGCGGATATAAAAAAATAAATTATATTTTTTTACAATATAAATCGATTTAAACAATAATTAATAAAGTTTATTTTCAAGGCTTAGAGATTATAACCAAACCTGTTAAACATTTTGCATTCTTTTTATTAACTCGCCGTTTGTATTATTTACCTCCAGTCCTCCACGCTCAAAACGCTCTATAGTCCGTTCCACTAGAGTTTACGACAGCAACGCTCACAAGCAAGTGGAACGGGAAAAACTGCGTCGTGAGCGTGATCGTTGTGAACGCTTAGTGGAACGCAGCCCATGTGTATCAAATCAAACATAGTGAAGTACCCAATTATTGTTGTATTGTTTATTAGTTTTTTTAATAATTTTTTTATAGAAGAGGGGGCAAATGAGCAAGTGGGTCACCTGATGTTAAATAATCGCCGCCGCCCATAATCATCCACAATACTAGGGGAATCATGGTTAGTTTTATAGTTTGCAATAAAACACTACACAACACTAGTTCAAAAGGTTTAGTTCTTTTTTCTTCTTTTTTTTCAGCAGCTGGTTCGTCTCGATATTCACATGTCGCTGGAGTCTGGGCCTTACTTATAAAAGCATTTTTAGCTGAGCAAATGGTTAAGAATAACCTGTCACTTTTTTCCTTGCGTTACATTGTTTAAAAATGAAAGAATGAATGAAATGAAATGGTATAAAGATAAGCAGCGTTTAAATATTTTTATAAGTAAGGGGCTATATTCTTGTGATATGTGATTATGACAGGGGCGTTTATAATAAATACAACGAGAAACGATTGAAATTTTATATTATTTGCATATTAAAATTAAACATTTGAATCGCTAATACTGGCTCTATAATCGTTAGGTACATTCATTCGTATAATCTACATGACGATCAATATCACAATCACAACATAAACTTTAAAACTAAAAATGACTTAATCATTAATTAATTATTAAAATTAATAATGAAATTTAAAATCAGAGATCGTTCTACAACATTACAGTTGCGATAAAACCAATTAAAATTTGAAAAAACTAAGTTTGAATAAAACTGCACAACGCTAGACTATTGTGAAGAAATGCGTGACTTGCGAGGACACGTTAGTTTCCACAGTTTTCTGTAGATTGAGCTGGTGCACTATTGTATCTGGATTATCCACCTCCTGAAACAAATTTATATTTAATTTTTTTTATCCACGGCAAAGTGACTACATTGCACCTGATGGTAAGCAAGTGCAGTCCAAAAAACTATCGACCACTGACACAATGGGTTTAATCAGTGCTCGCCAGAATGATGCCGGCCTATTTATGGTTCTTCATACTCCGAATCCGTAGAGCGAAGAAGCAAACCGAGGGGCTTGCGATAAGAAAGATTGTCTGGTAGAAATCGCTGTAAGCGATAAGACCGCCTATTGTTTACACTTTGTATTGCTTATTCATTTTTGTATTTTTTTTTCTTGGTGTACAATAAAGAGTTATCTATCTATCTAAGACAGGCGGATGACCGATGCAAACACAGGGATACTCCCCATATCTGTCCCAACCAACCATCAAGTAATGTTGCAAGCCCCTCGAGAGAACAGGAAGTACATTGGCTGATCCTGGAACGCGAACCACACCCGGAGTGTGGGTCACTATGTCAGGTTTGTATACGGTGGCCCCCATCCATTCATTTAAATTTGTATAATTTTAAAATGAAGGTATATATTGTAATATTAACATTTTTGGACAACTGACACCTCAGTCCGACCCGTGATCACGAAGGCTGTAAAGCTTTCGGAACTTCGAGATTAAAAATAAAATAAATAAATACACCCAACAGTCACACAACTAGTCCTGACTCCACACTAGGTATAACTTGTATTGTGAGTGTCAGAAACTATGAGAGACTTTCGGTCTCACGACACCCAGACTTGAATCAAATATCCATGGGCCACACAAGTATTTGCCTCAATGCGGGAATCGAACCCGCGGCCTCGCTTCACAGCCGGCTACTGCGCCACGGAGGCTACAAAATACAAAACACATACAAACTACATAATACAAAACAAATCACGATATAATCCATAAAAACTAGTTTCATTTCAATGAATAACGTTCGCGTAAACCTAACAAATCATTAAGAAAGATAAAGTTTTTTGTCTCTTCTGAATTTTTTTGTGAATATTACTTTTGGGGTTTACAACCAACCAATTCAATGTATACACGTAAAATATGGAAATATCGTATAGTAATTAATTACCTCGTCCTCGGCGAACCCGTTGATCTCTACTGGAATGGTCTGACCGTCTTGCGTTATTACCTATGATATAAAAATAATCAATTATGTTTACTTTACTTTTAACAACTCGAGTCGGGCAAAGTGATATTAGATTTTTTCAATTCAGTAGCGCGGAGTCTTAAAATTGACAGAAATAGCGATAGGCTCACTCCCTATCACATTTGGGACGGAACTAAGCTCGTCGAAATGTGGGTGTTCTAGTTCGCTAGTACGCCTCTGCCTACCCTTTCGGGGATACAGGTGTAAGTTTATGTATGTAACCCTCGTAGTCCACGTCATGTTGTTCACTTACGGCCGGTTTCAATAAACGATCTCAGTTTAGTGTGCAGATAGGTCGCGATTATGAACCAATCAAATCACGTCATTTGACGGAGTCATGTTCAAACTGTGTTCTTATTGGCTAATTTTTGTCATCTATCTGCACATTCGAATTGTTTATTGAAACCGGCCGTTATATAATAATATTAGTCCTGTAATATTATTGTCCCACAGCTGGGCACGTCCTCCTCCACTAATGGGGGAGGTTAGGCCTTAGTCTGTTGTTCACTTAAATAGCATCAAAATTTATAAAATTACCTGTAGAGATTTCCCATCAGCGGAGGTTATAGCGAGCCGCGTGCCGTCCTGCATCGTGAAATGCAACGGGTTGCCTTGCTCGTCCGTCACCTGGACAATATATTGGGTTTAAGTAGCGACAATACAAAAATATAGGGCCTTACTTATAAAAGCCTTTTTTGCTGAGCAAATGGTTAAGAATAACCTGTCACTTTTTTCCTTGCGTTACATTGTTTAATAATGAAAGGGATAACCTAGTGTAAAAAGATAAGCAGCGCTTAAATATTTTTATAAGTAAGGGACTAATATCTTACGATGTTTAACGACAACAATCACAAGTTTAAAAATTAACGGACCGACTTCAAAGCCGATCGTCACCAAATTTATATGTGACCACCCTTGAAACAAGCTTTATCGAACACAAAAATAATTCACGTTATAAAAGCACCCAGCGTGATCAGGGAATCGAGCCCAGGACCTTCCGGTGACAACACGCACAACACGTTCTAACAGTAAAGGCGCTTGTTTATCTCGAAACAAAATACGAAACACACGTAAAACAATGTTTTTCGCCGTCTCCTGCTCATAGACCATTGGACCATAGATAAAAATGTGTAGCGAACCAATCTTGTGTAATGTTTTAAGCCACGTCTCTTTAAAACAATACACAAAACACCTACTTTATGTTTTACTACACCTACTACACGGTATTTCAATTTTTTTTTTGTCTGTGGTCCATTGTTCTATAAGCAAGAGACAATGAAAAACCTTGTTTTGTGTAGGTATATTTCGAAAAACATATACAGGGGACGCAGCTTTAGTGCAGGAGACGCGGCTGAACGTATACAGACCGGCATGTGGTGTGCGAGTTGTCGCAGCTCGTGCACCGGCGACGCTGGTGATGCTGGTGATGCTGGTGACGCTGGCGCCGCGAGCAGGCTGTCTCCGCCGAACAGCGAGCACGACGACCCCGACTTCTGCACCAGCTCCGACTCCAACTCCAACTCCTCCTTCACAATACATACATTTTTTTTATAGCAGACTGGCAAACGAGCAGATTGATCCACCGCCCATAGACACCCAAGACCCAAAAAGAATGATGGGTGTGTTGCCAACCTAAGAGGGAATAGAAGGGGAGTAGAAAGGGATTGGGAGAGGGGGGGTGGGCCACCGGAAATATCACTCACCGAATTAAATGCGACAGCAAGCTGCCACTTTACGTCGGTGTTCTGAGACAGTGGTATTAAAAAAATAGTATTTTGAAAATAAATTATTCTTTAGCGACCCCCCCCCCCCTTTTACTTACTTAAAAACCACTATAATTATAAAATTTAATAAATCTTTGCGAGAGGCCTACGTTCAGCAGTGGACGTACTATGGCTGATGATGATAATGATGAAATTATTGTGAGTTATATCAGCGGAGATCCCCTTTTCTGGGTCTCTTACCGCCGCCATGCATGCATGCATCTTAGACATGCAGCGCCCACAGGGGCGCGTTATCGCCGACTTTGGGAAAGACTGATCTACAGCGGGGCTCTAGCACCCAAAAAGCTTATGCATGTTTTTTGTTTGATTGCCTCGGTGGCGTGGTTGTATTTGAGGTTTGAGGTTTGAAGTTTAAGATATTTATGTATTTCGGTATGACTATCGTCCTTAGGTCCAGGTTCTATCCCCGGGTCGGGCAAAGTGATATTGGATTTTTCAGTATCAGCCCGGAGTCTGGAATTTGTGCCCAATGTGGCGATAGGCTCGCCCGCTATCACATCTGGGACGGAACTAAGCTAGGCAAAATGTGGGTGATCTAGTTCGCTAGTTCGCCTCTGCCTGCCCTTTCGGGGATATAGGCGTGAGCTTATGCTATGTTTTGTTTACCTCCTCTGGGTTCAGTATGTGTATGGCCGGTGAATCCGCGCCGTCCATATCGTAAGCTACGTAGATGACCTTCTCGTCGAGATCGTCGCTGGGCTCGTCGTCGGCTGAGAGCTTGTCGTCGTGTATCTCTTGGTCCGAGTGCAGGATCATCTGCGGCGGGTTCGCTGTCGCCAGCAGACTTATCTGACCGTGGATTAACTGAAATGTTTACCACAAGTAAGCGTTGAAATGAATGCATAGTGGTTATATGCGCAATAACTATATATTTCGTAATTAATTAGGAACATGGGTCGTGTGATAGCCAACCAGAGAGAGCGAGAGAGCAATGACATTTTAGATATGGCAATTATAGTTTAACCAACGCATTATAGTGTGGCAACATATTTTTGCGTTTTACTTTTGATGTATATCTTGGAAATAGGACATTACACTTCGACATTATGCTTTAAGGCTAGCAAAGGCTTAAGCTATTTTCAATATTCATCAATTAAGTAAAGTAAATTGAAATACAACTATTTGTACAGATTCACTTATGCCATAAGATTTGTGAATCCGGTTTGAAGGACCAAAAGTTTATTTTCCGATTCTCTAACTGTTTGACGTCAATTCTCATTCAGACTCGAGTAAATTGTATTCACAATTTATGTTTACCGCCAATATACAAAGGAAGCAAAAAATAATGCGCTACAAAAATTTGACTCTCTAGCGTGCTATCGTATTTTTTTAATAGCGAATCGTAAGTGATCTTCATTGTCTATAGACATTCAAGACATAATAGTCATGGGTGCGTTGCAGCCTAAAAGGAGGGAAATAGGGACTGGGAAAGAGAGGGAGGAGATTGCGCCATCTGAAATTTCACTCATCGAACGAAACGGGATAGCGAACTGTCACTTTACGTTAGTGATGTGGATAATCGATAATTAATCGTTTTTTTATCATAATCGATTATTTTTATAGATGTATTGTTATATTATTAATCGACGGGGATGGTTGGCGCTCACTTGGCTGAGATAATAATTGACCAACCGATTAATCGATCATGTTTTTAAAATTAATTGAATAATCGATTATGAGAATAACCGACTATCCATCACTACTATACGTCGCTTTTCTGTGCGATCTGTCCGGTCGAGCCGGCCCATTAGTGTTGTAGACGTAACTGTCCACTGAAATGAAGTTGATTTGAGCATTAGTCTCACCCTGTTGTGCTTGGCGAGGTCCGCGTTGTTCGCGAACATTCTGCCGCAGTGCGCGCACCTGCAGGCGGCGGTGGTGACGGTCGCGCTGGTCACGGTGGTGGTAGTGGTGACGGTCGGGGTGTCGCGGCGGTGTCGTCGCGCGTGCAGGCGCCGCTGCGAGGAGGTGGTGAAGCGGCGCGGACACCACGCACAAGCGAAGGGTTTCTCCCCGGAGTGGATGCGCATGTGCTCGGACAGGTTGCCCTTCTGACTGAAGCACTTGCCGCATGTCTTGCAACCGTACGGCTTGCTGCCTGCGACCAGTAGCTCAACTGAGTTTACATACATACATAAGCTCACGCCTGTATCCCCGAAGGGGTAGGCAGAGGTGAACTAGCGAACTAGAACACCCACATTTTGCCGAGCTTAGTTCTGTCCGAAATGTGATAGGGGGCGAACCTATCGTCATATTGGGCACTAATTCCATACTCCGGGCTGATATGGAAACATCCAATATCACTTTGCCCGACCCGGGGATCGAACCCGAGACCTCAAGACGGTAGTCGTACCGATATACAACCACGTCACCGAGGCAGTCAACAGAGTTCGTTGCACGTATTTACGCGAGTGTGGTCGCCCCCTTGCGCTGTATGCGCTGTGGATCGGGAGGTCCTGGGTTCGATTCCCAGGTTGGGCAAAGCAAATTTTCTGATCTAATTTGCCCAGGACTGGATCCCTCAAAAGGGGTTAACGTCAGGCAGGCGGCCGGTCGCAAAAACTCAGCCAAATCCTCTCTGCAACATGCTTGAAAAAGTGTGTTGCGTCGACCCCACTTTAAGGTGGGATAAGGGCAGGTAGAAAGAAAGCGGACGTAAACTACCGTCCTAAGGCCTCGGGTTCGATCTCCGGATCGGACAAAGTGAAATTAAATTTCGACCGACTTCTAAAAAGGAGAAGGTCCACAATAATTTTTTTTATATATGTTACGCGATATCTCCGCGAAATGTCGAACGATAGAGCTTATTTCATGGGATCACCCATATAAATTTGGTCACAATCGAATTTAAAGTAGGTCTTAAGTTTTTAAACTTGTGATTATTAAATGTAATGCTATCGTACCTGTATGCCACCGCATATGTAACGTGAGACTGGTCTTGTGAGCGAACTTGTGCTTGCATATCTCGCACGAGAACTTCTTCACGCCGGAGTGTAACAGCTGGTGGTTCAGCAGATTCGCTTTCGATTTGAACGTCGCGTTGCATACCTGCGTACACAAAAAACATATACATATGTTATCGAACGACTTCCAAAAAAGAGGAGGTCCTCAATTCGTCTGTATTTTTTTATGTATGTGACGCGAAATCTCCGCCAAATGTGGACCGATTTTCAAAATTTTCAAAATTTGACAAATTCTTTTTGTATTCGATAGAGCTTATTTCAAGGGTCACGATCGGATTTGACGTTGGTCTGTTATTTTTAAACTTGTGATTATCACATATAAGCTCACGCGTATCTCCGAACGGGTAGACAGAGGCGCACAAGCGAACTAGAACACCCATTTTCGCCAAGCTTAATTCCGTTCCAGATGTGATAGGGGGCGAGCCTATCGCCATATCGGGCACAAATTCCAGACTCCAGGTTGGTATGAAAAAATCCAATATCACTTTGCCCGACCTGGAGATCGAACCCGAGACTTCAGGACGGTAGTAGTACCGAAATGATTTAATTACTCAACATAATATTACGGATATAAAATTATACTTGCTTCCTCTTTTATAATTCAGTAGTCTAAGGCTCAATTGCACCACTATTATTAACCTAGAGTTAGTCCTAACCGCAAGCTAAATTGACAGAAAATGTATGAATGACATGTAACTTAACTTGCAGTTAGGACTAACTCTAGGTTAATAATAGTGGTGCAATTGAGCCTAATTATGTTAATTTAGCTTCTGGATTTCCATAAAAAAATTAATAATTTTATTCATATACAGGTTGCTGCAAATTATAGGTATCCAATTGTTACTCATATACATATCAAATTATTACTCATATACAGGATTCTTTCTTTCTACCTGCCCTTATGCCACCTTAATGTGGGGTCGGCGCAACACACTTTTTCAAGCATGTTGCAGAAAGAATTTGGCTATGTTTTTACGACCGGCTGCCTGCCTGACGTCAACCCCTTCTGGGGATCCAGCCCCGGGAAAATTAAATTAGAAAATTCGCTTTGCCCGACCTGGGACTCGAACCCACGACCTCCTGATCCACAGCCCACATATGCTGCCATTAGACCAAGGAGGCGACTCTACAGTACTCATATAACTATACAATACTCATATACAGGATGTTGGGAATAATATGTATCAATTGATTATTAGCTCTTGTTAAGGTTAATGGAATTAATCAGTACCTTGCAAGTGAATGGGCGATGTTGTGAGTGCACGAGCTGGTGTCGTTGCAACAACTGCTTGTGTTTGAACTGTTTCCCACATTTATTGCACACGAACCGATGGCCCGCGTGTTCCGCTTCTTTGTGGTACACCACCGATGATGGGTGACTTAGTACCTGTCAATGATACACAAACAGTTAGGGCCACTCGCAGTGCTATTAGTAATCTTGAGTGCCTCTGATTTATCTTACAACTCACTTCTATCTCTAAATCAAGATTTATGATAAACAGAGATTTATCGCAGACAGGCGGACCCTGGCAGAAGGCCGGGATAACGTCAGGCAGAAAGAAAGAAAGAGATTAATCGCAGAGCTCGAAGTGGTCGGTAGTTGCACCACATTCGCGATATAATTACATCCCTATACATTAAATTAATACATAATTGGATACTTGATTAAATTTTTTAAATTAATTTCATAAAACTCGTATTAAATATAGAACAGGAAGAAATATTGAAATAAGCCTTTGAAGTTTGGTGAAACCTTCAAATTGCGGGAAATATAAGTATAAATACGACACGCCATAACGGTATGTGCATCGGAAAGGGATAGTAAGGTGTCTGCAATATGCTACTACAGAATTTAATATATGAATTACTGCCTTATTTTTCAACCAATTTCGATACAGTTTTTACAAAAGGGTTTATTTTTTGTTTTATTTGCTATTAAATATAAATATTCGTATAAAATCAAACATAGTCAAATACACAATTATACATATTATTTTACTCTTTTTGGAATCATATTAGTATAACAGTAGAGTTCCGAAATAAAAAAAATTGACCATATTATGTATTAGTAATAATAACCCTTGAGTTTGTTTCAGCATTTCTTCTTATCTTTTTCAATATTTTAAAATCCTAAAATAATATATACTCGTAATTGACATATGAAAATGGTATAAAATATGCTATTTCTAGAATAAATGATTTGAATTTGAGTATTGCGCTAGAGAATAGTATCAGGGTTCTCGTACCTTCCCACAGAGGTCGCAGGCGAACCCCTTGGCGGCGGGCTTGTGTCGCGTGTGCGTGATCGCGTGCAGCGCGAGCGAGCGCGGGTACGGGAACCGCGCGCCGCACCACTTGCACGCGAACGGACGCAGGCCCTCGTGACAAGCCTGATACACGACAACCCACAATCACACACTTACTACAACAGCGACATCCATAAGGTCAATACTAGGAATAAAAATCATTTAATACTACCAAGACGAGGCTCCAGAAAATTATTAATTCTTTTAAGTGCCAAAGTTTACGCATTTTTAACAAAATCCCGAGTCATATTAAGGAATTAAGTCCAATAAATTAAAATCATTTATTAAACACAAACTATGCCTACAAGGTTTTTATGATGTAAAGGACTATTTACAAGACAAAAATGCTTGGGATTGAGCAGCTTACTTCTGGCACTATAAGGCTGTATCAACACAATTTTATATTTTACAATTATATTATTTTTTCTGACTGCTCTATTGGAATAAATTAGTATATTATTGTAATTAGAAATAAGTTGACATTTTAAATTGTGATTTTATAAATCTTATTGTCTGAACTTTAAAAGAAGCCATAACACTTGAGTTTGTTTCGGCATTTCTTCCCAGGGAATAGCCACGAAATGCTGACGCCATTATTATTTTTTCAATTTATACTCGTAATTGAAATGTAAAAATGATATAAAATATCCTATTTACAGAATTTACACTCCTCAGTTCCTCACCCTACACTAACATACGAGTCTTGTGTCGTGGCTCTAACTAGCGAGATACACGGACTCATAATACCCACACCCGAATCAAATACTTGTAGGCCACACAAACATTTGATAGCGAGACGGCGCGGATCGAACCCACGGCCTCTCGCTCTACAGTCGATTACACTGCACCACGAAATTTTGTTATTTAATCGTAGATAGTGCATAAAAATTATTCATAGTTATATAAACTTTAATTTTGACACCGTCTTTTTGGGGCACCCTGTATAATCATACCTTCATATGCATCGACCTGCTCTGTTTAGAGCTGTAGACCTTGTCGCAGTGGTGACACTTGAGTTTTGGTTTGCCTGAAGCAGTTATCTCTACGTCTTGCACGACACTCTCTTCGGTTACTGTCTCCACTTTCGATTCCTCCGGAATGCCTGATGAAGAATTAAATTGATATTTTTTTCGTAGATATTTAGATATTACCTTTATTATTATTTTTTTATTGCAATATTATTTCTTATAATGCAATTTTACTTATTACAAATCTACTTATTATGCTACATTGATGTGAAATGGAAATTTTGATACTAAAATATCACAACGGGTTTTATTTATTATGTAGCTGCAAGACGTCATTACGCCTTGACGCTGTGTAGTTACACTAGCCGGTGTTACCTGTCCGCCGTATTTATATCAACCCGGCATACGGGCGGCCACTGCCTCGCCGTGGAGCGGCTACAGTGGCGCCACTTGACATCGAACTTATTCTAGGCAGTCACAATCATCCTATTGGTCAACCGAAATTATACGCAACGGTGTTACCTGTACTAGTTGTAAGCTCTGTATTGTGGATATAGATAGACAGATTGAAACCAAATAAATGATTATATTATTATCGTTCATCATTATCTTGAGTTTTACTACTTGCACTACAAGCTCCTTACAATTATATACTTAACTCTTCAGAGGCGGCACATATATATGTTACATAAGCGTATGGCCCACCGGAGGTCGAGCCGCCCGTGACTATATACCACGAAAAATGGTTTTGAAAAAAATCAAAAGTAATGTTGCAAACGAAAATCAACAAATAAGAAGAATGTTCAAACTATTTCTTTTACTCACTGTTAGTGTCGCCATTCTTTTCAACAGTTTCACCTTTTTCTTCTTTTAGCGGTTCGTGCTGAGAAGGTGCAGGCTTGGCCGAACTGACGTCTGGCTCAGGATTCAAATCCGGTAGGGAATCCATGACGGGCGTGTCATTGTCTACCACTGACACTTCGTTATTTGTCTCTGGTGTAGATTGGTCGTCTATCGTTATTGTAGACTCTTCTACAGTTTCCGATTCCTAAGATACAATACCAATAATTAATGTACATTACAGTTAAAGTTAATAACGAAATAAATACTATAGATATGATAAACGTATAAATCACAAGTATAAAATTGTGTTAATATGTTTTCACAGTAACTCACTAAGATAGCTTCAAATTATCACCATAGGTAGTGTAAATATTACACAACATCTTTATAACACCCTGTATAATGCCAAAAGTCAAAAGCCTTTGATAGTTGTGTGTTACCAGTGATGACTTACGGCACTGAAATATAGCCTATCACTATGGGCCGCATAAGAAAGCTTGCAGTCACGCAGCGTGCTATGGAGAGGGCTATGCTCGGTGTTTCTCTACGTGATGAAATCAGGAATGAGGAAATCCGTAGAAGAACGAAAGTCACCGACATAGCCCAGAGGATTAGCAAGTCGAAGTGGCAGTGGGCAGGGCACATAGCTCGTAGAACTGACAGCCGATGGAGCAGAAAAGTTCTCGAGTGGAGACCACGTACAGACAAGCGCAGCGTAGGACGTCCACCTACAAGGTGGACCGACGACCTGATTAAGGTCGCAGGAAGTCACTGGATGCAGGCCGCTTCCAACAGGTCGATCAGGAAATCTTTGAGAGGAGGCCTATGTTCAGCAGTGGACGTCCCATGGCTGATGATGATGATGATGATAATACTAAAACTCTTGATGGAAGATGATGATCTCTATAAAGGTGTAGGGCACGAATATGGTGCAGAGAGTGATAGATTTTTGACGCATTAAATGATGTCTATCATGGTGTATGGCACCGCACACAGTAGCACTGACCGTGTGCTGTTCCACGTCGGTGGTGTCACACGGCACGACGTCGTGTCCCGCGTGCCGGTGCTCGAGCGTGAGCCGCGTGTCAGAGGCGGCGCCGAACGTGCAGCGGTACAGTACTCAGTAGATGCAGTGAGTGTATAGTGTGTGCAGCACTAACCGTGTGCTGTTCCGCGTCGGTGGTGTCACACGGCACGACGTCGTGTCCCGCGTGCCGGTGCTCGAGCGTGAGCCGCGTGTCAGAGGCGGCGCCGAACGTGCAGCGGTACAGTACTCAGTAGATGCAGTGAGTGTATAGTGTGTGCAGCACTAACCGTGTGCTGTTCCGCGTCGGTGGTGTCACACGGCACGACGTCGTGTCCCGTGTGTCGATGCTCGCGCTGGTGCCGCTCGAGCGCGAGCCGCGTGTCGCAGGCGGCGCCGCACGTGCAGCGGTACAGCACGGGCCCGTGCGCCGCCACGTGCGACATGTAGCGGCCCACGCACGAGAACTGCAGCCCGCAGATGGCGCACTGCTCGCGGTTTGGACGCGTGCGGCCTGCGAGAATGTACCGATCCTTTCTATCTACCTCCATTTATCCCGCTTTAATTTGGGGTCTGCACACACTTTTTCAAACATGTTGCGGAAAGGAGTTGATTTAGGTTTAACGACCGGCTGCCTGCCTGACATCATTTCCCCTTTGGGAGATCTCGTCCTGGGCAAATTAAATTTGCCCGACCTGGGAATCGAATCCAGGACGACATCCCGGTCCACAGTCTATATAACATGCAGCTAGACTTAGACCAAGACAAGACCAAGGAGATGAATAAAAGTAGCAATTTTTTAATACATTTATGTGTCATTAGTCCAACCTTTTTGCAACAGCCTGTATAACCAAAATTATAAAATTAAAACCATACTTTTGCATTGCATATAAAAAATAAGCAATAATCTGCATATTATAAAAATAGAAGACATCCGATAGACATGAATCAATGATAGGAAAATCGTAAAAATCTTACCACTATTGACATAACCTTAAGAAGTCATAACACTACAGTTACAAGTGCATACTGGCAATACCAATATAATACTACGTATAATGATGGTAAAGTTTAAACAAAGTTTGTTACCTTTAGGTCTGCCGCGGCCCTTCCCCTTGCCAACCACTACCAGCTCGCCCGATTCCTCCAGGTGTCCAATGACCTCTGGCTCTTTCGGCTTCTCGCTTTCCTTCTTAGGTTTTGCTTCATCGCCGTCAATAACGCCCTCTTCTTTAAATATTCTTTCGAGCTCCTTACCCTACGTATTTAAATTTTTATAGGAAACGCAACGAAATATAATTATAAAATAAGTTTTACACATATTTCCGTAATGCGCGGACAAAAATGATCATGATAATATAAAAATATACCTACTATATTAAATTAACATAGGTCACTACTTTTCAAAACACCATGTGTTATTACGAACACTATGGGCTAGTTCACAAAATAAGTCTTAAATAATTTGAAAAACTACATATATGTTTTGGACTAACGAATAGTTCGCTAGTCCAAAACTTTTGGACCCACGCCACGTCATTCTGCATCAGATTTTCAGCAAGACATTATTGAATATTGACATAAAACCTAATTCTCTCACCTTGGATTGTATTGAATATTAAACCTCTTCGCATTTTACATAAAAAAAATCTTATACACTAACTTTATTCTCACCTGTACAGCTTCTTTGAATCTCGTGGGAGTTTTCCGTCTCCTTTTGCCAGTAGGTTCCGTGTCTTTCTCCTCGTTTCTTTTCATCTCCAACAGCTGTTGTTCCTTGGCAGCCTCCTGGGCCAGCTCTTCTGGAGTCTTTGGTTTTTTCGGAGGGCGACCTCGTTTGCGCTTAGGTTTGTCGAGACCAGCGACTTTGAGGGCTATGGGGTGTTCGACTTGGTACACTCCATCGCTTGTGTTTACTGTGGGGAAAGGAAAATTATTTCATTGTTATTATCATTATCTGCCTCAATGGCGTAGCTGCATTGCATGCGCGGTACGACTAACGTCTTGAGATGAGTTTGATTCCCAAAAAAAAAACCGATTATGTATCCAATATCTCATTATGTGATAGACTCACCCTCGATCTACATTGTATAGCAATGAGCTAGGCAAAATATGAATGTCTTAGTTCATCTCTGCCTAACCCTTTGCAGATACCGGCGTGAGCTATTGAATGTATGTTATTAATTCATTTCATGAATTATTCAACGTATGGGATGGTAACTAATAATGAGTGTTGTGCGACCAAAAGTAACCCTGAGTTTCTGATACAATACAAGACTTAAATCTTACTGTGTGGTTAGGACTACACAGTGTGTTTTTTTAACTGGGACAGTGTGGTGAAATCCAATTGTTCCTATTTCCCTATACTTCCTATTTAAAAAAAAAACACTCCGTATATGTGATTGTCGAGTGTTATTCATATTTTTATTTATAAGACTGAATTTTTTTTCCACCAACTTCCAAAAAGGAGAAGGTCCTCAATTTGTCTGTATTTTTTTCATGTATGTTACGCGTGTCTCCGCCAAATGCGCACCGATTTTCAAAATTCTTTTTGTGTTAAATAGAACTTATTTCAAGGGTGGTCCTATATAAATTTAGTTACGATCAGATTTGAAGTTGGTCCGTTAAGTTTTTAAACTTGTGTTTAAGGCCTGTTATGTACTCTACTCATCGATATATTATTTACCTAGATGCACAGTTGACGTTCGGAAAATGGGACAGCAAAGAAGTGCTTAAGCACTCGTTTTCCCTACAGTTAGACGCCGATAGAATTCTAAATTTGAAAATTCGAATTTAAGAACGCTCGATCATTTCGTTTAAAAAGCTACTTTATAACACGTGCATAGGGTTATATTTGTGTTGATTTAATTAGAACTTGTGATCATTTTCTTTGTTTTATTCCTGAGACCACTTTCAGTGCGTTCCACTAAGCGTCCACAACGATCACGCTCACGACCGCAGTTTTTCCCGTTCCACTTGCTTGTGAGCGTTGCTGTCGTAAACTCTAGTGGAATGGACTATAGAGCGTTTTGAGCGTGGAGGTAAATAATACAAACGGCGAGTTAATAAAAATAATCCAAAATATTTAACAGGTTTTGTTATAATCTCTAAGCCTTGAAAATAAACTTTATTAATTATTGTTTAAATCGATTTATATTGAAAAAAAAATTATTTAATTTTTTATATCCGCTGCAGAAACATTTACTTCTACTAAAATATATCTTTCACATGAAAGAAAGAAAATAACGTAAGCTTATCGGGCGCCATTTTTGATGCATTGAGTTTTGAAAACGCCGCTAATTTTCTCAACGATCACAACGACCCACCTTTTTAGATGGGTCGTCGTGAGCTTCGCGTGAGCGTAAGTCATGACGTCATAAGTGACGTTTACGCCGCGACCACAACGACCGCGGTCGCTATGTGGAACGACTAAAGGAGCATTTTGATCGTTGTGGTCGCTTAGTGGAACGCACTGTTTTTAGGACGATATTTGCAAAGAATTGTGCATCTAGGGTATATTATATTGATGACTCTACTAGTCTCCAATTCATTACCTTCATAAATAATTTTCTCAGTAACAACTTCTTCAGTAATTTCCGAGTTCAGTACAGACTTGTACTCTTTCTCACGCTGATACAATTCACGGATTATTTTCTGAAAACAAGATTTTATTTATAGTCATTTGTTTCTACCAGCCCTTTTATTCTATTTATTGTCATCAGCTTATCTTCAAGAAACCACTTGACTCTTAATCCTAGTTTCGAGTGGCATTTCCCTTTCACCTGTAATCTATGCTAATAATCAATGTAATCTGTAATATAAGAGCAGCGTAGGACATCCACCTACAAGGTGGACTGACGACCTGATAACGGTCGCAGGAAATCGCTGGAAGCAGGCCGCTCCCAACAGGTAGATCTGGAAATCTTTGTGGGAGGCCTATGTTCAGCAGTGGACGTCTTATGGTTGGTGATGATGATGATGTAATCTACCAGCCCTTATCCCACTTTAAGGTGAGATCAGCACATCCCACTTTCTTAAGAATGTTATAGAAAGGGTTTGGCTTCATCTTTACAATCGGGTGCCTGCCTGACCTGACCCCATTTGGAGGATTCAGTCCCGGGCAAATCAAACTAGAAAAACTGCTTTGCCTGACGTGGGAATCGAACCCAGGACCTCCCGGTTCAGAGCTGATACATGCTGCCACTAGACCAAGGATTTTTTTAATTCTAAATAATAATAATGTCAGAAATATCAGTTCAGTTTCGGTTATATTAAGTTTTTCATTATGTAACACATGTATTCTTCGTTCTAATGGTGCAAATTCTGTTATATCAGTTTTCTCCAGTTTTATAATTATTACAATAGTGACTTGATGATAGGTACAGAGATTGATGTTGAATGTAATCTAATTCCAATGGAGTTTAAACGTTATGATTGTGTAATTTGTTTACATTTTAAAATAATAAGTACAAAGGCATTTGAATTAGTCATTCATAACCATTAGCCCAAAGAATTTAAACGCATTAGCCATTACTCTTAGCGAAAAGGCTTTTTTCTGTATGCAAGAATTACCTGGCCATTGATAATGAGATTCAGAAACTCTACGGTGGCCTCCAATTGTATCGTGCATCCAGGACAAATCGTCCGAGGCAATTCACCATCATCAGATACCTGTAAAACACACTTTATTTTACTTAATAATAGAATAATTATTAGAAATATAAATCAGCTGTTTAATGTCAAATGTGGCGCTGTACTATTAAATAATGACGATCGCCATATTACCCCACGCAAATACGTCAATTATTTATAAATGGTGTTCACCACAAATCTAATTCCAATTAATCGTAATACGTAATATAGTATTGATCAAATATTTCTGATTATTAGTGAGGTATTAGGGAAATAGAAATAATAATTTAACACAAAACATCAGCCATATTGCTTTCCTACCGTAGTCAATACAGTCACAATAAAATGGATTACCTTTATCGGCAAATACCCGTTAATAATTTCACTTAAGCTTTGATTATTATCTTCAGACGAATATAAAAACGTCCCATTGTCATTTTCTTCACCACACAGTCTACAAACTGTTGAATTATATAGAAATACTTCCATGATTTTATATGGTGCAAATGCGCCATCTATTTCCTTTCACTTCTAGAACTTGATCAACTTGATTTACGTTTCGTTTCAAGTTGTTTCATAATTTAAAAAAAAAACAATAATATAAGTAGAACTATAAACTGAAAAATTATTTAATAAAGTTTATTTAATAATTTTCAAATAATTAGATTTAGAAATATTAATTTTTGTTTTAAGCTAAATATTTTCTTTTGTATGATTTTTACATCTGACGTAGGCACTTTCGAAACAAAACTTGCAACACCATTTCCATTTTCCATGTCTTGCTTTAAAAAAAAGGTCTTTCCGGTTTAGTTCTTGGGGGCTAGAAGCCGTAGTTTCGGTTTTTATTATTTTTAATCGCCTCTAATCCATCAAAATGAAAATTTATAAGGATATCATTACTGGTAATTGTTTTTACTGTGATCTAATATTAAAGTTTGAGTGAATATTTTTCCAATTAATTGTACTAATTTTGATAACTGGTGATTTTGACATTTGTTGGACAGTGGTTTCTCATGAGTGAATTTGCGATATTTTAAATGCCACATCGACAATGCAACTGATCAAATATGGGCTGAAGACGAAGAATTAAGTGTCGTTTGTACGTTTCAGGTGACGAGATGTTCTCGGACACGTACAAAATGAAACTGGTGGATGAGGTGATTTACGAAGTCACCGGTAAACTGGTGTCGAGGACACACGGTGACATTCAGATCGAAGGCTTCAACCCGTCGGCCGAGGAGGCTGACGAGGGCACCGACGCTGCGGTCGAGAGCGGAGTAGACATAGTCCTGAACCACAGGCTAGTTGAAACATACGCCTTCGGTGACAAGAAATCCTACACATTATACCTTAAAGATTATATGAAAAAGTGAGTACAAAGATATAAATTTTCCTTAAACCTCTAACATGCTATCATTCATAATAACAAAGTGACAAAAATATTTTTGATTGTGACTATGAGTGCAGTGACAAAAAGATTATAAGAGGTCAATAAACCATATGGGGTGTGTCATAGCCTCCGAGAGCGCATGAATTCGTTTTTAAAACTTATCATGACCCTCCTGCATGGCCATTTGACTTAAATTGGCATGCTGTGCGAAATAAATGCTATTAAATCAACAATGTTGCATGAAATCTGAGATTAGTCATGCTTACTATATTTAACACATGTTCTCAACACTACATTATAAAAAGTGAGATGAAATGTTTGCTCAAATGTGTCATTCAGTTGCATTGTAATGGATTCTAGGATATAAGTAGGTCACTTCAGCTGCATATTGGTGCATAGACAAAGGACATTGTAAAGATAGTTTTTTTGCAACAACTTTTCCTTTAAATTAGGCTAAAGTGAGTGCAGATATTACTTAGTAAGGCTTATTTTTAACTTATATTATTGCACCATGTTTAAAGTACCTAATTCTTGTTAAAAATGATTGAATCTTTCTGCCAACTCTTCACCAGATGTTTCTTTCTTTAAAGTTAAATTCAGTTGTAATTTTAATTCATGTAATAGTAATAATAATAATATTAGCCCTGTAATATTACTGTCCCACTGCTGGGCATGGGCCTCCTCTTCTAACAAAAGGGTTTGGGGTTAGGCCTACCACGCTGGCCTAACGCGGGTTGGCAGACTTCATATACCTTTGAATTTTTTGTGGAGAAATTCTCAGGTATGCAGGTTTCCTCACAATGTTTTCCTTCACCGTTGTAACAAGTGATATTTTACAGTGAAACCACACCTAACATAGAAAAGTCAGAGGTGTATGCTCCATTTTGGGGTTGGTCTCGAATACCACTGACATGTCCGTACACCACACCCAACTGAGCTATTGCTGCTATTTAATTATTAATTTATGTACTTAATAATAATATTTCTCTTACCTTTATATATAAGAGTGCTTACCTTTCTGCCAATTCTTCACCAGGTGTTTGTTAAATTCTGTTATGTCTGTTATTCTGTTATAAGGACGCTCATTTGGTCTGAGTTGGACAATCTTGCGTTCAGTTTCCAGGTTGGGTTGGGTGGTTATCTATCGCCTGGGACTGGATTCCCTTGAGGGGCTTGACAGGCATAAGATTGACAGAAAAGCAGTTAGTCGTAAAAACTAACCCAAATCTGTTCTGATGCCACAGTGATGTGGAAGGTAGAGGTAGAAGAATAATTTTAAAGAATGAAAGAAGAAATGGAATAACTGTTTACAAAATCCGTTATCTTTGTTGTTCAACGCCATGACACAGGCATTATCTCCCAAGGTGAACTGTGAAGTTCAAGGGACACTGTAATGATGGCCACTGAGATATTTTACTTCTCTTACGAAGGTATTAAAGTTAATTAAGCACTATGTGGAATTGACCATAATTAGGTAGCTCAATTAAGAAGTAATTAGTCATTTCCCTACATAAGTATCTGCTCGTTATAATTTATAATCAGTAAATTGTGAAATTGAACACGAATTAAAAGAATTTTATTGCTCAATCGATGAGGCAATCATCGCTTACTATCGTAACAGTGTGTAAGGTTTAAACAATGTGGTAATAAAGCAGTGTCTCCTGCACTAAAACATTACACAAAACATGATTTCGCTACACATTTTTATCTATGGTCCAATGTTCTATCAGCAGAAGACTGCGAAAATCACTGTTATGTGTTTTGTTTCAAGAAAAATAGGTGCAGGAGACAGCTTGATACATACACACACCTGCATCCTATGGGAGTAGGCAGTATCTATAAAGCACAGCAAGCTACAATCCTGACAACTCCTTTGCATCATCCATCTTTTATTTCTGCCAGTTGAGGGTACTCCTAACATGTCATTAAAAATGTGTTATGTTGAAATAAAGCCACGTATCCTGCACTAACTTTTTCGAAACAAAACACTAAAAACACACACACACAATGAGGATTTTAGCTGTCGCCTGCTCGTAGAACAATGGACTATAGATATGACAGCCTCCGTGGCGCAGTGGGCGAGTAGCCGGCTGTGAAACGTGAGGTAGTGGGTTCGATTCCCGCACCGAGACAAATGTCTGTGTGGCCCATAGATATTTGTTTCGGGTCTGGGTGTTGTGTGAGACCGAAAGTCTCTCGTAGTTTCTGATACCCGCGATACAGGTTACACCTAGTGTGGGGTCAGGACTATGTATGTGACTGTTGGGTGTATTTATATTTATTTATTTATAAATATGCATGTTTTGTTTAATGTAATGTTTTGTTTTGAGAAAAACAGGAAATGCGGTGTTAAATTTGGTTTGACCTATTTTATTCTGGTTTGTCTGGATAATATTAGTAAGAATTTGTTCATTTCAATGTGTAAATAGTCTTGCAAACTGGCCGGTTTCAATAAACAATCTCAGTTCGAATGTGCAGATAGATTACAAAAATTAGCCAATAAGAACACAGTTTGAATAAGACTCCGTCAAATGAAATCAAATCAAATCAAAATCATTTATTGAATCCATGAAATGTTCAAACATTTATTATTTATTTAGCTATCTTCTACTGCTATATATTTTAATATAACTGTAGTCTGCATCATCTAATACCAACCGCTGATCATCAATATCAGTCTCTGGAGCTTATGATGCAAAAGCAAAAAACTTTAATGAAAAAACATTCATTTACATAATGTTTGTTCATGAAATAGAGATGACAATGTACTCATCAGTTATTTAATTTTAATTATTCTTATGCCTCCTTGCCACAGCGGGCGAGTAGCCGGCTGTGAAACGTGAGGTCGCGGGTTCGATTCCCGCACCGAGATAAATGTCTGTGTGGACCACAGATATTTGTTTTGGGTCTGGGTGTTGTGAGATCGAAAGTCTCTCGTAGTTTCTGATACCCACGATACAGGTTACAACTAGTGTGGGGTCAGGACTATGTGAGTGACTGTTAGGTGTATTTATTATTATTTATTCATTGTTCCAAGCATTAGTTATTGTTCTTATAACAGGAAAGACAATGGATCATGCAATATTTTGATTTCAATACATTATTTTTCTATAGCAGTCACTTGATGGTAAGTGATCTCCACCGCCCATAGACACGAAAATCATGGGTGTGTTACTATCCTAAAAAGGGAAATACGGATTGGGAAAGGGTGGAGGGAAATTGGGCCACCAGCAATCTTATTCACCCGATAAAATGTAACACAGCCGCTATATGTTTGTTTGCTATTGTTTTGTTTGCTAACACAGTGGTATCAAACTGCCGTCCCAATTTTGCTGCATACGAAACTGTCAACAGTGTGGCACTAACATTAAAAAATTTGCGGGTTGTGAAATTAAATTAAATGATAAATATCATTTTATTTTCTGTTACAATAAAATTATAATAGCCCAGTGTGGGATTTTCATATCAGTTTTTAAGCACTTGGTAAAAACAAATAATTTACCCCTATAGTTCATAGCCTTTGAAATTTATCTTTTACACACAATATTGATACGGTTTAATTTCAATTTCAGATTAGTAGCCAAATTGGAAGAGAAGGCGCCCGACCAAGTAGATGTATTCAAGACCAACATGAACAAAGTAATGAAGGACATACTCTCTAGGTTTAAGGAACTACAGTTCTTCACGGGCGAGTCTATGGATTGCGACGGTATGGTCGCCATGATGGAATACAGGGATGTGGAAGGTGGTCAAATCCCCATCATGATGTTCTTCAAACACGGTTTGGAGGAAGAAAAGTTCTAATTTACATCATAAGATATACTCACTATTCCAATGTAAAATGGCGCCTGCTAAATGTTTATTTTAATTTATTTTACCGAATCATGTCTGCATTATGCCTGGAACCGGCTTCTCCCATCACAAGGCTGAACAATTTTGTAATAAATGTTACATACTAAAAATAAATTAATGAACAATAATTTGATGTTTTCTTTGCTCCAGTGTGCGAACTTTAAGATATTTGTTTTTGGTCTGGGTGTTGAGACCTAACGCCCGAATGATCAAACGCTCTTCAACTGTAACGGTTTCTTACATTGATTTCTTCTTTATTTAAAAAATATGGCCTCCATCAAAGTTTGATGGTTTTGCCAACGACAGTGTTTAATAAATCCATTACTCAAAAAAATAGCTAATCAGACATCTTGAAAAAAACAAAAGAATCAATTCGCCATACAATTTTCACAGATAAGGCGGCCTTTAAGTGTATCAACTATAGTCTAAGGTATGAACATTCGGCGGAAAGTCTATTAGTTTCCGATACCTACATGTCCTACGGCATGACAATAAGGGATTGTATCGTAGGACTATGGATATGACTTGGAATAGTGTTGTAAACTATTATTTTGGCTAAGTATATGTTAGACAGCCTCCGTGGCGCAGCGAGCGAGCTGGCTGTGAAGCGAGAGGTTGCGAGTTCTATCTCCGCATCGAGACATATTTGTGTGGCCCACAGATATTTTTTTCTGAATTTTTTTGGGTGGGTGTTGTGAGACCGAAAGTCTCTCGTAGTTCCTGATTCCCACGACACAAAAATCTTAGTGTGGGGTCAGGACTATGTGTGTGACTGTTGGGTGTTTTTTTTTTTTATTTATAGAAAGGCGGACCATGCCATTATTAAGTCAGGGTAACGCCAGGCGGAAAGAAAATATAGATATGTCATTAAACTGGTATTAGATTATCGGTATCTTTGAGGTTGCGGTTCACTGCATCGTATATTACATTAAATAATTTACAAATCTTAGGTGACATAGAACATCAATTATTTATTATAACATACATACATATACACATAAGATCACGCCTGTATTCCCGAAGGGGTAGGCAGAGGCGCACTAGCGAACTAGAACACCCACATTTCGCCGAGCTTAGTTCCGTCCCAGATGTGATGGGGGCGAGCCTATCGCCATATCGGGCACAAATTCCAGACTCCGGGCTAATATGGAAAAATCCAATATAACTTTTCCCGACCCGGGGATCGAACCCGAGACCTCAGAACCGTAGTCGTACCGAAATACCACCACGCCACCGAGGCAGTCAATTATTTATTATAATCATACAAAACTACTTTCCCGATCTGTAGATATTTGGATTAGAAATTGAAACAGAGTTACAAAACTTTATTACAAAGCTATAATAAAATATATGAACACATGCGACTATTTACAGTGGTTTATATCTGTACCACGAATACAACAAGCGCCATAACACGACGATCTCAACTGTGACGATCAGATACAAATTTTAACTTTACGCCATCTAGAGGAATAATTGTGAAGTAACAACTATGATGTCTTCCTAACCGATTTCGGCTACGGCGACTTAACTATTGCCTAATTGGAAATTTCTTTGATGGGCTCTAATATGGCTTATGTACCCAATCTTGGCTGCAAACTTTCGCTTACAGTAACTGCATGTTAGGATATTGTCTTCATAATGGTAAGTGATGTTCGAAGACGGTCTAGTTTTAAGGATGTCACGTTTTTTATCTATTTCACGCCGTCTTTCTTCTTCAAAGGTCCAGACCTTGCGTTGAATTAGGCTTCTCCACTCCGTACGGTTGTTTGCTAAAGATTCCCATTGAGAGGGTTCTATGTTGCATCTTTTCATATGCCTTTTCTGAACATCCTTGTATCTTAAGTATTGGCCACCAGGTTTACGTATGCCCTTTTGGAGTTCAGAGAAGAAAATTCGCTTTGTTACTCTCTCGTCGGGCATTCTCAGAACGTGGCCGCACCATCGCAGTTGACGCCTCATGAGGTAAGCCTCGACTCCACATACACTGGCACGACGCAAAATGTCCGTGTTACGTACGTAATCAAACCATTTCACATTCATTATATCGCGGAGGCATCTCAGATGGAATCTGTCTAACTGACGGATATGTTTACGGTATAAACACCAAGATTCCGATGAGTACAGAAGACAGGGCAGTACAATAGCCAAGTACACCTTAACCTTAGTGTCCAGTTTGATGTCATGCGAACGGAAAATCTTTTTACGAAGCTTACCAAATGCTGCAGAGGCAGAACCAACCCTGAAGTTGATTTCAGACTCAAGATCACCTTTAGATGTAACGGTGCTCCCGAGGTATTTAAACTTGTCAACTTGCTTAATGGGATGAACACCTAATTGTAAATGAAGAGGCAGGTGGTTGTGTGTATCCAAGGACATACACTCGGTCTTGGTGACATTGATTTTTAAGCCAAACCTGCTGCACGAGATGTTTAGGTTGGTCAGAAGTTCCTGCAGATCACCAGAAGTCTCCGACACTAAGCAAAGATCATCAGCATACATCAGTTCAGTGATGATGTCCCGTGAGACCTTTGTTCGGGCTCTGAGTCGACCCAGGTTGAAAAGTTGCCCATCCGTACGGAAGCGGATGTGCACTCCTTTAGAATGACAAGGTAACGCGTCTTCTATAACAGCGGCAAAATAAAGAGCGAACAAGGTAGGAGCAAGCACACACCCTTGTTTCACGCCACATGATACTTGAAAAAAGTTAGATTTGTCACCTTTTGCTGCTACACAGCAGATCATTTCGTCATGTAGCAGTCTTATCATCCTTACAAACTTCTCCGTGCATCCCAACTTTAAGAGTACGGCCCAGAGAGCCGCTCGGGGCACACTATCAAACGCCTTTTCTAGGTCGACGAAGCATAGGAAGAGTGGCTGTTGTTGCTCTTTACTTTTTTCTTGTATTTGGCGCAAACAGAAAATAGCATCTCCCGTACCTCGTTTAGGGCGAAAACCAAATTGGGTATCAGGAAAGACGTTTTCCGAGATAAACAAGAGGCGGTTAAGAAGTATTCTGGCGAAAACCTTTCCAGGTGAAGAAAGAAGTGATATTCCGCGGTATGCGTTACAATCCGCACGATCACCTTTGTTCTTATAAAGGGGACAAATACATGATATCTGAAATTCAGATGGAACTTTTTCTTCTGACCACATCAGTGTAAAGCACTCCCAGACAGCACGGTGTAGCTCTTCTCCTCCGTACTTAAGAAGCTCTCCTGGTAGATTATCCAGCCCGACCGCCTTCTTATTTTGTTGGCGATTAATAGCATCAGTAACCTCTTGCAGATTCGGTGGGTCATCTAGTGTAAGAAGAGGTGGAAGTTGCGGCAAGGAAGCGATATAATTGAAATCCGCTGAGCGGTCCACGTTGAGCAAATTATGGAAATGCTCAGCCCAACGGCTAAGTACTTCCTCTCGCCTAGTTATTATTAGAGAGCCATCACACGATTTCAATGGCACGACAGTTTGGCTGGGAGCACCGACAAGCTTTCGCAACTCGCCAAAGAAGTCACCCAGTCGATTCGTATCAGCAAGCCATTGCATGTATTGGGCCTTTTCGAGCCACCATCTGTCCTTAGTTTCACGAGCGAGTCTTCTCAGCTCGACTGTGCTCTTTTTGATGTCTGCTGCGAAAGTTTCTGGACAGCGGCCTTGTCGCCTCATTAGCTCTCGGTGTTTAGTTAGGGCATTACAAAGGGTTACATTATTCTCATCAAACCAGTCTGCATGAGTCCTTGGTTTGACACCTAGTATATGAAAAGCGGTTTTCAAAACCTTTGCCGCTAAATCATGCCATTTATCTTCCAGGTCACGTAAATCAGTCTCAGATTTCAAAAATGTGTCATTAATAGATTGTACATAGGTTTTACGTACATCGAGGTCTTGTAATTTTTCTAAGTGAAATCGTTGGGGCTTAGCTCTAGTTGGTCGACGAGGAAATTGAAGTTTCAAATTAAGCTTTGCTATTACCAACCTATGGTCGGACCAGCAATTGGCACTTCTCATAACGCGTGTGACATTAACATAAGCTAGATCTCTTTGACGCACAATGATATAGTCAATAAGATGCCAATGTCTGGATCTAGGATGCATCCACGTGGCTTTGTATTTGGTTGGGAGTCAGAACATTGTATTAGTAAGCGCCAGATCGAATTGAGAGCAGAAACTGAGCAATAAATGTCCATTACTATTCATGCTGCCAATTCCATGCCTGCCTAGAACTTTGGGCCATGCCTCATAGTCATGACCAACCCGAGCATTAAAGTCTCCCAACAGTAGTATTTGTTCCTTAGAAGGTATCTTCGATATGACTCTGCCAATTTCTTCATAAAATCGTTCCTTCACATCCTCACCTTTATCCAGAGTAGGTGCGTATACACTGATGATATTGAGGAAGTTGCTGTTATCCAAGTGTATTCGTAAGGTAATTAACCTGTCAGAGACTCCAACAGGAAGCTCCTCTAGATCAGCTGCGAATCTATTTTTAATCGCAAAACCTACGCCAGATCGTCTTGGTTCTGTTGATGGTAGCCCTTTCCAGTAAAACGTATAACCACCACCGTGTTCTTTGAGTTCACCTTCTTCAGGTAAGTGAGTTTCACTAAGTGCAGCAATGTCGACGTTAAGTCTACGAAGCTCTTGGGCAACAATGGCAGTTTTACGTTCAGGACAAGCATTATCTGGACGGTCCAAAAGGGTTCGTACATTCCACGACCCAATAGTTAAAGATAGGTTATTTCTCTTTTTTAATTTATACTTTCGACCACGTGTTTAGGGATGCAAAGGCAGCCGTGGTTACTACCTTTTTTCATGTTATAGGAGTAAGCATTTTTTGGGACACCTTTTCTAGTCCCCTCCCCGGCTGAACGAGGGAAGCAGTGCCTCTCTAAATAAAGCTGCTTCGTCACAGGGGGTGCTGCCGAGCCACACTGTTACTCCAGTGCAGTGCAAGAGCGACCACTCTCCCCCTGCCGCCCACGTGCAGACATCAGACAAAGCCCAACTAGCATCACAGCTGAACCTCTCTACTTCTGTCCATCGCCGCGGGGCTTAGTCTCTGATCAATGTATCCATTAAGCAAAAGCAGTCAGATGCGCAGGATATATTTAATGATGAATGCATGAATGTACGCGCAAACATAAATGCACTCACTCGTCTTGCCACCCCTGAGTCCAATGGAACGGGAATCCGACACGATCGGAGGAGTGGCAAGATGCAGTCTCTGGCAGCAATACGTCACTCCTATCGCCACCTTCAGGCCTTTGACATTTGCCAGGTTATCTCGCCACTGGTAGTGGACTGCGTTATCGCCGAGGTAACAGCACTAGTACGGAGAGTGACCGTACAGACTCGAGTACTGAGACTTTCTGTTGTTGAGACACAAGTTTCAACACTCGAGCCCCCCTTCACCAGGTTTAGCCCACGAGCCGACGTGGTTTCCGGGGTGTGGCCGCTGCATGCTGACAGCTACGAGGAGCCACTGGTGAGAGGATTGTAGACCACCAGCGAATTTATTTGTACTTCCTGTACCTTAGTGGTCGGCTAACAGGTCTAGTCGCTGATGTTCTACTACACCCCAACAACTATAAAGCAGCGATAGCTCAGTTGGGAATGGTATGGACTGCCGAGACAAGTGTCGGAGGTTCGAGACCAACCCCAAAATGGAGCATACACCTCTGACTTTTCTATGTTAAGTGTATTTTCATTGTGAAATATCGCTTGCTATAACGGTGAAGGAAAACATCGTGAGGAAACCTGCATACCCGAGAATTTCTTCACAGGAATTTCGAAGGTATGTGAAGTCTGCCAACCCGCATTAGGCCAGCGTGGTAGACTAAGGCCTAACCCCCCTCTCATTAGTAGAGGAGGCCCGTGCCCAGCAGTGGGACAGTAATATTACAGGGCTAATATTATTAACAACTATGAAATATCATTGAGTAACGTATTCTACTTCTAAGCATACGTAGTACTCTTCTAAGGTGACTTGATTACTAATCTAGAGTTCCACATTAGTTCACTTTATCCTACAGCTCACTCCTATCTTTAAATCAAGATTTGGGATAAATAGAGATTTATCGCGGAGTTAAAAGTAACTAGTCAGATTATTTTGTATTCGTAATAAAGAGCAGATTTTTTTGCTAATTGATAATTCACATGAGTGTAATCTGCCTCAGTGGCGTAGTTGTACTGAGTGCACTACGATTAGTGTTAATAAATTAGTGACGTGAGGTTTAGCAATCCTCTACCGGGCAGTGATATTGATTACTGGGATGTTCTATTCAGCGTCAGACTGGAGTCTGGAATTTACACCTGTTACGCTTGGCCGCTATCAGATCTGGGTTGGAATTGATCTTCGCGAAATGTGGGTGTTCTAGTGCACATCTGCCTACCTCTTCAGGGATGCAGGCGTGATCTATGTTAACATTACAATGAAAGACTAAACATAATGCTATATTTGTCTTTTTTTCCTTCTACCTGTCCTTATCCCGCCTTAACGTGGGCTCGCCGCAAAACAGTCTTTCAAGCATGTTGCAGAAAGGATTTGGCTTAGTTTTTACGACCAGCTACCTATCTGACGTCAACCCCCTGTGGGCGATCCAGTCACGGGCAAATTAAATCAGAAAATTCGCTTTGCCTGACCTGGGAATCGAACTCATGACCTCGCGGTCCACAGCCCATATATGCTGTCATTAGACCAAGGAGGCGACAATGCTTACTTTAAAAGTAAACCTCTTAAAAATATAGCTGAGTACCTGGTATATCCACCGGAAGATATCCATCAATCGGCGTACGCGCTAGATTTTGCCATCTTATTTAAATTGCTCCAGTCAGGGCACGTGCCGAAGCCCGGGAAATTTAAAACAAGTCACCCCTAACGGTATCCAATTGGCTAGTTTAGACCACGCCCCTTTGTGCCGTACAAACTTGATGTGATAGAACTCATTGATATTTATGCTATCCTAGTACAAATATATAGAAACAGAGTCATTTATTTTCCTTGGTTACTAGAGTACCCAGAAATATATTGCTCACAACTGTCGTTGGTCACTACAGTACCCAAGCGCACAAAAATTTAAATTTAAAAATTCCAAATCCTCACCGAGTTCATTGTCATTTCTTTGACTTAGTCGAAGTTCGCTCAATAGATACATAGAGGTATGAATAAATAAGAACACAATATAAATTTGAGGTATGTTATATTTATCGAGTTGTATGTAGGTAATAACTACAATAAAGTACAGAAATGACCGATGATTTCTATTACAATGTCGTCAGTAACTCTAATCACAATTTCCTCATATGTATTCATCATATTTCTTGTATACTTCGTAGGCATTCACTAGGCACTAACATGCCCAAATATCTTAGTCTTTAATTTCTCCTTATTTACATTAACATAATAAGAGAACGCAGATATCGTGTAGGTCGAAATATATAGAAAAATGTTTGAAAAGATGTATGACAAACTTCCACCAAGATACACAATGAAAAGATGATATGAAAATACAAACCAAATCACTTAAAATATCATCATCATCATCATCATCAGCCATAGGACGTCCACTGCTGAACATAGGCCTCCCCCAAAGATTTCCAGATCGACCTGTTGGAAGCGGCCTGCATCCAGCGACTTCCTGCGACCTTTATCAGGTCGTCGGTCCACCTTGTAGGTGGACGTCCTACGCTGCGCTTGCCGGTACGTGGTCTCCACTCGAGAACTTTTCTGCCCCATCGGCTATCAGTTCTACGAGCTATGTGCCCTGCCCACTGCCATTTCAACTTGCTAATCCTCTGGGCTATGTCGGTGACTTTCGTTCTTTTACGGATCTCCTCATTCCTGATTTGATCACGTAGAGAAACACCGAGCATAGCCCTCTCCATAGCTCGCTGAGTGACTGTGAGCTTTCTAATGCGGCCCATAGTTAGAGGCCACGTTTCAGTGCCATAAGTCATCACTGGTAACACACACTGGTCGAAGACTTTTGTCTTCAGGCACTGAGGTATTTTGGACGAGAAGACCTTGCGTAGGAAATGGTATAGGGAACTCAACTCTCGAAGTTGTAGACGAATATGTCTATTTAGGACAAGCGGTCCAGCTAGGCAGGTCCAACTTTGAGAGAGAGGTCATTCGTCGAATCCAGCTCGGCTGGGCAGCATTTGGGAAACTTAAAATATGCGTGGCCATAAATATTTTAGATGCTATTTAAAAAATACTATGTTTGTTCATAATAACATTATTTAATTAATTATTGCAACACTATATTTAATTCTAAGATATTGTATCTTGTTGGAACATAGCCGATACACGTTAGGTACCTTAAGTTAGTGTAATAAAAATAAACATTTTTCAATTACGTTAAATTCAAGTAGAAAATTTCCTTTTAGGAATGTCTCGTAAATGTGCGTAACCTGTTCGCAATAATTATTTAACTTAGTTTAATTTTTAATTTAATTTTTTAAAAAACATTCTGAATAATGATTTCTTAGGTTTACGCGAATGTTATTCATTGAAATAAAACTAGTTTTTACGGATTTTATCGCGATTTGTTTTGTATTTATTTTATCTTTAGTCCGACTCATGACCACGAAGGCTGTAAAGCTTTCGAAACGTCGGGATTAGAAATCAAATAAATACAAAACAAATCGCAGTAAAATCCGTAAAAACTAGTTTTATTTCAATAAATATTTTGAATTCATATATCATCCCCCAGAGGTGGCTGACGTCAAGTAGGCAGCCGGGCGTAAAAACATATCTGCAACATACTTGACTTGTTGCACCGACCCCACATTAAGGGGAATAACGGCAGGTAGAAAGAAAGATTTTGAACTCATTTAAAATCGATTCCCATACACTCTGGAGTACCTCTACTATCTTTATATCCTAATATTTTAATGGGAAAGTGTAGCAACATTGGAGCGCGGATTATCATGCGCAGTTCACTAGACACAAATTAAGTTAATTATAGTGATGATTGCTAAACTTAATTAGCCCATAACACTCAATTAACTAGTAAGTACGAGCGTTAATAAATGAGTGATTGCGGGGACTGCATTGCGCCCAAATGTTATGATTACAAAACATTCAACAGTACATAAACGGCACAAAATATGTGATCCAAAAGTTATGACCTCGTGGCTCGTGGTCATAAGTCGCTCAGTTTGTTTGAAATATACGTATATCGTGCCAGGTCGGCCAGCGTAATAATATTGAGAGAATTAACTTAGCTTACGTGATTCTTAACAGTGTAATAAGTGGTTGATGGTGCTACTTAAGTTTGAGATCAATTTTATTGTATGGAAACTTGCTTGTTAGCCCCTCTGATTTACACCACTAATTAAATACTTCGTAATAGAAATTGACGATGAAAAGAATAATATATGCAGTCACGTTAAATTCACGCTATTACCATTTTTTCATGTTTTATTTTTTATAACTTTGACAAGACGCATTTTCATTCTGCTTATATACGCCGAATTATACAAATATAAAGAGTAATTATCAAGAAGTTCTTTAATAATATAACAAAAATATATTTCCATAATCATTAATCACAAACAGGTTACACACACTGTCACACTATATTTTACAATTAACTCAAAATGTTACTATTTAGGTATACCCTAAGTATTTCCTTTAGTTACAATGACATTGTATTTCATTTTAAATATCTTAATAAAAGTTAGAATATTAGGATTGAGCATAAGAAAGTATTTGAAGGTGAGTCGATATTGCAAAGTGCTTGTTACCTACACAATACGAATAGTGAGTACACACAGTAGGTATATCGATACTTGATATCGATATCGATAAGTAGTGACAGGATAATGTTTCAGGGACATCAGTCGACATAGCAAACAATACGGTATATCCCAGAAATGATTTACGATAATTTTAGAAGAACAAGATCGTATTAAATTTTATAAATATCTCAATATAATATTATAAATATATTTACACATTTATTAATTCTAATATTTTTCTTACATTGGTGTCTTATTTAACGCACACTCTATAAATAAAAATAAGAGACATTAAAAAGATTTCTTATGGAATGGTTTTTTGTACAAAATCAAATACAAAATCCACCGCACTGGTAGAAATAATTACAAATCACAATGTTTCATGACGTTCGTCAGCCGGCCCGCCTCGCCTCTCCCAGTCTGTCCGCCTCACTCCCGCTGCCTCACGCCTCGTCAGGCTCACGCGACTAGTCAGTACATCGTACGCACGCCTCGAATGAAAGTCACACTTTCAAACGTCTCAACCCATCGACGTCCCGTTGAAAAATAGATTTATCACTACTTAAATTTATAATTTACAAAGGTACTCTTTTAAAACGAATACGATATAGGATAGTCCACACTGGTCGAACGTACACCGGGCCGGATACAGTATACACTAAAGTCACTAACCGCTCTAGAGCACTACGTCCGTCCGATCGTCACAGCCGCCACTGCACCGTCCGCGACCGCGTTCGTGTCCGTACCCAAACTTAATGGAATGAAATATTATTGCTAGAATTACAAGATCACAAACGCTTGAAGGAGCGAGCGCTCTCAACAGTTGAAGGTGTTGGAGTGCGAGCAGGAGCGCGGGTAGTCGTCGGGCCGGCCGTACCCGCTCTCAGGGATGATCGAGTACTCGGGCTCGCTGTACTCGTGCTCGCGCTCGTAGTCGCGCTCGGTGTGCGGAAACCCGATGATGGTCTCGGAATTGCGCAGGTAGCCGTTCTCCTGCTTCCTGGAGTAGCGCGTGTCGAGGTTCCGCTGGAAGTTCTCCGGGTGGCACACGACACCATTGCGGTTGTTCTTTTTGTCGGGCAGCGAGCGCAGGGAGCCGTTGTTGAGGAGGTGCGCGGGCGCGCCATTGTTGAGTGTGAGCGGCTGGTGCGCATGCGCGCGCGATTCACTGCCGATGTAAGTGAAGCCGTTGGCGGGCAGCGTGCCGCCGCCTGCCGAGCGCGGCGGCCGGCGTGTGGAGCCCTGGCCGCCTGACATGAAGAACACGCTCGGCGAGGCGTAAAGCTCTAGCTACAGTTCCGTCACGGGAATCGGCCTGAGGCCGGGAGTGTGCGGCGGCGGGGCGGGGTACTGGGACGGATGGATGCCCCGCACTATGCAGTCTTCTTCCGTCGATATGGGTTTGTGGTAGTCTAAGTTTTTACGGCCCTTGTTCCATTTGTAATCCTTCAGCTTTTCGTGCATACTCTTACGGTATTTGTAGAGTATGAGGGCGATGGTGACTATAGCTGCGACGCACACCACGACCACGATGCATATTATCGTTTGTTGCCGCGTGTCGTGGAGGACGCAGCCTAGGTCTTCGGCGTTCAGTGTTTTGAGGTACTTGTCTTTCAAGTGTTCTGGACTTGCGCACTGGATTTGTGTGAAATTAATTTTGTCGTTCAAGAGTTCTTCTAGCCACAATAAATGGCAGTCACAAAACATAGGGTTGTCACTCAAGTCCAAATGTCTCAGTTCTTTGCCAACGAATACCGTTTCTCTTAAAGTCAAAATAGCGTTGTCTTTCAGTGAAATATGTTTTAGTTTAGGTAGCCCAAGCAGAGTGCCGTCTTCTATCACAGAGAGTTTTTTGTTGTTCGCCAACGTGATAGATTCTAAATTAATGTTATCTTCGAACGCGCCCTTTTCAATTCTCTCAAGTTGCGAGGCACCTGTTATATCGAGTAATTTCAGGTTCTTGAGGCCTTTGAACGAGTGACTTTCTAAGACAACGAAGTCGTTTGGGCCGATGGTCAACTCTTCCAATCTTCCAAGGCCAGCCAACTGCAGAGTAGGTACAACGCTCAATTTGTTCCCGGACAGATTCAGACTCCTAAGTCCCGGAAGGCCTCGGAAAGCATTGTCACTTATATTGAAGAGTCCAGCTCCATTCAAATCAAGGACAGCTAGTCTATTAAGACCAGCAAACGCATCGTCAGGTAGAAATGTGAAGCCATTCAATCCTACGTGAAGCTCTGCTAGACTGCCCAACAAACTGAACGAGTTTGTCGGTACGGTACTTAGTTGATTGTCATCTAAATACAATATTCTCAACGCTGAGAGGCCTGCAAACGCTCTCGGCTCGATTCTAGATATCCTGTTCTGACCCAGGTTTAGTTCTTCTAATCTGGGCAGAGTGGAGAACACGCCGTTCGTCAGCTCCTCTAGAAAGTTTCGTCTCAAATTCAGCACAGTCAAAGAAGTCAATCCTTGAAAAGTTGTATTAGTTACTGATGATATTTTGTTCTTATTTAAGTGCAACTCTTGAATTTTATGTTGATATGCGAAACTATTGATAGGTATATTAACTAAGTGGTTTTGGGAGAGGTCTAAATGTTGTAACTCGGTGTAGAACTGCATGGAGCTATCGATGGTCTTGATCTTATTGTTGCGGATGATGAGCCTCTGTATGGAGGGGTTGAGGGCTATCGGCAGCACGTCCAAGCGGCTCTCCTCGCAGACTACGACGAGGGTGTCGTCATTGCAGTTGCAGCCAGTCGGACAGTTTGCCAGCGCCACCGCGCCGCTGCGCCAAATCAGCAGTTCCAACGATATTAACAGCACCTGGAATTAATATAAACCATTTGTTACGATATTGAACCCAATATTTTTTTGTAGAACAAGGGGTCGATAGACTTGATAAACTTTCATATGATATTTGATAGTGACGTAATTCTTAATATGTTAGTCTTATTTGATGCATTTTTGCATAATAATATACTTTTAAACCAGGATTTGATAGAGTTTATCTATTTTCTAGAATCTAGAGACATATTATAAACGATAAAGTCGAAGATCTAAAACAATTTAACACTTATCAATCGTTTTCAAATTAATGAATGACGCCATTTGCATTTGTAAATTTGTTCCAAATACGCAAATATTCCTAAAATCCGAGAGCAGTGTGACGATCGCTATAGTGTGCACTCCTAGTTTTGCACCACTGGCTGAATAGCATGCCAGCGCTATTTCGTTAGCGAACTGGATTGCAAATGTTTTACCGGCCGACTGTCCACCATTGAATCCGTATATTTCAATTACTAAAGTACACACGTCTCTCAAAATACGAGATGTTTTAATACGAAACCGTACGTGGATTGATGTTAAAGCGGAATCAATGTAAGAAAGAGCGAGGATCGCGCAAAAAAGGGAAATGAAATGATATTGGAATGGGAATTTGCACAGTTTTAATTTATTAAAATGCGCTCCTCGGAGGCGCTTGGAGCCGGCGCCTTCGTTTCAAAGTACGCGTTTTTATTACATTTCCCCTTTACGACAATTAGCAAGGAGATTCGAGCGAGTTCGACTCAAGAATTACAAAGAGAGGTTTAATTTTGTTACGTAGAGATTGCTGATGGATGCAAGTCGGACAATCCTCCCGCTTTAAGAGACAAAGCAACCAGTAGTTTGTCGGATAACTGAGTTTATTAGTATTTGCGAGACGAGCGGTGCTGCGCCGGATGAAAACTCAATTGGATCTTGATGCTGTGTTGGACAAGTTTCGAGTGCTGTTTTTGCTCTATTTGTATACTTATTACCCTATAATTAGGTTGCATATAATAAAGCTGTTCTACAATTTCTTTGTTTTATTACTTTTGATAATATTCTTTCCGTCTTATTTTTGGTATCTAAGATATTTCCTATCTAGTATGGTTTAAGGTTTAAAGAACTTTATTATCACCAAAGACAAATTGACACTTATGTGATAACATATTTTATCTTAAAAATAATGAAGGTACGTGTTCGTCATCATCATCATCATCATAATCATCATCAGCGATAGGTCCACTAGTCCAGGTAGCGATACGTCCACTGCTGAACATAGGCTTTCCCCAAAGATTTCCAGATCGATCGTATTCGTCATATTTATTAGTTATGTACTTAATTACATACTTAATTCGTATTGTGATAAAAGGATTGAATTAATAGATCTGCTTGCATATTAATAGGTAATAAAGAATTGGATATACAAACATAGTAGATATCAACTATCCATTTCAATAGAAACCTAAATAATGAAAATTAAAATCCATTATTTGGTATAAGCATCATTATCGCAAGTCCACTGAATTGTATTTTACGGATGCATTTACGGGAAATGTACAAATCAAAATCAAAATTCGATTTGTGCTATGATTCGAAAACAGTGCGCGTTTGGTGTTTCGCTCGTTGGGGCCGGTTGCCTATGAAATTTCTGCTAAAATCCAATAAACCTCGTTTGCCGTACGTATGCGTGTTCCATTGATTTTCAATTTTTACCATTTTCGATATTACTCGGTGTGGTTGGTTGCATGGTGCATCTACATCTCAATGTTAAGTTTGCAAAAACATTAATCTTTCCTTTTTTTATAAGTAAAGGGGCTTGGTGACGCAATATATCTATTACAATATGGACTGATTTACACGATTTTATCTTTTCGAAAGAGTTTCTACCAAGGCCGCAAGAAGGGCGGGCCCAACTTCGTCAGAGGTGTCGTTCGTCGTTGAGTTCGGAGGAAGACATGTGAGTCTCTTTGTGGAGGATTCCCAAGACCGGGCAAAGTGGAACCGTCTGTATAGGAAGGCATGTCAGGTCAGGATAACGTCGGACGCAAAGAAATAAGAACTTTAACCTTCACACGTCTGTGGAATATCCAATCTTTAATCGCAAATTCAACTAGCCTTCGCAAAACCTGCATTAATTATATATACTACTCTCTACAAAGACTTACTCACCACCGCAGACAAGCCGAGCTCAATAAACACTTGTTTAAAATGCAAATATGGTAAGTTTACATAAGTAAGTACTAGCCCATTATCTAAAGCATTAATGTGGGCCAAAGTAACCCCTTTGTGGGTGGCGTTAGGCCGTTATTCAAATTAGCGCGTACGGGTCCGATTAAAAATGCGACCTGCGAAGACACGGTGAATAACAAATTGTGTCGGAGTTGGATCAGTTTGTGACTGGCACGGAACCCTTTATTTTGCTGGTTTGATTTTGCTTTGTAACTCCTTTCGCAGCCAAGCTTTTAGAGGATCGCGAAGATGCTGACTTAACAATAAAACAATATTTACATTTTTCTTTATATATTATTTCCGTGTATCTATTATGATGTTTTTGCCTGCCTGTCACATATTATTAGGATCGGCGTAACATTTTTTTCTTTAACACCTTACTTTCAGCCATCACCTCTATTCACTTCCTTTTTGTTTTGTTATTTACCATAGTCCATCTTTTGCTGGAAGCCTGCTATATTTCAAATCCCCTTACAGATTTTTGTCGTTCATTCATGGTTCTTTCTTTCTTTCCACCTGCCAATATGTTGTCATGCGAGTCATGACTTATGCCGTAGATTTTCATTCATCCATCAAAACCAAAAGCATAATAAAACCTCTACTATGAACAGCCCCTTGAAACACATTATGTAATGGAGCTGTAAAAATCTACCTACAACCATCCAACGCCTGCAAATTATCAGCCAGAGTTCAAATTAACGTTGAATAACGCGCAGTGTGTTGATATCTAAACCAATCATCTATTAATTAATTCTGGTGCGTGTAGTTTATCGCAAACATACTGTAACAACGTGGTTGTGTTTGCACCTATTTACATATTAAATTGTGGTGCTGGGGTCTTGATTTGACGAGTGCTTTAACGTATTGGTTTATGTTGGATAGGTTGTGGTTGATAAAGGCAATGCAATTGATGGTAAATGCAATGCAAACTAAATATAATATGAATCAAGTGTAGCATAATTTCAAAAGTAACATCTTTCTTTCTACTTGCCCTTATCCCATATTTTTTTTTTTGTCTTTTGAGACTATGTATAATTTAGTGTCATCTGGTACTCATTAATCAGTTATTACATTATTATTGTAAACCAGGTACCAGCAGAATTACCAGCGCTTTGTTCTTATGGAACAAAGCACATAGCTGAGCTGGGGCCTGATTGTGGCTACAATGTATCAACTTATATTTTACATGTCTTTCCAATGTATATTGTTATATTACCTACTGTGTTCTGAATTGTGTATATGTACGTGTATGTAGCCAAAATAAACTTTTTTATCTATCTATCTATCTATCTATCTATCTTAATGTGAGGTCGGCAATACAGTTTTTCTAGCATGTTGCAGAGAGGATTTGGCTAAGTTTTTACGACCGGCCGCCTGCCTGACGTCAACCCCCTATGAGAGATCTATGAGAGATCTAGTCTCGGACAAATTAATTATTAAAAAAATCAAAAGTAAGTAACACAATTCACGCATATAAGATGTTTAATCTTTATTTCTACCTACAAATAAAAGAAGATACCAAAATACCTTAGCAGTATTACAAACAAATAAGTATTAAGTAATCCAATGAATGAACAAAAACACGTAAAGCTGTTGTGTTATCTCTAATTAGGAGAGGGAATCTTGCTGAAATAGATTAACTTTGTACCAAATACGAATTAAGCAACATTTTCCTGTCTAGCTCTCTATCCATTAACTCGATGCCTTTATTTTTCTTACACCGTTATTACGCAATCTTGATCGGAAACCCTCAGACACTTTTGTAAAATTGACAAATAAATCACCGAAATAATTCATCGATACGTAAACGAATAAACGGATGGCATCCCTGACGAACAATCACAATATTCACGCGCCATTAGAGTCGACCGGGGTTTTGCGAATATTTGCGTTTCCGTACCGAATGGCCAGTTGTCATTGATATCTGCATATTCATGGCCGCCTGGTATGCGCGGGTCAAGTTGCGCTGGTCATTTTAAAACGTTTCGTTCTACCGCTTCATTTGTCGTTCACAAACGTTCGGTAAATGAATGTCGCGCATTATGCAGATTGCAGGAACGGAACGCGTCCGAGCGGGCCGCGCATCGCGTTCGCCGCGTTCCGTTTCATGCGCAGCGGTAATTATGCGTACCGTACAGGCCGTACTTCATACCTCCCCATACAGCATACCTGCATTTTTTATTGTGAATATTGAGAATAGTTCTTTAGCCTTATATCTTTACGCTTATAGTAACATAACATAAGCTCACGCCTGTATCTCCGAAGGGGTAGGCAGAGGCGCACTAGCGAGTTCGCTGCCTATCGCCATATCGGGCACAAATTCCAGACTCTGGGCTGATATGGAAAAATCCAATATCACTTTGCCCGACCCGGGGATCGAACCCGAGACCTCAGAACCGTAGTCGTACCGAAATACCACCACGCCACCGAGGCAGCCTTTGGCAACTATAAGCGTAAGTAGAAGTGTAACGTTCTATTTTCATATACGTCAAGAGTAACTATTACTATGCAAAACAATATAGCACTATTGCTCTCTTGCTACTGAAATGACTGCCTCGGTGGCGTGGTTGTATTTTGGGACGATTACAGTCCTGAGGTCTCAGGTTCGATTCCCGGGTCGGGCAAAATGATATTGGATTCTGGATGCTCGCCCCCTATCACATCTGGGACGGAACTAAGCTCGGCGAAATGTGGGTGTTTTAGTTCGCTAGGGCGCATCTGCCTACCCCTTCGGGGCTATAGGCGTGAGCTTATGTTATGTTATGCTACTAAAAATATTTATAAAAATTATTTTAATGGTATTTACTAGTACACATTAGTAATGTGGCTGTGTAAACATTGATGCCTTAGCTTAGCGCATAGAAATTAAAAACAAAGAAACTGAGCATACTGATTTCTTAAGTTTACGTGAATATTATACATTGAAAAAGGCTTTGCAGTCTTCGTTGTCACGGGTCAGACAGTCTGACCCGTGACAACGAAGACTGCAAACCCTTCGAAACGTCGGGAATAATAATTAAAACCTAATCGTGATAGAATCCGTAAGAATAGTTTTATTTCAAAATAAACTGAGCATTCTGATTAATGCTTATTGCTCAGTTAACTACCTCGCACATATTGAAATAACAAAACAGGCAACTCAAATATCAAAATTAGTGTTCCATCTTCATCATATCGTAGTTAAACTGAAGTGCAGTGCATCTGCTAGCTAATTAATAACTCAGACGCATACATTTCACGTAGCTTGTCGGTATCATAACGCGGGCATGTCTCTATCCATATTACATCCAGATTTATTGACGCCCGCACTAATTGGAGCGCCGCTTTGTATGGTGCACATCTGATTCTGTTTTAAGTTTGGCCAGATAGGATGGCGAACATAATACCTATGTATATGCAGCATCAATATAATATACCCTAGATGCACAGTTCTTTGCAAATATCCTCCTAAAAAGTGGTCTCAGCAATAAAACAAAGAAAAAGATCGTAAGTTCTAATTAAATCAACACAAATATAACCCTATGCATGTGTTATAAAGTAGCTTTTTAAACGAAATAGTCAAGCGTTCTTAAATTTGAATTTTGAAATTTAAAATTCTATCGGCGTCCGACTGCAGGCAAAAGAAGTGCTTAAGCACTTCTTTGCTGTCCCATTTTCCGACTGTCAACTGTGCATCTAGGTAAATAATATATCGATGATATGCAGAGTGACGGAGGCGCCATTAAATGTTACCAATTTTCAATAGCGCGTTCGAAACAGACAACTATATTTACCTACATCATAATCGAACATACATCTTACTATAATAAAGCCTCTTTTTTTTTAAATTAAAACATTAGTAATATAATAATGATTTAAAAAATTAAAATATTGTTAAAAAAAGGCTTTATTTTTAACATCTTACTATATAGCTACTATGTATTATAGAGGTAAATGCAAAAGGTTTGCTGGATGGATGTTTGTTACACCATGAATCAATTCAGAACGGTTGAACAGATCTGGATGAAATTTGGTACAGAAATAGATTATAATATGGAATAGCACATAGGCTACTTTTTATTACGGAAAAATGAACAATTCCTGTGGGATAGATATGTTAATAAGTTTCCTTGCGAAAGAAGTCGCAACAGCTAGTAAACTAATATTGTAATCTAAAACTGTATTATAATACAGGTTCACTAATATTCGCAACTATTTTCGATGGTTGGCCAGTTTTTGCAGACACCCGTCGAAAGTGTTTCGGCTGGAGCACGGCCCGTTTATTAATTCAGATAGTTTTCACTATCGGTAAAGTTGAACGTGCGCTGGATTTCATTGGATTTTGCCTTTTTTACGTTTATTATTTTGGTACAAGAGGATAACACTCGTAGTGTTATGAAAAATATTTTTGCCTGAGCTTGTCTGTATGTGTAAAGATTTTTCGTCGACGTCTGGTAAATTCATAAATTATTCTATTTATATTGATCTTACCAAGGTTTCAACAATGATGAAATTCATGGCACATGAATATCTACTTATAACCGTAATTAATTTTATGTTACTAGGGACTATTCACGGTACCTAGGTTTAAATCGAGCACGGAAATGGTGTTTTGGTGTTAAATATAATTTATTTCATTTTGTTTTCATCTTCCTCCACTTGCCCTCATCCAACTCCAATGACGGGTCGACGCAATATGCTTTAAAGATGCACAACCGTTTCGACTTGATTTTTACGACCGTCTGATGCCGACTTCGGGAATCACATCCGAGCAAATTGTATTAGAAAACTCGTTCCCCGACCTGGTATTCCAATCCAGGACATCCTAGTATATTGTCCATATACATACATCACCACTGGATTAAGGAGTACGGAGAAGATCTCTTTCGACCGACTTCCAAAAAGGAGAAGATCCTGGATTCGTCTGTATTTTTATGTATGTTACTCAATATTTCAGCCAAATGTGGACCGATTTTAAATTTTTTTTTCTATTCGATAGAGCTTATTTTAAGGGTGGTCTCGTATAAATTTGGTCACGATCAGATTTGAAGTCTGTCCGTTATGTTTTTAAACTTGTGATTATTGTTTTGTCCTACTGCAGGACAAACTCCTTTCCTTCCAATCATCTTTAAAGAGAGCAAGGACTTGTGACTTAGGTATACATCTCCGGTATATATCTCACGCCTACACCACTAAGGCGGAGAGCATCGTGGAGTACGTCCGCCATCAGACGAGATACTCGCCGAGAGTGCAGCTGCTGGAGACGCGCCGCAACGTCAACTTTAAGGCGTTTGTGGTGCGCGTGCCGAACTGCTTGTTGCACCTCATCATGGAGGAGAACTTCTGGCCACAGGGCCTGGTGTTTCGCCGCTTCCGCGGAGAAGTGCCATACGAGCGCACAGACTTAGTGCATAGTAATAATTTTTATTTTTATAGTTATAATTATGTATGTTAGCTTGTAAGGTATTTATCTATGGGCCATAGTTGCCTGAAAAAAAAATAATAATAATAAAAGCAGCAGATACATACCACAAAAAAGTTGAATGTGAGCATGTTGGCCACGCGCCGGCCGGACCGCGCCATCGCCATCTGTCAACAAAACCACGAATTAGCAATCAAAGCTGTTTCAATCACACAAATTGCACTCACCTGTTTGTGCTGCAAATTCCCATCGTCGCGTATAATTTGTGGTAGAGATAATACAAGTAGACAAGCTAAACGAAAATGCGATGTAAACGTCCCAGGAGAGAGAAAAGGAAAATATTTTTACTTTGTCTCTGTTACGCGGTAGTAGGCTCTACCAGTTAGACTCAGTTGTTGATAGATTTTGTTGGAATTATAAAGCCGCGTCTCCTGCAAAAACATTACACAAAACCACCTACACAATATTACGGTATTTTTGTCTATGGTCCATTGTTCCATGAGCAGGAGACAGGTGTTTTGTGTTTTGTTTCGAAAAAACATGTGCAGGAGACGCGGCTTAAATTGTTCAATGCGCATCATTCGTTAAACAAGGATAAAAGAGTAGGTAGAAATCATGGACGTAAAATAAGATGGACGGAGCACTAGGAACATTGAAAGTGAAGCAGGATCTTCGACCCATTTGATCGACACGTAATGGCGGCGACTGAGCCGAAAACCCTGCTTCATTTTCAATGTTCCTAGCGCTCCGGCCATCCTTTTTTTTTCGACCGTGGTAGAGATAATTTCCATGCATCACTGCCACTTATAGAGCGTCATTGTAGTTGTCTAGTTTCATGTATGTCTATGTAATTTGCACACAAAAACATCATAAATAACCGATTAGCGAACCGCGTGGCTGATGTATTTCAGAATTCTCATATAAAATATAATAATATCAGCTCTGTAATATTACTGTCCCACTGTTGGGCACGGGCCTCCTCTACTAATGAGAGGGGTTAGGCCTTAGTCTACCACGCTGGCCTAACGCGGGTTGGTAGACTTCACTACGGGATAGAGCAGTACAGTGAATCAGACTAGCCACCTTAAATACTGTGTTAGAAAAATCAGTTTACAGTATTCCATTTGCATTGATCGCTCACGCATAGGTTGCCTCTCTGAATCGCTCACACTTTACTGGCACCTAAGTCTTTTCATTCAACTAAATCATTACCTGGAAAGATACTGCCAAATGCTCAATACGATGAATTCTCATAAGCGATAGTAATAATACTACGCTTAACCCGTCAGAGGCGGCACATATATATGTTCCATAAGCGTATGGGCCACCGGAGGCCGAGCCGCCCGTGACTAATTAATGAATTCATTATAAAATGAAGTGGTGTTAATAAATAAAACAATAAACATGGAAAATACACAAGAATATTAACGAAACGGTTCTTTTAAAACGGTTGTGTATTTATTATTAGCGTAATAATCGTTTGAATTAATGTGTTTTGTTTTATGCTTGTTCAATATTCTCTGTGGGTATGGTTATAATATAAATATAATAGGTATATAATGGTTATAAACGCATTTTATAGAATTAGTAATTTTCATATATTATTGGTGACAGATTGTCGCCTTCTTGGTCTAGTGGCAGCCGGTCGTAAGAACTTAGCCAAATCCGTTCTGCAACATCCTTGAAAGAGTGTGTCGCGCCAACCCTTTTTTTGAGTGGTAGAGCCACGCTGTAGACAGTAACGTCTATGGCACGAATGGGCCGGCTCGACCCGTTAGATACCACTGTCTCACAGAAAACCGACGTAAAGTGGCAGATTGCTGTCGCGTTTCGTTCGGTGAGTGAGATTTCCGGTGGCCCATTTCTCCATTCCCTTTCCCAATCCCTTTTCCCTCCACTTCTTTTCCCTCCTTTTAGGTTGGCAACGCACCCATGATCCTTTTTGTGTCTTGGGTGTCTATGGGCGGTGGAGATCACTTACCATCAGGTGACCCATGTGCTCGTTAGCCAATCTTTGCTATAGAAAAAAGCTACATTAAGGTGGGATAAGGGCAGGTAGAACTATATTTATCCATTGAAATTAAAAAAAAACTCACACTTGCTAGGTCTATTGTTAAAAATGTTCCATGGTATGATAAAAATACAGTTAATCATGAAGTCAATATCCAGAAAACTAATTTTAGTTTCATACATTGAGCAAGTCGGACAGAGTCACGCCGCGACCGCTCATGATTTATTCGCACAATCCTCAAGTCACACGCTCAGAGCAGAGGGACACCTGCCGCGGTTCCCATCAGACCATGCCATTACTCCGTCTATGTTTATAACAATTTTATTAAACTCACGATGGTTAAAGGATCGGGAAGCATTCGTTTTTCAACCCTATATTTTCCCATAGTAATTTAATGGTAATTTTAGCATAGCAAGGCATATTTATGGCGTCGAGGCTCTATTGTTGGGCACGGGCTGGGTAAACGGGAGCTGGTTGGCGTGACTCATTGTGGTTACTGGGGCCTGTTGGTCTATTTCCGCGTATAGAATTATGAGGAATTAAGTTGTTATTTTCTTTGGTTCGCAAATGTTCTTGGGTTGCCAGGTGCGGGCTTTTGTTTGGGATTAGTGTGATTGTGTGACCATATTGTCTATCGGGATAATAAGGATACGCTGTTTCAACCATAATTTTACCATGGGTATTGATTTAGGGTGGCAGGAAGTCGCTGGATGCAGGCCGTTTCCAACAGGTCGATCTGGAAATCTTTGGGGGAGGCCTATGTTCAGCAGTGGACGTCCTATGGCTGATGATGATGATGATGATTGATTTTCAACCAACTTCAAATAAGTGATTTTTCTACGGCAAATATATACCGATTTTTAAGATTATTTTTGTATTCTATAGAGCTTATCCCAAAGATGGTCTTATAATATAAATTTTCTTCAGATCTATAGAAGGTAAAAGTGCCAAACCGAAACAACCTAAGTAATTATCGTCATTTTAAGTAACTATATGTATTCAAAACGTTGCGTTTGTATTCTGAGAGTACATTATAATTTATTTTGAACAAATTCAAATTCAAATCATTTATTCTGCAAATAGGATATTTTATACCACTTTCACATGTCAATTACGAGTATATATTGATTTTAGGATATTGATAAAGTAATAATGGCGTCGGCATTTCATGGCTATCCCTGAGAAGAAATGCCGAAACAAACTCAAGGGTTAAGGCCTCTTTTAAAGTCCAGACAATACATGATATATAAAATTACAATTAAAAATTGTAATTTTATATATCATGACAGCCTCCGTGGCGCAGCGGGCGAGTAGCCGGCTGTGAAACGAGAGGCCGCGGGTTCGATCCCCGCACCGAGACAAATGTTTGTAAGGCCTACAGATATTTGTTTCGGGTCTGGGTGTTGTGAGACCGAAAATCTCTCGTAGATCCTGATACCCACGACACAAGACTCGATCTTAGTGTGGGGTCAGGACTATGTATGTGACTGTTGGGTGTAATTTATTTATTATTTATTTATTTATTTATTTATTTATTATTTAAAATTAAAAAAAAAAACAATTTATAACATTGTAATTTCATTGACACCATACCATGCCATTTCATTTACACACATTAACATAATACCTGATGTAACATAACATAACATAAGCTCACGCCTGTATCCCCGAAGAGGTAGGCAGAGGCGCACTAGTGAACTAGAACACCCACATTTCGCCGAGCTTAGTTCCGTCCCAGATGTGATAGGGGGCGAGCCTATCGCCATATCGGGCACAAATTCCAGACTCCGGGCTGATATGGAAAAATCCAATATCACTTTGCCCGACCCGGGGATCGAACCCGAGACCTCAGAATCGTAGACGTACCGAAATACCACCACGCCACCGAGGCAGTCCTGTCCAATACCTGATGTACTTTTGATAATTTAACCATATGAAAGTTTAAAATGTTATTTAATTTTGAGTATAAACAGTTGGTTATCGGCTGGGGAAAAATAACACGCCGATATCGGACATTCTGCGACGGACAAACACATGAATAATAAACGAGTGATTGTGAATGTGAATTAATTAATAAAATAACATTCTTGGACAAACATCATTTACGCGGAAACAGTAAAGTGAGGACTACGCGGCGGCGCAGTTTAAAATATTCATCGTTGACTGCAGATTAATATAGTAATTATAAATTGAACGAAGTCAACGTAAGGTAATGTTATGCACCCTGTTTTAATAATTACTTATAAAAAAAATTAAACTGGGCAAATGGTAAAAAATAGCTCGTCCCTTTTATTTTCAAATGATCTGATACAAGGAAAAAAGTGACAGCCTATTTTTAGCCATTTGCTCAGCAAAACTGTGTTTATAAGTAAGGTCCAGTGACGCAAGAATATTAGTTATTTGAAAAACCACTCATAAAAACATCCCAATGCTTATAATATTGACTGTCTTATTCATAATAAAACCGTTATCGAAGGTTAGTAAGAAGGTTATCGAAGGTATATTAGTTAAAATGCATTTTAAGCCTATCGAAGGTTGCATAACATTCCTTAATTATAATTGTTTTATATAGCTGAAATAACTATAATAGGTTAATCGAACGAACGCTAATTTAAACGTGATTTTAATAAGGTTTTATCTAGAAATCATTGAAAAAAACGCCATACTCTGGCTGATTTTTCATTCAAATTGGTTTACGTAGTCGTTAGCGAGATTAATATCAAAAAAATCTAATGAACGAGCTACTGATCTTAATATTTCCTGTGCATGACGTTTAAACATATTCAACAAAAAAATTATCGCCACTAATGACTAAAATTCAAAAACAGAATCAGTTCGAACATTCCAAATTCGAAACTGTCCGTCATTTGGCCATTTGGATGACGGGTGTTCACTAACAGATGGCGGTAGTAGTAACTTCGGATTCCCCGTTTGCGGTCTCCCAACTCGCTCGTTACTACAATGAGAACGCGAAAATTTCCGCTTAAAAGTAATTTGGTCTGTCACTGGAGGGCCGAAGCCCGGAATTTAGACATTTGTATTTGCAAGCGGGAGGAATAAACGGTAACGAGCGGTCTAGTTTGTAAAAACGTTTGGCAGAATGGCGGCCTTTATTGCGCTTGGCAACATTATCAGTTTGTTCTAGCATCTAGCTTCTTCGTAGGTCTCATTCGTATTCTCGGCATACTTTTGCAATTCACGCGGTGATAATGGTTTACGATAGATAAATAGCAAAAATTAACTAATCATGAATCAAATCTCATGTCAAGTCAAAACTGAGTTGGTAGGAACGTGGCAAAATTCTAATAAACATTTCTAAAAACACGATAAATTACAGTCTACAGCACGATTGGGCCGGCTCGACCGGTTTAATACCACTGTCTCACAGAAAACCGACGTAAAGTGGCCGCTTGCTGTCGCGTTTCGTTCGGTGAATTTTCCGGTGGTCCATTGTGTGTCTTGTGTCAGTTTGGTATAGTCCACACAACATAGGCTACATTTATAACCGACTATAGAAAAGAGGAGGCCATTATATGATAATTCTTTACCACAAGAACCCCGATATCAACTTTCATAACATAACATGACATAAGCTCACGCCTGTATCCCCGAAGGGGTAGGCAGAGGCGCACTAGCGAACTAGAACACCCACATTTCGCCGAGCTTAGTTCCGTCCCAGATGTTATAGGGGGCGAGCCTATCGCCATATCGGGCACAAATTCCATCAACCTTTAGCAATTCTTTTTAACTTTTTCGTTGGTACTTCTCTCGATATATCTCGATAACTGACTAGAGAGATGTTGTCTACAGATGTCTACAATATTGTATGAAAATAAACGAGGACGCATGTTCGTAGATGAATAGGGAAAACCGGTTATAACACGACATAAATCGTAGACATAATTTTCTCGTGGCGTGCATGCTAAGCGGGCTGGTCCACTGTTATAAATATTTGATTAATTTTTCCGTATTCCCTATCGTAAGTATTTAAAGAAAGATGTTAGATAATTGTCAATCTCAACAACTTTTGAATACAATCGCATCACCAAAGAAATGCCTTCAGCATATCATCTCACTAATGTTATAAAGCCATCATTACTCCGTCCGAAGGGTCCAAAGATACTAGTTTAAAAGGTCTCAAAGAGGGTTGGTTACCCCTTTTAAGACGATACTATGAGATAAAGTAAACGTGCCCTTTCTATCAACGTAGTGTTTACGAAAACCTTTCAGAGGGTGTATAACCTCGGAGGGCTTTTGTCGGGACTCGGAGTGGCCGACAGGGTTGCCAGATCAAAAACTAACAAACCGGACCGTGAAAGGTTTGACCGCTTTGCGACACATTGCTGTATTATGTAATTTATGTGATGTTATGGTGATATTTTGGACGAAGGTTTTTATAAAATGTATGTCTTATTTGCTACTATTTAGCGTAGGGCATGTTTTTGAGTGGAAAGTACTTAGTGCGATTTTAAAATGTACAAACACTTCTATTTATAATATAATGTTTTTAACTATGCCTAATAAAGTCTAACTATATCAAAACTCGAAAAGTGTCAAAGAAACGGTGTGATTAGTTAGAGACATTAATAATTACAAAATAATATTCTATTTTATTTGGTTTAGTCCTCAGATTATTACTGTGTTTACAAAGATAGTACATACAACATCGTGTCAACGGTATTCTGGTGGAAATAAAAAAATCTAAAGTTATGCCTAGTGCTACTAAAATTAATTTCTTTCATGGCGATAATCCATTACAATATTATATTCGCAGCTCTAAAAATGACTGATAGATGTACCCATAGTAGCATAATTACCGAATAAACTAAAATGTTAATAATACGAATTTAGCGTCTTTTTTGCGTGAACCCTGGCAACCCCACGTCCAGTCCGTGTGTGTAAGAGGATTGCACATGTTTTAACTTTTATTAGTGTTACGTGACGAGTCTACAGTCTCCAGTCGCTGGTGACGACGCTTTAATCCTTTTACCATTGTCTGTTTCTCACAATAGCATTTATTGCTTTGTTGCTGTTTATATTTTCATATTGTCAGATACCAAAAACCTATCTTTCAACCTGCCTTTATTCCACAATTTGGGTCACCACAACATACCTTTTAGACTATTTGATGATAGGATTCGGCTTGGTTTTTACGACCGGCTGCCTGCCTAACGTCTACACCTTTTGGAGGTTCCAGTTCAGGGCAAATCAAATTAGAAAAATCCCTTTATCTCACCTGGGAATCGAACCTAAGACCTCCCGGTCCACAGCTCGTATAAGCTGCCACTAGACCATGGGGGCGACACCTTATCTACATTACATTATGTTCCCATTATATGATTAAGTTGGAGGGCGACTTAGCTAATTTAGTTAAAGCTAGAATGATCAAAGGGTACGTAACTGCGCTGGGATACTGAAACCGCAACTCAAACGGTGCATGGTCCGTCAAATAATACATGTAAATGGTAGCTTCGAAACTGCGTTATATAGTATTTTTTATTAGTATAGTACATTGCACCTGATGGTAAGCGTAGTGCAGTCTAAAAAACTAGCAACCGTCAGAATCATACCGGCCTATTTATGCTTCTTCACTCGTCGAATCCGAAGAGGGAAGAAACAAATCGAAGGGCTTGCGACAAGATAGACAGATGACGTAGATACAGGAATACCCCCATACACGTCTCAACCAACCATCAAGTCGCGCCGTAAGCCCCTCGGACTATGGCAGGTTTTAGCACCATGTGTACGGTGGTCGCCATTCGGTCGGATACGAATATCCTACCACCGGCAAAGATAGTGCATTGGAGGCCTAAAAATGCTGAATTGACTACATAACGTTCTCACTTTGTCGCCATAAAGGCATGTAGCATATTAAGTATATAACTTTTTTTTAAATTATTGGTCAATTTATGTAAGTTTTTGCCTGACCTTTTTTTTAATTATTTATTTATTAGGACAACATAACAGATTACAATCACATCATTACAATTACAATACCAACTATGTTTACATTGTCTTATTCTAGATTGTGACCCAAAAAAAATTTTTTTTTGATAATTAAACTTTCTTTCTCTCTATAATGAGCAGTAAATGATAACAGAGTCCTTTTTTATTAACTAGAATGTTCCTATTCCCCGGGTTAGATTTTATCAAACTTTAAACAGTAGCAAAATTAGTTTCGCCATTTCTACCAAATATTAGTGGTGCTAAACAATAAAATATAGTTGGTTCTTAATTGCTACCCATTTTCTAGGGTTTCTAATCTAAACACGTTTGGTGCGTTAAATTCAAAACAGTGCCCGCGGCTCTCAACGGTTTTTAAGTAATTTAGTTACACATAACATAACATAAGCTCACGCCTGTATCCCCGAAGGGGTAGGCAAAGGCGCACTAGCGAACTAGAACATCCACATTTCGCCGAGCTTAGTTCAGTCCCAGATGTGATAGGGGGCGAGCCTATCGCCATATCGGGCACAAATTCCAGACTCCGGGCTAATATGGAAAAATCCAATATAAGTAATTTAGTCTGTCATGTTAATTTAGCTCAGTTGAGAATGGTACGAACTGCCGAGTCGAGTGTCGGAGGTTCGAGACCAACCCCAAAAAGAGCATACACCTGTGACTTTTCTATGTTGTGTTTGCATTGTGAATTATCGCTTGCTATAACAGTGAAGGAAAACATCGTCAGAAAACCTGCACACCCGAGAATTTCTTCACAAGAGTTTTAAAGGTGTGTGAAGTCTACCATTCCGCATTAGGCTAGCGTGGTAAACTAAAACCTAACCCCTCATCAGTAGAGGAGGCCTTATTACGATTGAAAAGTGTAACCCTATATTATATTACGGCCATCCTGTAAATAATTATATATACCTCTACATACAGGATGAATGGGCTACTACTCCCAAAAAAGGAAACCAAAAGAACCACCCAAACCTTAAAGGTAAGTAATAGGATAAGTGGAGTGGCTATTTCAGCCTACGGAAATATTCCCTTACAGACGTATTATGTATTTGTTTGTCGTATGGGCTCCATTTTACGCACCTACCGCCGAATGTCCTTACACTTAAGGTCGCCTTATATCGTTTAACGCCTTATCTGTCAAAATTGTATGACGAATCAATGTAAGAAGCGAAGTTGAGTAGCGTTTGTCCATTCGGGCGCTAGCCTCATAATAAGTAGACCATTGTGCGTGACGTGACTGCCAGCTATTAGTTTAGCCAGCCTAGCTCTGACCAGAAGCGCAGGATCTTCCTGGGGTCTTCATAGGCTTCTCACGTAGTTATGTATATAGGGCCTTACTTAAGACAGCATTTTTAGCTGAGCAAATGGTCAAGAATAACCTGTCACTTTTTTCCTTGCGTTACATTGTTTAAAAATGAAAGGGACAACCTATGGTATAAAGATAAGCAGTGCTTAAATATTTTTATAAGTAACGTCCGAATGGTCAAACGCTTTTCAACTTTAACGGCTTCCTACATAGATTTTCGCCATACAATTTTGACAGGTAAGGGGGCCTTAAACGACATAAGGCGACCTTAAGTGTATGAACATTCGGCATTAAGGGGCATAATATGTATGTACTTCTAAGCTATCCCACAAGAGTCCCATAAGTGTAATAGCGTCATCTAACGACCACCTCCGGCAAACGATAAGACAAGTAAGCCTCAGTACACACGGGACCCGGTTTTCTAAAGTTACGCACCAAGTGTAATCACTGTTTCGTACACATTGTCGTGTTAGGGTTGGCTTACACTAGCGAAGATGAATAAAAGTTTATTCAACGTGTCAAAAGTTAATTACGTTGGATTGGGCATGTGCATCAGTGCTTTTGGGTACTTGACTATTTTTTAAAAAGAATTTTATATAAAATATACGTCATCAAAAATATAGAACAGACAGAAATATTGAAATATTCTCAAAAATGAAAAAGTTAAGCCTTTGAAGTTTGTAACCTTTAAACTGCGCGAAAGAGAAGTATCAGTATAATGACCTTACCGCCATAACGGTACGTGCGTTGGAAAGGGATATCTCCACTATGCCCCCACTCCAGAATTTAAAATATGAATACTGCCTCATTTTTCAACCAATTTCGATGCAGGTTTTACAGAAGGGTTTCATTTTTTATTTGCTATCTAATATATAAAATTCTGGGCTATGTCGGTGACTTTCGTTCTTTTACGGATCTCCTCATTCCTGATTTGATCACGTAGAGAAACACCGAGCATAGCCCTCTCCATAGCTCGCTGAGTGACTGTGAGCTTTCTAATGCGGCCCATAGTTAGAGGCCACGTTTCAGTGCCATAAGTCATCACTGGTAACACACACTGGTCGAAGACTTTTGTCTTCAGGCACTGAGGTATATTGGACGAGAAGACCTTGCGTAGTTTCCCAAATGCTGCCCAGCCGAGCTGGATTCGACGAATGACCTCTCTCTCAAAGTTGGACCTGCCTAGCTGGACCGCTTGTCCTAAATAGACATATTCGTCTACAACTTCGAGAGTCGAGTTCCCTATATCAATTGGGGTAGGAACGACATGGACATTCGACATGATTTTCGTCTTGTCCATGTTCATTTTAAGGCCTACTTGTTGGGAAACTCGGTTGAGGTCTTCAAGCATTAGCCCAGAGGATTAGCAAGTTGAAATGGCAGTGGGCAGGGCACATAGCTCGTAGAACTGATAGCCGATGGGGCAGAAAAGTTCTCGAGTGGAGACCACGTACCGGCAAGCGCAGCGTAGGACGTCCACCTACAAGGTGGACCGACGACCTGATAAAGGTCGCAGGAAGTCGCTGGATGCAGGCCGCTTCCAACAGGTCGATCTGGAAATCTTTGGGGGAGGCCTATGTTCAGCAGTGGACGTCCTGTGGCTGATGATGATGATGATGATATAAAATTCTCGTGTCACAGTTTTCGTTGCCATACTCCTCCGAAACGGCTTGACCAATTTTGATGAAATTTTTTGTGCTTATCCGGTATCTATGAGAATCGGCCAACATCTATTTTTCATCCCCCTAAATGTTAGGGGTAGTCCACCCCTAATTTTTTTTTTATTTTTTAGACAAAATTTTTAATTTCTATTTTTTTATGATACAACATACAAATACATACAATCCTCAATTTTTACCCTTCTACGATCAACCCTTATTTTTTAATAGCCATTAGGAAATTATTTATATGACAAAACAACGTTTGCCGGGTCTGCTAGTTACATATAAAAATGTGTATATATTCAAACATAGCCAATACCTAATTGTCCTCAAAACTCAACCCAGCACATAGAAATGAGTTGACGAGACCACAATCGGCTGAGATATCAGCCATATTATCAGCAAAGATGAACAGCAAGTAGACCTGGCGTTGGTCTTCTTCGAAGTGGTCATCCGAGATTAGCGAGGGAGACCAGAACTACCGAACCAATGTCCAGTCATAGAATTTAACTTTGTTCCTGTGCTTTGATTAGGTAATCCCCAGAAAGCTTAGCCAGAGCTGATCGAAAGAAAACCAATTTATTCACAGGAATATGAATGTCACCACCCCCTCTTTAAGTAATACAGCCCCATTTTAAGTAATACCTGTGTATTGATGACAGGCAAGCAACCAATCAAATGTAATCCAAATCCTTTCTGCAAAATGCTTAAAAATGATCATCACATATTGTAGTGATCTGTGATATGAAGGTAGGTGGAAGGACTGCAGGGTTACCACGACCTCTTATAGCAGTATTATTGTAATCGTTCTTCGTTTGTTTTGTTATTATAATAATACTGCTATAAAAGGTGATGGTAACCTCCTGTACTTAATATATGTTAAGTTACTTAAACATATGACTGTAATTATAATACTTTCATGACGTCATACGATGATGCTCATATACAATTCACATAACTCAAAGCATTCGCGAATCCGTAAGACAATCAGAATTAAGCGATTACTCAGTTACATTGAAAGATAAACTGTAAGTCTGTTACAGAGAGCACATCTTGCTAGTAACTAAAGTAAACTTAAATGATGAGTTGCGAACCGAGATCGTCTGTCGAGTTGCTGATCTCGCGAAATAAGCCCTTTGAATTATTTATCGAGGGTTTATGTTCATTACTTTGGTGTTCTAGATATTAATGTCTATAGTCTCATGATGTAACATTGTCCTAAAATAAAAACTGCCTCGGTGGCGTGGTAGTATTTCGGTACGACTACGGTTCTGAGGTCTCGGGTTCGATCCCCGGGTCGGGCAAAGTGATATTGGATTTTTCCATATCAGTCCGGAGTCTGGAATTTGTGCCCGATATCGCGATAGGCTCGCCCCCTATAACATCTGGGACGGAACTAAGCTCGGCGAAATGTGGGTGTTCTAGTTCGCTAGTGCGCCTCTGCCTATCCCTTCGGGGATACAGGCGTGAGCTTATATATGGTGTGCATGGTATGTTATCAAAGACTTTGTTTAATTCTTTCTACATGCCCTTATCCAAGAGCGCATTATTTTATTACATTAAACGGTAGCTGGTGGTAGGATATTCGTATCCGACCGGATGGCGACCACCGTACACATGGTGCTAAAACCTGCTATAGTGACCCACACTCCGCGTGTGGTTCGCATTCCAGGATCAGCCAGTGTACTTCCAGTTCTCTCGAGGGGCTTGCGGCATGACTTGATGGTTGGTTGAGACGGGTATGGGGTATCGCTGTATATGCATCGGTCATCCGCTTGTCTTGTCACAAGCCCCTCGATTTGCTTCTTCCCTCTTCGGATTCGGAGTGTGGAGAAGCATAAATAGGCCGGCATGATTCTGACGACCACTGATAAACACAGTGTTTGTCAGTGGTCGCTAGTTTTTTTGGACTCTAAAGACTTAGCAACCTACGAAAAATATGTACGTGTTTACCTTGAAGCTGGTTTCGCCATTTTAGTTTAACAATTTATTTACATGTGAGTTTTAACCGTGTCATTAAAATTAAATAGCGTACCCTATGTAAATACCTACTAATTGATTTTATTATAAATACGGTGTTAGTGCTAGTGCGCCTCTGTCTACCCCTTCGGGGATACAGGCGTGAGCCATGTTATGTAATATCAATTTCGGAATCTGAAGAAGATGCGTAAACTGTTATATTAATAGGATCTTTCGTTCGCAAAGTCGCCATTTTAATTTCGTTCCATACATTAGGAACGCTTCATTTTTTTCGTAATTATGCCTCGTCCTCTTATTTCTTTACTCATTGGAAAAACCAGTTGCTATTTTTCTAAAATCACTAAACAATGTAGCCACGTCCTAACAAAGCCTGTATCCCGCAAATTAACCAGACAGCCCGGGAGCGGGGTTCTCAGACGTGATCCCTAATTTTCAGATACATCCCGTGGAATAAATAGGGGATTACGGGCGGCGCGTGGGGCGTAAATAACGTCGCGTCAAGCAGATAAGGGGCGATGACGTCAGAGGCGCGGAGTATGAGCGCTACAGATGTACCTGTATGAGGTTAATTATAATGGTAGTTAGATAGATAGAAACTCTTATTTTACACAGTAAACAATAAGGGCCTTATTTATAAAAACATTTTAGCTGAGCATAATATAAGCTCACGCCTGTATCCCCGAAGGGGTAGGCAGAGGTGCACTAGCGAACTAGAACACCCACATTTCGCCGAGCTTAGTTCCGTCCCAGGGGTCGAGCCTATCGCCATATCGGGCACAAATTCTAGACTCCGGGCTGATATGGAAAAATCCAATATCACTTTGCCCGACCCGGGGATCGAACCCGAGACCTCAAGACCGTAGTCGTACCGAAATACCAAATATGTCACATACAGTCAAACATAGTCATCGTTATTATAAATCTTCGATAAAACATTGTTTTCCGTATAGGTGTAAAACTTCACCTAGTAAATCACACGCTTTCCACACAACTCGCTAGTTGTTATCGCTTGGGTCGTCAGGACTTAGAGTTTCAAATGTTAGCATGAGTTAGAGCCGCTTTTTGTCTGGAACAAAAGGCTTTTAGCACTGCGAAATCTAGGTGCGTGAACGTAAGCGATATTCTATTGTTTCCTACATTGTTATGTGGAAAGTAATTACCTCGCGTTTAATGTAGGGCGTCCTATGTATAATAAGTAATAATAATAATAGCTGTAATATTACCGTCCCACTACTGGGGTCGGGCCTCTTACGTTATTGAGAGGGGTTAGTTAGGCTTTAGTAGTCCATTAATATTTAAAAAAAAAAACGAAAATTCCAGCTAGATATTTCGTTATGCCTACTGATATTGATGAAAATAAATTTAGCGTAAATAATGTTTCATGTATGTCGTAACCCCATTCTGGGGTATCCAGTCCCGGGCAAATAGTGTTAGGAAAACCCGACCTGGGAATCGAACCAAGAACCATCCGGTTTACAGCCCATATACGCTGCCACTAAAACAAGGAGGCAACTGGGTGAGCCTATCCCCATACTGGGCAAAAATTCTCACCCCAAAAACAATAATTCAAACACGATGGACTTTACTTATAAAAATAGTTAAGCTGAGCAAATGGCTAGGAATAGCCAGTCACTTTTTCCTAATCTTATTATTATAGTGTTATGTTTTCCTAGTGTTATGACCCTAGAAAAACTACTATTTTTAGCTATTTGGGATACAGGCGTGAGCTTATGTTATGTCATATCCCCGAAGAGGTAGGCAGACGCGCACTAGCGAACTAGAACATCCACATTTCGTCGAGCTTAGTTCCGTCCCAGATGTGATAGGGGGCGAAGCTATCGTCATATCGGGCACAAATTCCAGACTCCGGGCTGATATGGAAAAATCCAATATCACTTTGCCCGACGCGGGGATCGAGCCCGAAACCTCAGGACGGTAGTCGTACCGAAATACAACCACGCCACCGAGGCAGTCAGAGGATTTGATATTTCGTGATATGTAGATGCATACCTAATTGTTTTTTTTTTCCTCCTTTGTTTATTTTTCTTATGTTTTTTATTGCTTCTTCGATTGTTGAATATCTAAATATTCAATATATGCGTTATTAAATTGTTCACAATAAGATAACCACCCAACTTGTGAACTAATAAATATTTTTTCTTTCTTCCTTTCTTTCAACAAGGTAAAATAAAAACTCAGCATCAAAATCAATTACGTAGAGATTTAATCTGCGCTAAGAGGAACCAGTTAGCGAAGTCTATTTAATAAAGAAAGTTCTTTGTTTATAGCACTGATTCACCCATAAACTAAGAATATAGGCAGCGGCCGGTTCATTATACAGCCCGGACGAGTTTCACCCCGGCAGTCCAACTTTCTTGATAAATTAAAACGCACACCCATTCTTATGGATCTCAAGCTGGAGTTCTTACGTTTAGAATCTTTGTAGTATCGAAGTTAAATATAATTTGATTCATCCGTGTTAATTTTGCCAATTTTTTATGGTAAATATGTATTGAAAGAGAAATTTTTCACTCTTTGTCAAAATTGCTTTGAGTGGTAGAGCCACGCTGTAGACAGTCACGTCTACAGCACGAATGGGCCTGCTCGACCGGTTGGATACCACTGTCTCACAGAAAACCGACGTAAAGTGGCAGCTTGCTGTCGCGTTTCCTTCTGTGAGTGAGATTTCCGGTGGCCCATCCCCCCCGTCTTTCCCAATCCCTATTCCTTCCCCTTCCATTTCCTCTTTTTAGGTTGGCAACGCACCCATGATTCTTATTGTGTCTTGGGTGTCTATGGGCGGTGGAGATCACTTAATATCAGGTGACCCATCTGTTCGTTTGTCTTTGTGTTACATTGTTTAAAAATGAAAGGGACAACCTATGGTTAAAGATAAGCAGCGCTTAAATATTTTTATAAGTAAGGGGCATTGTTTCCAACAGGTTCTGCCGAAACTACAGACATCAAAATTAAAAATCTCAACGATTCACCCGGCTTCCATCTTTCAATCTTTGCCTCTCCCACTTGAAAGTTGCGAATAACTTGAGATTTGATAGGTTTCTTTCAAGTCGCGAGGGCTCTCCACACCACGGTTCATAGATTTTTGAATACGAAGATCCTTAGCGTTGCCGACTGGAGGAAATCTTGTATAAATCTTTATTTTTGTGCGCTTCAATGATGAGTGTCTTAGTGACTAAAGAAATGTTTGTAGTGGAATTGTTAAAATATTATATATCGGCGCAAAATAGCAAGCTTATTTAAAAGGCCGTTGTTATTTCAAGTTATTAATTTATTTTACAATTGTTAAACTGCTGAAACCTTAAAAGATTCTAAAAAGTTAAAATAATCGTTATAATTATTTCTTTAACATTCGATATTCGGTATCGAGTAGGTAGTTGCAAATATTGCACCCTATAAAAGGAGTCTTCAGAGCAAATTCGACACAGTCGTGCTCCGGCACTCGGACTGTCCACACCCCTGACTAGACGGTGCTCTTCAGCACCGTTAATAAAGGGAGTTAGTGAATTTCAGTGTTCACTATTGATAAATAAGATGAGTAATCATCTTATTGTCAAAAGTGACGACAGCCATGCTGACGTCACCGTTTTTAAAAAAACAACGTTAGCTTTGGCCCTCCGACATCAGAAGTGGGATCACAATCCCACTCACTTAACTTGAACCTTTCCGCCCTGATAATCGATACTTTAAATCCCACTGATACTTTCAATCCGACTGATACTTTCAATCCGAGATACTTTCAGTTCGATCGATACTTTCGAACTAGTTTTTCAGTGCCTTTGTGGACCACTGTCAATAATAAAGGCCCAGGCCACAGCATCGTCCTTCCCAGTTCCTTTAGAACCCCTGTGGACCACGGCGTAAAGGACCGCTCAGAACCACAGCATCATCCTTAACAAAAAAAAAAAAAACTGTGGACCACGGCGTACGGGACCGCTCAGAACCACAGCATTATCATAAGAAAAGTGCAAAAATGCGTGGAGCATTTGCAAAAAAAAAAAAAAACTTTTCAGAGCCTCTGTGGACCACGGCGTACAGGACCGCTCAGCGCCACAGCATCGACCCTTCCCGTTCCTTTAGAACCCCTGTGGACCATTATCCCCGTAAGAAAAGTGCATAGATGCGTGGAGCATTCGCACTCTGACTACTGATTCACAAAAAGTGCATTGTGTGGAACATTTGTACAAATGTTTATAATATGGTCTGGCAAGGCTGGTCGGATACCTCCTCTAAAAACCATATAAACTAGGGCACGCGGTGCGTCTAAATACCCGTATTTTGATTTGTGTGCAATTTCATCTCAGAATTCAATGCAAAAACAAAATCTACCTGATTTATGGTCAGGATTGATCGAGACGGTGTATGTGACACTGTTGCAGTCATTTTTGAAGTCCAAATGTCAACGTTAGTGATCATCTTTAAAAATCATAAGTGGTCAATTTGAAAAATCCTGAGTGGTCAATTCGGGAAATTGTTTTGTGAGCTAGGTAGTTTTGCCCGCTGAGTTTGTTTCGCCGGGTCTTCTCAGGCAGGGCCGCGTTTGGATCCGGTGGTAGATTCAAAAAAAAATCGGAATCTTAAATTCGCAATAATAAACGAGGCCTTTCAAAATGACCGTATCGGCGTACAACCATGAGCTTTCAATAAGAGCACGTGCTATTTCAAATGAAAAGAAAGAAAGAAAAAGAAAAAAAAAATTTGTTCTACGAGTATTCACAACAAATTACAAGGCTGGTGCAGAGCACGCACCGCCTATCAGAATGGCCGTATCGGCGCAAAATAGCAAGCTTATTTAAAAGGCCGTTGTTATTTCAAGTTATTAATTTATTTTACAATTGTTAAACTGCTGAAACCTTAAAAGATTCTAAAAAGTTAAAATAATCGTTATAATTATTTCTTTAACATTCGATATTCGGTATCGAGTAGGTAGTTGCAAATATTGCACCCTATAAAAGGAGTCTTCAGAGCAAATTCGACACAGTCGTGCTCCGGCACTCGGACTGTCCACACCCCTGACTAGACGGTGCTCTTCAGCACCGTTAATAAAGGGAGTTAGTGAATTTCAGTGTTCACTATTGATAAATAAGATGAGTAATCATCTTATTGTCAAAAGTGACGACAGCCATGCTGACGTCACCGTTTTTAAAAAAACAACGTTAGCGTTGGCCCTCCGACATATATATTTAGGTGTCTGTCTCGATGTAGTAGTTGTATTTCGGTATCACCACCGTCCTGAGGTCTCGGGTTCGATCCCCGGGGCGGGCAAAGTGATATTGGATTTTTCCATATGAGCCCGGAGTCTGGAATTTGTGCCTGATATGGCGATAGGCTCGCCCCCTATCACATCTGGGACGGAACTAGGCTCGGTGAAATGTGGGTGTTCTAGTTCGCTAGTGCACCTCTGCCTACCCCTTCGGGGAAATAGGCGTGAGCTTATGTTATATGTGTGTTATATTTAGGTGTTGATGAACTCTTCCAAAAAATAAGACATCAGTTAAGTTTTGATTATTTTGTAAGTTTGCATGTTTTGTGCGACTGTGTATACTATACTTCTTCCGTTTATTACTAAAACCATGTAATGTCCCTATCCCACTGTTGGGAAAGAGTAGCCTCTACTAATGAAAAGTACACCGTGCTGGCCTAATGAAGTTCACATACTATCTTAAAAATTCTTATGAAGAAAATGTCAGGTATCTCTACAATATTTTCGTTCACCTTTTTTTTAAGTGGTTCATGACGTTAGAGGGCAGCCAGCTGTAAAAACTAAGCCGATTCCTTTCTACAGTATCCTGAATAGTGTTTCCTAGAAGGTTAAGGTAGTAGAAAAGAAGAATATAGTAACACACCAACTGTGACTAGCTTCAGACGCTATAAACATTGACTTGAAGTTGGAAACGAATGAAAATTCAAAAAGAAAATGCAGAACAACATTCGACATGACCTTATTAATCTTACAATATAAGTTATGGCCCGGCAGTGGATAAGTAACGCCTGGTCCATTTGACCGGCCCATAAGGCAGGCCCATAATCCCTCCGATCGTGATAAATCGGCTTTATCCCCGCGACACTAGCGCCACGCCGCGCTAACTGCCGATATTCGAACTAAAAGCATCAATAAAGAACCTTTCGGGTCGCTGCAGAAGTCGTGAGTGGAGTTGCCAGATGTAACAGGATAATATCGGTAAAGCGTTGATTCAAAACTCGACTAAACAGCAGTAGTATTCAACATTGGTTCGGATGATAACGATAAATATTGACGAGCCGTTTCAAAAAGTGAATTGTTTGTTGTTTTCAGTCAAAAATACAGGCATTTACAGTTTACACACACAGGCGTTCTACTATTTTATGTAGGTTTTTGGTATATGTTTTTAACATATTTTTTTTCCTTTTGAATTTTATTAGACATAAAAGCTGTTTAAAATAATAGTGGCCAGTAAAAAACAATAAAATGGAGATAGCCGATCACACTACATAGTCATTCTTTCTAGCAGCCCTTATCCCACCTTAATGTGGGGTCGGCGCAACACACTTTTTCAAGCATGTTGCAGAAAGGATTTGGTTAAGTTTTTACGACCGGCTGTCTGCTTGATGTCAACCCCCTCTGAGGGATCCAGTCTCTAGCAAATTAAATTAGAAAATTCGCTTTGCCCGATCTGGAATCGAACCCAGGACCTTCCGGTTCACAGCCCATATATGCTGCCACTAGGAGCCGAATGATCACACTACCTAGTAAAAAACTTCAATAAATAAAACACAATACATTCCAATAAAATTGGTAAAAGTGGAAAATCAGTAAAGCTAGCAACCCTGGCCGTGGGAAACAATTACAGTGCCTTATGTTGCGTATTGAGTTTTCATTAGTCGAAGGAAACAATAACGTATCGTACGGTCAGCATAAAACTCCATCGCCGAATTGTAATTCCGATTTATGTTTCAACTTAACTGGATTCGGTGCAATGTGTTAGAAATTATTACTACGTTGATTTATGAAAGTTGTTGTTAGCAGTAAGATTCAGCATTAGTTAAGGGGCTTCGAAACTCGGACTGCTTTGGTGACGTGGTTGTATTTTGGTACGACTACCGACCTGAGGTCTCGGGTTCGATCCCCGGGTCGGGCATTTTGGATTTTTCCATATCAGCCCGGGGTTTAGAATTTGTGCCCGATATGGTGATAGGCTCGCCCTCTATCACATCTGGGACGGAACTAAGCTCGGCGAAATGTGGGTGTACTAGTTCGCTAGTGCGTCTCTGCGTAGACCTTCGGGCATATAGGCGTGAGCTTGTGTTATTTTATGTTATGTTTGAGTTTCGAAAATAGTATATGAACAAAAGAGACCAAATCTATTATGTAAGTAAGGGAAAATAGTCGATGATTTTAATTCAGTAGAAGTTCAGTGAAAGTAGTCGCCTTCTTGGTCTAGTGACAGCATATATGGCTGTAGAACGGGAGGACCTGGGTTCGATTTCCAGGACGGGCAAAGCGAATTTTCTAATTTAATTTGCTCGGGACTGGATCCCCCACAGGTGGGTTGAAATCAGGCAGGCAGCGGGTCGTAAAACTAAACCAAAATATTTCTGCAACGTGCTTGAGAAAGTGTGTTGCGCCGACCCCACATTAAGGTGGGATAAGGGCAGGTAGAAATAATCAATTCGTAAATTATATTACATACCCATTTTTTTACCACGCCTTTGACTAATCGTAGTGATTACGTTTTTTACAATGATTAATATCGTTCAAAAACAAACACTTTATACTGAAAATTTATTTTCAGCTTTTTAGTTCGGTACGTTATAATTTTGTTTCTTTTTTGACATTTTCTCCTACACATATATTATTTACCTAGACTACGTACAAAATGTTTTATATTCATGCGTTATTAAAGTTTGCAACGAAATTAACCACTTTTTGCTTCTGTCGCAAACATCGTTTTATTTTATTACAACATTTCTCTCCACAGCTAATTATATTAGTTGATTAAAGAGTAGACACAACTATACCAAATTTAATTTCCCACTAACCTAAAAGCCGTTATATAATATTAGCAATGTATAATTACTGTCCCACTGCTGGGCAAAGAATAAAGAGATTTAATTACTAACTACAGAGGGGGTATCAAGCAAGTTTCCATACAAAGAAATTGATCTCAAACTTCAATACCGCCATCAACTACTTATTACAATGCGAGGACATTTATTACAATTTACACCCTAGAATATTTTGTGAATGGTTAAGAATCACGTAAGATAAGTTTATTTATCACGGACAGCCTCCGTGGCGGAACAGGCGAGTAGTCGGCTGTGAAGCGAGAGGCCGCGGGTTCGATTCCCGCATTGAGACAAATGTTTGTGTGGCCCACAGATATTTGTTTCAAGTCTGGGCGTTGTGAGACCGAAAGTCTCTCATAGTCTCTGATACTCACGATAAAGGTTATAACTAGTGTGGGGTCAGGACTAAGTGTGTGACTGTTGGGTGTATTTATTTATTATTATTTATTTATTCTCTCAATATTATTTCAATTTTAACTGAGCTTATGACCACTAGGTCATAACTTTTGGCTCACAAGTTTTGTGCCGTAGTCTATATACTGTTGAATGTCTTTGGAGACGAAGTACAGACATTAACAGTCTCCGAGAGGATGAAAAATAAAGAAAAGTCAAGGGAGAACTCAAACAAGGAAGTGGCAATTCAAAATTCACAAGCACAATATTTTACCTTTTAAACTTTGAGGTAGATTTTTAAAAATACCGGCCTTTGGGAAATCAGAGGCGGTGGCTCGGAACATGCAAACAAACGCGACGCAAACAATGGAAATTACTTCTTGCGAAGAAGACAATAAGGACGGAGACGGCGGCAGACGAAAGTTTGTATGTTTATTTCAAATGGGTAGCTTCGTAAGGCGAAACTTGGTGTTTCCATTTCCTAGATGCAATCTTATTGCGATTTTGTTTACAAACGTCTGAATAAACAATTAATTTGCATTGCAGGTACGATTCACGGTATATTTAGTGCTGTTTTTGGCAAATAATTATTTCTCTTATTATTTATCGTCTTTACAGTAAAGAGCAGTAGCCCGAGGACGAAAAACTAATGTAAATGTAGCGGCCTGAGCAGGAAAATTTCTGACAACCGTAAATGTATTTCAGCTCGATGCGCGTCTATGAAATTTGTATGAAATATTAACCAAACGTCATCAATGCGCAGCGAACTCAAATACATTTACATTAGTTTTTCGTGCTCGGGCTACTGGCCGCAGTTTTCCTTTAGTTTAGCGGCATCGTATATGAACCGGGGACTGGGAGGATCTGGGTTCGAATTTCAAGTGAAGCAACGTGTTTTTAACAATTTGTCCAGGACTGGATCATCAAAGCTGGTTGACGTCAGGCAGGTAGTCTGTCGTAAAAACTAAGCCGAATCCCTTCTGCAGCATGTGTACAAGCATGTGTGCCGCCGACCCCACATTCGAGTGGGATAAAGGCAGGTTGAAGAAGAGCATTTCTTACAGTAACGAAGGAAGTGAACAAGATGGTCAGACCTGATAAGGGTCGCAGGAAGTCACTGTAGGCTACTTCCAACAGGTTTTTTTTTATAGCAGAGATTGGCAAACAAGCAGATGGGTCACCTGATGGTAAGTGATCTCCACCGCCCATAGACACCCAAGACACAAAAAGAATCATGGGTGCGTTGCCAACCTAAAAGTAGGGAACGGAATGGGAGGGGAGGGGATTGGGAAAGGGAGTGGGGAATAGGCCACCGGAAATCGCACTCACCGAAAGAAACGCGACAACAAGCTGCCACTTTACGTCGGTTTTCTGTGAGACATTGGTATCTAACCGGTCGAGCCGGCCCATTCGTGCTACAGACGTTACTGTCTACAGCGTGGCTCTACCACTTGGAAGGTCGGTCTGGAAACCCTTGGATCCTATGTTCAGCATTGGACATCTTATGGTCGGTGATCATATCAGTGAGCATACGATTAGGTACATGACTAATTTTTTTAAAATATTTTATATGAAATTTAGGTTGTCTAAATATAGAACAGAATATTGAAATATTCTCAAAAATAAAAAAGTTATAAGCCTTTCAAGTTTGGTGTAACCTTCGAACTGCGGGAAAGAGAAGTATTAGTATAATCACGTCATCGCCATAACAGTACGTGTGTTGGTAAGGGATAGCAAGATATCTCCACTATGCCCACTCCAGAATTTAAAATATGAATTGCTGCCTCATTTTTCAACCAATTTCGATGCAGTTTTTACAGAAGGGTTTCTTTTTGTATTATTTGCTATTACATATAAATATGTGTATAAACAGCCGCTTGCAACAGGTCCATCTGGAAATCTTTGGGGGAGGCCTTTGTCCAGCAGTCGACGTCCTATGGCTGATGAAGATGATGATGATGATGATGATGATGATGTGTATAAAATCAAACATAGTCAAGTACCCAATTAAGATATGACCTAACTTTGCTCAGATTTCACTTAAATTTAAACGTACACTGATCCCAATTCCACATACCCGATCTACGATGTTATCAGAATTTATACAACTGAAATTCTTAGTAATACAGTTATCTCAGAAACTCGATTTCCTAAACGTTTTGAATATCGGACTCATTGTGCCATTTTATGAACCAAATAGCAAACATTATTCCGAGATATGCGATCCGGGATACTTGTACAATTTATCCATATATACTATAGGTACACTGGAGAGCGATCTGACCTATTTAGTTAAAATATTGTATGAATTTCTATTTAATACTCGAATATTAGGTCGACTGCTTTTTAGGTGAGAAGTGATCTGAATGAGCGAGACATGGAGGATAAAAGCCTTAGAGAAATCTGGTGAAAATCTCTTGGAATTCTGGTGGAGAATTCTCAAGTAGTAAGCAATAATTCTTAAATAATAATAATAAATACACCCAATAGTCACGCACCTAGTCCTGACCCCACACTAGGTATAACCTGTATCGTGGGTGTCAGAAACTATGAGAGACTTTCGGTCTCACAACACCCAGACTTGAAACAAATATTTGTGGGCCACACAAACATTTGTCTCAATGCGTGAATCGAACCCCCGGCCTCTCGCTTCACAGCCGGCTACTCGCCTATTGCGCCACGTAGGCTGTCAAAATCAATTAACATTGAATCAAAACCCAAATTCATATAATATTGCTTAGTCTATATTCGAGCCCGTTACTTTACTTTGACTGTCAAGCTATCTGAAAATACATAACATAACACAATATCACACAAAATAGTGTTATAAAAACACCACGCCCCACCTGGGAATCGGACCCAGGACCTCCCGGTCCTTAGCCCATAGACACTGCCACTAGACCAAGGAAGCGACGTGAACATGATCAATAAATATGCTTTTATTTTATACTCATAACAACACCCTTCAGTGTCACGCATTTGACGATATGCCGAAAACTTTTCCCAAGTGACGCGTGCCATCGTAGCTTTTTCTAAATAATTGCTTCGAAGACAATTTCGGGAATGTATCTCACACTCCCGACTCCCGTATTCCCGAATCCCGCGGATTACGCTGAGCGGCGACAATTTAAAGCCAATGTGCAAAATAACACTTTCTCTATATGTGCCATTGTGCGTGCGAGGGCTGGGATATGTTTTAACAATCTATTCTTTATTGAAAATCGATTCGTGAATCGATTCCTTTTGTCTCGATGACGCGCCACATGAGCAAGTCAGCTAAACACTACGTCAGTTAATATACGACAGCATCGAATCCGAATTAGTGCACAATGTTACCTCTATATCCTGTAAACGATATTGTTATGGCGTAAATTACCGGCATATCTTCAAATAATACAATGTCACTATAAATATCATCTAATCATCAATCAATCATCGACTGCCTCGGTGACGTGGTTATATTTCGGTACGACTACCGTCCTGAGGTCTTGGGTTCGATTCCCGGGTCGGGCAAAGTGATATTGGATTTTTTCATATCAGCCCGGCGTCTGAAATTTGTGCCCGATATGGCGATAGGCTCGCCCCCTATTACATCTGAGACGGAACTAAGTTCGGTCAAATGTGGGTGTTCTAGTTCGCTAATGTGCCTTTGCCTATCCCTTCGGGAATAGAAGCGTGAGCTTATGTTATGTTATATCATCTAAAAAGGCTACTGGTCAAAACAAAAATAATAAGGTTATTATAATAGTGATTACCACGATAAATTTGGAACATCCAGTCAAGTATGCAATAGACGAGGATAGGTCTAGGAAATGGTGATTTGAGAAGACAGAAAAAATGTTTGGCACATACAAAACCCTGAGAGTTGGTGCGATTACTAAAAAATGGATATATCTAATATCCTACTAGACAACATCTTGCGTATAAAAGAACCACTGAGTAATTGAATGCACAATCAATTTTATCCTATAGTTAGTCTAAATTGATTCCGCCTTTGTAATGGATAACACTTTTGAGTTAATAGATTAGTTAGTCGATTTTTAAACGCTCTCATGTGATCGTATTTCTAGTTGGCAGCAGTCCAAACACCTAAATCTATGTCCCGGTGCTGGAATTGAACTGGAAACAATTTCACTCCTCAATTTATATCTTTGTGATTTAATATGTGGCGAATTAACTATTTCGTTAATCGTTTCCATTTTTTCAAATCGATATGTAAACAGCTTGAACGAAAATCGATTTCGTTGTAATCGATTCTATAAAAGTCGGTAACAAATGCCTATTTTTCCTCCGGCTCTTTATTAAATTGTCCCGAAAAGTTTTATCGTACGTTCATTGTTCGAATGATATTTGTTTGGTAGTTCGAATGTTGGTCCAAACATTGGCCATGTAAATTGCAATTAATTTTTGATAGTGAATAATTGGTGTTATAAATTGTGCTTATTGAGTTATGTTGTAGTAATTATACAAACGTTTGTAATTAATTGGTGATATGTACACTATGTATTATGTAGCGGTGATTATAATTTGTGTGTTGATTATAATTTAATACTGTTACGAGCTTAATGAAATAATTTAATTGTTAATAGCCTTTAGCACGGAAATTCTATATTTCGAGTTTCGAAAAATTAATTAAATGCATTATTTAAAGAAAAGTGTTTCTTTAAATAATGCATTTAATTAATTTTTCGAAACTATAAATTAATAGTTTTATTTGAAGTGTTCAAATAGAACTATTAATTTATGAAATTAATGAGTTCTTAAGTTTACGTGAATATTATACATTGAAATAAAACTATTCTTACGGATTCTATCACGATTAGGTTTTAATTATTATTCCCGACGTTTCGAAGGCTTTGCAGTCTTCGTTGTCACGGGTCAGTCTGACCCGTTATTTCAACGAAATTAATGAGGTAAATAAAGCTTTTGTTTATAGATTCATCTAAAAATATTAAGCTTTTAACAATCTATCATTAGATATGTTTGAAATCATAATCAGAACGCATCTTAAATTGAGTCCTAATTTTCTTACTCTGATAATCTTACACCCGGTTTTTCGGAGCCTAGTAAATGCCCTCAAAATTGAGATGCAGAATCAACTGTTGTAACAACAATGTAAATCTGTTAATTGAATATTTGATAACACTTTCAGAGAGAGAGACAGGGGAAATGTATGTCGCAAGTTTAACTGCATGGCTACATTCACATCCCATAAATTAATCTATGCAAATGTGTTATTAAAACGTTGTAATCCAATTTAGGTATGATTAGATAGCAAGACGTTATCTGCTCTCTAATTTACTCAGGGGCATAAATATGCATACTGTTTGAATTAGCATTTTATCTGTTAGTCGATTTAATATTCATGTATACGGTGCAAGCGCATATCCATGTTGTATATGGAATTAATTTCCACGTAGTCCCATGCCGGGCTAACTTTATGAGTTTACACATACCTATACGTATACATACATAAGCTCACGCCTATATCCCTAAAGAGGTAGGCAGAGGCGCACTAACGAACTAGTTCACCTACATTTCGCCGAGCTTAGTTCCGTCCCAGATGTGATAGGGGGCGAGCATATATATCGCCATATCGGGCACGAATCCCAGACTCCGGGCTGATATGGAAAAAATCTAATATCACTTGCCCGACCCGTGGATCGAACCCGAGACCTCTGGACGGCAGTTGTACCGAAATACTACTACGCCACCGAGACAGTCAATTCTTAATTAATAAATATACTGTGATAAAGATGTATCAATAGATCTTTTACTTTATGGATTAAAATTTACATAGGAGGGCTCACGGACGTAAAAAAAGATGGACGGAGCACTAGGAACATTAGAAGTGAATCAAGGTTTTCGGCTCATTCGATCTATCGACACGTAATGGCGGCGGCAGGCGACTTGATCGAATAGGCCGAAAACCCTGCTTCACTTCCAATGTCCGCCTAGCGCTCCGTCGATCTTTTTTTATGTCCATGGATGGCCTATTCGTGCTGTAGACGTAACTTGCCTACAGTATGGCTCTACCATTGTCTTCATGACGACAATGATGAAATTCACAAACTAAACTACATAGACTCTAGAAAAGCAAGTTTGATAATTTACATACATACATACATAATATCACGCCTGTATCCCATAGGGGTAGGCAGAGACTATGGATTTCCACTTCGCCCGATTCTGACACACTACTTTCGCTTCATCTACTTTCATCAATCTCTTCATACATTCGCGTCGGTTAAGGTTTGATAATTTCATCTAAATAAATTCATACCCCATTTGCTTCTATGAGATTAGATGAAGATTTTAGGCCGGTGTACATGTGCATGGCTGTTAATTCACGCCAACGTAATTCAATGTTGGCCGAACAATTAGCATATGCACAATGGCGGTGGAATAATATCCAAACACGTGGTTAACATCGCAAACATTACATTTCACTTTAACGATGATAAATGTATAGGCTCTAAGATACCAAAATTAAAATGTCATCATCATCATCATCATCATCATCATCAGCACAGCACAGCATCATAGGACGTCCACTGCTGAAAATAGGCCTCCCCTAAAGATTTCCAGATCGAAGTTGGAAGCGGCCTGCATCCAGCGACTTCCTGCGACCTTTATCAAGTCTCATTCAAATGTCGCCTATAAGATATTTTTTCTATCTGCAGGTCCATTATCTAAGGTTTCATTCGTGAAAACAACGTTGCGGCATCGTCGCGTCAACGATGTTTTCATTTTTGTATTCAGCAAGGTATGTACAAAGCGCACGCACTAGCGCTATGCGTGATGACGGTGCTTATGCGAACTAGCTCTCTCGAGCGAGGCGTTTGAAATAAATGTATGGAAAAAGGTATTCCCTAAGATCCAACAACGTTGAAAGCTTCGTCGATCTCAACGATGTGCGCTGCGGGAGCTCGTCGTCGATCGCAACGTTGTAGCGTTTATTAGAGAATCGACCTACAGCCCTTAACGCACCGTAATGTGAGGTTGGCGCAACACAGTTTTTTAAACCACGTTGTAGAAAATAATTGGCTTAGTTTTTACGACTGGCTGCCTGCCTGACGTCAACCCCCTCTGAGGGATCAATCCCTCAAAACTCCCCCGGAACTCCAGTTCCGGGGAAATTGCTGCATAGAAATTACATAACATAACATAACATAAGCTCACGCCTGTATCCCCGAAGGGGTAGGCAGAAGCGCACTAACGAACTAGTACACCCACGTTTCGCCGAACTTAGTTCCGTCCCAGATGTGATAGGGGGCGAGCCTATCGCCATATCGGGCACAAATTCCAGACTCCGGGCTGATATAGAAAAATCCAATATCACTTTGCCCGACCCGGGGATCGAACCCGAGACCTCAGAACCGTAGTCGTACCGAAATACCACCACGCCACCGAGGCAGTCAGAGGCATAGAAATTAATTTGCTGTAAAAGCAATTTTGCGGAACCACCGGTTAAAAAGTTTCCCCATTATACTATATCTTCACTGAAGTTTGATGTATTAAACCACATCACTTGAAAACAACATACACCGCTCTAGAGAAGAATATGAAAAAAATATAACAAGCGATGCCTACCCTGTCAGACTTCCCGTCAAAATCCCAAGCCTATAACTTAAGACAGAAATTAGCTTGGCAGCAAGTGGGTGGGTGTTAAAATCTTGTAACACAAACTTTTACCAAATTACAGCCTAAACTTTAAAAGTATTTACACAGGACAAGGTATAAACCATACAGCCAACACAAGATTTACCTTAACTTAAATAACCCAACACCACTCTATTATTCATATTAACAACGCCACTTAATATGAGACATCCATCAAACTTGACATAATACGCGAATAAACCCAAACGACTCCTCAAAGTTCAACATTTTATACTGCCGTAACTTTTTTACGTCGCTGAAGTTTTACGTGAGGCTAAGGTCGCGTGTACGTACAGCCGGGCGGCACATATTCTGTAACGCGGTCTTATTACGCTCTTGAGTTTGGCATGTGACAATCAATGTTCGGCTTTGGGAACTAAGTTTAGGATTTTTTTAAGTCTTTTTGAGTTAATCCGTCATAGGGAAACATTAAAGATTTAGGGCCTTACTTATAAAAATATTTTAGCTGAGGAAATGGCTAAGAACAGTCAGGCACTTTTTTTCCAGTGTCACATCGTTTGAAAATAAAAGGGACTCAGTTAAACTGTTTTTATAGGTAAGGTCCATAATGTTGGCTCATAGCTACACGGCTCACTGCTGTGACTTTCGTTCAGGATTGATGATAATTAAAGTTAAACAAAAATTCAAAACCGACTTCAAGATTGAACAATCAAAATCCGAAATAACAATTTCATACTCTCTTTGGAGTTGGTGCCGGAGTTGATGAAAAACAAATTAAAAGACAAAAGTCCTCCTTCTTTATTAAGTCGGTTTAAAACACGCGCAGAAGAAAAGAGAAAATTTAATAGTGATTGCTTGTTACTTATTACACAGACAGTTTTGGAAAAATAATGCTTTAATAAGATTATTTTTAGTAAGTAGGTATTTTTCCTCAGATTAATTATTGAAGCAATTAATTTCTACTAGATATTATCCGTCATCGTTCCAGCTACTAATATACGAAAAACAGACCAATGTGTGAGAATTTAGTGGACAGGCTTAATTAAAAACAAATATCGTTTATCGATGCCATAATTAACAATATTGGGTCCGGAATCCATGCGTACTACTCTATATTACGGACTAATTGTCGAGTGCGTTTAATTATTGCAAGCTCGCGCCGCATCTCCGATGTAGCCGCATCATATCTATAGCACAAACATCTACGCGATTAAATCGTCCGCCTTAAACGAAACAACACCTGCTTACTGCAATAATCGTGGTATTGAACTTGCGAGAGCGGAAACTAAACACAGTTCGCACGGCCGCAAAGTTACTGCGTGCTCGGAAACGGTGTTTACCCCAATATCGACCTTATCGCATCGTGATAACGACCCCACACCACCAAGATGATGCTATTACGCTCTGTAATGTAGTTCTAAAGATGCCGCCGTCCGTTCGTGTCTCCCACTAATGAGTTGCTCAATTAACCGACACATTAACGGTAAGAGTGACATAACAGAGCACTAACAAAACGCAATTTAAAAAATAAACCGCACCGTTCCGTTCCACGTGCCAGTGTTTTCGCAAACAATATTTTTCATCGTTATTTATTGTGTTGCGTAAAATGGAGTTGCGATTTTAACACGAAATCTCCCGGGCGTCCGCCTTTGCATACTTTAATCTATTCTACTTAAAAGCTGGCTTTTTCGCACCTGAACCGGGGGTGTTTTAAAACGAATTTACCGCCTCTTTGTTAGAGGTACGTGTCTGTTAATTCGTTTACTCTTACCGAGGAGGGCTCTAATGGGAGGGCTTTTCTTGCAATTAGCCGCAATTAAGATACTCCGTAAGGAAATACCTTCGGGATTCTCCGGCGGGAATCAATGGTCGAGTCGGGTCTAAATCGATGGCGCATCGAATGCCGACATTGTTTAGGATCTTGGTTGAGACAGATTTGTTTGCAGACGTAATTAAACGCCGATTACTTGACTATCGCGGTTGGTTCTCACGCTGTCCTGCCTTTTATTTATGGTGGGTGGAATCCAAGTCCCTGCATTTTGTTTCGTTTTTGCATTCCTGTATAGATTGGTTGTTTCTTAGTATTCATTAAACATGCGTCGAACTTTATGTAGAGTTGCGCGGTAAGTTATTTGTTGCGAAATAACTGGCTTGTTTTACTTAATGTAATAATTTGCATTTCCTTTTTTCCTTCATTCTATGTTTCTAATTTCTTCATAAGCATAACGGGCAGATTCCTCATGTTTATTTCTGTCCTAAAATGGACACACACAAACTTCAAGCTAATCGACCGACTACAAAAAAGAAGGTCTTCCAAATGTGGACTAATTTTCAAGATTATTTTTGTGCGATAGAGCTTCTTTCAAGGGCAGGCCCATAATTTGGTCACGATCAGATAAATTTTGAAGTCGTTCCGTTAAGTTTTTAAATTTGTGATTATTCTCATTGCAATATTGAAGCTCAAAGATTCGAACTCTGGGCTCATCACTTTTCCAGTCACTACGCGTGACTTAAATAGTTGTGTTCATAAATACGCTCCGTGTGTATCTATTCACATTCTTAATTCTCTATCCAGTATTGTGACATCATATAATATCAATAAATAAAGATAATACACGTCCACTATCATTTAAATTCGATCATTTGTCAAAAACCAACAACACTACGACATTAGTGTTGCTCCGAGGGATAAGCGACGGATTACGTTCCACTTTATCGACAATCGAAATTTATAGTCGCACGATAAATTGAATACAAACTTCCAAATAAATCGACAATACAGTTTATCTGAGTGCAACATTAAGCTTCTATGTCGGCGTATCTCATATTTGTGGCCTCCGATCGATAAAGGCTCGCCGCGGCCTTATTATAATTAAAGCCTATGTCGATACGATAACATCGACGTGTAACGCCATTCACTATCGCTAGTGGTGTAGGTTATCGATAATTTGTGACGATGTTGGGTGGGCGGACCACCCGCGCTTGCGCCGGCGCATCGTCTATAAAGATGGGTAATGGGTAAAAACCCAATCTTCCCACCTGGGAAAAAACCCGGGAAATTGGGTTTTTACCGGGTTTTTTCCCATAAACACCTATTTTGCTGGGAAAAAATATTTTTATCGATTGTTTAATATCAAATAGTGGCGGGAATTACAAATTGTAGAAATAAAACAAAATAAAATCAAAATCCAATGTTTATTATTAAAAATAAAATGGGTAATTACTAAATCATTCACCCTAAATCTTCAGTGTGGTATCCTAGTTTTATTCTTCATCGCTGCTTTCGTCTGACGTCCGTTCGCATTCAAGAAATTCAAAGTACTGGCCGTGGGTGCCGGCCGTGGATGTTGAGGGTTCGGGACTGGTGTTATCAAATGCTGGCTCCACGTAATATTCCGACGATGAGTCTAATAATTCTGGTCCGTCAGTCATTGATTGATTTTTATTTGCTGGTTTATGCATCAGGGTCCAGTTATAGGCGATGTACGTTAGTTTTGCTGCCCTTTCTGTCGTCAATCTGTTTCTTTGTTTATTGTGTATTCTGCTGTGTGCACTAAACGAACGTTCTACTGCTGCAGAAGTGCATGGTGCGGTTAATATTTTAATAGCAACTTTGCTCAGTGCTGTGGAAGCACATAAACCCTTCCACCAGGATAATGCGGGGATTTCATTAATTTGATTCCATAAAAATCTTTTACCCCAAAACCCGTCTTTGGCTCTGTAGGAAGCCAAATTTGGCATCACGTTTAAGCCTATATTTTCTCCGGTATTAAATATATACTCCATAGCCTCGAGTTCTTGCGTTTGTTTAAGTTCCTCATCTCTTGTGGCAGGTGTGTCCAATAAATATGCTGCGAAGTGTATTGGCTTTAGGCACATTTTTATTCTTTCATCTAAATTTTTCAGGATCACCTCTTTTTTTGTATTATCTATTATTGTTATATTTGGTAGCATAAACATTAACTTCTATTTTATATTTTTTAATGACAAAACACTTTATGTATTTGGTTGTTATTTGATTCCAATTTGAATATTGTGTCAGTAACTGGTTCGATTATGTGTGAGCATTGTTCAATAATTTGCCAAAAATTATCGTCTAATAACGTCGACTTATCCTCAGCAGATAAGAGCAAAGCTCGCTCATGCACTGCTAGCGTCTGTAAGGCAACTTTAGAGTTAAGTATACTCTTGAAACATATATAATAACTACCCCATCGGGTATCGCATGGCAATTTCAAAGTTTCGCCAGCCTTTTTTTCTCTAACTATTTTTGCTAACAAAGATGATAAAATTTGACTTTTTTTTAATAGTTTTTACAATATTCAATGCCATATCTTTACCGGCATTTATTACGTCAATTTTTACGATATCTTTGCACAATACATTTAAGGTATGAGCAGCACAGTTGAGACAAGTTAAGTTCGGATGAACATTTTTAACGAGACGAAATGCTTTTTGTATATTACTTGCGTTGTCACCAATCATCGTCACGAACTTGTTACTTCTATATTCGGAGAGTACGGTTAAAATTTCCTTGCAAAAATATTCGCTGGTGGCGATTTTCGGCCGTCACGATACTTTTCACAAATACTGGTTCAGGCTTTGCTATTAGAATATTAATAATGCCTTCATTTCTGCAATTAGACCATCCATCTAACATTAAGTGTAAACATGTTTGAGATAGTATGGTCTCTTTTAAATCTTGATGCATTTCTCTGTATGCTTTATCTAACATGGTTGTTGAAATCGTTTTTCTGGTTGGCAATTTATATGACGGCTGGAGTTCGTTGAAAAATTTCATCCAAAGTGGGTGTTCCACTATACTGAGAGGTGTTCCTGATACAAAAATAGCCATCGCTAATAATGAATGTAAATTTTGTCTCTCTAAATTTGTATAATTTCCTGTAGATACACGGTTTTCCATCGGCGAAGTTAACTGCGACTCTGGTCTCACATTTTCTTCGTTATCTATATTTGACACTGAGATTACAGACTCTGATGGTGTTTGAGGTTTGTTGGCTTTTAGCTCTTCTTTATATTGATCCGGACAATTAAGACATTTTAGTAAATGTCTAGCCATCTTTTCTGTACTCGCTATTTTATATTTCAACTCGCAGTATACGCATGTGGCTGATTTGTTTTCAGTTTCTCGGAAATGTTTCCATATAAGTTGCTTTTTTGGTCTCACCATGTTGCCTGAAAAAAATAAAAGGACCATGAGATGAGATTACATGAGATTTGGTAGAAACAATTTCATAATTCATTATTACATCTGGTAATTATTATAGTATATGGACAACACGAAAGATCTTATGGAAAATATGTATTAAAGGACCAATTTGAGATAAAATCGGTTAGGTAAAAAAAATTGAAACAATAATTTCAAGCAACGTGTATAGTAATAAAGAACCAACTGTAAAAAACAAAGGTTTATTGTTTTACTTTTTTTATTGCAGTGACAATATTGAAAATATTTTGCACAAATAAACTTTTTTTTGTTCTTTACTTTGATATTCTATAGAATCGGCATCTTTGTGTCTTTAGCGGCGAAAAAAGGTATTGTTTGATGCATTCATTCATATTTTCTTTTGCAGCCGACACCATAAATCCGTTTATTTGACTTCAAGTTTAGCCAAAAATACAAAAACAATACCTTTTTCGCCGCCAAAGACAGAAAGATGTCGATTCTATAGAATTTATAGAAGCATGTAGCTTTTGTATTAAAACATGCTAATAAAAAAAATAACCAATTTGCAAAGCTATACGTTCAACATTCGATTCTAGGTACCTATGTTTTTAATTCAGAACGTGTTTTTCTATTTTTATTTTTAAAAAATAGTATTTTATTTAATGTTACAAACTACGGGGGCGAAAACCTATTGAACTGTAATATAAAAAAGATAAAATAAACGCAATACTAACAGACCAAATATATCATTTGTAATTTTCACACAAATTTATTGAGACGTTATATGCCAAAGCGAGAGTTAACTCTATAACTTTGCTTTGGAATTTATTAATTTATGATTTTATAATATAAGTACAATTAAAACGACTTCTGTACTACACAAGCGTATTCGTATAATTAATAAAAATAATAATGCACACTAACAAAACAACAAGTATAATATAAAACGGATGTGATATAAGGAACGTAGGCATTCAGCTTTTATAAAGAAAGACTTTTTACTTAATAAGTAATTTAAAATCACTATAATATTATTATTCTTAATGTTGTGTATTCTTCTTACATGTAAACTGAACTTTTAAGAGTGCGAAAGTTTCATTAGAAGCCACTACAATTTTCCACCATGTGTTAAATTTAAACATATTTTTATTATTTTAACATGAATTATTGATAGGTCTTCTGAATTATAAATCTAATTTAAAAATATAATTTAAACAAAATTCTCAGGTAATTTTTATCAAATTATAAGGTCTAATAAAGTATTAATACTTACTAGTTATTATTTTCTTCGTATAATAAATCCAGTTCACAAGCAGATCGTTGTCAGTAAATTCAAGCCAAGGTCGTTCAGGTTATAACAGGATCAGGTCGCAGTGTGAATTCCGGGTCGTAAAAAAAGCACAAACTTGCATAGAACATACACTCTAACCACCGAGATGAACTAGAGTATACTGAGGGATGTGCAAATAATTATTGCGGGTGCGCTGCGCATCCCCTCCCATAACGTCTTACTTTTGGATACGCGGACAATGCCTGGTTCACCTTTAATTTAAAAAAAAAATAAGTTGTTCGTTTTTTCCCAGCCAAAATTCCCAATGGGTGTAAAAAATGGGTATAAATCGGGTTTTTTCCCAGTCGTGGGTTTTTACCCGGGAGATTACCCATCACTAATCGTCTATACTGAGCGAAATGTAGTGGGCACTAAGCGGGTACGAACAATGCATCGACTACAGTTTACGATTGTTGTTACTTGTTACACATTCGTTTTATTGTTACGAATCGTGTAAGTGCCGTAACGTTTTCACACTTTCGTTTGAGTCTTGGTGGTCTTGCATGGCCTATATGGCGCAATGGATGACTAGCCGGCTGAGATAGATCGTTCGTCGCTTCGTATAATGCGAAACGGAAATGTTGGTTCCGAAGATGGTTGTTATGGAAATTTCTTCGTGTTTTATGAACGTGGGAAATTCCAAATATGGTTCCGTCTTACTGTATCTAATAAAATAACCCCGAAAAAAAACGAGGAGGTTCTAAATTCACTTGTATTTCTTTTGTGTTGTAATACGTCATACATATGTGGAAGAATGTGATGGGCTCGTCTTCCACAGGATTCTTACCTTGATTTCGTGACGGGGTGTGACGTATACCATATGATCGAAAAAAATACCTATGTTTTTCAAAGGGTTTGTTTCCGACTTCCAAAAAGGAGAAGGTCCTCAATTTGTCTGTATTTTTTTTTGTTACGCGATATCTCCGCCGAATATGGACCGATTTTCAAAATTTCTTTTTGTGTCCGATGGAGCTTATTTCAAGGGTGGTCCCATATTTTAGTCACGAACGGATTTGAAGTAGGTCTGTTAAGTTTTTAAACTTGTGTTTAACATTATACCTACCACATCAAATCCGTGAAATCATAACGAAGAGACAAGAGTTATTTTCACATATACATACACTCACGCCTGCATACACACTCTGGCAGAGACTGTTGAGGTCCACAAGCTACGATCCTGGTACACCTCTTTTGCCTATTACACATTCATGCATCGTTTCATTGAGAGGTTGAGAGTACTCTGAACTTGCCTTTTACGCAGGAGATCACTTATTTGATTCATATAGGATCGCGTTGGGTGCCCTCTTCTAGCCCCACCATTCACTTTCGCACGACGAATACCTTTCGTAAATCGTCTTTCATCCATCCCCTCCACATGTCCAAACCACCTCAGCAACCCTTTCCCAATCCTAGTCACCTCATCCTTTAACTTACAACTTATTTCATGATAATTTACTAATGTTGCCCGCGACTCCGTTTGTGTGGAGATTTATTTTCCGGGAAAAAAATCTAAAATAAATATAGCCAAATTAGCTACTCCTTATAACATCAGCTATCTCCAGAGAAAGACCTGTCGGTTCAGCCATTTCAAAGATTTGCCGGAATAAACAGACACTTCAATTTTATTTATTTGTATGTATGTATAGATAAATCTGCGTCTCCTGCACTAAAACATTACACAAAACATGGTACTTCTGTAATTATTTGTCTATGGCCCATTGTTACAAGAGCAGTAGATAATGGAAAACCTTGTTTTGTGTACGTGTTTTGTTTCGAAAAACATGTGCAAGACACGGACGTAAAAACCATGCTTCTCTTTGAATGTTCCTAGTGCTCCGTCCAAGTTTTTTTTACATCCATGGTGCAAGAGGCACGGTTTTAGACTTGCTATATCATGTATTTGACACAAAGACTTCTATGTATACTACTAGACTTGCTGGTCGGTACATAGAATGTGCGCACTAAGTCTCTGTTAATCGACCTCAACTCACCATAGAAATCTGCATTTTTCCTTAGCCGTGAAACGTCAAACACTCGCCGTCATGTGCCACAATTTTACTTCGAAACAGCTTGTCTAGTAAATACTTAGAAGTCTTTGATTTGACATATGAAATTGGAAGTATGGATTGTCCACAGCACGTATGGGTGTAGGCAGGAGATATGTTGGACTGCGGGCTCGGGTAATCCTCGGCATGTGCATTCGCCGCAACGGACGGTCGGGAGTCCACACGAGTATGTGAACTCCGGGAATGTTCACAATGTATATGTGTATTTATTTATGGATTTTAAGCGTTACCGCAAGGGTGCGTAGTAAAAAAACTTAACGGACTGAATTCAAAACGTATCCGATCCTAACCATTTATATGGAACCTTTGGAATAAGCTCTATGGAACATAAAAGTGATGGTCTCTTTCTGTTGTAATCAGTGATCGGTCTGGGTGGCTCGCTTAAAAGTCCATGCTTGTGGCGGCGACGTGTGCCGAGTCGGGCACTTCCCTGCAACATGGTTGAGGTCGATGGCTAGCACGTGCGTCATACTAGTGAACGGGTGCTTGTGGGGACTGGTCTGCTCAGACTTTTGTTACTTTTACTATTTGTATCCGTCTAGTTTGCTGTTTATTCGCCTTGCCTGCGGGAGTCGCTCAGCAATCGAAATAGTACGTTTTATTGTTTTTTTACATTGAGGCAACCTTGTTGTAGATTAGCTGCTCTTAACTAATGAAATCTTTTTTATGGTTGATTGTTTGTTTTTGATTTTAAGCTGCTTACTGTTACTTTTTCTCGAAAAGAGCAACGTCAGAGTTTCTTGCCCGTTCTTCTCTGGCGAACCAGCTTTCCGAACTGGCGGTAGAGCAAAATTTTTGACGGAATCTAAATAATGTGTGGCATTGCATGGATTCAATAAATGATTTATTTCATTTGATTTAAAAAAGAATCTCGAAAATCGGTCCACATTTGGCGGAGATATCGTACATAAAAATACAGACGAATTGAGACCTTTCCCCTTTTTTGAAGTAGATCGAAAAGTTACCTTCGATTTAGTTCTCCATTCTTCCACCCCTACAACCGGCCGTGTAGGAACCCTAATAAATCCCCTAGTTACATGCTCGGGGGAGTTTTAAAGTGATCATTGGCTTTTTGCCGTTTCAATCGGGAGCTCGATCAATTAGATACGGGGAATGGGTCCCGATGCCTACCTCCATCTATTAACTCATAAGTTATAGTGTAGGTACTCTTGAGCGGGAGAAACTGATGCCCTAGCACGAGAAACTTTCGACTAGGTTTTCGAATGAGTCAAATCAACATGAGAGCGATGGCAAGTCGATTTTGATGTAAAGATTTTGTAAGTAGAAGATGTCTTAATACATTTTTGTGCAAGAACATGCCATGCTATCTGTGGCGATGGGTCCATATAACGCAATTCCTACAGGCTTGTGTCAGTTAATCGGAGACTAATAAGTAGTTATGATAAACTAAAATGAAAATGAAACTAGCGTCGGCTTTCCTTTTTTTTATATCAGAGACTGGCAAACGAGCAGATGGGTCACCTGATGGTAAGTGATCTCCACCGCCCATTGACACCCAAGACACAAAAACCTTGCGTTGCCAACCTAAAAGGAGGGAAATAGGGATTGGGAATGGGATGGGGGAAATTGGGCTACCGGAAATCTTACCGATCGAAACGCGACAGCGGGCTGCCACTTTGTGTCGGTTTTCTGTGAGACTGTGGTATCAAACCGGTCGAGCCGGCCCATCCGTGCTGTAGACGTAATTGTCTACAGCGTGGCTCTACCACTCAAAACGATTGAAATAAAAGCTTGTTTCTCAAATTTTTATTAAATTTTATTTTAGTAAAGTATATTGATAAGGTCATTTCATGAAGAATGCCTTGGTGGCGTGGTTATATTTCGGTACGACAGTCCTGAGGTGTCGGGTTCGATCCCCGGGTCGGGCAAAATTATATTGGATTTTTCAATATCAGCCCGGAGTTTCTATCACTGCCCTATCACTAAGCTTGTCGAAATGTGGGTGTTATAGTTCACTAGTGCGCCTCTGCCCATCCCTTCGGGGATACAGGTATGATAAGCTCACGCCTGCATCTGTTATGTTTATTTCAGGAAGCAAAATTGTATTGAATACGGATGCGGAATTTTAGCGCCACAGAAAATTTCTAATGAAAAGCACGTGTCCCCCTCACTCCCATAGCACTCATAGGAACGTTGATTAAATTCTATAAACATGAAAATATATAGCAGAGCCCGGTTCCTTTGCGGATTTTAATAAAAAATAACGGTAAAAAGCATGCTTATTCCGTACGCCCGCTCTTTTATCGACGTGAGTAATGATTGCGTAAATATTGCAGTTTTATGCGGTTTTAAAACGCCGGTATTTGGGTTGAGATGTTTTGGATCTGCGGCCCGGGGTTATTGTTTAGTTGCCGGAGGCGGACAATGTAGTGGATATTTGCTATTTTTATCTATGTATTGATTTTTTTCATATTTCCCATGTTATCAAGTAAAAATAATTTTAATTGAACTGGCTGATTCGGAGGCGCATTGCGTGCACAGTCATCACGTCCTGAGACCGATTCAATTCCCGGGTCGGGCAGAGATTTTGTATTTTTTAGTATCAGTCCGGAGACTAGAATTCGTGCTGGATATGGTGATAAGCGCCCCTGATCACATCTAAGACGGAAGTAAGCTCGGCGAAATGTTGATGTTCTAGTTCGCCTCTGTCTATCCCTTCGGGGATACAAGCGTGCGTTGTATGTACGTAAAATGTCTCAAATCACGATTGTTTTATATTTTCCGTGAAACGATAACGGATTCGAATCCAATGTCAGCATATAAATCTAGATTACACAAGGGCTCAGACTTCATAAACTTTATGACGCACCAAAACTTACATCTTTAGTTGAGGTTACGCGAAATTTCATTTCAACTTTAACATTAGTTACATTTGAATATCCAATATTTCCCTTTATATCTTTTTTATCGTTCATACTTAGCATAATCGAATATGAAATCGATTTTCGTTTCGAGAGTACCTAACATAAGTGCTGTACGTTCCGGTACAGCTGATATGCGGTAGAGTATTATAAATCTATAATATATAACTAATGACAGGGCCTTAGTCTACCACGCTGGCCTAATGCGGGTTGGTAGACTTCACATACCTTCGAAATTCTTGTGGAGAATTTCTTACTAAAATGTGCCTGTTAAAAAAATGTGACGAATGTTCATACACCTAAGGTCGCCTTATGTCGAAGGCCACCCTATCTGCCAAAATTGTATGGCGAAAATCAAAGAAAGAGGCCGTTAAAGTTGAGTAGCTGAATCCAATCGCGAAATTCGCGCACTTTTAACTCTATTTCGGTGGAATTTTAAGTAACTGAACAAAATCGAGTCGAAGTGTAATGTGGACCCAGCACTATTTTAGATAATCACAAGTTTAAAAACTTAACGGACCGACTTCAAATGCGATCGTGACCAAATTTATATGGGACCACCCTTGAAATAAGCTCTATCGAACACAATAATGATTTTGAAAATCGGTCCACACTTGGCGGAGATATCGCGTATATTAAAAAAAAATACAGACGAATTGAGGACCTTCTCCTTTTGTGGAAGTTGGTCGAAAAAACAACTATTGACCGCGCAATTGCATTGTCTGTCTCAAATTATGGTGATGGTATAGTTTATGATAAATTCACAGTTTGAATGTATTTAATGTTCGTATGGAAAGTCCAGTCCTATGCTCCTATGTCTTTAACTAATAGATTATTATGATCTTTAATGAACGGTGTAATGCGGTTACGCGAAACGGAACGTTACAATGTTCGAAAATGGAACGATTTGTTCTTTAGTTAAAGATGGCGGTTTTTTGTAAATCTGTTGCTATAAATGGTTCGATATTTACCGGTAATGTGGCAATAAATATTCAGAATTTTACTTCTATTCGATTATTTGGCAATAATTATGTGATGTTAAATGTTTATTTTGATAAAGAAAGTTTAGAGACGAAATTATTATTGTATCAAAATTATCTAGATGTGTTGTTAGGTAAGGTAAATGATTATTGGATTTTTTAAAGGAATCAATTTTCTTTTTTGGAATTTTCTTTTCGATAGGATAAAATGCTGGGTTAGAGTGATTGAGCGGCTGGCGGGCTGGGGAGGGGGGATGCGGGGGTAGAGCACGCGACTTAGATAGATTATTGCTATTAAGGCCTGGGTTATGTAAAAAGCTTGTATGGTTTCAGGAAATTACCCAACTGGGTAGTCTAGATAAACATTTTTGGAAACACTTTAACGTTATGAGATCATGGGCCTTACTTATAAAAACATTTTCGCTTATCTTTTCGCTAAGAACAGCCTGTCACTTTTTTCCATGCGTTACATTGTTTAAAAATGAAAGGGACAACCTATGGTTAAAGATAAGCAGCGCTTAAATATTTTTATAAGTAAGGGGCATTAAGATTAACTTTCTTTCTTTCTACTTGCCTTTATCTCACCCTAATGTGGGGTCGGCGCAACACACTTTTACAAGCATGTTGCAGAAAGGATTTGGTTTAGTTTTTACGACCGGCCACCTGCCTGACATCAAACCGGGATCATTTCCACAGTTATACAGGAATCCAGTTCCGGGCAAATTGAATTAGAAAATTTGCTTTGCCCGACCTGGGAATCGAACCCAGGGCCTCCCAGTCCAAGCTTATACATGAAGCCACTAGACCAAGGAGGCTTCTAAACTTGTTTTTTATAATGGCATAACATTAAATGTCATTTTAAAATAGTTTTATCATTAGCCAAATACAAATAGTATGCAATTAACTCTGACTTTATATCAGTTAAATGTTCATTCCGAAATCCCAGATAATCTAAATTTAAAATAGTTTCCACAATAGAGAGAGACAATGATAAACTAGCATAGTATTCCGAACGGAGTCAGGATTAACAAAGCCCTGTTTATGTTAATGAAACGAGATGTTATCGGTTTGCATTGGAGGTTTTAAGCGGGGCAACGCCGCGGGGCGCGCTTGTATACCGCTTTGCGAACTCCGTGTCCTGTTGAGTCCGTGTCCGATCTTATCAAGGCCTTAACAAACTTAATGTTGGCATAGATATTTGAAATTGGAATCCATTTAGACTAAAATAAAAATAATGAAATTTTAAAATTGTTTTTTAATTATTTGTTTATCGAAATAACGTTCGAATTAATCTGTTTAACTAATAACTAAAGACTAAAATTAAAAAGAAGTTGTAAAATTATTTTTAAATATAACGAACTGATAAACCTGGAACGTTCCGTTTTAAATACCAAAATTCACTTGTTAACATTTTGTGTCATTCATAATGTAACAGAGAAGGGCTAAGTAACATTTTATGTTTTACACAACAGATAATGTAAATTAATATGATACAATCGAATGTAATCATACATTTAAAAGGCATTTCTATAAAAAAGGTTAACATTTATTATTTATGCCGGGGGCTGGCGGCGCATTTCGTCTGTCAGTAATTTATTGCCGGGACAAGTTGTGACATCGGCCATTGAGCTGGGTTATTTATGCAGAGCAAAATTTTAGTTAAACCACTCAGTTTATTCACTATCAAACGGTTCGATCATTAATTAAATTAATATTTAGATGAGCCGTTTATGCGTGTATTTAACGAACTGTTTATTTGCTTATCGTTCATCAAAGTAGAATGTGCGTGTATATTTTTAAATACTTTATCAAGAGATCGTTACTGAGATACGGTAATTTATGATATTGCCCGTTTAGCATTTACAAGTATTTTAAAATTATTATTCTAAAATTTAAATTTTAAATAAAGAATTGGTATTGTTTTGATAATTATATATTGTAAAATATAATGCTAATATAATCATTTTAAAATCATTGTTTTAAATAACTACTATTATTATTTTTGAAATATTACTATTTTTACGGATTCTATCACGATTTGTTTTAATTTTTATGCCCGAAGTTTCGAAGGATTTGCAGTCTTCGTGGTCACGGGTCGGACTGAGGAGTGAGGTGTCACTTGTCCAAAAATGACAGTATTACAATATCTTACCTTCCGTTACCTTCATCAAATCGTGATATAATCCGTAATTATTTTAATGTATAACATTCGCGTACTTTTATTTTTATTATGTCTTATTATAAATAAAATTATTTTACTCGAACCCCGGCACAGCCCGCGTAAAAGCCCATACATCTCATACTTAGCGAGTGTCAGAAAGAATTAAAAACATAAAGTTTCAAACATGGCGCGCGGCAAGAATTTATGTGATGGCCGACTTAAAACTTTAGCACATAGTAAGTACGTTTTCGTGTTGGGCCCATTGTTGTTATGGCGTAATTAAACGAGTACAAAACAGCATTATGCTAACGAGTATATTTCCTAGATTTATAGAGTGCGGGCGCGCCAGCTCGCTCTCCGGCTCGGCTCTCCGCCCGCTGGCGTGAGAGAATGCCGCGTTAAACATCGAAGCTCAGCTCTCTCGGAACTGGGAATTTTCATTATGTTCATTAGATAATTTCTATTTGCCCTAATTTCGTAGGTCAGAGGCGTGGTAGGTACTAACCAAGATTATAATTTTATATTATCTGACAAAGTGAGGCATTTCGTGTCACAAATTGGTGAAAATGGTCAGTATTTTTTCACGCGCGTTTTAATTTCATTATTCCATTGTCTCATTCTCACACCTATTATTTAGGTATATAGAGGCTCAAGTTAGTTGTTCCATATCGTAGACCTAATTTCCGTCCTATGATATGATACAGGGGGAGCCTATCGCCATATCGGGTATAGACTATTAACTATAAACTCCGGGCTGATTCTGAACAGAAAAACCCAACTTTATTCGACCCGGAGATCGAACCCCAGACCCTAATATGGCTAGCCGCATACGCAATACGACTACGCCACCAAATTCTAAATTTGAAATAATGGCAACAAACTTAATTACAAAAGACATATTTCGGTAATATAATTAATATAGAGCAATAAGTCCGGCAAAGTGCGGGACAGTAACAAAGCAACCCTTAAATAGCCGGGTATAAAATAACATTAAATTCCGTTATGACTTACATTAGAGCAACAACGGTCCCGCAATTAAACGTAAACAAAGGGCGTGCAGTACCGAAGGCGTTTGAATTGATCACACTACGCGCCACGGTACGCAATAGGGATAATCCGGCCGGTTTAAGAACGCTCCGCTCTGACGGGCTTCGTTTAAAATTAAACCGCTTTCTATTTTGCCAGGTTGGCGATTAAATTGAATGGCTTAATCGAAGGTTTATAATACACATTACAAGTGCGGTACCGTGAAGGATTATGAATAAATGATATACAACTAGTAGTTCGTGACTTCACCCTTGTCATTTCCCAGAATGAAAACTAGTCAATGTAACTCCGTGATAATGTAGTTTAATAGGTAAATAAATACACCCAACAGTCACACATATAGTCCTGACCCCACAATAGGCATAACCCGTATCGTGGGTATCAGAAACTACGAGAGACTTTCGGTCTTGCAACACCCAGACCCGAAACAAATATCTGTGGGCCACACAGACATTTGTCTCGATGCGGGAATCGAACCCGCGACCTCATGTTTTACAGCCGACTACTCGCCCGCTGCGCCACGAAGGTCTGCATAATCTTTAATTAGTATTATGTTACTTCTAGAGGTACTTAAGAAGCGATGGTATGGACTGTCGAGACCAGTGTCGGAGGTTCAAGACCTACCCCAAAATCGAGCATATACCTCGGACGTTCCGCTCGCTTTAACGGTGAAGGAAAACATCGTGAGGAAACCCGCATACCCGAGAATTTCTCCACAAGAATTTCGAAGGTATCTGAAGTCTACCAACTCGCATTAGACCAGCGTGGTAGAACTAAGGCCCAACCCCTCTCATTAGTAGAGGCCCGTGCCCAGTGGGGCAATAATATTACAGGGCTAAATATAAGTTACTTCAGGAATTTCTCAAGTTATTTTTCTCGGGAAATGTTTTTAACAGTTTCGTTTTACGGAATCCCGGCAAAACCACATGGCTTTCTCCCATATAAGAAAGGTCTTTCTGAAACTGTACTTGACTAATTTTTATTTATTGATTTTATACGAAATTTACGTCATCTAAAATGTAGCACAGAAAGAAATATTGAAATATTCTCAAAAATAAAAAAGTTATAAGCCTTTGTAGTTTGGTGTAACCTTCAAACTGCGGGAAAGAGAAGTATCAGTAAAATCACGCCACGTCCATAACGGTGCGTGCGTTGGAAAGGGATAGTAAGATATCCCCACTACATCCCCACTCTTGCTCATTGCAGAATTTAAAATATGAATTACTGCCTCATTTTTCAACCAACTTCGATGCGGATTTAGAGAAGGATTTGTTTTTTGTTTTACTTGCTAATAATGTGTATGAAATGAAACATAGTCAAGTACCCAATTATAAATAGTTTTAACCCCTTTTTTAGTATAAATAGGGCAAAGATTTTTCTGAGTTTTAAAATTTCCTAACAGCTTCATAGTTTATGTCTTAACCCAAAAATTCATTCCCTAATATCTCCGGAAATGAGGCTTAAAGATAACTTCTGGCCTCAATGACGAAACATCGCGGCATCGAATAGTGGATTAACCCGTTTAATGAAGGCCCCAGTCAACCCCTACTAATGCCGCCCCCTACGCTTATAAAGATAAATGGACGCCCCATCCCGCTATGTTTTGCCCCCTAACCGGGTTAAAAGGGTTACTTTAGTAATAATTAATTGAGGTGTTGTCCATTTTGGAAATTAGCATGATTGCGTTTTTGGTAAACAAAACGTGGACCGGGTAAATGGATGGTCTGATAGCATGATAGTGTTTTTAGTTCATCTGGTCCAGTATTTCCACATGAAATACGAGATCTCATCTTGACAGCCTTCGTGACGCAGCGGGCGAGTAGCCGGCTGTGAAGCGAGAGGCCGCGGGTTCGATTCCCGCATTGAGACAAATGTTTGTGTGGCCCACAGATATTTGTTTCAAGTCTGGGTGTTGTGAGACCGAAAGTCTCTCATAGTTTCTGATACCTACGATACAGGTTATACCTAGTGTGGGGTCAGGACTAGGTGTGAGACTGTATGGGTGTATCTATTTATTCATTTAGTTTCAAATCCGCAAAAACTTGGTAAAAATATTTGCAATTATCAACAAATACAAATACTTAAGGCGACTTGCACCGCTTTTACGAACCTATAGTTAGTCCTAACCTCAAGTTTAATTGAAAAAGATATATATGAATGACATGTAATTCATTACATAAATAATTTAATGTCGATATCACGGACGTAAAAAAAAGATGGACGGAAGGCTAGCAAGCAGGGTTTTCGGCCCATTCGATCAGTCGCCGGCCGCCGCCAATACGTGTCGATAGATCGAATGAACCGAAAACCGTGCTTCACTTTTAATGTTCCTAGCGCTCCGTCCATCTTTTTTTTACGTCCGTGAGTGTAAGACAAAAAGTGGGGAAATTTTGTATTCTTCTGGTATCCGTATAGAAAACCGTGCTTTACTTTTAATGTTCCTAGCGTTCAGTCCTTCTTATTCTATAGGTCCATGGTCGACATATATTAATCTGTAATTACATGTAGTAAATTACATGTCATTTATATATTTCTTTTTCAATTTGTATCTTTTACAATTTAAGTGGTGTTCATGTCGTCCTTATTATACTGGAAAGTTAGTATCTTGGATATAATGTATCCAAGAGTTCGCATAATTAGTGATTTCCAGGCTGAGCAAAGCGATTTTTCTAATTTAATTTGCCTGGGAATTGGTTGACGTTACGTTACGACGTGACGAATGGGTTGACGTTAGGTAGGCAGCCGGTCATAATAACTAAGCCAAATCCTTTCTGCAACATGCTTGAAAAAGGGTGCTGCGCCGACCCCACATTAAGGTGGGTTAAGGGCAGGTAGAAAGATGTACCGCCGAATGTTCATACACTTAAGGTCATTGTCATTTAAGGCTGTCGCTTTATCTGTCGAAAATCAATGTAAGAAGCCATTAAAGTTGAGTGGCGTTTGACCATTCGGGCGATGCTGTATCCAAGAATATTATCTAATTTGTGTTAGTTGCTAAATGTCTAGAATAGAACCAAGGCCCTTCCGGTTCACAGCACATTGCATCCCTCTATGAAAATTATGCAAATAACACCCAAGCCACAAGAACTGATCACAATATCCACACGCGGTCGTTCGAAATTTTTCATATGAGCTTAAAGCAAATTTCATTTTCCCGCGAAAATAGCGCCGATGCCACTTGCGATGCGAGCTGGTAATAAAGTAATTTATCCAGTTCCCGATAACGGGCAATAATCCCGGGAAACGCGGGACTCTTGGCGCGTGGTAAAAATAAACGATAGAGTTTGGAGCGGTTACTGCTTAACTGGTATTGTTCTTTACGTGAATTCCTACTAGAAATACTACATAAAAACACCTACACAAAACAATGTTTTTGTTTAGAAACACATTGCCACTGACCCATAGGACAATGTATTGTAGAAAAAAAAATAACATCAAATAGTCGCCTCTTTGGTCTAGTGGCAGCATATATGAGCTGTGGAGCAGGAGGTCCTGGGTTCGATACCCAGGTCGGGAAAAGAGAATTTTCTTATTTAATTTTCCCGGGGCTGAATGCCCCAGATGGGGTTGACGTCAGGCAGGCAGCCGGTCGTTAAAACTAAGCCAAATCCTTTTTGCAACATGCTTGAAAAAGTGTGTTGCGGCGACCCCACATTAAGGTGGGATAAGGGCAGGTAGAAAGAAAGAGAAACAAGTCAGTCGGTCAGTCTGACCCGTGACCACGAAGGCTGCAAAGCTTTCGAAAAGTCGGGCATAAAAATTAAAAACAAATCGTGATATAATCCGTAAAAATAGTTTAATTTCAAAGAGAAACAAGCTTAGTATAATACCTGCGGCCGGAGCAGGTATATTTTGACAATCGAATTCTTATCGAGCTCGCTTTGCACTGATGACATTTGGTGATAATCGCGCATCGAGCATATTCTTTTTGTGTTCGATAGAGCTTCTTTCAAGGGCGGTCCCATATAAATTTGGTCACTATCGGATTTAAAGTCGGTCCATTATGATTGATTAGCCGGGATTCTGGAATGTATTGTTGTGGATGCTTTAGTTCTATAGTTCAGCTCTGCTTATCACTTTGATTACGGGCGTGATCTTATGTGTATAAAATAAGCTATATAGCAAAATTCAACAACTTATTTCACGAGGCACTTTCAAGTAGTATCTTCACAGTATAAATAATAGCGTGTTATTATTTCAGACACGTTCTTTGCTCAGAAGTCTCAATCCAATTCCACTCCTATATGTGTTACTTTAATCAAGTACCTTGAAGGACTATATACTTGTGTTAAATGGAAGCTGTACAGTGGATCATATATAATCACAAGTTTAAAAACTTAACGGACCGACTTCAAATCCAATCGTGACCAAATTTATATGGGACCACCCTTGAAATAAGCTCTATCGAACACAAAAAGAATTTCGAAAATCGGTCCACATTCGGCGGAGATATCGCGTTACATACATAAAGAACAGACGAATTGAGGACCTCCTTTTTGGAAGTCGGTCAAAAAGTAGTATACAGAGAGGCGTACATTTTCGGATGTGAAGTCGGACCGTTAAGTTTTTAAACTTGTGATTATTCATATTAAACTAGGTGGTGTCTTTAAGTTTATAATTTTTTTTTATAGCAGATACTAGCAAATGAGCATATGGGTCACCTGATGGTAAGTGATCTCCACCGCCCATAGACACCCAAGACACAAATGAATCATGGATGCGTTGCCAAATTAAAAGGAGGGGGATATAGAGTCACTCACCGATCGAAACGCGTCAGCGAGCTGCCGATTTACGTCAGTTTTCTGAGACAGTGGTATCAAACCGGTCGAGCCGGTCCATTCGTGCTGTAGACGTAACTGCCTACAGCGTAGCTCTACCACTCAAAAAAATATCAGAAAAATAAAATATATTAAAAATCTTATTAGTCTGTAATGCGTCCCTCAGGATTTGTCGATGGTTGTGTGATAGAGATGTAGGGTAGGAACACATGGGCAGGCCAAGGTAACCCATATAAACAGCCTTGTGTGAGCTTAATTACTTACTGGCCTAAACTAATACAAATATTTTCTAAGCGAGGCGTATTTTAGCCGCATTGTTGGAAGCATCTATGTAGGTACGTAAAAGCATTTTAATTATATCCTAGAGGTATAATCGGATTGTGTAAAACTAAAACTTTGAGTAAAATAAATGTATATGGAACCACCCTTGAAATAAGCTCTATCGAACACAAAAAGAATTTTCTCGATGCGCGACTATCCCATTTGTTTAAAATATTAACCAAATGTCATCAGCGCAGCGAGCACGATTAGAATCCTTTCATTTCCTTAGAATTCCTTCCATCTGCCCTTATCCCACCTTAATGTGGGGTCGACGCAACACGCTTTCTCAAGCCGGGCTGCTGGTTTGAAACGAATTATTCGCCAACATACCCAAAGCCAGTATGCAGGATGTTTCATTAAGTTGGTATCGATAATAATTACATTTAAAGGGAGGATGGTTAGCAATCTAGCAGTAAACTTTAAATTGTCGTAAGGTTCATAATTTTAGAATAATGGAAACTTGAATTTGGGTCGAAAACGTTTTTTCTGGCTCATTGGTTCAGCTATAGTACATTTGCAAACCTCCTATAGTATAGTATAGGGTAGTTAATAATTTTCGACCAACTTCCACAAAAGGAGGAGGTCCTCAATTCGTCTGTATTTTTTTTATGTATGTTACTCGATATCTCTGCGAAATGTGGACCGATTTTCAAAATTCTTTTTGTATTCGATAGAGCTTAGTTCAAGGGTGGTCCCATATAAATTTGGTCATGATCGGTGAGTTGGAAGTCGGTCAATTAAGTTTTTAAACTTGTGATTATTAGCATACGCAATTCATTTCTATGCTAATTGCGAAGATTTACAGGTCGTATATCAATTTAAAATACCCATTTTTAATAATTGATGAAAAAAGGAAGCTCATTTTTTTACTTTAGCATTACACTTTAAATAGTTCTCCTGTATGTGGAATTATTATTGGTACTAACTTTATGAAACACCCTATATACTCTATAATAACACTTCTCTATTTCAGAATAGATCTATCTATATACGAATATACGCCTCAATTTCCCTATTCCCCATCAAAGACAATACGAAATCCCGGCGTCACATTATAATTTGCAGTAACAGTCACGGGAAATGCAGGTGGGATTAAACACGGGATCCCGGGATCGGGTTTATGATGATTATAGTACTAAAGTTGATCTTACGTCACGGGATGGCCCGGGAACGTTGCGCTGTACTAATTAATCCAAAAATCTGCGATTCAAATTGTACTATGGGATTGCTATGTGGGATTGAGGGTTGCGAATCCCGAATTAGTGGATTAAGGCGGGATTTGTAATATAATAAATATGTCCAGAAATACATACATAAGCTCACACCTGTATCCCCGAAGGGTAGGCAGAGGCGCACTAGGCAACTAATACACCCACAATTAGCCGAACTTAGTTCCGTCCCAGATGTGATAGGAGGCGAGCCTATCTCCATATCGGGCACAAATTCTAGACTCCGAACTGATATGGAAAAATCCAATATCACTTTTCCCTACCCGGGGATCGAACCCGAGACCTCAGGACAGTAGTCGCACCGAAACACAACCACGCCACCGAGGCAGTTAGAGGCAGGCAGGTTACTAATTATAACCTGAAACAAATCCTAATATGCAATTTGTAACAGCCAAAGTGTGTGTTTGTGAATTGCTGATATTATCTTAATAGGGTACTAGATATAGTGGCGGCCACGACTTGGCACCGGCGGGTCAACAAGCTCTTATTAAAATATGATTTATGGACCTCAATGTGCCACGCTAAAGGATTTTCCCTGTAAGGCCGCGGACACGAACTCAGCGGGCTTGGAGCGGCGGCGGCAGCAGCGCGGGGAGCGGCGCGTTTTAATGCATAGATTTAAATGGAACTGGCCTGTACCCTTAGTACGAGATTTTGACTATTATCGAAAACGACGATAGTTTACAGTTTCTCCATACATTTTTTAGTTCGTTGTAGTTTCCGCAAAGTGGCGCTGCTAGTTAAATGTATGGGCAAAACGCAAACTATCGTCGACAATCGAGAATTGTCAAAATAAACTCGAACTAAAGGTACTGGGATACAGCGGTGCCGAGAGCGGCAACGACCGGTCTAGCAGTACGTTGCTGCACCGCTCCCCGCACCGCTGCCGCCGCCGCTGAGTTCATGTCCGCAGCCTAACAGTCTATGTGGGTCAGTTTGGACCAGTTAGATCCGATTTTTATTTGAGTGCCTATGTTTCACATATTTAAATGGGAAATTTCTATATTAACTTCACATATTTTTTTAGAATTTTGAGGTGGTTTAGTGTTTTTTCTTGGGGCGACTTCATTACTAATCCAAAGTTAGACCTAAACTCGATTTGACTTACATGTCATTCGTATATTTAAATCGAGATTTAAAATAAAGTTTATCTAAGTGCTGCAAGTTGTCCTTAGTGAGATTTTTTTTTGGACGTACAGACGGACATTATAGTATATTATGTAGAAGTTACATTTATTATGGTTATTGAAACTGCGATCAGTTTAATATTGCTGAAGGATTTCAGAGTCACTGAAAATTGTAATTGCTTTCCAATGTACCGAAGCGTATATCTTTGGCAAGTATTTGAAAAAGGATGTCTTTTTATAATAACTTTATTTACGGCAATAGTTGCCTAGATATGTAGTTAGTCAAAGGAACACACTCCGTGTTTTATTTCTAAATTATGATCAAAAATATCAAGAAGGTACTAAATATAAAGTCGTTTCAACGTAAATTGGTTTGTTTTTTTTTTAAAAGCAGAGACTGATGGTAAGTGATCTTCACCGCCCATAGACACCCGAGATTTAAAAAGAATCATGGGTGCTTTGCCAACCTAAAAGGATGGAATGGAAAGGGGGGAAAAGGGATTGGGAAAGGGAGGGAGAATTGGGTCACCGGAAATCTCACTCACCGAACGAAACGCGACAGCGAGCTGCCACTTTACGTCGGTTTTCTGTGAGACAGTGGTATCAAACCGGTCGAGCCGGCCCATTCGTGCTGTAGACGTAATTGTCTACAGCGCGGCTCTACCACTCAATGATGCAAGATGTATATCTATATTTATGCAATATTCCTGTATGTATATAATTTACCTTCAAAATTGGCTGTCAGTGGGCAGTATGTTTCAATAGTTGGCAACGAAATGGTGTTATTAATGGTCCATAAATCAATGTGACGTGAGATATCAACCCGCATGAGTTCGATCCTCGCCCGTCAGCGTGACCGATACTGACCTAAATCCCATTAGTGGGGTGCTGCGTCCCGTATGGCAAATAGGGTTCTAAGGGCGACTTGCAGCTCTTAGAAAAATCTCGATTTATCTTAAATGTCGATTTAAATATACGGACATCTTGGTTAAATTGAGTTTAGGGGCCATTCAAGAATTACGTAAGCACTACGGGGAGGGGCGGAGGGGTCCTTTCTCTGCTTTTTTTTATGATATGTTGTCTGGATGGTGATTACGTCACCAGTATTTAGTTACTTTATTGAATTTTGTTTTAATAAAGAAACTGGAACATATTGAAAAATGCATGTACTAATGTTTACGGAAGCATTGAGGCGTTAAATAGTAACGGGCGGCTCGGCCTCCGGTGGCCCATACGCTTATGTAACATATATATGTGCCGCCTCCGACTGGTGCCCTTTGCTTATTTTTGCAGACGAGGGGAGGGTGGGGATAATACATACATACATACATAAGCTCACGCCTGTATCCCCGAAGGGGTAGGCAGAGGCGCACTAGCCAACTAGTACACCCACATTTCGCCGAGCTTAGTTCTGTCCTAGATGTGATAGGGGGCGAGCCTATCGCTATATCGGGCACAAATTCCAGACTCCGGGCTGATATGGAAAAATCCAATATCACTGCCCGACCCGGGGATCGAACCCGAGACCCCAGGACAGTAGTCGTACCGAAATACAACTACGCCACTCGGTGGCTAGGCAGGCAATGGGGATAATAATTGTAAAAAATCTGCTTACATAATAATTGAATGGTCCCTTAGGACTAACTCTAGATTAGTGATAGTGCTACAAGCAGCCCAGTATCCAGTACCCAGTAACCAACATAACATAAGCTCAGGTAGAAGAAGACATAAATATACCTTCAGAGGTTACTAAAGTTAGACTGCCTCGAGGGCGTGGTTGTATTTCGGAACGAATACCGTCCATTTCGGGTTCGTTCCCCGGGTCGAGTTAAGGGGATAGATTTTTTCAGTATCAACAGAGTCTGGAATTTGCGCCCGAAATGGCGATAGGCGCCTTTTCACATCTGGGACAGAACTAAGCACGGCGAAATGTGGGTGTTCGCTAGTGCGCCTTTGCCTATCCCTTTGAAGATACAGGAGTGAGCTTATTTTATGTGTTATGCACGAAGGATTCGGTTTAGTTTTACGACATGCTGCCTTCTGACGTCATCCGCTCTAGATTGGAGAGGGGATGACGTCTAGAGTCTAGAAGATCCAGTCACGGTTTAATTGTGTCAGAAAAATACTATCGGCAACATGCTAGAAAAAGTATTGTACCTCTATATATGTATATGTAATTAGATCAGACAACTCTTTATTGAACATCATAGTTAGGAACAATACAAACAAGATACACCTTAAACTATAAAATATTATAATGGGAGGTCTTATCGCTTAAAGTGATCTCTTCCAGACAACATCTACTATCATCATTCATATTATAGGAAATTGACGAAATATAATATTAATGTTGTGATGTGTGTATGTGTATAATAATAAAAGTAAAGTCGCGTTTTATTCTCCAGCGGAGACTGGCCTTTAGTGGTAGTCTTGCTCTAATTACCGCGGGGCTAGGTGTGCGAGTGAGTGAGAAAACGTGTTGACATTGCAGCTCGTTAGCAGACGAGGACATAAAGGATTCAGGCAGCCAGTAAGGAATACAGACTCAAATTTAATTAATTATAGGCTGAAACTGCCTTCAATCTGGGATTAGACCTCAGGACCTACGAGTCCACAGGCAAATATACACCGTCACTAAACCAAGGACGCAATAGATCTATGCTAATTTTCAATATTAAACGAATTATTTTTTACACAAAATTCTACCATATTTTGTTTCCTGTAGGAATTCAATTAAATTAACTGGCAACACGGTACGGCGGACAAGATATGCGTGGCAATTTATTCAGCGTTCAGGCTCGCCCATTCGTCCGTTGGGGACACGACCCACTTCGTCCACTATGGCGGCCCAGTTAGGAATTCAAATTAATTAGTTAAAGTTTACCCAAACATGCCATATTTTCGGCGGCCACCGTCGTGTGATTGCCCAAATTCATTAGTTTACGGTCAAGTTTCGGGATTAGTATCGGAACTGTAAATTGGATTTGAATGCTTAAGCAATAGTGATGTACTAATGTTGGATGAGCAGATTTGAGTTAATTGATTTTTGGAATAAAAGGATTGCCTCTCTAGTCGCAGCGTATATGAGCTACGAACCGAGAGGTCCTGGGTTACTATTTGCTTGGGACTGGATTCCCCAGAGAGGGGTTGACGTCAGGCAGGCCAGCCGGTGATAAAACCAAGCTACATCCTTTCTGCAACATGCTTAAAAATGTGTTGCGTCGATTCCACGTTAAGGCAGGCAATAAATAAATATAAATAAAGAAATATGAATGACGGCGTCCTAAGTAGGTTCATCATAATATTAATCCTAATTCGTACAAAATTATATCAAATGCAGTCATTGTCATACAAGGAAAAAAACACCTTGAACGATCCGGTCCATTACTTCTTAACAAATATCGAAAATAACGTTGTAATATTACTTAAAAAAGCTATAATTATTATTAAGATATTATTTTAAAGACGCTAGAGAAGCTAAAATACCTACATTAGCAATTAGTTGAATTTTAAAGAGAAATGTCGCGTCCAACGAAATTAAATTAACAACACTGAATACATTATCTAGGTTCCGTTGTTTTTCGCAACGGCTAGTGAAATTATAAATAGCAGTTTTGGGGTTAAGTTAATGGCGCTAAAACACGAGGGAGATAACGTCTCGCAGTTAAATGTGGAGTAGTGCTGCGGCGTGTTTATGAAAATTGTACGCTTTTATGTACAGTGTTATGTGAATATGGACCATTGTACGTTAGGGCGCGGTTTGAATACGGCTTTTACTTATATAACACCCAACAGTCACGCACATTATTGACCCGACGCTAAGATACGAGTCTTGTCTTGGTATCAGGAACTACGAAAGACTTTCAGTCTCGCAACATTCAAACCCGAAGCAAATATATGTGGGCTACACAAACTTTGTCTAGGTGCGGGGATCAAACCTGCGGTCTCTCGTTTCACAGCTACTAGACCGCTATGCTTTGGAGGCTGTTGCGATTTGAAACACAGGGGAATAATGTTAATCAGCCCCATCAGCCCCAAAACAGAAAACTGGCGTAAAGTAGCAGCTCGCTGTTGCGTTTCATTCGGCGAGTGAGATTTCCCCCCTCCCTTTCCCAATCCCTATTTCTTGCTTTTAGGTTGGCAACGCACCCATGATTATTTTTGTGTCTTGGGTGTCTATGGACGGTGGAGATCACTTGCATCAATTTACCCGTTCGTTTGTCAGCCTCTGCTATAAATAAGAAGACGCGACTAGATGATAATTACCTTATCTAATGTTAAATTCATTTGCAGCACCATCACCTACCTCTTTGGGTATGTAGGCATGCAGTACACATTTATTTATTCATCACCCCACCCCAACAAAACCCTATCATTAAGAACATGAGGGGTCTGCAAAGATCCACCCCCTCAACTCTCAATGACAGTTTGGATTACCTAAGAAGCATCTCCAACACCTGCCTTTAGTACCTTATTTATTATTCAAACGTAGGGAATGCAATTGTTGAGATAAACGCAAGCGATAACGGGCGAACCCGTGTGAACAGAACTTTATACACCGAAACACGCGTCCGAAACAGCGCCCGGTGAATTTATAGCTTCTATCCGATTACACTGGCACACGCGTTGAATAATAAACCCTATTCCCAGGGCATAAGGCCGGTGTTTAATAAGGGGTCTGTGTTGCCAGCCGTAACATTTTGTGGTAGCTTTTAAATCGTTGGGCGTGTTTTGAATTTTTAATTGGTTGGTAATGTGATATAAGTGTCATTATCGTTTAGTCTACTGTTCGGCATACGTCATAACTTTCTAGATGGTATTTATGGTGTTTTCTAGCTACTAATGGGCAACAGTTAGCTGTAATAAATATCACGTGTACAGTAATAAAGCTGTCATCATTAACATACTTAAATTACATTATTTATTGTACTAAGGGATAAATAAAAAGGTTTAACGATTTTCTGAAACCTACCATAATGGGAGAAATCATAAATGTAGGCAACAGCTCGCGAAATAGGTCGGCCACATTAAAAATCTGAACGTGTAAATGCAGCAATGTTCCCCATAGCTCTAAATTATGTTATAACGTGTTTGGAGCGTTATTAACGTGTATTAGAAGCGTGTGCTGATGAAATCAATGAACGTAGCACGCTATTTATTATAAACATTCGAATTTCAAACATAAGCTATAATATTACCGATAATTTTACACGGCTTTATGTTTGATTAATTAATTAAAAAATAAAAGCTATTTAGCGGTTATAATAACGATAGGGTAATTAATGAATAACATTATTAAATCCGTGTCATAGATTGGTTTTACGATTCACTCACCAAATGGGTCGACAATATTAAATTAATTTATAGGTCGTATTTCATTTTATACGCTTATATAATTAATGTATACTGAGGTTGCCAATAAAACGCATAATTTATCTTTGTAAAAACTTAACAAACAACCGTTTATCCCAAATTTATCGGACCACTGCACATGTCATTTAAAAATTACGCTAACAAATAACTAGGCCTTCTGTAGAATCTATCATGGTATAAATCCTTTAATTAGCACCAGACCTCAAGTTTTATAGAACGAACTAATAGCGATAGTCCTTAATAAATGAAAGTCCCGTTGAAGGAGGCACATATATATGTTACATAAGCGTATGGGCCGCCGGAGACCGAGCCGCCCGTGACTATCTACGCCGATGCTAAAAGACAAAGCACATCCTATTTTTGGTCTGGCACTAATATATGATCGAGCAGTAGGACATTTTGTAACGTTAACTGCACTACACTTACAGTGTACTCCAAATACAATACTATTGCGTCCTCATGATTTCTAGTGGAAGTTAATATAATAAGTTAGTAGCTACGAGTATAGATTACTCTGGCTGAGCTCGTAACGCGACTTGCTTAAACAATATAGTATATTTGCTGTTGATAATTATTAATTCTTTATTAAAACTGTAAAGAACATCTGGATATCTGATATAATGTGAGGTCGCTAATTCGTCGGTGTGGCCGCAAACTGCCGCTGCTGCAAGCAGTCTTGCCGCAAGCAGCCATGCCGCAAGCAGGCGCGTCGCGGCCGACAATCCGACACGACCGCAGCGTTCATGACACCTACGAGGCATATCCTGCGACCTCAACAGCCAAAATGTAGATGATATTCAATTAAATTGATTGAAAATGTATATAGTAAAATGTTATATGGTTATAATATTGTGGAGCAAAAGTATTGTAGGCTTAATTTGGAATGTTAGGGATACTGAACTCACTGTTAGGCTATATATTTAGTGAAATTAAAAAAGGCTGCAGAGGTGAAAATATGACGTCGATGGTGGCGCAGACGTGCAAAGGAGATATTATGAAGGGAAATTTCGCATCCCTTTTTTTTTAATTTTTATTTAGTTATTATAAGTCATCTATTAAATTGTGACATATTACCTTCATCTTCAGATGGAAAGAGGTTTGGCGAACTGTGCAATCCCCTTCGATAAGTATATGCAAGTGTTATGTCATCATAGCAAAAACGATAATCAATGCTCATTTTCACATCTTTTGAAATAAACCAATTACTGCTCTATTTCCAACTACATTAGACTGTGTTTCTATTCTACCTACATAGTGGAAACTGGTCCGAAGTAACGCAGTGCAGTCGAATGTTATCCAAAGAACAACAGGGTCTGGGATTGATGTTAAAGTGATTAGAACGAGCATCGACAGCACCGATGTCCGGCGACGGAAATTCGATTCAATTTGGCGGCACTGTTGGTTCTCGATTGTTTCTGTTAAGGATTAAAAAAGCGAAGCTGTCCGTAGCTGAAGAATAGATTACCTACTTCAGGGATTCTAAGCTGTGGTCATTCATGTTACGTCACTGTGATCAGCTATAGGACGTCCACTGCTTGAAATCTTCATGTTATGTATTTCTTTAAAATATTTCAGTTTAACTACATTCTACAACCCGACTAATCTTTCATCTAGTCTAGACTCTAAAAGTTATGTAGGATATTAAAAATTCAGAAGGTACTTTCTATTCTTAGATATTATTTTGCCACGAATCGAGCCGCTCAAATAATAAGAGCCATCCAAAACTTTCGATTCTGCTAGAGTAGTAGATATTATATTCTCTTAATCTGTTATAATCAAATCAAATCAAATCAAAATCATTTATTGAATCCATGAAATGTTCAAACATTATTTAGATTCAGTCAAATTTTAACTCTACCGCCTGTTCGGAAGGCTGTTTCGCCAGAGAAGAACGGGCAAGAAACTCTGACGTTGCTCTTTTTAACACCAATTTACAGTCAGCTACTAATAAAGTACAGCACCAGATACAGAAAGAGCTTGAATTAGAGCAGCTAAACCATGATAACAATAGTATAGGACATCTACTAATATAGGACAAAGTAACATACAAGATACACTGAGCGACCCCCGTAGCCACGGCAAGTTGAATTGACACAAGGAAAATATATGCTTACCATTCAGCGACAATATAGGAAACCCTTTTATATCTTCACCATCTTCCATATCCTTAAAACACGTTGCGTGTATGCTCCTGTAGTGGAAACATACAAAACAGAACTTGAATTCACAACTCATTCGAGACACAAGTCAAACTCAATCGAGATACAATCGACAAGCTCTAGTACCACGTCGGTCGCCGCGATTGATTTATCGTACGTCGGCGTGCCACAGATCGGCGGCCGACTAATTGAAAAGTCAACATCAAGATCCCAACGATTACATACACCCATTTGTTTACCGGCTCCATTGTATCGTGCTTGTCGTTTTTAATTAGCTCCTATCATGACGTGTCGTGTGATAAAGGGTCTGGCCAGTGTGATGGCATCTAATTAATACTTTTAAGTTTGATATGATGGTTCAGGAGTTGATATGGATGATACATGGTATGAAGGTGGTTGATTTATTTGGACTGGGGAAGAAATGGATATGTTCTAGTCAAGATTTTCTTTCACCAAGTGGGTGTTAAACTGTTTATTATACTGTGTAAATGATCTGATGTTTATGATGAAGGAATGAATGATGTGAAGAGTAAACGAATGAATATTAATGATGAATCAATTTCTTATCTGGAAATATTAATATAGATGTTCAAAGTGTCTAATTTGATCATCTTACATTTCCTTATGTTTTATCATAGAAACTAAACAACTATTATAAACTTATGTGGATTGTAGAAATACCTCAAATTAATATTTACCAACCATCCGAGTTCTGATACAATTACAAGAAAATTACCAAACAAGCAAGCATTAAAGATAGTACGTGCCATGAAGAGCTTAGAAGTTCTGCTGTTCAAACAAAGTATTCATTACTTGATCCAAGTTTTGTGATTTAAAATAAATGAAATTCGTGTCGTTTGTAGCATTAAACCAGAACATATAATATTCTAGAACAAAACAGAAACTCGATCTTTTGTTTGCGTTTCTTGTTGTTATAAATCGAATTCTTTGCTCGGGAACAAGATATGATCATGGGAACAATCTTGAATCACATTTCTAAACAAATTTCCATATCTATCTGGCTTTATGAGAATCGGTTTTGCATTTTCATCTCATCTCGTAACCAACAACGATTTTAAAGTATAAAATATTTCATAAATAATTGAATAAAATTAAGGAGGTTAATAACATTGTCTCATGTTAACTAATTAATATCGTCTAATATTTTATTACGAGCTCAAAGCCTTTCTTAAATAAATTGCGAGTGTTTTGTAATTTAGTAGATCGTACATTTTATTTACTCAATGCGTATAATTGGAATCTTACATTTTTGAACCTTTGATGTCGAAAAAATAGCTCGCCTTTGTAGAAAAAGAAATGAATCTCTTCTGGCTTTAGTGAATTGTTTTGTCAGTCTTTTTTCTATTAATTTTAATTATCACTGACATTTACATATAGCAAATAGAAGTTGAAAGGTAATTTAATAGACCTAAGTACCTAACTATGTAACAGCTAAAACGCAATAAATGCCATTTTCTTTCTTTTCTTTCTTTCTTTCTTTCTTTCTTTCTTTCTTTCTTTCTTAATCCATGACGTAATAAGCTCATGCATGTATCCCCAAAGGCGTGGGTAGGGTTAAACTAGACTAGAGAACAAGATCACCCACATTTCCTTTCATCATGAGATAAGGCAAACCTGTCGAATCACCGAGCATAAATTCCAAGGCCGGACAACTCCAAATAATTTTTCCAATTGAAATATTCACACACATTTTGATTCGCTGATCAAGATACCTGGATCTCTAAGGCAATAAACGCAGTTCCTAAAGATCACTACACAGCAACGGAACCCTCATAACTCGAGTAGAAACACACAAATTGTAGAGCGACCACGGAGCCTTAATTAAAACCAAAACCTAATACCACGAGCCATTCAAACGATTGAAACTATAAACACACTATAACCATGAATGAAATCGCAAACATCAAATCGGTGATTTAGCACGTCACTATTCCAACCGCAGAGGTTATCGAAAAACAGTTTACGATAACAATTAGCGGTTTTATTTACCAATAACGTAACGCGTTTCTGAATGTAACTATACACGAGCCGCCATTTTGTGTAATCGTTCGCGCGCAAAATGGCGTTTCGGGTTGGAAGAAAAGTTCGCAACCGATATAATAAAATGTTTGTAATAATAGTGTGGGTTTGTTTGCCATACTTTGTTGGTATTGTATTGTATAGATATTTTGTGTACCTAGAAATGTGTTTTTGAGCATTGTTTGCGTCACTATGACATAAATAAATAGTGTTTTTTGTAACAATGGAACTTTTGTCAAGTAGGTACCTATTTACTTTGTGTGTAATACATAATATATAAGTGGTCTTCACCGCCCCTAAACACCACGATATCAAAATAATCATGGTTGCATTGCTAAACTCAGAAGAAAGAAATATATATATTGGAATAAAACTATTTTACGGATTCTATCATGATTTGGTTTTAATTAAAACCAACCATTAATTAAACCAAATCGTGATAGAAATAGTTTTATTTCAATGTATAACATTCGCGTAAACTTAAGAAATCAGTAAAGAAATATATATTGGGGAGGGGAGAGGGCATTTGGACCATAGGAAATCTCCATACTAGTCACGTGATTTTGATTACTTTAATATTGTAGTAAAATTAAGATACATTTCATAAGCATTTTGTTTTATAACAAAATAAAAGCAGTAAAGGTCATGTACCATGCATGTTGTATGCGTCACGCGCAGTACAGCGAGCGCGCCTCGAGCAATAAACGTTGTTCTTTATGTGGCGAGGCACGAAACCAAGAGAACAATGCGCGGACAACCCTGCTGTGCAGTCAGGACTTCGGTACAGGGCCGCATTGTACCGACAGGGGGATCTCTAAGGCTGATTTTATAGAGCGGACTTACTACGACTTTTTTCTTTAAAAAACTGGTTTCCACGCATCTGCGATGATTTTGCCAATGTCAAGGTAAATAGAGCAATTATTAGGCTTTCGCAATGACCACGAGATCCCGATGCGGTAATTCCTTCCAGTTACAACGCAGTTAGATTTCGCTCAAACTTACGAATATTGAATACAACATAAAACATTTTGTTGAAAAAACGGCATTTATAAATATTACAACTTTTATATCAAATTATTATGCAGATTGATAATAAGTTTTATACTTAGAATCACCTCTTCGATTATTATGCATATTCTTCATCAAAATAAAATAATTCAATTTTCTCCAGTATAAGAGTATACCATTTAGTGAAAGCTACGAGGGGGTCAGACCCCCAGTCCTTGCATGAGGCCCTGTCGCGTGTTCTCCCGCCAAGACTCGCCACATTTGAATCGCCGGACCGTTTCCGTTCTGCGACACACACATTTCCATGTTTAAAACATGTTTTGTGCGTTTTCTGTCCGGTTGCCGAATAGAAATCGACTTTTGGTCGAATGTTGTGCACTTTTATTATAAATGTGGGTTAATCCACGTTATGTTATAGTATATTCGCACCTGATAATTTAAAAAAAATAATTGTGTTATTTACATATGTAACTTACGTAGATAAATTGAATAAGGGTAGAAATAATGTAAGTAATCTAAAAACGATTGTTAAAATATTATAAACATACGTACCATACTTATATGATTAACTTATTAAAACATTGATATTCTACATACTTGTGGCGATAGAATAGTAATACTTTGTGCAAAAGGGAATGTCAAATAAATTCATATCGATAGTAAAAATGTTAAATATCATAAATAAGTATAAAGCCAGGGGCTTATTTTTAAATCCCTATAAATCCACGTAAGCGATATAAGACGGAAAAACACCAACTTATTTGCGTCTTAAACGAATTTCCATACAAAATCTATCATTGCTTAATGTCGCTGTCAAACATAAAAATCGGATTGGGATTCATTAATAAAAATAAATCCGTATTCAACGAAATTATCAACAGAACCAATATAATTAAAAACTCATTTGGTAAATATCGTGGGAACATTTTTAGCTCTGGCAACACATAAATTCTGTTCTCCGCGATAAAAAATATGAAATCATAGAGATAATACACATCGAGTACGCAACGTAATACGTTGTCGTAGTAGAAAGATACGAAAAATATCTTTACATATTTTATATTCTTATCTTTAATATTACCGGCTCTATCGGTCAATGAGCAACGCTACACGTAATTGTGGACGTATTCAGGCGTCTAATGCACATGCGTTATAAAATAAATACAAGAAAATACATATTTTTCGTTAGTTTACGACCGTAAACCGTCAAGTTCAGGTACCGTAGTCTATAAAAATCTTTCATTTCAGGGATACAGCACCTACCGTGAACTGAAAAAGCATAGATATTGAAAAGAGAGAGGAATATTTACAGCCTCCGTAGCGCAGCGGGCGAGCAGCCGGCTGTGAAGCGAGAGGCCGCGGGTTCGATCCCCGCACTGAGACAAATATTTGTGTGGCCCACAGATATTTGTTTCGGGTCTGGGTGTTGTGAGACCGAAAGTCTTTCGTAGTTCCTGATTCCCACGACACAAGACTCGATCTTAGTGTGGGGTCAGGACTATGTGTGTTACAGTTGGGTGTTACTTATTTATTTATTTAGGCCGTCACAAATATTTTAATGTAGTACTTCTAGATGACTTTCTTTGTACAAAGCATCATCTTACAGAGCAACATGGCAGTTGTCTATTAGTGTATTAAGTCTACAGTTCTCTGCGATAAAGTCTTATAAAACTTGCATTTACTATCTGTGCCATCGATTACTAGCTGTTACTAGCGTGGAAATGTCGCAATATAAGGAAAGTTGCGGTCACTCGCCGACAGAGGTCGTTACTTTGATTTATCGGCGTGATAAAACACCTATCCCGTAAACTATGGGTTTGTTACCCATTCGTTTGGATGAAATTCGTTTGATATCGTAATTAGATGCGGTTGGTGATGTGGGAATGTAGTCGACTGTAATGGCTTGTAAAGTGGGGTAAGGTATGATGGTCATTAGGGGTCACCTTAAAATGGTCAGTTCCCGCCTAGCATGCGCGCCACGAGAACATTTTGTCTACGCTTTATGTCCTGTTATAACCGGTTTTCTCTATTTGTCTACGGACACTAACATGCGTCCTTGTTTATTTTCATACAATATTGTGGACAACACGTAGAAAACATCTCGACAGTCGATTATCGAGATATATTGTGGCGTGCATGCTAGGCGGGCAGGTCGGTAATGATCGCTTCATTTTGACGATAACTTACATAAATCTGCTTGTAAAAGAGAAGGTCATGGGCATAATTGGGTACTTGACTATAGTAACCAATATCAATGAATTTCTGTAGGAACATAGATTTATCATAGAAATGACGTGTGCATAGGAATTTATTAAAAATACTCCAAGGATAATTTTATTTAGGTAATTTAAATACTTATTTTTTTAACTGTGAGTCACGTGACTTTAAACACCAATCACGATGCCTGATGTCACATTACTCATTTTTCTTGCATATTTGTTCCACAAGGGCCTAAGACCTAAGATCCAAAGTCATAGTGCCAGGTAATTCGGTATATTTTTACGTATTTTTGTTTAAAGTTAAACCTAAGTCTCTCGTAGTTCCTGATTCCCATGACACAAGACTCGATCTTAGTATGGGGTCAGGAGTCAGGACCATGTGTGTGACTGTTGGACGTTATTTATTTATCTGTAGTAGGCTTCTTGAAAAATAAAACATCTGATTATAATGTTCAGTTAGCCTTATGGAATTTCGCCATAAAGTATCTACAATCTTGGTTTAGCACTTATTTGGCATCAGATGTAACAAATATGCTCTTACTGAGAAGATTCACGATGGGTTTCTATAAAGGCTGGTCGCTGCTAAAATTAACTTATTTATCAAATGGCATATGAGTGAATCCAAAAGTGTTAAACACTCAACCGATGTTTTTTCAGTTGGTTGTCAAATTCATCAACCTTTCAGAAACCTGAGATGGCATGAAAAATCAATGAAATGTGTGTCAATACAAGTTTAATGCATTAGGTCGACGTACTTGAAGCCAATTTATCAACGAGCGGTATTGAGCGATGACCCGCTTATGTCACGATCGACTTGCGTTGACTTGCGTTTTAAAATTACTTTATGCCTCTGCCAAATAGATAGCGATGAGCGACGTGAAGGCGTAGCACAGTGAACCGAGATAAATGAGATTTTCTCTCGAGCGTCAGTGACAGTAAGTATAATTCAGTTCAAATATATTGATAATATCTTGCATCTCGCGAAGAGCAACAGAATTGTACCGGCTTGAAGTTACTAAACACTTATTGAATTTGAACTCGCTCGATCAATCTGCTATTGTGGGTATGGACTAATTATGTGTCAGATTTTCCCTTTCGTACTTCCCAATCCCTTTCCGCTGGAATTAAATAAATAAATACACCCAACAGTCACACACCTAGTCCTGACCCCACACTAGATATAACCTGTATCGTGGGTGTCAGAGACTATGACAGACTTTCGGTCTCACAACACGCAGACTTGAAACAAATATCTGTGGGCCATTATCCGAATATTGCATAAATCCATGGGTAAAGATAACCACTTACCATCAGGTAGGATATTTGCTTTCATAAAATGTGTGCGATGGTCGCTATCCAATCTAATAACAGATGAAGCAGCTTCGATTCATATTCTGTGTGACATGATCCAAGTGATTCCATATTAAAAAAAAAAATATCCCGCTTTCGCTTCGCCATCTGTTTGACACGGGCTTGAAAACGAATTAGGGTCTCGTTGCATCAACGTTGATGCTTGATGGCAAATGAAGAACTTAAGTGAATGGTTGTTTGTTTAATTCGTAATGGATAGCGATAAACATAATTCACTGACAAATACCAATCACGTCTCATATGGACATGAAAAGGAGTGAAAATTCATTTTATATTTGCAGCTACTATTTGGATGTACGTAAACGGTTGTAATGTATGTAAACGGTCAGCGAAAGTGAGACGTAGACACAGAATATCTGTTATTGTATGGAAAAGTGAACCGAGAAAAAATCATGAATGTACACTTAGGTAATAAATAGAGCCCGATTAAAAATACTAATCGTCTTGATCGTAGAATAATGTCGGTTTTGAAAAACAATACGAAATTCATTTTTTACTATATTTGGATACTAACTACACTGTCTAAATATTGTTGCATTTATTTCTATGTATTTTAGATATATGCCAATTTTCATAATTACAGACTTAGAATTAAAAAAAGTTATGTAAATAAAAACAATTTTATTATTTCAAATGGCACTGTAAAGTTTATTATTTGTGAGATCCGTCACTGTTCTATGATTGATGTAATATATTTTTAATATGTACGTATTCGAAATTTGAATAGTTTAAAAGTAAAATAATTAAGTATAACTTAACAGGGACTTTTGGCGGGAATTCTGACGGTGTGGGTGGTCGCTTGTTTTAATCATATTTTCATCATATTTTTCTTAAGTTGTGTTTGTGGTTTAAATGTGATGTGTATCTAAACAATAAACATCAACGAAGAGGGACAGTATGTAGAAGCTTTGAAATAAGTGATTTTGTATGCTTTTTCTCGGGTGGATGGGTCGACCATGTTCGATTCCTCCGCTGCGAGAAAATCGTCTAAAATACATCAAACTGGAAGGAATTGACGCCAAAACTCCAGCAGGGCCTTGAAATCGAACACATCCGACTTCATTGCACTTGCGAAAACTTACATGTAGGAAAACAATTTCCCTAACTTGACACTGGCATAATGTATTTCAATTGCCATTAAAAAAAACTTAACAGGTGTAAGGCTTACGTAGTACCTATTAGTTAAAGTGTCGTTACTTTGCTTGGCTTTACTTCAAAAATGATTAAGTAATTGTTTGTCAATAGTATATACTTCAGTAGTACCTACACTATATCATATAGTCTTTGGTAGCCAATTCCAACTGATTTGTGATTGACGCATGTCTACTCGTCGACAATTTGTTTTTCCAGTGCAGTTGCGTACCACGTTGATTGTCTTTGATGAATTGATTTTGTAGAACTGTCGCACATTTGACGTTTGATAATAAAATATCTACGTATTTTACTGTAATACAAAGGTCTTTCTACCTGCCCTTATCCTACCTTAATGTGGGGTCAGCGCAACACACTTGTTCCAGAAAGAATTACAAACTTCGAAGTTTTAAAAAAAGAGGCATGGTTTAGGTATTTGAATTTCTAATTTCGACCTATTAAGTAAGATTTAAGATTAAGTTAAGTATATTGAAAGATAAACTGCATTTGTTCGATGGTTTCAAAATCATTGCATTCAAGCTTATTATTCACAATTTTTTAGTGGTAGAGCCACGCTGTAGACAGTTACGTCTACAGCATGAATGGGTCGGCTCGACCGGTTTGATACCACTGTCTTACAGAAAACCGACATAAAGGGGCAGATCGCTGTCCCGTTTCGTTCGGTGAGTGAGATTTCCGGAGGCCCGATTCCCTCCCTCCTTTTCCCTTCTTTTAGGTTGGAAACGCACCCATTATTCTTTTTGTACATCAATAGGTCAGTAATATTAAGAGGCTAATTTATTTATTATATTTAAATGGAACACCAGCGAGTAAACGTTATTAAATGAAATTAATTCTAAATTACACAAAATTGACTCGCACCCGTCCCTCGCAATTAACTGGGGCTAAAATAAATAGTTACGTAACGAGATAGTATCAGACCCTTATTATGACCATGATTGTGTAAATTGTAGTGTGTAATAGCAAGTCACGTCAACTTGATGAAATTTGTATGCAAAAGTATACTTTACGCGAGTCTCTTTGAGTCTATACTTAGAGTAATAACGTATAGAGATATAGTCTCATACAAAATTCCTTCGGAAATTGAAGCCGATAACGATTCAATGTGTGCATCGTCGGCGCGTAACTACTTGCGTCGACACACACATACGCACGTGAATAGTGTTGCAAGTAAAAGACATTTTACCAACAAAATAGGGAAATCGAAAGTGTTCTAATAATGATACACTTGTTTTATTCTGAACTTAAAAAACATTTGTTTAGTTTTGAACCGACTTTAAAATAAAAAGGTTTTCAATTTTTCTGTATAAACATAACTTTTTTATCAATCGTTCGATAGAGTTGTTTGTAATGTTCGCGTTAAGGTATATTCGCAATGATATTTAATATTATGAGTATATGTAACATTATATTTAACACTACCCTCATTTTTATTTTCTTCATATACACCCGCCTTGTCTTTTCTCTGCACCACCCAAAGGTAGTAGCGAATGCCGCTGGCATTAAGTTCGTCTGAACATATTTGTGTATAACGTCTTTGAAATAAAAAGGAGACGGAAACACTTCCATACAATCTTGGGCCTAGATTGTAAAAGGATGAAAGTAGTGTCAATTAATAGATAGTATATTATGAGATCATTACTGAAAATTTGGCGACTTTTTGTAATCTGAGAACACAGTTATGAGCCTCACTTTGACTTAAATAAACGTGAGGTTATGGAACAAACTATACACAAACAACTGATGTTTATAAGTACAAATCTTACCTATTGATATGTTTGAATGTAGATAACATACGCTCACGCCTATATCCCCGAAGGGATGGCAGAGACAAACTTCAACACCCACATTCGATAACTAAATGTCGATCACAAAGACGATTATTCTCAGGAACATCTACTATATAAAAATAAGTCGGGTTTTCCTTCCTGACGCTATAACTCCAGAACGCAGGAACCGATTTCCACGGTTTTGCATTCGTTGGAAAGGTCTCGAGCTCCATGAGGTTTATAGCAAAGAAAATTCAGGAAAAATTTCAACAGAAAAGCGCGAAAATCTTTTTTCACATACAGTGCCATCTCTGATACATAGCACGTACTACAAACCAATATTTTAAGTAGATGGCGCCGGTGCGTAATACATTGACAGACGGGGTGACAGACGGGTGACCGACGTGGTGACAGACGGGTGACAGACGAGGTGACAGGCGGTGTGATCGGCGGGGTGACTGACTGGGTGACAGACGGGGTAACTGACTGGGTGACAGACGGGTGACCGACGTGGTGACAGACGGGGTGACAGACGGGGTGACAGACGGGGTGACAGACGGGTGACAGACGGGGTGACGGACGTGGTGACAGGCGGGGTGACAGGCGGGTCACAGACTGGGTGACAGACGGGGTGACCGACTGGGTGACAGACGGGTGACAGACGGTGTGACAGACGGTGTGACAGACGGTGTGACTGACGGGGTGAGAGACGGGGGACTGACGGCCGAAGTAAGTCATCCCATTACCTCCTTTAGAATTATTGGATTATAGGTGCCTACGACTCACTCTTTCAACCCTCTCTCTCATACGCAGACGAAGTTGCGCGGGTCAGCTAGTAATATTTATACAAACTGAGCAACATTGTTCTAGTAGAAAATTATTTAAAATATGGAAAACACCCAAAACGCACACGCACGAAACAATACGAAAACGAAGCAAATGAAAACGATTATTAAAATGTCAATTCATAGTTTTTTTTTCACAGGGAACCAGCTAAGGTCTGAATGCATGCCATCTCATAATATACTATATATTAATTGACACTACTTTCATCCTTATACAATCTAGGCCCAAGATTGTATGGAAGCATTTCCCTCTCCTTTCATTTCTTTCATTCCGTATTTAAAAAATGGGTAAATTGGTTGGCATTATTGGCAACATTCATAATGATTCATACCGTAAATGGCGTCTGTCATTTTTACAATTTTATTTTTAGTTTTGATGAATGTTTTACTTAATATTAAAACATGTCAGCAATTGATTACTTGTGAAATTTTATCTTTATACTTCCTTGGTGCTTGTTCATTGTATTGTGACATCCTTTGATAGCGCAGTTCGTCATAATATAATAAAATTTGTGGGAGCTCTTCATACTAAGACTTGACCTAGGACACTGACACGCCGTGCGGCGTTTGGTGCCTAAAACGGCTCACCCGGAACGCCTTCACGCTGTGGCCGTGTACTGCGGTTCTATGTATGATATTTCTATGAGTCTATATTTAATGATTGTGTAGCGAGACACGCCAACTTGACGAAATTCGAATGAAAAAGTAACTTTAAACTATTCTATTTTGACTATATATTTCATTAACGCGATGAGGTTGGTTTCACGCTCGTTACGTCCACCGAGTGTAATTCTTATGGAAAAGTAACTTTAAATTATTCTCTTTTAAGTATATATTTCATTAACGCGATGAGGTTGGTTTCACACTCGGCACGTAACTTGGTGAAATTCTTATGGAAAAGTAACTCTAAATTATTCTCTTTTAAGTCTACATTTCATTAACGTGATATGGGTTTCTCGTTTTAGTTTAGGTATAGAGAATCAGGCCCCAGGTAGTAAAATATAAAAATGTGGGCCACGACCCGTCGCGTGTCGAAGGTAGGCCCTTTTCGTTCACCACACAACGCAGATGGCACGCGACTACGAGGTAACATTTTTTTTTAAGTATACCTTCCCATATTTTATTTATTCGTTTACTGCCTCGGTGGCGTGGTCGTATTGCGATTTTCATCCCGAGGTCTTGGGTTCGATCCCCAGGTTGGGTATAACATTGGGGTTTTCTTTTGGAAAAGAATAAAGAATGATCTGCCACTTTACGCTGGTTTTCGGTGAGACAGTAGTAGGTATTAAACAGGTCGAGCCGGATTGTGTTTACTTTGTAAAGTATTGTTCATCTGTCTTTATACCCTTTGTAGCTAGTTACACTAGCTTTGGCCCGCGACTTCGCTCTTTACCTTTCTTTAGGGGGTGAATTTATGCATTATGTCAATGATTTTGTATTATACATATAAACCTTCCTCTTGAGTCACTCTAATGTATATTTTTTTTTTATAGCAGAGACTGGCAAACGAGCAGATGGGTCATCTGATAGTAAGTGATCTCCACAACCCATAGACACCCGAGACTCAACAAGAATCATGGGTGCGTTGCCAACCTAAAGTATGGAATGGGAGGGATGGGAATAGGGATTGGGAAGGGGAGGGAGATTTGAGAAATCTCGCTCACCGAACGAAACGCGACAGCGAGCTGCCACTTTACGTCGGTTTTTTGTGAGACAGTGGTATCAAACCGGTCGAGCCAGCCCATTCGTGCTATAGACGAAATTGTCTACAGCGTGGTTCTACCACTAAAAACCTATTAAAAAAATCGCATCAAAATCCGTTGCGTAGTTTTAAAGATCTAGCATACTTACATAGGGACAGACAGACGTAAAGCGACTTTGTTTTATTCTGTAGTGATAATCGAATCTTGAACTATTGATACTAACTCCATAATCACGACGCTATATCCTATCACCAAGATGCACCTACACTTCCCGTCATATCTCAAGGGATTTAGGTTGTAATCCACGCTTCCTTGTATCATAGGGGAGACAAGGTAGGTATGGTTATCCTAGCGCCACACACGATAAAGCTTCGGTCAGCGTAAATGCCCAGACGCTGTGTACGTATTCTTGTAAGGCTCAATTGCACCACTATTATTAACCTAGAGTTAGTCCTAACCGCAAGTTAAGTTACATGTCATTCATACATTTTCTGTCAATTTAGCTTGCGGTTAGGACTAACTCTAGGTTAATAATAGTGGTGCAATTGAGCCTAAGTAGATTATAAGTGTAAAGTTAAGAATGTAACAATTAAAAAAACAATAAATTCATACCTCACTCTGTGAACATGTATTCTCACTTTTTTTTCTACCTGCCCTTATCCCACTTTAATGTGGGGTCGGCGCAACACACTTTTTCAAGCATGTTGCAAAGATGATTTGGCTTAGTTTTTACGACCGGCCGCCTGCCTGACGTCAACCCCCTATGAGGGATCCAGTCCCGGGCAAATTAAATTAGAAAATTTACTTCGCCCGACCTGGGAATCGAACTCAGGACCTCCCGGTCTACAGCGACTACAGCCCATACATGCTGCCATTAGACCAAAGAGGCGACTTTGGGCTAGTGGCAGCATGTAGCATTTCTCACTACCATGTAGTTAGTACCTAAGTTAGTATATAAGCTCTTCGAAAGCTCCCTCAAAGCTTGACTAGGTCTTATGATATCTTCATCTTCCTGTCAAAGATCATGTATATTATTATGTATTCATACATATGCTTGTATCTCCGAAGGGGTAGGCAGAGGTGCACTAGCGAACTAGAATACCCACATTTCGCCGAGCTTAGTTCCGTGTCAAATGTGATTAAGAGGGCGAGCCTATCGCGATATCGGACACAAATTCCAGACTCCAGGCTGATATGGAAAAAGCCAATACTTGTCCGACCCGGGGATCGAACCCGAAACCTCAGGACGGTAGTCGTACAGGCACGAAGTACTATGTCATCTCTACATTGTACTTTAAGTTTACCAATATAATATAACATAACATAAGCTCACGCCTGTATCCCCGAAGGGGTAGGCAGAAGCGCACTAGCGAACTAGTACACCCACATTTCGCCGAGCTTAGTTCCGTCCCAGATGTGATAGGGGGCGAGCCTATCGCCATATCGGGAACAAATTCCAGACTCTGGGCTGATATAGAAAATTCCAATATCACTTTGCCCGACCCGGGGATCGAACCCGAGACCTCAGAACCGTAGTCGTACCGAAATACCACCACGCCACGGAGGCAGTCACGTGTGTAGGGCACTTTTGTACTTTCGGAGTGTTCCGCTTGGAGGTCTCGGAAACCCTTTCTAAATGCAGATACAAAAACCATGGGGGTTTTTGCCGGTACGAATCCGGCATACCCTGCGCCTATAGCGGAGATCCAGAAGGATTTTCTCCATGTAAAAAAAGGGCACTTTTGTGTGCACGGCTTCTGTGTTACCGTTTAACTATAGGCGAGACGGTGTCCTTCTTTTTTTACGTCTGTGGCCGAGATGTACATTTGGCGCAGACTCAACACTCGACTGGAAACGCTAGACGTTAAAAAGAAAAACTGTATCACATAATAAACAAGAATAAAAGTTGAGAGTGCACTTCGCCAATACATTTTGCAAAGATAGGAGAGCATTTTTAATAGTCGACTCCTTGGCCTAGTGGTAGCGCATATCGGCTGAGAACCGGGAGGTCCTGGGTTCGATTACCCGGTCGGGCGGAGTCTTTTGGATCCATTTGGTTGATGTCAGGCAGCCGGTAATAATAACTAAGCCAAATCATTTCTGCAATATGCTTGAAAAGTGTGTTGCGTCAACCCTACATTAAGGATGTATGAGAAAGAATAACATTAAATACTAATGAATTGAAACTTATCCTTTTGAAGTCGATTAAAAATAAAGCAGAGTGCACAATAATCAGTTTAAAACGCGCGAATGGTATCTGCAGTCGGCGTGGCCCGATGAAGCGTGCATTGAAGCCAGCATGCAAACACACTGAATAAGCAAAGCGCACTAAGCAGCGTTTTATTCAAGGTTCGACGCACACTGGCGTACAGCACGGCTGGTCTTAGGGCGTCCGCACACTGGCAGCTTCGACGCGCGACTCTGCCGTCGATTTCGAGAATAATGATGTATCGTATCGAATATATTTACTTATTTATATTTTTCATTAACTGTCGGAATACTAATTTAATATGTTAAGCAGTCAGTACAATTTCGAGGTAGTCAGTATGTTGTTAATACTTAAATAGCCTTAGCGTTTAATGTCTTTGCATAAAGTCGCTGCGCTACAGAAGTAATCTTTAACACGTCCTTGACACTTAACCACCTGAGGACGTCCAAATTGCTTATAGTAGTCATTTTTGAGGTAATACTTTCTTAATTGCATATTCAATCACAAACAAAACGCGTCGAAACGCGCGTTCAACTACCTTTGTTAAATCTGTTGTCGGCTACAGACGGAGCGCAATCGTCCGACTGACGACGGTTATATGCTTAAAATGATCTATTTCTTTTAGATTATCTAATACGCTCTAATGCTAACATGGTCCGAGGCAGATATTTTGGCCTATTACAGAACGTGATGGTTGAATATTATAGACGCTATCCCCCCACCGAGATATCATAAGACGTTTACCGGTTAAGTCAAGTCAATGCTCCCTGCTAATTGTTGCATTTAGGAGTCATAAGACGTTAAGTCAATACTCTCTCCTGTACATTAGAAATCAAAAACGCGCGTTCCTTTCGCCGATATCTAAACACCCTTATTCACAATCCAGCGCGCCCGCCTTTGTTTAATCTGTCGCCAGCTACAGACCGAGCGCAATCGTCAACGCGTCCGCGCCACTCGGCCGACTGACGACGCTTATTTACTGAAAGAAACTCCATACAAACGGTACAAAAGGATTGTAAAACTTTAAAACGTTTTATAAACAACGTCATAGTTTAAACTGTGACTGTTTCTGTTTCTGCGAGCCAATAAAGTTGTTTTGTCTTTGTGAGGAATGTTGGCCTTTAGTTGTATTGGATTGAAACAACTGAACGGGGATATCCGATTGGGTACATTTCTATAGAATGTTGTAGCGTAATCGATTAAGGGTGCGAAAAGACATATTGACTGCCTCGGTGGCGTGGTGGTATTTCGGTACGACTACGGTTCTGAGGTCTCGGGTTCGATCTCCGAGTCGGGCAAAGTGATATTGGATTTTTCCATATCAGCCCGGAGTCTGGAATTTGTGCCCGATATGGCGATAGGCTCACCTATCACATCTGGGACGGAACTAAGCTCGGCGAAATGTGGGTGTTCTAGTTCGCTAGTGCGCCTCTGCCTACCCCTTCGGGGATACAGGCGTGAGCTTATGTTAAAGACATATTTTTTGGAAAACATTTAATTCAATTATGAATTTTTCGAATGTTTTTGGTTGGCTGTAATAAAGGCATAACAAACAAAAAAATCCGATGTATGATGAATCGAAATTGTATTCAGACTTAAACTCCAACATTCTTCAAATAACAGCTATTCTAAAACGTTACAGAATGTCAAATATGGAACAAGCTATAATAAAACGCACAACGCGCGACCCAAATCCGTCGGCATTGAAACATTTTGCCGTATACGTATCGTATTGTGTCATAAACCGTCTCGAAAGACGTTACACGCATCACTTACATACCAAATTACGCAACAATGTAGCCAAAATATTTGTACACCACCAGTTATGCACGGGATAAATCCCTATTCTATTACGGCGAAATTGTTACAGCCGCCTCGACTTCCATGACTCATAATAAGCTCCGCTCCACTGAATGACGTGCCTCGTATCTAACAGCCCCGCCTGCAATTAGTACGTCACGTCAAACGATCGCGTGCCTTACGAGATCCGATATAATAATACACAGGCACGACACTCGGAATTGCGCCCCGCCCTCGCCCCCACTCGGCGGGGAATTTTAATAAAGCTTATGAACCGGCTAACAGGCCTCAGGTAAACAAATATTCAAGTATTGGAGCGGTAAATTACAGTTGAAATACTGGCCGTCTTGGCAGTAATGAAACGACCTGTTTGCCGCCAGCCTTAATCCGCGGATAATGCACAATTCTTCGCGTAATTAAGCCCGGCCGTGGTTAAAATGATCGAAAGTTTTAATAAAGATTCGTTTAATATTCCCTAGCTGGCAACACGGAAGCCAGAAAATAAAAAAGCGTATTTAAAGTGTCCAAACATTGCCAGCCGTATAGAATAAAATGATTGTTATTTTAAAATTCAAATTGTAATATGTCGACCTGCGAGCGGATAGCGGATAGCGCGGGAGCTGAGTCGCCGCGCGCTATTATTCATAGTCGAAACACGTTATTTAATTTGCGATATGCGCCAACAGTACGTAGCAAAACAAACGGATAACTGTGTTTGGACGAAGCGTTACTTGTAACTGGATTTGCCTTTGTGGAATTCAGCATACACGCGCCCTAATGGGACAAGAGTTTAAATTCAAAATGAATTACGTTTTGAATGTACGTGAAACTGCATATTTTCGACGTTGTTTATTAAAGCTGTGATAAACTCGAGCGAATTTATCTTAGAGACGAGACATCATAAATTAAAGCTTATGCACTTTGAGCGAGGAAATTAAGAAAACGCGCGCGTCTTGGAAACGTTGCATTAATCTCGCGAGAAAAAAATATTTAGTACCTGAAGCGAACGTAAATCCTTTAGGTTAATAGGAAAAGTTGCGCCGATGTGTAATTTCCACAAATGACCTGTGTAAAGCGATCTGCGAGAGGTGCAATAACTCGATTTGCGAATAAATGGCTCGGAAGTTGATCTACTGTTGGCCGGTACCGCCGTGCCGCGTTGTTAGCTACGCTGGAATCCGAGCGGTTCCATCGCCGCATTTGTTACGCTCTAAACTTTCCACAGCGGAATTAAAGCTGCAATATAAGAGGTTTAAAGGGTATCGCCGATGCAGTTTCGTTGTTTGCTCGGTACAAGGTTTTTGTTTCAGGCGACTACGACTCACGAACATTCCGCTGCCCAATGAAAAATAGCGGCTTAACTGTCAGAATGGTTATGGATGTGAGGCAGAATTTACTTCTACCGTTGTCGGATTACAGCCAGCCCTCGGACGATTCCGTCGAATACATTTTGTTAAAAGGTAGAGATTTTAATATTTTATTTGTTACTCCTTTTACGAGGATAGTTGTCAGTGGCGTAACTGTAGTGTTATGGGCCCGTGGCAAATTCATGGGATGGAGGTCTTTTCAGCCCGAGCCTTCTTATATGGCCTTTTTCTATCCGATGCCTCCTTCCGATTACCGCTGGACCCCCTTTGGTCGGGGGCCCGTGGCATTTTGCCGACATGCCACCATGTTACGCCACTGATAGTTGTGCTGCTAGAATGTAGGCCGCTTTTTGAGGTACGAGTAATTTTTGCTATTCTTCCACCTGCCTTTATCCCATACCAATGTGGGGTCGCCACAACATTTTTTCAAGCATGTGCAAAGGATCCGGCTTTGTTTTTATAACTAAGGTGTCTGCCTGACGTCAACATCCTTTAACAGGTAAATAGGCATTCATACATTACGTCAATACGGCGAAAGTAGTACATATAAGGATAAGCTTGGGCCCCTAAATTTAGCGAAACCTGAGTTCTCTAATCACCTCTGGCTTAAATTTGTCTAAAGTCTAAGGTACTGTAAGGTCTACCAACCAGCGTTAGGTCATCGCGGTACTTACGCCCGAATGGTCAAACGCTACTCAACTTTAACGGCTTCTTACATTGATTTTCGACGTACAATTTTGACAGATAAGGCGGCCTTAAACGACATATGGCGACCTTAAGTGTATGAGCATTCATGCCAGGTACAATTTATTATTATAATAACTAACTAGAGTTACTCATAATCTCATATTATCTTTCCTAGGCGTGGGAGGTATAACGGGATTTCCTTATCATTTGCTTTGTGTATTATTTTAATCTTCATCTTCCTCGGGAGCTTAAAATGTTTATGTTTCATATTATTGTTGACTAGTTTGAGTTGTAATTTACATACGAGTAGTTTAGGTTTAATTCTTGTGTTTTCCGAAGTCATGTATCATATTACCCAAGCAGGGACGTAATAAAAAATGGACGGAGCGCTAAGAACATTGAAAATGAAGCAGGGTTTTTTTTTTTATAGCAGAGATTGGCAAGCGAGCAGATGGGTCACCTGATGGTAAGTGATCTCCGCCGCCCATAGACACCCAAGACACAAAGAGAATCATGGGTGCGTTACCAACCTAAAAAGAGGGAATGGAAGGGGAGTGAAGGGGATTGGGAAAGGGAGTGGGGAAATGGGCCGCCGGAAATCTCACTCACCGAACGAAACGCGACAGCAAGCTGCCACTTTACGTCGGTTTTCTGTGAGACAGTGGTATCTAACCGGTCGAGCCGGCCCATTCGTGCTATAGACGTTACTGTCTACAGCGTGGCTCTACCACTTATAAAAGGGTTTTCCATCTATCGACACGTAATGGCGGCGACTGACTGAATAAGCCGAAAACATTGCTTCACTTTCAAAGTTCCTGGTGCTCCATCCATCTTTTATTTACGTCCGTGTACCCAAGATACTGAATTTTAGGTTGATTGCCTCAATTCGCTACAGTAATCGAACTTGTATTCTTTCCTTTCTTTGACACATAAAACACATAACATAAGCTCACGCCTGTATCCCCGAAGGGGTAGGCAGAGGCGTACTAGCGAACTAGAACACCCATATTTCGCCGAGCTTAGTTCCGTCCCAGATGTGATGGGGGCGAGCCTATCGCCATATCGGGCACAAATTCCAGACTCCGGGCTGATATGGAAAAATTAAATATCACTTTGCCCGACCCGGGGATCGAACCCGAGACCTCAGAAACGTAGTCGTACCGAAATACCACCACGCCACGGAGGCAGTCCTTTCTTTGAGCAGGTCAATTACAGTTTAGTAAACTGTTAGATTACATTGTTACCGTAACTATAATATGGTATTACTAAAAATATACATCTGTACGAAATACAATTTAATACCAGTAATGCAAACTTCAGTTTAAACGTTTAATTTACGAAATCGCAATCAGAATCGAATCATTCCGACGCCAATTAGCGCTGATTGGTTCGTTTGGGCCCGGAGATTGCCGACCATCTCCGATCGCCGCCGAGTGTTCCCGAACACCACCGAACGCTTCGGAGCGGCTTTAGTGCCACTGTAGGCGTAGACAAGTGGCACTAAGTTAGCGTCGGGGGCCGGGGCCCAACGGCCGATGCCACTCGATCGTCAATGAGAGCTTCGAAATTATTGCGGCATTGCTTTGTATATTCCAAGTGTGCAGATTAACGTGGGCATGTTTTGAATTAGAAACGGCCACGTTTCGGGTGTTTTCATAAAGGTTATTACTATTGCCCCGTTTTCGATTATTCTTGAAAATGATTTGTTTTTTTATGGAGACGCCAACGTGACCTATATTATATATAGACCACGGACGTAAAAAAAGATGGACGGAGCGCTAGGAACAACATACATACATAACACACTTTCGGCTCATTAGATTTATCAACACGTAATAGCGGCGATTGATTGAATGAGCTGAAAACCCTGTTTCACTTTCAATGTTCCTAGCGCTCCGTCCATCTTTTTTTTACGTCCATCATGTAGACATCACCTCTGATGCAGTAAGATTTTAGATAAGAATTTTGCTTTCAGTCTTAAGTTGGTAATGAAACTCCACATACATCTGTAATATAATTACAGCAAACGTACTCGTCTCGTCTAATCACTTGTAATTACTTAAACCTATCAAGTTAGCAACTTCTTTTAACTCTATATACGACAACTTTTAGAACTTAAGCACGTACTTAGACAAACTTTGCTTAGAATAGGCATTAGGAGTGTAATTAAGGAGTTGAAAAACTTAATTCTTTGTATTAAATATTTCGTCGCCGAAGTCACAATCAGTAGGCCCTTTGAGAGGAAACTTTGAGCATCCATCAGAGGGAAGTGTTACGGAAATTAACAGATTTCTTTTGGCAACGTTGAGTGGGTCATTCGGGATGATCTCGATCGATCTTTGAGGAATTAAATTTCTTATTTGAGTTGATGAGTTTTGTAGGTTTGTCGCCTCTTCGGCGGCTTATATGGACTGTGGAGTAGGAGATCCTGGGTTTGATTCTTCGGTCACGCGGAGTGTTTGTCTAAGACAATTAATCGCTCAAAGGGCCGAATGGTCAAACAGTGCTCAGTCATCCAAGTCATTTGAGCACTACCCAAAGTTAAGCAGCCAATAATTTTTGAGCGGCATGGTCGTACGCACTTGAGAAGACTTGGCGGAAAAATCAGCTGAGGATCAATCATTATGCTACAGATAATAAAAGTTTGTTCTCGATTACAAAATTTTAATAAAATTATATTTTTGTTTCGTTTCACGTAGAATCATTTTATTTCATTTAGTTTTTTTTTTAAGATAATTATAATAAATAATTGGCAGAATACATGATTCGATAATGTTTATTTAACCTTTTTGCTTTCCATGTGCCATTCCGATCATATTTCATCTGTAGTAAATTTTTCTGTAATGTTTATGTTATCTCTGTCTATCTTTTGTTATTGTAAAGGTAAACACATTTTTATATAATAGAAACGGAACTTAAAATGGATCTTTTTTTAATATTTATTATTATGTTGTTAAAATATTTACCACTTGGCAGAATGTTTCTTTCGTCCTTAGCCAATGATTTGTGTAGAAGAAACAAAAAAAAATTTTGGCAAATGGCGACCTGTTTGTTTATACTTATTTTCGTATTTAAATAACTGTGTTTGTTGTATGTGAAGTGATTTTGTTTTATGTAACAAACATCAACGAAGATGGAGAGATTATGGAAACTTTGAAGTTTGGATATGGAGGATATTTCTTGGAGCGTTTCAATAAAAGTAGTCTTCTCGAATTTTTCTTGTCAAGGACTGCCGTCCGTCCCAAAAAAAATACTCCGCCCGATCTGAGGATGGAATTCAGGACGTCCCAGTTCACACCGGCTTCATCAGACCATCTAAAAACTATTATATTGGAGAGGAATTCGGCAACATGCAGTAGTGTTTTATCGGATTTAATAAAATGAATCATTGTATTTGTGAAGTGTTTTATTGTCTTGGCTTCTTCGAGTGCGCTATATTCTAGTTTAGATAATGATATTGAGGAAAAATACATTTTATTGAAATCAAGGGGTAGGTAAACGCTACACGGAACACGGACATTATTAAATACAAACCTATGCCCGCCATTCCGTTCGCGTGAAATGTTATTTATTTAAACATATCTATCCTACGGAAACCATACATTTTTTCGGGGAAAAAAGTAGCCTGTGTGCTATTTCAGACTTTAATCCATCTCTGTGCCAAATTTCATTCAGATCTCTTCAGCCATTCTGGTGTAAAAGAGTAACAAAACATCCATACATCTTCACAAACTTTCGTGTTTATAACATTAGATTTATTTGAGAGTAGTCGCAGGCAATCTCAAACTAATTTCGATCAAATGCTAGTTAAGCGGGCCTTAAATAGCTGTCAAACGTTAGGCAGTTGTTGACCATGCCGTTTTACGAAATAAGCGGGCCTTAAACTGGGTCCTGCTTACATTTAATGTGAAGAGATAGGTTCTGTTTGACCATGCCAAATTGAAGAATAACGAGTGCTTAAATCGATAAGGCCCTCCTAAATATTTAGGCAGCGTTTGACCATTTGGGGGTAAGTCTATCCATACTGAGCTATCGCTGCTTAGTATCTAATAAATAAATAAATACCACCCAACAGTCACACTCATAGTCCTGACCCCACACTAAGATCGAGTCTTGTGTCGTGGGAATCAGGAACTACGAGACTTTCGGTCTCACAAACACCCAGACCCGAAACAAATATCTGTGGGCCGCACAAATATTTGTCTCGGTGCGGGGATCGAACCCGCGGCTTCTTGCTTCACAGCCGGCTGCTCGCCCGCTGCGCCACGAAGGCTGTCATAATATATGCATAGTATTCGTTGAAAGAAATCCTTATAGGAAATATAGAATTAATTTTATAATTTAATTTTCACCTCACTTCGTTTGTTATGTGGATTTTGAGATAGGCTCTATGCCCCTTACTTATAAAAATATATAAGCGCTGCTTATCTTTAACCATAGGTTGTCCCTTTCATTTTTAAACAATGTAACGCAAGGAAAAAAGTGACAGGCTATTCTTAGCGAAAAGGTTTTTATAAGTAAGGCCTATGTGTTTATAACAGGTTTATTTTTAAAACAGCATTCGTAGTTGAGAAAAATATAGTGTGAGGTTCCGCATACCGGTGACTAACGGCTGTATAGGCACTGACAGGCCTGTTAGACTGTGCACAACTACCTAAATCATAGAGTATAGAGTGTAATCTGTCGGACTGACTTGTATTTACCTGGTTCAACTTGGAATGTTTATGAATGCTTAACTGTTATTTGTAACATAACTGTAACAGAGTCTTCCTGGTTAGTCTGTTAATGTATTATAGTTCGTTTCGTTTAGTTTTAATTTATATTTACAATACCCTTCTTAAAGCAGCGATAGCTCAGTTGGGAATGGTACGGACTGCAGAGACGAGCGTCAAAGGTTCGAGACCAATCTCAAAAAGACACACCTCTGACTATTGTATGTTAAATGTGTTTTCACTGTGAAATATCGATTGCTACAACGGTGAGGGAAAACATCGTGATGAAACCTGCATGTAACCTGCATGTGCAAAGAACAGCATCGAATCTGCCACACACATTTTATGGCAGTCTCGACACTGCTTCTCGCGGCCATCGATATTACAGATTCACGAATCCTCAGAATTTGAGAAGAACTTACGCGTTAGTCGGCAGGTGTTAAGGATTACTGCTTTTTGTAACAATAAGTATGTGGATGCGTTCATCTGTAGTGTATTTAAACTAGTATGAAGGGATTTGGGGATAACACTTGTGCTAGACACAACAATTGGGACTGTGCGGACGTCGTTCATTTGCCATTGTGTTTTAATTTCTATTGACAGGTCAGTGTATTTGGCAATTTTTATTATTATTATTATTATTATTATTATTATTTAATACCCTTTTTAAAAGATGAACGAAAATAATTTCAATATATCGTCATGAAACCGGTATTTGGAATCCTAAATAATCTTGTAAGTAACAAAACTCTACCGAACTGTATCAAGATGAAATGATAGACAGGCAAAAGGTAGCAAATTATTTTTAAATAACTTTGCGATGTTCGTCGATATGAATTTTGGAGTAAAAACTAAATTAATTTGGTAGACTACGGTCTAACCCATCTCATTAGTAGAGCTAACTGTACCCAGCACTTGGACAGTAATATTACATGTTATTTTTTTTACTAATTTTACCCAAACGTTACTTTTATCGGATGGTCAGTGAATAATCTATATTGGAAACGACAGATTAATACTTATATCTGCCCTGCCTCGGTGGCGTAGTTGTATGTACTTCCGTACGATTACAATTTTGAGGTATCGGATTCGATCCCCGGGTCGGACAAAGGGAAATTGGGGTTTTCAATTTGGTGTCAGCTCGGAGTCTGGAATTTGTGCCCGAGATGGCCATAGGCATCACCTATCACATTTGGGACGGAAATAAGCTTGGCGAAATGTAGGTGTTCTTGTTCGCTAGTGCGCCAACTGCCATCCCTTTTAGGATACAGGCGTGAGCTACGTATGTATTTGTCGGAGTGATGATAATATCACAAAATTGAATGTCAAATTGACTACCTGTATTCAACAATCTATGCTGATAATATTAAATAAGTTGCTGATTTGTAAAATAAGTGATTTGTCAACCGGCACTTTTATTTGTTGTTGCTAATGTTTTATACTAAGTTGCTGGTTGGACCTATGTACTTCATACTTTATAATATCACTGACTTGATTACTGGTGCTTTTATCTTGTCGAAACGTTTTGAGATCCATGATTGGGGACGTTTCGACATGTTATTACGTTGCTGCTTTGACTAATGCAATTTAAAATAAGTCACTGATTTGACTGGAAGTTGTTAAAATAGAATTGCTGTTTTGATCTCGATTTAATGGATATGGATTTTCTGTTGACTTGTGGTGGTGCGCAGGAGGAAGTGGAGTGACCGAATCTTAATATAAGGAACAGACGGGCACGCCTTCGGCGCACTTTATTGTAGTAAAATCCATTGTTATTACATTTGATTGATTGTTGTAAGTTTAGTAGTGATGAAGTGATAATTGTATTCATCGTTATTATCTTCCTAACTACACTTTGTGTTGCTGAGGGAGTTTCTTTCGCCGTTTCTTCTTCACAGCTATAACACGTTGCGAAACGGTAGTAGAGATTAAAATATACAGATTTGGACAGAAAAAGCAAATCTATTATTAAAGATTCCTACCTCACTCCGAAATCAGAAGTGGGATCTGAAGCCATAATATCATCGATATAAGTTATATGGAGTGATATATAATCGATAACTATGACATGCAAAAGGATTTTTCGGACGGAATAAGAAAAATGAATCCTACCTACCTGTTGTCGCACAAATTTTCGTATTCACATCGTTGGTGTGCTGCGTAAACTCATAATGCCCTAGCACTCTCATTGTGGTGAAACTGCAAGAAACTACGACTATGGGATAGTTGAATACCTGCAGGCACAGGTTTTGTTTAGAGATCTGCAGATTTTGGTGAGTCGCTTCTGGTTTATTATGATGTACAGATTAATTCTCACTTAGAATTATTGATAAAGGTTAAAACTAGTGGTTGGTTTGGGATATTTAGATTTGTGTTACTACGTTAAAAAAAAATCTACCTGCACGTTGATATATCCATATAAATTAAATTGAATGTTTTCTGGATACAAAATGTTGCGACCAATAACAATTATAAAAATCGTAACCAAGTATCATGGAATAAAATCAATGAGGTGTATTTAGATTTACACTAGACTGTACAGAGTTGGTAATAATACAACTTGGTAGTTTTATATGATCGATTCGTTTTCGAGATTTATTATTGCAATCACGTGTAATATAATGCGTTGTGTATCTTTTAATATTACTGGTTTTGATAAAATAATAACGTTTTTGCAAACCTATTTCGAATATATCAAAAGTTTTTATGCAAGCCTACATTTCGGTTATTCTGAAATATTTTGTTTGTTTCTGACGATAATTGAACTCAAACGTCGGTAGCGACGTCTGCCACTTATTACAATGCTGAGACGCTTACTACAGTTTATACCCTAGAATGTCCTGTGAATATGCAGGAGTCGCGTAGGATGATTTTGTTGCCTAAACATTGTTTTTAAACATTGCGCTGACGCAACCTTGCGCGCGTGTGGCTCTGTGCGACTGAGTGATTTATGACCATGAGGTCACGGCTATTGGGTCACAAGTTTCACGTTGTTGTCCCGTCTATGTACTGTTGAATGTCTTTGCTTATAGTCAAAGCCATAATCATTGTAACTACCTGCATCTAAAAAGAATAATTTTATTCATTCGTTTATCACCAATTGTCGTAAACAAGCGCGAGAGCAGCGCGCAACAGAGGTTCATGGTGTGAATGATGTGTTCCTAAGATTATTAGGGCGGGGGCTGCGTATTTCTCGTTTTCAGTATATATAAAGGACCTTGTGGTTCTCGTGCCATTGATCAATGGACTGCGCGTAAAAATGCGCAGTATTTGTAATTACGTTTATTCTTTAGTTATTTATACCCGCTTTCACTAGTCTATTCACGAGCAACTTAAATAGATAACACCTGATATCGCATAATTGTTGACGTTGGGTTTGTGTGGCTCTTTGGAAAAGTGTGAAAAAACGTGATCATGAAATATGGGTTAAATACTAAATTTCCCTTCTGAAATTGATAAAGTAATTTGAAAATGTCCGTGTAATAGTAGTAGTAGAAATCACGGTGATTTTGTCTCAAATCTGACTAGTCTCAATGAAAAAAATTGGTATTGAAAAATTTGAATGTTACGTGTTTACGATTCTAGAGCAATACAATTTTTGTGTGGGCCAGTGTTGGGGTGTCTGTGGAGAGATCAATTGCTATAAAATTACCCACCTGCTTCACTGCAAATTAAAAAAAAAAAAAGTTGTCGCGATTATTGCCTTTTGCTATAATTGTGGTGTATTCTATAAAAAAAAAAAATACATAGTAAAGAAACTATGAACTTGTGAATTGAAATATTTGTATATTTTTCTTACTACAGATATACAGTTTGGCATTTGGTATTGCAATGGAATATTTACTATTGTATCAACCCGGTACAACATTTTTAGTTTTCTACAAAAATGGAACTACATTCGCTGGACATCGAAAATTCGAGATAAATTTGAATGAGACAAACCAGATAATGTCAAGAAAGCTATTGTCAGAATTGACCGAGGAATTTTAAATTCATGATACTTTTGAAATATTTTTCTCGATTACAGGTGATGCACATAAATACATCGGATAAGCAGTATGTAAATCTATGAAACTGATGGAAAGGGTACTGTCTACTCATGGATCAATGATGTTTATACACTCCAGAATATGATGTGAACTGACCAACGAGCACTGTATACTTGTCCAGCATACCTGCCTACTATCTATCTGGGATATGGCGAGATGTTGGTGTTCAAATCTTATTTTGTTACTTTTATTTAACGTAAGTAATTAATGTAAAGGTAACCACTTTAGGATGCCACAGCTCTTTATTTGTGGTGAAAAGTTTGATTGGTAATTAACAAATTATTCAAGTGAATTTTGTACGGCAGTCGGGTTATGTTACTATCCAAGAAAGGTCAGTAGCTGAGCTTTATGTTTATTAATGGCATAACACATCTAAGTATAATAAAGTGGTCCATTATTTAAATATGGAAGTTAAATAATCCGATGATAGCTTCAAACTCGAGATATGTTCATTGCATTTTCATTGGAGCAATGATGTAACCTTTGTAATTGTCGTGATGCGTTGGAAGTAGATGTATCTACACGGAATCATTGTTGATTCACAAACTGTTGAAGTTTAGTGATGTTATGTTAGTGCGAATCGTGTGGTCGATTCGATGTTTGGTGTTCTTTATTCATAGTAAAATTTGATAAAAGTAGATTCAGAAGTTTTCTGAAACTAAAAAATATCTGGTCAATGCAAGATATTACTCATAAATGTTTTCATTGTCTATTAAAATATTGGTCCCACATAAACGCAAACTGTAGAAATATAGAGTACGAAGTGGTACAATTCAAGTTCTTGAATGGTCGATAATATGATATTAATTTGAAAGTATCATCTTATGTAACAATATGAAAGTCTCGTATATAAATAGTTGACATTTGTATTTTATACGCAATGCATTTTGTTTGTATTATGCTTGGTTAGCAACAATTGAGGGACGCGACGTCGAATGTTGCGTTTACCTCAATGAGTTAAATGCTTCACGTATTATACAGTGTGTGAGCTACGAATGAGGAAAACTTTCCACGAGTTGCAACTTGTGAGTCGCGAGGCGACGCAAACTTATGAAATGTGAGTGGCTACTAGTTCGATTCCTCACGAGTCATGATTCGAAAGTGAGTTCAGCGTTACCTTCAGGTGTATCCATGCATAGAATTGCAATGTAAATTTTTAGATATCGTATTAGATTTTTATTCACAATCGTATTATTATTTGGAAATTTGAAAGATGAGTTGTTGAGGCACGTCATTATTGAATTCGAGTGACTCCACTATATTGCCGTGATGAGGAACTTAGAGTTTACTCACGAGTGAGGGATTCGAGTCTGTGATTTGCGAGTTAACGATTGATTTCGTTAGATGCAGCTATTGTAGAGAGCTGGAAAGCACGGAAATTATTCTTGGTTGCTTCCACAAATAATACTTCTGTTCTTGTATCAAGATCTCTGATTTGGATAGTTGCCTATACTTGATCTTTTTTTTTAAAAAAGCGTATTGACAGCAATTCATATTGTAATGAGCAAGAGTGGGCCCATAATGAGCATATCTTGCTATCCCTTTCCAATGCTCGCACCATTATGGCCCTTGAGTCAGTATACGGAGTATCTCTTTTTGTTGTTTTGTAATGTAGGAGAGTTTGAGTAGACGTGTACTTCGTTTAATACTTTATTGTAGACTGTGCTAATTATGTTACACTTCAACTTATATACTATGGCTTACACACTACAGTTTACCTCCTATTTGAAAGAAATTTTGATTATTTTTCGCTGCGAGATTTTAGAATACGTAAGTCTTGGATAAATTTATTAAAGATAAATAAGTCCGCTACCCAATTGTGTCGCGAATTAGTCTAGGTCGGGATCTTCGGAATTGTGTTTTGTGAATTTGTCAAGGATAGGAACCTCTGAATTATGTCGTGATGTTGTCGAGGACAGGGGCCTCCTAATTGTGTTGTGAATTTGTCGAGGACAGGGGCCTCCTTATTGTTGTGACTGTCGAGGACAGGGGCCTCCTTATTGTTTTGTGACTTTGTCGAGGATAGGGTCCTCCTAATTGTGTTGTGAATTTGTTGAGGACAGGGGCCTCCTAATTGTGTTGTGAATTTGTCGAGGACAAGGGCCTCCTTATTATGTTGTGAATTTGTCGAGGACAAAAGACGCAGAATTGTGTTGTGAATTTGTCGAGGACAGAAACCTCCGAATTGTGTTGTGAATTTGTTGAGGACAGAAGCCTCCAAATTGTCGTGAATTCGTTGAGAACAGGGGTCTCCGAATTAAGTGTATTAATGTTGCAAAATTGTTGACTACAAGTGTCTTGGATTTGTATCCTTCATTCATCGAGGACTGAGGCCTCTGAATTAACAATTTGTTAGTGGATTGTCTGCAAATAACTGCAGACAGTAATAGATTTCTATGTACTTTGTGCAAAGTACCTTGTGGTTAAAAGCAAACCTTTCGGCTGTGTCGGAGGGTTGATAGTAAATTTCTTTAAAGGTCAGAGGCGACCTTTTTGCAGAATGGCCGTGTCGGAGTGATGATATCACAAAATTGAATGTCAAATTGACTACCTGTATTCAACAATCTATGCTGATAATATTAAATAAGTTGCTGATTTGTAAAATAAGTGATTTGACAACCGGCACTTTTATTTGTTGTTGCTAATGTTTTATACTAAGTTGCTGGTTGGACCTATGTACTTCATACTTTATAATATCACTGACTTGATTACTGGTGCTTTTATCTTGTCGAAACGTTTTGAGATCCATGATTGGGGACGTTTCGACATGTTATTACGTTGCTGCTTTGACTAATGCAATTTAAAATAAGTCACTGATTTGACTGGAAGTTGTTAAAATAGAATTGCTGTTTTGATCTCTATTTAATGGATATGGATTTTCTGTTGACTTGTGGTGGTGCGCAGGAGGAAGTGGAGTGACCGAATCTTAATATAAGGAACAGACGGGCACGCCTTCGGCGCACTTTATTGTAGTAAAATCCATTGTTATTACATTTGATTGATTGTTGTAAGTTTAGTAGTGATGAAGTGATAATTGTATTCATCGTTATTATCTTCCTAACTACACTTTGTGTTGCTGAGGGAGTTTCTTTCGCCGTTTCTTCTTCACAGCTATAACACGTTGCGAAACGGTAGTAGAGATTAAAATATACAGATTTGGACAGAAAAAGCAAATATATTATTAAAGATTCCTACCTCACTCCGAAATATTAATATAATTTTAATGAATATATGAGATATTAAGACATAATAAATCTTTATTTGAATAGCCCGAAATATCAGAATCCATTACCAAGGTCATAGAAAAATTACTTCTCGAATACGGAATTGTTCGGTATTAACCCTTCCATAGTACGGCGCATTACGTATTCGATACGGTATTCGCTATCGTTTACAATGATAGGCACGTATTAATTCACAAGTTTTCCTACTTGATGAGTGCAGCCCCTGGGAGGGGCCGGGGGAAGGGAAGCGGGGAGGGGGAGGAGAACGTTCGTGACTCGAATAACGCGTTCCGGGGTGCTTCTTTCGAGAAATTAGTTGTCACATTATGTACTCATTATGGAGTGGGCTTTCGGGCGATAAGTGGCTGAATAGTGGCTTGAGTGGTAGAGTTACGCTGTAGACAGTTACATCTACAGCACGAATGGGCCGGCTCGACCGGTTTGATACCATTGTCTCACAAAAAACCGACGTAAAGTGGCAGCTTGCTGTCGCGTTTCGTTCGGTGAGTGAGATTTCCGGTGGCCTACTTCCCCCCCTTCCTTTCCCAATCCCTTTTTCCCTCCTCTTCCATTTCCTCCTTTTAGGTTGGCAACGCACCCATGATTCCTTTTGTGTCTTGGGTGTCTATGGGCGGTGGAGATCACTTACCATTAGGTGACCCATTTGCTCGTGTGCCAGTCTCTGCTAATAAAAAAAAAAGTTTACGTCAGTTGTTTGAAAGATATTATTCTTGTTTTTAGATAGATGTCGCCTTTTTCGCAGCGTACCTATAGGCTATATGTATGTGAGGAAATCTTTCTGGGAAGCCTATGTCTAACACGTCTTATGGCTGATGATGATAGTTCTGCGTTTGAATCCCTGCAGGGTTACCACGACCTCTTATAGCAGTATTATTATAATCGTTCTTCATTTCTTTTTGATGGGAATATTGACAAGTAAAATTATAATAATACTGCTATAAGAGGTGATGGTAACCCCCCAGCTCGGGCAGTAGTTTGTTTCTTACTCAATTTGATCGGACCGGGATCCTGAACGGTTTGTCGTGAAGCAGCAGCCTTTCATACAAAACCAGACCAAATCCTTTCTAAATCTCTTGCCTGGAGGACCCACTCTCAGGCAAATCATGTTAGAAAAACAGCCGGTCCAATCTGGGAATCGAACCCAAGATTTCCCGGTTGACAGCCCATATTTTTTTGTTTTTTACGGCAGAGATTGGCGAACGAGCAGATGGGTCACCTGATGGTAAGTGATCTCCACCGTCCATAGACACCCAAGACACAAAAAGAATCATGGGTGCGTTGCCAGGAGGAAATGAAAGGGGAGGGAAAAAGGTTTGGAAAAAGGAGTGGAGAAATCTCACTCACCGAACAAAATGCGACAGCAATCTGGCACTTTACGTCGGTTTTCTGTGAAACAGTGGTATCTAACCGGTCGAGCCGGCCCATTTGTGCTATAGACGTTACTGTCGACAGCGTGGCGCTACCACTCAAAATATACGCCGTCATTAGAAAAGGCCATGAAAAAAGCACTACAACAATTTCTAACATGAACGTACACGAATCCTCCATGTTTCCAGTATCTTACGAACTAAATGAAACTAAATAGTAGGGGCAAAAAATATGACGGGCTGGGCACCGGCGCGGGCAAACGAAGTTTATCCGGGCTAATTGTGAGTAATGACTCGCTGCTACCTGGACAATATTAGAACACCCTCGCAACGGTGCTTCGTTTGTTTTTAAAAGCGTTATTATGTTACCTGGGTAGTCACGGGCAGCTCGGCCTCCGGTGGTCCGTACGCTTATGTAACATATATGTGCCGCCTCCGACGGGTTAAAGTGAGGACGCGTGGTAAGGTGCAAGAAAATAGCTGAGAGTGAGCTGAGAATGGAGTTATGAAGTACTTAATTTTTTTTTACTGCTCTGACTGCCTCCGTGGCGTGGTGGTATTTCGGTACGACTACGGTTCTGAGGTCTCGGGTTCGATCCCGGGGTCGGGCAAAGTGTTATTGGATTTTTCCAAATCAGCCCGGAGTCTGGAATTTGTGCCCGATATGGCTGGCGATAGGCTCGCCCCCTATCACATCTGGGACGGAACTAAGCTCGGCGAAATGTGGGTGTCCTAGTTCGCTAGTGCGCCTCTGCCTACCCCTTCGGGGATACAGGCGTGAGCTTACGTTATGTTAATTAGCAGATGGTTTAATCTGCTTTTTTATCGACTTGTACTGACTAGGGACACGACCGTACTCAAAATTGGTTTTTTAAAGTTGTAAAGTATTTTAGTCACAATGCGCTTTATTTTTAATTTTTAAATTTAGAATTACGCTTGACATAAAGAATACTCCAATTTATAGTGATGTAGTGCTATTAGGTATTTAGTAGTGATGTACACCAATAGCGAAGTTAAATGAGTCACCGTCCATCGATATTACAAACATGCCGAAGAACTTTCTTTCAAAGTATCGTTCCATTTTCAAATGACTTTGGAATCTTTTTTGAAAAAAGAACCAGTGTCCGTTTGCAAAGTTCGTTACAGAGCGTACATCGAACACAGAGGTGCAATTAGAACAAAAGTGGTTGAAGTGTCGAAGTGACCGCTTCAAAGCGCAATCGAGTCGCGTACTCGTACAATGCAACAAACTTTTCTGTGAAATGACAACGTGCCACTAATGAACGGTAGCGGACTTTCTGTGTTCACTAATTTGTTTCTTTGCTAATATATTTTTCTTTTTCTTTTAATTTAAGTTCTATGATGAGACAAGCCCTTGTTACAAGGGTAAAAATTACATTTATGTTTATATTTATGGTATAAATAGCGGCATTAATGAATGGCTCTTGCATAGATAAAATAATAAAAGCAATATATTTTTAACCAGTCCTTTACATTTTACACATTTCGGTAAAACACTTCCCACTTATTAAATAAAATATAATTTCATCCAATTTTCAACAAACATTAAACCCCGTTCCATTTTCAAATTAAGTTAATCGAAAATTAAAATTCCATAATTTAATTTCCGCACAAAAAGTTTAACGGGTGAATTATTCGGCGAATCATAATAGCGTTCGATTTTTGAAATGATCTCGGCGTAATTAATTGCCGTTGAAAACGAACGCTGTATCAATTATAATAATTGAACGTTATCCATTACACTAGATTACTGGATCTAATTATTACCGGCACCGCACCGTCGTCACAGCGAGCGGTTTAATATGGTGCCCGCCTTAAGATATTGCGTGAATTTATGGATTTTGAATTTCGAGGTAGCTGTTGCTAAGTGTAATGTAAGAGAATATGTAAAGATAAGTCTATATTATAGATTAGCTGTTGCTCTAGTGATAAATATCTTGTGCGGCACAAGGCACAAGTTGTGTCTTATCTATACCGCTTAGTTTCTACTAGTCAAATATTTTTAAAATCGATTAAGATATTCTATCTAGGTGTTTCATAAAATTGGTATCAATAATAACTACACTTTAAAAGAGGATGGCTAGCAATCTAGCGATAAAGTTTAAAATTTCCTAAGGCTCGTAGTTTTTGAATAATAAAAACTTGAATTTGTGAGATTTTCTGGCTCCAATGACCCATTTGCTGTATATTTGCGAACCACCTATGAGGTAATGATTTCTTTTTAGTATACACAAAGCCATTTCTATGCTTATGACGACTGTTTATCGCGTTCCGATTTTAAAATCACCATGCTTAATAACTGATTAAAAAAAATTATTACAATTATTATTTTTTGACTTTACCGTTGCGGTTTAAATAGTTCTCCTGTATTTGGAATTGTTATTTGGACCAACTTTATGAAACACCCGGTATAAATAAAACGTGAGATTGCATTAATATTTAAAGAGTTATTTTTTATATTATCTTAGAATTACTGTAGTTATTCTAAGATAATACAATAGTTCTTACAGGTTATTATAATATGTACTCACCGTTGCTGTCCTCAGACTTGAGCTACTGGGTGTGTGTGACTTTGTTTCCTGTGGACAAGTTAATATTGAATTAATAATTAATTTAGTATTTTCATTGTGAAATATCGCTTGCTATAACGGTGAAGGAAAACATCGTGAGGAAACCTGCATACCTGAGAATTTCTTCACAGGAATTTCGAAAGTATATGAAGTCTACCGACCCGCATTAGGCCAGCGTGGTAGACTAAGGCCTAACCCCTCTCATTGGTAGAGGAGGCCCGTGCCCAGCAGTGGGACAGTAATATTACAGGGCTAATATTATTATTATTTAATTAATTTGGTAAAATGTAATTTGAAGAATGTAATGAGACTGAATGAGGCGAAAGAGGTGTGTAAGGACCGTAGCAATTGGAAATCCGTTGTCTCTGCCTACCCCTATGGGAAAAAATCTATGTATGTATGTATGTATTATCAGTAATATTACTATTTAACAATGAGGATTGAAGGAGCTCCAAATACCCCTTGTATGTAACAGGTAGCTGCCAATTTACGTCGGTTTTCAGTGAGATAGTGGTATCAATCCAGTCGAGCCGGTTCATTCATGCTGGTAATTGTCAGCGTGACTACCACTTGTTCAACTCAGCTACATTTGTTATCATTGTCAATTTCCGCGGCACGCTCGATTACCCATCAAAGGGTCTTTGAATAAAAAAGGACGATAATATATTTTTTTATAAAAATGCCTCACGTCAAACACAGTGTAATACGATACACAGATAATTCGTTGTGCATTTGACGTATATCGGGGGGCTGTGACGTATATCGAGGGCGCAGTACGAGTTCACCGCTTAGGGAACGTACCCATAGTACGTGACCCATTTTGTAAATTTTCGGTCACCACCCGTAGTATTTGCCAAGAAACCCTCCCCCCGTCTCCTTCAGTTTTTACATAGTTTTCACGTAGTCATTTATAAATATTTTTTGTCTGCCTCGGTGGCGTGGCGGAACGATTCCCGTCCTGAGGTGTCGGGTTCGACCCCGGGTCGGGCGAAGTGATATTGGATTTTTCCATATCAGCCCGGAGTCTGGAATTTGTGCCTGATATGGCGATAGGCTCGCCCCCTATCGCATCTGGGACGGAACTAAGCTCGGCGAAATGTGGTTGTACTAGTTGGCTAGTGCGTCTCTGCCTACCCCTTCGGGGATACAGGAGTGACCTTATGTTTTGTTAAATATTTTTTGTCGAAGAAAAGTTAAACAAAAAATGTTATGATGTGTTGCTTGAAAAAGCACAAGATTTTCCTAGAGGATATTGACTACATGACGAAAACCTAAGAACACCCCACCCCGTGACTGAGTGTGGTGTATATTTTCATGACCCCCCTCCCCCAGAACGGGCCACGTAATATGAGTACGTTCCCTTATGCGCGCCCTTTCGAACTCACTTCACGCGTGATTTACCACTGGGTCTCGAGTTGAGGGAATTCCTTATATACACTTCCTTATTATTGTTTTGAATAAAATAAAATAAAGTGTTATTTTAATAAAAAGAATAATGGAACGATAAATTTATATATTATGCTAAATTTACAATTTAATAACAACAGGATATTAATTTGTTCATGAAGTTGGCTCAGCGAGGTTTCATCATTTATTTCGTAAATATTCGTAAATACAGTTCGGTTTGTCGAGCCGCCGGCAATTTTATTGATCATGTGACCGTACTACAAACACTGCTCATTCAACGCTCTTTTTGTGCGAGACAGTATTATAGAATCGAAGGTCCATATATCACGTTTCATATTCTTTCCACCTGCCTTTATCCCACCTTAATGTGGGGTCGGCCCAACACACTTTTTCAAGCATGTTGCAGAAAGGATTTGGCGAAGTTTTTAGGACCGGCTGCCTGCCTGACGTCAACCCCCTCTGAAGGATCCAGTCCCAGGCAAATTAAATTACAAAATTCGCTTTGTCCGACCTGGGACCTGTCATTAGAGTCTAATGATTAGACCAAGAAGGCGACAATTCCACATATGCACTTCCTTATTATTGTTTTGAATAAAATAAACTGTTATTTTAATAAAATGCATAATGGAACGATAAATTTATATTTTATGCTAAATTTAATAACAGGATATTAATTTGTTCATTAATTTGGTTCAGCGAGTTTTTCCCATTTATTTCGCTAATTTTCGCAAATACCGTTCGGTTTGTCGAGCCTCCGGCAATTCTGCTGGTCAAGTGACCATGCTAAAAACAACAATGCTAAATCAATGCTTTTTGTGTTTGAGGCAATTGTACAATGTCGAATGGTTCATATATCACGATTCCAAATTGTATTTTGTAGTAATAAGTAGGTATTATGATTTGATAATTTTTGATAAAACAAGTATAGATTTTCTTTTGAAAATTTTTACCTTGCCCCGCAGTAGTCGTAAATTCTTGCCCGTACCTAATTATGGTGTAGACAAAAGGAGCCACAGTGTAGGTAACTAAGGTACTGACCTTAGTTACCTACACTGTGGCTCGTTTTTTCTATTTATCAAATCATAATACCTACTTATTACTATAAAATACAATTTGGAATCGTGATATATGAACCTTTCGACACTGTACAATTGCCTCAAACACAAAAAGCATTGATTTGTATTATTAAGCATTGTATGGACCAGTGTCCATCTCATTACTCGTATGCTGAAAACTAACGTCCTTAGTTCAAATCCCAATCGAATTATTATAATTTGTAGCCGATTTTTTCATCGAAAAATCATACATTAGTCGTCCGGGGTTGGAATTTGGAGCTAATATTGCGATAGGTTTCGCACTCTATTCGTACAAAAACTCTAAAGTAAGTTACAATGAAATGCGCTCTAATCATCCAGTTCAGCTCTGCCTTCAGCATACAGGCGTGGTCTCGTGCGGAGAATGTCATAAAATAAGGAACGCAGCGACGCAACTATTGTACAAAATGTCGCATAAAATACAGCAAACCTTAGCCCTCAGCCCCAGCGGCGGCACGTAAGCCGATCACCACAATAAACTCGACAAAACTAATCAACGACATAACTTACAGTTGTATTTGTACGTACACTACACTGTACACATGTCGTACGCAATTTGCAGTAAATAAGGATATCGGTCAGTACGATTATCCCGACGCACCGCGTTGTGCGAAACCGCGTGTAACCAGTCTCTGTTTTATAAAACTGAGACGGTAAAAATCCAAAACAAAAATATGTTACTATTGCAAAATTAATTAATAATTTCATTATTGCAACACACGGGTTACGTCAGAAATATGTGATTTATTTACTAAAATAAATTTTACATAAAATCATTTTTACAATTTTCTGTTCAATAGATAATTTATTATTAATACTTTTATGCTTTTAAAACTATGCTACATGACAGGATTACAGACGATGGTACAATATTATGTACCTTAAATACATAACACGTGGAAATAATATTACAATTTTATTTATTAGGAAATTGTTTCAATACTTTATTCTTTCTACCTGCCCATATCCCATCTTAATGTGGGGTCGACGCAACAAACTTTTTCAAGCATGTTGCAGAAAGAATTTGTTTTTTTTATGACCGGCTGCGAAATTTTTTCAATACATTTAAAAAGTCATAAATTTTTCTGTTATAAGTTTTTGATTAATATTTAAAATGTTATTGTAATTACATACATAACATGTTGTGTTTGTTGTAACTTCAAAATCATCTTTGATATAGGTAATATTGAGGAAACGACTTAATTTACCGCCGAATGTTCATACACTTAAGGTTGCCTTATGTCGTTTAAGGCCACCTTATCTTCCAAAATTATATAGCGGACATCAATGTAAGAAGCCGTTAAGGTTGAGTAGCGTTTGACCATTCGGGCGTTAAGACCTTCATTTAAGTATTACATGGTGAAATCCCAAAAACGTAACAATTATACGACGTCCAATTCCACTGAGGTCCGGACAGTGGTGCATTTTATATGAATCCAGGATTATACTGTGTGAGTGGAAGGCGATTGCCGTTCCCCACCCTCACATAAAGGAGGGCCGAGATGGTTTCTAATTACGACAGAGCGTTATGCAAATCGGCTCCCTTTGTCTGTACACGAAGTTCTTGCGGGGCGAGCCAAATTAGTGGACCAGTGGATATCGCTCCGTTGCATCGGTTTCTGTACTTTACAAATCTTTTCGATTGGAGTTTGAATTCGTATGGTGTACACGATTAAGTGTGGATTTTTAATAGTAAATAATATTAGCCCTGTAATATTACTGTCTTACTACTGGGCACGGGCCTCCTCTACTAATGAGAGGGGTTAGGCTTTAGATAGTCTACCACGCTGGCCTAATGCGGATTGGTAGACTTCACATACCTTCGAAATTCCTGTGAAGAAATTCTCAGGTATGCAGGTTTCCTCACGATTTCCTTCACCGTTTTTTAATAGCCAAAAATATATTTTAGGGACACCCAAACCACCCCCAAATCAATATAAATAACCCAATCCCCATATCCGCATCCCTGTCAGGTTTTTTGAGACTAAATGTAGCCCCTCTCAAGGTTTACAACTTTATTATATACGAATAGAAAACAAACCTAATTCATTGACTATATTGGTCAATTTGAAATTTCATATCAAATTCTATCAAAACATACATACATAAGGTCACGCCTGTATCCCCGAAGGGGTAGGCAGAGGTGTCGACCATGTTCGACTCCCCCGCTGCGAGAAAATCGTCTAAAAAGCATCAAACTGGAAAGAATTGACGCCAAAACTCCAGCAGGGCCTTGAAATCGAACACATCCGACTTCAATGCACTTGCGAAAACTTAGATATAGAAAACAAAGTGTAATAAATAATAAAAAGTATACGGCTGAAGGACATTGTATCCATGGCTATGAACAATATAAAAAAAATGTTCGACTATGTGACGTGACGCCGACGCGACGTTAAGTTGGAAAAATATTCATTTTTCGACAACGCGTCCATATTTCCGTTTGTAGAAAGCGATGCGTTTTGCTCGTGTGTACAAAGGTCCCTTGTCGGCGACACGCTGCCGAAAATGGATACTTTACTCATGAATGTCGGTAGTGTAGGGATAGGTCGCAACAGTATCGATAATACAGGATATCGATATTCATATGAAACGTTTTTTAAGACATATAATATACCTCTATAATACATGATTTTTGATTCTGATTTCTGAAAATTGTCTTGGCTGTAACATGGACAGCTGTATCTACTTACCATCAGGTGGGCCATCTAAAAAGGTATAGGTATTCATTGTGAATAATCGTTACTATAATGCTGAAGGAAAACATGACGAGGAATCACCTACCTGACGATTCTCCAAAATAATTTCGATGGTAAAGTCTAGAAACCTATACTAGCGCATAGCAGTAAGCACTGACCGATATAATATTGTTTTAAGGTTTAATAATCATACATACATACATAAGCTCACGCCTGTATCCCCGAAGGGGTAGGCAGAGGCGTACTAGAGAACTAGAACACCCACATTTCGCCGAGCTTAGTTCCGTCCCAGATGTGATAGGGGCGACCCTATCACCATATCAGGCACAAATTCCAGACTCCGGGCTGATATGGAAAAATCCAATATCACTTTGCCCGACCCGGGGATCGAACTCGAGACCTCAGGACGGTAGTTGTACTGAAACACAACCACACCACCGAGGCAGTCTTGGTTTAATAATCAATAGAAACGATATGTATCGACACTTCAAACTATCGATATTCTGTCTCCACTCTAATGCGATGAATTTCGGCTCGAGCTCCGCGTTTTAGGCAGCGCGTTCGCTTTGCAGAGAAGTCGTTACGTCACACCGACCAAAAAGTGTTAGTTTCGCCCTTTGTAATGCGAATGTCGCTTGTACGTCTGAATGATGCATTAACGCCAATTCATATTGAGGCGTTGGTTTCCGAAGCTGCAGGGGTTTTTAGGCTATTTTGACAGCGTCCGTGGCGCAGCGTGCGAGTAGCCGGCTGTGAAGCGAGAGGCCGCGGGTTCGATCCCTGCACCAAGACAAATGTTTGTATGGCCTACAGATATTTGTTTCGGGTCTGGGTGTTGTGAGACCGAAAGTCTCTCGTAGTTCCTGATTCCCACGACACAAGACTCGATCTTAGTGTAGGGTCAGGACTATGAATGTATGTGACTGTTGGGTGTTATTGATTTATTTATTTTCCACTAGAGATGTGTGTGAAAAGTCTATCATATACACATACTTTTTCAAACATGTTGCAGAAAGGATTTGGCTTAGTTTTTACGACCGGCCGCCTGCCTGATATCAACCCCCTCTAAGGGATTCAGTCCCGGGCAAATTGAATTAGAAAATTCGCTTTGCTTGACCTGGGAATCAAACCCAAGATCTCCCTAGTCCACAGCCCATATATGATGCCACTAGACCAAGGACGCGACATTCACAGAACATTCTAGTGTGCAAATTGTAATAAGCGCCCTGCCTTTGTAATGAGTGGTATACGGCGTTACTGACGTGTGAATTTTTTTTTTGTATTGAAACTTGCTTAGCCTCTCTATAGTTAGCAATATTAATCACCGAATGTTCATACACTTAACGTCACCTTATGGCGTTTAAGGCCGCCTTATCTGTCAAAATTGTATGGCAAAAATCAATGTGAGAAGCCGTTAAAGTTGAGTAGCATTTGACCATTTAGGCGTAAATCTGTTAGAATAACTTCATTTGAAAGCTTTATCCACGATTCATGCACGGCTCGACTGCCTCCATGGCGCAGCGGGATAGTAGGAGACTATTAAACGAGAGGGTAAGGGTTCGTTTCCCGCACCGAGACATGACTGACAAGTCAGTTATGCGCTTGTCTTGTCGCAGGTCCCACGGCTTGCTCCTTCCCTCTTCGGAGAGTGAAGAAGGATTTATAGAGGCAGGCATGATTCTGGTGACCACAAATATATAATTACATAAATAAACTCACGCATGTATTCCCGATGGAGTAGGTAGAGGCGCACTAGCGAACTAGAACACCCATATTTCGCCGAACTTACTTCGTCCCAGATGTGATAGGGGGCGAGCCTATCGCCATATCGGGTAAAAATTCGGTACTGAATGCAATATCACTTTGCCCGACCTGGGGATCGAACCCGAGACCTCAGGACGATAGTGGTACGCGAACTCAATACCACTACGCCATAGTACAAGTATTTAGATTTCTGGAATAAGGATGGTGAATAAACTTTAACAGTACTCCCAAGACAAGTTTCGTTTAATTCGGGAACATTGAGCCGGCCAAAAGCCCCGAAACTTGAGCTCGGACTCAAATCTAATTAGTAATAAGGACTGATACGTATCAATGCAGTTAATTTGACTAAATCGCTATCGGTTAACTTTACAAACTTGTTAGAGCGTTTAAATAGACTGAACCTTGCTTGATCAAAGGAGTGAGATTTTGGGTTGTAATTGATAGAGTTTAGGTCATGAAAGGGCAATGTACATGTGACAGCCTCCGTGGCGCAGCGGGCGAGTAGCCGGCTGTAAAACGTGAGGTTGCGGGTTCGATTCCCGCACTGAGACAAATGTCTGTGTGGCCTATAGATATTTGTTTCGGGTCTGGGTGTTGTGAGACCGAAAGTCTCTCGTAATTTCTGATACCCGCGATACAGGTTACACCTAGTGTGGGGTCAGGACTATGTATGTGACTGTTGGGTGTATTTATTATTTATTTATTTATGTACCCGAAACTAAAGTGTATGAGATTGGCACGGACGTAAAAAAAAGATGGACCGAGCGCTAAGAATATTGAAAGTGATGCAGAGTTTTCGACTCGATCTAACGACATGTAATGGCGGTGACTGATCGAATGAGCCGAAACCCTGCTTCACTTTCAATGTTCCTGGCGCTCCGTCCATCTTTTTTTTACGTCCATGGAGATTGGTATAGGAGGCAATAGTCGCTACTTACCCCCGTAATCATTACAGATGTGATTATGTGGAAGGTATTCCACGCCCACCCTTCGATTATGACTGGTAATACGAGAGGCCGCGGGTTCGATTCTCGCACCGACACAAATGTTTGTGTGACCCACAGATACATATTTGCTTCGGGTCTAGATGTTGTGAGACCGAAAGCCTCTTGTAGTTTCTGCACGGTACCGGTTATACTTAATTTGGGTTCAGGACTATGTGTGTGACTATTGGGTGCATTTATTTAGTAAAAAATAATATAATACATGTTAATACACGTTACTTATAGTAGTTAAGTAGTTAGTAGTAAAATACACGTTACTAGTAATAATCTGAAAGCGATAATGTAACAAACAGTAATAATTAGGAATATATTTACCGGTGCATACTGGACGGAGTTTACTAATGGGCCGTTTTAATGCAGTAAATATTCCACAATCACCAGCTCGTAATGACAATTAGCTGCTATTGTTGCGCGTGACGGCAAACAAATTGAAAACTTCTGGTTTGGTGTAAAATATGGACGGAAAATTGGAGTAATTTTTGCTACAATTGTGACACAGCGGGCGGCTAGTCAGCTGTAAACATGGCTACGGGTTCGATTCCCTGGACAAGTGTTTGTGTGATTCACAAATATTTATTTAGTCTGGGTGATGTGGTGAAGTACCTCGTAGTTTCTGAAGTTATATATAAATACAGACGATTGGAGTTCTTATTTTGAAGTTGTTTGGAAATAATAAAAAGTTTATATAAACTAAAAACCAACAAACCCCAATAGTAACGTTTTTTTTTATAGCAGAGATTGGCAAACGAGCAGATGGGTCACCTGTTGGTAAGTGATCTCCACCGCCCATAGACACCCAAGACACAAAAAGAATCATGGGTGCGTTGCCAACCTAAAAGGAGGGAATGGAAGGGGAGGGAAGAGGATTGGGAAGGGAGTGGGGAAACGTCCATGCTTTTCTTAGTTACTCCGTTTTCCTTCGTCATAGTGACGTAACTATAGTATTGGGGGCTCGTGGCAAATTCATTGGATAGAGTTTGTTTCAGCCAATAGCTTCCTATATGGTCACCGCTTTTTTGGTCGAAAACATGTTCTGGTGGGGCCCCCTATGGTCGGAGGTCCGAGGCTTTTTGCCGACATGCCACCCTGTACTACGCCACCGCCCTTTGAATAAGATTTATAGAATACAAAAAGAGTTGAAAATCACGTTACAAAAAAAAAAGCCAAATTGAGAACTTTTTATACATAACATAAGCTCACGCCTGTATCCCCGAAGGGGTAGGCAGAGGTGCACTAACCTACTAGAACACCGACATTTCGCCGAGCTTAGTTCCGTCCCAGATGTGATAGGGGGCGAGCCTATCGCCATATCGGGCACAAATTCCAGACTCCGTGCTGATATGGAAAAATCCAGTATCACTTTTCCCGACCCGGGGATCGAACCCGAGACGTACGTAACCTCAGGACGGTAGTCATATCGAAATACAACTACGCCACCGAGGCAGTCGAGGCAGTTTTTTTTTTAAATAAATGGTGCAGCGCTCATGACTCGAGACCGCGCCTTCGCTACATTATGTACGAAATATTGACTTTAAAATGTGTGTCAGTGGGATGAATTCTGCCAGTGTTTGCGTGGAGGACGCCGCCTGCCGCGCCGCCCGCCCTAGCTCGTCAACTCGTTTTGTCATGTTGATGTTGCAAACAGAAATCTCTTCAATGTGTACAAAGAGATGAAATATAATCACAAGTTTAAAAACGCAACAGACCGACTTCAAATCCGATCGTGACTACTTGACACTTGACACACGTGACAACTTATATGGGACCACCCTTGGAATAAGCTCCATTTAACACAAAAATAATCTTGAAATTCGGTCCACATTTGGCAGAGATATAGCGTTATATCCTTAAAAAGACGCTGTAGACAGTAACGTCTATAGCACGAATGGGTCGGCTCGACCGGTTAGATACCACTGTCTCACAGAAAACCGACGTAAAGTGGCAGCTTGCTGTCGTGTTTCGTTCAGTGAGTGAGATTTCCGGTGGCCCATTTCCCCACTCTCTTCCCCAATCCCCTTCCCTCCCATTCCATTCCCTCTTTTTAGGTTGGCAACTCACCCATGATTCTTTATGTGTCTTGGGTGTCTATGGGCGGTGGAGATCACTTACCATCAGGTGACCCATATGCTCGTTTGCCAATCTCCGCTATAAAAAAAAAAAACAGACGATTTGAGGATCGCTTTTTTGAAGTCGGTCGTCAGTCATGGCTGAGCTACTGTTTCATATACAGTCGTGTTTTGAGTCCACTTCACATTTGCAGTCTATGCACATTCCAAACAAGCACGGATGAACGTTCAAACTGCAAAAACAATTTTGTGTGCTCCTAACTTTGGGTTTTATACTATTTTCTTTAGAATCGACTGACACGCAGACATGTAATACAGGATTTTTAACAGCGTGAAGTAAGAAACCCAAAAATATAGAATAACTAAAAATAAGACTTGGCTCTTTTCGACCGACTTCCAAAAAGGAGGAGGTCCTCAATTCGTCTGTATTTTTTTATGTATGTTACGTGATACCTCCGCCAAATGTGGACCGAATTTCAAAATTCTTTTTGTGTTTGATAGAGCTTATTTCAAGGGTGGTCCAATATAAATTTGGTCACGATCGGATTCGGTCTGTAACGTTTTTAAACTTGTGATTATTGAGTGGATGTTTTTAATAAATAAAGATTATATTTCGGTAAAAATTATGATTTTATAGCCTATAATTAAGTAAGTAAGGTCGCCTTGGTTTAGTGGCTCCCATATAAAACAACGAGTATTTCATTTGGAGGGTTCAAATCAGACATGTGACAATCGTAAAACTTTGCCGAATCCTTTCTTTTTCTTTCTTTCTACCTACCCTTATTCCACCTTAATGTTGCCCGGCGCAACACACTTTCTTAAACATTTTGCAGAGAGGATTTGGCTTAGTTTTTACGACCGGCCCTGCCTGCCTGCCGACGTTAACCCCCAACCCTCCTCTGAAGAACCAGTACCGAGCAAAGTAAATTAAGAAAAACGCTTTGTCCGACCTGGGAATCGAACCCAGCCACTAAACCAAGGACGCGACTCAAGCCGAATCCTCTGAACTTGTTTAAGAAGTGTCATCGACCTCACATTGAAATGACATAAGTTCCGGTAAAGAAATCTTGTTCTAAATTGCAGTCATATTTTCCCTGTCAATTTCACTCCATTGGATATTTCATACACCTATTCCGAAATCATTTAGATCACAAATATTACGTTTCGTTGCACACATGCATTCCAGGGGTAGCCAGCAAAATATTGGCAACCCCTGACTATCCAGAGGTGCAAGTACAAACCTGTTACAACCCCCAGTTGTCTCCCCTACATTAATAATGCGGGGGTTGAAAAATGTCTTAACGACGGCACAGAATGTTCTGTTTTGACAAGGGATGAATTGTGTTCGTAATTTGGAGGATTTTACCTCAACGTGGGGTCGGCGGAGCACGCTTTTTCAAGCATGTTACAGAAAGGATGTAGCTTAATTTTCACGTCAATGCTCTTTCTGGGGGATTCAGTCCTGGGCAAATTGTGTTAGAAAAACACCTCGTCCTACCTGGGAATGGAACCCAAAACCTCTCGGTTCACAGCCCACTTAGACTGTCATTAGACCAAGATTATTCTACCTGAGTAGCGATGTAAATAATCTTACGCCCGAATGGTCAAACGCTGATCAACTTTAATAGCTTCTTATATTGATTTTCGCCATACAATTTTGACAGATAAGGCGGCATTAAACTACATAAGGCGACCTTAAGGGCGACTTGTAGCGCTATTACCTAATCTGGAGTTACACCTTATCTTGTTTTATCCTACAGCTCACTCCTATATTTAAGTCGAGATTTGGGATAAATCGAGATTTATTGAAATGCTGCAAGTCGCGCTAAGTGTATGAACATTCGGCGGTAAATCTCAACTATCATATTTTGTACTTAAAACAATGTTTAGACAATTTCAACATAAATGAACTTGTCTTAAACGTATCAAGCAATCCATAGACTAAGAGTGAACTGTTTTAATCTGCAATATATATGCGAGCTGAAGTAAACAATGAGTCTAACAAATGGTCCGCTCTATAAATGGTCGTTCGCTCGATGGGTTCGTTCATTCGTTCATTCGTTCACTCGTTCTTTTGTCCGATTGATTGCAGATAATTCGGCTGATTGTGAACAGATACAGAAAATTGCGTTTTCTGATTGGCGAAAGATATTGTTAGTTTTGGCGCATTTCGGACCGTATTTGTAGAGTTCTACATAGTGCAGTATCTTTCAAACTTTTTAATACTGCTGCCCATTTTTTTTATAGTAGAGACTGGCAAACTAGCAGATGGGTCACCTGATGATAAGTGATCTCCACCGCCCATAGGGCTTTAATGGCTTAAAAATACCGCATCAAGTCTAGTTGTAACATAGGCTGAAACCGTAAGGTACTAGGTTCAGATTTCATATTGTAATCAAAGTTAGTGTTTGAGTTTTTCGGTTCTAAATCACATGGTTCGGCCGGGGTTGTAACTTGTATCCGCTATGGCGATATATTTACATGAGAAGAAAACTTATGAAGATGTACCTTTAGATGCAGTAGTCACTGCCTACCCCCTAAGGATGCAGGAGGGTAATCGAAGTCAATCTTATGAATATGCATCTAGTGCAAATAGTCTTGAGCTAGTACTACTATGTCTGGAATGCAATTGCAACGTAGGTCTTCAATCATTGAACGGGTTTGTGATTAAGTTCTCTATGTACGTGAATAGAGACTGCCGCGTTGGGCGTAGGTGTATAACTACCGATATAGGTCGGTTTGATCCCCGGGTCGGGTAAATTTATATTGTGGTTTTCCTACTCTGAACCAGATCGGAGTCTGAAAGTGCCCGATATGGCGATAGACCCCTATGACTTTTGGGACGGATGGACGCACGGATGGAATCGCAATGTAAGTGTTCTAGTTCGCTAGTTTATATATAACTTATAAATAACTTATAACTTTATTTCACAAAAAATCAGTGGTTACAAACAATAAAAGCACCTGATGTCCTAGCTAGGTTACAGAGTAACCTGTATTAAGGACGATCAGCCCATATCCCCTAGGGTATATCATAAATCACTGACCGTGTTATTAGACTAAAATTTAGAATTACAGTTTAAAATTAAAGACGAGATAGAAAAACTTGCGTTAGTATGTTTGTGTATGTGCGTGTGTGTGTATGTGTATATATGTGTGTGTGTGTGTGTGTAGATGTGTCTTTGTTCCTCTTAGAATTTAAAACAATGTGAATATTCAATAAATGGATTTTAAGAGCAATTCTGTTTCTTCGTAGGACAAGCTAGACAAATAAGAAATAACTTTATTTTTACATTGTAGACAACTGAGGTTATATATATGTAATAGTTTATTTATTTTATTATATAAAAAGGGACCTAAGTAGAAGAGAAATCTTTTTGTGCTGCTAAAATTTGGGGACGGAAGTTTACATACTATGTCTTTCCGTCTCTTGTTGATTTTAATATACGGAGTCTTAGAGTGTTGAAATAGAACGGTATTTAAGATGAACAGTTGTCGAACCGTGAGCACGTTCCACTTCTGATACAGGTCGAATGTTGGATATATAATGGGTCGAAAAGAAGCCACTTTAAGTACAGCTCTTTGAGCTACCTCTAAAGGTTTAAGAAGAGTTAGAGCTGCACCTCCCCAAACTACAACACAATATGTAAGTATAGACTGACACATAGCCAAATATACCTTCTTTAGAAGACTCATGTCAGCAATGTGTCTTAATGATTTAAAGAAATAAATTAATTTGCGTACTATTCCTGTGAGGTGATCAATATAGCTTTTAAATTTTAAATGTTTATCCACTATAACTCCAAGATATTTTATACATTCTGCGCTAGAAATACCTGGACAGTGACAGGATTCCTGATGTTGATTAAGGCACATGTGAGCACGAAGATGGAGAACAGATTTAGGCTGAGACGCAGAAGTAAAGGAAAAAGTCACATATTTTGTTTTGGAAGTGTTTAAAGTAAGAGAGTGATTAAGAAGCCAGTGAAATAAACAAGTAAAACCTTCTTGTGCAGTCTTCTGTAATTTTTCCCATGTAATTTCTGTAAAAGTAATAGCAGTATCATCAGCAAACGATACAATTTTGCCGTTGGGTAAATTAAGATTACAAAGGCCATTGATAAAAACAAGGAAAAGGGTAGGGCCCAGAATACTACCCTGCGGAACTCCATATGAAATTGGTAGTTCATGACTTAAGTGATGGTCTATCTTAACTCTCTGTGTGCGACCAGTAAGGTAGGATTTAAATAAAGCTAGTTGGAGGCTTCTGACACCAATATTTTCGAGCTTGGTCAACAGTATAGGGACGGGTACGGTGTCAAAAGCCTTAGCAAGGTCTAAGAATATTGTCAAAACCTTTTTTCGATTATTAAGGTTACTAACGACCTCACCAATTAGATTTAAAGCTGCATCAGCACTGGATCTATTTCTCCTAAAGCCGAACTGACTATTTGACAGAAGGTTGTTATTTTCCAAATAATTAATAAGTCTGTTATTAATAATTCTTTCAAAAGTTTTTGAAAAGGCCGACAGTACTGCTATAGGGCGGTAATTATTTACAAGTGTGCCATCACCAGCTTTATATACTGGAGTAATTAATGCCTTTTTGAAGGAATTTGGAAAAATGCCCTTATTAAAACAAAGGTTAAAAATATGTGATAGAATGGGTGCAAGAATGTTATTATATCTTTTCAAAACTACAGTCGGAATACCGTCATACCCAGTGGCTGCGTTGGTTTTGAGAGAGGTAATAGTGGAAGTTATTTCACCAGGATCTGTCTCCAACAGTACTAACGAATGTAGTGATGAGACTGGATTATTATATTGGAATATTGGGAAAGAGCTATGTTGCTTTGTTTTAATTTCTTCTGCTAGGTCGTTACCTACGTTTACAAAGTACCTATTTATGGCATTACATGTATCAATAGGAGCTTGATTAGTGGAAAGAAGATTAGAGGCTGGATGTAAGCATTTGGTAGTATGTGTGACTCTTTTAATAGCATCCCATAATAATTTGGGATTTCTACCTGCCGTGACAATTTCATTTCGCTCAAATTGTCTTTTCACTTTCTTAAGAATTTTAGAGCAAAAATTTCTGTACCTGTAGTAAGTCGTTTTTAAGTCTGCATTATCTTTGTATTTTTTCATTTTTTTGTGTAGACGATCCCTATGTTTAATACATCTCAATAGACCTGGAGTGATCCAAGGCTTGATAATCCTTTTTCTGTTTGGCACTGATTTAATGGTTGTATTCTTCTTTACAAGTCCAGATAATGAGTTTACAAGAGCATCTGTAGCTGAATTAGGATCTGAAATAGTTAAGATGTGACTGAAGTCAAAGTTGTTAATGTCATCGTCAAGCTCATTAAAATTTATTTTCTTGATAATTGTAGGAGGACAATCACGGGGGACCTTCATGTCTAGACATAAGAGAGTTGGGACGTGATCGGTAACTGTGGTGTCCATAATAAAGGTGTGTGTTAAGAATTTAGTTCTCAAGAATATATGGTCTAAACAGTTTTCACCCCTTGTTGGTAATGTGTGAGATGGTAAAAATCCAAGATATGCTAGATTATTTAGGTAATCATGGGAACGAATGTCGAGAGCCGAATTATGTATATTAATGTTAATATCACCTATTATAATAACTGTATGAAATGTCTTCAAAGAAGTGAGTATATGTTTTAACGCATTTAAGAATCCTACAATGTCATCATTTGATGGCGACCTATAAATACAAAGCAAGGCAACTTGTGTGTTTAATTCAATTAATAAACCGGTAGCTGAACTGTAAAAATCAGGTTCGGTAATTTTGTGGGATAGGTCAGAATGCACATACACTACCACTCCGTCGCTTTGGTTTAGGTTTTTTGAGGTATGTGACATAACATACCGTTGAAGTTGAGGTAAGTAAGAATTTCGAGCGCAAGCAAGCCAGCACTCCGATAATACAATTATGTCACATTCCATATTCAGACGGGATAGGATTGTTTCAAAACTATCAAAATTATGGTTGATAGATCTAATATTTTGGGCAATAATTTTTAAATGATTATTTGGTATTTTAATTTTTTCTCTGCAGTCTTCTGGAGTGCACTGATGTACACTTGATACAGAAAATTGATCAATTTCATTATTAATAGTACTTAAATTATCGAAAGTAATTGAAAAAGTAAAAGTCTCGAATACAGAAAAGAGAAAAGACAATAGAGCAATCAGTAGAACTTGTCACATGAATTCTATAGGTAAAAAGAGTTACCACATAAAAGACAGGAAAATGTGTGTAATATATTTTGTAATGAACAATCTGAGTAAGAAAATTTAGTACGAGGAAGCAAGAGTGACGTGAGTCAAAGTTTGTGTATAAGTGTATTATAGTGTGTAGATTACAATTTTCTAATATTAACAAAAATAATAAGTAAATTAAACTTGCACTTAATTTAGGGAAACAAACATAATACAAGGTAACTTTGACAAAAATTAGTCATGCTGCAGAATCAATTGAGAGTTCCTGAAGTTGAGATTCCGTTTTAATCACAATATGTGGAGAGTCTGTGTTTTTCTTCAGAAGAACGCGTCCATTGGATGTCCAGCAGAAAGCATACTTCTGATTTTTAGCAAAGTTTCTAGCAAGATAAAACAATCTTTTTGAATTGGAGGTTAAGCATTCTGCAATATATATAGGTAGCTGCGTAGTCATTCCCAAATGAGATGAATTTAGTTTTTCAGGGTGATTGCGTTTATGGTAGTTTTTTACTCCTTGCAGAAATTTACTTTTTAATAATGTATTTGTAAATTCAATATTAATGGTTGACGATCTGCTCTCTTTATTTGTGCGATATCGTGTAATATCCCGTATGTCTTGTTCACACATTTCCAGACTTATGGCATCACAAAGTTTCTTAAAGCATAAATAGAGGTCTTCCTTAGTCTCTTTTTGCAAATTCGGAACATTTCGAATTTCAATAGATGTCTTTATAAGATTTCGGTCTAGACTTTCTATTTTATTTTCTAAGGAAATTAGTTGTAAAGACATTATTTGACGTTTTTTTTGACGTTTTTTTTTTATTATGTCATATCTATGTATTATGTCTTTATATGTCTGCTATACCTATTATGAAGTCGAGTATAGACTATCCATCTCTTCCACGAGTATTTCACCGTCATCGTAGTGCGCCACTGTATTTGTAGATTTATGTCGCTGCGTGGAGCGAATTCACTCGCTCTACATGACAATTTTATGTTATAATATCTTGTCACCTGGCCTTATCCTATTTTAATGTGAGGTCGGCGCAACATTCTTTTGTTTTTTTTTTCAAGCATATCGTAGTAAGGATTGCACTTAGTTTTTACGATTGACTCTGCCTGACGTCAACCCTGGAGGTTTTTTTTTAATTGTAGAGTCTACATGTGTGTGTTTAAAAATTAAGCAAATGAAAAAAATACTAATACTTCATTTATTGTAAGCCCATGTATACTGTATGTGTGTTTTTTTAAAAAGCAAACTGTACATAGCCAGTGCCATATAGAGTGGATCCATCTCTACCCGTATTTTAGCGGTAACGGCGTGTGTTAACTTGCAGATTTATGTACGCGAGGACGTATTCAGATTTCAGACTATCCAATAAATTGACATGTACAATGTAGAGTGTACAGTGTACATTGCTACATGTAATTAAATTAAATAGAAAAATATATTTTTTATAAATTATTATTAGCAATTTAATTTTAGAATTTTTCTTAACACTAAACTGGATTGGACATGTACGTCAGTGCCATATAGAGTGGAATACATCATTTATGTATGGGTGGACGTATTCAGACTACGCATTAAATTGACATATAGAGTGTTATTGCTAAATGTAATTAAATTTAAAGAGGAAAATATCAAATTCTAAGTCATTATAAGCCCTTTAATATAAGAATTATTTTTTAACACAATACTATACATAGCCAGTGCCATATAGAGATCTTTAAACCATATTTTAACTTGCATATTTACATATGTGTGGACGTATTCAGGGTCTACATGTCGATTCCGCGTTAATGTGCGATTAACGTTTGTTACCCCGAGCTTTATTACTCACTTTCGACTTTCGAAATGTTCTAAGTTTTAATGGAAACCGGAAATTTCAAAAGTTTTAGAGGAAATCATCAATTTATAATGAAATGGACTAGTTTAAACGTAGAACTATACTCTAAAATATGTTTATTGTTTGACAGCCTTCGTGGCGCAGAGGATGAGTAGGCGGCTGTGAAGCGAGAGGCCGCGGGTTTCGCCCCGCACCGAGACAAATGTTTGTTTGGCCTATAGATATTTGTTTCGGATCTGGGTGTTGTGAGACCGAAAGTCCCCCGTAGTTCATGATTCCCACGACACAAGACTTAATGTGGGGTCAGGACTATGTATGTGACTGTTGGGTGTTATTTATTTATTTAATATGAATACTGTATACGTATACCGTGTATACACGTATATCGTATATAAATATCGTGGGAATCTCAAGCTCGAGTTACTAGTCGCAGTAAGTACTTAGGTGCTGCGACTAGTATCCTCAGAGCCGAGTGAGCGTTAATGGTATTCCGAGGCACACATGGTTATTTCATTAACCCGCGCTCGCGGCGTGTGTCCGCGCCATTAATCACTGTCGCGGTAATTACACTGCTGCCTCGAGACCTCGGATGGCGGGTACACACCGGCCCAACGATGGCGAACGAATCTATACCTGTTACGTTCACACAAACAAACTTTCGCTGTTGTGGGAATGAAACAGACATGATTCGTTCGCCTTCGTTCGGGCCGGTGTGGACGCGCCAGGGGGCGAATGTTGAGACGCCTTGAGACGGCCTCTGGTAATCTGGGGGCTGGCTCCAACTGCCTCACTACACTTTCAACTGTTTTGAACGACTCTGATGAGAAGTTCCGTTTTAAGATGATAGGACTGCCTCGGTTGCGTGGTTATATGTCCGTACGACTACCGTATTTTGGGCTTAGCCAAGCGGCTTATGAGATAGTCAAATAGAATAGAAACCACCGTAGAAACGCGCTATATATAGCGTACTCTTTTCTCATTCCCATACATTTATCAACCGACTTCCAAAAAGGAGAAGGTCCTCAATTGGTCTGCATTTTTTTAATGTATGTTACATATCTCTGCCAAATGTGGACCGATTTTCGAAATTCTTTTTGTGTTCGATATAGCTTATTTCAAGGATGGTCCCATATAAATTTGGTCACGATCGGATTTGAAGTCGGTCCGTTAAGTTTTTAAACTTGTGATTATTTTATTCGACTAGCGCTTATGCCACTTGGCTAAGCCCGCTGCCCGGCTAAGCTAAGCATGCGTGTCACGATCACGACATATCTCGACAGTCGACTGTCGAGATGTTGTCTACAATATTGTATGAACGAGGACGTATGTTAGTAAAAAAAAACGTTAGTAGTCTGAAACATAACAAACGTGTGCGTCTCGGGACGCTCGACAGAAGTGAAAACTTATCTAAGTTGAACTATTTAGTAATAAATTTGTTTAACTTGAGAAAAGCTTAGGTTATTACTTAAATTTTATGGGCCTTACTTATAAAAACATTTTCGTTTATCTTGTCGTTAAGACTAGCCTGCCACTTTTTTCCTTGCGTTACATTGTTTAAAAATGACAGGGACAACCTATGGTTAAGGTTAAGCAGCGCTTAATTATCGTTATAAGTAAGGGGTTATGTATAATAATATGATAAGAAGCGCGGTTCACCCTCCTATAAAAAGTTATCACTTCAAAAAACACAAAAAATGTATCGCGAGTGACTCTTAGATTAATTGTTACAAAGCTTAAAAGAAATCAAGAATAAACGTCTGACCTCTGGAGACATGAAATGAATGCAATTAGCTTGAAATTATGCAAATACTTTTCATAAGAAAATCTAACATCCATCGCTGTCTTAAATTGCAGCGACGCTTAAAAAAAATCCATAACTGTTGAAAGTTTTCATCATTTAAATGTATAACAGTTTTTGTTGCCTGCCTTGGTGGCGTCGATTTTCGGCACCACTGCCATCCTGAGGTCTCCGGGTTTGATCCCGGATCGGGCAGTGATATTGTTTTTTTTTTTAATATTAGCCCGGAGACTGGAATTTGTGGCCGACATGGCGATAGGCTCGCCCCCTATCACATGTAGGACGGAACTAAGCTCGGCGAAATGTGGGTGTTCTAGTTCGCTAGTGCGCCTCTGCTTGCCCTTTCGGGGATACAGGCGTAAGCTTATGTTATGTAACAGTTTTTGTAAAAAATAACGGAAAATGAGTGGTAGAGCCACGCTGTAAACAGTAACCTCTACAGCACGAATGGGCCGGCTCGACCGGTTTGATACCACTGTCTCCCAGAAAACCGACGTAAAGTGGCAGCTTGCTGTCGCGTTTCGTTCGGTGAGTGAGATTTCCGGTGGCCCTTTCCCCCCTTCCTTTCCCATTCCATTTTCCCTCCCCTTCCATTCCCTCTTAGATTGGCAACGCACCCATGATTCTTTTTGTGTCTTGGGTGTCTATGGGTGGTGGAGATCACTTCCCATCAGGTGACCCATCTGTTCGTTTACCAGCCTCTACTATAGAAAAAAAAAATGGTAATGAGAACATGCAACGTTTTTCAATTGTAACATAACAAATCATGTTTACGTAATTCAATATCCACTTGAATAGGGTTTAATAAAGCGTGAAACAGTATAAAATATGACACCGATTGTTTTTAAATAAAGCAAAATGGATTACTATAAAAACTCGACGGCGAGTCGTAAAACGCACGCGTCCGCTGAAATATCTTACGTCTACTCGTTAAACTGGATCGTGAATGGGAATGAGATAGTAAAAATGTTCTAACGTTTCAATAGTTACTATGGTCTACAGTCTAACTTGCTTTATTATTGTAATTAAAACCGGGTTATGAGAGAATATCTAGATTTTATGTAGATGTGAAATGGATTTAATAGAGCTGCAGAAGCTTTTAATCATAATCATTGGGGGCGACTAATTATTCCCCTTGGATTACTTCTCGAGTTATATTTGATCAAGTTTTAGAATCTTCACATAAAGCTTATAAATGGTCGAATAAAATTTACCACGATGTATCATATGCATTATATCACAGAATATTCTATTGATTTTTTTTCTATTCTTTTTTTAATTATTATTTTTGGAAATATGGCTGTATTTTGAGATAATGGAGAATGTCAGCGGCGCCGTTAAATAATTTGAAACTTTATGAGCGTGTATGATCTTTTTTACCTTTTTTTTGTTTTTAATATACTATACTGGATGATAAAAATTTGATGACATTCTCCATTCTGCCAACATCTTAGTGTGACAAATACATGCCAATAAATGGAGAGCATAAAGCACTGAAATTAAATTTGTTAACAATAGGTTTGTCACAGAACGGCGAAAGTATTATGTGCAAAATTTTCTAATTAGCGTCAATACATGCGACATTACTTATACCTTAATTATAGCCTAAAAGCTTCTAAACTCACATCCAACTCGCCACAACCTCATTCTTAGTAGGGGACGGGGCAAAGTTTACGACAACCCTTAGATGACGATCCGCGATCGTCACGCGATACTGTCAGGGGACTGAAGGGTTAGTTTAATGAGGGCTCCGGCTGCGGGGTCTGAAGACGCCACTTAGGGGTCGGGAATGCCTACTGGGAGGGTGGGTTTGGTCAGACGAATGACGCCGTGTGTCACGCACTTTCGCTTTTCAAAGATGTTTGCGGTTTTGAGGTTAGAGTAATAAATGCTATATAAAAGTTACTGAAAATTAGTATTAAATTTGCTTTAACATTTCCAATTTAGTGGTTGTTTCGTTGTTGAATACCAGTGTGTATTAAGACAATACTGTGAGGGTTTTTTTTATAGCAGAAACTGGCAAACGAACAGATGGGTCACCTGATGGTAAGTGATCTCCACCGCCCAGAGACATCCAAGACACAAAAAGATTAATGGGTGCGTTGCCAACTTAAAAGGAGGGAATGGAAGGAAAAGGGGGTTGGGAAAGGGAAGGGGGAAATGGGCCACCGGAAATCTCATTCACCGAACGAAACGCGACAGCAAATTTTCACTATACGTCGGTATTCTGTGAGACAGTGGTACCAAACCGGTCGAGCCGGCCACATTCGTGCTGTAGACATTACTGTCTACAGCGTGGCTCTACCACTCAAAAGTGTGCTTGTTGTTTCGTTGTAATGTAAGGTAATAGGATATTGTTGCGATTTCAAAAATATTGTTCTACTTTGTTGAGATATAAAGTGGCCGCAAATTCCTTCAGCTCGCATCTCGAAAGACAGTCGCGTTCGTAGACAGAGAAACAAAACTAAACCCCTCAAGAAACGTATATCCAAAAATCCGATTCGAATTAGCCCCAATAACAACGCTCGAACAGCAATCCATCCGTCAATAAGCCATTGAATCCGCTGCAACAATCCCAAACGGGCAGCAGTTTATCTCGATTTATACCCGCCGGCGCGGCGTATCAGTCGATCAGTTAATGAAACTTAAGAGAATACTTTTTCAGTAATCCCGTAGATGCCGCAGCCGACGGCCCCGGGATTTATCCCGCGCCCGATATCTATCTACAACATACGTAATTTAAGTTCGCCAATACGGGATTCTGGTATCAAAAGGAAATTAAGGGATATCAGCGTTATTTTAGGGTTACATTTATTTTTCGTGTGATTTGTTTTAGTTATAAAAATGTCACGCGAATCCTTCGCTCGGTTCAGCCGCGATATTTTAGGTTTTTTGTGCGTGGATAGATGTAAAAAATTGTAGATATAAATGTATTTTTGTCGGCTGACATTACAAGGGCGACTGTCGGCAGACGGCTATTGTTGTTTTTTCTCATTTCCATTAAGTATTTGTTGGTCTCGGTTAAAGCGCATGTAAGGGGCGTTAGGGGATAGCAGAGATAGCTCAGTTGGGAATGGTACGGACTGCCGAGACATGTGTCGGAGGTTCGAGACCAACCCCAATACATACATACACCTGTGACTTTTCTATGTTAAGTGTATTTTCATTGTAGAATATTGCTTGCTATAACGGTGAACGAAAACATCGTGAGGAAATCGCCATACCCGAGAATTTCTTCACATGAATTTCGAAGGTATGTGAAGTCTAGTCTAGTCAACCCGCATTGGGCCAGCGTGGTAGACTAAGGTCTAACCCCTCTCATTAGTAGAGGAGGCCCATGCCCAGCAGTGGGACAGTGATATTACAGTGCTTATATTATAAGGGGCGTTGGGGGTTTGAGTAGCATTTTTAAGACTTTTAGGCGATATTACCGATTACTACACGATTACAGGACCGATTAACTGACTGATGGACTGGGCCGGCTCGACCGGTTTGATGCCACTGTCTCACAGAAAACCAACGTAAGGGAACGTACCCATATTACGTGACAAGCAGCTCGAAAAACTAATGTAAATGTAAATGTATTTGAGTTCGCTGCGCACTGATGACGTTTGGTTAATATTTCATACAAATTTCATAGACGCGCATCGAGCTGAAATACATTTACGGTTGTCAGAAATTTTCCTGCTCAGGCCGCTGTTCAGGGGGGAGGAGTTCCACAAAATACCGCGCTTGGTAACAGGGCCATGTATCTTAGGTTTTCGTCACGTAGTCAATATCTTCTAGAGAAATCTCGTGCTTATTCGAGCTGGCGCGCAGCGTTTAGCACTTTTTAAAGTCATAGGTCATAATATTTTGATTTTTAACTTTTCTTCGACAAAAATGATTTAAAACTATATTTATAAATGACTACGTGACAATGAGAGGAGGGGGTCTTGGCATATACTACGGGTGGTGACCGAGGGAGGGAGGGTGTATAAAAATGGTAAAAAATGGGTAACGTAATATGGGTACGATCCCTAAAGTGACCCAGGTGACCCATCTGCTCGTTTGCCAGTCTTTGCTGTAAAAAAAGTTTTTTTCTTATAGCAAAGATTGGCAAACGAGCAGATGGGTCACCTGATGGTAAGTGATCTCCACCTCACATAGATACCCAATACACAAAAAGAATCATGGGTGCGTTGCCAACCTAAACGGAGGGAATGGAAGGAGGGAAAAGGGATTGGGAAAGGAAATGAGGAAATGGGCCACCGGAAATCTCACTCACCGAGCCAAACGCGACAGCAAGCTGGCACTTTACGTCGGTTGTCTGTGAGACAGTGGTATCTAACCGGTCGAGCCGGCCCATTCGTGCTATAGTATAGACATTACTGTCTACAGCGTGGCTCTACTACTCCTCTCTACCAGTTGCTATAAAAACCTTATTTCGACATAATTTTCTCGTTCGCTACCATTCAACAGAAACAGAATTGCAGCATATAAATGTAAAATCCTTTTCATTTATAATATTGTTAAGGATGTCGCTTTATGCCTGTCTGTCAGGGTGACAGGTAAATAACTTAATACCTAGGTTGAAGGAAACGGGCCATTACTAATGACCTGTTATTATTTATACCACTTTTAGTTGAAACTTTTAAAGCGATATCCTGCGACCAGTGGCGTGCATTTCATATAGACAAAGAGACATTGTCTACCCTGACAATTCGCTAAAATCACATAATGAAAGATAAAATGGTCACCAAAAAGAGTTTTCAAACAGCGCTGGGTGTATTATTTTAAATCGACGTGAGAATGATCATGAGGGTTAAAGTAAAGCAAGAATAAATTTAAGAAAATAATTTGCACAAGTTTTGTCTTTTTTTTCCTCGGGGAATCTATTTACAGATCTCGTCATGCCGGAGCATGGAAGGTATGTCGGACTCACCGGCCCTAAAGCCATCCTACCGACTAAACCCCGCGGTGTTCCTCTCTCTCCCTATTATGAAGGTCACGGGGTACGCAGTTCAGGCGCTTGGGCCTTCAGCAGGGCGGCTCGCGGATTGAGGACTGCTCAGACGGAGCGCAGTCATAAGCGCGTTCCACGCTACCCCTACAGGCCTTATTGCAAGGTGACGAGCTGGTCTAGGCATCCGCCACCAGCAGCCCAGTTCACGGTGGCCGGAGGTCATCCCTTCGGCGAAGAGTTTTGTCTACCCTAATCTAAATGCCTGTGCACGTCACTGCCTGCGACAATGCAATTTTAACGAATATGTATTATTTCTTTTAGATGGCATGTCGCAGTAACTAGTCGGATGAGAACTATAGTATTTTTTTATTGCTTTAACTATGAGAGTGGATTATAGAGGTAATTACAAGTTTAAAAACAACCGACCGACTTAAAAATTTATCCGATCGTAACTAAATTGGAGCTTGCCCCCTAACACATCTGGGACGGAACTAAGCTTGGCGAAATCTGGGTGTACTAGTTGGCTAGTGCGCCTCTGCCTACCACTTCGGGGATACAGGCATGAGCTTATATCGACCTATCCAAAGAATAAAGTTACAAATGATAATGAATCGAAATTGCTTTCTTATTTTTCTGAGCTTATATTGACCTGTATATTTAATTAGTAAATATTTTTAAGCTATGTCATAATTTAACTTGTTATTACGCCATAACTTAAAAAAAAAAACATTTGCTAGTTAAATATATAGGTCAATATAAGCTCAGAAAAATAAGAAAGCAATTTCGATTCATTATCATATGTAACTTTATTCTTTGGATAGGTCGATATTATTGCAATGTATCGGGGATCGAATCCGAGTACCGTATGATATATTATTTACCTAGATATGGTTGACGTTCGGAAAATGGGACAGCAAAGAAGTGCTAGCACTCCTTTTGCCTACAGTCGGACGCCGATAGAATTCTAAATTTCAAAATTCAAATTTAAGAACGCTTGCTCATTTCGTTTAAAAAGCTACTTTATTACACTGGCATTGGGTTATAATTCTGTTGATTTAATTAGACCTTGTGATCTTTTCCTTTGTTTTATTACTGAGACCACTTTTTATGACGATATTTGCAAAGAACTGTGCATCTAGGGTATATTATATTGATGATAACACAGTTTAAGGTATCGTATTACCCACGTCATACCTTCACGACGTAGCAAGGTGCGGGGGTCAATAGAAGCAAATATTTGCGCCTGTCGCGGCCGTGCGGGCGTGCCGACATGTTTGCAATACATTGTTAGCTTTACGCGCTTCTATATTATGTTTTTATTTATCTTATGTCTTGGGGAAGATGTGTTTTTATGAACAGTTTGCGCAGATTGTAATTTTTAAACATATTTTTAGGAATATTTAGTCGCCTCCTTGGTCTAGTGGCAGCATGTATGGGCTGTGGACCGGGAGGTCGTGGGTTCGATTCCCAGGTCGGGCAAAGCAAATTTTCTAATTTAATTTGCCCGGGACTGGACCCCTCAGAGGGGGTTGACGTCAGGCAGGCAGGCGGTCGTAATAACTTAGCCAAATCATTTCTGCAACATGCTTGAAAAAGTGTGTTGCGCCGACCCCACATTAAAGTGGGATAAGGGCAGGTAGAAAGAAAGATTTTTAGGAATATTTACTAAATAAATTCGTTTAGTATATAATACTATATTTATAAACTTTATTTGTAATGTAATATACAATTTTTATGACTCAATACTCTTAAATTTCCTAATTTTACTTTATAATTGCAATGAATTAGTGAAGGTTGAAAAATTACAAAAGGGAAGCCGAACCAATTTTTCTTTCATTCATTATTGCAAAGTGGACAGACGACCTGATAAAGGTCGCAGGAAGTCGCTGGATGCAGGCCGCTTCCAACAGGTCGATCTGGGAATCTTTAAGGGAGGCCTATGTCCAGCAGTGGACGTCCTGTGGCTGATGATGATGATTATTGCCGTGCCCTAGTACGAGGGACTGTCTTTTTTTATAGAAGAGGGGGCAAATGAGCAAGTGGGTCACCTGATGTTAAGTGATCACCGCCGTCCATAAACATCCCCAATACCAGGGGAATCATGGATGCGTTGCCGGCCTGTGCGGTAGATATAGGCTCTTTTCTTTACAAGAACTTTCCGAAGTAAAGCCTGTAGGAACCACATTCTACGGATACTTCTCCACGAATGCATCATGTAATAAAGCTAATAATCGAGCACACATTACCGCGCGGTCTCGCATCGCATTACTCGACCGGCGCCGGCTCAATTAATTTGATTCCGGACCATGCATATGCATGCTGCGGTTTGCAACAATATAGCACCGTGTTAGATGTCTTCGTCATAGGGTCATTGGTACTAGGTTATGCCCCAGCTCTACTTGCGCGTGTCATAGACAAAAAGTCACACAAAAAATTTGCTATAAAAAAATAGCTCTTTTTTTCTCATCTCCATTGGCATTGTACCGTCCTCAAGGTAGAATGCCGTTCAGTGAATAAAGCTAATTATGAGATGTCTCCGAAAAACATGAAAAATATTATTCTTAGAGGTTTATTTAGCTATGGCTTTTATATTTGATAGACTTACGCCGATTGGTCAAACGTTGCTCAACTTTAAAGGCATATTGAATTTCGACATACAATTTTGAAAGATAAGGCGGCCTTAAATGACATAAGGCGATCTTAAGTGTATGGACATTTGGTCGGTTAATAACTAAATAAATAAATACACCCAACAGTCACATACATAGTCCTGACCCCACACTAGGTATAACCTGTATCGTGGGTACTTATCAGAAACTACGAGAGACTTTCGGCCTCACAACACCCAGACCCGAAACAAATATCTATGGGCCACACAGACATTTGTCTCGGTGCGGGAATCGAACCCGCGACCTCACGTTTCACAGCCGGCTAATCGCCCGTTGCGCCACGGAGGCTGTCAAACTTGTTAACTTTAATAATAAAAATAACCATAAGTCTATGAAATATCTAGGGAGTATATTTTCCACATTTTTGGAGACATTTCAAAATTAGCTTGAGGACGGCAACACTGAAATAAGCCTTTGCTAAATGCACACAAACAAAAAGGTATAGTTAGACACAACATAACATAAGCTCACGCCTGTATCCCCGAAGGGGTAGACAGAGGCGCACTAGCCAACCAGTACACCCACATTTCGCCGAGCTTAGTTCCGTCCCAGATGTGATAGGGGGCGAGCCTATCGCCATATCGGGCACAAATTCCAGATTCCGGGCTGATATGGAAAAATCCAACATCACTTTGCCCGACCCGGGGATCGAATCCGAGACCTGAGAACAGTCGTCGTACCGAAATACAACCACGCCACCGAGGCAGTCCGTTATATATCCGTATAGTTAGACGTTACATAGATACACCTGTATCCTCCAAGGGGTAGGCAGAAGGAACTAGAACACCGACATTTTACGTGTTACATTTACAGGCTATCACATCTGGGACGGAACGAAGCTCGGCGAAATGTGGGTGTCCTAGTTCGCTGGTGCGCCTCTGCCTACCCCTGCGGAAATACAGGCGTGATGTTGTCTTACAGGCTACAAAAAAGACTTAGGTTATTGTCAACCTAAATTCAAGAACGAATCAATAAAATAAAAATAACAATGTAGTAATAACTGCAAAAGGTCACGATGTAAGAAATGCGAGAAATCTGCCTGAATTAACTGAAAATATATTCAAGCAATTTGGAGAAAAACATTCCGTTTACATTTTCTCAGAATCAGATGAGCCATTCTAGATCTTTCTATTAAAATATAAATTATATTTTTCTAAGAAAAATGTTTCATAACTTTTCGTAACGCATTTGATATTTCATATTTAAATTTATTCTATCGCTTATTTATTTCAAGAAATCTCGGTTAAAGAATCCACTAGAATACAATTATGATATCCATTAACGGCCGGTCTCAATAAACAATCTCAGTTTATAGTGCAGATAGATCGCGATTATGAACCAATCAAATCAAGTCATTTGACGGAGTCACGCTCAAACTGTGTTCTTATTGGCAAATTTTTGTAATCTATCTGCACATTCGATCTGAGATTGTTTATTGGAACCGGGCGATAGTTGTCTATAATTAACTCTAACAGTCAACTTAACACTGAAACCATATATACCGGGTGTTTCATAAAGTTGGTACTTTTGAGTGGTAGAGCCACGCTGTAGACAGTAACGTCTATAATTAGGTACATAGAAACATACATATTTGTATAATTAAATATATGTTTCCACGTCTTGTACCTGTACGCCACCACACTTGTGTCAATAAATAATTCTTTCTTTCTTGCTATAGCACGAATGGGTCGGCTCGACCGGTTAGATACCACTGTCTCACAGAAAACCAACGTAAAGCGCCAGCTTGCTGTCGCGTTTCGTTCGGTGAGTGAGATTTCCGGTGGCCCATTTCCCCACTCCCTTTCCCACTCCCTTTCCCAATCCCTTTTCTCTCCCCTTCCATTCCCTCCTTGTAGGGTGGCAACTGGCAACGCACCCATGATCCTTTTTGTGTTTTGGGTGTCTATGGGCGATGGAGATCACTTACCATCAGGTGCCCCATCTGTCCGTTTGCCAGTCTCTGCTATAAAAAAAACTCGGATTCGAACCTCGCTCAAGCTTAACTTAGTCAACGCGATGCTAAGAAAACAACACATAAAACATAAATTGTCCAGATGTAGTGTAGTGCTCGTAATGCCGGTCCCGACCCGCAATAATCCGTAACACTGCACGTCATATGAACCGCGAACGCCTCGCCAAAACTCGCCCGGGATATCCGGCGCGGCGGCCATCTTGAAAAAATATCCGGGTGCGTGTGTACTGAGAGTAAGGGTTCTGTATTCTTACTTAAGTAAGTCGCCTCCTTGGCCTAGTGATAACATATTATAGGTTGTTCCTGGGTACCTGGGTTCGATTCTCAGGTCGAGCAACACAATTTTTAAGCATGTTGCAGAAAATGATTTGACTTAGTTTTTACGATCAGCTACATGCCTGACGTCAACCCCCCTCTGGGGAATCCAGTCCCGGCAAATCAAATTAGATAAATTGCTTTGCCCGATCTGGGAATCGAACCCAAGTCCTTCCGGTCCATAGCCCATATATGCTGCCACAAGACCAAGGAGGCGATTATGTGACTGTTGGATGTTATTTGTCACATCGGCAAAGGTTACTGACGTCGGCAACTTACATACGACAAGGGGTGCGTCGAAGTGGACGGGAATCGAACCCACGGCCGGATCACATAATATACCCCTCCACTGCGGCATGGAGTCTGCTGATAATCAATATTTATAGCAAAAATAAATAAATAAATAATAAATGAATACACCCATAGTCACACTCACACACCTAGTCCTGACCCATTATAACCTGTATCGTGGGCGTCAGACTATGAGAGACTTACGGTCTCACAACACCCAGACTTGAAACAAATATCTGTGGGCCACATAAACATTTGTCTCATTTGTTGAACCCGCGGCCTCTTGCTTCACAGCCGGCTATTCGCTCGCTGCGCCACGGAGGCTGTCACATATTACATATCACTAATTGAAGTTGGGGATTCATCGACTAGATTATTGTACGAGGGACCCTAAATAGTAGAGGCCCGACCAACCGAAACAGGAACCGACGGTTACAATGTTTCCGCTCGACGATTTACTACACTGAATTATGGAACCATGAGGCCCATCGTACTATTTCGTTCATATTATTTATTATTTTCGTTCAACATTAACCTCGGTTTTCGGAAACCTTTTTGATTACATTCGTTTTTTTCACAATCAGCTTTTTCTGTATGAATCATCAGGTTAGATTTTTTTTATAGCAAATACTGGCAACCGAACAAATAGGTCACCTGATGGTAAGTGATCTCCACCGCCCATAGACACCCAAAGGACGAAATGGAAGGGGAAGGAAAAGGGATTGGGAAAGGGAGGGAGAAATGGGCCACCGGATCAAAGAGATTCATCATCACCATCATCATCATCAGCCATAGGACGTCCACTGCTGAACATAAGCCTCCTCCAAAGATTTCCAGATCGAGATTAAATAATTAAGAGATTAAATATAACTTATTAAAGAGGTTATCAAGCAAGTTTCCATACAAAAAAATGATCTCAAACGTAACATCAGTTATTAGATTGCGAGGGCGCTTATTACGAATCAAATCTATATATAAATTAACGGTACGACTTCGAAATGTATCCGATCGTGACCAAATTTATATGGGACCACCCTTGAAATAAGCTCTATCGAACACAAAAAGAATCTTGAAAATCGGTCCACATTTGCCGGAGATTTTGAGTAACATAAAAAAAAATACAGACGAATTGAGGATATGACAAATAAGCTCACACCTGTATCCCAGAAGCGGTAGGCAGAGGCACCCTAGTGAACCAGAACACCACCATTACGCCGAGCTTAATTCCGTCCCAGGGGGCAAGCCTATCGCCATATCGAGCACAAATTCTAGACTCCGGGTTGATATGAAAAAATCCTATAACACTTTGCCCGACCCGGTATCAAACCCGATACCTCAGGACGGTAGTCGTACCGAAATACTACCACGCCACCGAGGCAGTCACGAATTGAGGACCTTCTACTTTTTGAAGTCGGTCAAAAAGAAAGCCGACTGTCAGCACAAATACCTTACATTTGAGAGGATCACTACTAAAGCATAGCGAAACAATCGACAAAGAACGGGCCAACGATTAAGCCCCAGGTGGAAGGGGCTTAAGACGTAATAAGCTGAAAACTGAAATCAACGACGTTTTCAGCGAACTCCGAACAATAGTCAGTTTGAGCACTTGTCAGCCCGGTAATCTCGTCTTTTACACGCGGAAATCCTTTTTTAGCCGGGTCTTAATGGGTTTGTTTCAGAAGTAGCTGAGGCTCGGGGCTCTGCGCGAGATAGTATCCCACAGGAAAGTTCAGGACAAGGAGACCTAGATATGTCTAATTCAAGATATATCCAAATTTCATCAAAATTGGATTAGCCGTTAATAAGACGTGATTGAACCAACACGCAAAATATACGCCTGTACGCGTAGTATGTTGTTTATTTTGTATACATTTTGAATTATATACATAAGCTCACGTCCGTATCTCAGAAGGGATAAGAAGAAGCGTCAGTCACAACTAGTACACCACTTTACGTCAAGCTTATTTCTGTCCCATAATCTGATGTGGGGCATGCTTATTGCCATACTGACCAATCCAGACTCCAATCATACTGTCAAAAAAAATCACATTATCCAACACGGGACTCTAACGCGAGACCGCTGGATGGAAGCCATACCGCATGCATACAACTACAATGAGACAATCTTTCTCAAATTGACAAACCCACAAACATCCTTTCCAGTTAGTATTAAGTAGGTAGGATAGGTTTACTTGAACGAGGGTTATGATCAAAGAGATTTAATATTATTAACTATAGAGCGGTTATAAAGCAAGTTTCTATACAAAAAAAATTGTCTCAAACTTCAGTAACGCCATCAACTACTTATTACAATTGGACCGTGTTGTGCAGAAATTATCCAAGCCACATTTCTTTTTTACATCAATATGGTCTATAATAGCTTAGACTTTAGGATCATGTTGGCATCAATAAAAAATGTGGGTTGGATCATTTCTGCACAACACGGTCCAATTTACACCCTAGAATATTTTGTGAATGGTTAAGAATCACATAAGATAAGTTTATTCTCTCAATATAATTACGCTGGCCGGCCTGGCGCGTGTATATTTCAAATAAACTGAGCGACTTATGACCACTAGGTCATAACTTTTGGATCACAAGTTTTGTGCTTTTGTCCCGTCTATATACTGTTGAATGTCTTTGGTTATGATTTAATTACTTTGGCAGCCTAAATACGTACTGCGGCCTGAGCAGGAACATTTCTGACAACCGTAAATGTATGCGAACTCGATGCGCGTCTATGAAATTTGTATGAAATATTAACCAAAGTGCGCAGCGAACTCGAATACATTTACATTTACATTCGTTTTTCGTGCTCGGGCTACTGGTCTTGAGTAATTGATTATATCAGCCTCTAGGATAGGCTAGGTTTAACTGGCTTACAGGGGATCTAGGGCAAGCTGACATTTTCGTTATACTGAGTCGGTGGGTATAGATCTATAATTGGAGTCTACATGATTCTTTTTTTACGTAGGGCGACTAGCAGCGCTATTACTAATGTAGAGTTAAACCAAACCGCGATTTATCCTATGGCTCACTCGTATCTTTAAATCAAGTTTTAGCATAATCACAAGTTTAAAAACTTAACGGACCGACTTCAAATCCGATCGTGACCAAATTTATATTGACCACCCTTGAAAGAAGCTCTATCGAATACAAAAAGAATTTTGAAGATCGGTCCACATCCGGCGGAGATATCGCGTAACATACATAAACAAAAATATACAGACGAATTGAGGACCTCCTCCTTTTTGGAAGTCGGTCGATATATAGAGGTTCATCACGGAGCTGCAAGTGACCCTTTAAAACCCCAATTAAATTCCGATTTGCCAAGTTGCAGCTTGCTGTCGCGTTTCGTTCGGTGAGTGAGGTTTCCGGTGACCCATTTCCCTCCTCCCTTTCCCAATCCCTTTCCCCTCCCCTTCCATTCCCTCTTTTTAAGTTGGCAACGCACCCATGTTTCTTTTTGTGTCTTGGGTGTCTATGGGCGGAGATGGAGATCACTTACCATCAGGTGACCCATCTGCTCGTTAGCCAATCTCTGCTATAAAAAAAAACAATCCTCATCACTATTACTTAGTTTTTAATCTTTATTTATTTTGTACCATTTATCCAAAACATAATCTTTATTCCTCTTGTATTATGGGTATATATGCGGTGGAAACCTTCAACCCATGGCAACTTACTTGCTCCCTGTTTCCAAAGGTCAATTCTCAAGCCCCCAAAATTACTCCACCAAACTTTGAAATTAAAATTTATCGGTTCAAGAAAAGATTAGAAGTCGCAACAGGTTCTCATAACTTCGTTAAGGTAAAAAATTGAAACTTTGCCGAAATAACTTTGTACTTTAAATGGCGAAATGGATTTACCATTGATCAGATTACGTTTTTTTGCTAAATGAAATTTGCTTTTCTAGTTACAAAGTACTGCGGCTGAATGTTAAACTTCGGGTGTTTTTACGCGACGTAACATTCAGAGTGAAATTTTAGGCACTTTTATAAACGATATTTACATAAAACCTAGATTTAAAGTGGCAGAAAATTGTATTTATACGTTATTTAAGCTTTTGTGAATGTTGTCAGATTTTGTTATCAACTCGCGTACTGCCGAAAATACGAAATTCAAATAATCGTAGGTAATAACGTAATCCTATAGAAGTATAGTATACTATATAATAAACTTTGCTTTTTTGTAGATAGTCCTCAGTTTAGTATTTTGCTTTTATGTTTTTAGAATCTTTACTGGCATTGTTAAGCTTGTTTCTGATGTTTTCTCCTTTACTGTTTCTTTATTTAGAGATTTCTTTATGTGTTAGATCTTAGGCAAAATCCAAGAGTCTTTTATTAATAATATTAGCCCTATAATATTACTGTCCCACTGTTGGGCACGGGCCTCCTCTACCAATGAGAGGGGTAAGGCCTTAGTCTACCACGCTGGCCTAGTGCGGGTTGGTAGACCAGATTATTAAATGGTTAATAAATTATATACATTTTATTTATTTAAATGTTTGAGTGGTAGAGTCACGCTGTAGATAGTAATGTCTACAGCACGAATGTGCCGACTCGACTGGTTTGATACCACTGTCTCACAGAAAATCGACGTTAAGTGGCAGCTCGCTGTTGCGTTTCGTTCGGTGAGTGAGATATCCAGTGGCCCAATTCCCTCCTCTTCCCAATCCCCATTCCCCTACTTTAAGGTTGATTAGACAACGCCGTGATTATTTTGGTGTCATCAGCCTTGGGTGTCTATGGGCGGTGGAGATCACTTACCATCAGGTGACCTCACTACTCGTTTGCCAGTCTCTGCTGTCAACATAGGCAGTATTTTATGCGCTTATATCTAAATTTTGTAAACTATTATACCCCAGTCTTTCTTTCTACATGCCCTTATCCCACCTTAATGTGGGGTCGGTGCAACATTCTTTTTCAGGCATATTGCAGAAAGGATTTGGCTAAGTTGTTACGAGCTACCTGCCTGTCGTCAACCCCCTCTGGGGATCCAGTTCCGGGCAAATTAAATTAGAGAATTCGCTTTGCTCGACCTGGGAATCGAACCCACGACCTGCCAGTCCACAGCCCATATATGCTGCCACTAGACCAAGGAGGCGGCTAAGCTATTATACTCCAGTGCAGACAAACGATACCTAAATCTAAGATACTACGCTAAAACAGTGTTGGCACCCGGCAGGACGCCTGTTGCCAGATTCATTTACATTTCTGTGATTGATTATTCAATTGGACAGCTGTGGGGAGGGGGAGAGAGGTGGGGAGGGGGTGCAATCACCCCCAACAGGGTTCCCACCCACCGGACACTGGAATTGGCTCTATGCTAATGAAAATTATCTTGATAATTTCAAGTTACTGTAACCGTTAAGGCTTGTTGGATGGAATTCTCGATTATTCCGAATTGAAATGTCTCTGGTGTTCTTTAGACCTTCCCTTATCCCACTTGAGTGTGGGGTCAGCGCAAAACACTTTTAACCGACTTCCAAAAAGGAGTAGGTCCTCAATTCGTCTGTTTTCTTTATGTATGTTACGCGATATCTCCGCTAAATGTGGACCGATTTTCAACATTATTTTTGTGTTCGATAAAGCTTGTTTCAAGTGTGGTCCCATATACATTTGGTCACTATCGGATTTGAAGTCGGTCCGTTAAGTTTTTAAACTTGTGATTCAAGTATGTTCTGGACCTCCACAGCCCATGTATGCTCTGCCACTAAACCCAGGCGGCGTCATTTAAAACTAATATTATTTTGATAGCAAAAGAGACAAAACAAATTCAGTAAGCATCGCATTTTTTTTTTCCCAATAAACTACGTTCGCAAGATATATCTGAGTGGTAGACCACGCTGTAGACAGTAATGTCTATAGCACGAATGGGCCGGCTCGACCGGTTTGATACCACTATCTCACAGAAACTGATGGTAAAGTAGCAGATCGCTGTTGCGTTTTATTCGGTGAGTGAGATTTCTGGTGGCACAATTCCCTCCATATCCCAATTCCTATTCCCCTCCTTTTTGGATGGAACGCACCCATGATACATTTTGATTTGATTGTTTATGGGCGGTGAAGATCACTTACGATCATGTGAGCCGTGAGACCCATCTTCTCGTTTACCAGTCACTGCCATAAAAAAACTTGCTCACGCTTGTGTATTTATTCAACAAGAATCCCATCATTGTGAGACCCATCTGCTCGTTTGCCAGTGACTGTTATAAAAAAAAACTTGCTCAATATTTTTCACATCACTATTCTCTAGGATGTTAAAGCACTTAATGTAAAGGGTAGCGGAGGGGGTATCCCCCTGGTATAAACACCCCGCTATCAATTATGCTGATGGCCCGGGGCGATACGGAGGTTTTGTTCCGCGGCGACCGTCGCACGGAGTACGGGCTACCTTAATGTTGTGAGAATTGGCGCGGACTTTCGAATAAGATTCGATAGGGATCTCGGGCGATTGTTTGGTAATGGCACTTTTTGTGACTATACACGTTTGAATCAATTTAGGTAATATTTGGTGTGATTTGGTAATTATTTTTTTTATAGCAGAGATTGGCAAACGAGCAGATGGGTCACCTGATGGTAAGTGATCTCCACCGCCCATAGACACCCAAGACACAAAAATAATCATGGGTGAGTTGCCAACCTAAAAGGAGGGAATGGAAGAGGAGTGAAGGGGATTGGGAAAGGGAATGGGGAAATGGGCCACCAGAAATCTCACTCACCGAACGAAACGCGACAGCAAGCTGCCACTTTACGTCGGTTTTCTGTGTGACAGTGGTATCTAACCGGTCGAGCCGGCCCATTCGTGTTATAGACGTTACTGTCTACAGCGTGGCTCTACCACTTGAATCACACAGTTCTGAATTTACGCTAATATAAGTACGGTGTCGTGGGTATCAAAAATTACGAGAGACTTGGTCTCAACACACAGACTCGAAACAGAAAACTGACGTAAAGTGGCATTGCTGGGATGGGGGTGGGATTTCCGATAGCCCAATTACCCCATCTCTCTTTCTCAATCTGTTTTCCCTCCCCTTCCATTCCGTCCTTTTAGGTTATTGGTTACGTAGGCATATAAAAAAGCACTTATGACAGGTCAACACAAGCTTTTGAATTAACATAATATTAACATAACATAAGCTCACGCCTGTATCCCCGAAGGGGTAGGCAGAGGCGCACTAGCGAACTAGAACACCCACATTTCGCCGAGCTTAGTTCCGTCCCAGATGTGATAGGGGGCGAGCCTATCGCCATATTGGGCACAAATTCCAGATTCCGGGCTGATATGGAAAAATCTAATATCACTTTGCCCGACCCGGGGATCGAACCCGAGACCTCAGAACCGTAGTCGTACCGAAATACCACCACGCCACGGAGGCAGTCAGTCTTTTGAATTAAGATTAATATAATTTACGTAATCACGCTATACATTTGAAGACAGGCAGGCAAGTATGGACATAATAACGATGAGATGGCTAAGGTACGTTGATATAGAGAAATAGGATTAGAGTGTAAGGGTTGTGGGTTGTGGACAAGGGAATAGACACTTATTAGCGAACTAAAACACCACATTTCTCCAAGCTCATTTCCGTCCCAGATGTAATAGGGGGCGAGCCTATCGCCATATCGGACACAAATTCCAATCTCCGGGCTGATACTGAGTAAAAAACCTAACATCACTTTGTCCGACCCGGGGACCGAACCCGAGACCTCAGGACGATGGTAGCACCGGGCACGCAATACCACGCCAAGGCAGTCCAAATCAGTATGCAGTATCAAATAACAAAGGGACAAGACCCATATAAATGCAGGGTCCTATCCCAATTCACTTTCGTCCCCCGTCCCGAATCGAAACTGGACTTGGCGTATTGTGTTTCGAACCTAATTGAAAAGGACCTAGGGACCTCTCGCAGGGCTTTAACAAAAGATGGCTCGCAGACCGTGAATAAGGTCTGAATGGATTATTAAATGGTGGTTTCTGAAGAAAAAAACGGCCAAGTGCGAGTCGGACTCGCGCACCGAGGATTCCGTACAAACCTGTAGGAATATAATGAATTTCGCATTTTTTTCTTTATCAGTGCTATAAGCCGTTGCTTCGTACCAAATTTCAAGATTCTGAGTTCACGGGAAGTATCCTGTAGGTTTTGTTTCCTTGCGAGTGTCGAAAATATGCGGCATAAATGGTTGATCTTTTGGTTGCGTTGGCTTAGAAGTTTGATTTTTTACAGCTCAAAGAGACAGTAGACCTGAGTATTTGATATTAATTTCAGTTTGATACCTCCACGCGTTCCTGAGAAAAAGGGTCTTGACAGACAGACAGACGAACTGTGAGTTACGTTTTTTGGGATATTTTTCCGGAACCCCAAAAATTTAGATTATTTTGTGGATTCAGTTTTTAATGCTTTTATATAATAATAATAATAATATGAGCCCTGTAATATTCCTGTGCCACTGCTGGGCACAGGCCTCCTCTACTAATGAGAGGGGTTAGGCCTTAGCATACCACGCTGGCCTAATGCGGGTTGGTAGACTTCGCATACCTTCGAAATTCTTGTGGAAAAATTATGGAGTATGCATGTTTCCTCACGATGTTTTCCTTATCCGTTATAGCAAGCGATGATTCACAAAAAAAGCACACTTAACATAGAAAAGTCACAGGCCTTTTTGGTTGGTCTCGAACCTCCGACACTCGTGTCGGCAGTCCGTAGCGTTACCAACTAAGCTATCGCTGCTTTTATTACTGTTATTATATTCCGAGCTAAAGCGAACCGAAAAAGATATTCCATCAATTGAGCTCCAAACTTAAATAAACAGATGCCACTCCAGGATGATGATAATATTATTATTTAATCAAGTGTATTCAAGGATTTGTCGCCTCCTTGGTCTAGTGGCAGCATGTATGGGTTGTGGATCGGGAGGTCCTGGGTTCGATTCCCAGGGCGAGCAAAGCAAATTTTCTAATTTAATTTGCCTGGGACTGGATCTCTCATTGGGTCATCATGGTCATAAAACCTAAGCCAAATCCTCTCTGCAACAAAAAGTGTGTTTCGCCGACCCTACATTAAGGTGGGATAAAGTCAGGTAGAAAAAAAAGAGTATTGAAGGACTACCTTGGTGACGTGGTGGTATTGACGGCGGTCTTGTTTTTCAAGATTATCCTCCTGAGGTCTCGGGTTCCATCCTCGGGTTGGGCGAAGTGATACTGCGTTTACTTAATAGCCCGGAGTTTTTATTTGTACCCGATATGTCGATAGGCTCGTCCTCTATCACATTTGGGACGGAAATAAGCTCGGCGAAATTTGGGTGTTCTAGTTCGCCTCGGCTTACCCATTCGGGCATACCGGCGTGATCATGTGTATAGGGATATGAACAAAAGTAATATATCACTAAAATAGTCCCCCATTCATTAAACATATTCTGTCCTGTACTTACTTTTCGATCAGGATAAAAGGGACGGAAGGTTACGATCACGGACGTAAAAAAAAGGAGGACACCATCTCGCCTATAGTTAACGTTAAAATATAGTTAACGGACGCCACAGAGACGCCACGCACACAAACGCGCCTGCGGGTTTAGACAAGTGGCTTATGCGCTAGTCGAATAGAAAAGTAAATGTATGGGGATGACAAGAGAATGCAGCGTACTCTTATGTCATTCCTATACATTTATTATCCTATGCGACTAGCGCATAAGCCACTCGTCTAAGCCCACTGTACAAAAGTGCCCTACGCACACATTAACTCTCATACACGCTCAGTCGCCGCCATTACGTGTCCATAGATCGAATGGGCCGAATTCTGCTTCACTTTCAATGTTCCTAGCGCTCCGTCTATCTTTTTTTCACGTCCGTGGTCCCGATATATCAAAATGGCTCGAGTGCCGCGCAATCAACGGACTGTGATGACGCGGGACAGTATTCAATCAGAAATGTGGACTGTTCATGCAATATTTATACAGCTCTCGTACTGACTCACTTTCATATACAGGACGGTGTTATATAAGAAGGAGCCATGTGACTACAGTATGACGTCATGACTTAGCCATCCTGTCATGATCGGAATATTTACTGTGATTCATTTAAAATGTTCTATTTTCGAAATTTAAGTCAAACTACATTATATTAAAGTTTATTTCATATAAATACTTTGTTTATAGCAATTTTTTATCTGGCGAATTAATTTGATGTATTGACATGGAATGTACGACTATGAAACATGTGTCAAAGCAACAAATTTAATCTTATAAAAGTTGTAAAGCTATTGAAAAATCAGCTCATAATGAATTTAATTGCTATTTACAGTCATTAATTTAAATCGTTCTATTTTCGAACTCATGATAATTTAATTAAAATTGTTTTTAAAAAATATTTTAATTTTAAATATAAAATGCAAATTGGTAATTATAAAGGCTTCAAAGTGTCGGAGGGTCCCTCCCGCGGGACTAGTCCATCAATATTTCGACCTATCCAAAGAATAAAGTTACATATGATAATTAATCGAAATTGCTTTTTTATTTTTCTGAGCTTATTTATTGACCTGTATATTTAACTAGTGAATATTTTTTTAAGCTATGTCATAATTTAACTTGTTATTATGTCATAAATTTAAAAAAATACTAGTATTAGTTAAATATATAGGTTAATTTAAGCTCAGAAAAATATAAAAGCAATTTCGATTAACTATCATATGTAACTTTATTCTTTGGATAGGTCGATTTAATTACCTCCAGACGACATAGATTTAATTATTGCACGGTTCTGCACTAACTGTTATTAATGCACTTAAATTCAAATGAACTGCTTATTTAATTAGAAAGCGGAGTGAAGACGACGTTTCCCTATACCTTCATTATGAAAACAATTTTATTTGAACGTGAATAGAAGAGTTTTAAAGCTGGCAACACTGAAAGGGCACGGGCTAATAGAGTTAGTATTAAATGAAGGAATATTAATCAAGAAACGTCCAATAAATTCTTGAAAGAAAATGCGAAAGCAGAAATTACTTGGTTTTACGTAAAATAATTTAATGCATGCTTTTTTCCTCGGAAAGTGGAATAGATAGGCCATACATCAATTAGGGCCACTTGTATTATCTATTACTAATCTAGAGTTAGTCCTGAACACGATTTAACCCGCAGCTCATTCCTATATTTAAATCGGTATTTTTTTTTTTTTTTTTTAATAGCAGAGATTGGCAAACGAGCAGATGGGTCACCTGATGGTAAGTGATCTCCACCGCCCATAGACACCCAAGACACAAAAGGAATCATGGGTGCGTTGCCAACCTAAAAGGAGGGAATGGAAGGGGAGGGAAGGGGATTGGGAAAGGGAGTGGGGAAATGGGCCACCGGAAATCTCACTCACCGAACGAAACGCGACAGGAAGCTGCCACTTTACGTCGGTTTTCTGTGAGACAGTGGTATCTAACCGGTCGAGCCGGCCCATTCGTGCTATAGACGTTACTGTCTACAGCGTGGCTCTACCACTTAGAATATTTGGAATAAATCAAGATTTATCTGAGTGCTGCATGTCCCCCTAATGTTAATGACAAAATTCGAAGCGAAAAATATAGTTGCGTTCCATTTTTGAAAATAATGATCTGGCCGCTCGCCGCTGAGTCTGTTCGCGGGTTGTTACTGTGACGCGAAACTTATCAAAGTCTTGTTCGAATGTTCTATTGAAAAATCAAGAATTACATATTGAAAAGAATAATACTATAACCAAAACACACCAATATTATTATATATTATAGGGTATATTTACCCTAGATGCACAGTTCTTTGCAAATATCCTCCTAAAAAGTGGTCTCAGGAACAGAACAAAGAAATAGATCACAAGTTCTAATTCTATCAACACAAATATAACCCCATGCACGTGTTATAAAGTAGCTTTTTAATTGACATGAGCAAGCGTTCTTAAATTTGAATTTTGAAATTTAGAATTCTATCGGCATCCGACTGTAGGCAAAAGAAGCGCTTAACCACTCCTTTGCTGTCGCATTTTCCGAGCGTCAACTGTGCATCTAGGTAAATAATATATCGATGCCAAAACATTCCAAAAAACTTGAGCAAACTTCGGCCGTACATCATATTTACGTCGAAGTGCGAAGCGAAAAACACACTCGCGTTCCATTTTTGAAAATAATGAACTGGCCGCCCGCCGCCGGGTCTGTTCGCGGGTCGTTAGCGTGGCGCGAAACTTGGTCGGTCGCGTTCGAATTCGAAATGATCAATGAGCTAAGCGCTTATTGAGTTTACAGTTGTTGTTTTGTAATGAATTACGCTTTTACTTATCGATCTGAAGCGGCTTTGTTTTGTTTGTATTGTATTGAGTTTTTAATAGCTTTAAGTGTGGACGACTTTATTATGTACAATTGGACCGTGTTAAGCAGAAATGATCCAACCCACATTTTTTATTGATGCCAACATGAATCTAAAGTCTAAGCCATTATAGACCATATTGATGTAAAAAAGAAATGTGGCTTGGATCATTTCTGCACAACACGGTCCAATTTAAGTACATATGTAGGGCCTTAGTTATAAAAACAGTTTAACTAAGCAAATGGTAAATAGTCTGTCGCTTTTATTTTCAAACAATGTGACGCAAGAAAAAAGTGACAAACTGTTCTTAGCCATTTGCTCAGTTAAGCTGGTTTTATAAGTAGTGCCCGTAGTGTTTATGTTTAAAACTACGAATATGTATTATCATATTGGGCATAAATTCTAGCATAATTGGTGCTAGTTTGTGCGATTTATCAAATAGTGCCTTATTTACCAAGGATCGAACCCACGACTCCTGACTCTGACGATGTTTAGCCTAAGTAAGGGTGCTAATAAACGAATCAAGAAGAGATTTATCTAAATACAAAGTTCTATCGAACCAAAGTCCCTTCAGTACCCAAAGCTCTTATCTCCGCGCCACAGTCCCCAAACTCAAACTTAATCTTAAACCGGGCAACACTGCGTCAATAAGCAACGTGTACACAACCCGCTGATGCGAGTGTTGCCATCACAAATATTGATGCAGTGGCATTGGGGAACTGTGTTTACTTTACGGTTTCCCACAATTAAAAAGAGGCACGATGTAAATAAGACATCGACTATGTTTGTCTATGATTATTGATGTTTGTTGAACGTAAGCTTACTTTACATACAAATGATGAGGTAAAGTGGTCTCTACTCTCTACGTTTCTGGTTTTCGTTCAATTAGAAACGTGTGACGTCATTTGAGCTACGGAATTATTGAGATTTTTTTTAGACTTTCAGGAGTCCACCTGGTAAGTGGTTACCATCGCTCATGGGCTTCAGAAAAACAGTATAGCCAAGACAACGACAAAAATCTTGAGTGGTAGGGCCTTGCTGTAGACAGTTACGTCTACAGCACGAATGGGCCGGTTTGATACCACTGTCTTTCAGAAAACCGACGTAAAGTGGCAGCTCGCTGTCGCGGTTCGTTCGGTGAGATTCCGGTGGCCCAATTACCACCCTCCCTTTCGCAATCCCTATTTCCCTCCTTTTAAGTTGGCAAAGCATCAATGATTCTTTTTGTGCCTTGGGTGTACATGGGTAGCGAAGATCACGTACAATCACGTGACCAATCTGCTCGTTTGCCAGTCTCTGCTATAAAAAAATAAAAGGACAGGAATTTAACATAAAATTAAGATTGGCAGTTACAATTCTCACATAGACCATCGTTTACGAAAGTTTACGATACACAACAGTAACCTGTCTTCATGTAGGTTTTCCGTGAGATGGGTAATAGGCCAGCCGACTTCACCCATGCGAGCTAACTTACGACCGAATGGTCAAACGCTGCTCAACTTTAACGGCTTCTTACATTGATTTTCGCCATACAATTTTGACAGATAAGGCGGCCTTAAACGACATTTAGTACCTGAACATTCAGCCGTAAGTGATTTAACAGAAAAGTAGTTAAAATTTTACAACGCGGATGCAGAGCTAACTCGGGAAAATAGTTTTTTGTTCTAACCGTTTAACACACCAATTTTATGCGAACTGGCCGAAAACAGGTCTCGTTTTATTTTCCGTGTAGAAGCACAGTCGATTTGAATTTGAAAATAGAACAAGAGCCCGGTGCGTTCGAATTGTCAGTTCAATTAACAAAATACTCAATTAGCGAGGTATAAACTGCGTGTGACAGTCGATGGAACATAAATGTTCTATATTTCATTACGCAACCAATTTCAGTTGTCGCCTAATTCATAATCCATCGGGAACATCGATAATTTAATCCAGCTGAATTATCAAGGAAATACTAATTAATCGCAATAATCACTATACAAAGTTTGAATTAATTTTAAGACGGAACAAAATTTAATTACAATTTACGCCTTTAGTACCCAACGGCTTGTTTGTTCGAGAAAATTGTATCCAGGTAAAGCAAAGCAATCTATAACTCAAATAGACTCTTAGTTAGCATCGAAACACCATTCGGAGTAAACACTGAACTGTATTTACCATCCAGACCGTAAATAAAAAGTCCGGGCGAAGCAATATCGGGCTCTGTCAAAGCTCAAGAGCGGAACTTGAAAAAAAGGAAATCAATCGACTCAGCCCGATAGTGGCCATTAAAATATCGTTGAATTTCAAAAGGTGGAGACGTTCGGAATGCCGATAGTTGAGGGCCCGATGCCAAGACGTATCGCCGCGCACCGACCGCCGACCGCCCCCGAAATGGACTTTTGATGTAAGATTCGAACGCACCTCCGCGTCCGTTGTATTGGCGACTCGGCGACGTTCCATACTTCCACTCGGCCATGTCGATTTTAAAGATGTTTGAAAATTGAATCCAAAACAGATGTCGCGAACCTGCCATATTTGAATTTCTATGATGGCTATGTAATCTATCTAGTAGCCTCCTTGGTCCTGTGGCATGTATGCGCTGTGGACAGGAGGCTCCTGGTTTCGATTCCCAGGTCGGGCAAAGCAATTTTTCTAATTTGATTTGCCTGGGAATGGAACCATGGAACTGGGTTGACTTCAGGCAGGCAGCCCGTCGTAAAAACTAAGCCAAATAATTTTCTGCAATAATGGGATGGGATGGGATAAGAGCAGTTAGAAAGAAAGATAGCTATATAATCTGACGCTATTTATTTTAATATTAGCCCTGTAATATTACTGTCCTATTGCTGGGTACAGGCCTAATCTACCAATGAGAGGGGTTAGGTAGGCCTTAATCTACCACGCGCACACGTATTATCTCAATGCGGGGATCGAATCCTCACGTTTCACTACTCGCTTGCACACCAGCGGCCTGAGCACGAAAATTTCTGACAACCGTAAATGTATTCGAACACGATGCGCGTCTATGAAATTTGTATGAAATATTTACCAAACGTCATCAGTGCGCAGCGAACTCGAATACTTTTATATTTACATTAGTTTTTCGTGCTCGGGCTACAGTCCGCCTAGCATGCGCGTCACGAGATATCTCGATAATCGACTGTCGAGACGTTGTCTACAATATTGTATGAAAATAAACGAGGACGCATGTCCGTAGACAAATAGGGAAAACCGGTTATAACAGGACAAAAACCTTAAGACAAAATGTTCTCGTGGCGCGCATGCTAGGCGGGCAAGCTGTCAGGCCCTCGAGATATGCAAACTCTAAAGCGATATATCAGCGAAATGTTAGCGGAAAAATGTCTTAGAGTTCCATTACCGCGACTCCGCGGGTCCGAACTTATAAAACTTTCCTCACATACCCAACAGATTTATATCTAAGTGAATTTAGTGTGTCCTTTATCTCAAAAGTTTGTGAAGCCGTAGAGTTCCCGTTCCCGTTTGGCTCGTCGTCGCCGCCTTTCGGCTTCATTCTCGGTACATAATGTTGTTTTTAGTTTGTTTTAACTATAATCGTTACTGTGTTTATAAGTGTTGGGAAGAGTGTTTGTAATGTGACAATATTATATCTGATACATTAAAGAAAGTTAGCAGAAAGTATAACGATGTTAGGCTAGAAGCTTTTGGTGCATTTTGATATCAAGCACCGTCGACTACCGTCTTGCGGTCTCGGGTTTAATCCCCGGGTCGGGTAACGTGATATTAGGTTTTTCTACTCGGTGTCAGCCTGGAGTCAGGAATTTGTATCTGATATGGCGTTAGGTTCACCCCTTATCAAATCTGGGATGAAAATAAGCTCCGCGAAATGTGGGTCTTCTGGTCGCTTATGCCTACCTTTTCGGGGATACACGCGTGTGCGCATATCGTTATATGTGTATTAATCCTTCTTGTTACGATGGGCCACTTGACTGACGTCACCCCCACCTAGGAGACTCAGTCCCCTTCAAGGACCCCCCCGGTCCAAAGCGCATATACACCGTTTATAGTTACCTACAAATTCACGCTAGCATCCCATGACTGTAGGCAGACTTGAGCACAAGATACGATCCTGACACCATTTTGCCTCTCATATATTAGGGTATTTGGAGATAATCATAAAATATTAACCAATAATTTAATATCACAGCCACCATCTGAGCACGTATTTATGTATTTTCTATACCATAGACTATAAATCAGCCGAAGCGATATTTTTTCTATTTTCGGTGTAAAACGGCGGTGTTGATCGTCGCAGACGTCCGGCGACCGCGACAGATCATAAATAACTGGAGTTAATATACCGATGTCGGGGCCGTTAAAATGTTGCTCCCTGTCATCTCGAGATAGTTATTTGAAAGAAGAAAATGTTTTACTGTCACTAGTAAATAACGTATGCAACATTTTTTTTACCCGAGCATGGCAAAACACCGAAGATGATGGTAAATGCAATCTTTCTTTCTATCTGCCGTTATTCCAACTTAATGTGGGGTCGGCGCAACACACTTTTTCAAGCATGTTGCAGAAAGGATTTGGCTAAGTTTTTACGACCCACTGTCTGCTTGACGTTAACCCCCTTTGAGGGATCCAGTCCCGAGTAAATTAAATTAGAAAATTCGCTTTGCCCGATCTGGCAATCGTACCCACGACCTCCGGGCCACAGCCCATAATGTGCTGCCACTAAATCAAGGAGGCGACTATGATGGTAAATGAAATACAGTCAAAAAATACCAGCGACCACTGACAAATAATGGGTTTATCGGTGGTCACTTAAATTACGCCCGCCGGTTTATGCTTCTTTACACACCGAAGAGAAAAGGTATGTAATTGAAATGTCGGTAATTAAAAAGACATAACATTATATCTACGTTTCCATATTTCTTGAAATGTTCAACTCTACTACTGGATTTGTCATTGTCTGTGGTCAGATATTTATTTGTATTTTTTTTAAGATTTTTCAGCGTAAAATCCTACTAATACTACTATTTCAAACGTGAAAATTTCTGAGTTGTTACTCATTCACGCAAAACTAATAGATGGATTTTAATAAAACTTAGTTATGTAGATTATACATCAGAAATAAATAAATACATTTTATTCCGAAAAGTAAATTTCCCGCGAACAGAGCCGCGAGCAACAGCATCCTCTCCCACTGTCACTTTAATTAAAATACATTTTTCAATTCGAGTATAAACAAATCATAAAAATACGTCCATTTCGGGTGCTATAAAACTTAATTAAGAGAGCACATCCAAAATACACGTTACTTTTTTCTGTTATAAATATTTTTTATTAAATTATTTTGCTAGACTAGTTAACTGTTACTTGTACGATGAGTTGCAACAAAGCAAAAAAAATAAAAATACATTTTTTTTTTATTATTTTGCATGTTTTGATATTACAATACGTTTAAAACTAGGTGACTGTTAAACGAGTGACGTTTTCAGGGACTGCCTCGGTGGCGTGGTTGTATTTCGGTATGACTACCGACCTGAGGTCTCGGGTTCGATCCCCGGGTCGGGCAAAGTGATATTAGATTTTTCCATATCAGCCCGGGTCTGGAATTTGTGCCCGATATGGCGACAGGTTCGCCCTCTATCACATCTGGGATGTAACTAAGCTCGGTGAAATGTGGGTGTACTAGTTGGCTAGTACTCCTCTGCCTACCCCTTCGGGGATACAGGCGTGAGCTTATGTTATGTATGTATGTATCTGTTTTCAGGGATCGGATAATTTGAATTTCTCTGGGTCGACCCTTATTCCAAATATGTAAGAAATAACTTCTTATTGGGGATAATCTTGACGGTTATTATTATCATCATCATCATCATTATCAGCCATAGCACGTCCACTGCTGGACATAGGCCACTCCCAAAGATTTCCAGATTGACTATTCAATTATTATCAAGATAACAAAATTATGCCTCGGATAAAAATTAGCTCTAAATCTATTGCATCACTCTGGACTAGTATGCAGTTCCAGCAATATTTAATGTTGACCAAAATTATGTGCTACGTTAGTTAGCAGAATTATATAGCTCGGAAATTCTTAGACACACAACGGCTAACCTCAAAACGTTTCCAAGCGTGACATCTCTGTACACATATTTTATCAGACGCCTTCCTAATAAAAGTAGCATAGACTATCCCGACCACACACCCGTCTCAGTAACGGCCGTTTCCAATAAACAATCTCAGTTCGAATGTGCTTACAAAAATAAGCCAATAAGAACACAGTTTGAACATGACTCCGTCAAATGACTTGATTTGATTGGTTCATAATCGCGATCTATCTGCACTATAAACTGAGATCGTTTATTGCAACCGGCCGTAACTCTTGTAAGCTAGGATCAACAATGACACTCATTTATCGACACCGAGCAGTGAAGCTCAAAGTCTGGAACTGCAAAAATGTCTTTATTCCGCAACAAAATTAGGAAACAAGAAGTATAATAAAGTCTATACCCCTCGTACGTGAAAAAGCATATATTCAAATAATTATTTCCAATAAATTCGTATAACAATGCTCATATCGCGTGATCTCCAAGGGGAGAGGGGAGCGTGGGGTCGGCGCGAACCGCTTGCGGTAATAATCGCGTAATAAATACTGACCGCCGGCGCGCCCCAGCTCACCCTATCGACGAGGGACGGTAACAGTTAGCGGAATTGTTATATTCAAATTATATTTCTTTTAAAAGAATTTACGTCTAGAAGCGCTTTAAAATGTTTGATTTAGAAGGAATTTGACTGTCTCAGTGGTGTAGTGGTATTGCGTGCGCGATACGGCTATCGTCCTGAGGTCTCGGGTTCGATCCCGGGTCGGGCAAAGTGATATTGCATTTTTCAGTATCAGCCCGGAGTCTGAAAATGGACCCGATATAGCGATAGGCTCGCTGTCTATCACATCTGGGACGGAACTAAGCTCGACGAAATGTGGGTGTTCTGGTTCGCTAGTTACTCTCTTCCTACCCCTTCGGGGATACAGGCGTGAGCTTATATATGTATGTTTAATGTGACTTAAATAAGTATTCATTTTTGTCATCACAAAAAAACGAGAACACAAATTGTTGACGATGTCTCATTAATATCAACCATCGGGTCTGATAAGGCATTGCCCGGGCAATTAAGTTAAACGAGCGTTGACCGGGACGGCCATCAGAAACGCATTTACCCGGGCAATGTTGTAAAACTGAGTCTTTTCCCGGGCTATCGACTTGTATTGAATTAGACGAGTCGAATGGACGCAGCGCCGGTGTAATTTTATTAGTCTCCGTCCCCGGATGGACGCGAATCGGTTGCTTTTAAAACTATTTTCGAATCAGACTGGAAAAATATAAAATTATAGTGAGAATGGGCAGTCTAGACAGCATTTACGTCTATCGTAAAAAAATAACTTTGGCTTGCTGTTGCGTTTTGTACGAGATATATTTTTGAAAGCCTGAATAGGTTTTGGAAGTGTATAGAGGTGTTACATTACAAAGCGATAATTAGGTACTTGATTATGTTTGATTTTATACACATATTTATATATAATAGCAAATAAAACGAAAAATATACCCTTCTGCATAAACTCATGACGTGATTATACTGATACTCTTTCCCGTAGTTTGAAGGTTACACCAAACTTCAAAGGCTTATAACTTTTTTATATCTTTTTATATTTATGTTTAAAATCGACTGCCTCAATAGTTATATTTCGGTACGGCTACCGTCCTGAGGTCTCGGGTTCGATCTCCGGGTCGGGCAAAGTGATATTGGGTTTTTCAATTTAGTATCAATCCGGAGTCTGGAATTTGTGCCCGATATGGCGATAGGCTCGTATATCGTATCTGGGACGGAACTAAGCTCGGCGAAATGGGGGAGTTCCAGTTCGCTAGTGCGCCTCTGCCTACCCCTTCGGGGATACGGGGGTAAGCTTATAGAAAAAATATTTAAAAATCATAATATGAATGTTATGCATGAAACTGAATAATAATAAATGCATACAAGTCTGTCACAGATAATGATCACAAACTTTACACCAACAGTTAGTGAATGCAACTGACAACTGGCAATCAAAGCGTGCACAAAAGGTGCAGGCGACAGCGCGTGAAGTTTGGCTTTAACAATAATACGTGATTTCTATACATTACATAAAAGCTGACACGCTCCCGTGGGATGACGACGTCGATACCATCGCTCCCATCGCAATAAATGTTATGTTTATTCTAGAGAAAAAAAAACCGCGTAATAATGGATACAATAATTCCTAGCTAAATTAACAACATAACATAACATAAGCTCACGCCTGTATCCCCGAAGGGGTAGGCAGAGGCGCGCTAGCGAACTAGAACACCCACATTTCGCCGAGCTTAGTTCCGTCCCAGATGTGATAGGGGGCGAGCCTATCGCCATATCGGGCACAAATTCCAGACTCCAGGCTGATATGGAAAAATTCAATATCACTTTGCCCGACCCGGGGAAGCTATGCTAAATTATGCTATGTAAAATCGTGCAATAAATTCGCCTCCTTGGTCTAGTGACAGCATGTATGGGCTGTAGACCGGGAGGTCCTGGGTTCGATTCCCAGGTCGGGCAAAGTAAATTTTCTAATTTAATTTGCCCGGGACTGGATCCCTCATAGGGGGTTGACGTCAGGCAGGCGACCGGTCGTAAAAACTAAGCCAAATCCTCTTTGCAACATGCTTGAAAAAGTATGTTGCGCCGACACCACATTAAGGTGGGATAAGGGCAGGTAGAAAGAAAGAAAGAATCGTGCAATAAATTCGGTTATTTTAATAAATCACTAACACTTTTGAAGCTACGCTGTAGGCATTATTGATACGGCCGGATCGACTGGATTATTAACTCATCATCATCAGCTGTTAGTTTAGCACGGTGAGTAATATTTCTGGGGGCTTTTTCCCAAATCCCATTCTTAACCTTACAACAGGGCAGCAGGCAGCGGGTTGGCGTTCGCCATGGATGATTGTGTGCAGTAATTACTTTTTAGGTCACATATCGGTGTTAAAATTCTTTGCACATATCATTAGGTCTCCTCATCTGGCTTCGTGATGCAATTACAAAAATACCGTGTAATACCATGATCAATAAAACAATTTACTATTCATCATCATCATCATCAGCCATAGGATTTCCACTGTTGAACATAGGCCTCCCCCAAAGATTTCCTATTAATTAATTTAATTTACTATTTTTATCACCTAATTTATTCCATACATTATAATAGAAAAATAAATTTGTCACTTATTATTTTCAACCTGCCCTTATCCCACATCGTGGGATCCATGCAACATACCTTTACAAGCATGTTGCAGAAAGGATTCGGCTTAGTTTTTACGGCCGGCTGACTTACAGTTGTAAGCCCCCTCTTTGAAGGTCCCGGGCAAATCAAATTAGAAAAATCGCTTTACTCGACTTAGCAATCGAACCCAGGACCTCCCGGTCCACAGCTCACAGACCTTTGAGACGACAGTCAGTACGTCAGTCATATTTTCGTTTATAAAATCACCGACCTACAGCGCGTAAATCGCAACGTTCATTCACGTAGCGTGAATAAGACATAAACTTTTTATTAAAACATTTACGAGAAGAAAAAAAATCGTAAAAAAAATATAATTCCATCAACCCGTAACCGAGGCTTAGAGAAACAAATCTCAACGAGTTTTGATCCAAAAGATTTCATCTTACAATCCGGAGATTACGTTTGAAGTCGTAATCAACGTGAAAAGAAATCACTGAATATTTTAAAGCGGCCAGTTTGAGTCGGAATAAAGTTTAACCATTCATAATGAAATCGTGGTATTATCGAAAGCATAACCTTTACCTACCTTAGCTAATAGAGAACTAAAATATGTTTATCGAATACAATGTTGCTGGTTGCAGAAAAAAACATTATTTTTATCTCTGGCAAGCTTTGAAACAAATAAGAAGTCTTGGCTGGAAACAATCAATAAAAAATATATCAATCTTAGATGGTGTCCTAGACTATAACAAAATTAATGTGATTAAGAAAGAACATCAAAATTGAAACAGCTGATCGGAATCGGCTATGTTTTCACTATCGAACGTTGGAACGTTTTAACGCTATTGAACGATTATGAATACAATTTTTTATAACATAACATAACATAAGCTCACATCTGTATCCCCGAAGGGGTAAGGGGTAAGGCAGAAGCGCACTAGCGAACTAGAACACCCACATTTCGCCGAGCTTAGTTCCGTTCTAGATGTGATAGGGGGCGAGCCTATCGCCATATCGGGCACAAATTCCAGACTCCGGGCTGATATGGAAAAATCCAATATCACTTTGCCCGACCCGGGGATCGAACCCGAGACCTCAGAACCTTATTCGTACCGAAATACCACCACGCCACCGAGGCAGTCAGTACAATTTTTATGAAACATACTATTGCTGTCTTATTACGCTCTTCTAAGATATTATGAATAAGGGAGTAAGCCTTTGTTTAGAGACGGATTATCCTCGCTTATCAACTGCAGGCAGAGAGGCTTTTTACTCGTCTAGTTTCAATTAGCCGTCGGTTAATTCCGGCGTTAAGTGCTGGTTTAAGTCGCGTCTTAATTTATTTCCGGCCACAATTTATGTCCAGGATTAATGTAATGGAAGTCCGAGCCAGGTCGACTGCTAATTGCGAGTTCTTATTGTCTAAACAGCGCCTCGAGGCACATAAACTTGTCGTGTCTTTTACGCGCGGTTGGGTTTCAACGGATCTGTCTTTAAGTCAGAAGGTTGCTCTGTAGAGAGTAATTGGTGAGAGACGTTGCAGGTTCAAACCAGCCTTTACTGCGTTTTTTTTTATAGCAAAGACTGGCAGATGGGTCACCTGATTGTAAGTGATCTCCACCGCCCATAGACACCCAAGACACAAAAAGAATAATGTGTGCGTTGCCAACTTAAAAGAAGGGAATGGAAGGGGAGGGCAAAGGGATTGGGAAAGGGAGATGAGAAATGGGACTCCGGAAATCTCACTCACCGAACGAAACGCGACAGCAAGCTGCCACTTCACGCGTCGGTTTTCTGTGAGACAGTGGTATCAAACCTGTCGTGCCGGCCTATTCGAGCTGTAGACGTAGACCATCTACAGCGTGGCTCTACCACTTAATATATATAGGCACCAACGTCATTGCATATTAACATACATACTGACTGAGGTTATTTCGACTTTGTGTTGCAAAAAACTCGTTCTCACGGAATCTAAATTGGCACGAACAGGCCTTGGAACATCATCATTATTTTTCCATCACGTAATGCGTTTACTACCCCCGTCTCCCTCGCTCTATTCGTACACACATACGCCCATCTCCGTCACACACGGCGGGATTACGTTACGGTAACGCTCGTTCGAGTTTACATCGCGGGCCCAAGTGCTTTGCTTGCACGTTACTCTTTTATTTTATGGACGTGCCCGAAACAATACCCCTAACCGTATTTTATCTCTTTATTTTTTCGCTAAAATGTCCTTTTCCACGAGAACGGCCCTTCTATGTTTAGTATTACTAAAATATAATTTAGTGTCAACTTGTTTTGGAAGGGTCGGGGGTTTGTTGCGCTGTATTATTAGTTTGGCTAACAAATTTTGTGGCTGAAAATGTGAGTGATAGTGGCACTGTAGACGGTTAAGCCCGTCTCCTGCACATGTTTTTTCGAAACAAAACACTAAAACACCTACATAAAACAAGGATTTTCAATGTCTCCTGCTCATATAACAATGAACCATAGACAAGAAAAATTAGAAATACCGTGTTTTGTGTAGGTGTTTTGTGTAATGTTTTAGTGCATAGATGTGGCTTTATGTGTACAGTACGTATGGGCCGACTGGGCGGGTTTAATACCAATGTCCCACGAAAATTCTGTGAATTTTGAGTTTATATTGGGTTTTTCTACTTATTACCAGCGCGGAGTCTGCATTTGTGCACGATATACCATATGAGCTTGGCAAAATGTGGATGTTATAGTTCAGCTCTGCTTACCTCTTCCAGGATACAGGCGTGAGTCTATGTATATGTAATGTAATAGTATTCAAACAAATAATCGAATTATTGTATACGCTGTCACCAAAGACATGTAACTGTCATTCAAGAGACGATAATTCGACGCTTCATATTATAAAGGCGAAGGTTTGCATGTTTGTTATTTATTCACGTTTAAACGGCTGGACCAATTTTGATGAAATTTGGTATGGAGGTAGCTGACAGCCTGGATTAACATCACACTAATATTATAAAGGCGATTATTTGTATATTTGTTATTTATTCACATTTAAACGACTGGACTGATATTGATGAAATTTGGTATGGAGGTAGCTGACAGCCTAGATTAACACATAGGCTTTTTTATACCGACAAATAAATTTCCACACGAACGGACAGGCAATAGCTAGTTCACTATACACATACGAATTTTTGCGAAGTTCATTAGACATTCTGATTGCCAGACTGATATTACAACTTAACGTAAACTTAAAGTAAAATTCACTTGACAAATGAAGTCAAGAAGTTAAAACTGAAAGTGAAAACAGTTGTTAAAGCACTAACGATGAGACGTGAGGTGATTAAGTAAGAGTACCTGCTTAACTAAGTTATTGCATTTATTTCAAAGTTAACTTAGCTCTTTATCTTCCAAAAAGAGAAGGTCCTCAATTCGTCTGTATTTTTTATGTATGTTACGCGATATCTCCGCCAAATGTGGACCGCTTTTCAAAATTATTTTTGTATTCGATAGAGCTTATTTCAAGGGTGGTCCATACTAATTTGATCACGATCGGATTAGAAGTCGGTCTGTTAAGTTTTAAACTTGTGTTTTTTAAAACTTACTATCCAACTTTCAATTCATCTGCATGTTTATGACTGCCTCGGCAGTGTAGTTTTAGTTAGTACACACAGCCTTCCGAACAGGCGGTAGAGTTAAAATTTGACGGAATCTAAATGATGTTTGAACATTTTATGGATTCAATAAATATTTTGATTTAATTTAAAAAATCTGGAATTTGTGCCTGATATGGCTATAGGCTCGCCCCCATCACATTTGGGACGGAAATTGGCTTGGCGAAATGTAGGTGTTCTACTTCAGTTTAAACTAATAATTGAAGCCCCTTTTTTCTAGTTCTAAAACGACCCCACCCAATAACATACATCTTTTGAGTAAACAGCATAATCCAAAGGGATGGAGTTCGATTACACGCCGTACAATACAATCAACATTACGCGCGTGCCAGCTGCGGATCCCTAAAATTGCTCACGAAGGGTTCCTTGACAAAAAAGTCCATTGACAGTATAATCTTTAGTGCAATGCCCCGAAAAATTTGTGATTAGCGATCGATATTGCATTAAAGTGTTTTCATGATGGATATTCCACAGTGACGTGCATTTCATATAGACATTCTCTAACAATTAGCTAAAATTAAACAATGAAAGAAAAAAATGGTCACCAAAAAGAGTTTTACAGAGAGCGCTGGGTGTATTATATTAAATCGACGTGAGAATGATCATGAGGGTTAAAGTAAAGCAAGCGTAAATTGAAGAAAATAATTATGCAAGATTTTTGTCTACTCTAATCTAAAAGCCTTAGCACGTCACTGATATTCCAAAAACTGAACAAACATCCAACCACTTATCAATTATTACAATATCATTGTGTTTTAGGTAAATCCACGATAAATTCGAAAACTTTCTCGTTTCGAATACTTCTACATTATTGGGAATATAACGATCTGTTCAGAAGGAAGATTGTCGTCATTCCACTGGTTAGGAATAACGAAGCATCCCCCTTTCTTACTTTACACTTACAGTTGACAGCGCCCGTGACTTACCAAGCGAGCATGTGTGAAACGAAACTCATTAGGTTCGATTCCCGAACAATGACAATATTTACATGATCCACGAATATTTGTGGATTAGATCTTTATGCATAACGTCCAATTACTTTATACGAAAAGAAAGTACGACACCATCTAGTTTAGTGACACCATCTTGTGATCTAGTTTAGTGACCCTAATAACCCAAAACAGTACGAATCGTGGTATCTCACGGCACTGCAAAACCAATGGTTCACAAATTATTACTCACGACTAACCTTTACTTAAATTAACATTCAGATAACTGTGGCTCTACTTTCTTCACTGAGATGAAAATATAATACTAATGATTTTCTTAAACGGCGATCACTATAATATCAGATTCGTTAAAGAAGATTTGTATAAACCTATTTAGGGCGACTTGCACCACTATTACTAACCTACAGTTAGTCCTAACCTCAAGTTAAATTGAAAAAGAAATATATGAACGACATGTGATCCATTACATGTAATGTATTACATGTGATTACAGATAATACCTTTATATGATGACATTTAATTAATTACATGTCCTTCATATATTTATTTTTCAATTTAACTTGAGGTTAGGACTATCTGTAGGTTAGTAATAGTGGTGCAAGTCGCCCTTAATGAATAAGCTTATCACAAAGCACTGAAATAACTATCTACGGAACGTATATGTCTTCTAAAAATAAAAACGTACGAAATAAGTTGGGCTTGATTCGCACGAGAAGTTTTCAACGCGCGTTAAAAAAGTGTCTCAGTGTGTCTGTTGATATGACTCCTAGAAATTCATTCTTGTCTTGTTTCTAATAAGATATATTCTACATACCGGCCAAAAAACGCCCCGTTTTAAAAGTGCGGCCGTTTGAATAACTAAACTATAACTCATTTGTTCCATTACAACGCTTTTTTAACCTCTCATGGACGGTGCGGACACCGGTGTCTGCTCCGCCCGAAGGAGGTTAACGCGCGTTGAAAAACCTATCGTGTGAATGAGGCCTTACTCTGAAGTCTGAATTAATTTCTGCCATAGGCAACTTACTTTAGTGACATAAAAAGTCTATATCTAAGAGCATTTTAATGTTGTTACTTGAGTGTGATAATAAGCAGACTCAATTTTGAGACAAAAACGCATTGTTCACTAACGACTATGTGGTATACATATTATATAGTTTATATGGCTTTTTACTATATTTGAGCCAGAACGCACTAACTAGCAATATTCTCGAAGAGTTATTTGATAATGAACCGTGTCACACTAAAATAGAGTTGTATATAGCTTAAAATGATAATGATTACATAGATCATTTAGAAATTAATACATGTTTAAATGTCTATAAGCGACTATAAAAAATGTTGCAATGAACATCAAACGTGATATTTATTATACTGAATCTCAATTCAATATTCAGTCGCACTGTCAATCAAATAATTGGCCCTCTGGCTATTGAATCTAAAAATATTCTAACTTTCTAAATAAATAGAAGCTTCGGTAAAACGACACAACTAAAAAGTATCCAAATGTTTCCGATATTTCACAAATAGGTTAACTGTTACCCGAGCTACCGATGTGTCATCGAAACCGGACAAAATGCGTTATACACATAGCTTTATTTAAAAAAATGTAAAAGCGGCCCGATACCTTTTGCCAGAATTTTTCACTCCATTTCCGAACGCACGGAGTATCACGTTTTACTTTTTACAGCTTTGATAGTCATTCGGCCCGTTCGAAAACTTTGCGTTCTTTATTCAATTAATGACGAATGTGGGGTTAGAGTGAATGGCTCGAATGGGATTCGGTTTTCGAATTTTCATTGAACGAATGATACCGTGGGGACTTGGTGAGTCTGTGGGGATTACGTTGAGCATTTGTGTGACATATTTGAATTTAGTTTTGTATCACAATGGTGCATTTAAGATTTTTTATAGCACATGACGTTCTAGTAAAGGAATAAGATTTAGCCTCACTTATCGAATGCAACACCTAGTTGCCACTTCACGTAGGTATTCCGTTTCGTTTGTTTTTGTCCTTTATCATATGAATGGCGGGAAATTGATGTGTCGTGTGTGCATCATCTCCCTACCCCTGCTGGATACAGCTGGTCGATGCTCTAAGAAATGCCACAACGTTGCGATCGACGATGAGCTCGCGCAGTGCACATCGTTGAGATCGACGGAGCGTTCAACGTTGTTAGGTATTAGAGAATACCATTTTCCATACATTTATGTCAAACGCCTCGCTCGAGAGAGCTAGTTCGCATAAGCGCCGTCATCACGCATAGCGCTATTGCGTGCGCTTGTACCTTGCTGAATACAAAAATGGCAACATCGTTGCCGCAACGATGCCGCAACGTTGTTTTCACAAATGAAACATTAGAGAATCGACCTGCAGGCGTGAGCTTATGTATTGATTTTGAAATCGTTGAGGAAGAAGTAACTAATTGGAGAGAAATCAAAAACCTATATAGCTTTTTCCTATCTGTTTGATTAGTTTCATTGCGGTTTAATCACAGTTTCGCATTCTTTTCGAACGACTTCCAAAAAGGAGAAGGTCCTCAATACGTCTGTATTTTTTTTATGTATGTTATTCGATATCTCCGCCAAATGTGGGCAGATTTTCATTTTTGTATTTGATAGAGCTTATTTCAAGGATCATAAATTTGGTCACGATCAGATTTTTTCAAGTATGATGCAAAAAGGATTCGGCTTAGCTTCTCCGACCAGCCTGCCTCCAATCCTGGGCACATAGTGATAGAAAAATATCTTTATCCGACCTGGGGTTCAAACCCAGGAACTCCCTGTTGTCTTTATTCTTCTGTAACCAATCTATTAGCTTTATCAAGCATCACGACACGTGCTAGCGCGTGCATAAGAATAACAAACCCGATCAAAGGCCAGTTTTATTCCATTATTATAATCACAGTGCACGGTTAACATTGTTACCGCGGTAAACATTTTTATAATGTTACGTAAACAACATCTTGTTTGAAGTTTTGTGTCGGGTTTGTTAATTAAAGAAATCGTTTGTATTATAAACTTGTAACACGCTGTGTTAAGATATTTTGAGATAAGCCAGTTTTGTTTGATATAGATGACGTAGATATGACGGATGTTTTGTAATATGTGGAAGTTAATCCATATCTTATTTTGTTTGGATAATCAAATAAAATCATTTATTGAATCCATGAAATCTCAAACACCGTATTTAAGGCCGTTAGACTGACATTTCCTTTACTGTTGGGTTACCACGACCTCTTATAGCAGTATTATTATAATCGTTCTTCGTTTTTTTGTATGGGAATATTGACAAGTAAAATTATAATAATACTGCTATAAGAGGTGATGGTAACCACCCACTCTATTCCATATAGGATCGCTGCGTCTCCCGCTGTCTCACAAATATTTATTAAAACAAACAAAATACCAAGAACAATGCACAAAGTAAAAAGCTTACATAACACATTGTAAATAGCGGACTAAACACAAAACAGAAAGTACAATGCACAAATAGGTAATCTAACCGCCGAATGTTCATACACTTAAGGTCGCCTTATATCGTTTAAGGCCACCTTATCTGTCAAAATTGTATGGCGAAAATCAATGTAAGAAGCCGTCAAAGTTGAATAGCGTTTGACCATTCGGGCGTAAGACAGATGTAAACAAATCAAAATTTAGGCTAAACATAATCTCAAAAGGAGTCGTTGTTCGAACTTGTACTGTGTCAGCCCTTTGTTGCTACAACACGAAGGTTCGTTTAAAATAAATCATTGATCATCCAACAAAAATTTAAAGTACCCTTATAACCCTCATCCATTAATAAAAAGCAACTGCACAATTTCCCAAGAAACATCTCATTTCAACCCTTACGGTTAAAGAAATACGTGTAGTGGAATAGGGGTGTAACAATCCCTTTAGTGCCGGTCAGTGAGGGGTTTCCACCCCACTGCAACCCTCTTGTATGCACATTCGATTGTAATTCGGGAAAATGAGAACGGAATTTTGTAGTTTTGGGAATTTTGTAAGGGGTTTTAACAGATGGGTCACCTGATAGTAAGTGATCTCCACCGCCCATAGACACCCAAGACACAATAAGAATCATGGATGCGTTGCCAACCTAAAAAGAGGAAATGGAAGGGGAGGGAATAGGGATTGGGAAAGACGGGGGGGGGGGCACCGGAAATCTCACTCACCGAACGAAACGCGACAGCAAGCTGCCACTTTACGTCGGTTTTCTGTGAGACAGTGGTATTCAACCGGCCCATTCGTGCTGTAGTCGTTACTGTCTACAGCGTGGCTCTGCCATTCAAAAATTTATATAATTTTATACACATATTTATATATGACTGCCTCGGTGGCGTGGTGGTATTTCGGTACGACTACGGTTCTGAGGTCTCGGGTCCGATCCCCGGGTCGGGCAAAGTGATATTGGATTGGATTTTTCCATATCAGCCCGGAGTCTGGAATTTGTGCCCGATATGGCGATAGGCTCACCTATCACATCTGGGACGGAACTAAGCTTGGCGAAATGTGGGTGTTCTAGTTCGCTAGTGCACCTCTGCCTACCCCTTCGGGGATACAGGAGCTTATGTATGTTTTTTACGCGTGATAGTAGGTTATGTATTCGATCGCAATCATCTATTCATAGAGCTCGGGGTATGCATGAGTTGTTTGTATCGGTTTAGACACGAGACATGTCTGCACCAGATGGAATTGTGAGACGTGATATCGTATCGGATGCTGTGTGCTGATATTTCTACAAGTTTTTCTGATTTTTGTTTTGATAAGAGAAAAGAAGCAGCGATAGCTCACTTGAGAATGGTACGGACAGCCAAGGCAAGAGTCGGAGGTTCGAGACCAACCCCAAAATGGAGCATACACTTCTGACTTTTCTATGTTAAGTGTATTTTCATTGTGAAATATTGCTTGCTATAAAAGTGAAGGAAAACATCGTGAGGATACCTGCATACCCGAAAATTTATCCACAAGAAATTCGAACGTATGTGAAGTCTACCAACCCGCATCAGGCCAGCGTGGTAGACTAAGGCCTAACCCCTCTCATTAGTAGAGGAGGCCCGTGCCCAGCAGTGGGACAGTAATATTACAGGGCTAATATTATTTGAGTTTTTTTACGAAACATAAGAAAATCGGGGGAAATCTTTGCTCAGCTGTAGAGTGATATATGCGGAAGATTATAGAGAGAGATATAGACATTATATTTAATAAAAAAATGTTTAGTAGGTTATTAAGGTATTTTCTTTCTACCTGTCCTTATCCCTTAATGTGGCGTCGGTGTACACTTTTTCAAGTATGTTGCAGAAAGGATTTGGATCAATTTTAACGACCAGCTGCCTGCCCGACGTCAACCCCCTCTGAGATGGATATCTCAGAGGGGGTTGACGTAATTTAATTTGCCCAGTCCTGGGCAAATTAAATTAGAAAATTCGCTTTACCCGATTTGAGATTCGAACCCAAGACCTCTCGGTCCCCAGCTCAACACGCTGCCATTAGACCAAGGAGGCGACTAACTTACTATTTAAAGTACATTTTAGATAACATTAATGTGGTTATTTTGGGCCTTAATTAAAACAGCATTTTTAGCTGTGCAAATGGTTAAGAATAACCTGTCACTTTTTTCCTTGCGTTACATTGTTTAAAAATGAAAGGGACAACCTATGGTATAAAGATAAGCAGCGCTTAAATATTTTTATAAGTAAGGGGCTTTGTGTGTTTATGTTATGTATGATACAGACATGATTACTTTTTCCTACAGGAGTACGTCACAAAGGTTATTTCTGTCAGGATTACATTTCTAGGTAAGAACCCCAGTTCAAATTAACGTTCTGTATGCTCCAGAAGCCTTTGTTTCGTGTTTAAACACTGAGAAACGTATCAACAAAAGTACAAAAATCTCAATAAAGCGCTTCCCCGACGTATACTCGTCGACACAAATGTTACAAAATATTTTGAAATAATGTTTGTATCTTATTTGTAAATGAGAGAGAGAACATTTCGGTTTTGTATGACAAAATAATAAATTTTTTGTAGTACTGTTCACATTATGATAGTCTAGTTTCTTATCCGTAGATCAGAGGTCACAAAGAAATAATCCTAAATTTTAATTACTATGTAATACATACTTCAAATAAATCTAGGGCGACTTGCAGTACGATTCCTAATCTAAAGTTAGTCTGAAAATCGATTTAAATATACAAATGACATGTAAGATTAGGGTCACTTGCAGCTCCGCGATAAATCTCTATTTATGACAAATCTTGATTTTAAGTTAGGAGTGAGCTGTAGGCTAAATCGAATTTAGGTTTAACTCTACATATATAGCGCTGCAAGCCGCCCTAAATCGAGTTGACGACTAACTCTAGATTAGTAATAGTACTAGTCGTCCTTAAACAATAGACTACGACAAAGACAAACGCCCGCACTTCCCGACTGTACAGAGGGGAGGGGTGCGGGGTAAGCTCCAGCATTAGGGTCGCTTCACACGACAGATGGCGTCCCACACGACGCTCGTCTAAACCCACCCTTTGACGTTAGTTACAGGGGAGCCAGGGATATAGCTTTTATGGACAATTTGAGAGACGGATCGGCGCTTTGCAACGGTGCGATTGACTTTTGTTAGAAAAAGGTTCGTAATGAAGGGCAAGACAAACAGTCTTGTTTCTCGTTTGGACTGTAGATAGGTTGGCCATTTGACTTCTGTTTTTGCGATTGGAAGGTCGGTTTATCGAGCAATTTCACCAAATTAAATGGGTTTGGTACGAGTTAGAACGTCTGTGTGAGCATTTTTCTCACAAAAGAAGAAAAAATCAAATCACATAAGAAATATTTTTTTACTTGCGCAACTCGTGTGTGTGTTATAGGCTACTCATTTCGCGTATAATTGGATAAAATAATCTTTTTAGTCGTCCCCTTGATTTAGTAGCAGTAAATATGGGCAGTGAACCGATACGTCTTTAGTTCAATTCCTAGGTCGGGCGTGGTGTTTTTCTAACACTATTTACCCGACTGGATCACCAGATGGAGATCCATGTCAGGCAGTCAGCCGGTCGTAAAAACGAAGCCAAATCCTTTCTGCAATATGCTTGAAAAATTAAAATGAGATAAGTGCAGGTTGCCAGAAAGTTTTTTTTATATCAAACTAAGCCTAAATATATCGCTGATTTATCAAAGTCCTCTAAGCATTTTATTTACATTATTTTGGATAAACAACGCCCAAACAAAGGGATGGACATCATCCACTAGAGTTTATCATCGTGATATATTATCCAAAGTTGGGGGTTCACAAAAATTCAGAGATACAGCGATAGGACGCGACGCGGCGGCGGCAATTTGTTCTCGTAATTTATTGCCAGCTTCTAATTAAACTTATCTCTATCGGAATATTTGATGGCTGCTTCCTACAAAAAACATCGGGTCGTCTCCCCACAATGATATGCGAAGCGTGACGAAACAATTAAGGCCTACATAATATTTGCAACTGTTGAGGAAATATTCTTGGTGTTTTTGGACTGTCTCGGAACTACTATTCAATGTCGAGTCGACGCCACCAAATTTTTCAAGCACGTCGCAGAAAGGATTTGGCTTGGAAGCGGCTGCTTTCCTGACGTTAACCATTTTCTGGAGATCTTGGGCTTCGAATTCAGGACTTCTGGGTTCACAGCCGATGTACGGTGTTACTGGACCAAGAAAGCTACTAAGTTACAAGAAGAATACTACAGGAGTGATTTATGATTCTCTTCAGTTTACTTTCAATGCTACAGAATTCTGCTGCAAGAATCTGCGAAGATTGTAGCAAAGACAAACAATTTCATATTTTCTAAACGTAAGGTTCAAAGCTACGAGACACTGATTTACTTTAATGCAGAATATCTTACTAAGATATCACTATGAAGCACCTCTTTATTTAACATTGCTTCTCCATTCTACACAGTAAAATCATAAGCAGAATCGCAGACACGTTATGGCAACATACGAGACAACAGACAACAAAGAAAATGTTCCAGAATCAGTTAGCTGGTCATAATATCCTCGCGGGCTTATTTTAATACATAAATTGTGACAAAAGACAAGAGGAAACCGCGTTGAGAACTTAAAATCGAGGTCCGAAACTCCGTTACAAAGTCAGGAAGGAAAGTGCCCCGAAAGTTGTCCGAAAAACCGGGAAAACCCCCGAAAATTTAAGGCGAACATTCTGTTTCCGCCGGTGGCGGCCACCGTAAATATTATTCGGACCTTTTCTTTTATTCCCTTTGTTTTAGCCGTTTTATTATTTGCGGCGAGAGGTGTGTCCGAATTAAAAACACCCTCCGATGCCCTCCATCTGAACCGAAAGGCAAACAGTAATTTCGGCGACCGTCCACAAATTCCGAAACAATAATGAGAGCCAACAAGATTTTAAAACTTTCTTCCTTTTGATATGAAGAAACAAAAGGGAACTGTTTTGTAATTTATGTTTTTTCAAAAAGGAACGGGCCCTCTTCAAAGGTAATTGGTAAATTTTTACAAATATAAAACATGGGATGTTTTAGCGTTCCATATGCGCGGATGAACGTCGGCTTTGGTAATAAGATAATGAATTAAGACGAGGGATTGTTGAAGCTACGAAGTTCCTTACTTATAAAATAAAATTCCAGGCTTCTTACCTTTCTTTCTTTCTTTCTTTCTTTAAATAGTTTGTCGCTTTAATTTTCAAACAATGTGACACAAGGACTGCCTCGGTGGCGTGGTAGTATTTCGGTACGACTACGGTTTTGAGGTCTCGGGTTCGATCCCCGGGTCGGGAAAAGTGATATTGAATTTTTCCATATCAGCCCGGAGTCTAGAATTTGTGTCAGATATGGCGATAGGCTGATAGGATTATATTGACGTCCCTCCATGCAATGTCTTTCTTTCTTTCTGGTGTTATCCCGGCCTTCTGTCAGGGTCCGCCTCCTTACAATTTGGACAAGCTTATTGCTATACCACGATTTCCAAATCCGCATATAGTGCTGTTTCGAATCGAAATATACAAACCTGGGGGGTGACTCCTGACGCTCGATTCGATTGTGATTTCGATTTGGTTTCATTTATTTATCGAATTTATCGAATTCAAGTTCGAATCGCGGGTCAGGAGTCACCCCCATGGGACACGAATCGAAAAGCTCGCAGTTTTGAGTAACGCCACTGTACCAATGATTCTTATTATTGATTTAATTCTCCTCATTTGAAGATTTATGAAATCTGTCTGATCGGAGATATTTCACCATTTGTGCTATTTGAATGATATTCGGAGACGATCGGGCGTCAGATGGTGTGATATTGGACTTTCTAGCTTTACGCGTGGACCCTTAAAGAAAATATGGACTGGAGTCTAAGTCTAAGAAACAAATTCACTGAGGATTTGGAATTTATAAATCGAAATTTGACTGAGTCCAAGTCGTTTTTTACAAGAAAATCTTGTCTTAGTCTGTCAGTCTATTTTTCTTATAAAAAATATCTCGGACTAAATCGAAGTTCGATTTAAACATTCCATATCATCACTGAGTTCGTTTCTTTGACTCAGACTCAGTCGAAGTTCGTTCTATAGATCTCAGTATAAGTAAAAAAAACGAACTCGGCGAGGATTTGGAATTCATAAATCGAATTTAGACTGGTCCGAGTTGTTTTTTACAAGAAAATCATTGCTTAGTCCGTTTGTCAGCCTATTTCTCTTTTAAAAAATTGCTCGAAATAAGTCGAAATTCGATTCAAAAATTAGAACTCCTCACTGAGTTCGTTTCTTTGACTCGGTGGCCTATTTCCCCCTTGCTTTCCCAATCCCTTTTTCCCTCCCCTTCCATTTCCTCCTTTTGGTTGGCAACGCATCCATGATTATTTTTGTGTCTTGGGTGTCTATGAGCGGTGGAGATCACTTACCATCAGGTGACCCATCTGCTCGTTTGCCAGTCTCTGCTATAAAAAAAAACTCAGACTTAATCGAAGTTCACTCAAGATTTCAGCTAGAGATCGTAAAGCGAAAAGCTGTGTCAAAAAATGTCATTTAACGTAACGTATTAGGAACATATTTATTTGCTTACCGCTTGCTTGCCTTGGTGGCGTAGTTGTATTGCGTGCATGGTACGACTATCGTCCTGAGGTGTCGGGTTCGATCCCCGTATCGGGCAAAGCGAATTTTTTAATTTCCCCGGCACTGGATTCCACAAAGGGGGTTGACGTCAACGTCGTAAAAACGAAGACAAATCCTTTCTGTACATGCTTGAAAAAGTGTATTGCGCCGACCCCACTCTAAGGTGGGATAAGGGCAGGTAGAAAAAAAATAGACCTATGGCGACCATAAACCTTTTTATTATTAATCGCAGTTTATTTACCTTAACATTCTGGTCTTATACAATCTCAGTTGAAGTACTTTGAAGTGTGAATACTTGAGTTGTCTGTACAATTTTGTTTCTTTGTGTGCCGACGTTGAGTAAGAAGCTTTTGTTATAAGACATTAAGTGCTATTATGTGAAACTGTAGTCGCAGAAATAACATTATAGCAAAATTAAAGACGATTTTTTCGGGAAAATAGAATATCAAGAAAATAGATAATTAAAAGTTAGTTGACAGTCGTTTTTAACGTTTGTTAGAAATCGTCGGCGCCGTTGCAAAAGTGTCGAAGTAAAAAAATACGAATTTACAGTTTATAAACAACGTACCGAACTAACATGCTTTTGTTTAGAATATTTAAAATTCTATACTCTATGACTAATTACGTTGGTACAGAGATTTCACGCATTGAAAAAATATTGATTTTCTGATTGTTAAAACTTCATTAACAAAATACTTTAAATCCAATCCATTCAAAGAATATATATGCATATATCGTCTCGTAGTATTAGTCCCCAATCGATACATTGACCTTTCCAAATTCCACTCACTAAGCAAAATGGAATAAAAATCTGCATTTTATAGATCACTTACCGACATGATGTGCGCCTTGCAGTTATGTACAGGGCCGTCAATCTGAAAACGAAAAAAATATGTTAAAATGGCCAATCTGGCGTCATTGTCGGAATAAAAATTGACTGATTATTTTTATTTTATCCTTGTAAGATATGCTTATCTCGGATTTTCGGACGCAAGGGCTTTGGAAGGATTTGTAAAAAATATTGGTCAGTTTTATTTGTATATTTCCATGGGATTACGAAGGGTGAACAAATTGGTGATCCGGTCAGAATCGCGTATTGTGGGAATCGATATAGATCACAAACTTAACAACTGATTAATTTTGACACCGATAATACATTACGAGATTAAACTAAATAAATATCTAATAATATTTTTAATGATCATCTTTAACCCGTCAGAGGCGGCACATATATGTACATGTTACATAAGCGTATGGGCCACCGGAGGCCGAGCCGCCCGTGACTATCTAAAAAGGTTTCAAAAAATTATATAAATCAAAATAAATAAATAATTAGCAAACAAGTAGTTTAATCTTATGTATTTTTCATAAATGATAAAAAAATAAAAATCTAGTAAACGTAGACCTGACAAAAGCATATGGGGCATTTCACGTCAAGCGGGCAACGAAAAAAAAGTGAGGTTCTGAAATTCGTTCATATTTTACTTATTTATACTTCTAGAGGGTATGCACGTGTACACAGAATATTTTTTTTATAAAAGGTCTAATTGTCAAATTATGGACTTCTAAAATATTGACCTCACCGGTGTAAGGGTTCCTTTGGGAGGTATTTTGCGTATTGAAGTAATTTATAATAAAATAACAAATGTAGTGTTTTAGGTAGTAAATTTAATGGACTTTTTGATTTTTTGAACCGATTCGAAATTTAATTTTTTTCTCTTGTGCTAAACCGGAAGTAAAGATTTCAAAACGAAATTTTAGTAGTGTGGGCAACAACATTTTTATTGTTTTTTATTCGAAAATAAAGCTTGACATACACAGATTCTACCATAAAAATTGTAAATGGGGTGCTACATTAGTTTAGGTATTATATCAATTCGAGTACGTACATGTCGTACTGTTCGAGGTACCTGACGCTTGCTAAAGTCGGCTATTTTGCGTAAAAAAAATACACACAGTAAAATTGCTTTGAAGTCACCTTGTTATGCATGATTACAATATTTACAGTTAATTTTATATTGATAACAGACTGATCCTGAAAGAGGATAATGTTTTTCGAGTATAGGTTTGTATTTATGTATGTCAATTTCTTTCGCACGCTCTTCAGCCCAAACAGCTTGAAGAATTTTAACATATGAGATGTCATTTCATTCGCCTCAGAAGTGGTAGTAAAATAAGATATAATAAAATTTTGATAGTGTTGCTATCTGACAAAAAGTGTTGCGAGTTTACAATAACGATATAATAATAAAAAAACTTTTTTATTCTCCTTTCCCATTTTATGCGCAGGCGCAACAACTGAATATTACATACTATATTACTCCCATTACTTAGATACATGAAATGACATCTCATATGTTAAAATCCGTCAAGCCGTTTGGGATGTAGAGCGTGCGAAAGAAATTGACATACATAAATACAAACCTATACTCGAAAAACATTATCCTCTTTCAGGATCAGTCGGTTATCAATATAAAATTAACTGTAAATATTATAATCATACATATAAAGGTGACTTTAAAGCAATTTTACTGTGTGCATTCTTTTTTACGCAAAATAGCCGACTTTAACAAGCGTCAGGTACCTCGATCAGTACGACATATACATACTCAAATTGATATAAATTCTAAATGAATGTAGCACCCATTTTATAATTTTTATGGTAGAATCTGTGTATGTCACGCTTTATTTTCGAATAAAAAACAATAAAAATATTGTTGCCCAAACTACTAAAATTTCGTTGTGAAATCTTTACTTCCGGTTTAGCACAAGAGAAAAAAATTAAATTTCGAATCGGTTCAAAAAATCAAAAAGTCCATTAAATTTACTACCTAAAACACTACATTTGTTATTTTATTATAAATTACTTCAATACGTAAAATACCTCCCAAAGGAACCCTTACACCGGTGAGGTCAATATTTTAGAAGTCCATAATTTGACAATTAGACCTTTTATAAAAAAAATATTCTGTGTTCTAGAAGTATAAATAAGCAAAATATGAACGAATTTCAGAACCTCACTTTTTTTTTCGTTGTCCGCTTGACGTGAAATGCCCCATATGCAAGACTACTTTTTCACTAATAAAACCTATCGATATGAAAATATGTTTCCAATCATAAACCAGTAAGACATGCAATCTTCTCAATAAAGATCCTCTCACAAGATTCTATTCTCCACCCCCACGCTGCGTATTTGTTCCTTATCAGGTACACTCTCAAACGATACGATCTCACCTGCATAAGGAGCTTTAAATATTCACAAGGGCAAATAACTTACGAAACGCCATTATGTTTAGATACAGTGTGTACCTACATCGCCATGTAATAACGGTGCATTCAATAGTTTCCTTTGTCATGATTAATTATGCATCACTAGCTGTTGCCCATGACTTCGTTCGCGTGGAAATTTATAAACAAATCTTTCCCGCGGGAACCGTGCATTTTCCGGGGTGAAATGTAGCCTATGTGCTTTTCTAGACTTTAATCTATCTCTGTGCCAAATTTTGACCGCATCCGTTGAGCCGTTCTGGCGTAATTAAGTCACATCATCGAACATCCATCCATCCAATTTTTTGCATTTATAATATTAGTATAGATTACCAATTTTGGACGCTGTTCTGAAATTCTGATCTCCATGATTAAATGTATAAACATGAAGACGTTTGCAATATACTTTCGATTATAGTGACAATTAACTACCAGTTAGCGGTAGATAACTAACTGACAGTACTATTGTGGTGTAGTTTGTTAATTAAAAAACAGCCAAGAGTACCCTAAGCCAACGTGAAGGCATGAGATTGACGAAAGTTGATGAAGCTAAAGTTTTATGTCGGAAATGTGGAAGTGGAAATGCATAGTCTATGGGATACCGGCATAATATTAGGTAACATAACATAACATAAGCTCACACCTGTATCCCCGAAGGGGTAGGCAGAGGCGCACTAGCGAACTAAAACACCCACATTTCGCCGAGCTTAGTTCCGTCCCAGATGTGACAGGGGGCGAGCCTATCGCCATATCGGGCACAAATTCCAGACTCCGGGCTAATATGGAAAAATCCAATATCATTTTGCCCGACCCGGGGATCGAACCCGAGACCTCAGAACCGTAGTCGTACCGAAATACCACCACGCCACCGAGGCAGATAATATTAGGTATGTATTAAAAACACCTACTTTGGCTTCCCAACCAAATAACTAAAGAATGTATTCATAAATAATATTCTATAAAGTGTATTTAAGCATAGTGATTTGATATTCACAGCAAAATGTACGAAAATTACTTACACACGTCGGCGAGTGACGCGCACTTATTGACAGCGCGTAATCCGTCAATTTTGACACACGCAGATGTTGCGTAAGGTAATAAGTTTTGCGTAAAGTGAAAAAACATTTACGAAATATGTTAACGTAAGCACAATCCTGTATTTTACATATTAAAGTTTGGAAATGTTGACGTCGCTTTATTTTTGTATCGAGGAATTTATGATGGAATAATGCGAGTAAAATTTTTTTTTTTTCTATAGCAGAGACTGGGAAACGCGCAGATGGGTCACCTGATGGTAAGTGATCTCCACCGCCCATAAACAAGACACAAAAATAATCATGGGTACGTTGCCAACCTAAAAGGAGGAAATGGAAGGGGAGGGAAAAAGGGATTGGGAAAGAAAGAGGGGGGGAATGGGCCACCGGAAATCTTACTCACCGAACGAAACACGACAGCAAGCTGCCACTTTACGTCGGTTTTCTGTAAGACAGTGGTATCAAACCGGTCGAGCCGGCCCATTCGTGCTGAAGACGTTACTGTCTACAGCGTGGCTCTACCACTCAAAAATACTAAAAGGAGATTTAGATTTTTATTTCTTCATTCTTAAATATTGCATGCACAGCTAAACCGAAAGCCGTATAAGAGGAAATTGTCAAAGTGTCATCTCCCACTGCTACGCGGCACGTACATAAAAAAATGTCGCAAGAAAAAGGGTAGCGAATGTATCCTTTTTCCTTACCTTCCATAAGTAAAACGAGTCGATAAATTAGCCCCGTATGGAGGCTCAGGTGTGTTTCAGACAACATTGAAAGCGTTTGTACGGTACATTGCTTCAGCGTTCCTGATTGGAAGGGTTAGAAAAAATACTAGAGAAATGCGCGATCGAACAAACGTTTATGAATTTTTAAATTTGCGACTTACTCTCTTTCTGTTTTGGCACGACGATTACACGTTTGCACTTGATTGTAGACACGGCGAAGGGTCAACATATTTAAAAAGTATGCCGAAGCCTGTGCTAATTGCTTTAATAGACATGTATTTTTAAGATATTGCTATCAAAGATAAACCATAATATTTATTTTATGCATAATTTGTCTACTGCCTCGGTGGCGTGGTGTATTGCGTGCGCGGTACCGGCAATGTGATATTGGATTTTCCAGTATCAGCCCGGAATCTCGAATATGTGTCCGATATGGTGGTAGACTCCCCCCATCCCATCTGGGACGGAACTAAGCTCGGCGAAATGCAGGTGTTCTAGTCCATTAGTGCGCTTCTTCCTACCCCTTCAGGGATACAGGCGTGAGCTTATGTTATGATGTAATTTGTATTTATAAGTTTATAGTAAGGATTACAGTGAAATAACATCGTAATAGGAAAACTTTTACGCATTATTTGCTCTTAGATTATACCTAAAAGTTTCGACAATGTAGCAAAGATTATCGTAAATATATCCTTAATACTTCAATTGAAAAGAGAAGTACACAGACTCTCCTTAATGTTATGATAAAAGTTACTAATGTGTATTGTGAGCACATAAGTATTGTACCTCTGGAGGGTTACCACCATCTCTTATAGCAGTATTATTATAATCGTTCCTTGTTTGTTTTGTATGGGAATCGGTACAAGTAAGATTATAATAATACTGCTATAAGAGACTGCCTCGGCGGCGTGGTTGTATTTCGGTACGACTACCGTCCTGAGGTCTCAGGTTCGATCCCCAGGTCGGGCAAAGTCATATTGGATTTTTCCATATCAGCCCGGAGTCTGGAATTTGTGCCCGATATGGCGCTAGACTCGCTCCCTATCACATCTGGGACGGAACTAAGCTCGGACTCTCTGGACTCCCTGGAATTTCTTTAGGTCAAAACCTTTCAGTTTATGACAGCCTTCGTGGCGCAGCGGGCGAGTAGCCGGCTGTGAAACGTGAGTTCGTGGGTTCGATTCCCGCACCGAGACAAATGTCTGTGTGGCCCACAGATATTGTTTACGGGTCTGGGTGTTGTGAGACCGTGCGTCTCTCGTAGTTCCTGATACCCACGACACAACACTCGATGTTAGAGTGGGGTCAGGACTATGTGTGTGACTGTTGGGTGTATTTTATTATTATTATGTGACACAATCAGATTTCAGTTTGGTACAATCAGAAAACGATTTACCTACATATAATTTTAGGCTGAGATCTATAGAGCGAACTTCGACTAAGTCTAAGTCAAAGAAACGAACTCAGTGAGGATTTGGAATTTTTAAATCTAACTTTGACTTAGTCAGAGTTATTTTTTACAAGAAAGTCTTTGCTTAGTTTGTCTGTCAGTCTGTTTTTTTTTTCATTAATTTGGGTAAACAAACAGTAACACTTGTTAATTAAAAATAAAATATAGTTAAATGACTTAATAATAGTGAGACCAACGTCGTTAACCACATATAAGTTTCAAAAAAGTAATCATTATAGGTATATACAAATGAAAGTGAGATGTTCCATACACAAATGTTAAAACAGTTATGAGTTTTTAAAAATTGTTTTTAAAAACTCATAACCTGTTCACATTATTTTTCTTGAAAAAAGTAGCTCGGACTAAATCGAAGTTCCATTTATGAATCCTAAATCCTCACCGAGTTCATTTCTTTGACTTAGGCTGAGATCTCTAGAGCGAACTTCGACTAAGTCTAAGTCAAAGTAACTAATTCAGTAAGGATTTGGAATAGTTTAATCGAACTTTGAGTTAATCCTAGTAATTTTTTATAAGAAAAACAGAGTGACAGACAGACTAAGCAAAGATTTTCTTGTACAAAATGACTCGGACTAAGTCAAAATCCTCACTGAGTTCAATACTTTGACTTAGACCTAGTCGAAGTTCGCTCTATAGATCTCAGCCTAAGTCAAAGAAATGAACTCAGTGAGGATTTAGGATTCATAAATGGAACTTCGACTTAGTCCGAGCTATTTTTTTCAAGAAAAACAGACTGACAGACCGACTAAGCAAAGACTTTCTTGTAAAAAATGACTCTGTTTAAGTCAAAGTTCGATTTAAAAAATCCTTACTGAGTTCGTTTGTTTGACTTAGACTTAGTTGAAGTTTGCTCTATAGATCTCAGCCTTAGACTTCGTCGAAGTTCGCTCTATAAATCTCAGCCTATGTCGATAAGAATTTACTTATTACTTCGTGTTATATTTCCAAACGACTTCCAAAAAGGAGAAGGTCCTCAATTTGTCTGTATTTTTTATGTATGTTACGCGATATCTCCGCTGAATGTGAACCGATCTTCACAATTCTTTTTGTGTTCGATAGAGCTTCTTTCAAGGGTGGTCCCATATAAATTTGGTCACGATCGAATCTGTTAATTTTTTAAACTTGTGATTATTTTACAAGAAAATCTTTGCTGTCTGTCTGTCAGTCTGTTTTTATGTAAAATGGTTCGGACTAAGTCGAAGATTCATTTAAAAAAAACCCAATCCTCAGTGAGCTAATTTCTTTGACTTAGATTTAGTTGAAGCTCGCTCGCAGCCTATGTCGATTAAGGATTTTTTACTGCGTGTTATAATATTGTTTTCCTTTAATTTAAAAAAAAATACATTTTAAAATATCTATATTAATGTAGATACCCAATTTTAGTATCAATTGCCAACCAATCCCATTCACCCATACTATTATCCCAGACAGACTATATTAAAATATTAACATGCGTTGAGGTCCATTATCCATCCAATACCAGAGTATATAAATCCATTTACACTGGATATAAATAAATTATACAACGTGCATGCGAGCCTGGATGCTCTGAGGCCATATTTCACGGCGTGTCCCCCACCGTGGTGACAACTTTTTTATTTTTTCAGCCTTTTGCAGTGAGCGTAGAGATAATACACATAGAGCAAACTAGTGAAATGTCTATTTCACCCTATGAAAGGTAACAATAATAATATGAGAGACGGTGAACGAGTTGTTGAGATTTCAAGTTACCTTTTCCCTTCCCAATCCCAATTTTGTTCCTTTAACGTTAACATGCTCATGATTTTTTGGTGTTATAGGTAAGTGTGGTTGCTTGTTTATGAGGCAACATTGAATTTATGTTTTTGGCCATTGTTAATTAAGTACTTATAGTTTATCTTCTATTGGAAACTCTAAAATATTTAAGTGTTTATGCATGTTGAAGAACATTTAGGAATAAATTACTCAAATAATAAAAATATCATGTATTATTTTTCTTTAAGTCGTGAGAAGCGTTACACACATTTTGGGCCTTACTTAAAACAGCATTTTTAGCTGAGCAAATGGTTACGAATAACCTGTCACTTTTTCCTTGCGTTACATTGTTTAAAGATGAAAGGGACAACCTATGGTATAAAGATAAGCAGCGCTCAAATATTTTTATAAGTAAGGGGCTTTGTGTAGATGTTAAGCTACCTTATGCGCCATCATTATCGAAGGTGAAAGGGTAAATATATTTTTTATATCAGACTGGTAAACGAGCAGGTAGGTCACCTTACGGTTAGTGATCACCACCCATAGACACCCATGGTACCAAAAGAATCATGAGTGCGTTACCAATTCCCATTTTTGTTTACTCATGCAAATGTCTACTATGTATTATCTCTATGGGGCGGTCATGGTGGCCGGTAGCGTGACGCCGGAGCGTGTCTGGCTGGTTTTTGTCACGGTGTTTAATACATAAATACCCTTTTTGCGTGACAGATGTGGCAGTTTAGGCTGAAATATTGGTGAGGTTAGATCTTATTAGAGTATTGTTTTATAACGAGATTGTAATTAAGGAGAATTTCGAAAGAGTATCGTGGAGAAAATCTTATGCTAGAAACCAAATAATAACGAATAAATTATGGCATAGGTACAATGGTAAAGCGCCTAAACCCCAATACAAGTTGAATAATTTAGTAATTTAATTTGTTTGTCAAATGTACGAAACGCGCTATGTCTGCAGCTGCTAAATTATTATTTCAACTTGTACAGGACAATTTATAACAACCAACAGTCACATACATTGTCCTGAACCCACATTAAGATCGAGTCTTGTGTCGTGGGTATCAGGAACTACAAGAGACTTTTGGTCTCACAACATATACCTGAAACATATATCTTTAGGCCATACAAACATTTGTCTCAGTGCGGCGATTGAACCCGCGGCATCTCGCTTCACAGTCCTCTACAGGCTACTCGCCCGCTGCGCCACGGAGGCTATCAAATTATCAATAAATAGTTGTTTTATGGAAAATTTCTTACATTATTTCGGTATAGCGATACCCAGGCTTAACACAGTTAAGAAAAAGAAAATGATAAAAAAAATTACAATATATACAACACATGGTGTAGATAGTCACGGGCGGCTCAGCCTCCGGTGGCCCATACGCTTATGTAACATATATATGTGCCGCCTCCTACGGGTTAGGTTCCATGGTTATAATAGCAAGTGCTTTTGAAATACACATAATATGTAGCTATTACACGAAAGACAGGTCTGTAGCACATAATGTGAGAAGCATATGGCCGCCGAGGCAGTTTTAAGGAAACACGTGATTTATATTTCGGTGCTGTCACTCCGGAATATTCACCTGCTCCTTCAGTGTTGCCAGTGAAAAATGATCTCCATTGTTTGTGGGTACGCCCGAGGCGTTACGAGCAATTTTAAACCTCATATTTTATGTTACTCATTTCAGCTATTTCTTGATAAGTTACTGTCGGTTATTACTACCTTTTGTCTTAAGTTTCGCGCGTGTTCGATTTATGAAGGTAAGGTACTTTGGAGATGGTTATTGGTCATATTTCTTTTGGATGCTAAAAGTTACTAGTTCTACTTAGACTGTCGATTTTTCGAATTTTTGACCGACTTCCAAAAAGGAAAGGTCCTCAATTCGTCTGTTTTTTTTATGTATGTTACGCGATATCTCCGTCAAATGTGGACCGATATTAAAAATTATTTTTGTATTCGATAAAGCTTATTTTAAGGGTGGTCCCATATAAATTTGGTCACGATCGGATTTGAAGTCGGTCTTTTTAAATTGTGATTATGTTTAAATCCACTGTGGAGCAAAATGCAAAATCGTTAGAAATAAACCAATAGGGTTTCGCCTTTTATTCGAGCGTGTGTATTGCATTTCTATAATCAGAAATAAAAACAAATTAGCATTCTTAACGGGCATCGGCAGAAATAAACTAATCTACGATAATTATTTCGCCAGCCAGCACACTTTCTATCTTTAATCTAGCAAGGGCGGTCCATGATTGTAACTTGCAACATTATTTACGGCATAACACTTAGCATTTTTGTAAAGCTTTCTATAAGAACTTGAATTTTTGCCTGTCGGTTTTACTACTGGAGAAAATAAAAGTATGCGTGGTATTTCTTTATTATCCTGCTACACGATTTTTAATTTCATATTGTTTGACTCGGCATTTATAATTATTAGTTTCTGTTATATTCTCGAAAGAACGAAAAATTCTTCATGGAATTGAGGCTATTTTCGGCCGAATTCCCAAAAAGTTTTTTTTATGTATGGACCGATTTTCAAAATTCTTTTTGTGTTCGAAGGAGCTTATTTCAAGGGTGGTCCCATATAAATTTGGTCACGATCGGATTTAAAGTCGGTCCGTTAAGTTTTTAAATTTGTGATTATTTCTTTGTCTAGCCGTCATATTCAATGTAGGGTCGCGGCAACACACTTTTTAGGCGTATTGCAAAAAGGATTTGGCTTAGTTTTTACGACAACCACCTGCCCAACGTCAACTCCTTCTAGAGGATCATAATGAGGCTTCATCATCATCATCATCATCAGCCATAGGACGTCCACTGCTGAACATAGGCCTCCACCAAAGATTCCAACAGGTCGATCTGGAAATAAGGCTTATTTGCATAAATAATATACAGTTGTAGTCCTGAACGACACTAGTTATAATATCTGAAGACAAAGCATGGACATTACCCGAATTAAGCAATAATGGTTTAGCCGAAGCACTAGGTGCTTTAACTTTGTCTAATTGGCGCTGAACAAAGGACAAAACCGTCCGGTAACCGAGGCAGCTAATGGGCAAGCTGGAGACATCTTTGTGAAACTATTTCGCGCCATTTTGAACCGCTTTGGACGTAATGAGAATTTTTCATACAAAGTGCTGCCATCTTTTAATCGTGTTCAGAGGTGTGGAGTTTTATGAATTAAGGCGGGTATTATTTGGTACGAGGCGCAGTTAAGCGCTATTTTGAATGTATTCAAGTCCAGCGAGTGGTGAAATGTGTGCTGTTTTTCTTGGATTTTGTAGTTGAAGTTGTTTTCTTATGATTAAGTATTTTTTCTTCAAAGTTTGCTTGCTTTCTGTAATAAGCCAATGTTAACGAAGCAGTGGCTTTACTGATAAGTGAACTCCACATCCTTGAATTTCCATGGTGGGTTCGGGTAGAGAAGGGGGGATGCGGGCATGGGATATCTCATTTGACGAAATAAAGCGGACAAGGGAAATGTTGTTTTCGGTGGTTTATTATATCAATAATTAATCATTATAATATATCCTTTAAAGTAGTTTAAAGCATTAGAATGAGACCACACTGAATATTTTTGTAGATAAGTTCTATTGAAAATCAGTAAATTCGACTAAAATCGATATGAACACTAGCATAAAGCCAACCGTCACGGAACATAATAAAAGCCTGAAACTTCATAGTGCAGTGCATTTGAAGCGCATCAGCCGGCGGCGCTGCACTCCGCTTCGATTCGCATTAGTGCAGATTCGAGACCGGGCTATAAATACACACCGCTTTAATGCGACTGACATCTACCGATATAGGGATGTGCCTACGTTAGTTCGCATTTGGGAATAGGGTTGGTAATATCAGATAAATTTAAGAAAAAATATCAAAAGTTCAACGCAGCCATGATTCTTTTTGTGTCATGTGTGTCTATGGGCGGTGGAGATCACTTACCAACAGGTGACCCATCTGTTCGTTTGCCAATCTCTGCTATAAAAAAAAAAGTTAATAAATAAAAGACCGATTTCAAAATTCAATATCGGACCACCATTGGAGTAAGCTCTATCGAACACAAAAATAACCTTCAAAATCGATCTTCATTTGTCGGAGATATCCGCCATAAAAATACTCACTAGTTGTGAATTTCTTATTTTTGAAGTCGGTTCTTCTAGGCCGCCTTCAGCAGGTCGGTCAATTTTTGGGAGAGGCCTATGTCCAGCAGTGATCGTCTTGCTGCTGGAAGATGATGATGATGAAGTTGGTTGAAAAAACTAAACACAATAACTTACATTTGCATAATGTATAAGGGATCATTTTTTAACAAAGCAAACAAGTTCGTGATCTCACAGATAAAGCCACGGGCGAAAACTATTGACTTTCAGTACATATTCGTGGACAAGTTAATATGTGAACCAGCCTGTCGCGACGGAGACGTCGACAGAGCCCTGTCAACGAACAGCGTGCGGCGTCTAGGGTTGGCAATAACATCGTTTGTCATGATTTATTATTTTAGTACGATTTTAAACCATCATCTTATTCATAAACAATATGAAAACTAAATACTAATGTAAAAACTGTATCAAAAATGGTAGTCAAATCAGGCATTTTAAATATTGCAATGAGCAGAAATGGTTGCTATCTCTTGCTAATTGTACAAGACTGACACATTCACCTGAGGATTTCGAGGTTAAATTTTTTTTATAAAAATAATAGTAAAATCAGGTCTTCATTTTGATGATATTCTTGACAAACAGTTTTGACTTCATTTCATGTTGATTAACCTAAATAATATCATAACCTCGTATTATCTTTACCAGGTGAATAGTATAGATACATAATGGATAGATTGCGTCGTTACCGTATTTGTGTTGTGTGCGGGGTACTGAGGTCCATCGAGTTTCATCCTCGGGTCGAGTAAAGTGATACTGAGTTTTTCTATTCTGAGGAGTCTGAAACTTATGTCTGATATGGAGATAGGCTCGCCCCCTATCACACTTTTGGAGATTTATGTATGTATCTACGTATGTATGTATGTAATAATTATGTGTACCTGAGTCCTAAATCCATCTTCGTTGTTTGTGGCTGGTTCCAAGTGTTACATAAAGTTCCTTTATAATTTCGTTTAAATTAAATTCATTCATTTCTGATTTCTTAAGTTTACGCGAATGTTATACATTGAAATAAAACTATTTTTACAGATTCTATCACGATTTGTTAAATTAAATTGATTTGCCAAGTGTCAACCCTACGCGTGCTAACACACTGCACTCGAGTCAAACACACGAATGCGTTATGATTTACGACCGTCAGCACATCACTAGTTTATTACCAAGCTTGTTTTGTTCCACACCAGAATATTGCTATTAAAGGGCTTGTATACTTAAAATAAGTTTTATGAGTAATGATGTATCTGCAAGTGTCGAACGGAAATTATGAGTTAATTTATATCTCAGTTTTATTCTAGCAAACCTTATCCCACCTTATTGTGGGGTCGGCGCAACACACTTTTTCAAGCATGTTGCAGAAAGGATTTGGCTTAGTTTTTACGACCGGCCGCCTGATTGACGTTAACCCTCTCTGTGGGATTCAGTCCCGGGCAAAGTAAATTAAAAAATAGCTTTGCCCGACCTGGGAATCGAACCCAGGACGTCCCGGTCCACAGCCTATATATGCTGCCACTAGAACAAGGCGGCGACTATAGCGAATTTATATTTCACTATATGTGTATTTGTAACTTTTTTAATGTACCATGGCTTACTTACTATACGTCCAATTTCTCCAAAAACTATAAAATCCTACTTTATATTAAAGAATTCAATACTTGGAAATACCTGCCAAAACAGTTTCCGCGAAAAATCAGACTGTTCATACGGAAAACTTCATTAATAAATTAGAGGAGAATGGGGTCAAAACAACCAGTGCAATATCAGTTGTATTTTACAAAAAAATGTTTGCTTGTTTTAGCCGATTGGTGCTACGATAAGCCGGTATTGAAGTATCGTATCCGAGCGCAAATTAAAAATTCCGGAAGAAGCGAAGAGCAAACGTTATAAGGACTTATTTGCCTAACACTATCGAGGGATAGAATAATAAATGTGAAATTAAAACGGCTTTTGTTTTAACAATAACGGCTCTTTGTTATCATGCTAATTAAATATGATCGGATTTGCGAGATCCCTATAGCTTTGCATTCATTACTTCGCCCGGATGAGAAGATGTAAGTCTTTGTTTACGCTTTGGACCCGAAGATTTAAATTGGATTATGTTTTATGACATTTATGATGATACAACGCGAAAGGTATGCCGGAATAATATAAACGCGGAATTAAGTTTGCTACGTCTTCACGGCTGAAGAAACAAACTGATTCTGATAGTCAGACGAGTAAGTTAAAGTACGGTGAGTTATAGCACTTCATCCTAGAATAACAGACGAATTTAATGACGAAAACAGAGCTATATCAAATAATATTAAAATATGTGATTTAGACTTCTTTTAATATTACGTTCTGTATATTTTTAAAATAAATAAATAAATAAAAATCTTTATTGATCACGTAGGCATGTAAAAAAGCACTTATGACAAGTCAACACAAGTAAATTTTTAAATTAGGATTAATATAATTTACATTATATATTTGTATTAGACAACAGGCAGGCAAGTATGGACATAATAACGATGGGATGGCTGAGATAGGGTGATAAGGGGAAATAGGAATAGAGTGTAAGGGAATGGATTGTATGGGAATGGCATATGGCAGGAATGGTGGCAGGGGATTGACTGGAAATACTGGAAACAGTTGGGATTGGTGCGTGAGGCCCTATCCTAGCTAACCTACCAGCCTTTCTCTAGCTACCTACGGATGACGACCCGAAGAAGAAAGGCAGAAAGAAACTCCGGGCTTATTTTTTTCATCATCAATTGTCACCATTTCTTTTTTATTTTCTTTTGTCTATTTTCCTTTTTTAAAAAATTTGATTTACAAATTGTCAATACAATTGATAATCATATTTATATGGATTCACGCATCCTCAATACCACTGGAGGTGTAATTACCAAAAGAATGATTAAAAGGTGAAATGGCATTGTAGGATGCAAAAACCCATACTAACAAAAATCCTTATATCTATGTATATCACAAACAATAAGCTTAGTCATTATATGATTATTTTTATACAATTTATGGCATACACTTTCCAAATTGGTCGATCGGTCGGTCTGTTTACAATAATAAATAAAATTTTAAACCCATAACACCTTTATTCACTTATGTTTTCACATGGAATACAGCGTGAGTGTGTATGTACATATTATGTATGTATGTTTTCACTTATGTCTAATGAGTATCAATCAGTTAATTAGCTAATTGTTTAATTTTTATTATTTGTCTGTAGATGGAGTCTTTACTCTAAATATCGTATTAATTATGAAACAAACATAATACCAGGCTTAGTTACAATTTATAAAACTAAATTAAAATAATCAAAATGTTAGTTCTATTTAGAATAAACGTTATAAGAATATATCAAACTATAACACTATTAGTGATCATAGAAACAATTGAACCGGTTCGTTATTAAATGCTCATTACCCGCGACAATACCGTAATTTGAACTAACAATAACGGGTCAGTCGGGAGCCATGTCCCGCATTGCCCAACCCACTCTAATAACGGGAGTGAAGCCACAGGCGGAAAATATTATTTTATTAAAATTGTCACCTGTGAGAACTCCCCCGGGACACGGCGGGAGAGGCCGGGACACCCGCGACCTGATACCGGGACTAAATCAAAATAACTGAACATTTCCAACTGAGGAATATTCAACGTCGCGTCTCGCTTCACTTTACTTCAGAGTTTTCTCTCTCGTTTTGCATACCTAATATTTTTTTCTGTCCCAGGACGTTTTATTGATATATTCAATCGTCAGAATGAATTCTCTCTTAATGCGTTTTTTGGGTTTGTTTACTCGAGCTCGTTTTGTTATTCGGAAATATGGGGATTATTTTTTTGGCTTTTAGAAAATGAATGGGGCGACGGGAAGTTATTTTTCGGAGTAATTTTTTTTGTTCAATAAGTAATGAATTGCTGTTGGGAAATGGCGGGTTTGGCTTTAGCTTAAGATCTTACTTAGGCAGCGAAACTGATGAGATCTTGAGTTATTTTTTTTATTTCTGCCTGGCGTTGTCCCGGCCTAACGCCAGGGACCGCCTTCCTACTAAAACTCCTTTTAGGTTGGCAACGCACCCATGATTATTTTTGTGTCGTGGGTGTCTATGAGCGGGACCCATCTAAGAGACCCATCTGCTCGTTTGCCAATCTGCTATAAAAAAAAACAAAAAAAAAACATTGAAATAAAACTATTTTTACGGATTCTATCACGATTTGTTTTTTTTTATGCCCGACGTTAATCACGACGTTAAGAAATCAATATTAAAACAAAATTCCACTTCGCCCGGCCTTGAGCATCCTCCACAGTAAGACCATTGGTTTTCATATCATCCTCCAAAACGTCCAACCAGCGCTTTTTGGGCCGTCCACAAGGTCCCTTGGTTAGTCATTGCACATTATTTTTATGATTACATAGTGGTCAGTCTTTTAACTTCAAAAGAATAGGATAGCTTCGGAAAAGTCACAAGATTCAAAATTATCGATTGCATTCTTCCATTTTGTACCACTTTGTTTGATATGATAAGTACCTACTTAGTCACCTGACTAGGTGTTGACTTTTTCTTGTAAATAATGACTTGGACAAAGTCGAAGTTCGATAAAAAAAATCCGAATCCTCACTGAGTTCGTTTCTTTGACTCAGACTTAGTCGAAGTTGGTTTTATAGATCTGTGCCTATCTAGCCTTAGTTTGGACTCAGGACAATGTGTGTGACTGATGGGTGTTATTTTTTTTTATAGCAGAGATTGGCAAACGAGCAGATGGGTCACCTGATGGTAAGTGATCTCCACCGCCCATAGACACCCAAGACACAAAAAGAATCATGACTGCGTTGTCAACCTAAAAGGAGGGAATGGGAGGGGAGGGAAAAGGGAGTGGGGAAATATCACTCACCGAACGAAACGCGACAGCAAGCTGCCACTTTACGTTGGTTTTCTGTGAGACAGTGGTATCTAACCGGTCGAGCCGGCCCATTCGTGCTATAGACATACTGTCTACAGCATGGCTCTACCACTCTAAACTTTAAAGTATTAAATACATCAAGTTCGTGGCAATCACGGAACGTATCAGAAGTATCGTTAAGGTCCTTTTAAATAACTGACCCCAAGATGTTAGGAAAGATATGTCGATAAATCGTGATATTTATCGACTAGTTTGTACGTGGGCATCACTATCTGCGAAGGTCGCTTTGATTTGTAGTGACGTGCCACTGAATTATCGATGCTGCCGAGTTAAGATTATCAGCACGGTTTGTTGGCGATTATTCTTAACTTTAGATTTCTTTAGTTTGGGATTCAAAATTATATTTCTCTGGATCTGATAGTGTTGATGTGGATGGAAATTAATTACATATATGTTACATAAGCGTATGGGCCACCGGAGGCCGAGCCGCCCGTGACTATTTAAATCCTTTTAAGTATTATGTTTATGACACTTACTAGATACAATTGTGATACAATAATGTATGATAATGGATTTCTTTTTGTTGGGTTCGTTTTTGTCCATTCGTTTTTTGGAAGGCGTCGTCATGTGATAGTTATTATTAAAATTATTAAAAATCATAAACAACTTAAGAGATAGCGTAAACTACACTGTACAAAACATACAGTACACTGCATAGAAAATTAGCATAACTTGACCTGGGATTCAAACCTAGGACCTCGGTCCATGTCCGTACTCACTACCACTATACTATAGAACCGGCGTAAAAAGATATTTTTAATAAAATTCAAATTCATTCACCGTCTAATAGGTTCTAGCTTTTTTCACCCCTGATTCTGAAACACTAATAAAAACGGTCGTAAAAAGGCCAAATAAAATTTTGGCGCTGATTAAATTCTACGAATGAATTTAGCCTCTAAAAATGCAAACTTTTATAGTGATAAAACATCAGACGATAATAATTTTAAGGTCATAAAAATTAAAGAGCTCTTTAAAAGTTAATTTATCTTTGACTTCGATAGAGAGTTCTGTTTGATATTCAAACATTTAATTTTGTAAAGCGAGGTGGTGTTATATTGATATTATGAATCAACTTTTAAAATCAAAGGCTTTATTAGTTCTCAGAGATAATAACTACAGCAATTAAGACTATAATCTCAATGCTGTATAAAGATGCAGAAAAAAATTAAGTCTGCCTCGGTGGCGTAATAGTATTGCGTGCGCGGTACGACTATTGTCCTGAGGTCTCGGGTTCGATCTCCGGTTCGATCAAAATGATATTGGATCTTCGCTTATTTTGTCTATTAGTATGTTTTTCTTGTAAAAAATGTCTCGGACTAAGTCGAAGATCGATTTTGAAATCCAAAACCTCACTGAGTTCGATTTTTGAATCTGACTTAGTCGAAGTTCGATCTATAGATTTCAACCTTAGACAATATCTAACCAACTAGCTACCTAGTACTTACTGACTGTGGAACCATGCCAGTTTAATTTCACTCATGCCATTTGAATTCACTCCACTGGTAGTTTTGGCACTACTATGTGATTCTAAACTGAAGAACATAATTCATCAAGTTTGCATTTGCATTGCATACATACATAAGCAGTGGCGTGCATTTCATATAGACAAAGAGACATTGTTTAACTAGACAATTTGCTAAAATTACATTATGAAAGAAAAAAAAGGTCATGAAAAAGAGTTTTTGGAACAGCGCTGGGTGTATTATTTTAAATAGACGTGAGAATGATCATGATGTTTAAAGTAAAGCAAGAATAATAAGTAATAAATAACACCCAATAACAAGAATAAATTGAAAAAAATAATTATGCAAGATTTTTGTCTATCCTAATCTAAATGTCTGTGCACGTCACTGTACATAAGCTCACGCCTGTAGCCCCGAAGAGGTAGGGAGAGGCGAATTAGACAATTAGAACACCTTTTCGCAGAGTTTATTTGTTAACCGGGAGGTCTTGGTTTCGACTCCCAGGGCGGGCGGGGTGTTTTCTAACACTATTTTCTCAGGACTGGATCCCCCAGACTGGGGTTGACGTTAGCCAGGCAGCCAAATTCTTTCTGCCACATGCTTGAAAAATCGTGTTGCGCCGACCCCACATTAAGGTGTGATAAGGGCAGATAAAAAAAAGATTGCCATATTTACATACGCGTGAGTTTCTAAACAAAAAGTTTAAATTCCGCGACATCACAAATTAATGCTTAGAAACTCAACACGTTCTGTTAAAGTTTACATAAACAACTAACAAGCAATTCCTCGTATAGAGTTTCATATAAACACTACTAATTAAGTAGAAACGTACATAAATGGCGATAAACAACCGACTCGATAGTCGATACATAGTAGTGCTTATTTCGCCGGTGTCGAAGTGTAGAAAGTTTTAAGAGACCGTTACCGGAGATCGGTTTGCCGGTTTCTAAGAAACTATTTACCCTACTATCCTACTTGGACTCTTGTCTCCTCTAGAGGGTCAAGAGAGAGAGAGAGAGAGAGAGAGAGAGAGAGAGAGAGAGAGAAAGAGAGATGCTTGAAGTTAGTCACGAGTCAAGGCTATTGTTTTCAAACCGATTCAAAAAAGGAGAAGGTCCTAAATTCGTCTATATTTTTTTATGTACATATGTTCACCGATATCTGCGCCAAATGTGGACCGATATTCAAGATTCTTTTTGTGTTTGATAGAGCTTATTTTAAGGGTGGTCCCATATAAATTCGGTCACTATCGGATAAATTTTGAAGTCGGTCCGTTAAGTTTTTAAACTTGTTATGCTGTAGAGTGTTGGGAAGTGTAGATTATGCCCCTTACTTATAAAAATATTTGAGCGCTGCTTATCTTTATACCATAGGTTGTCCCTTTCATTTTTAAACAATGTAACGCAAGGAAAAAAGTGACACGCTATTTGTAACTATTTGCTCAGCTAAAAATGCTGTTTTAAGTAAGGCCCTATATTTCTGAAAAGATCAAAGGCGAACTAGAGAACTAGATCACCCATATATCGTCGAGCTCATTTCCGTTCCATATGTGATAATAAATTGCCATATCGAGCACAAATTCCAAACCCTCAACTGATACTAAATAGAAAAATCCTACATTACCTCAGAAATCAAACCCGAGACACAACTACGCCACCGAGGCAGTGAACGTACAAACAAGTTGTGTTGTATTACAAGATGTACCAATAAGCCACTTGTATGAACGGCGTGTGTGGAATATTGATAACTCTTGGAATGGTGCAGTGGTTCTGTACATATTGGCAATCGCCATTGAATTATTTTTACCACTTTCCCGACAGCCTCCGTGGCGCAGCGGGCGAGTAGCCGGCTGTGAAGCGAGAGGCCGCGGGTTCGATTCCCGCATTGAGACAAATGTTTGTGTGGCCCACAGATATTTGTTCCAAGTCTGGGTGTTGTGAGAACGAAAGTCTCTCGTAGTCTCTTACACCCACGATACAGGTTATACCTAGTGTGGGATCAGGACTAGGTGAGTGACTGTTGGGTGTATTTATTTATTAAAAAAAAATATATATATATCCTACCCAGATGTGGGGTCTGCGCAACAACTTCTTCAAGCATATTGCAGAAAGGATTCGGCTTAGTAATACGACCGTCTCCCTAACTGATGTAGTTCCAGGTGGATTAAACATAGAAATTAGTAGATAGTTGCTTTGTGGGTTTCAGGTATAATTATTTCCATCTTTCTTTACACCTGCCCTTATCAATGTTGGTTCGGCGCACACTTTTTCAAGATGTAACAGAAAGGATTTAGCTTAGTTTTTACGATTGACTGCCTGCCTGACGTCAACCTTCATTTGGGGGAAAATTTGAAAAAAGAAATACTATTAAACAAGGCAGAGGTGCACTAGCGAACTAGAACACCCACATTTCGCCGAACTTACTTTCGTCCCAGATGTCCCTGACGCTATATCGGGCACAAATTCCAGACTCCGGGTTAATATGGAAAAATCCAATATCACTTTGCCCGACCCGGAGATCGAAACCAAAACCTCGGGACGGTAGTCGTACCGAAATACAACCACACCGAGGCAGTCAGGTAAAATTCCCCAACAGATATGATACTAAAGGCGCAGGTGTATGAACAATAACTTGGCACAAAGGCCAAAGCAAACGATGTTAGAACCGATCTCTTTGGTAAGCTAACGATTGAGGGCCCCAATGCCCATTACACAGGCGATAATGCGGGAATAGCTTTCGGTAATACTGAGAAAATGCTCTATAAAACACCCTCATCTGATAGTGTAGCAGAAAGCGCTAAAGGAGTGTAATGTGGTGATAACTGAGAATTAGGAAGTTTCGGGGGTTTAATCGATTGGCTATAATTCGGATCTGTACAAGTTTTTTGTAAATAAATGATTTTAGAAACGTCTTATTATATTTTTGGGACCTGTTGATTGCGGCATCGCTCGCGCTTATCGTATTTTATAGCAAAAATATGGGATAAACGAAAACCACATACATACCTATCATCATCATCATCATCATCATCATCATCATCATCATCATCAGCAGTGGACATACCTATATAACATCCGAATTGACAAATTCACGAAATCTCAAATACAAGATCTTACAAATGCACAAGTCATAAATTCTGTAATTGCGTATAGTATAGTAGTTGAATTCCGTGTAACAGACGTCTCTATAAAATTTGTGAAAAACTCCATTAAGTAAGCAGTAAGCAGTTACGCACCCAATCGATAGCCTAAAGAAGTTTGCACTAAAAGAGAAATATCTAGAATATTTGCATTTTAATTTGAAAGCCGATGAAAATTTTCCCGCTTCGTTACCACAGATGTGCAATGCAAAAAGCGTGGTTCGCAATCGACGTTCTCGGAACCCCAAAAAAATTGGCCTCTCGCCAGCCTCCACTGTTTCGCAATGTTCCCATACAAGCTATGTATTGCATGCGAACAGTCTTTTATAGTTTTTGTCAAGCACTATCGCAGAGTAATTTAATACCACAGAAGAGGAAAGCGGGCCTGCGCTCCACAGACAATAAGCTTTTATTCGAAAACAAATCTCTCTCGAAATCGGTTGAATATTCCCACTTAACTATCGCCATCAGGCCGTCCTGTTCCAACTAGCGATGGAAATTACGGCTGCTTTTTGTCATTAGGTTATGTAACTTAGGCTTTTTTAAACGCTATTTAAAGCCCTCAGCTATCTTTCGCCGCGCAGTCTTACCAGGCCAGCTACTGAGCGACCGAAAAAAGGTCGTCAGGCCAGGTTACTAAGCTTAGTAACGTTATATGCCAGCTCGTAAGTTTAGTAATGTATGCATTGTAAACAAATTCTTCCCATCCAAAAAATAACTACGAACAATAACATTGTTAGCTATTTCTAAATCACCGCTATAGTAGCTTTAAAATAAATAATACTATTATTTAAACCGCTTTCGTTATAACGCCCATGTCTAGTTCCAACTCGATTAATATCGACTGTGCCAATAGTTTACCCGCGAACTTGGGCCTATTGGTGGCGATTTATTTGAATGAAAATAGGTGTTCTAAGTGAGCCATTGGTTTTATTGCGGCGGCCGTGTTTTGCCGCGGCAGTTACGGGTTAATAGCGCTATTGGATCCGAGTGCTTCGGCACCGCAACGAGCTGTTATGTTTTTGTTTGACATTACAGACTTTTGTTTTGGATTCCAATTTTAAATTTTTTGTCACTCTTCGAATATCTGGAATCTCTAGATTGGTATTAAACTGGCGATAAAAGTGTTTGAAGCTACAAACGCTTGGGAAGGGTTAACCGTATCGGCTGCGATCATGCACGCGAAAAACAACTTCGTGTTACATGACATTAAGCACGTATTCGCGTGCGCGGTAGCTTCGGTGTCCAGCGCACTCGTGACGCGGAAAAGGTATTTTGCGGACTTTGTTTTTAAAACTGGAGCTCGTGTTGCAAGGAATGCGGTGTTTATTTTAAATATTTTCATTTGCGGGTCTAATTGGCGTGCCGTTCGCGCGGCACGGTTACGTTGCTCCGCGTCTCTCGTATTAATATTAACTGTTTAGTCGCTCGTAATACTACTGTAACAGGTTTATGTGAAAATTATTTACGGCGACGTGTTATACAGAATCCAATTACTAGCTTTACTACTTAGATGTCTCTGAGCGCTCGCTTGCCGGTAAATCATCAATAAAGTACGTTTTGTCATAATGTTAGAAGCAGATACTGCATCTGTGTATGTTAATTAATTAAAAAAGTATGTATTAAATATTACAAGGTGATAGCAAAATTGTATTTAAAATCAGAAGCGAAACTGAAATCTCGGAATTCTGATAAATGACGAGCTCGCCCCATCACTAAATGTGGGTTGTTCTAGTTCGCTAGTGCATCTCTGCCTATAATTCGGGGATAGAGGCGTCTTAATCCCAGGCGTTCCAACATCATCTTTACTAATATTCCACCGAAACATTCCACGTCCCGGTTCCAAACGGCGATAGGTTCTGTGCCCGTGTGATTAAACCGGGAGTTATCGAGTGCTCAATCGATTCTCGGAAGTGGGTCGCGAGCATTCGCCTATGTGCTTAATTATACCATTTACGGGAAACATAACATAACATAAGCTCACGCCTGTATCCCCGAAGGGATAGGCAGAGTGCATTAGCGAACTAGTACACCCACATTTCGCCGAGCTTAGTTCCGTCCCAGATGTGATAGGTGGCGAGCCTATCGCCATATCGGGCACAAATTCCAGACTCCGGGCTGATATGGAAAAATCCAATATCACTTTTCACTATCACGGGAAAATGTTTAACTATACTTGTTTGAGGGTGAAGGAAGTTGTGAGGCATTGTTTCTACCTACCCTTATTCCTTAATGGGGTTGGCGCAACACACTTTAAAGCACGTTGCGGAAAGGTTTTGGTTTAGTTTTTACGACCGGATGCCTACTTGACTCTAGATCTCTGGAGGATTCAGTCTCGAGCAAATAGAGTTAAAAGAACACCCCATTGGACCCGGAGGACCTGGGAATCGAACCCAGGACCTCCGAGTGCACAGGTCATACATGTACGCTGTTACAAGAACAAGGAGACGACTTACGAGGCATTGTATTGTTTTGTGTAGAGTATCTTTTACTGCCTCGGTGGCGTAGTTGTATTGCCTGTGCAGTACGACTGCGGCCCTGAGGTCTTGGGTTCGATTCCCGGGTCGGGCAGTGATATTTTTTTATTTTCAGTATCAGACTGGAGTCTGGAAATTGTGCGCGATATGGTGATAGGTTCGCCATTTTCGTTCGTAGGTTAGGTTCGAGTCTGGGACGGAAATAAGCTCGGCGAAATGTGCGTGTTCTAGTTCGTCTCCGCCTACCCCGGGGATACCTTTACCAAATTTAGTACAATGGTAACAGGCATACCGAGTTATTTTTGACCGATTTCAAAAAAGGCGAAGGTCCTCAATTCTTCTATGTTTTTTATGTATTTTGCTCGATATCTCCGCCAAATGTGGGCCGATTTTCGAGAATATTTCACGACAGAGCTTATTTCACGAATGGTCCCATTCAAATTTGGACGATCAGATACATTTTGATGTTGGTCCGTTAAGTTTCTAATCTTATGATTATCATCATCATCATCATCATCATCAGCCATAGGACGTCCACTGCTGAACATAGGCCTCCCCCAAAGATTTCCAGATTGACCTGTTGGAAGCGGCCTGCATCCAGCGGCGTCTGCGACCCTTTTTTTACCTTTACCTTTTTTTATGATTATCGCATTTACAATATTAGTATACATTGCATAATAAACGGAACCGTGAAGTATGTATTCCGTAACCACGCAGCATCCATGATCAATATCCGAACAAGTAATTTATTAGGCGATTAATGAAGGGCGGGTATTTGTAATCAATATTATTTGGCCGGGATGTGCCTATTACGTGCCGATACACTGATAAGCGTGATCTATGGTTCGTGGGTTTAGTACCAGAGGCAATCTCATAGAATAAATAAATAAATACGTACAGTCACACACCTAGTCCTGACTCCACACTAGGTATAAACTGTATCGTGGCTGTCAGACTATGAGAGACTTTCGGTCTCACAACACCCAGACTTGAAACAAATATCTGTGGGCCACACAAACATTTGTCGCAATGCGGGAATCGAACCCGCGGCCTCCCCACTGCGCCACGGAGGCTGTCATAGAAGGAGGAAAGTTTGGCTTAACGCGCGTCTCTTGCATTAAAACACAACAAACACAAAACATCTACACAAAACTTGGTTTCTTCACACATTTTTTTCTATGGACAATTATCATAAGATGACAGCGAAAAACATTGTTTCGTGTAGGTGTTTCTGTGTGTTGTTTCGAGAAAAACACATGAGAAGACATGCCTTTACCTTACTTAAATTAAACTAATATTACGTCGGAAATTAATGTTTAGAAAAACTGTGCTACAGACAGTCGATCGGAAAAACGAATCTGAATCCTTTTTGCAACATGATTAAAACAATACACTTCTTTCAAGGCAGTCGGGTAAACCCCACATTGAGTAAGACAGGTAGTAAGAAGCACTACATCAAAGACGCGTCTAATTAAACAAACTAACATAAATTATCTTGATCCCATAGCTTCCATATATTCAAAAGCGACGTGAAACTTTGCAACCGCAAACCCGAGAACCAACAAATATTTGCGCCGAATATTTGAGGATTACAAACATTTATGCTGCGGTAATCGAACCTGGAATTTCGGGTCTCAGCTACCTTTATTGGTCGTTAGTCTACTGGTAAGGTAAAGTGCAGTACCTTTAGGAGGGAATTCTCGAGCATTTTCAATTCGAAAAGATGTCGAATTTGAATCATTCGAATTTTTTTTTCGAAGTGCGCGATAATTTTCCCTTTGTATTAATTCTCTAGCCATAGTTTAAAAACGTATGTGTTCACCACGCATTAAGGAAATATGGACTTAAAGGTTATGGCATAAAATACTTTTCCATATGGATTTAATTAAGGAAACGTTACGATGTGTAACTCCTTCATTCATCATTTCAGCATTGACAACCTCCGTGGCGCAGCGGGCGAGTAGCCGGCTGTGAAGCGAGAGGCCGCGGGTTCGATTCCCGCATTGAGACAAATGTTTGTATGGAATACAGATATTTGTTTCAGGTCTGGGTGTTGTAAGACCAAAAGTGACTCGTAGTTCCTACAAGACTCGATCTTAGTGTGGGGTCAGGACTATGTATGTGACTGTTGGGTGTTATATATTATTATTTATTCATAAAAAAGTCATGATGACTAGAATAAGTCTTAATCTAAGAAACGAACTGAGTGAGGTTTTGGAATTTTTAAATCGAACTTCGACTTAGTCTGAGCCATTTTTACAAGAAAATCAGAGTGACAGACAGACTAAGATCTGTAGATCTCAGCCTAAGAACCGTTGCAGTGCAGTCCAAATATTATTATAAAGAAAGAAAGAAAGAAAGAAAAAAGAAAGAATTATTTATTGACACAAGTGTGGTGGCGTACAGGTATAGACATATGTAGACATGATCGATATATATTATTACTAATTTTGATAATCGGAATGTGACAGTGAAAATGCATAACAAAGAGAAATACAGAGTTAATTGTCATTTATAATATTAATACACTAATGTGTATTACAAAACTAATTGTAACCAAGTTCTAATTATGTACCAATAAAGCGTATAAAACGAACAGTACGTTAACTCTATGTACAGAATTTAATTTGAACTTCGACATTAATTTGTCGGCGCGGTTACTCCGCGAGCGACCGCGACGCGTTCATACCTAAATATCGATTCGATTAATCAACCGATATTTGTCGATCGATGTAACATCGAGTGGGGAAATTCAATTCGAATCGCATAATTGAAAACTATTAGCCTACACTATGTAGCGTTATAAATTAAAAATGGACGCGGCAATTTCGCGCCGTTTTATGCGGGTTGAACTTTTTTAGCGTTTTGTGCTTTTTTTTGGTTGAGTGCGTTTGGTGGAATTTTAAATTATTAGGCGTATGGGGTTAGGGAGGGGGTTGTGTGATGAGGCCATGAGTACGATTGACGCAGTGGAAACATGTCATGTTTGTGCCACGGATGTAAAAAAAAATTGACGGAGGGCTAGGAAAATTGAAGTGATGCAGGGATTTCAGCCCATTCAATAGTTTTTTCTTTCTACCTGCCCTTATCCCACCTTAATGTGAGATCGACGCAACACACTTTTTCGGCCATTTCAATCTATGGACACGTAATGGCGTGTGTCTGCGTTGAGCACTTTTGTACAGGCGCGTTTGTGTGCGTAGCTTCTTTGTGGCGTCCGTTTAATTATAGGCGAGATGGTGTCCTTCTTTTTCTTTACATCCGTGGTTTGAAATCCGTAAAATGTTTCGGATCTGAGTCGGTCTCAGACCTACCGTCTGTCATAGTTCCTGATACCCTCGACACATTCGCAACCCTCCAATGGATTTCAAATATCCTTTGCGACCTCTCTAACCCCAGTATATTCTGGTTACTATTTTTGAATTTAGAATTGATTTCCGGTGGTCCATTTCCCCCCTCCCTTTCCCAATCCTTTTTCCCTCCTCTTCCAGTCTCTCATTTTAGGTTGGTAACGCACCCATGATTCTTTTGTGTCTTGGATGTCTATGGGCGGTGGCGATCACTTACCATCAGGTGACCCATCAGCTCGTTTGACATTCTCGCTATAAAAAAATACAATCGTGGATACACTATAGATTATTTCTTAAACAAAGAATCTCAAACATGCTCTCATTCAAATGAAGCGTGCATCATTGAATTAATTACAACACGGTAACACGCAAAAGAGTCCCGCCAAAGGCAGACAGGGCGGCGCGACGCGTAGATTATAAATTATAATGCCTTCATGAAATATTAACACTAGGGCTTGTGGTATACCAAAGGCGTATATTCTTACATGACGCCACATTATGGGAACCTCTTATTATTATAGAATTAAGGTATTGTTATTAAAACAAATAATATTAGCCGTGTAATATTACTGTCCCACTGATGGGCGCGAGGCCTTCTACCAATGAGAACGCCTTAGTCTATACCACGATGGCCTATGCGGTTTGGTAGACTTTATAAACTTTATTTGTTTGTGGAGAATTTCTCAGGTGCACACGTTTCCTCGCAATGTTTCCCTTCACCCTTGGCAAGCGATAATTCATAATGAAAACACATTTCATTTGAAAAGTTAGATGCATATGCTCTTTTTCTCGAACCTCCGACACTCGTCTCGTACAGTCCGTAACCCAATTAAGCTATCGCTGCTTATTATGTACTATTATCGACTCAGCAATAATGCTATATCGTTTTTTTTTTAAATCAGAGGAGGTTCAAACTGTCTTGTTGATGCAACGTATTTATTTATTTATGTATTTTGATTTTAAAAAAGCCTTCAATATGGTCGATAACGACAATTTATTGACAAAACTGGCATCTCTGGGGTGCACCCCAAAATTGTTAAATGTATACTGAGAATTTTATGGTACTGTGTAATAAATAAATGCTTGATTGAAATTGGACAATCAATTTCGTTTGAGTTTTTCAATTCGAAAAATCAAACTTGTGATGCTCGGCTTTGGAATTTGTGCCTGATATGTCGATAGATTCGCCTCTCCGCCATCACATGAAGGGAAATAACATAACATAACATAAGCTCACGCCTGTATCCCCGAAGAGGTAGGCAGAGGTGCACTAGCGAACTAGAACACCCACATTTCGCCGAGCTTAGTTCCGTCCCAGATGGGAAATAATAACAAGTATAAAAACCTAACAGACCGACTTCAAATCCGATCGTGACCATATTTATATGGGACTAGCTTTGGAATAAGCTCTATCTGACTCAAAAAGTAATCTTGAAAATTGGTCCATATTTGGCAGAGATATCGCGTAACATACATAAAAAATACAGACGAATTGAGGGCGTTCTCCTTTTTTGAAGTCGGTTCAAAATGATAACTTCCCCGAAATTCATATTCACGTTATGAATAAACTCTTCACGAAAGCAAATCAAGTGGTAATCATATTGCGTCGAAGCTCTCGCAGGGAATATATTTGTACTTGATTCTCACAATATTTTCATGATCTTTTATATGAAGAGGCTGTGTAGGAGGAAAGGTAATGTTTAAGGTTCGTTTTAATTAAGCTTTTATTAACAAGTGACAAAGAATTCTCAAGCAATTTTCAATCACAAAAGTGCTTGTTAAACGTACAGCAAAATTAAGGAAATGATGATTGCATAGTGTTCTTTTCGCATTCCTGTGGATTAACGGCCGGTTTCAATAAACGATCTCAGTTTAGAGTGTAGATAGATCGCGATTATGAACCAATTAAATCACGTCATTTGACGGAGTCATGTGCAAACTGTGTTCTTATTGTCTAATTTTTGTAATCTATCTGCACATTCGAACTGAGATTGTTTATTGAAACCAGCCGTTAGTCTACATTATCGGATCACTATTGGACAGCCTCCGTGGCGGTGACTACCCTTGAAATAAGCTCTATCGAACACAAAAAGAATTTTGAAAATCGGTCCACATTTGGCGGAGATATCGCGTAACATACATAAAAAAACAGACGAATTGAGGACCTTCTCCTTTTTGGAAGTCGGTCGATAAACGTCGAGTGGCGTTCGAGTTCTCTTGTCTCATGTGGCGTCTTCGGCCTTAATGGTCTGTGTGGTATGCAAATATTAAAGTGCGCGGGCGCCGCGGTTCCCAGCGAGGGTCGCAGGTTGGTCGTGTTACGCTTAGCTATGCGCCGGCCATACTTGCATTGCTTTTAGCTTAGAAAGTGTTAAGTTAAAGGCGGAAGAGTAGTAAATATTACTTATAATATTTGTATTTATAGCTAACTTCATTTATCATCGTCGAGTTATGACGAATATAAAGAAGTTCATGTCTGACGAAGCGATTTAAAATTAAATTAAGATGAGATATAGATGAATAGATAGAAGGTAATAATAGATAGAAGGCGGACCTGGCAGAAGTCCAGGATAACGCCAGGCAGAAAGAAAGAAAGATAGATAGTCTAGAGATAAGTCCGCGTATCTCCGCGTATTACAACTTTTATAGTTTATTTTTAATATTATAATCTCAAAGTGTTGGAACAAGAGATATATTTTACCTAGCTTATTTCCCTCAGGCAACCGGTCGTAAAAACAAAGCCAAATCCTTTTTGCAACTTCTTGAAAAAGTGTGTTGCACCGACCCCACAGGTGGGATTTATGCAGGTAGAAAGAAACATGTCAGGGTTGCGTTCCCGTGGACGGTCCAAAAAGCGCTGGTTGGACGTTTTGGAGGACGATATGAGAGCCAATGGCCCATGGAGGATGCTCAAGACTGGGCGAAGTGGAAACTTTTAAGTAGGCAGGCCGGGATAACGCCAGGTAGAAAGAAAGCTCCGCTATCGCTTGTGCCTTAACCCACCTGTCCCAAGAATGGACGCACCGTGGGGCATAAATAAATGCAATTTATTCACAGGTGTATCGAATCGAATGGTGCATTGCTTATGTATACTGCGTGCGGGTTTTATTATGGTGCCCGTGGAGAAATGGCCTTAGGAAGCTGGATATTGTGAGTAACGGGCCTTAGTTTGTTTCAGAGTTTAGTGGCGGCGTATATAGGCTGAGAATCAAGAGGTCTCGGGTTCCATTCCTAGGTCGAACGGGTGTTTTTCTAAGCCGATTTTCCCGGAAGGTAGGTTGAGGAAGTCGTGATAACTAAAGCCGGGTCTCCTGCGCTAGCTTTTTCGAAACAAAACACATACGCAAAACAACGATTTTAGCTGTCACCTGCTCGTAGGACAATGGACCATAGATAAAAAATGCATGTTTTGTGTAGGTGTTTTGCATAATGTTTTATGTGCAGGGGACCCGGCTTAAGCCACACATTTCAAGAATGTTGCAGAAAAGACTCGGATTTCGTTTAAGACGACTGACTGATGTCAATTCCTTATCTACCGAACTCGATCTACTAAAATCCCTTATAACATAACATAACATAACATAACATAAGCTGACGCCTGTATCCCCAAAGGGGTAGGCAGAGGTGCACTAGCGAACTAGAACACCCACATTTCGCCGAGATTAGTTCTTAGCTTAGTTTCCGTTAGGGGGCGAGCCTATCGCCATATCGGGCATAAATTCCAGACTCCGGGCTGTTATGGAAAAATCCAATATCACTTTGCCCAACCCAGGAATCGAACTCGAGACCTCAGGACGGTAGTCATACAGAAATACAACTACGCCACCGAGGCAGTCCCTATCCCATAAAATCCCTTATCTTACTACTATTAAAATTGATTGCAAAAAAAACTGAAAAAATTTAAAACTGTATTCACGGACGTAAAAAAAAATGGACGGAGCGCTAGGAACATTGAAAGTGAATCTATCTATCAACACGTAATGGCGGCGACTGACCGAATGAGCCGAAAACCCTGCTTCACTTTCAATGTTCCTAACGCTCCGTCCATCTTTTTTTCACGTCCGTGACTGTATTATAGTCAAGTTAAGATATCAAAGTGAATAAATAAAATACATATTAAAAGCCGTAATAATGGCTCAAGATAAGAAACTAAGGAGAAATGAAAGTTACCTAAGATACCTATTTACCATTCTACACCCATCGCGTTTCACATACCATGCATGTATTAGCATTTAGCAGAGTACTTGCGATGCGCAGGAGTTTCCGAACACGCGCGCTTCTATGACGTCATTTGATTAGTGGCTATTCTTGGATCGTACTTCTTTGGATATTACAAACCCCTCATTATCCCGTTCTGTGTTCTTTTGCCAGTATTTTAGAACTTATTGTTAAATTATACGGACGTAAAAAAATTATGTTCCTAGTGCTCCGTCCATCTTTTTTTTACGTCCATGTTAAATTAATGACGAAATGTTAATAATTTTTTTGTGAAATATTATTTTACGGGCTAATAATAATCGCCCTCGCATTATAATAAGTGGTAGATAGCGTACTGACGTTTGTGATCAATTCTTTGAGTGGAAACTTGCTTGATAGCCTATAGTAAGTAGGTAATATTAAATCTCTTTGGTAATAAGCAATAGTTCACGATATATTTCACGAGATCACGAGATCGTTTCGTTTGTTTCCAGTACTATAAAAATGACGAAATATAGCTTTTATTTAAAGCTTGTTACAAAACCTTAACTTGAAACGTGAATGACGAAACCATATTTATAACTTTATGAAAAACTTTATTGTACATTAAATACAGTGATACAGATTTGAAATAGTTGATGACCCCAACTCAAGAATCAGAATTAAGTAACAATTTTAACACTGATACATTTTCAAGATGCTTTTAAGATAAATGAAACATTCACTCCAGTTTAAGACGACAAAACAAAATACATAGCATTCAATAAATGTGTAGGAAACGTAACAAACGTCCAGGAACAAAGAGAATTGTCGGTGTATTTCCTTCATACTTTCTTCTTAATATTTTTTAGCCTTATTGCAAGACATTCTTAGAAAATCCAGGGTGGAAACGGTCTTGTTGATTATATATTAAATTATTATAAATTATTGTATTGATTGTTAGTATAATTTAATGTCTAGACTAATATAGTAGTCTTACATAATTAGTTTTGACACTAAGAAATTGATATACGGTATATTGATATACTGGACGCAGGCCGCTTCCAACAGGTCGATCTGGAAATCTTTGGGGGAGGCCTATGTTCAGCAGTGGACGTCCTATGGCTGATGATGATGATGATGATGATGATTATGATGATGATGATGATACCTAACGTATTCAGACTGTTCATATAGCTCCTTACTAAATATATTTACATGCTTCTTATCTTTAAGAATAAGCTTGTCCTTTTCATTTTAAAACAATGTGAGGCAAGGAAAAAAGTGACAAAGTATTCTTAAAGATAAGCGAAAATGTTTTCAAAAATAATATTATTAACATTTAATTTCACGCATTACTTTTTTTTTATGTATTGTGGTATTTTAGTTTCTATTTGTTTTGGTAATGTTCCTATTATAAAATAAAAATTGAAAAGTTATGCGTGAAACGAATTTTTAAGACAAGTTTTTATTTTATCAAAGCGAGTAGTCGACGTGTGCTTTGTATTTAACAATTCTCTATCTATATCATAATTACATTTGCATAATTATCAAAATATGAAGAACATTCAAAAACTGCCGATGCGCATACCTTATTACTGTATCTAAAGTTCCATTTATCGAAACTAGGAATGCTTACGTAATTTCACTTCAAAGAAAAAAGGTACACATTTTATTGATTTCGAATTCCCCGCGGGTTCTTTTATTCGCAGTTATTCGAATCAATTCGAGTGAAACACAAGTTGTACCGACGGACCTTGTTTAACCCTTCTTTCACGCCTCAATTATTCCCCATGTATCCATCTGCGCGGGAAAAGTGTTGATTCATTTCCATTCATTCAATCGTTCCCTGGAACTGATTGAATGATGCATTAATTAGCGATCAGCTATGAATGGGGAATACGATTCATCATGTTAAAGTGATCGATACAATGAATCGATACGATTTGAATGGTTTAAAATTAGAATGCCGATTGTCGAGATTTTTTTTTTATGTTGCCAGTTTGTTTTAATTGTTTTTTCGTGAATCAATAATTTTACGCAGCAATTTTTTTTCGCGAATTCACTTAAAGGCTAAACTATATAAAAATAGAAAAAATAAGTACGTTTTGAGTTCCCATCGTTTCAGATTTGAATGTAACTTAATCAATGTATGTTTTGTGTATAAATATAACTATATTTTTAGCTACATACGTACAGAATATTATTGGGAAGCCCAAGCGCATGATCGAATCTTACAATTTATTTATGCATATTGCCGATGCCTACGTTCTCAAAGAAAATATATATCGTAAAAGAAATGTACTAGAATAATACAAAACTGTCCATTCATTGATTCAAAATCCTTTCGAAGAACACTTGGCATAATGTTATTCTAAATTTATTCTGTTCTACTGTTGTATTGAATAAGATTTCCATTCATACTGGCAGTGCGTTTAAAGTGACCGCTTTAAGAGATTGTTTCTTTTATTATTGTATTAGTACTATAGATTCTTTTGCTGAAATCTGGAGGGATGTCTATTGGCTGTTTATTATGCGGGATTTATATAGAAATATACATCGAAATAATATTTTACTCCCGGGCGACGAAGGCTGTTGAATCTATTTTGTACTCTATTTCTATCGTTTGGGAGATCTCAATTTCCGGGCAGTCGTGCAAATTTACCCGATCCGGTATTCGAAGTTCGAGCCCAGGACCTCCTAGTCCAGATTCCATACAACTAGACCATGGAGACGATTTTATACATCCAAAAATATTTAATACTACTGACTATAGAGAGTCTAACAAACAAGTTTTCATATAAAAAATATTTCAAACGTCATTACAATATTACAACGCAAGAACTATTATTACAATTTACACCCGAGAATGTTATATGAATGTTCAAGAATCACGTAAGACAATGTTATTGTGTAAACATGATTACGCTGGCACGTCCTTGCGCGCGTATGTTTGAAATACGACTGAGTGACTTATGACCACGAGGTCACAACTTTCGGATCACAAGTTTCATACTGTTTTCCCGTCTATGTACCGTTGAATGTCTTTGTATACATCATTATTTAGTGATGTTGCTACATTCGAAAACACTTTTATTTATCGAAATAACATATTTATCCCATTCATTGAATGTACTAACATTAATAACCGCAAAAAGTTGAACATCAATACATTTGCCAGACAAAGTATCTGGGAGTTGGCAACACTCCCAATTTTTATACAATTCTCTACTTTCGATAGTCGAGTACAAAAACAGTATTTCAACTTTAGTATTGGAATGAATATTTGTATATACAATAGCCATAAAATGTGTAACTTAATGAGTTTTGTTAAAGTTTCATCACAAGTTTAAATATTAACCTACTTCAAATCTGATCGTGATCAAATTTATATGGGACCACCCTTGAAATAAGCTCTATGGAACACAAAAATAATTTTCAAGATCGGTCCATATTTGGCGGAGATAGGGAGCGAGCCCATCGCCATATCGGGCACAAATTCCAGACTCCGGACCGATACTGAAAAATCCAATATCACTCCGCCCGATCCGGGGATCAAACCCAAAACCTCAAGACGCAATTCTACCACGCCACTAAGGCAGTCACTTTTTATCCCGGAATATATACGATTATTATACTTATAAAACCAGTTTAACTGAACAAATGGAAAATAATAGTCTGTCCCTTTTATTTTCAAACAATGTGACACAAGGAAAAAGTCACAGACTATTCTTTACCATTTACCCAGCTAAACTGTTTTTGAAGTGATAACTTCTTCTGGGAGGGGAAACCGCTTCGTAAAGTAACGCGTTACGGCGCCACTCTGTCTGGCTTTCCTTTCTCTATGATTTTTTTTATCCGGGCACGGCAAAGTTACTACACTGCACCTGGTAAGCGTCACTACGCTTACCATCAGGTGCAATGCACTGCACTCAGTCCATAAAAAAAAAAACTAGTGACCACTGACGAACAATGAGTCGCCAGAATCTAGTTCTAATTAGTTCAACTTAGATTAGTTTAAGTTCTGATTTCTTAAGTTTACGCGAATGCTATTCATTGAAATAAAACTATTTTTACGGATTTTATCACGATTTGGTTTTAATTTTTATTCCCGACGTTTCGAAGGCTTTGCAGTCTTCGTGGTCACGGGTTGGACTGAGATGTCATTTGTCCAAGAATGTTAGTATTACAAAATCTACCTTCATTTTAGAATTATACAGATTTAAAAAAAAGTTTAGTTTAAGTTATTACTTGTGTCGAGCGTCCCGAGACGCACCATATTTATTATAAGTAAGACCCTATATGTGGAATACACGCGAACGAAGACACGGGCAACAGCTAGTACAATAAAAATAATCTTATAACATCAACGTTGAGGAATTAAGCGATAAATTATCCGTCGGCATGTCAAGGTCGTAATTAATTATCATATTACCGAAGTTTGGAAATTTAATATAACTTCGGCGAATCTGGATTTCCTTTATTTCGACTGGAAGTTGTGCGTAGATTCATATTTAAAGTTACGTTTCTGGGTGAATAGGTACCATATTGAAAAAAATATAACGCGAAACTTCTTTAAATGGATTTTGTTTGTAATCGTAGACATTGTTGTTGAACATTTTTATATTAAAAATCTTAGGTTAACTTTTTGTGGGTATAATCTATTATTTATTTTGCGGATATCTTAATGTCGGGAGAAGTAGGATGATCATGCGGGATTCATCGGTCTTCTGACCTGTATCACATTCGAGCGTCTACTACGTATATCCGGGCCCCAACTTATTTTTATAACATAAGCTCACGCCTGTATCCCCGAAGGAGTATTCAGAGGCGCACTAGCGAACTGGAACACCCACATTTCGCCGAGCTTAGTTCCGTCCCAGATGTGATAGGGGGCGAGCCTATCGCCATATCGGGCACAAATTTTAGACTCTGGGGTGATATGCAAAAATCCCATATCACTTTGTCCGACCCGAGACCTCAGAACCGTAGTCGTACCGAAATACCACCACGCCACCAAGGCAGTCGACTCTAGTCTAGTTTTCTCTATGTACATATAAGCGTATCGATTAAAAACGTTAGAAGGATCCTACCAGGATTTCAATCATCTATCTAGATGTCGATTGCTGCCTAGATGTGGCGGCATTCGAAGCATCTATAAATTGATTTCTTTTTGACTGGTACAGCCACGCTGTAGACAGTTACGTATACAGCAAATGGGCCGGCTCGACCGGTTTGACCACTGTCTCACAGAAAACCGACGTAAATTGGCAGCTCGCTGTCGCGTTTCGTTTGGAGAGTGAGATGGCCCATTTCCCCCCTTCCATTCCCTCCTTTTAGATTGGCAAAGCACCTATGATTCTTTTTGTGTCTGAGGTGTCTATGGGCGGTGGAGATCACTTACCATCAGGTGACCCATCTGATCGTTCGCCAGACTCTGCTATAAAAAAAATGAGTATGAAAGTGGTCCCCAGTACGATTCTTACGTCCCTTCTGTCTGGCTTGGCCCTTAGGAATACGCCTTTGTCTGCACTTAGTGTCCTTAGCGGGAAGTTAAGGCTTTCAAGGAAGCTCAACTTTTCAACATAATCTCTGGACCGTCGCTACGTAACATACTAAGCACCTATGACTAAGACTTACCTCACATAGTCGATGTTTCGACCTCAATGTCATCTTACTCTGCTGTGGTGCAAAGATCTGAAATAGAAAATGGGATTTAGTAGGGGGCTTAGCAACTCCTTGTCTTGATTACTGTGTTTTGTTACATGTAAATCGTACTAAACAAATAAATACATTAACTTTCTTTCTAACTGCCCTTATCTCACCTTAATATGGGGTCAACGCAACACACTTTCAAGCACATGCAGAATAGATTTGGCTTAGTTTTTACGACCAGCTGCCTGTCTGACGTCAACCCTCTCTGAGGGCTCCAGTCCCGGGAAAATTAAATTTGAAAATTTGCATTGCCCGACTTGGGAATCGAACCCAGGACCTCCCGGTCCACAGCCCATATATGCTGCCACTAGACCAAGGAGAAATAAATAAATGAACTAATTAAATAAAATAAATGTATATTATTTTAACAACTGATTTCATGTTTCGCATAAAACCTTATTCACATAAATAAAAAAAAACAATACTAAAAAACATTAGCCTCAACCGTAAATTCAAACTAACGGCAACCCTTCGGTGAGTATCGGTTGTGATTCCGCATAGCTCTTAGCAACCAACTCCATGTTTTGCATTTAACCCTGCACGCACTTCATGCACGCGGTACAAAAACCAAATAATCATTATCCGCAACGAACACTAATGGCAACCCTTCGATGACTATCGGTTTGCGATTCCCGAAACAGTTTCAATTTGCGTCTACCGAGTGATGAATGCTACCAAAGTGCAGACTCATTCTTTTATATTGCCCTCTCTATTTTAGGCGGGTTAATGAGCGCCGTGTGCGTAATGGGCAACCCTTCCGCCGCTTTCAAATTATTAAGTCGCTGTGAAAATTGGTGCTGTGTAACATTTTAGGGTTAAGTATGTTCTCTGATATAATTTTCGCGTTTGTTTTGGCTCATTTTCGACCAAGTAGAAGTTCCTCAATTCATATGTATTTTTTATGCCTGTTACGCGATATCTCGACCAAATGTGGACCGATTTTCAAAATTATTGTTGTTTGATAGAGCTTATTTCAAGGGTGGTACCATAAAAATTTGGTTACGTTCGGATCTTGTTGGAAGTCGGTCAGTTAAGGTTTTAAACTTGTCTATTTTCAATTTTGGGATTCTTCGTGTCGTTTCTAAACGAATTGTATCCGTGGAGTATTCTTTCTTTCTGCTTTGGTCATGAGCAGCGTGGTGTATTAAATCAAATGTTTAATTTTCAACTATTTGCTGGATCCCCCAGAAGGGCCTTGACATCATGCAGGCAGCCGGTCGTAAAACTAAGCCACACCCGTTCTGCAACATGCTTAGCTCTTCATTAAAGTGGAATAAGGGAAGTTAGAAATAAACCATTTTATATTAACTGTGAAGCGTAAGTGTGCGATAAAACGATTCCATAAGTCATACAGTTTCTTCGCTTGATATAATCACAAGTTTAAAAACTTAACTGACCGACTTCCAATTTACCGATCGTGACCAAATTTATATGGGACCACCCTTGATATAAGCTCTATCGATACAAAAATAATTTTGAAAATCGGTCCACATTTGGCGGATATATCGGGTAACATACATAAAAAAATACAAACGAATTGAGGACCTCCTCCTTTTGTGGAAGTCGGTCAAAAATGACATAATGAGTTTGCGATTTCAACTCGTAGGAGTCGTTGATGTTGCAATGCTTTGTTCAGGCTAACTACGAGTAGTTCTTGTGTTACGAGACGCCTACTTAATGAAATTTGATTCCTGAACGCTTGCACCGTAATATGAGTCAAATCTTAGTCAGGTAATAAATAAACATACAGCCCCGTTCCCACGCCAATTAAAAGGCACTTTGATCCAAGCTCACGCCTGTATTCCCGAAGGGGTAGGCAGAGGTGCTCTAGCGAACTAGAACATCCACATTTCGCCAAGTTTAGTTCCGTCTCAGATGTGATAGGGGCGAGCCTATCGCCACATCGGGCAGAAGTTCCAGACTCCGAGCTGATACGGAAAAAATCCCATATCAATTTGCCCGACCCGGGGATCGGACCTGAGACCTCAGGACGGTAGTCGTACCGAAATAACCACCGAGGTATTAATTCAACTGGTGCAAATATTCATGCAAACATTTAGCGTGACACACTGACCGCCGTATTGTTACTAAACTCAAACTACCACTAAAACGGCCAACATTCTTTCGAATCGAACACGTACACAAAGTCGCCGAAATGCCATTAGCCAACACTTCCATCGCACAAAAGGCTTTTAGTACGGGCGGCCATTTTGAACAAACGAGCCGGGCTGAACTCACGCAACACTCTAATTACGCGCCATCATTCGTTCTCGCACGACAAACTTCCACTAAATAGGGGCCGGGAGGGGTTAGGGGCAAGGGAGGGGCAGGGGCAGGAGCTGGACCCTTCGCGTGCGAAACGAAACTTAATACAGTTGGCAAGAATGTGCGGTTGGAGCCCCTAATGTTTCCTAACTATCTGCATGTATTACTGAATGGTTCGAGTGATGACACGCCGACCGAGATGCCCTTTTAGGCAAAGAGATCTAATATTACTAACTATAGACAATAGGGCTATCAAGCAAGTTAAAAGGTTAAAGGTCAAGTTAAAAGTATCCTAAACCGACGTGCATGCATGAAGAATGTAATGAGACTGAATGAGGCGATAGAGGTTTGTAAGGATCGTAGCAAGTGGATATCCGTTGTCTCTGCCTACCCCTTTGGGAAAAAGGCGTGAGTCTGTGTATGTATGTATCAAGCAAGTTTCCATACAAATAATAATCACAAGTTTAAAAACTTAAAAGACCGACTTCAAATCCGATCGTGACCAAATTTATACCACCCTTGATAATAAACTCTATCGAATACAAAACGATCTTAAACTTCAGTACCGCCATCAGCCACTTATTACAATGAGAGGGCGATTATTACAATTTACACCCTAGCATATTTGTAAATGGTTAGGAATCACGTAAGATAAGTTTATTCTCTCAATTATTATTACGCTGGCCGATCTAGAGCGCGTATATTTCAAATAAACTGAGCGACTTATGACCACTAACTAGGTCATAACTTTTGGATCACAAGTGTTGTGCTATTGTCCTGTCTATATACTCTTGAATGTCTTTCTTTGCCTTTAGGGTTGGACAAATATGACGCAATTTGTTTTTAGTGTTTAAACTCTGCGTGTCGAATTGTCTCATTGTTTTAATAGGGCACTTCGGCTGTGGCTGTGGGGTTTGAATCTATGGTGCGGTGATTGTAATGGATATTGCGATGAACTATTCTGTTTTATGGGACATACACGTGAACTGTCCACAACTTCGACGGCATATTCCTTTAATTTTATCGTGCTATATCAGCCTTGTCCTACTACTAGAACACCACGACCCCTGCTAATGAGCGGTGTCAAACTAAGAACTCGACCGCGGATGATTATTGCGGTTTTTACATTTCTTTAAAATTTTTGTACTTTTTTATTGCAGAGACTGGCAAACGAGCAGATGGGTCACCTGATGGTAAGTGATCTCCACCGCCCACAGACACCTAAGACACAAAAAATGAAGGAATGGAAGGGGAGGGAAAAGGCATTCGGAAAGGAAGGGGGGAATTGAGCCATCGGAAATCTTACTCACCGAACGAAACGCGACAGCGAGCTGCCACTTTACATTGGTTTTCTGTGAGACAGTGGTATCAAATCTGGCGAGCCGGGCCTTACATAAGCAATTTTTGTTTACATAAAACCAACGATAACTAACAATCGCCTGTCCCTATTAATGTAGGATATGCAATTTTATGGATTTGCAGTTCCGGCACTGTAAAATGGGACAGGCGCAATACGCATGTGCATTAAAAACTCTTTGAATTCAAATTCATCTCATTCCAGCCACACGAGAATTATTATTCCAAGAAACATCGAATCAAAAACCCATTGGAATGAAGTCATTGAGTAACATGGGCAAAAACTGGTCCACAACCAAGAGCAACAACCAGTTATCCCATTAAACGTTGTAAAAGTGGGCTCGGGTTGGCAGGGAGTCTACAAATCATTTGTTTTTATCTTGATCTTTACCCGGTGACAAGATGACATTGGTGGTTGGTGCAAGGTATGAGAGCTGCTAGTGTGAAGCATGACAGGGACTCAACAAACCCTAGAGCGAGAAATTTAAACTCAATTTTACCACTGATAAGGTGCACTTTTATAAAACTCTTAGGCCCTTAATGATAAAAAAACCCTTATCGAAGGTATAAACCTTTATTAGTTAAAATGCATTGTACCTATAAAAAATTACTTCAAACTTGAAACAGCTGATCGAAATTGGTCATGTTTTCACTATTGAACGTTTATAAGCTTCACTAAATTATTATGAATAAGGGCCTTATGATACAAAGGATGCACAAGATCAGAGTATTGGATACGTCTAAACAAGAAGGCAAATTCTCACAATTAGTCGGAATAACGCCAGGCAGTAAGAAAAGCGAATGCATACAATCATTGATTTAATATACATACAATTAATAAGGAATTACTAGTTAAATAAATCCCTAAGTTTTGCGCCTTTATTTCGTAATAAAACAATGATTAAGTAATCACTATATTCATTTTGCAGATCGAACAATTAATGTCAAAGGAATTGATATTTAACACGGTTATTTGTATCGTATGATCATTACTAACATCTGTAGTGCTGAGTGCGCCATGTGGTCCACAAAAATAAACATTTTGCAAATGATCACATGGATCCATTTGATCACATTGATCTTATTAATATACCACATGTAGTAAGAATGGTAGACCATTTGCACTCATTCATTAAATCAAGTGTTCTTTAATAACAATGATAAAAATATAACATACAAATGTCATGGCGATAGGTTCGCACTCATCCCATACCATCATGAGACGAAAATACCCCGGCGAAAAATTGGGTGCAAATAGTGACACCTCTGCTTACCCCTTCGCAGTTAACATGAACCAAATGAACAGCGTATGTAATTGAAATATGAACAAATACTGGTTTAATATGATAACAGATAAAGGTAAAAAGTGCAATAAAATCCGCCATAACCTCTTCGCTTGAAAGACGCGCCAACCGGTTCCAAGATGGCGGCGCGTCGCGGTGCGCAAGCGCAGTGCCCACCTGGCGCTGATTCATGTAACTTTTACTACTAAATTATGCCGCACGCAGTTGTTTATCGAGTTTTTTTTTTCAACAAATAAGAGGTGAAATTAAACGCCATTCATGCGCGGCCATGTCGTAAGACGTGTTCAACGCTCACAAGTTACGTTTCAATTTCCCGGGCGAGATTTTTGTTACGCTTTTAATTAGCGCCCGGAGTTTTGGGATGGTTAACGTTCTGTAGGTTTTTGAGTACGGTCGGAATTGAAAAGCTTTGAATTATGGCATTTCAATTAAATACTTTTGAGTTATTTGTTACGACTGGATAAATTTATTTATTTGCTAATTTTTCAGGACGTTATGCGTAATCTGTATAATTTGATGTTTGAAATTGATGACTACTATGAACTTGATGGTGAGTGGCAGAAAATATGCAACTACGAATTTTAATTAAAAGTTTTTAGCACTGGAGGAATGAATGCTCTATAACATTATTTAGAACCATCATTTTCTAATACTGTGCGTATCTAGATAAGAGTTCTTTTGCACAAGGACTTGCAAACCATAGATTCCCTTGAATGAACTTCCTTCGTCGAAGTTCCATCAGCAGGGCTATCACCACCTCTTATAGCAGTATTATTATAATCGTTCTTCATTTGTTTTGTATGGAGATCGGTAAAAGTAAGATAATAATAATACTGCTATAAGAGGTGGTGGTAACCCCCCAGTACTATGAAATGACCTTTATCAAACAAGACAAAAATGTATTAACGTGATAGGCTGCGACTTGCATTGCCGATGTTCTTAGAAGACGATATATACATTTATCATCTGGTGGGCTATCTACTTCTTCTCTATCGTAGGGTTTAAAAAGGCTTATTGCCTACCTGAGTAATATTAAATCGTTGTGTGTCTATTTACCCAATTGACCTACCGGTCAACCGCCACAAAACAAAAACATGGTTGATACTTGATTGAATACGGAAACGCAACCAGTTGCGTCGGCCACAGACGAGATTAGACCGAGGATTTATCCGCAGATGCGTCATCTAGCGTATTCTTGGACGGACGGCAGTAAATTAACTGACTAACGTGAGAAACGTGTTCTTAATCTAAATCGAGACTATTTCCTCTAGTGATACCTACATAATTTCACGCCTGTATCCTGTAGTGAATTCGAAAACTAAAACGCTTATCGCCGAGATTTTTCGCCATGCAGAGTATAAATCCGACTTCGCCTCCTTGGTCTAGCATATATGGGTTGTGGACTGGGAGGTCGTGGCTTCGATTCCCTGGTCGGGTAAAACGAATTTTCTAATTGAATTTGACCGGGACTGGATCCCAGAGGGGGTTTAACGTCAAGCAAGCCGGTCGTAAAAACTTAGCCAAATCCTTTCTATGACATGCTTGATAAGTGCATAAGTCTGATCCGTGCAATTCGTTATTTGCAAATTGAAAACCTGAACACAAATGCCCAACCTGGAATTTCAATCTTGGCCCTCACGGTTCTCAGTCTAAAAACGCTCCCATTAGACAAAAGATACGACATTAGTGAGGATGACGGTCACTAGTCAAGAATCCGAATTCAATCCGAGAGTGATTGATAAAACACAATCAATTTCGGCTCAACATTATTATTGACGTTTACAACATTAATTCCAACGTCGCTGCTGGTCGGGCTTGACGGCTGACGGCTTGACGCGACGGCCTGATGGCTTCATTTGAGTTTCAATTACACGTTGTAAATGAGGACCTATGACAGTTCCATTACCGTTGTGATTTTCATTATTTCCTGGTTAGGAGTCCTTAATGGCTCGGTGGCGTGGAGGTATTTCGGTACGACTACGGTTCTGAGGTCTCGGGTTCGATCCCCGGGTCGGGTAAAGTGATATTGGATTTCTCCATATCAGCCCGGAGTCTGGAATTTGTGCCCGATATGGCGATAGGCTCGCCCCCTATCACATCTGGGACGGAACTAAGCTCGGCGAAGTGTGGGTGTTCTAGTTTGCTAGTGCGCCTCTGCCTACGCCTTCGTGGATACAGGCGTGAGCTTATGTATGTGTATGTATGTATGAGTCTTTAATGGTTTTTGATAAATAATAATATAAGCACTGTGATATAACTGTCCTTCTGGGCACTGGCTTACTCTACTAATGAGACCTAGGGCACCCCTGGTACGATCTCGCGATCTGCGACCCTCTAACCCCACTAACATTAGTGCGGTCCATTGGTATTGGTATTATGGGCTCCTTTACCGCACTTAGTTCGTTAAAAGAATCGAACCATTGTGCGTGTCTTTAATGCCAGCTAGAGATCTAGCCAGCCTAGCTCCGACCAGAAGCGCAAGATCCTCCTGCCCGCTTGCCTGTCTACGCTTTTTGTCCAGTTATAACCGATTTTCTCTATTTGTCTACGGACACTAACATGCGTCCTTGTTTATGTTCATACAATATTGTAGACAACCCGTAGACAACATCTCGACAGTCGATTATCGAGATATCTTGTGGCGCGCATGCTAGGCGGGCTGGTGTCTCCACAGGCTTCTCGGAGCGACCTCGGTGTGTTGAGGATTACTGCGGTCCAAAAAGTGATTTAAAATTCAATGTTTCTTTCAACGTTACCTAACCACAGTTTTAACTTACATGGTTCATGGTACTAAGTATCTAACCATAACTAATCTAGCAATCTAGACGCATTCGCCAATATAAACCTATATTTTCTAAGTTTCACCACGCTCCTTGGCATGCATAATTGATGGTGCGTGGTAATGGCAGGGCGCAGGCGCCATTTGCATGCCTGTGCGTCTAATTATAGCTGAACCAAGTCTGTCACCGGCTTGCTTTATTGATGGCCTAGTGAGATATATAAGAGGCTATACCGCCGTCACATCCGCCACTCCTGTCAGTCAGGACCTAGAGTGGAACGCATTACTAAATTCCGAACAAAAACCTGACTACGAAGTCAGGTCAAAGAAGAAAATACCACTTTTTACTCAGTACTTTACTCAGATTTCCTAATTCTTGATTTCTTATTTCTTTCGTGATAGAAAATAATCATAAATCACCATAAAATCAATGTAGAATCAACGCTAAACATTTCTTCAAGCACGTCGTAGTAAAGACTCGGCTTTAATTTTACGAACACCTAAACCTTATGAGTACTTAATTTTATTTTCTAGCAACGACAAACAAAAATCTAAAAGAAAGCATCAAATAGCAAACATGACCATAAAAGTTGAAAACCTTCATTTTACATCCATACCGACGATGCAGCCTGCAGGCACAAATCAGATATTGCAATACATTTTAAAAACAACACTTGGCTTAAAGAAAGAGGTTGAAAACGAATATACTGTTCTTTTAGAAGTCAAGATATGTTTATGGAAAACACGCATGTCAAAATAAAATGTATTTGAAAGGAAATCGGCAATTCGATACGGCCTTTTGAGAGATTTCGAGGAGTATGAAATGGTATTGGGTTTGGGCCAAATTGATATTGATGGATGTTTTTGGAAATTGTTTTAAAAACAATAGACGAGTTGAGTGGTAAGTAACCAATGTTCTTAAGAAAGAAAAGTACACCATATTTTAACTGGCTCGGTGGCGTGGTTGTATTTCGGTACAACTACCGTTCTGAGGTCTAGGGTTCGATCCCCGGGTGGGTAAAGTGATATTGGATTTTTCAGCGCGGAGTCTGGAATTTGTGCCCGATATGGCGATAGGCTCGCCCCCTATATTATATATTCTGGGACGGAACTAAGCTCGGCGAAATGTGGGTGTTCTGGTTCACTAGTGCGCCTCTGCCTACCCATTCGGGGATACAGGCGTGAGCTTATGTATATTATATTTGGTAGATAATCCTTTGTACCAAACTGGATTAGGATCATATGGTGAAAACCTTCCCACGATGGTACATTTTCCCTTAGATTTATTACGAAAAGACCGAAAATAATCATAATAAACTAATACTGCTAAAACATACCAACATAATTAAACTAAAATATGGAACCAAGTATCAACATAGTGCCGGAGCCGGTGTCCCCCGGGCGTGGCGGTTTTCATGTCGCGTCGCTCCCGTGGGCTCTTGATCGACCCGTGCTGTTATAACCGAGTTCTAGTTTATAAGACCTTGACACTTAATATTAGTGCTGCTTAATAGTCACGGGCGGCTCGGCCTCCGGTGGCCCATACGCTTATGTAACATATATATGTGCCGCCTCCGGCGGGTTCTTGTTAAATTAGGGCCGTGTTTAAAGTGTTTGCTAATAAGTTTATCTCGAACACGGGACATAAATTAGTAATTATGTGCAATCATCCTAGATCCCTCAGATGGCGGTTGACATCAGGGAGGCAGCCGATCGTAAAAACTAAGCCAAACCCTTTCTGCAACATGCTTGAAAAAGTGTGTTGCGCCGACCCTACATTAAGGTGGGATAAGGGCAGGTAGAAAGAAAGAAAAAAAATGCAATAAAATATGACTGGAACTGAATTTTAAATATTGATAGAACTCCTTTAACTATAACTTAATTATCAAAAGTAGTAGCCCATTTGGGCACATTGTACACAAGACAGAAAATTGATATTGATTTTTAAATTTATTGTCCTATTTCCTAAAAGACTGCCTCGGTGGCGTGGTGGTATTTCGGTACGACTATGGTTCTGAGGTCTCGGGTTCGATCCCGGGTCGGGCAAAGTGATATTGGATTTTTCCATATCAGCCTGGAGTCTGGAATTTGTGCCCGATATGGCGATAGGCTCGCCCCCTATCACATCTGGGACGAAACTAAGCTCGGCGAAATGTGGGTGTTCTAGTTCGCTACTGCACCTCTGCCTACCCCTTCGGCGATACAGGCGTGAGCTTATGTATGTATTTCCTAAAAGTGGCCTACGTCAGACAGGCGGCCGGTCAGAAAAACTAAGCTTCCTTTCTGCAACATGAGAGGGTATGTTACGTAGACTAGAGTGGAAAAAAGGTAGGTGAAAAAAAGTATTTTACAAAAGACAGCACATGAACAAATAAAAAAGCAACATCTTTTAATCACAAACAAGATACAGTTCGATACACTGACACCGGGTTCGGTTCCCGCGGGGGTTGTAGTTTTTACCTCGCCCCGTTCCCACAGGACCGACCGTGAATAATCTACAGGCGTCAGGCGTAACTTTGATCTGGTTTTTATACGGAACGGATTGTGTTTGTTCATAATCGGGTGTAATGAAGCTAGAATAGAATAATGTTACTGATTTCTTAAGTTTACGCGAATGTCAAATACATAATAGTTTTATATAATAATAGTGTCTGTATTTAGTTATGTTTATAATAATTAATCATTAAAACAAGTACGCAGTTGAAAGGTAAATGGTCAAACCTATCAGTCTCCACTCAAAGGTCTACGCGATACAGGTCTTGAGCCTAGTGCAAAGATCGCTGGTAACCCGATTTCACTCGATCGTGCGAGTTTTAGTTATCGTTTCCATTTAAAGTGTAACATATATAATAATTGTACAGATCGATAAATTTAAAGTAAATAAACGATTTTATTATTATTATTATTTACGCGAATGCTATACATTGAAATAAAACTATTTTTACGGATTCTATCACGATTTGGTTTTTAATTTTTATTTTTATTCCCGACGTTTCGAAACGTCGTTAGTATACTTTATTTCAAGAATAATGTTAGTGATATACCGTGAGTATTCTCAGATTACTTTGCTTCCAGCAAACGGGTCACCTGAAGAGATCTCCACCGTTCATAGACCCACGCTACTACCTCTAGAATCATGAGTGCCTTGACACTGCTGTTAAAATAAAGACAGAAAGATAATCACAAGTTTAAAAACTTATCAGACCGACTTCAAATCCGATCATGACCAAATGATTTGTGATTGAGATTGATGAAAGTATATAAAACGTAGAAGAAATGATATAATGTTGGTGTGACAGGGAATCTTCCCTATGTCCTATGTCCCTATGTATGCCTATGTCCAGCATAGATAATATAGGGCTGATATAATGACGATGATGATTAGATGAAACATAGAATGTCAGAATCTGGCGAAGTGGAAATATGTAGTCTCTGCCTACCCCTACGGGATGCAGGGGTGATATTATGTATGTATCATAAGACATAATTCCAGTAAAGATGACGTATTTATTAGGGTACAGAAGGATTGACAAATTCGCATACTAAGCTGTTAATTATTCACGTTTGCTAATATCTAAATTATCGAGTTTATCTTCGGCTGTAATGAGACGACCTGATGGAATACTAATGTGACTACATAATGATATTGGTTATTGAATTACAGTTAATTATATACATATATATTGTAGCAGGGATTGGCAAACGAGCAGATGGGTCACCTGATGGTAAGTAATCTCCACCGCCCATAGACACCCAATACACAAAAATAATCACGGGTGCGATGCCAACCTAAAAGGAGGGAATGGAAGGGGAGGGAAATGGGATTGAGAAAGGGAGGGGGAAATGGGCCATATATGGACAGAAGACTGCTCCTAGGTTACGTATCAATTTCGACTGTCAAGTTCGAAGCGAATTTTCCGTCGAAAGTTATTCATGCTAGTTATTTTATACAGATCCTTATGTAAGTAGATGGTTCGTAGGTTACGAAAGACTTTCAACTGTCGATTTCGAAGTGAATGTCGTCGAAATTATTCGTGCTAGTTACTCTAGAAACTTAGTTGCGTTCACACGTTGACAATTTATAAGGCTTTCAATTATCAAATAGATTGCAACCACGTGCTAAGCAAGAAGCCTTGAGTGGCACTGCCCTGCGCTCGTCACTACGAGATGTTAAGTAAATAAATAAAGACCCAACAGTCACATACTTAATCCTGACTCCACACTAGGTGTAACTTGTATCGTGGGTATCAGAAACTACAAGAGACTTTCGGTCTCATAATACCCAGACCCGAAACATATATCTGTGGGCCACACAGACATTTGTCTCGGTGCGGGAATCGAACCCGCGACCTCACGTTTCACAGACGGCTATTCGCCCACTGCGCCACGGAGGCTGTCATTTGCGGAAAATTATTTACAAAGACATTAATTACTTGTAGGATAGAGCAACAGGGTTACCACAACCTATTATAGCAGTATTATTATAATCGTTCTTCGTTTGTTTTGTATGGGAATCGGTACAAGAAAAATTATAATAATACTGTTATAAAAGGTGGTGGTAACCCCTTTTTTTTTCTTTCTACCTGCCCTTATCCCACTATAATGTGGGGTCGGCGCAACACACTTTTTCAAGCATGTTGCAAAGAGGATTTGGCTTAGTTTTTACGACCGGCCGCCTGCCTGACGTCAACCCCCTATGAGGGATCCAGTCCCGGGCAAATTAAATTAGGAAATTTACTTTGCCCGACCTGGGAATCGAACCCAGAACCTCCCGGTCTACAGCCCATACATGCTGCCACTAGACCAAGGAGGCGACTAAAAGGGTGGTAACCCCCCTGAAATATGAAATTTGCGAGTAAGTGCTGATCTTTCCCCTAAGTTTATGATAAAACTGGCACTTGAAGAGACGAAGTGATCCCAGAATATACTCATAAGTTAGCCGATATTAGAAAAAGCGAAGTGTAGTGAGATCCCAGTCTCAGAAACTAATCTGCGACACGCGTCAACAGAGCGGCTGACAGCGGATTTTTGGCGGGATTTTGTTACATCCTATTTCATTTAGGTGTCGACAGTACCGACACCGGGATTATCGGACGGGAAAAAGTCGAAAAACAAAAAGAATCGGTAATCATATTTATTTATTCTTTTTTATATTGGCATCGTACTTAAGTACATAACATAACATAACATAAGCTCACGCCTGTATCCCCGAAGGGGTAGGCAGAGGCGCACTAGTGAACTAGAACACCCACATTTCGCCGAGCTTAGTTCCGTCCCAGATGTGATAGGGGGCGAGCCTATCGCCATATCGGGCACAAATTCCAGACTCCGGGCTGATATGGAAAAATCCAATATCACTTTGCCCGACCCGGGGATCGAACCCGAGACCTCAGAACCGTAGTCGTACCGAAATACCACCACGCCACCGAGGCAGTCGTACTTAAGTAATGGTGTGATTACGGAAGTAGAATAACTGACTGACTTCAAAATTTATTTGATCGTGACCAAATGTATATGGGACCACCCTTGGAACAAGCTCCTTCGAACAGAGAAAGAATTTTGAAAATAGGTCCACATTTGGCGGAGATATCGCGTAACATACATAAAAGATACTGACGAATTGAGGGCCTTCTCCTTTTTGGAAGTTGGTCGAAAATACAGGCGAATTGTGGACCTTCTCCCTTTTTGAAGTACCACGCTGGCCTAATACAGGTTGGTAGACTTCATATACTTTCGAAATTTTTGTGGAGAATTCTCGAGTATGCAGGTTTCCTCACGATGTTTTCCTTCACCGTTATAACAAGCTATACTGCACAAAGAAAATAACTTAACATCGAAAAGTCAGAGATGTATTCAATTTTGGGTTTTCTTCTCGAACGTGCGACACTCGTCTCGGTAGTCCGTACCATTCGCTATCGCTGTTTTTGACTGACTTCCAAAAAGGAGAAGGTCCTCAATTCGTCTGTATTTTTTATATATGCTACACGATATCTCCGCAAAATGTGGACCGATTTTCAAAATTCTTTTTGTGTTCGATAGAGCTTATTTAAATTTGGTTACGATCGGATTTGAAGTCTGTACTCTGTCCGTAAGTTTTTTAACTTGTGATTATTATGTATGTTATGTAATACATTAATCTGAACACAGAAACCATTTGTTTAATATTTACACACCTTACATTTTAATACAAAATATTATTTTATATATTTATTACAAACCTTTTTAATATGGGGAAAAGAGGTTTATACTAACGCGGAATACGAATATTTGAAAAAAGAGAAATGAAAGTAGTTGACAAGTTGGCGTCAATTATTATCGCAATAAGAACCAAGAAGAAAGGAGCAGAAAAACTATAAAATATCAGCGGCTCTGAATCATATTAAAGAATTTATATATACACATCCAGGAGATGTAATTATTGGACTGCTAACCTTTCCACGGGTTTAAGGGTGAGCTTAGTTAATATATATATATTATATTTTATTTTTAAGACTTTTATTCACAGGAACGAGACGCCAGGGCTGAATTCCAAATCGCGGAGTAATATTTAACATTTGGTCCTTCGAGCCGGATTTTTATAGCGGATATTTTGGATAGTTTTCATTGGAATTCTCAAGTCCTGGAGTTTCCTTCTGTTACAAAAGTCGCGGTCGGTTCTTATTGTAGTTTATGCGGTATCATAAACGCGGATAGCACAATATACTTTGGCGGATATAAGTATATTGATTGCTCAAAATTCATAAATTTATTTATTTTTCGGCTTCAAGCGGTTAGGGGCCGATTTTTCGTTAAACACTCTACAGAGAAACTCAAATTATATTATATTGCGGTAGGGCTACATATATTTTATTAGATTGCTCCCTTTATTTAGTATATATTTTGAACATACATACAAAACATACAGTAATTATTTTCGGTGCGGATATAATATTTTATTCATCAAGAAAATAAAATATTACAAACATTTTTTGTTTGAATTATTGATTTTTGTCTGTTGCTTAGAAACCAGGCAATTCGAAATCCGGTTTTTGTCAATAAAATTGACAACGGTGACAGCTAACATAAAACGTTTGATAGCTCGGCGGTGATTAGATCATTGGATGTTGAACGCGGGTTCAAATCCAGTTGATTTATTATTTTTTTGTTCGTTTGGCAATATTATTAAATAACGTAGTTTTTTATTGCTGGCTTATTGTTAATTTTTTGAGAGAGATTATATTTAATATTTTAATAGGTATATTTTGAAAATGCCTCCTAAATGCCAACCTAAACTATTAAAGGTGAAGTATGATATTGCTTCATTAAATTTGGACAAACTCTATGAGCTCTCACAAATAGAGTTCATTTCGGAAGCGAAAAAAAATGAATTTAAAGTAAGGTATGCGGATTTGGAAGATATATATACGGAGTTTACATCCAGTCATATTGAACTCCAGGCTAAACTGGAAGAAGGTGATGATTTAGAAGGGTTTACGAAAAAATATGTAGCATACAATCAAAAATATTATGATGTAAAACGAAAGTTTTTAGAGTTGTTTCCGGAGGGTAGCTGTCAGTCTTCTGAATATGGTACTGCTTCCTCAATGGATAAGCCAAGGGGCAAGCGGGCCCTCTTGCCAAGAGTTCAGCTTTCGACTTTTTCGGGTAAAATAGAAGAATTTGTATCTTTCATGGATTTGTTTGAGTCGTTGGTTGGAAAAGACCCAACATTATCAAACACTGAAAGGCTATATTATTTACTTGGGTCTCTTTCCGGAGAACCAAAAATACTGACAAGACACTTGTCTATTACTGCGGACAATTATTCAATTGCTTTAGATATTTTGAAAGCTCAATATGGCAATACAAGATTATTAGCGGATAAATTATTATATAACTTATTGTGTACTACTAGGGTCACAAAGAATTATTCCTCTTTGAAACCTTTTCTTAATACTGTCATAGAGAATACTAAGGGATTGGAAAAGATGAAATTTCCAGTTTCGGCATGGTCTTATCTTTTATTTTACATAAATTTTCAAAAGCTTGATACTAGTCTGAAAAAACGGTTTGAAGCTAAAGTAATTGATAAAGAATTACCTAGTTTTTCTGATCTGATTCAGTTTTTAGAAAATGAGGTTAGAATATTGGAATCTAGTGGTGAAAGTTTCGGTGGTAAAGATGGTACAATGAGTTCACGGGCACACCATGTAACATCAATAACTGAATCAATAGGGTGTTTATTTTGTAAACGGGGGAGCCATCATTTATCAAAATGCGAACAGTTTTTAGCTTTGACTCCACGTAAACGCAAAGATCATATAAAAGAATTTCGGCTTTGCTTTAGATGTTTAGGAAAGCACAGTATTAATGAATGCCCGTCGAGTTGGACGTGTTTTAAATGCAAATCCACTAAGCACCATTATCTTATTCATTTTGATTTGCCGGTGGCGGCTGCGACTAGGGGAGTGTCCGGGGTTCCATCAGCGGTCGGGGAATCTCGCACACATAATGCGGCCTCAAGTCGGTCAGGCGCATCGGGAGTTGATCCAAGCCACGCATCTGCACCGGTAGTAGATGGCGGCGCGGCTTTAACTGCATTCAACAGAAGGAAGGGTTTAGGTGGGTATCGGCGGACTGTGCTTCTAGCGACGGCTATAGTGCGTGTTATGGATAGATGCGGTCAATTTCATGAAGTGCGCGCACTATTAGATGGGGGGAGTCAAAGTACTTTTATCACTGAACATTGTGCTATCAGGCTTAATTTAAAACGATTTATGTCAGATATTGTCTCCGTTTCGGGATTAGGGGGAAGGCCAGTAAGTGATTGTAAAGGAGGGGTGAATTTAGTTTTATGTCCTAGGTTTTCGGAAAATCCTAGACTGGTTACAAATGCTGTAGTATTGAATAATATAACCCACAACTTACCAGCTGAAACGCTATCTGAGAATTTGGCGACATGGTATAGAGGTATTAATTTAGCAGATGATCAGTTTTATGTTAGTCGACATGTAGATATATTAATAGGTGCGGATCTCATGTGCGAAATAATGATAGGCGGTTGTGTAAAAATCAATGATTATTTACCGTCCGCAATGAATACTATATTCGGATATGTAATAATGGGCCCGGTAACCTATGCAGCTCCTCAGATTATTGGTAATCGGTCTCAACAATTATTCTCGGCGCATGTCACCACAGATCAAATTTTAGAGAAATTTTGGGAGGTGGAAGACATTCCAGATAAAATTGTAATTAACCCTAAAGATGTTGAATGTGAAAAGAATTTTAGGGAAACTCATCTTCGGCAGGATGAGACTGGTAGATTCATGGTGCGGTTGCCATTTTTAGAGGATAGACCGGAATTGGGTGACTCTATTTTAATAGCTAAGAAGCGGTTCATGTCAATGGAAAGGCGATTACTTTTGAACGCACCATTGCGTGAGAAATATATTCAATTTATGCGGGATTATGAACGTATGGGGCATATGTCTGTCTGTGACCGGGAACCAGACGATTATGCAGAAGGAATCGGTTATGTAATACCTCACCACGGTATTTTTAAAGCGGGCTTTGGGCTGGATAGCACCGGTGCTATCTTAGTGTAAAGTTCTTATGCAGCGGCTTTGGAGGTTAAGTTCATCGTGGGATGAAACTCCACCACCAGATGTGGTAGCGGAATGGTCTGGTATTGTAGCTGATTTACTTAAGATCGAAAACATTTCTATTGAGCGTTTTGCATTAACCACAAAGAAGATTTGTTCTTTGCACGGTTTTTCTGATGCTTCTGAAAACGGATATAGCGCGGTTGTATATCTTGGATCGGTAGACGTTAATAACATTGAAATGTTTGAAGGGAATCGGGTATCCCAAATAGTAAATTGCGGATTAGAATTAAAATGGCGGCATGTACCATCACAAATGAATCCTGCTGACGTGGCAAGTCGGGGTTGTCGAGCCTCGGATTTGCTCACGAGTACCATGTGGTGGACACCTCAGTGGCTTAAAGGGGATAAAATAACGTGGCCAGTAGAGAAGCTTAGACAGGAAAAAGATTTACCGGGAATGCGAAAATCTTCGGTAAATGTTCATATGGGAATTATAGAGGTAGATCCGGATCCCATATTTAATAAGTACAGCTCACTTATGATGTTGCAGTCGGTTATAACTTATTGTTTTAGATTTATTCACAATACTAGGAATTTATCTGGTAAAGTTTCAGGGGTTCTAACGGTAAGGGATCGCAAATTGGCTTTGGAACGTCTGGTTAAATTAGTTCAGCAAACGGATTTTGCTGACGACATAGATTGTTTGAAAAGAAATAAACAGTGTTCAACACGGCTAAGGCGATTGCTTCCATTTTTAGATAGCTCGGGTTTACTGCGTGTAGGAGGTCGTTTAGACCGTTCAAACCTTTCGTTTCAAACAAAGCATCCACTCGTTCTGCCCAAGGATCACCCTCTAACTAGATTAATTATCGACCATACACACAAGGTTCATTGTCATATTGGAGCGACAGGCCTACAAGCTATTTTACAAAAGGATTTCTGGATCCTATCGGCTCGGCAAGCCATTCGAAGTCGTATTTTTAAATGTATTTCGTGTTTTCGGTCTAAGGCAACGCCAGTGGAACCAATTATGTCTGCCTTGCCAAGTGACAGGGTAAATGCAGCTGGTGTATTTCATACGGTTCAAACGGATTTTGCAGGTCCATTTTCAATTAGAGCATCACGTCTTAGAAATGCTAAGGTATTAAAGGCATATTTATGTGTATTTGTTTGCTCTGCAACGAAAGCAGTGCATTTAGAGGTTGTTGGTGATTTAACGGTAGAGGCATTTACAGCCGCTCTGATGAGATTCACAGCACGGCGTGGACTTCCGAGCGTGATACGTTCTGATAACGGTACTAATTATGTAGGGACAAACAAACACCTTCATGAGGTTAATAAATATCTATTAAATAGAGAAGTTGCGGATAGTCTCATGAATGTCGCAGCCAAAAGCGGTATAACTTAGTTGTTCAACATTTCTGGGGGGCCTCATTTTGGGGGTTTGTTTAAAGCGGCGGTTAAATCTGCTAAAACATTAATCAAACGGATGATCGGGGAGCAGATTTTAACCTACGAAGAACTGACCACAGTGTTTACAAGAGTTGAAGCGGTTCTTAACTCTCGACCACTGTGTCCTTTATCAAATGATCCTAGTGATCTTGAAGTGCTGACACCAGCACATTTTTTGGTTGGCAAGCCTTTACTGTCTGTACCAGAGTATAATTTGGAGGACGTAACTAATACACGTTTAGGTCGTTTTAAGTTAGTTCAGGCTATAGCTCAAAGGTTTTGGAGGCAGTGGAGTGACCGGTACCTACACTGTCTACAAAATAGGAATAAATGGACAACACCGAAGGATCCGCCAAAGGTGGGGGATCTTGTGTTGATTAAAGAAGAAAATATTTCTGCTCTTAAGTGGAGACGCGGACGGGTTATAGATTTATTACCTGGAAAAGATGGGGTTGTCAGAGCTGTCAGACTTCAAACTCTCTCAGGGAATTTTATGAGGCCAGTTGTAAAAATAGCAAGACTGCCTCTGGACTAAATCCAGGAATAACGTTTCATTTTTAGTTGATTTTTTATTTTGCGGCGCGGTATATTATTATGCGGCAATTCAAACAGAAGTTTTGTTGTTTTGTTTTCCTTTTGATAAAGGCTTTAGCCTTTCTCGGGCGGGGGTATGTTTAATATTTACACACCTTATATTTTAATACAAAATATTATTTTATATATTTATTACAAACCTTTTTAATATGGGGAAAAGAGGTTTATACTAACGCGGAATACGAATATTTGAAAAAAGAGAAATGAAAGTAGTTGACAAGTTGGCGTCAATTATTATCGCAATAAGAACCAAGAAGAAAGGAGCAGAAAAACTATAAAATATCAGCGGCTCTGAATCATATTAAAGAATTTATATATACACATCCAGGAGATGTAATTATTGGACTGCTAACCTTTCCACGGGTTTAAGGGTGAGCTTAGTTAATATATATATATATTATATTTTATTTTTAAGACTTTTATTCACAGGAACGAGACGCCAGGGCTGAATTCCAAATCGCGGAGTAATATTTAACACCATTGTTATAGAAACATTATTCCGCATTAACCGCTCCGAAAATCCGTAAAACATACAGAATCAAATCCGTATTTACGCTCATTGTTTGCCATTGTCAAAGGTAATTTATTTACGAGGGATCCAGAGGCCGCACCACCTGTACCTAAGCGTAATTAACGGCAGATCGTGGACAAACAATTTCGGTTTGTTAAATCATATTTATATTAACGTGTGGTTTAAGCGGGACTGACGCGGGTCGACAGATACCATTTTTTGGTTATTAATTGCGTTGTCTGAGTTAAATAAAATGTTGAAAAATTACCTGACTGCCAGATTTTAAATTTTTTAAGTCGTTGTCTAAGCTGACATTGAATTATGTCCAATCTAGTTACTCAGTTCCGAAACTACATCATCCTATGTTAAGCTAATCTATATTTGTTGGCGCTTGTTAAATGAGAATATGTTAAAACTAACAAAGTATGTATTAAAACAGACGGTAAGCTATAAAGTGATTCTTACAGCTGATCAGCGCTGGCCAATTGACCAGCATATGCTGAGTTTGGGTCGTTTTTGTGACGTGCGCATGAAAACATCATGTTATTTGCTAATTTTAGTTCAGATATGTAAATGTATTTACATGCCATGTCATGAATAAACATTTCTTTCTTTCTTTCTTACAAAATTCTCTTCCCACTATTATCTCACTCCAATGCGGAGTCAGCGCAAAAGAGTTTCCAGGCATGCTGCATAATAGATTCGGCTTAGTTTTTACCAACTGCCCGCCTGATGTCGATCCTTTGAATAATCCGAGAAGATTATGTCAGAAAAACTACGTTACCAAAGATAGATACAGAAGTCAGGACCACGCAGTCCACAGGCAAGGCACTAAACTAAGTCAAGGCAATAAACTCCAAATTCGTTGATGATGATCAGAATCAAAGATATTCAACAGTATATAGACGGGACAACAGCACAAAACTTGTGATCCAAAAGTTATGACCTAGTGCTCATAAGTCGCTCAGTTTATTTGAAATATACGCGCGCTAGGCCGGCTATCGTAATTATATTGAGAGAATAAACTTATCTTACGTGATTCTTAACCATTCACAGAACATTCTAGGGTGTAAATTGTAAAAGCCTTACATACATACATAAGCTCACGCCTGTATCCCTGTGGGGTAGGCACACTACACTACACTAGCGAACTAGAACACCCACATTACGCCGCGCTTTGTTCCGTCCCAGATGTGATAGGGGGCGAGCCTATCGCCATATCGGGCACAAATTCCAGACTCCGGGCTGATGTGGAAAAATCCAATATCACTTTGCCCGACTCGGGGATCGAACCCGAGACCTCAGGACGGTAGTCGTACCGAAATACAACCACGCCACCGAGGCAATCGCCCTGCATTATAATAAATGGTGCATGTTGGTACTGAAGTTTGAGATCAATTTTTATGGGAACTTGCTTGATAATCCCTATACAGTTACATACATACATACATACACACTCACGCCTGTATCCCATGGGGGTAGGCAGAGACTATTGAGCGCCACAAGCTACGATCCTGACACACCTCTTTTGCCTCTTCCACACTCATGCATCTTTTCATACATTTCCGCCGGTTGAGGGTACTCCTCACTTCAGTGGCGTGCATTTCATAAAGACAAAAAGACATTGTCTACCCCGACAATTTGCCTTGGCCCTAAAATTACATAATGAAAGAAAGAAATGGTCACCAAAAACAGTTTTTCAAACAGCGCTGGGTATGTCATTTTAAATCCACGTGAGAATGATCATGATGGTTAAAGTAAAGCAAGAATTAATTGAAGAAAACAATTATGCATGATTTTTGTCTACCCTAATCTAAATGTCTGTGCACGTCGCTGCCTCACTTGCCCTTTTTGGAGAAGATCACTTATTTGATCCATGTATGTTCTCCTCGGGCGCCCTCTTCCGACCCTTCCATTTACTTTCGCGCGATAAATACCTTTCGTAAGTCGCCTTTCATCCATCCTCTCCACGTGCCCAAACCACCTTAACCTCTACAGTTAGTCATATTAAATCTCTTTGATCAGAATATACTAAGAATACTAGCTTCACCATGGAGACACATAAAAGCACACATAAAAGCATACGAAGAAGACAGATAATCTCATCAGAGGTGTGACAACAAAAGAAATTTTCTTATTAGACACAATAAATACAAGCAATAAGGAAAAGTGTTTGGCAAAAACACGCCCACAGCCTAAAAAAATATGAGCCAATTGTCGAAGAAAAAATAACGAAATTGGTAGGCCCGCAGATTCTTCGCAAGATTTTTAGACATCTACATATTATTTACATATTTCTGGGCGTGTGGAAATGCGGTTTCGTTGTTCCGGCATTTGAAAATGCTGGCTACAAAGAATAAATTGATCTTACTCTTAAGTATATTGGGATATTGGAAGGCTACTTTGTATGCGTCAAGGGTAAATTGCTATTGATGGGAATTTGAGGCATTATGCTACTGTAAATAAATATATTAATGTCGCATATATTAAATACATATCTATAATATATTGCTTAGGTTTAGCAGTGGACGTCCTCTGGCTCATGATGATGATGATATTAAATTATAATAAAATTGAATTCTTGCCAATTAAGGATTAAAAAAAATGGATTTTATTAGGTGAAATTTAATTTGAATTATATTTTTTTTTTCACTTTTTTTTTACAGAAAATTGTCAATATACATACGTCGTGTAATGTTTTCTGTGTGCCAGAGGTATCTCACCCGCTTAGGCATAGCTTTCTGTTGACACAAGCCAATATACCTGTATCAATTACAAATTGTAGATGAATGCTTAAATAGACTGCTTCGGTGGCGTGGTTGTATTTCGGTACGACTACCGTCCTGAAGTCTCGGGTTGGATCCCTGGGTCGGGCAAAGTGATATTGGATTTTTCCATATCGGCCCGCAGTCTGGAATTTCTGCCCGATGGCGATAGGTGGTATGACTGGGATGGTTGGCGCTCACTTGGGGAGGCCTACGTTCAGCAGTGGACGGCGATAGGCTGAGATAATAATGGCGATAGTTTCGCCCCCATCACATCTGGGACGGAACAAAGCTCGGCGAAATATGGGTGTTATAGTGCACTAGGGCGCATCTGCCTACCCAATCGGAAATACACGCGTGAGTTTATGTTATATATCAAAAGAACAATCGACAAGCCTAACTGTAAAGAACAGTCGAAACACGTCTCAAGATGGTGAACTATGACCTACATGGGAATTGGGTTAAGAGAGTACATTTTTCGCGAGTCACAGAGGCACCATGTGGTCGTGCCGTAATGGGCTATTTGTCGATAAATTATGAGCAGACATCAATGTTAGGTCGCGTGCACAATGGCAGTTGAGAGATTATGCGACTTTACGACTATAGTATGGTGTTGTATAAGAAAGAAGCTAAGGATTATTAAGCTTAGAATTGTGAAATACATTGTTATTTGTTTTGAGTTTATTATATATTATATATAAATATAATATACCCTAGACGCACAGTTATTTTTAAATATCCTCCTGAAAAGGGGTCTCAAGAATAATACAAAGAAAAAATCACAATTTCTAATTAAATCAACACAAATATAACCTTATGCATGTGATATAAAGTACATAGCTTTTTAAACGAGATAAGCAAGCGTCTTTAAATTTGAATTTTGATACTTAGAATTCTATCGGCGTCCGACTGTAGGCAAAAGAGTGCTTAAGCACTCCTTCGCTGTCCCATTTTCCGACCGTCAACTGTGCATCTAGGTAAATAATATATCGATGCATACAAACAATAATTTAAATATTAATTAATTTAAAGTTGTTAACGTTTATTTACGCTTGCTCGTTTGCTCCGACTTCTATAAAAAGAATTCAAAACAAACTGTCATACACCGACAAACATTAAAACTTTTCAATGTATAACATAATATTCATAAAATAGAATTTATTTTAGTAGTCTAGACCACGAGTTAGGCACAGTTAAAAACGTTAGTGTACCAGACACATAAAATTGTACATATGTAAATAAAAGCACGATGAGTACACACGAGTTTTATCTGTATGCTTAGATTGGTAGGGTTTAATTTTGGAATATATTACAAGCTATTATATATTTTGATCGTCCAAATCATAAGTTTGCAAAGTTAACATTATATGAATTTTATTCCTTTGAGTCTTTTTACCTGGATACGGTGTCTGATCCCAAAGACCACACCACCATGTGGGATGAATATCCGGAAGGAAAGAAAGAGTCTTTCAACTTGGCTTTACCCCATCTTAATACGGAATCGGCAATTTTTTAAGCATGTTGCAGAAAGGATTCATCTTTCTTTTTACGACCGTCTGCCAGCCTGCTCTGGGGATTTTAGTTATTTAAATACTGTTTCAAAATGCACATAAGTTCACTAAACTGATGTTAGTCGTACATTAAAAGTGACACTACTGTGCACACGCCTTTACCCAAATACACCTTTATGTTCGGCACATAACAACCGTATCGGACATCCGAGCGTTGATAGAAAGCTCTTAGCGGCCCAATAGATTTACAGATACGCCGGTCGTTCTTATTGTTGTGGAAATAATGGGACAATTTGTAAATTTACAGGAAAAGTTGGTTAGTTTTGAATAGGGGATTAGGAAAAACATCGTTAAGTATAGTGAATTAGGTAATTTATTCAGATTTCTTTGGCAATAGTAGGTTTTTCTTGTACACAGTGTTGTTGTATACAAAAGAATAAATTGCTTTCTTTCGGCCTAGCGTTATACCAGAGTCCACCTTCCAGTTTAAACGATACTACATAAAGCCCCATACTTACAAAAATATTAACGCGCTTCTTCTCTTTAAGAATAGTTTGTCCCTTTCGTTTGAACCATTTGAATGGAAAAAGTTAGAAATAAATTATTAAATAATACCGGATATAATGTTCAGTACTGTATTTAGTTTTTTTGTAATAATATTATAATATTAGCCCTGTAATATTACTGTCCCACTGCTGGACACGGGCCTCCTCTACTAATGAGAGGGGTTAGGCCTTAGTCTACCACGCTGGCCTAATGCGGGTTGGTAGAATTCACATACCTTCGAAATTCCTGTGAAGAAATTCTCTTGTATGCAGATTTCCTCACGATGTTTTCTTTCACCGTTATAGCAAGCGATATTTCGCAATGAAAATATAGTTTTTTTACAATTTTAAATATAAAAATAAAAATACATATAAAAATATTAAATGATTCTTTTCGGTGGCGAGGCTTAGGACCCAAGCCATCGGCGGTTAGGACCCCAGAGTGAGGAACCTCCTCACAATTCGTGTCTATATAATAATTATTATATTTTGTTATGTATGTATATACCTACTTTACTTCAAGAACAGACAAGCATCAAACAATATATCAGACTACATAGAAGCGTATAATTACCCGTTAATATTTAAATTCTCGACACAAAGCGCTTCAAATTTCAACCCGCGAGTGCTACAAAATTTAATAACATACGTACATTAATACGAAATTCATAGAGAACGTTTTAAGTTTTACTGAAGTTAACACTTTAGATTTCCACGGGGAATATTATTTTCTAATAAATCAACCCTTCGGTGCTGCGGGTCGCCCGGGCCCCTATCACTAAGAATACACCAACCAATCCCGGATGATTAATTGATTAATCAGAGGTCCGTTTGCAAGTAATTTTAATGATTTATTGCTTTAAGGCCGGATGGCGCGCGGCTTTTGAGCGAATTAATTTCTGTAACGTATTGAAAGAACACCGTGACTATTATTTTTAATTGTAGGTAGGTGATTTAGGGTTGTCTATTATGTTATGTTATTACTTTAATGGATTCATTGTGTTTCTAGGTTATTAAAATGAATTGGTATTCTGACGGAGAATGACCGCTGAAATCTAAAAATCTTTACAGACAAGTGACGGACGGACTGCCTCGGTGGTGTGGAGGTATTACGTACGGTAAGACTATCGTTAAGAGGTCCACTTCGGGTACTCAGTATTAGCCCGGATTCTGAAATTTGTGCCCGATATGGCGATAGGCACACCCTCTATCACATTTGGGACGGAAATTACCGAAATGTACCCACATTTTGGTCATTTCCGTCCCAAATATGATAGACTGTGATAGACTAGAACACCCGTTCTAGTTCGTTAGTTTTTCGGGGATACAGGCGCGTCTATATATGTATGTAATTCGTAATTATATTTTTAGCTAATAAAAAATAGCACCAGACACACACGTAGTCCTGACCATACACTAAGATACTAACCTTGTGTCGTGGGTATCAGGAACTACGAAACTTTCGGTCTTACAACACCCAGACCGAAAGAAATATCTGTGGACCACACAAGCATTTGTGTCGCTGCGGGAATCGAATCCGCGGCCTCTCGTTGCACAGCCGGCTACTCACCCACTGCGCCACGGAGGCTGTCCGATAGTGATCCGATAATGTAGACTCAATCCATAGGAATGCGAAAAGAACATTATGAAATGTGCCTCTAATGGTTTCGCTTAATTTTGCTATACGTTAAACAAGCACTTTTGTGATTGAAAATTGCGTGAAAATTCTTTGTCACTTGTTAATAAAAGCTTAATTAAAACGAACCTGTAAGATTAATTTTCCTCCTACACAGCCTCTTCATATAAAAGATCATGAAAATATTGTGAGAATCAAGTACAAATATATTCCTGCGAGAGATTCGACGCAATATGATTACCACTTGATTTGCTTTCGTGAAGAGGTTATTCATAACGTGAATATGAATTTCGGGGAAAAGTTATCATTTTGGGCCGACTTCAAAAAAAAGGAGAAGGCCCTCAATTCGTCTGTATTTTTTATGTGTTAAGCGATATCTCTGCCAAATATGGACCGATTTTCAAATTACTTTTTGAGTTAGATAGAGTTTATTCAAAGGGTGGTCCCATATAAATTTGGTCACGATCGGATAAATTTCGAAGGCGGTCCGTAAAGATTTAAAACTTGTGACTATTTATTACCGACAAATATACATAGACACACGTCTGTATCCCTGAAGAGGTAGGCAGAGGCGGACTAGAACACCCACATTTCATCGATTTCGTTTCCGCCCCAGATGTGATAGGGGCCTATCGCAATATAGAAAAACTCAATATCACTACTCCGGATCAAAACCGAGACCTCAGAACAGTAATCGCACCGCCTACGCCACCGAGGCAGTCAATTATTTATTAACAAATTTAAGAAAAATCGTATAAAATATAAAAATATCCCGGACGTCCCGCAATAAAACTAAAACGGCGCCGACAAAACACACACCAAAAACCTTATTTATTACAAAGCACTTTTCAAAACAAAATCAGCTATCCAAATTCACAAATCGGCCGTCCATTTAAAAGGGAAATAAAAGGAAAAAGGCACCCGAAAAACGATTTATACGAAAAAGAGACGAACATCAAAAGGCAATCGGCAGATATCCAATGTCAACAAAACCGTTTACAAAGGGAGCAGAATTGTGAATCAATTTCAAAACCATTAATTGGTACTCGATTCAGAATGGGGAAGGTGCGGAGGTCTCTCTCACTGGCCGCTGAAAGATCTTGAGAAAATCACTGCCCAGGCAAGGGATAAAGAATTTAATTGATAACAAAGAATGTCCTTTGATACGAATGCCTTTTGCCTTCTTATACGGATTTTAACTAAATTGCACTCTTTGAATGGGTCCAATATAAATATTCCGGATAGTTTTGTATTAAGGGACTTTATGGAAGGTTTTTTGATGTTTACACGCGTGTCTTCAAAGGAACGAAATGAATAAGAAATATATTCTTGCGAAATATTAGAACATTGTTCAAATTATAAAAGAAAAAGGCGAAACGAACCGAAATTTGATCGTGACCAAATTGGAATAAGCTCTTTCAAACATAAAAATAGTCTTAAAAATCGGTCCAGATTTGGCTGATATCGAAATTCATACATAAAGAAATGACCTTTTTTGAAGTCTGTTGAAAATACAAATATTTCAGATGATAATAATTAATCTACTCATTTCCCCAAAATATGCGTAAACGTAAAACTATTAAGTTTAATTATAACGGCAAAAGAATCCACAAGTGAGGCAGAAGATGAAAATAAATATTTAAAGGAAAATAGGAAGGTAAACGATGATCGTCGTAGTAAATAAACAGGCGTTTTTGTTATCCTTAATGCCGACGCGTTGTTAGAGGATGCAACAATAACAGTGGGTATTAAAACAAATTGATTTGATCGCTCACGCCGTCGGGCCAATGTTTACACCATTTGTATCACTTTCCAGTGACAAAATCGATCAATTTTGAAAGCCGGATTTCGACAAGTCTGATATAAAATCATTGGTTTGAGGAAATGTGGGTTTAAAAGGTTAATGATAGATAATTGAGAATATAAGTTCAAAACTAGCTGAAGAGGAAGCATGTGTAGAAAGATGGATCCTAATTCTAAGCTAGAAGAACGGCAGGCAGAAGAAAAGTAAAAGTAGTAAAATTGTCATACTTTCGATTACATTGTCTTGTTGTGATGAACCAATTTTGTTAGATTCAAATGGTTCTGGAATATTTTCTTTCTAACGTCTGTCTTTTAGAGTGTCGGTAGTTAAAATACGACCATCACCAGCACAATAACGATCAACACATTTTTTTTCATCACATCATATTCCACATTTATCCAGCTAATTATTCTCTAGTTAAGCTTGTACACGTTTGAAAGGAAATTAAATTTTCGCCGAGTCTTAAGGGCGTTCGAGTTGGGCCTAATAAATTATATTGCTGGTAAAACTGTACGTCGAGTGCGACACAGCTCGCTGGCTCATCTAATTGGTTCAAATTTGCCGGAGCCAGAGTTTGTTTAATCGTTTTACCGGCAAGGCTTAATTGCCAGTGATTCGTTATGGTTTTAGAAGGTGATAAAATATATCTAGCTATTGAGGTGGTTTGGTGGGACACGGTTGAGACGATGTAACACTAAGCGATTTTGGTGTATCGGAGCGTGATGGGAAGTTATACGATGATTAAATAAAAGTATTAAAATTTCTATGAAAATACGCATGTGCCCAGTGATCACGCATCCAGGCATCCCCATCAGGCCACGCACACTTAACCGTCCGGTCCGGGAGCACGATTCCTTTTAATATAAGATTAACAGTAATTAATACAACCAAAAAACACGTCTACATTTCATATTGCGGTCTCACTGTAAGATACGAGTTTTTTATCCTAGTATCAGGAACTACGAGAGAAGCATCGTCTCACGACTCCCAATTGGATGTAAATAAAAATATCACATTTAATTTTGAGAATTAACAACAGCTTATAATAATATGTTTAATGTAATCTTGTAGGTCAAGAAATATTTTATCTTTCGATTTTATCTTTGCGAAAAGGTAAATAGTTTCTGAAAGAAAGCACGGCTTACATCCAAAGTGCGTCAATAGAATTGAAACGATTGAAACTAGCAACACAGTACTCCGATTTCCGACAAGTTCCAAACACAAGTTGGAAGCAAACGTAACGAACACGGAAACAAATTCGGCGAAGTTTCAGTTGGTTTGATTTAAACTTGAAGTTTGAACGGAGTTGCCATATGTAATTTGAAAATAGAAATACTTTTTACTATAAATTTAAAATAAATAAATACTTTTTTTTATAAATTCCTTCTAAAGTTAGTTAGTAGATTCATAAATTACTTTCTTTATGGAAATGTAGATAATCCAAAAGGGTCTTTTTGTAAACATAGTAATTTAACTGTTGGGAACAAATTAATACAGACAGTTTAAAAAAAATCTGTAGATTTGCAAACAGGATTTCATATTACCAAAAAAAATAAAAAATTTACCATCAATTTTAAACACGAATTATACTTTAGCTTATATGCTTAGTGATAAATCCTTTTGTGTTATAATCACATTGAAATCGCGTTTCTATTCACCCCGTAACATTTTTAGATATATATTCGAGCAAGCCAATCACAACTATTCACTGACAAGACACAATTTAGATTTACCGGAAATCACAAGATCTGGCAACTTCACATAGGAACAGTAGATTCTTGGTTAATTAGCGCGTCTTTCCCAACGTAACTTAGATGTTCGCGTATTATGTCGCGGTACAATCTACCCGTCCAATTACAGGCGCGGGTTGATATAAATTCTGCCAAACGTAACCAAGTTAGGATTTGTGTAAATGTGTTATTTCATGAAAATTCTAACTGTTTTATTTAATTTTGACTGCCTTGGTGGCGTGGTTGTATTTCGGTACGACTACAGTCCTGAGATCTCGGGTTCGATCTCCGGGTCGGGAAAAGTGATATTGGATTTTTCCATATCAGCCTGGACTCTGGAATTTGTGCCCTATCACATCTGGGACGGAATTAAGCTCGGCGAAATGTGGGTGTTCTAGCTCACTAGTGCGCCTCTGCTTACCCCTTTGTGGATACGGGCGTGAGCTTAAAGTACGTATGTATTTAGCTTTTTGAATGTTATGTTTTTTGAGGTACTTTTCATTCCACTTCTGATATTAGTATGCATTTTGAAGCTGTTTATTTTATAAATTGTCTTAAATTGGGTATCAAATAATTAAATAGTGAACATTTCAAATTAATTCTAGCTATGAAGAAAACTAAATATATTTGAAGATCCAAGAAATGCATAGCTTGATGCACAAAGGTAACGCATCTGAACGCCCGATTATGGCCTTTATTTCTACAAAGCTTATCTTTTTAAATGTACATTGTATACTTGTGTATGGGGAGGTCCCCATGACATGAATATAAACACTACGCCAAATTAAACGACAAAGCGCATTCCGCGAAGTTCCCAATTAAAAAGGGGCTTAACTTCGTCAATCCTCCCCAAATCTTGACTCCGAAAGAATTCCTCACTAATTAGTACAAGTTTATACATCGGGAGGTAGTTCACGCAAACTTTTAATTACAGATAGTCTGGTGAGCGTCAATCGCAAGTTCTTTTCTGATCAAAGCCTGTAGCACGAATAATTTTCGACTACGTATTCGAGTACAACGAATGTTTCAATCAAACATGAGGGCGCAGCGAATATTCGAACACGCAATCGAATGTTATTAGTGCTTGCATTACATCGTGTTCGGATTATTGACGGATTCGTATCTTTTGGGGGGATTCGTGTGTATTTTTTTAACGAGTGGGGCATTTGTATAGTTTGAAAGGTGTGAATTGATCATTGGCTGAGTGGTGCTTCATGACATGATCTAATGATCAGCCCCTAGTTAATTGGTACCACCATATCAATACCAGGGGTTGGATCAACCAAAATACACTTAATACCCATGGTAATTTACAGATGAATGTATTAAAAGGTTAAAGATACATGTATTTTTATGGAACTACCATTATTAACAACTATGATTTTCGGTTGGGAAAAAACTTTCCTTTTTTTTCATAGCAGAGATTGGGAAACGAACAGATGGGCGGAACGGATGGTAAGTGATCTCCACCGCCCATAGACACCCAAGACACAAAATAATCATGGGTTCGTTGCCAACCTAAAAGGAACGAAATAACATTTATAATTTCAAACTAAAAAAAAGGGTCAGATAATTCGTCGATCTCGATCACACCCGCGTTGAAATAAAGTTCAGATTCAAATAAAAATACAAAAAAAATACCAAAAAACCTGGCAGTATGGCTTTGGATCTTAGGTCTTAGGCTCTAGTGGAGCAATTAAACAAGAAAAATGAGTAATCTGACATCATGCATCGTGATTGGTGTTTACAGTCACGTGACTCAGATAAAAAAATTAAGTATTTAAATTACTGAAATAAAATTATCCTTGGAGTATTTTAATATATTCCTATTGCATACGTTATTTAGATGATAAATCTATGTTCCTACACAAATTCATTGATATTGTTTACTATAGTCAAGTATCCAATTGTCTACAGCGTGCCTCTACCACCCAAACTTACTTCACAAAACCATTCTTTTTTAAGCTAGGCAGCGGTTTTGGAGGCTGTGCAAGCAATTCTTTTAGACATCGGTTTCCTTACAATAGACTATGAGCGGCGACGATTAGCCATATTACACAGATCATCAGGTTCACTCGTCTGCTTTCATAGTCCAATAAAAATACCCTAAAGATAAAATATTCTAAAGCCAATTCAAAAGTTTGCTTCCATAAATCTTGAATTAATCTCAAATTAAAGTAGGCCAGGTGCCTAATGAATGGAATTTTTGTTAGTTTCTCATTCACACTTTAACAAGATTCAGGCGAAAACTTCGCAATATGCCTGCCAAATTTGTTCGCCCGAGCTTTAGAGTGGAAATCAATTATGGTTGAAGCGGTATTAAATTACTATGGATTTGTGGTTTTCTTGCGGTTTGGGCGTGAAATCATATTTAGATTAGATAATTTCACAACTTTAGAAGACTTTTTGATTCATATTGTACACAATTTTGAATACAGCAAAAATGGCCTCGATTATAACCATGGTCAGAGAAGACCAACGGGTAGTGACGTAGCTGTTAAGTTTCTTTTTTTATTTTTATAACTAACGCCCGAATGGTCAAACGCTACTCAACTTTAACGGCTTCCTATATTGATTTTCGCCATACAATTTTGACAGATAAAGCGGCCTTAAACGTCATAAGGCGACCTTAAGTGTATGAACATTCGGCGGTAAGGCTGGCAAACGAGCAGATGGGTCACCCGATGGTAAGTGATCTCCATCGCCCATAGACACTCAAGACACAAAACGCATCAAGAGTGCGTTGCCAATCTAAAAGAAGGGGAATAGGGTTTAAGGGAGGGGGGTATTGGGCAACAGGAAATCTCACTCACCGAACCAACAGTGAACTGCCACTTTACGTCGGTTTTCTGTGTGACAGTGGTGTCAAGATCATGCGGTAGACGTGTCTACAGCATGGCTCTACAATTCAAAAACGTACGGTTTCGTACGGTGAGCCACATTTCCAGTGGCGCAAACAGAGGTTCCTTGCTCTTTCCTATGCCTCTAACGGTAGACAGCAGTTTAGCTGTACCGCTGGCATGCAGACGTTGAGATGGGCCGTGTGCTCGACTTCTTTTTTAAGCCAATAACAATATGTCAAAAACAACAAAAGTGTTTTGACTAGCAAAACAAACCAAAGAGGCAAAATAAAACATATTTAATTGACTTCATCAGCCCGAGCAGGAAAATTTCTGACAACTGTAAATGTATTCGTGCTCGATGCGCGTCTATAAAATTTGTATGAAATATTAATCAAATGTCATCAGTGCGCAGCGAGTTTACATTTACATTAGTTTTTCGTGCTCGGGCTACAGAACGCAGGCAATGACTATCGAAAACTTCGGACCTATAAAAATATTTTAATTACCAAGCGTGATGACCCTAATCTACTATCAATATAGGGTCTCGTTCAACCCATCCTCCTACTACGAAATAATGTGAGCAAGCCAGTATACTCATTTCATGCAAATCGCGATATCTCACGCTACTATCGGACGGTAGTCGGCATGTCGTTCGTCCCCTTAGTAGGTCGTTTGGTTGGCGATAATGACCGTCGCTTCGTCGCAACTCACATGGTACCGGCCGACTGCAGGGTTGTCACATGGTATAAAGTAATTAGACGATGTTATAGGGGATGGTGTGTGAATTTTCATTCAAAATCTTTATAATTTTATGGGTTAAAAGAGGTAACTTAAAAAGTGAAACTTTTAAGCAATATTTGCATAATTAATTAACTAAGTACAATTAAAACGAGGAAGACGAAAAACAAAAAAAAAAATACCAAAAATAACAGCAATTACACAAAATACACAAAGCAAACGTAAAAGCCTCGTAAAAAATTCCAACTTTTCAAATCTTTAATGTAACAATCAACGTTTACACAACAAACTCCCATTCTTACCAAATTAAGGAGCTCGCACAAAAGAATTTAATTAAAACACGGAAGTGGGAAAATCCCGGTCGCCACCGGGAATACCGGTTCACGCCGTGAATTCCGGTTGCGGCAGCCCTGCGCTATCTGCAAAACGCCCCGCAGATACGAGCTAAGCTGCGGCGATTAAAAATAATTAGCGCTTTAAAAGCGGATTTGGCTCGTAAGGCACCGCGGCTTACAAGACGCTAGTTCTTGAGATCGTCTCACTCGGATTAGGTACTGAGAATTTGATATTTTGCATAATTTTACCGTGTACGAGATAAGAACTGTGAAACGTTTAACTAAGCGGGAAGAAGTGCTGAGTCTTTGATGTCATGATCTTCGCTGGACCCCAGCTAATAGTTTGATAAGGCCAAGTATATTATCTCACTTAATCTTGGATTTCGTAATTGTAATATCGTATTATATACTAAGCAGGGATAGCTTTGTTGGGAGTGTCGGAGGTTCGAGACCAACCCCAAAATGAGCATACAGTCATACACCTCTGACTGATCTATGTTAATGTATTTTTTTTGTGAATTATTGCTTGCTTGAAAAATATAACGGTGAAGGAAAACATCATAAGGCATAAGGTTTATATCAAATTATAAATAGAGTCAGAAACTAAGATTTTGGTATGATATTTATTTCTACAAACAACAATATTCTTACAATTGGTTTTCTCTAACTTCGGAAACTTTTAATATCGTCCGAATGAAATGTAAAGCTTCGGGTATTGTTCCATTCTGTGTCTTCCTTTTTCGAAAATCTCATTACAGATGCAATGTGAGTATAACTGTCCTTGTCTATCGCGAGCAATTCATACATTTCCGTCTCATTCGGTTGCACTCGACAAACGGTCAGAATAAGATCAACAAAGTCTGGGACCGGCTGAAGCGGGATTGCTCTTTTTGCGAGCGTCCGAGTCTTCACAGATTAAATATAAACTTTCCCGTGGCAAAGTACAAGAGGGTACAGAAGGTCAACTGCTACGAATAAAGCTGTCAAAAATAGTAAGAAAATGATTGCATTTCGAAATGCAGTAAGTAACGTCAAAATAACTTGAATAAAATAATAATTAAAACTGCCTCCGTTGCGTGGTGGTATTTCGGTACGACTACGGTTCTGAGGTCTCGGGTTCGATCCCCGGGGCGGGCAAAGTAATATTGGATTTTTCCATATCAGCCCGGAGTCTGGAATTTGTGCCCGATATGGCGATAGGCTCGCCCCCTATCACATCTGGGACGGAACTAAACTCGGCGAAGTGTGGGTGTTCTAGTGCGTCTCGGCCTTTTTTTTTTTTTTTTTGCGTCTCTGCCTACCCCTCCGGGGATACAGGCGTGAGCTTATGTTAAGTAGATGAAATACTATTCAAAATGTAAAATGTATTATGGCACTATAAAAAGTACTCATAATGACACCTGCTTGATAAAAGCTGCGTAGAAAAGGTCAGATTACCAGGTGGCAAATGCAGGTTTTATGTATGTGACTTAATAACCTTTAGCTAGTATCTCTTGTTCAACTTATAATTGTTAATACATTTTTCTTAAAAAAATATATTCACAATACAATAATTTTATCGTAGATCGTAGTCTATAATGTTTCTAATTTGATTTTAAAAATTATTAGCAAGTGATTCTTAGGATAAGATCTATAGAGCGAACTTCGGCTGAGTCTGAGTAAAAAAAACAAACTCATTGTGGATTTGAAATTTTTAAATCAAACTTCCACTTAGTCCGAGTCATTTTTTACAAGAAAATCTTCGCAAAGTCTGTCAGTCTGTTTTTCTTGTAAAAAATGACTCGGACTAAGTCAAAGTTCCATTTAAAGATTCAAAATTCTCACTGAGTTCGTTTCTTTGACTCAGACTTAGTCGAAGTTCGGTCCAGAGATCTAAGAATGTGAGGTAAAACAACTTGTGTCAACCCTAACATAATGTACTATAATAGGGTTGTAGCTTCACAATTTTTATTAAAATCAAGTCTTCTGTATCCGGTGTGCTGTGCTGGTGTTTGTATAAGGCGCAATATCCGCGAGGGCTCTCGATTCATCAGCAGGCACATTTGACGCGGTGGCGCGCCTTGTTCCGATGTCCGCGCCGTATGCCGACAATGGGACCAATTCTTTGTAATGGTATACTAGGTAGTTGGATTTTGTTCTAGAACGGCAGTGACTAAGTGATTTTCCAACACATGTTTTATTTCAGTGATAAATTATATTTAATCGGGTCCTGTTGTTTTATCGTGATACAATTATTTGTTGAATAATCACAAGTTTAAAAACATAACATGACTTCAAACATAGGCCTCCCCTAAATATTTCCAGACCGACCTGTTGGTAGCCTGCATTCAACAACTTCCTCAACCTTTACAATGTTTTGCTTCACTTTACATTAAAAAAACTCCTTTCCATTTTCTGCAAATTACCAAACACGCAAAATCCATGTGCAATCTACTAAAATACTCCTCACAAGAACCGAATCCCGCAGCGTCTCCACACGTCAACCTTCCTTCGCACATCGTTAATCGTAATCCGAATAAAACCACACAATAAGGGCAAAACCACGCCGACAGTCCGCACTTAACGCATAAAGAAAACAGATAGGCCGAAAACGAATTAAAAAAAAGGATAATGCCGACGACCGGCGAATCCGAAGAAATATTACTTATTTCTTTCGGCCGACAACTCTGTAATCACATTTGCTTTTGTTCGTTTCGGGCCTTTCATTCGCTTAATCGCGTTATTTCGGGTCTTCGGTGGAACAATGTTTAGTGAGGTACACGTCATGAGTGGACGCGGTAGCGGGAAATTAAATATTTTTTTGCGTGTGTAACGATTTGCTCTCGGATGTTTTTTGTCGGTTTAGAAATCAACTCTATATAATTTCTGTCCCACATCTACATCCTGACATGCTATGTTACTTAAAAAACTTAATTTGTTATGTTACTTCTGACAAATTCAAATCTTGCTCGACTTTTATTGTGGACTAGCTGATCCGGCGAACTTCGTTCCACCTAACACTCGATTCTTTAAAAAAAAATATTATGTCTAAAATAAACGTAGCCTAAGTTACTCCTTATTACATCAGCTACCTGCCAATAAAAGTACCGTCAAAATCGGTTCAGCCATTTCAGAGAGTAGCCGGAACAAACAGACAGACAAAAATAGAAAAAAAAGTTATTTTGGTGTATATACCGGTATATATTTATATACATGTAGTAAAAAACGGTTATTTCAATATAACAAACAGACAATCCAATTTTATTTATATGTATATAGATACATTAATGAAAAACAGGGACATTTAAATAAAATGCACAAGTACATTGTACGTATTTTATTCAAACGTTATTTTTTATGTGGTTAAATATATGATCAATGTTTTTAGAAGGCTTAGCGCTCCGCTACAGGTTCTGGACTAGCTCGCTACTCGTCTATCACTTATACCGGCCAGAGACAAGCCAGGAAGGAAGTGCGCAAGATGGCGGGAGCGGTCGCGGAAACCGCCGCGACGTACTACAAAATACTTATATTTGTAATACATCATTCGATATTATACGTAATACGATTGTTTCGGGATTGTAATTATTAGATTATAAGCTACGGGAAATGGCTTGTGAAGTACGGTCAGTACTGTACATCTATAATTGTATTATAATAGTCATAGAATATTGCTTAGAAATGACGCAGAAAAAAGTCTTTCACATTTGAGCGTGAACTACCAGATGGATTGATGTCAGGCAGCTAACCGTAACAATTAAGTGGAATCCTTTCTTCAACATGCTCGAAAGTGTGGTCTCCAACCACACATTAAACAGGGATAAGGACAGGTGAAAATAATGAAATAATCACTAAAAATCAATACGCATTGGGGATCCCTCAATTATTCCAATTAATCTAAAACAGGTATGTTTTCAAAATGTGTTGCTTTTTGAAACTTTTTTGTGTATTTATGTTTGTTCATGAATAAGCAACAAAACTATTACTTATGACGCCAGCAAAAATCAGTCAACATAATCTTAAGTATTTATTCCTATAGCAATCTTCATGCAATCATAACATCAAAAATGATTTCTCTAGCCCCCTCGATGTTGCATTGGATTCGAGAACTTGTTATTTGGTAATTTTTAGCGTGACATTACCGCACTTTTTAACTCTATTTCGGTGGAATTTTAAGTCACTAAATGAAATCGACATAACATAACATAACATAAGCTCACGCCTGTATCCCCGAAGGGGTAGGCAGAGGCGCTCTAGCGAACTAGAACACCCACATTTCGCCGAGCTTAGTTCCGTCCTAGATGTGATAGGGGGCGAACCTATCGCCATATCGGGCACAAATTCCAGACTCCGGGCTGATATGGAAAAATCCAATATAACTTTGCCCGACTCGGGGATCGAACCCGAGACCTCAGAACCGTAGTCGTACCGAAATACCACCACGCCACCGAGGCAGTCGAAATGAAATTCGAATCGAAGTGAAATTCGAATCGAGTGTCATAAGTCAGGCCCACCGGACTGCGACATAATTTCCTTAGCCTCAACATGATATAAAATTAACGTTGCATTCAGAATGACGTCATTGCATATTTAAGGAGCCTGGAGCCGCGACGTGACCAGCCGTCTATGTTCGCAACTGCTTCTTAGAATTTTATCCCGGTTCATAATTTAGTGCGCACACTGTTTGCCATTGTAGTGTCGGGTAGGGTTGGTACGTTTTAGTACATATAATTTTGAATTTAGAATTACTATTAGAGAGAGATTAAATATTACTAATTATAGAGGCGCTATCAAGCAAGTTTCCATGCAAATATTTTGAGTGCTAGAGCCACGCTGTAGACAGTTACGTCTACAGCACGAATGGGCCGACTCAACGGGTTTGATACCACTGTCTCACAGAAAGCCGACGTAAAGTGGCAGCTTGATGTAGCGTTTCGTTCGGTGAGTGAGATATCCGGTGGCCCATTTCCACCTCCCCTTTCCCTATCCCAATCTCTTTTCCCTCCCCTTCCATTCCCTCCTTTTAGGTTGGCAACGCGACTATGAATCTTTTTGTGTCTTGGGTGTCTATGGGCGGTGGAGACCACTTACCATCAGGTGACCCATCTGCTCGTTTATCAGTCTATGCTATAAAAAAACTCCCAAACGCCAATAATGCCATCTACTTCTTGTAATCTTACATCTTGAATGTCTTTGCTATGAGTACATAGAATAGTAGAAAATTTAAAAATCAATATTTTTCAATCAGCAGGTAACTTTATTTTGGGGGATAATTTTGTTGATTTGATAAACGTTTCATACAAATTGCAAAATGTCAAATTGTTCTTCAAATATAAAATTATCAAGATATTAAAATCGGGCCTAAATGACACATCATCTGCTTTATTATTATTTCCAATAATCTCTATAACATTTAACATGGCGATAGGCTCGCCCCCTATCACATCTGGGACGGAACTAAGCTCGGCGAAATGTGGGTATCCTAGTTCGCTAGTTTACCTCTGCCTACCCCTTCGGGATACAGGCGTGGGCTTATGTTATGTCTATAACATTTTTCCAGCTGCCCTTATTCCACTTTAATATAACAAACTATCTTTGGTGGGTATATCTGGCAGTTTGTTGAATTGGTTCGAGTCATATTTAAAAAACCGTAGGTCAACCGTTGTTGTAAACGGATTTTGTTCATCTGCGTTTGTTGCGAACTCGGGTGTCCCACAGGGCTCCCATTTAGGTCCAATACTATTTAATATCTTTATAAATGATATCACTGAATGTTTTAAGTTTTCCAATTACCATCTCTTTGCTGACGACCTTAAGATTGTGAAGCCTATTCACACACCTCAAGATGCAATCTTACTACAGCAAGACCTAGACAGTGTAGCAGTATGGTGCAACACAAACAGAATGGAATTAAATATCAACAAATGTTACTATATCAGATTCACAAGAAATAAAATAGGTAATTCTCACGTGTACTACATAAATAATAACCCAATTAAACAAGTAGACACCGTCAAAGATCTGGGAGTAATTTTTGACACTAAACTCAAATTTGATAAACATATCAACACTATTGTAACAACCAGCTTTAAAATACTGGGTTTTGTCTTAAGAAACTGCAGAGGTTTTAAAAACCCTACAACTAAAATCCACATTTACAAATCTTTAGTTAGATCAAGCCTAGAGTACAGCAGTCCACTGTGGAGTCCACATTATGACGTCTATACTAAAAACTTAGAACGTATACAGAAAAGATTTCTATGGCATCTCTCTTACAGCTGTCAGCTTGCCAAAAAACTACCTAGCTACCAAGACCGACTTAAACACTACAAGCTAAGCTCATTACATAATCGCCGAACGCTGCTAGACATGATGTTTTTACATAGCCTGGTAAATGGAATGATTGACTGTTCACAAATTACAAGAAGATTTAACATTAATGTCCCAGTAAAGCTCCCCAGACCAAAAAAATTTGCCCCTTTTTTTGTACGTTACTCTTCTACTAACCTGGGTCTAAATTGTCCTATTAATAGGATTTGCAGAGGGTATAATCTTTTGCATAAATCTAGTGACATAGACATATTCTCACAAAGTAAAACTAAATTCCGAAACGCTGTTTTGAAACATCAATGCTCACTTTGATACTGTTCAAATGTATTCTTTAACACAGTATTCTGTTATTTTTTTTTAACACAGTATTATCCGGTTCAATGACAATGTTTATTCGTCTAATTTTAACTCTTAATTTTAATTTTTGTGCGATATAATACTTATTGTTCTTTTTTTAAGTTGTTCTTGATTTTTGTGCAAGCCGTGTTCGCCTCTAATTGTAACGGCATTTAGCATATGTAGGTATCTTTTACCATTTATTTTTAATTGTTACTTAGAGATAATGTACGTTATGTTGGCGTTACTAAATAAATAAATAAAATAAAATAAATATGGGGTCGGCGCAACACACATTATCATAGTACGGAAGATATTCGGCTTAGTTTCTACGTCCGGCTGCCTGTCCACCGTCAATCCCTTCTGGAAGAAGCAGAACTAGGAGTAAAAGCTAGTGGATATTATTTCAGTAGCCCAAGCACAAAAACTAAAGTAAATGTAAACTCGCTGCGCACTGATGACATTTGATTAATATTTCATACAAATTTCATAGACGCGCATCGAGCACGAATACATTTACGGTTGTCAGAAATTTTCCTGCTCGGGCTGCCGATCATATAAATGAGATTTCCCGTATTGAGCATCTCTTAATGCTTATCATTGCTAGATGTAATTGTTGTTTTGCGTGTTCTTGTAAGCTCGTAACAATTGATTGCTTTCGGACTAAGTATTATACTGAAGATAGACACAATACGAGTTATGGCAATTAATCAAACCAATTATTATTAGTTCTGTTAAGTACTTTTTTATTCTTATAGATTTGCTATCATGTTGACTAAATATGATAGGGGTTGACGTTAGGCATGCAGCCTGTCGTAAAAACTTAGCTAAATCATTTCTGCAACATGCTTGAAAAGGGTGTTGAAAAAAATATATTGAAAAACATGCTTAAAATGCGTCCCCACATTAAGGTGGCATAAGGGCAGGTAGACAGAAAGAAAGATGTTGATTAAACATATTTATGTACATAGCTTGTACGCGTCTCCACCCGCGTGGAATGGTTTTACGTTTTTGAAGTTATACTTCTTTAGGCGCGTTATGAAAAAATGATGAGAGTGAAATTTTCAGATCGCGCATCTGTGACACAAAATTAACAGTATGAAGTTGTCTACAGTATGAAGTTGTCTGCTTAACCGCTCATTAAGTCTCGAAAAAAAGCTACCAACAAAATAGAAATTGAACCTCGATATTAGTCGCGCATGTTGGTACGCTCGTCACCTCTGATCACTGTTTTCATATTTATAATATTTATCAACATGTTTCTAGTTTATACATTCACAACGCGTGTTTTAGTTTCATACAAGTGCGAATTATATATGTGCTAATAAATTATATTCAGTAGTGATTTAAATTGAATATTTTGATTGATATTACTTACTATTTGTGAATATTAGTGAAAAAAAATGTGCTTATATACTTTTTCAAGTGCTCCAATATAATTGAGGTTAACTATCCGTATGTATTATTTATTGGTATAAATTAAAAATACTTTTATTTAATATGATTAACACTAAATATTATTAAAAAAAGAAGTATAACTTCTCATGCGCGTACATAAGTACACGCACCCATTTTTTTTTACTTTTAACATGTTCTGAGCAATTTCCATCCCATATTTCTCCTGTTCAAGTTTTTTTCTAATAAAGATAGGCTATGTCCTTTCCTAGGGCATAAGTTTTTTACATACCTAATTTTATCAAAATCGCTTCAGTGGTTTTCGTGTGAACGTTACAAATATACAGAGATATAATAAAAATATAGAGCACAATTTTTAAAAATATTTTATGAAATCACACAGAAAGCATTCGTAGGCGATAAAAAAATAACATACAACTTTTGTTGAAGCCTAGTAAAAACCAAATACAGGCATAAAAAAATAAATGGAAATACATTCCAAATTCGAATTTTCTCTAACATAAATCGAACTAGTGCTGCACCCCCTAATCGCTGAGTCAAAATCAAATATTGATTCGGTACCGTTCTTTGGTCGCGACTCGCGATCGCTCGCGTGCTAAATGACCACAATTCATCGTGATATATATGACTTTGTCTCGTTTAAGTTTCTTTATTGATGTTCGTGTTGGTTTATAGTAAAACGGAAACGTATTTCATCTTGTATATTGAGCAATAATCGTCGCTTATGTTTGCTTGTGTGTTTTATCTTTATTCATTGTGGTTTTATATATTGAATATTATATTACTATGTTTGGAATAATCGCTCTATTGAATCAGAATTGATTAAGGGAATAAACCTTGCTTGATTAATGGATGATAATATTCTGCTCTTACATTGGAAATTGTAGGCAATAACACGGACTTGGTTAGTCATCTATAACTAACAAATACTTAGTATAGCAATTCCTAAAGTGGGTTCCGTAGAAATTTCAGCAGGGTTCCGCGAATCAATGATATGCATTTTTAAAGTTGCATACAATTAAATGTAATGGCAGTTATTTGTGAAGGTTCTTTCGATGAAAAATTTCCTAGCAACCTCAAACAGAAGTTATATTTAAAAAAAATATTTAACTTAATTTGGAGTTCCGTAAAATTATAAATAAATAAATACACCCAAAAGTTACACACCCAGTCCTGATCCCACACTAGGTATAACTTGTATTATGGGTATCAGACTATGAGAGACTTTTGGTCTCACAACACCCAGACTTAAAACAAATATCTGTGGGCCATACAAACATTTGTCTCAATTCGGGAATCGAACCCGCAGCCTCTCGCTTCACAGCCGGCTACTCGCCCGTTGCGCCGCGGAGGCTGTCATTACTTATTCAGTTTAGTCCTCAAGTTTGGGATGTTCTTTTAAATTTTCCTCAACATAAATTATACATAAAAGTCACATAAAATAAAGAAAACTGAACAGGTAACATAAATCCATTAATACAAGATAGCTGCATAGCTCGCCTTGTCCATAGCTAGAGGCATACCTTTATCAGATTTCCTGTTATAAATCTAATATTACGTCATGGTAGACGAGACAACTTTTTGCCGTTTGACTGCCTCACGACACGACAAATCGTCCAGATTAGTGAAAATGAACTTTAAGAGGACGCAGGAGTGTGAACTGGATCGCATAGTTCGCGAGTACGAGTATGGCGGCACTAGTGTGACGAGTCGTTATAATTAGCAAGAGCACGATAAAAATGTTAACGCAGATGTGAAATTCAATTCTCGGTATCACAGCTCTACACAGATATTTTATATTGAAATGGATATATTGGGCCCTACTTATAAAAACAGTTTAGCTGAGCAAATGGCTAAGAATAGGTTGTCACTTTTTTCCTTATGTCACATTGTTTGAAAATAAAAGGGACAGGACTATTATTTACCATTTGCTCAGTTAAATTGTTTTTATAAATGGAGCTTATAATCTTTAATTTCTTGCTGAGAATGCATTGGATTTCTGTTTTTATTAAACTTTTCTCTTATTGATTCTTTACACAGTGAATAAAAATAGCAACAAGACGTTTATAGATTGAATAATTGAATAATAGCATCGGAAGACAGAGTGTAGGATGTCTGGCCATTATATCGTCCGTTGATCTGATAAATACCGCAAAGTGAAGGATGCATTGTATATGGGAATTTATAGTAAATCGCCATGATCGTCTGTTTGATTTAGTAACAGTCTATATGATCTGTGGACTTGGAGCTTAGGTTCGAATCTCAGAAAAAGCAGTGATTTGCAGCATTGTTACTCATTTAGAATTAGTCCTAAACTACATTTAACTTCCATCTCATTCGTATATTTAAATGCTGAATATTATAAAAATTATAAATCCCACGAAATATCAATAACCTGGTAATTTGTTTGGTAAACGTCAACAAAAGCTTTGATGACAAATGACAATACAAACAAAGGCTTAACCCGTCGCGTGCGGACACCAGTTTAAATGTTGATACGATGACAGTTGGCGAGATTCGGCGGTTGACGGAAATGACAGTTTATTTTTGAAGTGTGGAAATATGCTTATGTATATTTTTTAATAGGGATGTCCTAATAAAATCCTGGAATATCGATAAACAAAAGATATTCATACCGCCTTATTTGTTAAAATTTTACAGCGAAATACAATGTAAGAAGCCGTTAAAGTAGAGTAGCGTTATAATACTGCGGTAGTGCCCGATATGATTATGGGTTTTAATAGGGATGTTCTACTAAAACCCTGGAATATCGATAAGAGAACAAGATTCATATCGCCATATTCGTCAAAATTGTTCGGCGAAAAACAATGTGAGAAGCCGTTAAAATTGAGTAGCGTTCCATTCGGCGATTAGTGTCCGATATAACGAGAGGCTGGGACATCACAGGACGGAAATAAGTTTGGCGAAATGTAGGCGTTGTTGTAGCTCGCTAGTGATACAAGAGATACAAGCTTATGCATAAGTGTGAGTTATGTCTTAAATATCTAATATTAAACAGACTGCCTCGGTGGCGTAGCGGTATTTCGGTACGACTACGGTTCTGAGGTCTCGGGTTCGATCCCCGGGTCGGGCAAAGTGATATTGGATTTTTCCATATCAGCCCGGAGTCTGGAATTTGTGCCCGATATGGCGATAGGCTCGCCCCCTATCACATCTGGGACGGAACTAAGCTCGGCGAAACGTAGGTGTACTAGTTCGCTAGTGCGCCTCTGCCTACCCCTTCGGGGATACAGGCGTGAGCTTATGTTATGTATGTTATGTGTTAAACAGACATCGTTTTTTATTTATCGACCGACTTCCAAAAAGGAGGAGGTCCTCAATTCGTCTGTATTTTTTTTATGTATGTTACGCGATATCTCCGCCGAATGTGGACCGATCATCAAAATTCTTTTCGTGTTCGATAGAGCTTATTTCAAGGGTGGTCCCATATAAATTCGGTCACGATCGGATTCGAACTCGGTCTGTTAAGTTTTTAAACTTGTGATTATTGGTACCAATTTTATGAAACACTTGTATACTAAGCTTGCGACCTAATCCAAATACAAAAATGTCATCGAAAGCTCACGTCACGGGCCCATTCAGGCATCCCCATTGAACGGCGAACAAAGGGGCATCGCCGGTCGACTTTTAGCCGGGTTAATTAAAAATGTCAACAACACTTATTAATCAAAACCGGGTGGGCGCCCGCGCGAACATTTTGTGTGCGATCGTTAGGCAAGTGAAGTTATTTAGATCGAAAACATTTTATTGTACTGCATAAGAATTGCATATTGTAAATATATACATTACATAGAGAAAGACGTAAAGAAAGAAAGATAGAAACTTTATTCAGCCAATGTCTCAGGCAGCAGTAGAACAACGTCATAAGACGACGAACGGTGTCTGACTAATGTGAAAAATAATTCTTAACAGACCGATCAAAACCGATCATGACCAAATTAAGCTTCATCGAACATAAAAAAAAATCTTTATGATATCGCATAACATACATAAAAAATACAAAGGAATTCAGGACCTTCTTTTTTGAAGTTGGTCAAAAAGCATTTAAAATGACAACGTCATTTTTAGCATTCGTAAATTTGTTAATAATTAACCTATTGGAAGCAGCCCTGTTATTAATAATAATGCATTTTACATTACCCGCTCGGCGTCCTAATATGATTATAATTCACCAGACATACATTCTTTCTTTCTTTCTACCCGCCCCTATTCCACCATAATGTGGAGTCGGCGTAAGACACTCTTTTAAGCATATTGCAAAAACGATTTGGCTTAATTTTACGACAGGCTACCTGCCTTACGTCAATCATTCATTTGGGATCCCGTCTGGAACAAATAATGTTAGAAAAATACCCCTCCCGACCTGGGAATTGAACCCAGGACCTCCCGATCTATATGTAGTAACAAGATGGGAAAATATTTTTCATCATTATTTTAACGAAATGTCGATTTTTATATTTTAGAAAAAAACTAAATTCAAACGCGGTTAGTTACACTGAGCCTTAAAAACTGTGGTAAGGTAAATTTTGGATATGTAGGTCTTCTTTTCGCGGTTATAGTCTGAAGGTCGCTGTATCGTTGTTTACCAAGCTATTTTAATATTTCTGTGTAAAGCGGATAACGTCGCTTAGCAGTCGGATTAGCAGTAATATAATATTTAGAAGTCTGAGTTTGCTTGGAAAAATTGCGGGAAAAATAAGGCTGTGAGTGGAATGAAGGTGAAATTTTAAATATTGTATCAACATAATCACAAGATTAAAAACTTAACGGACCGACTTCCAATCCGATCGTGACCAAATTTATATGGGACTACCCTTGAAAGAAGCTCTATTGAACACAAAAAGAATTTTGAAAATCGGTCCACATTTGGCGGAGATATCGAGTAACATACCTCTACATAAAAAAATACAGACGAATTGAGGACCTCCTCCTTTTTGGAAGTCGGCCGAAATTCACATAGACATTTCTATCGCCATACATTTCTACTACGAGCAAAATAAATAAATACACCCAACAGTCACACACATAGTCATGACCCCACAATAAAATCGAGTCTTGTGTCGTGGGTATCAGAAACTACGAGACTTTCAGTCTCACAACACCCAGACCTGAAACAAATATCTGTACACACAGACATTTGTCTCCACGTTTCACAGCCGGCTACTCGCCCGCTGCAGCAAGGAGGCTGAGGCAAATGATTGTATATGCCTAATTCTATCTTTTTACGCTAATCGCTCTGGATTTTTCATTCTCCGTCTACTTCTTTATATGCGTGTTACTTTACTCTTGTACTTTCTATCTATCTATCTATCTAATAAACTCTTCCGTTCGAACTGTTTTCTTCAATTCTACCTTCTACACTTCTTTCTTTCTGCTTGGCGTTATCCCGGCCTTCAGCCAGGGTCCGCCTTCCTACTTAAACGCCTCCACTTCGCCCGGTCTTGAGCATCCTCCGTAGTGAGACCATTGGCTCTCATATCCTTTTCCAAAACGTCCAGCCAGCGCTTTTTGGGCCGTCCACTAATAAATTAATCAATTCTACCTTCTACACTACTTGAACTGCCTTGGTGGCGTGGTGGTATTTCGGTACGACTACGGTTCTGAGGTCTCTGGTTCGATCCCCGGGTCGGGCAAAGTGATATTTTTTTTATTTGAATTTGTGCCCGATATGTCGATAGGCTCGCCCCCTATCACATCTGGGACGGAACTAAGCTCGGCGAAATGTGGGTGTTCTAGTTTGCTAGTGCGCCTCTGCCTAACCATTCGGGGATAAAGGCGTGAGCTTATGTTACACTACTTGAACTATATATCTTCACGCTATATTGACTTTGGAACAAAAACCCAACATCCAAAAAGATTTTTCATTTGCAAATATTAGAACGTAACGTCAGCTAAATAAACATTCTGAACCATACAAAATCCTAAATACTTACAAATATATCTCATACACAAATAAATTCACGAAAGAGCGCACCCGTATCAGCCGAGCAGCCAGCAGGACAGCGGTGACGTCGTGACCACGTCATCAATCACATGCGGGCGCGGGGCGGGGCTGCGGTGGCTGGCGGCGGGAGGGGGGGGGGTTGAAACCGAGACATTCTTCATTAGGACGCCGCGGCGGGCGCACGTCACCTCGAATATATTAATCATAGCTCAACTTGCCTTATATTTTCGTATTGTCGCGTAGTTAATGGCCTTCCCCTCGGCTGTATATCAAAATGTAATGAGGAAGTTTTCATCAAAACTGTACCGTTTTGTTGCTTCCGTTTCGTAAATTAGTTTAACAAACTGATACGTAAGTTAATTACAGTTGAAACTACTCAATTTACATGGTAATTTGAGTCTCTTACGCTGTGTACAATTAACACCAGTTTTAGACTCTCGATTCTTTGAACACTCATCAAATTTAGAATTAACAAAACGTCTGTCAAATGTCAGGTATCCTGGAATTATTTAATATTCATGTCGCTATTAAAGTTACTGTTGTGATGTTGCAATCATTATGTATAAAACGTCTAGATTGCATGTTTTATAAAAACCACGTTACACCTATGAGATTGGAACCAAGGAACTCCCGATCCACAGCCCATATACGCCACCACTAGATCAAGGGTGGTATAGTGTAGTTTTATATTAGTGAAATAAGCTTTTTTTATAGCAGAGACTGGCAAACGAACAGATGGGTCACCTGATGGTAAGTGATCTTCATCGCCCATAGACACTCAAGACACAATAAGAATCATGGGTGCGTTGCCAACCTAAAAAAAGGAAATGGAAGGGTCCCCCCTTCCAGGAATTTGCAAAGGGAGGGGGGGAAATGGGCCACCGGAAATCTCACTCACCGAACGTAATGCAACAGCAAGCTGCCACTTTACGTCGGTTTTCTGTGAGACAGTGGTATCAAACCGGTCGAGCCGACCCATTCGTGTTGTAGACGTAACTGTCTACAGCGTGGCTCTACTACTCAAAAAAGCTTTTTTAAATTTAGTCACTATTTTCAGAGATTTCCCCTTATATACAAACAATGCAGAAAGCAATCATTTCACTACTAAATAAGATGAATCAGCCTCAAATAGAATCCCAAAGTCTTCAAACTCCAATAAGCTTATACCAAAGCCACTGAGTCTCAAACAAACCAAGTTTAGTTCAAGGCGTTCGCGATCATATCGCTCTGTGGTTATCGATTCTATTGGTTCTGTCAACCCCAATTACATTAATGTTATTATTTCCTTCAATTGAGGAGACGTTTATACTCTGTACTATCTGTATTTGTCGCTTCAATAACATTGTTAGAAATATCTGATGGAAATATTTTTCTTTAACATGTTCTGGTTACAAATGTAGAAATGACTTAGTTATTTAAACTGTAATAATAAGCATAAAATACATAATACATACATAAGCTCATGCCTGTATCCCCGAAGGGGCAGGCAGAGGCGCACTAGTCAACTAGTACATCCACATTTCGCCGAGCTTAGTTCCGTCCCAGATATGACAGGAGGCGAGCCTATCGCCATATCGGACACAAATTCCAGACTCCGGGCTGATATGGAAAAATCCAATATCACTTTGCCTGACGCGGGGATCGAACCCGATACTTCAGGACGGTAGTCGTACCGAAATAGGTACAACCACGCCACCGAGGCAGTCAAAATTCATAATTATCTGACATTTCGACATAAGAAAAAATGACGTATCTTTTTCGAAAATATAAATGTCAGTTACGTTTTTTCCTTATGAAGGTAGTATAATATATTATTTTTAAGCTCAAATGCATTTTTAAGTAGCTTAAAAACAAAGCATGAATATGAGTGAACAGAGAATATCCATTTTTCCAAAATGTAAACGAATAGCGAAGATCACGCATGGAGTTACCCATATAGTCGATACCAGCCTTCTGTTGTCACATCTAATATTATAAATACGAAAGTGTAGGTGGACTAACTAACGAAGCAACATGATTTTTTTATGACATAAGCTACTTCTTATCCTGGAAATATTTTCCTCGAGCAGACACAAGCAAATCCTAGTAAGAAAATCAGCAAAGGATTTAGCTGTTTACTTGATTGTTTCTTCACGGATTGTTAGGTATTCATCACGAAACGTTTATGATTAGAGTCTTGGAATAATATCTTAGCCATTATCTGTACTTGGGGGAATTAAGCGATCTTAATCAAGATTCATTACTCAACATACATTAGGTGCTCCTACACGTGTTCCAGTACAGCTGCGCTATTCTAGAACTTTCTTGCCAACATTAAGGATTTCGTAATAGTCAAAACGTCAAAAATAATAAATAGTAACTGTGTAAAAATTATTCGTAAATATAAGTAATGTAATAATAACTTTTTTCTGGTTGACGCTTAAGAGTCATAAATAAAATAAAATAAAAATCTTTATTGGTCACGTAGGCATGTAAAAAAGCACTTATGACAAGTCAACACAAGCAAATTTTGAATTAAGATTAATATAATTTACATTATCTCGCTATAAATTTGAAGATAGGCAGGCAAGTATGGACATAATAACGATGGGATGGCTAATATAGGGTGATAAGGGGAGATAGGAATAGAGTATAAGGGAATGGGTTGTATGGGAATGGCATATGGCAGGAATGGTGGCAGAGGATTGACTGGAAATACTGGAAGCAGTTGGGATTGGTGCGTGAGGCCCTATCCTAGCTAACCTACCGGCCTACCAACCTACCAGCCATAGGAAAATATATTCGGCCTCGGTGGCGTAGTAGTATAGCGTGTGTGGTACGACTGTCGTCCTGAGATCTCGGGTTCAATACCCGGGTCGAGAAAAGTGATATTGGATTTTTCAGTATCAGCGCGGAGTTTGGAATTTGTGCCCGATAAGGTGATAGGCTTGCCCCCCTATGACATCTGGGACGGAACTGACCTAGGTAAAATGTGGGTGTTCTATGTAGTTTGCTAGTGCGCCTCTGCCTACCCCTTCGGGGATATACTCCAATCTTTCTTTCTTTCTACCTGCCCTTATCCCACTTTAATGTGGGGTCGGCGCAACACACTTTTTCAAGCATGTTGCAAAGAGGAGTTGGCTTAGTTTTTACGACCGGCCGCCTGCCTGACGTCAACCCCCTATGAGGGATCCAGTCCCGGGCAAATTAAATTAGAAAATTTGCTTTCCCTGACCTGGGAATCGAACCCAGGACCTCCCGGTCTACAACCCATATATGTTGCCACTAGACCACGGATATTTATCGGGGATATACTCCAATGATATACAAATTATCCAGACTCAAAGCAATATTAGTCCACAACAAAATCAAGACTATCAAATAAACAAACAGTAATTTACGTAGCAAATGAATGACAATAATTCGTAACCCAGTTCAAAAACATTTCACTCCACTCCACAAACCATTCCCAACAATCGCAGAAAACATTGTAACAACCTTTATTTCAGTGTAACCGGCGTTTATCGATTGACTAGCGACTCGAAGTAGCGACTCTCCCCGATACTTGAATAGGAACTTTGTGAGGGCGATACGAACGCTGAAAGAAGTTGCTCGCACGTGAGGTGATTTCGCTATGGGGCGCCCCTCCCTACTATTTGTTCTGACTCTTCAACTCGAAAGATTTGAGAGGTTTTTTCTGTTAAGGACGTAACACCGCTTTCGTTTGTAGTGAAAGTAGAATTGAGACAATAGATATGTAGAATCTTTCTTTCTACCTGCCCTTATCACACTTTAATGTGGGGTCGGCGCAACACACTTTTTGAAGCATGTTGCAGAAATGATTGGGCTAAGTTTTACGATACGATCGGCTGCCTGCCTGACGTCAACCCCCTCTGAGGGGTCCAGTCCCGGGCAAATTAAATTAGAAAATTCGCTTTGCCCGACCTGGGAATCGAACCCACGACCTCCCGGTCCACAGCCCATACATGCTGCCACTAGACCAAGGAGGCGGCTCCATGGGTCCCCATTACTCTAATTATTTCGAATTGCGACAAAATCTTTGTAAACAATGGCGTACCTGTTAAATACAAAAGATATGCAGAATACACACTTAAAAGTAATAACAGAAAATAAATTAAATATGATAAACAGTTTGCAGTTGGGAGTCAAATTTTTTTAAATCAATTTCTGATTTATGTTAAGTTGATGGTTTTCAATTGAGAAAATTAGAATATTTATGATGGAATGGAATTACATAATAAACCATATTGGATAACAACTAAGGTCAAAGCAAGGAGCATGATAGAGGTGACCCAAGTTCATAAATATATTGCGGCAGAAATTAATCAAGAAACGAAGAAAGATATTTTAAAAATCCAATGATATTTTTCTGTAATTGTAAAATTTTACGTCCTTACTACATTAAATACATTCTGAGAAGACAAACGACATTTAGATTTAGCGCAATTTCTTTATAATTTAATCCCGTGGTAGTGGAAACAAGAAATTGGGAAGTAGGCTGCAAAAACAGGAGGAAAGTCACGGCCGCTCCTCAAGAAAGCGATCACGTCTGGGATATTTCAACAATTGTAATTATTTCTGATGGAATTAATATTCTGAACAACTGTAAGACTCTCGAATAAAGTTCTCGTACTGGTATTTATCCACGTTAATCCAATACTGACGAAGCCCCTTGTCATGCAATTTGACTTAAGTTTCGGCTAATCGCATCGAATTTTTATGGTTTCTTTCAAAGATCATCATGCATTTCAAATAGATTCATTTCAAATACTTTAGAAGTTATTTATTATGTGGATTTGCTCCTGTGATAGTTATAGTCACTAAGCAATAGTTTATCATTCTAATAGTTTTTTTTTTCAGATTCAGTCGTTTCGAAGATTAGCGAGCTCAAACAAAATGTTTCAGCTCTATGTTAGTACAGATATCAGTCAATAGAATATAAAGTATTGTGTTTTGTTTGAAAATTATTGTTGTAATAAGGATTACTTAAGGTTTAGCAAAATGACTATAGAGCCTATGGAAACGACTGGCTTAACTTATAACAAGTTGATTTGGTACTATCATTAGTACTAAACGAGTTATTAGGACTAAAAATAAGTAACCAACTAGACTCAACAAGAAATATACCTCTAGTTACAAAGAGAGATATCAAAACACAGGATATTACTGCATGAAATACAGCCATAAGTCAGTCGAAACGAGGATCCTGCGTTGCGTGTGATTACGGTGATTTGATCGCAGCCGAAGATAGAGAGCACGCGAGGCGCATGCGCGGTAACTAAACACTGGCATATGAGTAATCAACTGGAAAATTGTAGGGAAAAATTGTAAGTGAAGTCTACTAGGAAGGCTTAGCAGTTATTTTTTCTGCAAAATAATACTTCAGCAGCATAATAGATCGAGGCCAACCAATCATGAGTATATCATTGCCTTCATTAAGAGATGTTAAATTTAAGGGTTATCGTCTTTTTTAAAGTCCAGTAGCCCGAGCACGAAAAACTAATGTAAATGTAAATGTATTCGAGTTCGCTGCGTACTCATGACGTTTGGTTAATATTTCATACAAATTTCATAGACGCGCATCGAGTTCAAATACATTTACGGTTGTCAGAAATTTTCCTGCTCAGGCCGCAGATATGCAAGTGCAATCCAATGTAACCTCACTGATTGACTTTTATGGAAAAAGTCTGCACTGATAATTGATTAAAGACTTGAGATTAGAAATCAGTATTGTTTAGTGCCATTAACATTGCTGGGGTACTATGGCGTAGATATGTGTGCGACAGTAACCACTTCTATAAAAAAATAAAGATAATATCAGTCATTAACCATGTAATTTCAAGAAAGCGAAGTGCTTGCATCAATCAATAAAGTAAGAATGACAAGAACAAGTCACGAACAGACATATCGGTTACATTTAAGCACCCCACTTGTCCAACACCTGCCACTCCAAACGGTAATGTCTTAAAAAGCAGCTACACCACATTACTTATTAAATTGACGCGTGTCAATATTCTTTGAAGATGTTTTCATTCCGCACGCTCCACAGGAATCGTAGAATTGAATGAAACAGGTTTATCTGGAGTGGATGCGAGTGCTTTTTTTGCTTCTGCCACGCGCATTCGTTGCGTCATTAATGTAAATACGAGTATTGCCGTGTGTGGAATCTCAATTAACTTGTATTTTCTCTAGATGTAACTTGGAAGGATGTTCGTGCGAGTTTTTTCTTCGGTATTTGTAAAAGGAATTTCATTTATTCATTTGCACGTATTACTAATGCTTCACGTCGACTTCTCGATCTAGTGGTATATGGGCTATGGACTGGGAGCTCAGAGATCATTTTCAAATACCAGGTTGGCCAAAACAGTTTTTGTAACACGATTCACTTGGGCCTGGTTCCTTCAGGAGGATTTACGTTAATTGGCAGCCAGTTAGAACTGAGTTCTTCTGCATATAGCTTAAAATGGATTTTGCGCAGACCCCATACAGTAGGATAAGGGCAGATGGAAGAAGACTGATATACCTATTTACCCCATTCTTATTTCGTCGGCATGCAACGTTTTTGTATACCTCTATAGGTTATTTTAATACTTGTACATTTTATTGAAATTAAACTATTTTCACGGATTCTATCACGATTTGGTTTTAATTTTTATCCCCGACGTTTCGAAAACTTTGCAGCCTTCGTGGTCACGGGTCAGACTTGTACATTTTATGTAAGTTGTTGCCTGTCTTTTTTGATGTAACAAATAAACTTTATTTCTTTCTTTCTTATCCATCCGATTTTTTATAACTGCTTTGGCAATAGATAAGATTGTGAAAGTGTTTATTTTTATGTTTCCATTTGATGATCCCGACGTGCATGCATGAAGAATGTAATGAGATTGAATGAGGCGGAAGAGGTATGTAAGGATCGTAGCAAGTGGAAATCCGTTGTCTCTGCCTACCTCTATGGGAAAAAGGCGTGAGTCTATGTATGTATGTTCCATTTGATGTTTACTGTTTTGTTTACAGTTTCAACAATACTTTTTACATACGATTATTACACATGTTATCATCATCATTTTAAACAGCCACGTCCACCACGTCCACTGCTGGACATAGGCCTCCCCCAAAGATTTCCAGAATATTTTCTAATTCCGACGTGTACACTTAAATAATTCATATAAATAATGATTCATATAATACCACTTAAATAATTCATATTGGTGGGCCTATCGTTATCTGTAACATTGTCTTAGATCAATGACATGAGTTCTCCTATTTTAAATAAATCGATTATTATCATAAAAGATCTCGCCCCGTTTTGATCTAAATACAATACATCAATTACCACGTTTAAGTATTCTGACAGTGTCATCATGTTATCGGTAATCTAACATTTCAATGCAACGATAGTCCAGTTGGGAGTGGTATGGACTGCGGAGCAATGTTGGCGTTTCGAGACCAACCCCAAAGAGGACGTACCTCTGACTTTTGTATGTTAAGTGTGTGTTATGATTTATCGCTTGCTATAACGGTGAAGGAAAACATCATAAGGAAACTTGTATACTTGTGAATTTCTACATAAGAATTTCGATTTTATGAGAAGTCTACTAACCCGGGGTGGTTCCGGCTGAAGCCTGGGTGCTTTTCGCCTAGGGAAACCCGGGGCCGTCCCTAAAGCGCCGAAGAGGGCCACCACGGTTTTTAGTCGGTACTGCCGAACGGGTAGGTAGCCGCGCACTAACTAATACACCCATATTTCGCCCAATTAATTCCGTCCCAGATGTGATAGGTGGCGAGCCTATCGTCATATCGGACACAAATTCCAGATTCCGTGTTGAAATTTGAAAAAAATTTAGAAATGTAAAAAAAAAAATTGCGTATAGTAGTTAGATAATATTCAAATGCCCTCAAAATCTTACATTACTTTACAGAACGTACTTCTAACATATATCATTAAAAACCCACAAGAGCAAATATTAAATTTCCATTCTTCACAGTATTATATTAAATAGGGCCTTGCACAGACACAGACTAAATAGACACCGCATGTTCATTTCTCGTACTGAAATGAAACGAAATCATATACACGTTCTCTATTGCAATGTCAACGTTAATGGAAAAAGGTATAAAGATAATTTATCAAAATGCGTAATGTGAATAAAATGATCTGACCGCCTTGATGGTGAAGTTTTCGCAGTCACATTTATTGATATTAGAGGCTAATTAGTTGCCAAATGATTCAGTAGTCTAATCCATTCGGTGGCGATACAACTTGCATACATACAAAGATTCACGCCTAAATCCCCGAACTGTAGAACACCAACAATTCGCTAAGCTCATTTCCAGATATAAGAAGGGGCGATCCTATCGTCAAATCGGGGACAAATTCCGGACTTATACTGAATAGAAAAACCCAATATCACTTCAATCTGACCGGGGATCGAAACCAAGACCTCAGGACGGTAGACGCTCTGCAAACTGAAATACAACTGCACCATCGAAGCAGTCGAGTCACTCCAATTTTAATAAAACCTACGTTAATTTACGTATTTTATAAATATGTTACCTACAAAATGTAAATATTTTGATATAGTAAACAGGTATTTTATAATATAATTTATACTCATATTTTTGAAAATAGACGTTTTTTTTTAACTTACAATTTTTGCATAATGTCTAAATCTGTTTTATATTTTCATACAAATTGAAGTGTATCATCGTCTAAATAGACTTACGTCTGTGGGAGCCTGTAACCGGAGGAGGGAGACGTAAATCAAAAGTATTTATATAATAAACGGAATGGTTGTACATGCTGGTAATGGCTTTTGATATTTCGCCTCGTGTTTATATTTTTCCTTATATTTCATAGCTTTTAGAAATTTGCGAGGTTTTATACATGCAAGATGTTTGTGACGTCAAACATAACGTCCCGGGTTCGAATTACACATACATAAACTCACGCCTGTTTCTTGCTGGGTTAGACAGAGACTATGGAGACCTTTGGTTCAAGCACATCTCTTTTTTTATGGAACGGATGGATGGTAAGAGACCTCCGCCGCCCATAGACAAGATAATCATGATCCAAGATACAAAAAGAATCATGGGTGCGTTGCTAACCTAAAAGGATGGGGATATAAGGATTGGGAAAGAGAGGGGGGTAATTGGGCTACCGGAAATCTCATTTACCGATGGATACGCTTCCACTTTACGTCTGTTTTCTGTGAGACAGTGGTATCAAACCGGTCGAGCCGGCCCATTCGTGCTGTAGACATAACTGTCTACAACGTGGCTCTAACTCTTTTTGCACAATCACCAATTTTTCATACACGCTCGTCGGTTACGAGAACTCCTTATTGGGCCCTTTTCAGACTCGTCAATTTGTTCCATAAAGTTAAGTCTAGGACGTTCTAGAGTAAGGCAGACACTGCCATTTATTTTCGCGACATAAACTTTCCTTATCTCGTTCGTTATGAATTGTTACATTACTTCTTTCTCACTTTCTAACTGCCCTTATCCCACGCAATATGGGATCCGCGCAATACACTTTTTACTCATTATCTCATATCAAGACAATATCTGTTTATTTAGTGGTAGAGCCACGTTCTAGACAGTGACGTCTACAGCACGAATGGGCCGGCTCGACCGGTTAGATACCACTGTCTCACAGAAAACCGACGTAAAGTGGCAGCTTGCTGTTGCGTTTCGTTCGGTGAGTGGGATTTCCGGTGGCCCATTTCCCCCCTCCCTTACCCAATTCCTTTTCCTTCCCCTTTCATTCCCTCCTTTTAGGTTGGCAACGCACCCATGATTCTTTTATGTCATGTGTGTCTATGGGCGGTGGAGATCACTTACCATCAGGTGACCCATCTGTTCGTTTGCCAAACTCTGCTATAAAAAATATATCATATCAAAAAAAGCCTTTGTATCAAAATGGACATTCATGTATCCGCGCTTAACCCCGGTACACACATGAAATATTGGCACATAGATGCCGCTTTCTGTGTTTCTGTTAACGCACAATAGGCCGGGTGCACACGTTTGAAATTCGTCATGGCCGCACAATAGCCCATGATTGGATTTGGGGCATATTCTCACAAGACAATACATTGCACTTTCAATAACGGCCTTTGAGGAAACATTAAAGCTATTTTACATTTTCTATTAAAGTAATTCAAGGGTCCTTAATCATAATGTATATTTTAGACGCAGCGTGAACATTGTATAATTGATATTATAATTAAGATCGTGTTTACATGTCATAAACATTGAACTCTTGTTTGCTTAATACAGTGGCCCATTTTGCCCCCTTCCTTTCCCAATCCATTTCCCTTTTTTTCACTCTCCTTCCATTTCCTCCTTTTAAGTTGGCAAAGCACCCATAATTTTTTTGTGTCTTGGTCGTCTATATGGGTGTTTATGGGCAGTGGAGATCACTTACCATCATGTGACCCATCTGCTCGTTTGCCAGTCTCTGCTATTTTAATTGTTCTAATGTACAAAAGAAAAACAATATAATGTAAAAAAATCTTTAAAAAAAAATATTTTCCTTAATACTGGAATAATACCAAAAAAAAGAATTCCCCTTCAAAAAGACTCTCGTCATCCTATACTCAACATTTTTAAACATTTTTAACAACAACATTATTAAAAGCAGAATTAAATAATTTATTTCTGGTCGAAATATCAAACGAATCCCCATGCGTCGGGCCGGAAGCATTTCCCGATGAAATTGTATTAGCCCCTGCCCCTACAAGACAAGGGCCGAAGGGGCGCCCCTACACGCGACATCCGGACATCCTAAACATGTCATTGTATTGCTATTTCATTTATGTGGAAGTGATGTATTGTGTTGTGGCATGATTTTGATGCTATGAATAATCGTGTGTACTTACCTTAATTTGTATGAGTATTTTCTATCGCTTTATGAAAATTCTGTGACCAAGGGGACAATTCTCGTGCATTTCGAATTCGAAATAATTTCGAATCTTTCTGCTAAAGTATTTTTTTTTATTTGAAGTGCGGGATTGCCTCCCAGTTGTTATATCCGCGTGTTGAACCATCCTCAGTAAATCTCGCGTATACATTTGTTTTTAATGCAATTCTGTTACTTCCACCGTCATAGATCGTTACAATAGCGTCGCTAACCCCAGAATACTGAAACGCTTCTCAATTTAAGGGCTACTTACATAGTTATGCACCAAACAATTTTCGCATATAACGTGATTTCAAATGATGGAATGATAGTAAAATTACAAAATACAGAACACTAAAATACAGAACTATCATTTTGTAATAGGAAACAGCAGATCCTAGTATACTAGATTCTCTTTAAATAACACCTATTTATTAGTAAAACTTGACAAAGGTAAGCCGGAAAGAATCGTTTTATAGGTACCCTTCGCCACTGAACTGTTTGATTATATTAAATAGGCAATAGTCCCTACCAACGACCGATTTTTACCTGGAATCAAAGCACAACACCAATACGTTAACTGCAATATATTTAAGCACTTGATAATTACACATAAAGTATGTTTTATAGCTGACATTTATATCAAGCCAGTTAAGAAGGCTTGATTCTGTTAGAAAGCTCCATAATAAACTCTCTAATTTATTACTTTGAAAGGGAGTAAATAATAGTGAATGAAGCGCAAACCAGTCTAATAAAACTGTGTTAGGTATACATTTTATTAACGACCTTATTAATACAAAACTCGTTTTAATTATAGTGAATATGGCCCTTTACTTATAAAAATATTTAAGCGCTGCTTATCTTTAACCGTAGGTTGTCCCTTTCATTTTTAAACAATGTAACGCAAGGAAAAAAGTGACAGACTATTCTTAGCGAAAAAATAAGCGAAAATGTTTTTATAAGTAAGGCCCATAGTGGTTATAATAACTGTAATATACTTTAATTCAAAATGAATTTATTTATTTCGGTTTAACATAACTTAACATAACTCACGCCTGTATTCCCGAAGGGGTAGGCAGAGGCGCACTAGCCAACTAGTACATCCACATTTCGCCGAGTTTAGTTCTGTCTCAGATGTGATAGGGGGCCGGCCTATCGCCATATCGGGCACAAATTCCAGACTCCGGCTGATATGGAAAGAGATCCAATATCACTTTGCCTTACCCGGGGATCGAACCCGAGACCTCAGAATCTTAGTCGTACCGAAATACCACCACGCCACCAAGGCAGTGTAGGTATAAATTTTATTAACGACCTTATTAGAAGTACAAAACTCGTTTTAATTATAGTGAATATAGGGACTTACTTATAAAAACAGTTTAGTTGAGCAAATGGCTTAAGATAGGCTGTCACTTTTTTTCTTATGTCACATCGTTTGAAAATAAAAGGGACAGGCTATACTTTACCATTTGCTCAGCTAAACTGTTTTATAAGTAAGGCCTATAGTGATTATACTTTTTTTGACAGCCTCCCTGGCGTTGTTGTATTTCGGTACGACTACCGTCCTGAGGTCTCGGGTTCGATCCCCGGGTCGGGCAAAGTGATATTAATTTTTTCCATATCAGCCCGGAGTCTGGAATTTGTGCCCGATATGGCGATAGGTTCGCCCCCTATCACATCTGGGACGGAACTAAGCTAGGCGAAATGTGGGTGTTCTAGTTCGTTAGTGCGCCTCTGCCTATCCCTTCGGGAATACAGGCGTGAGCTTATGATTATAATAACTGTAATGTACCTATTTCAAACGGATTAATTTATTTGTTATGTCATTTACACGACGCTATTTCTCGCAGGGTGCATACGATTTTGCAGAATTGGATTGCAAAGCATAGTTGAAAAAAAAATCCTATTTTTTACTCCCGGCTCCGTTTCAACGTTAGATCTTTTCCCAAGATGCAATGTAGTCTGTTATTCAGTGATAGTGCAATTTTCTAACACTGAAAGCCTGTTCAAAATCAGTTCAGTAGTTCCACAGAATAGCGTTTTTAAACAAACAAAGCTTTGTAGTATTATAAGATAGATTCTTTGCGTAAAATTTGTGTAAAATACTAGAAAATAGAATATAAATGGGGTTTAAGAACCTTATTCAATACCAGTTACTAATAATAATAATAATATTTGCTTAAAATTGGAATTCATTATGCTCAATACATATTTATTATTATATATTATTTATTTATTTTATTATTATATATTTATTATACATTTTTTATTTTTTTTTATTGTTATTTGGGAAGTAACCGTTACAATTTATAATAAAGACAAAGGAATACAAATAGAACACACTACCATAACAGCTTTCACTAATTACTACAACACAAAAGTTAGAGCTGGCGCGATAAAAGCACCATACAGAAAGTGCTATTACATCCAGTGAGATTCTATAATAGTTTTTACTTTAAGAAAATCGGATGTAAACGAATGCATTCGCGCTGAATTTTTTTTTATAAATACACCCCACAGTCACACATCTAGTCAGCCCCACACTAGGTATAACCTGTATCGTGGGTGTCAGAGACTATGAGAGACTTTCGGTCTCACAACACTTAGACTTAAACAAATATATGTGGGCCACAAACATTTGTCTCAATTAACATTCATATTCCTCTTAAGCCATTTTCCACTCACCCGAAAAAATCTTACGTAACCCATAGCCAACCATTGATCAAACATTGGCGGATGCCGCACGCCGAATACTCTAATACCGGTAATGGAAGCCGACATCGCTCGGTTCCATTTTCCGAATCGTTTGCTCCCAACGCCTAGGAGATAACGAGAAATGTCGCGCGACCTCTTTATGTACAGTGCTGAATATCGAACGGTTTGGTCATGCACCCCTATTGGCCCCATTACCGATAGTTGTGCCTAAGGTTGACGATACGGGAAGCAAGGCAGAGATAAAGCATCGTTGGTAGATTTTTAGTTTAGATTACGAATTAGTAGGAGTATACACTATCGTTTAGCGTAATGCAAATAGGTAGTGCTATTTTTGCCATTTCCGCACCAGTTTTGTGCCTAAGATTCGTAATACGGGAACCGATTCAGAGGTGTAGAACTATTGGTGGATTTTTAGTTTGCAATTCGAGTGCTTTTTTTCTATGCATTATTATTAATTGTGGTAACTAGTTCAAATAGGGTTGCCAATAGTGCGGAATTATCAATAATCATTGAAATGTTTAATATACACAAAAATATAATGATAAAAATGCACTTTCTTTTTACCTGCCCTTATGCCCCCTTAATCTGGGCAACACACTTTTTCAAAGCATGTTGCACGGAGGATTTGGCTTAATTTTTACGACCGGCCGCCTGCCTGACGTCAACCCCCTACGAGGGATCAAGTCCCGGGCAAATTAAATTAGAAAATTTGCTTTGCCCGACCTGGGAATCGAACCCGGACTTCCCGTTCCACAGCCCATACCCCTAGACCAAGGAGGCGACTAAAATGATAAAAATGCACTGAATTTGTGAAATTTGAATTTCAGTTTTATTCGTCTATAAAATGTCCGTACTTTTCGCAAATGTCCAAAGTTCTTTCAATAATAACAGTTAACTTACCAGGAATATTCGCTAACAAGCTCCAATGTCATCCCCGCTGTATCTGTAACAAAAAATAGCAATATTACCATACAATAGTAGTATTATTATCATAACTAACATAACTTATAGAAAAGTAAAGACTTTCAGATAAGAAATGCATGTTTTTGTTAGAATATTTTATATTGTTTGATCTAATGGAAATGGACCTGGGTTCAAATCTTAGGTCGCGCTACCATAATTAAGGTCAGAGATTTTCAATACCAAAAATCAACATGAATTGCCCGCGTTTAATTCTAATGATTCCGTTGTTCCAATCTGCTTTTATCCCACAATATCGGGTCGGCGGAATACACTTACAAGCATTTTGCAGATAGGATTCGGCTTACTTTTTAGGACCAGCTGTCTGTCTAAAGCCACCTCCCGTGGAGGTTCAAGTGCCTGAAATTGGAAAAATCACTTTGCCCGACCTGGGTATCGAACCCATAGTTCACTGCCATAGTAAATTCTTGTATCCATCTGAATGACTTCATTGTCAACCGACTGCGCAATAAAAAGATAATAATGTATCACGTTGCGAAAGGTGACAAATGACGCAATGACTCAGTCATTGTCGGATTAATGACTCGTTTATAGCAATCATGGTGTCACTTTTATTTATGCTCTGACTATTGTGTCCCATGGGATTTTATGGTATAGTGTGCATATTGCATTTCAATGGGCTAAAATCACAAGTTTAAAATCTTAACGGACCAACTTCAAAATGTATCCGATCGTGACCAAATTTATATGAGACCACCCTTGAAATAAGCTCTATCCCACACAAAAAGAATCTTGAAAATCCGTTCACATTTGGCGGAGAAATCGCTTAACAAACATAAAAAAATACATACTGATTTCTTAAGTTTACGCGAATGTTATACATTGAAATAAAACTATTTTTACGGACCAGTAAAAAGACAGTCGGTCTGACCCGTGACAACGAAGACTGCAAAGCCTTCGAAACGTCGGGAATAAAAATTAAAACCTAATCGTGATAGAATCCGTAAGAATAGTTTTATTTCAATAAAAAAATACAGACGAATGGAGGACCTTCTCCTTTTTTGGAAGTGCGGTGAAAAGTCGTTTTTTTTATCCATCATGGCAAAATGACTACCGTTCCTAATGGTAGGCCTATTAATGCTTCTTCACACTCCGAATCCGAAGAGGAAAGAAACAAATCGAGGGGCTTGCGATAAGACAGGCTGAGAACTGATGCAGACACAGGGATGTACCGCTATACCCGCGCCAACCAACTATCAAGTCATGTCGCAAACCCGTCGAGAATCGAATATACATTGACTGAACCTGGAACGCGGACCACACAAGGAGTGTAGGTCACTATGGCAGGTTTTATTATCATGCATTCATGGGTACGGTGGTCGTCATCCGGGCGGATACGAATATCCTACCACCAGCAAGTATATCCATATTTCTCTAAAATACTTTATTAATCCATGTTTATTTTGAATGGTAGAGATATGCTATAGACAGTTATGACAAAAGCATGAATGGGTCGGCTCGACCGGTTTGATTGGTATCAAATGAATTGGTATCAAATGTGTAACCATGAGACAGTGGTCTGTCTCACAGAAAACCGACGTAAAGTGGCAGCTTGCTATTACGTTTCGTTCGGTGAGTGAGATTTCTTGTGGCCTAATTTCCCCTTTTCCCAATCCACCTCCTTTTCAGTTGGCAACGCACCCATGATATATTTGTGTCTTGGATGTCTATGGGCGGTGGTGATCACTTACCATCAGGTGACCTACCTGCTCGTTTGCCAATGCCTGCTATATAAGTGACAGCCTCCGTGGCCCAACGGGCGAGTAGCCGGCTGTGAAGCGAGAGGCCGCGGGTTCGATCCCCGAAATGACACAAATGTTTGCGAGGCCCACATATATTTGTTTCAAGTCTGGGTGTTGTGAGACCGAAAGTCACTCATAGTCTGACACCCACGATACAGGTTATACCTAATGGGGTCAGGACTAGGTGTGTGACTGTTGCGTATGTTTATTTATTTATATAATGATCCACCAACTCCTAATAGTTAAGGAGTTAGTGTCAGCTCAGCATGAGATGATGAGTACCAGACGCAAATACCTGAACAGTTTTAGGAAATATATAAAACACACTATTGGGCCCTACGATATGGCGATAGGCTCGCCCCCTATCACATCTGGGACGGAACTAAGCAAGGTGAAATTTGGGTGTTCTAGTTCGCTATTACGCCTCTGGCTACCCCTTCGGGGATACAGGCGTGAGCTTATGTTAATGTGTGTGTTATTGGGCCCTATAAAATTTGAGGGTTGTCCTCGATTTTTCTAGGATCCCATCATCAGATCCTCACTTGGTACCATGGGACCACCTGGGAAGTATACCCTTTTAAACAAAAAAAGAATTTATCGAATCGGCCCAGGCGTCTTCGAGTAATCGGGGAACATACATAAAAAAACAATTATTCCGACGAATTGTTAACCTACTCCTTTTTTGAAGTCGGTTAAAAGTCTGTCTAAAATTGTAATCATTGATATTTATCAACCCTAGCTTCTAATTTACGACTTCAAGTTATCTTGACCGACTTGCCTGACGAGATGTATTGATCTAACGAGCAAATAAATGTAAGGGTAAATAAATAAGTAGGGCAATCAGTGTACCGTTTAATAGCTGTATTCAGTTACACATAATTTGATCAACAAACTCGCTGGATATTTGGAATTTTGTGAGTCAACGACCTGTGCTGTAATCTGGTAAGTATATTAGTGTCTTTGGTATCTATTTTTTAAAATAATAATAATATAATATTAGCCCTGTAATATTACTGTCCCACTGCTGGGCACGGGCCTCCTCTACTGAGAGGGGTTAGGCCTTAGTCTAAGCAGCGATAGCTCAGTTGGGAATGGTACGGACTGCCGAGACAAGTGTCAGAGGTTCGAGACCAACCCCAAAATGGAGTATACACCTCTGACTTTTCTATGTTAAGTGTATTTTCATTGTGAAATATCGCTTGCTATAACGGTGAAGGAAAACATCGTGAGGAAACCTGCATACCTGAGAATTTCTTCACAGGAATTTCGAAGGTATGTGAAGTCTACCAACCCGCATTAGGCCAGCGTGGTAGACTAAGGCCTATTTTTTATAAAGAAGTATTTGGCAAACGGGCTGGTAGGTCACCTGATCGTAAGCGATCTCCTCCGCCAATAGATACGATACCAATAGTATCATAGATGCGTTGTCAGTCTCAAAAGGGGGGAATAAGGCTTGGGTAGGAGACGGGGATTTGGGCCACCGGAGCTTACCGAACCAAAGCGAGCTGTCACATTACATCGGTTTTCTGTGAGACAGTGGTATCTAACCGGTCAAGCCGGCATATTCCATATAACTGCCTATACAAAGGATGCCTAAGGGATTCTATAATTAAATCCCCATTATATTAGTTTATCTTACACGACGCACAGTTTTAAAACATTATAGACTCATCGAAATTTAGATAGATTTTTAGAGGCTGTGATATCTTATGTAAATTGTAAAAATCCGAAAAGATTTCCAATTTAAAGGCAAGCTTGCTGTGCACTTGCCCAGTTTTTAATAAATTTATGCCCCAACACCTTCACTCTTCCTTAGGTGTCCTAAATCTTATAATTCCTGCACCTCTTTACCCCAAGAACGCGGGTCCGCATAATATCGTCGTCTCGTGAAGCGACGCGACGTGCCCTGCAATTTGCATCTATCTAATGACCAATACAGCTCGCATGTAATTACTGGTTGAACTATCGGTCAGGCCTTTACGATGCTCGTGAGATTGAGAACGTAGTTCACGCCTGTATTCCCAATGGGGTAGGCAGTGGCGAACTAGCGAACACAGACGTGAAAAACGTGTGCGTCGCGGGACGGTCGACAGAAGGGATAACTTAAACTAATCTAAGTTGAACTATTTAATATTGAAATTGTTTAACTTGAGAAAAGCTTAAGTTATTACTTAAACTATACGGGCCTTACTTATAAAAACAGCAGGTCGATTCTCTAAGGTTTATTTTTTGAAAACAACCTTGCGGCATCGTGGCGGCAACGATGATTTCATTTTTGTATTCAGCAAGGTACAAAGCACACGCACTAGGGCTATGCGTGATGACGGCGCTTATACGAACTAGCACTTTCGAGCGAGGCGTTTGACATAAATGTATGGAAAATGGTATTCTCCAAGACCCAACAACGTTGGACGCTTCGTCGATCTCAACGATGTGCGTTGCGGGAGCTCGTCGTCGATCGCAACGTTGTGGCGTTTTTTAGAGAATCGTTGCAGTTTAGCTGAGCAAATAGCTAAGAATAGGCTAATCTTTACCATTTGCTCAGTTAAACAGTTTCTATTAGTAAGTTTTTTGTATATTAATATGATAAGAGGCCAGACAGAGTGGCGCCGTAACGCGTTACGTTACGAAATGGTTTACACTCCCATAAGAAGTTATCACTTCAAAAAAAAAAGATGGACAGAGCGCTACGAACATTGAAACTGAAGCAGGGTTTTCGGCTCATGCGATCTATCGACACGTAATAGCGTGTGCACGTAGGGCACTTTTGTGCAGGCGCGTTTGTGTGCGTGGCTTCTCCGTGGCGTCAGTTTAACTATAGACGAGATGGTGTCCTTCTTTTTCTTTACGTCCGAGCTAGCGAACTAGAACACTTACATTCCACCGAGCTCATTTTCCAGATGTTAGGAGGCGAGTCTCGCCATATGGGGACTATCAGCGTATTAAGCACAAATTCCAGACACAACTCAACCCAATATCACTATACCCGAACAGGGGATCGAACCTTAGAACTCAGATCGGTAGTCGTACTCCAGTAATGACAGCTCCGGTGTAATTAATGGTTGAGCTCGGTCAGGCGTTTACGATGCTCGTGAGATTGGGATCATGTATTCAAGTCTCACTATATGACGTAGGTATCAATAGTGCATCTAACTAGACGTTCCGGAAATCCCGGATTTTCCCGGAATGCGTCTCGTGTCTAATAAACATTCATCATCATCATCATCAGCAGCCATAGGACGTCCACTGCTGAACATAGGCCTCAAAGACTTCCAGATCGACCTGTTGGAAGCGGCCTGCATCCAGCGACTTCTTGCGACCTTTATCAGGTCGTCGGTCCACCTTGTAGGATAATAATAATAATAATACAAATTACAGTCCCGGAATTCGTGATTACGTTTTATCGAGATATGGACACCAAGACTAAAAGATTATTTTATATCATACTACTTGTTGTTAGGTAAATTTTTGTCGCGATGAAAAGTAGCCCACAAGCTACATAATTTGCCGCAGAATGCTCATTCTCTTAAGGTCGCCTTATGTAGTTTAAGGCCGCCTTATCTATCAAAATTGTTTGGCGAAAATCAATGTTAGAACCCGTTAAGGTTGAGTAGCGTTTGACCATTCGGGCGTAATATGATGAATGACATATCACACAGTAAACCTTTAAATACGGAAATACCTCTATTTTAAAATCTGGTTCAGTATATGTATATATCTCAAACTAAAACATAATAAACAACGACCTAAATATGAAAGTGTAAAGGAAAAAATTAAAAAACCCTCTCCATAAAGAAAATTCTGGAGTGCGGATTTATGAACCGGTACAAGCAGCTGATTTAATTAAATTGTTACTCTTACAACACCGCAGAATAATCAGGATCGGGGTAATTCTGCGAGAATGTTAGTACTGCGATAGTAAACTAATAAACTGTATAAAGAAAGATTTTCCTCTTTGTCGTAATTTGACTGATGTTAAACATAATTACAAGTTTAAAAACATAATCACAAGTTTAAAAACTTAACGGACCGATTTCAAATCCGATTGTGACCATTATTATGGGACCACCCTTGAAATAAGCTCTATCGAACACAAAAAGAATTTCGATAATGGGTCCACATTTGGCGGAGATATCGCGTAACATACTTAAAAAATACATACGAATTGAGGACCTCCTCCTTTTTGGAAGTCGGTTGAAAAATGGGGTCTACTTCCACATTTCCCAAATTGTTACTACCCTTAAACCCATCTTAAAAGCAAACACTAAACACTAAACCTAATTGCACATGACCAAGCTAATCAGCCGTCACATCTAAAACTTTGTGATCCCGGGACAAATCCCGCAATCCCGGCCGCGGCGGGATCCCGGGCCGGACACGGGACTAATGTCGCGGCCGGCGGACAAATAGTCCGTCGGATTAACGGCGCGCCTTGATTAACTAAGCTTGGCTGATATTTGCTTCTGTTTTGTTATGCACCCCTGGTACTTTTGCTAGATTGGATGATCCCGCCCGTGTTCTCCCAATTAGTTTTTGTCTCTTTCTATTAGCGAACATATTTGGGAACGCCGTGGTAGATGTGTCTTGGGTTGGCACCTATGGTATAAATCAAAGGTTTACAGTTCATGCTGACATTTGATACTTTTGAGATATTACTGCTGATCCATTAATGTACATACATATACAGGCTCACGCCTTTATCTCTGAAGGATTAAGCACAGGCAAACTTTCGAACTACTCACATTTCGCCGAACTAATTTCCGTCCCAGATTCCTTAGCCTATTCCGAGCCTATCCCCACTTCGGGCACAAATTCCATATACCAGGCTGATGCTGAGTAGAAAAGCCTAGTATCACTTTGCCTGATCCGGGGATCGAACCCAAGACCTTAGAGCGATAGTCGCACTATACAAAATTGAAATACTACACAAAACAATGTTTCGCTACACATTTATATCTATGTTCAATTGTTCCATGACCAGGAGACAACGTGTGTCTAAACATAAACATAGTTCCGTGTAGGTGTTTTTGTGTTTATTTACGATTGTCAGTTATTTTTCTGTTCTTTGCCGTGACAACCCTAGAAGTAACGGCCTATTCGAGTGGTTAGTTCATTCATTGATGTATTCTGATGCTGCGTCGGTAACTACCAGTAGGAAAAATTGTTTATGGTCTTACACTTGTTTGGGCTGCAGCCAAAACCGAAGCGATTTTATAGCTTGTTCTTATGATGAAGGAATCGTTTAAAGAATGATGGGCAATTTGGCCCAGGTAAATAAAACTAGATTGGACTGTTAACAAAATGAAGTATGATGTTCACATAATTAAAAACTATAAACTTATTTTAAAGTAGCGTAGAAAATAAATATTTGATTTCAGAAATATAACTTTAATATATTCAGAACGCACACTAATTACGTTATCTGTGAACGCATCCATAATCATCAACATTGTATACACAGATATTTGTTTCGGGTCTGGGTTTTGTGAGACCGAAAGTCTCTTGTAGTTCCTGATTGCCACGACACAAGACTAGTATCTTAGTGTGGGGTCAGGACTATGTGTGTGACTGTTGGGTGTTACTTACTTACTTATTGTTCAGTTTGTGCATTTCGAGACGTGCGATCATCAAGAGCCATTTTATTGGTCGGGCGAAAATACACATCAGCTTATGAAACTGCTTGGTTTTCGGTAGGTAGCACGTTCATCACGTCAACAGTTACGTTGTTAGAATGTGATTCGTTACCACTTGCAGGTGAGGCTGGCGGCGGGCCAACAACTTAAACAACCCACTTATATCCTAACTGCTCTGTCTGTTTGCATTGAATTTATAGCCACCTTCGTTCTTCTTTGTATGGACTTGCATATTAATTCTGGAAGTTTATATCACGCCTGTATCCTCGAAGGGGTAGACAGCAGCGCACTAGCGAACTAGAACACCCACATTTCGCCGAGGTTATTTCGGACCCAGGTGCGATAGGAGGCGAGCCTATTGCCATAAGGGGCACAAATTCCAGACTTTGGGCTGATATGGAAAAATCCAATATCACTGCCCGATCCGGGGTTCGAACTCGAGACCTCAGGACGGTAGTCGTACCGAAATACAACCACGCCACCGAGTCTACTATGGCACTATATTACATAAGGATATAACCATAGCAGTAGATTAGGCAGACCGCGCCAAGTCAAACGTAGCGTAGGACACCCTAGGGGCTAATGGAGCGACCGACAAGATGTCTGGCCAAGACGGGCCTTGGGCTAAATTAAATACTAACCTGAATTAGGCTGAGGGTGACATGAGATGTGACTATTTACAGCTGATTCTGTGATTTGGGATTTTCGACCAAAACTCCCATCAACTTTAGAATCGCGTAATTATTTTGGATCATGAGTGTCTTTGGAGAGAGGAAATCTTTACATCAGTGTCACTAGTATACCCTAGTTTTGATTCTTGATATGTCGTAGAAACGATGATAGTTTTCCTTCCCTCCATGTATGTATTTTAGTTCAATTAGTTTCGGAAAGAGGCGTTGTTAGCCAAATGAGAATACGAAACTTAAAACTCGTACTAATGTCATGTGTATCATTGATCCTTAACTATCCTCGCAAAAATTGATTATTTTCGGACGACTTAAAAAAAAGGAAGCCCTCTATTCCCCTGTAAAACATAAGCTCACGCCTGTATCCCCGAAGGGGTAGGCAGAGGCGCACTAGCCAACTAGTACAACCACATTTCGCCGAGCTTAGTTCCGTCCCAGATGTGATAGGGGGCGAGCCTATCGCCATATCGGGCACAAATTCCAGACTCCGGGCTGATATGGAAAAATCCAATATCACTTTGCCCGACCCGGGGATCGAACCCGAGACCTCAGAACCGTAGTCGTACCGAAATACCACCACGCCACGGAGGCAGTCAATTCTATTATATAAAGATCTAAATACAGAGGAATTGAATAATATAATTAATATTAATTATATTATTCAATTCCTCTGTATTTAGATCTTTAATATTAATTATATTATTCAATTCCTCTGTATTTTTTATGTAATAATAATACGGACTAATACGGACATGGATTTACAAGATTCTTTTTGTTTTTGATAGAGCATACTCCAAGGTTCCATATTTTGGTGCATATGAATTTTGGAATCAAATTTTTAAGCTTTTAATCACGTGATTATAGTTATACAATGTCAGTCCCGCCACGCTTTCTAACTCTCATGTGACTCATAATAAGTTTCGCTATCAGACGGAGCGGGCATGCGGATGCTCGTAATCTGTGATAGGGGCGGTTTAATGGCTGGAATTAACCGAATCGGCCGGCCCACGGGCCACGGGCCACTTGATGGGCCGCGCCGTGCAGCGTACCCACAATCGACGTGATTTGTGATTGAGCTGCGTTTGTGTGATTACATAGGAACTGTGGGCTAGAGTTCAGATAACCATGTAGGTTAGCTATGCTATATCACTATATATTAGAGTGGTAGAGCCACGCTGTAGACAGTCATGTCTACAGCACGAATGGGCCGGCTCGACCGGTTTGATACCAATGTCTCACAGAAAACCGACGTAAAGTGGCAGCTTGCTGTCGCGTTTCGTTCGGTGAGTGAGATTTCCGGTGGCCTGATTACCACCCCCCTCCCTTTCCCAATCCCATTTACCTTCCCTACCATTCAATACTTTTAGGTTGGCAATGCATCCCTGATTCGTTTTGTGTCTTGGGTGTCTATGGGCGGTGGAGATCACTTACCATCAGGTGACCCTTTTGCTCTGCTATAAAAAAAAACTAATAAATAAGATAAATTCGCGGGTGAAAAACATGTTTGATTGGATTACACAGCAGTGAATTAATCACTTAATTTTATTGTAAATAGACTTACGGTCTATACACTTTATCTTACATTAAAGACGCATTTAAAAAATGTTATTACATGATTTTCCTTTTCAAAAAAGGTCGAATCGAATTGCTACATTGAAATAAAACGATTTTTACGGATTCTATCACGATTCGGTTTTTGATTTTTATTCCCGACGTTTCGAAGGCTTTGCTTTCATGAATGTTAAGAATGTATGAAAGGTCAATGAATAACCAATTCCAAAACCAAATCGTAATAGAATCCGTAAAAATAGTTTTATTTCAATGTATAACTTTCGCGTAAACTTAAGAAATCAGTATGCAAAAGCTATTTCAAAAACTTGCAAATACGTAATACGGATTTTGAAATTTCTAATAGAAACCAGCCAAGTGCATGCATACACACATTAAAAGGTTCCGTAGGGATGTATGTTACTGAAATAACATTAACTTCTCTTTACTATTTGTTTTACAGAATTAACAACTTAATGTAATTAGTTTTTACTGGAATACATTACCGATGTGCTTACATAGAAAAAGTTCTAACGTACATCGATTCACTTTTAAAGTGGATTAACATGTGTATATCTATCTCTATCACTTTATCAAGCTATCCTGCACTCGTTGACACCAGCCTAAAATTTAAACGTCAACGTTAAATCACAAACTGTTATTGCCTATGTAACCTGCAAAACGTTGGATAGACGGTAGGCGGGACTATCCCGCTTCTGACACTTTTATTAGAGCGAAAGCCATTTTTGACAGGAACACTAACTGCATTATTGTCACACAATTTGGAGCCAGTCCAAACTGTGGAGCGTACAGAATTTTTACATTTCACTCGGAGCCCGCCCACTCGCGTAACTGTGTTAGACAACGATCGTATAATTGTCTGCGATGTTTTGTATGGATTTTTATTTGTGTGTGTTTTGTAACATATTTCCAAAAAAGCTCTCAATTTGGCTTTATTTTGTTATAGCAGCGGCCCGAGCAGGAATATTTTTGACAATCGAATTCGTATTGAGCTCAATGCGCTCTATGATTTTTGTATGAAAAAGTAACCAAACGTCATCACTTCGCAGCTACGACGACGTTTGAATAGATATTTATTAACACTTTCACACGGGAACCCTAAAATTTTCCAGTTTAAAAAGTAGCCTGTGTGACTATAATCTATATCTGTCCCTTTCACCCAGATCCATTCAGCCGTTCTTACGTCACTGAGTAACAAACATTCATCTCTACAAACTTTTGCATTAATAATCTCCGCGAGTTTCGTAATCTGGTTTTCTCGTTCACCTCTACTCACCCTCCGGGGATACAGGCGTGATCTTATGTTTGCTTAATCAGTGTATTTTACTGACTTCATTATTAACAGCGTTAATTGGATGCTCAATTTCAACTCAAAACAGAATTATCTGATGAACCATTAAATATTCCTTTTAACATTTACGCATTTCGGCTTATAAAATGTTTATCATAATTATTAATGTTTATTATGAACACAAATTATTTATAAACCACGTTTTTACTTACATACATAAACTCACGCCTGTATTCCCGAAGGGGTAGGCAGAGGCGCACTAGCGAACTAGTACACCCACATTTCGCCGAGCTCAGTTCCGTCCCAGATGTGATAGGGGCGAGCCTATCGCCATATCGGGCACAAATTCCAGACTCCGGGCTAATATGGAAAAATCCAATATCACTTTGCCCGACCCGGGGATCGAACCCGAGACCTCAGGACGGTAGTCGTACCGAAACTCAACCACGCCACCGAGGCAGACTTTTTCCAAAAATTCATAATCCCTCTTTTGCCAACAAAATGACACTCCACATTCCAATAGAAATGGTTGTATAAATCTAAGAGTTACCTTAAATAGGGCGGCCGATGCGCCCTCACGCCTCGAAGACGTTACCCGGCGCATTTTACTAGTGGCTCATCAAACCAGCCCCCATCAAATTAAGTGTACTTTTTAACATGGACGAATTTTAAATTGGATTAAGCTTCGGGCGGATCGTGACTGCGCAAAGTGAATGATGACTTACGGCCAGTTTCTTCATCAAATCAACAAAGGCGAAACAGTAACAGTAAGTGTTAATTTGACACAAGTTTAGCTCTTTAACCTTTATTTTTCTCTCTAGCCAGTTATTATTATTTTTGAGGATATGACTGTCTTTTGGGACAATTCTCCTAACATTAAGTGTGACAAATACGCGCCAAAAAATCTCTTTAGCCATTTAAAGTCAAGGAGCTGTCATTTGCCGACATACCAGTAATAGTCAACTAAAATATTACTGGACTACCTCGGTAGCGTGGTTGTATTTCGGTACGACTACCGACCTGAGGTTCCGGATTAGATCCTCGAGTCGGGCAGTAATATTGAATTTTCCCATATCAGCCCGGAGTCTGGAATTTGTGCCCGATATGGCGATAGGCTCGCCCCCTATCACATCTGGGACGGAACTAAACTCGGCGAAATGTGGGTGTTCTAGTTCACTAGTGCGCCTCTGCCTATATTTTCGGTGATACAGGCGTGAGCTTATGTTATGTATGTTAATATATTACTTTCACATTAATTATTACTTAGCCAATACATGAAGAAACTGGCTGCTACACAAAGATGTACCGACTGGCGACCAGTGTATTCAGAGCTCCATTGTTTTCATTTTCCTTTGACGCCGGATAGCTTATACTGGTGGGTGTTATCATTATGAAATTGAAGCAATCCCAGTGTTCCGGTTATATAATTGAGTTTAACGAATGTACTGCCGGTACCGCTATGCGTAATGCAACGGTAAATGAAGTGCAGGCGGATTTCCTTGATACGCTTGAGGCAGGAGTAGAATTTTTAGATGCCTTTGATCAAATCTAGTACGTTACGTAACTAAGAGCTTTACTAGTATTGTTTACTGATGTATTGAATTGTTGATTGTTAGGAATGGAATCGGGTTCAGGCAATTAATTGCTTTTAGCATTTTCTGTTGGTACAATGCTAAGTAAATAAATCCAAAGAGAGTTTATAAAAATATATAATAATAATATTAGCCCTGTAATATTACTGTCCCACTGCTGGGCACGGGCCTCCTCTACTAATGGGAGGAGATAGGCCTTAGTCTACCACACTGGCCTAATGCGGATTGGTAGACTTCACATACCTTCGAAATTCCTGTGAAGAAATTCTCGGGTATACACGTTTCCTCACGATGTTTTCCTTCACCGTTACAGGAAGCGATATTTCACAATGAAAATACACTTAACATAGAAAAGTCAGACGTGTATGCTCCATTTTGGGGTTGGTCTCGAAAGAGAATTTAAAAGAGATTAAATATGTACGAGTACTTGTGGATCTTTTATAAATATTACATACATACATACATAATATCACGCCTGTATCCCATAGGGGTAGGCAGAGACTATGGATTTCCACTTCGCCCGATTCTGACACACTACTTTCGCTTCATCTACTTTCATCAATCTCTTCATACATTCGCGTCGGTTAAGGGTACTTTTTATATTTCCCTTAGTTAGTATATCATCAACTTGTCTAAAATAGGTGCGATGCGGTCGGCCTTTACCGACTTTTCCTTCCACACACGTCTTGTGTATCTCTTTCGTCAATCTCTTATCATCCATCCTCTCAATATGTCCGAACCATCTCAACATCCCTTTCTCTATTCTTGTCACTACATCTTCTTTCACTCCACAAAGTTCCATCACCACATTATTCCTCACTCTGTCACGCAATGTCACGCCAAACATGCTCCTTAACGCTCTCATTTCAACCGCTCTGACCTTACTTTCTAAGCCTATAAATATTATTGATTAATAAATCATGTAGATAGGTGCGTGGCTTTACCCCTCAAATTCAAAGATTCATTTTGTGTCTTGGCTATCTATGGATGGTGCAGATTACTTACCACCAGTTGACCCATCTGCTCAATTGGCAGTCTCTGCTACAAAATGTAACTTTAATCTCTCCATTAAATAGAGCGCTTAGATCAAACAAGACAGGATTTAAGGCCAGCGCATTAGATAAAATGGCAATGATGTGCAATTTTCGGCTCGCAATTTGGCGCCGGCAGTATCCAATGTGCCAATAGTTGGACAACGGTTCGGGACGGATGTGCCAAGTTTCCAACAAGTTTGTCTGAATTACGAACGCGATTTTTGAGATAGGACGTTTGGTATGTTTGAATGAGGTTGGATGAACAGTGTATTTTGGCTATTATAATCACAAGTTTAAAAACTTAATAGGCCGACTTCAAATCCGATCGTGACCCAATTTATATGGGACCACCCTTGAAATAAGCTATATCGAACACAAAAGAATTATGAAAATCGGTCCACATTTGGCGGAGATATCGTGTAACATACATAAAAAAATACAGACGAATTGCGGACCTCCTCATTTTTGGAAGTCGGTAATAAGTGGTAGATTTCCATTTGATAGCCCCCATGGCACAGCGGGCGCGTAGCCGGTTGTGAAGCGTGAGGCCGCGGGTTCGATTCCCGCACCGAGACAAATGTTGATGTGACCCACATAATATATGTTTCGGGTCTGAGTGTAGTGAGACCGAAAGTCTTTCGTAGTTTCTGATACCCACAATAAAGGTTATACCTAGTGTGGGGCCAGGACTATGCGTATGACTGTTGGGTGTATTTATTTACGCTGTTGAAAGTTTTGTCTACGGAATACATTTTTTTTTTTATAGCAGAGATTGGCAAATGAGCAGATGGGTCACCTGATGATAAGTGATCTCCACCGCCCATAGACACCCAAGACAAAAAAAATCATGGGTGCGTTGCCGACCTAAAAGGAGGGAATGGAAGGGAAGCTGCCACTTTACGTCGGTTTTCTGTGAGACAGTGGTATCTAACCGGTCGAGCCGGCCCATTCGTGCTATAGACGTTACTGTCTACAGCGTGGCTCTACCACCTGGAGAACTCTACATGGACTGGTTCGACGAATATTAATAATATTAGCCCTGTAATATTACTGTCCCACTGCTGGGCACGGGCCTCCTCTACTAATGAGAGGGGTTAGGCCTTAGTCTACCACGCTGGCCTAATGCGGGTTGGTAGACTTCACATAATAATAATTAATTATTTGTTATACATATTTTACCTATAACATAATGAAAATAAACAAAATTAAAAGTGTAAAATTTTTTAAATATGTTTCGTAGTAATATAATCATTAGTGCGATTGTACAATTATTAATTAGCAAATTATTATTATTAGTTTAAACAAAAGACGTGTAAATATTTTTACTAATAAATCCCTCGAAATTCCTGTGAAGAAATTCTCAGGTATGCAGGTTTCCTCACGATGTTTTTCCTTCACCGTTATAGCAAGCGATATCTCACAATGAAAATACACTTAACATAGAAAAGTCAGAGGTGTATGCTCCATTTTGGGGTTGGTCTCGAACCTCCGACACTTGTCTCGGCAGTCCGTACCATTCCCAACTGAGCTGAGCTATTGCGACGAATATTACCATTCTGTAATCTTTTTCGGGAAATATTATTCAATATTATTATTTAATAACAAATTCCTTGCATACATTACAATGAGTAAATACATACGTATTTAATCTTCTCTTCTTTATACAATTCTCACGGCCAAAACGTTTCCAACTTGCATTAAACAGATTGATATCGGAGCCTCCCCACTCACTTACCGTAATTAAAAAAACCTTCAAAGATTTCACACCGCGTTCACGGTTTTCGCTTCCCGATCGCTTTGGCGTAGTTATCGGGGTTTATACTCTCAAAACTCCGTTTATTTTAGGTGTCTATTGGATTTGTGGTAAAGGTTTTTTACCTTTACAATTAGGTACTTGACTACGTTTGATTTTATACACATATTTATATGTAATAGCAAATAAAACAAAAACATAACATAAGCTCACGCCTGTATCCCCGAAGGGGTAGGCAGAGGCGCACTAGCCAACTAGAACACCCACATTTCGCCGAGTTCCGTCCCAGATGTGATAGGGGGCGAGCCTATCGCCATATCGGGCACAAATTCCAGACTCCGGGCTGATATGGAAAAATCCAATATCACTGTCCGACCCGGGGATCGAACCCGGGACCTCGGAACCGTAGTCGTACCGAAATACCACCACGCTACCGAGGCAGTAAAACAAAAAAAACCCTTTTGTAAAAAATGCACTGAAATTGGATAAAAAAATTAGGCAGTAATTCATATTTTAAATTTTGGACAGGGGCATACTGGATATCTTGCTATTCATTTCCAACGCACGTACCGTTATGGCGTGACGTGATTATACTGATACTTCTTTTTCCCGCAATTTGACGGCTACACCAAACATAAAGGCTTATAACTTTTTTATTTTTGAGAATATTTCAATACCTATTTCTATATATTTTATATTTTAGACGACGTAAATTTAATATAAAATTAATTAAAAAAAACTGTTTTTACTCTGTCTTCGTGGCGTGTGCCGAGTAGCCAGATGTGAATCGAGAGGACGCGGGTTCGATTTCCGCACTGAGACAAAGGTTTGTGTGACCCACATATTTGTATCGGTCTGGGTGATGTGAGATCGAAAGTCTATTATAGTTTCAGATGGCGATACGGATTATACCAAGTGTGGGGGTCAGGACTGTTGGGTGTATTTATTAATTACTTATTAATTATGTCGTACCGAAATACAACCACGCCACCGAGGCAGTCACTGTCCTGAGGTCTCGGGTTCCATACCCGGGCAAAGTGATATTGGATTTTTCTATATCAGCTCGGAGTCTGGAATTTGTGCCCGATATGGCGATAGGCTCACCTCCTATCACATCTGGGACGGAACTAAGCTCGGCGAATTGTGGGTGTACTGCACCTTTGCATACCCCTTCGAGGATACAGGCGTGAGCTTATGTTATTTATAACTACAGATTATTGAAATTTGTTTTGGAACAGCTTTTAAAACAAATCGCTATACATTTTTAAATATTTTTTTTAAAATTTTATACTAAGGTTGGATTCAAGTAAAAGATTCAAATTGGCAAAATACAGAACCACTCTTGAAATAAGTTCTATCGAACCCAAAAAAAAACCTGAAAATCGGTATCTCATATTTGGCGGAGATATCATAACATACATAAACAAATACCGAATAATATAGAACCCAACCTTCTTTGAAATCGGTTGAAAAGGCCAAAAATTCTGCCAGAATTTAACTTAGATATTAAAGGGACTAAAATTCGACACTTTTAGCTTTTCTCTCTTGACATTTGATAAAGATTAATCACTTCACGGCTCATTACCTTTCATTGATATTTAAGTATAAGTTAGTGCTAACGATTCAAATATTTTAATCTAGGTTTAGTGCGTGATATTTTGTGTTCCAAGCAAAGACATTTAACGGTACATAGACAGGACTACAAAGCGAAACTTGTGATACAAAAGTTGTGACCTACCTACCTATAAATATCCACGCGACTGATTCGGTGGCGTAGTTGTATTTCGGTAGGGCTACCGTCCTAAGGTCTCGGGTTCGATCCCAAAGGCAAAGTGAGGTTTTTTCAATTCAATTTAAGCTCGGAGTCTGTTATTTGAGCCCGATATTACGATAGGCTCACCCCTTATCATATCTGGGAAGGAAATAATCTTGGCGAAATTTGGGAGTTCTAGTTCACTAGTCACTTCTGCCTACCCCTTCTGATACAAGCGTGAGCTTATGTATGTATATTTCAGTTTCACGCAAGTATCTAATTCAGTATTGTATGTTATAGTAACTATTCCCGCGACCTTGGACTCTAGACGCTAAACAATAGAAATCATAATTGTAAATTAACCGCACTTTATACAAGACCTTTAAACTTGACATTGAAATCAACTGCACATGTTGATACTTTATGATCAATTAAATCCTTTATTGTTGTGGTTTTTTATTGTACGATGCAATAGAATAATGACGTAAGTATTTGAGTCGGGGTTTTGGCGGGCATTCTGATGGTGCGCGTGGTTGATTGTTTTAATGATTTCATATTTTAGTCTAAAGTTGTGTTTGTGGTTTAAATGTGATGTGTATCTAAGCAATAAACATCAACGAAGAGGGACAGTATGTGGAAGCTTTGAGATAAGTGATTTTGGATGCTTTTTGTCGGGTGGATGGGTCGACCATGTTCGATTCCTCCGCTGCGAGAAAATCGTCTAAAAAACATCAAACTGGAAGGAATTGACGCCAAAACTCCAGCAGGGCCTTGAAATCGAACACATCCGACTTCATTGCACTTGCGAAAACTTAGATGTAGGAAAACAATTTCCCTAACTTGACATTGGCATAATGTATTTCAGTTGCCATTAAAAAAAAAAAAAAAAAAAAAGAAGGATTTGAGTCATAGTGCGCAAATCGACGGTCTCTACGTACAAAGCGACATGTCAAAATGTCATATTTTTTATTGCATATATGGCTTTAGATTATCCATACGCTCATAACTATATATATATATATATAATATATATTTTAATTATTTTGTATTCTAAAAATTCAAATTTAAATACTAATCGAACAATATAACAAGTATGATAATTCTTAAATTTTTAAATGAACTTCATTTCCTTCTCCTGAAAACCTCAGTTTTTGACATGTCGCTTTGTACGTAGGGACCGTCGAAATATACTCTAGGTTTGTGATACTCACGACCGTTCATTTAGAAATTTATTTTCTGGGATAAAAGTAGCCTATATGTTAGTCCAGGGTGTCAACTACCTCCATATCAAATTTCATCGAAATTGGTCGAGCCGTTTGAGCGTGAGCCGTTTCACCTTAGCCGACTTGTGTTGTTCTATATATTTTGCAAGCAAAGCCACCATCAAAATCTAGTACTAAACAAGCGCTACAGTTTTACATAATAACACACAACTTGTTTACCCACTCGCAGCAAATATCCATGAATCATCGCAGACAAGAAATATGGAAATTCAGATTGTTTGAGCGGAACATACGTATTTGTTTATTCTTTATTTATTAGATCACGAGCGTTGTGAATGCTTAAATAGTTTGCGAATAAGTTCACGCCCGTATTCATGATAGGGTAGACAGAGGTTAGGCAGAAGTGAATGCTAAAAGGTTATATGTGTAAGGGCGTGTAGTTATCGCCATCGTAGAAAGAAAGAAAGGAACTTTATTTGATAATTTTCACTAGGACACAAACACGCATCATTCTTATCACCAGCCACAGGACGTCCATTGCTGGACATAGGCCTCCCCCAAAGATTTCCAGATCGACCCGTTGGAAGCGGCCTGCATCCAGCGACTTCCTGCGACCTTTATCAACCACGCATAAATCAATATAATTTATCAGAAAATATGAGGAACAAAAAATAACTAATATAAAAAAACAATCTGTAGCTATTATCATATTATCCATCATCTTCACCAATCGCCGTCCAATGCTGGACGTAGGCCTCTCCCAAAGATTTCCAGATCGACCCGTTGGAAGCGGCCTGCATCCAGCGACTTCCCGCGACCTTTATCAACCATGCATAAATCAATATAATTTATCAGAAAATATTAGGAACAAAAAATAACAAATATAAAAAAACAATCTGTAGCTATTATCATATTATCCATCATCTTCACCAATCGCCGTCCAATGCTGGACGTAGGCCTCTCCAAGCGAGCGCCACCACCCCGGCCGTGCGCAGTTGGCATTCATCTGCTGCCCGTCACCTTCTTCAAGACGTTGACGGTCCATCGTGCTGTTGCACGTCCCATACAATACGTTTGTCTAGACGTGGTCTCCACTCCAACACGTATCAACTCCACCGACCATCTGTCCGATTGCAGTCATGACGGGCATTGCACTGGTTGCACCTGCCGCCACTCCGGGGACACAGATGTGAGTTTAATGTATGTTTTTTATTATTATTATTATCATTCGATACACATAACAAATATTGACAATGCTAAATAAATGTCGCTCATAACATCCACGATACAGGTTATACCTAGTGTGGAGTCAGGACTAGGTGTGTGACTGTTGGGGGTATTTATTTATTTATAGGTTTAAAAACGCATGTCACTGCCATAGATTTCAAGATCTCGTCAATAACCATACACGCTATCACTTGATCAATCATCATTATATTAAAAGACCACAACAATTTAGAGGCTCGAAATCACACGGGTCTCGTATTATAAGTCTATTAGAGTTGACGGATATTAACGCATTTGGAAAGCGTTTACACAAAGCGACGCCATTATACGATTGTTAGACGCAGTGAAGATTTATTACGGCGATGCTTGGAGGTAACAATGTGTGAAAGTTGCTTGATCCGTCATATTTAGTAATTTATGTTCACTAGTACTGTGATTAAGACACGCTTTGGAAGACTTCGGATAGAGCGTTTATTCGAGCACGGCAAAGTGATTACACTTTACTTGCAGGTCGATTCTCTAAGGTTTCATTTATGGAAACAACGTTGCGGCATCGTTACTCGATGTTTTTATTTTGGATTCAGCAAGGTACAAAGCGCACGCACTAGCGCTATGCGTGATGACGGCGCGATTATGCGAACTAGCTGTCTCGGGCAAGGCGTTTGACACAAATGTATGGACAATGCTATTCTCTACGACCCAATAACGTTGAACAATCCGGCGATCTCAACGATGTACGCTGCGGGAGCTCGTCGTCGATCGCAACGTTGTGGCGTTTCTTAGAGAATCGACCTGCTGTTGGTAAGCTCAGTACAGCCGAAAGAACCAATCATCAAGACAATTCGAAGGCCATCGGGAGGACTGATGTACGCGGGCTGATTCTGAGATGCCACAGAAGACTTGTTAGCTGTTAGAAGAAGAATGTTTAAAATAATATTAGCTTTGTAGTATTACTGTCTCCTACACTAACTAATCACGGATCTCTGCTACTAATGAGACGATGAAGCCTTGGTAGACTTCACAAACTTTCTAAATTCATGTGAAGAATTTTGAGGTTTTCTGGTTTGCTCATGACATTTTATCCTCTATTGACAAATAGTAAGCAAGTTTAGAAAACTACGAATCGAATAAACCAATTGGGGTTATCATAATAATATTCTATAGAAGGAACACAATAGATGAGATCATCATCATAATGATGATGATGATGAATGATCATCATAATGACTAAGCAATACGAAATCAACTATTGCAATTATTAAGCTGCAAACCGTCGTTTAAAACTCGATAGGTATACAATGTACGTAACGGTGGTCATTCTAGCTTCTCTTATCTTGGATAAATAACTGTAAATGTTCATCACATGTATGGCATGACGCATACCTGGATAAATTTTTTTTCATAGAAGACTAGCAAATTCAAATCAATTATCCTGCAAGTAGGATATTATTATTTATATCACTTTTACATGTCAACCATGTTTAAAAACAAAGACGTCGGCATTTCGTGGCTATCCCTGAGAAGAAATGCCGAAACAAACTCAAGGGTTATCGCCTTTTCGACTGACTTCCAAAAAGGAGAAGGTCCTCAATTCGTCTGTATTTTTTATGTATGTTACGCGATATCTCTGCCGAATGTGGACCGATCTTCAAAATGCTTTTTGTGTTCGATAGCGCTTTTTTAAGGGTGATCCCATATATATTTGGTCATGATCGAATCGACTGCCTCGGTGGCGTGGTGGTATTTCGGTACGACTACGGTTCTGAGGTCTCGGGTTCGATCCCCGGGTCGGGCAAAGTGATATTGGATTTTTCCATATCAGCCCGGAGTCTGGAATTTGTGCCCGATATGGCGATAGGCTCGCCCCCTATCACATCTGGGACGGAACTAAGCTCGGCGAAATGTGGGTGTTCTAGTTCGCTAGTGCGGCTCTGCCTACCCCTTCGGGGATACAGGCGTGAGCTTATGTATGTTATGTTATGTGATCGAATTTGAAGTCGGTCTATTAAGTTTTAAACTTGTGATTATTTAAAGTCCAGGCAGTAGTTATATTTGAGATATTTATGTATGTTAGTGCAATGCATGGCATGGAATACGTTTTATGAGAACATTCATAGCAGTCAAGATTTCATCAGTCATACATAAGTCCTGCAGTAACATTATAGTAGTAAACGAGCAGGTGGGTCACCTGATAGTAAATTATATCTGCCTTACGGGATGATACCAACAGGATCATAGGTGCATAACAAATCTTAATAGAAGGGAATGTGGATCTGAGATTTGGGTCACGGTAAAACACAATAGAGCGCTGTTACTGTTGTTTTGTGTAAAACACTGGTGATCAAACTGTAGCCCGAGCACGAAAAACTAATGTAAATGTAAACTCGCTGCGCACTGATGACATTTGATTAATATTTCATACAAATTTCATAGACGCGCATCAAGCACGAATACATTTACGGTTGTCAGAAATATTCCTGCTCGGGCTGCTGGTCCACCCTGCCCATTTATCCCGTAGACATAACTTTCTACAGCGTGGCTCTACCACTCAAAATTTAACGTCATAAGTAATCACCTTAAGCTGTGCAGCCACAAACCGCTGACAAAACGGTCACAAATTCGATTTACCTCATTATGACACCCGTACATTGAACTTGACAAAAAAGCTCCCTCCCATTTGCCACACATGTGCCCACACGTCAACATTTATTACTTTGATGTTACTTTTTATATCAGTTACTTTTTAAAACAAGCTAACCGACCCGGCTTTACGCCGTGTAAGTCTTACCGCCGAATGTTCATACACTTAAGGTCGCCTTAAGTTGTTTAAGGCCGCCTTATCTGTCAAAATTGTATGGCGAAAATTAATGTAAAAGGCGTTAAAGTTGAATAGCGTTTGACCATTCGGGCGGTAATATTTATTCTTCTTCTTTTAAAATTAATTGCTTCCACGCATATGCGGTGATTTAGCCAATATCAAGGTAAATATAGCAATTATGTTTTCACAATGACCATGAGACCCAGATGTGGATGGTATCAAGGCCCTGCTGGGATTATGGCGGTAATTCCTTCCAGTGCGGTGCCCCTCAAATGACCTTCTTCACTCGGCGAAACGACCGAACAAAGCCAGCCAACGCACCAAGCAAAACTCATCGAAGGTTGAGTGGTAGAGCCACGCTGTACACAGTAAAGTCTACAGCACGAATGGGCCGGCTCGACCGGTTTGATACCACAGAATACCGACGTAAAGTAGCAGGTTGCTGTCGCGTTTCGTTCAGTGTGAGAGATTTCCGGTACCATTGTCCCCCCTCCTCTTCCGCAATCCCTTTTCCCTCCCCTTTCATATCCTCCTTTCAGGTTGGCAACGCACCCATGATTCTTTTTGTGTTTTGGGTGTCTATGGCCGGTGAAGATCACTTATCATCAGGTGACCCATCTGCTCGTTTGCCAGTCTGCTATAAAAAAAAACAGTAAAACCCGCTTCCTTCGAAGAATACCGAGTACAGACGGACAGGCAGAAAAGGACGAGTACTACATAGTGAAACTTGAAAGCTAAGTTTTTGTTCAGTCGTTTCAAACGACCAGTTGGTCGACTTAATGTCTTTTAAATTTCATTTGAACATACATAAGAAAGTATTTTTTTATATTTCGTATCGAATTACCAAGCTTTTTATAAGCAGCACATACAGTGTCAAACAAACTAGTTTTGTAAATTATAATATTTTTGAAGGATAAAATTAAATACTTAAAAAAAGCTAAATTAGAAAGCTAATTAAATAGACTGCCTCGGTAGCGTGGTGGTATTTCGGTACGACTACGGTTCTGAGGTCTCGGGTTCGATCCCTGGGTCGGGCAAAGTGATATTGGATTTTTCCATATCAGCCCGGAGTCTGGAATTTGTGCCCGATATGGCGATAGGCTCGCCCCTATCACATCTGGGACGGAACTAAGCTCGGCGAAATGTGGGTGTTCTAGTTCGCTAGTGCGCCTCTGCCTACCTCTTCGGGGATACAGGCGAGCTTATGTTTATGTTTTATGTGTGATAAAATTAAATACTTAAAAAAAGCTAAATTAGAAAGCTATTTGCCTCGATGCTCTTGTGTGAGGACCAAAGCAATCCAAAGTTTGGGTTACTTGTCGTTCAGACCTAACGTCCTAAGGCTGAGTCCTGGGTTCTAACTAAAATCCTAACGTCCTAAGGCTGAGTCCTAGAGCGAACTTCGACTAAGTCTAAGTCAAAGCAACGAACTCAGTGAGGATTTTGACTTAGTCCGAGTCATTTTTTAAAAGAAAATTTTTGCTTAGTCTGTCTGTCAATCTGTTTTTCTTGTAAATAATGACTCAGACTAAGTCAAAGTTCGATTTAAAATTCCCAAATCCTCAGTGAGTTCGTTACTTTCACTAAGATTTAGTCGAATTTCGCTCTATAGATCGCAGCCTAACGCCCGAATGCTCAAACGCTGCTCAATTTTAACGGCTTCTTACATTGATTTTCGCCATACAATTTTGACAGATAAGGAGGCCTTAAACGACATAAGGCGACCTTAATTGTATGAACATTCGGCGGTAAGTGTTGTGTAAATATGCTTATGAAATAAATTCGATTTCTTGTTACAGAGTTGCAGATGCTTTGATTCCCCGTTTGGGGATATATAATATGTCAGTTCAGTTTACGTAATATTTAAAATGTAAAGTTAATTCCAAATCAGAATTTTGCTCCCTTGGTCTAGTCTAGGTCCTCGGCAGTGTATATGGGATGTGGACTGGGAGGTCAAAGATTCGAACATCAGGTTGAAGAACGATGTTTTAGTACAATTTGACTGGGATTGGTTTCCCTAGTGATGGACGTAAGGCATGCGGTCGGTCGTAAAATATAAGCAGAATCCGTTCTGCAACATAAATAAATAAATAGCACCCAACAGTCACATACATAGTCCCAACCCCACACTAAGATCAATTCTTGTGTCGTGGGTATCAGGAGCTACGAGAGACTTTCGGTCTCAACACCTAGACCCGAAACAAATATCTGTAGGCCATACAAACATTTGTCTCGGTGCGGGGATCGAACCCGCGGCCTCTCGCTTCACAGCCGGCTACTCGTACGCTGCGCCACGGAGGCTGTCAAAATAAACCATACTTGAAAATCCGCTTCACACTGGAATGAGATAAGGGTAGGCAGAAGATTACGATTTATTCTTGCAAATGAATTCTACTTTTAATTTTAATATACCTATATTTTTGACCGACTTCCACAAACAGAAGAGGTCCTCAATTCGTCTGTTTTTTTTATATATGTTACTCGATATCTCCGCTAAATGTGGACCAATTTTCAAAATTCTTTTTGTATTCAATAGAGCTTATTTCAAGGGTGGTCCCATATAAATTTGGTCACAATCAGTAAATTGGAAGTCGGTCAGTTAAGTTTTTAAACTTGTGATTATATCTACGTCACATCTCTGGGAAAAAACAACAAAGATATTTTTGCTAATTCCGGATTAAGAACCTAAAGTGGTATAATGTCCTCTTAACACAATGAAGCCACTTTAAATTGGCTAATCTGAGATATTTAAGTGTTCACGAGCTTTAATTCGTTCACAGGAATGAGCTGCATCCTCTGTCTTCTTTAAGGATTAATTAATTCCATGAAATACATGCATAGTCATACATACACATACCTAAGCTCACGCCTGTATCCACGTCCATGTCAGGCAAAGGCGAACGATCTATTTAAGTACCTAAATTTCGCCGAGCTCATTTCCGTCCCAGATGTGATAAGGGGCGATCATATCGCTATGTGGGACATAAATTTCAGACCTCAAAGTTTGAGAAACGATAAGATACAACGTGTCTTCTTACTTAAAAAACATTTACGTGCTTTTTATTTATTTATTTATTTAACCCTTTATATACAAAATATAAATGAACAGCAGTGGAAGTCCTATGGCTGATGATGATGATGATATAAAATATATATAAAGGTCGACTTAACGCCAGAGGAATTCTCTACCAGTCTACCTGTAGATGGTGCAGAGACGAAGCAATATGGACTAGACTAGACTTTCTATCTTTAATAATTACAAGTTTAAAAACTTAATTGACCGACTTCCAACTTACCAATCGTGACCAAATTTATATGAGACCACCCTTGAAATAAGCTCTATCGAACACAAAAAGAATTTTGACAATCCGTCCACATTTGGCGGAAATATCGAGTAACATGCATAAAAAAAAACAGATGAATTGAGGACCTCCTTTTGTGGAAGTCGGTCGAAAATAGTTGGTCACCTTTTTTCTTGCGTCACATTGTTTGAAAACGAATGAGACATACTATTCTGAAAGATAAGAAGCGCGTAAATATTTCTATAAGAAATGGGCAATATCGATACATAGTACAAAGTGACAACATCGCTTTAGCCAGACTGACGTCACGCGTTGGAGTTTCCCAACTCTACTCAAAACCTGCCCTCAGAGCAACCGTAATATAATACAGAAGGTTTCCCGTCCTCTCGAGGGACCTCTGTAATCTGCATCGATGATTTGCTACGCGCAACCACTCCGCGGAGGATTCTGTTACTCAGAATATTTCTAGTAACTTGATAGTTGCGACAATGGATTTTAAATCTTGGAGTATGAGGATATAATATTTATTTCTTTGTGTTTTTTTTCTATGACATCAGATCTCCTGACCATAAAAGAAACATTAATCATAATTTTGACGTGTTAATGAAATGTTACTTTCAAAAAATGTGCTTATTTTTAAATTTATTTGGTATTGAAAGAGCAAATTGGCTCTTTAAGCATATCCACAGTTTGGCGGAAACTGGTCAGGAGTGCAAATAACAAGCAATTTCCCCAGCCATTTGACGAGTTTCAACTAGTTTAAAAGAAAACTGGTTAGACGCTAAATAAAGAAGTGATAATTCGGTGAAATTATTTCATTTATCACCCAATTTACTTTTTACAGATAATTTGAACGCGGTCACATTAGCACCTGTCAACGAAATTCTCGCTTCGAAGAAATATCTAGACAATTTTTTTTTAAACAAAGTGTGATTTAAATTGTCGTTATCATTATTATTAGAAGCAGCGATAGCTCAGTTGGGAATGGTACGGACTGACAAGACAAGTGTCGAAGGTTCGAGACCAACCCCAAATAGGAGCATACACATCTGACTTTTCTATGTTAAGTGTATTTTCATTGTGAAATATCGCTTACTATAACGGCGAAGGAAAACATCGTGAGGAAACCTGCATACCCGAGAATTTCTTCACAGGAATTTCGAAGGTATGTGAAGTCTACCAACCCGCATTAGGCCAGCGTGGTAGACTAAGGCCAAACCCCTCTCATTAGTAGAGGAGGCCCGTGCCCAGCTGTGGGACAGTAATATTACAGGGCTAATATTATTATTATCATTATTATTATTATACAGCACAATAAAAATCAAACACGTAATAAATACGTCCGTAATTCAAAAATTAAATAAACAGCTAAATTCTTAACAAAACGGATGATTCAATTTCCACTTCAAAGGCCCTCAAAGCCCACGATCTCTGGCCTTCTTAGACAGTCAACCTTTAATCTACGTCATCCATCTCCCCCCGCCCCAACCCCTTGGGGTGGGGAGCCTCCCAGCCCCAGTTTCGGCCGGTTTAATGCACTTAAAATATTCTGTAGTGTCATAAAAGGAGCGTAAGTTACGGCTCCCCGGGGAATCGAAGGAGTTTTATGAGCTGAGCTCGACGGTACGTGTTTTAGTGTACAATGTAGTTAGACTTTAGAGCCTGTTTTGTGCTAAAAATGTTAGTGTTATGTCCTAACTTGTAAAACTTTGATGGTTTTGAGTATGTATGTAACTGCAATAGATGTAACATATTACTTACATACATAGACTCACGCCTGCATCCCTGAAGGGGTAGGCAGAAGCGAACTAGAGAACTAGATCAGCCACATTTTGCCGCGCTAATTTACGTCCCAGATGTGATAGAGGACGAGCCTATCGCCATATCGGGCACAAATTCCAGACTCCGGGCTGATACTGAAAAATTCAATATCACTTTGCCCGACCCGGAGATCAAACCCGAGACCTCAGGATGTTAGTCATATCGTAATACCACTACGCCACCCAGGTAGTAACATGTAATATTCTGTATAGGAAATTACCCTGTTCCGTTTCTTTTGGTGAGTGAGGTTTAGACTAAGGCTGAGATATATAGGGCCTTACTTAAAACAGCATTTTTAGCTGAGCAAATGGTTACGAATAACCTGTCACTTTTTTTCTTGCGTTACATTGTTTAAAAACGAAAGGAACAACCTATGGTATAAAGATAAGCAGCGCTCAAATATTTTTATAAGTAAGGGGCATAGAGTAAAACCTTCGACTAAGTCTGAGTCGAAAAAACGAACTCAGTGAGGATTTGGAAGTTTTGAATCGAACCTGAGTCATTTTTACAAGAAAATCTTTGCTTACGCCCGAATGGTCAAACGCTCCTCAACTTTAACGGCTTCCTAGATTGATTTTCTCCATACAATTTTGACAGATAAGGCGGCCTTAAACGACATAAGGCGACCTTAAGTGTATAACCATTCGGCGGTTAGTCTGTTTGTCAGTCTGATTTACTTGTAAAAAAAGGGCTCGAACTAAGTCGAAGTCTGATTTAATAATACCAAATATTCACTGAGTTCGTTTCTTTGACTCAGACTTAGTCAAAGTTCGCTCTTTAATCTCAGCCTTATTTTAATTTTGAGTTGGTTATAAGCGTGTATTTTTTTTTTGTTTAGTACATACTGTCAGATGCATATTAATAAATAAATAAATACACCCAGTAGTCACATACATAGTCCTGACCCCACACTAAGATTGAGTCATGTGTCGTGAGTATCAGGAATTACGAGAGACTTATGGTCTCACAACACCCAGACCCGAAACAAATATCTGTGAGCCACACAGACATTTGTCTCGGTGCGGGAATCGAACCCGCGACCTCTCGTTTCACAGCCGGCTACTCGCCCACTGCGCCGCGGAGGCTGAATATTAATCGATTGAGCCATGTTTGATGTGGTTGTTTGCTCATCGCCGGCCGCTGATTGCGATGCGTCAATTGAATAATCATGGTGCAATTAATGTCGCGTGTTTGATTGCTGTCGAAGATTTGCTATTATGCTTACGGTATTTGGGTATTGTCATTGTGAATCGTAAAATGTTTACTGTAAATCGATAGCACCCGTGGCAGAGTAAGCGAGTAGCCAGCTGTGAAATGAGAGGCCGCGGGTTTAATTCCCGCTCCGAGACAAATGCTTGTGTGGCCTACAGATATTTGTTTCGGGTCTGCGTGTTGTGAGACCGAAAGTCTCTCGTAGTTCCTGATACCCACGACACAAAACTCGATCTTAGTGTGGGGTCAGATCTATATATGTGACTTTTTCTTTCTTTCTACCTGCCTTTATCCCACCTTAATGTGGGGTCGACGCAACACACTTTTGCAAGCATGTTGCAGAAATGATTTGGCTAAGTTTTTACGATCGGCTGCCTGCCTGACATGAACCCCCTATGAGTGATCCAGCCCCGGGCAAATCAAATAAGAAAATTAGCTTTGCCCGACCTGGGAATCGAACCCACGACCTCCCGGTCCACAGCCCATATATGCTGCCACTAGACCAAGGAGGTGGCGACACGTAAGGAATATATATGTGACTGAAATAAAACTATTCTTACGGATTCTATCACAATTAGGTTTTTTTTTTAATTATTATTCCCGACGTTTCGAAGGCTTTGCAGTCTTCGTTGTCACGGGTCAGACTGAGGTGTCATTTGTCCAAAAAAGGTTAGAGTTACAATATCTACCATCATTAAAAAATTATACAAAATCAAAAATGGTTAATTATTTGTGTTCCGATTTATGCAGTACGAGCTCACGGTGTCTTGAGTTCTGGCAGCTGGTCTTTTGGGTTCCGATTTAATAAGATGTATAATTGGATCCCAGGTTTGTGCAAGCTTCCAACCATCTTCTCTATTGAAATTAGGATGTTTTTTAATTTCAATAGCCTCGCGTATCATCCTAGGGAGGAATCGGTATTCTTTGGCGAGGATTTGTGGTTTATCAAATCTAAGATAATGTTTGGAGCCTTCCTCTGAATGTTCAGCAACTGCAGACTTCGTAGAGCGTCGGTGTTTTACGTCAGCTATATGTTCTTTTACGCGGGTCCCTATATTCCGTTTTGTTTGTCCGATGTAAGAGAGACCACAGTCGCAATCAATTTTATACACGCCTGGGTCTTGCAGAGGTATGTGACACTTGACAGATGGTAAAAATTGACTAATCTTCTTGGGCGGCTTGAAGTAAGTTTTTGATAGAAGCACGCCTCAGGATATAGCCAATCTTGTCAGTGACTCCTCTTACATAAGGTAAAACAACCGGGACGCGTTCGACGGTGGCTGGTTTCTTTCGCTTTCTTTCTTTCTGTTTCTTTCTTTTTTTTTCTTTTCTTTCTTTCAATGTATAATATTCACGTAAACTTAAGAAATCAGTATATATGTGACTGCCTGGGTGGCGTGGTGGTATTGCGGTACGACTACGGTTCTGAGGTCTCGGGTTCGATCCCCGGGTCGGGCAAAGTAATATTGGATTTTTCCATATCAGCCCGGAGTCTGGAATTTGTGCCCGATATGGCGATAGGCTCGCCCCCTATCACATCTGGAACGGAACTAAGCTCGGTGAAATGTGGGTGTACTATAGTTCGCTAGTGCGCCTCTGCCTACCCCTTCGGGGATACAGGCATGAGCTTATGTATGTATGTATGTTGGGTGTTATTTATTCATCATCATCATCATCAGCCATAGGACGTCCACTGCTGAACATAGGCCTCCCACAAAGATTTCCAGATCGACCTGTCGTTGTGATAAAGGTCGCAGGAAGTTATTTAATATTATTATTTAATAAACATCATACACGAGAACGACTCCCTATAACATTTTTATAGCTATCCGAGCAGGTGCAAATAAATAAAAATAAATACAAATTAACATTTCCCATCACGTTTCCATTGACAATTAATGGCCTCTTCTCTATCTACATAAATACTTATTATGAAAGCGATAGTAACTCTGTCTGTCTGTTTGTGACGTCTTCACGGCAAAGCCCCTGTACCAAATGTTAAGAGAAATAGGCAGGAAGAAATAAGTAGCTGGTTTACCTGATGTTAAATCTCCATCGCCCATAAATCTCATAATACCAAAGTATGATGGGGTGTTGCTGACCCCAAAAGAAAGGTATGTAACATAGAACTGCCACATCGGTTTTTTGTGATAGTGGTAGCAACCCAGTCGAGCCAGCCCAATCATAAAAGACTGTATAAGGCTCTCCTATTTAAAAAATAACATAGGTTTTACATTTCAAACTACCTCGGTGCCGTGGTGGTATTGCGTGCAGGGTACGAGTATCGTCCTGAGGTCTCGGGTTCGCTCTCCGGTTCGGGCAAAGTGATATTGGATTTTCTACTCAGTATCAGCCCGGAGTCTGGAAATTGTACCCGATATGGCGATAGGCTCGCCCTCTATCACATCTGGGACGGAAGTAAGCTCGGCGAAATGTGGGTGTTCTAGTGCGCTAGTTCACCTCTGCCTACCCCTAAGAGGATACAGGCGTGAGCTTATGTTATGTATGTATGTATGATATGTAGGCTACATACAATACTTTAAATGCACAATTACTGTTGAACATATTTCGAAACCCACGTGAGTAGAACCGCGGGCAAAAGCTAGTAATATAAAACAGAACCAGGTGGCTAAGGCTCATCACACATTCAGCCAGCGTTTTACGAGCGGAAGCACAGACAGACATACAAAATATAAGTCAAGTACGCCATTCGTATGACGAGTGGTTAGCTAGTGTGCTCATATTTTGTAACATTATCGGGAGTATATTTGTCATGGATGTATCATTCACAAAAAGGTAGACTTTTGTCCAGCCTCCGTGGCGCAGCGGGGAGCTGGCTGTGAAACGTGAGGTCGCGGGTTCGATTCCTGCACCGAGACAAATGTCTGTGTGTCCCACAGATATTTGTTTCGGGTCTGGGTGTTGTGAGACCGAAAGTCTTTCGTAGTTCCTGATACCCACGACACAAGACTTAATCTTAGTGTGCGGTCAGGACTATGTGTATGTCTGTTGGGTGTATTTCATCATCATCATCATCCTCATCATCAGCCATAGCTATAGGATTATCTGGGTGTATTTATTTATTTATAATTATTTTTGGTAAATTCCCGCATCGAGATTAAAGTTTATGTGGTCCATAGTTATCTGTCGAGTGACCTTTCCTATTTTTTATCCCGGGAAAAGACTTATCGCGGGAACGGAATCGCGAAGAACAGCTTTTATTACATAATTAATATATAACATTATTACACTGAAGCCACAAAATCTGACAAACGTTTACCAAAAGCAAATATTGAAAACGCATTACGTTTTGTAAAATTCAATACCGATTTGGAATTCAACCTGCGACCTCACCGCACGCAATCAGCTGTACAAACGCTAAAATATCTATCGCAAACATACATTTCGAATGCGAACCAAATTTCGTTAAATCTCGCCGATCGGAGCACGAATCGAGCTGTCCAATTAGGAACATACCATTAATGAGTTGTCAAAACAAGAGTGCCTCGTGACCACCAAAATTATGCACACCTTACACTCTTATTTAGCGGCAATAAGGTCCAAAACGGCCTGAACACACGGTACGAAATGTAGCAAATTTAATGCCAAAGTTGAATTGTGAAAGTTGAGGTTTTTCGGTTGCGTAGGATTTGTTTAAAGTTTAAAAGCAAATCCGGCAATTAGTGGCCGAAAATTTTTCGTCGCTTTTATAATGTAGTTATGAGTTATGGAAATATAATTAAATTGAGAAATCGCGTCGTTAATGATTGGTCTATTGGCAACGATTAAAGCTAAAGTAGGATGTATTTTTTTCGCGTTCCCGGGATAAACATCATGCTTTCACGCATGCCCGATTAGGTACTTATTTTATTAAAAAAATCAGTTCCCGACTTCCCGAGATTTACTGGCACTTCATTCCCGAGACGCGATTTTTTGTTTTACAATTAGTGTGATTAATTATCGATATTCTGTCTACCAAACGTCAACAATTTTATATGCCTGATATCTAGGATTTTTCTCATGTCCATTTAATGACTTTAAATAAGAGATTTAGGAGTCTGAAGATGACCTGTTACATTATTTTCAAGAAACAAGGTACGGGAGATTAATCGCTACTAAAAAATCAAAGTAGTATTAGTAAATGTTTTCTACAATACGTCAACAAAAATAATCAATCTATATTTTGCATGTATTCAATGGCATTCAACCCGTTCTTATCATGGTAAATTAGGCGCTCAAAATCTTGGAAATCTCGCATAAAATGTGAAATGCCTCTTAACGAGATTATAGATAGACGAGAAACCACCCACTCCTTTCTATGGTAGGCAGCGTCCTGGCCCAATGGTGTCTGGTATTGCTGACGTCTCGGTGCGAAGGTAGTGATTTACCATATCCACTTATGGCAGTATTATTTTAATCTTACTTGTAGGGAGTTCATGAGTTCCATTTCCAGGTCAAAGTGTATTTTCTAATTTAATTTCCCCGGGACTGAATGCCCAGAAGGGGTTGACGTCAGGCAGGCAGCCGGTTGTAAAAAAATAGCCAAATCCTTTCTGCAATATGCTTGAAAAAGTGTTGAGCCGACCCTATCAAGATGGGACAAGGGCAGGTAGAAAGAAAAGATTATAATCTTACTTGTACCGATTCCCGTGCAAAAATAAGTAATATTATTATAATACTGCAATAAGATGTGGTGGTAAACCCCCCCCCCAGGTAGGTTATAGGTTCGTCTGCCTTTGCAAGCTTATAAACAACTTGAAAGAGGCGTGAGCTCGTATAACCCGTTTAGCAGAACAAATCGAAGGAATGTGTTTAGCATTCGCGAGTCGCGTGACTCTTCACGTAACAAGAGTGCGACGTTTTATTTTGTAACTCACTTTCCTGTGTCACATTGAAGTAACGAATTCAACGTCTTTGAATGTAGGATTCAAAATACAATGCCATTTGTTAGTAGTATAGGCATCGATATATTATTTACCTAGATGCACAGTTGACGCTCGGAAAATGGGACAGCAAAGGAGTGCTTGCACTCGTTTCCCCTGCAGTCAGACGCTGATAGAATTCTAAATTTCAAAATTCAAATTTAAGAATGCTTGCTCATTTTGTTTAAAAAACTACTTTATAACACGTGCATAGAGTTATAATTGTGTTGATTTAATTAGAACTTGTGATGTTTTTCTTTGTTTTATTCCTGAGACTGTTTTTCATGAGGATATTTGCAAAGAACTTGTGCATCTAGGGTATATTATATTGATGAGTACAGGGCTCGTTCTATTGACAGCCTCCGTGGCGCAGCGGGCGAGCAGCCGGCTGCGAAGCGTGAGGTCGCATGTTCGATTCCCGCACCGAGACAAATGTATGTGTGTAATGTAATTATTAATACCAATTACAGGATCATAAATCGAGTTTATTACGTGTAACCTAAATTATAAACATGTCATAATTTTACAATTTGTGCCCGATATGGCGATAGGTTCACCCCCTATCACATCTGGGACGGAACTAAGCTCGGCGAAATGTGGGTGTTCTAGTTCGCTAATGCGCCTCTGCCTACCCCTTCGGGGATACAGGCGTGAGCTTATGTTATGTCATAATTTTACATACTTCATTACGCTGATTAACATGATTTTATTTCACATCGTATCAGCTTTCAACCGCTCATGTAAAGCTATTATATCTATGGTCATAAAAACGTTCAAAACTTTTTAGGTTACGAAGTTAGACGGGCAATAACCTACTTGATGGTAAGTGGTACCCAGTGCCCGTAAACATCAGCACTGTCGGGGATAGTCAAGCTGCTGCCTTGGAAAGGAAAAGTTTGGGGGCGAGAAGGGGTGGGGGGATTTAGGCTTCCAGAAATCTCACTCACAAATATGGATTCATCCTTACGTAATAACCTACCTAACGAGTCAATATACTAAAGTAAAACAGTAAAGCATGTTACGAACTCATTAATCGTATAAAGGCGAAAACAGCCGAAGAGCGCCGATCTCAGCCGAAAATCAAAGAGGTTAACGCGACAATATGAAACGTCGCCACTAATAGCCTTATTATTAATCTTCAGTATAATTTCCCCTCGGATGATGGATGGTGACTGATGGCCGTACTTGAAAACTTGTGTATTGAGCTCTGCGTACAGTAAGGTAAGTTGAACTTGATTAAATTAGGGCAAAGGGTATATAATTTAATATTTTAGAAATTGCATTTATGAGAGCAACGTGTGAATAACGTGTTAAATATTTGCTTTTTATTAAAATGAACACATTAAGCTAATTATATTTAAATACAGTACAGAGCTGTAGTTTTCATGTCAACCGGAAGATTTTTATTAATATCATTAAAGTGATGTGTGATTTATTATTACTTTCAAAAGCTTGCTTGTCTTGTATATGTAGGATACGCAATGTTATAGATTTCCAGTTTGATACTGTTACTAGGGACAGGCGGGTTTTTGACCGATTTCCAAAAAGGAGAAGGTCCTCAATTCGTCTGTATTTTATTTATGATACGCGATATCTCCGCCAAATGCGAACCGATTTTCAAAATTCTTTTTGTGTTCGATAGAGCATATTTCAAGGGTGGTCCCAAATAAATTTGGTCACGATCGGATTTGAAGTCGGTCCGTAAGTTTTAAAATTGTGATTATTAGTAATAAATTGGACTAAAATCCAAATCACGGACTGCCTCCGTAGCGTGGTGTTATTTCGGTACGACTATGTTTCTGAGGTCTCGGGTTCGATCCGACGGAACTAAGATCGGCGAAATGTGGGTGTTCTAGTTTGCTAGTACGCTCTGCCTACCCCTTCGGGGATACAGGCGTGAGCTTATGTATGTATGTATGTCACCGATAAACTATCCTCATTGCGTTATTGTCATACTGTGTCAAGCCATATTCCATTATCTTTAAATCCTTTTCACATTACCCTACTGTTCTCGCGTTCTCCATCACGGCTAATGACGTGAGGGAACAGTCTCGAGAATTGTAAGGGTTGCGTGACTTGATTTACCCGTGATTTGCGACTTCAACTTCTGAGGAAGCTATTCATCATCTCAAGTATTCAGATCGGTAAGTTACTGACGAGTGCTTGGTCGACTGTATTTATAATCTAGAGCACAAAGTTGAAGAAAAAAAGGCACAGTTTAATAAATTTGGAGGTGACGGAATTACTGATCGTCGATAATTCATATTTAATATTTTTAACCGACTTCAAAAAAAGGAGGAGGTTAACAATTAATCGGAAATTCGGCCTCAGCACCGACTCCAGAGTAAGAAATTGTTGTTAATTTTTACTTTTAAGTGTTCATTTTTAAAGTCGGTTTTCAGCTTTTGTTATACATAAATTATTAATTATCTTTATGCTTTCTTAATCTATACTCTTATTATTAAGTGAGACAAACATGGATAACAATAACTTTCATGGCACATTTTTTTTTAATTTTTGGAATTGACAGACACTACAATTTCTCGACAGATTTTAAAAATTATTGCGCCTGCAGAAATCTAAATTATGATTTACACTTTAATTTGAAAAATATTAGGGATCCCAACACTTTTATAACATAACATAACATAAGCTCACGCCTGTATCCCCGAAGGGGTAAGCAGAGGCGCACTAGCGATCTAGAACACCCACATTTCGCCGAGCTTAGTTCCGTCCCAGATGTGATAGGGGGCGAGCCTATCGCCATATCGGGCACAAATTCCAGACTCCGGGCTGATATGGAAAAATCCAATATCACTTTGCCCGACCCGGGGATCGAACCCGAGACCTCAAAACCGTAGTCGTACCGAAATACCACCACGCCACCGAGGCAGTCACTTTTATCACTATGATTATACCAAATCTCAGCATTCGAATTGTTTTACAACGCTATTTGTCAGGCAGGCAACCGGTCGTAAAGACTAATCCAAATCCTTTCAACAACATACTTAAAGAAGAGTGTTATGTGGACCACATTAAGGTGGGATAAGGGCAGGTACAAAAACAGATAATAAACAAAGCAATCTTCTTCACATTCACATTATAAATGAACATACCAATCGCGTCGAAATCTGCAAGTGACAACAAATCGTTACCTGGAACAAGAAAACATCCATTAGAGCTGTCAGGAATGCGTTCTTACATGTAATGCCTCAGCTATTCATGCAAAAGCGACGCCTTTGAGGACCAATACGCGAGGACGCGGTGCAAGTCATAAGATCTTTAATATTGTTTACATTGCTGGTTCGGTTTGAATAATATGTTATGCGCGTGTTATGTAGTACGTAATGTATATTGTTTTAAGAGAATTTCTGGTTACATATTTTGTATCTCAAGTTACATATACGCTTCTTAGGCTGAGATCTATAGAGCGAACTTCGACTAAGTCTGAGTCAAAGAAACGGATTCGTTGAGGATTTGGAGTTTTTAAATCGAACTTTGACTTAGTCCGAACCATTTTTTACAAGAAAAATAGACTGATTGACACACTAAGCAAAGATTTTATTGTAAAAAAAACTCTGACTAAGTCAAAGTTCGATTTAAAAATTTCAAATCCTCACTGAGTTCGTTTCTTTGATTTAAGCTGAGATCTATAGAGCGAACTCCGACTAAGTCTAAGTTATTATTAATAAAATAATATAAAATAGTTAATAAATTTCTACGCGTACCAAGTCGCTGGCAACAGCTAGCTATCAATATGTGCAATAACTTAGCCAAGTTAAAGTTTTTTACGCGCGGCATCACAAGTTCATAACTACTGTTTATAGCGACTAAAACTGTCAGTTGATGTAGATGATGTATGTATGACAGCCTCCGTGGCGCAGTGAGTTGTTGTGTGAAGCAAGAGGCCGCGGGTTCGATTTCCGCACCGAGTAAAATTTTTGTGTGACCCACAGGTATTTGTTTCGGGTCTGGGTGTTGTGAGACCGAAAGTCTCTCATAGTTTCTGATACCCACGATACAGGATACCTAGTTTGGGTTCAAGAGTCAGCGGCTCGAGCAGGAATATTTGACAATCAAATTCGTATTGAGCTCGCTGCGCACAGATAATATTTGGGTAGGACTTCATACAAATGTCATAGACGCACATCGAGCTCGATACTAATTCGACTGACAAAAATATTCCTGCTTGAGCCATAGGACTATGTGTATGAATGTTGGGGTATTTATTAGATAGTTTATAAAATGTAGGTTAGTATTAGATCTTTCTAAAATTAGTGAAAAGAATATAAGAATTATAGAGTATTGCTCAAAATAATCAGCTTTAAGCATCGTTGCTACAATTACTTCAATAGATAACCGCGAATCTCAGAAAACCACCCATAATCTTGACAAAAGAATTTATAGCATGATCCATATAATAATCCTTAGGAGACACATTGAAGTATAGAGCAGAGATAAAAATATTAGCTCAGATATAAAGACTAAAGAGCCATGAGTTAGGCAATAAATAAGAGCTTATCTCGCAGCCCTCATGACTTCGACGGCGGCTTGGAAAGTAGGCTACAGCTAAAAATAGGGCTCCATTTATTTGAAACACTCGGGTTAGCGAGGGCAGTAGTTCTGCTAGTAAGTGCAGCTATATGGGCGTCGATGTACCTCTGTAAAACGTCTACTAGGGTTGACTCTAGCATCGTGAAGAGCCACGCTGTAGACAGATATGTCTACAGCACGAATGGGCCCGCTCGACCACCTTTATACCACTGTCTCACAGAAAACCGACGTAAAGTGTCAGCTCGCTGTCGCGTTTCTGTTTGGTGAGTGAGATTTCCAGTGGCCCCCTTTTCGCCCTCCCCTTTCCCCAATCCATATTTTCCTCCTTCAAGGTCGGTAACGCACTCATGATTATTTTTGTGTCTTGGGTATTTACGGGCCGTGGAGGTCACTTACTTATCAATATAACCTAAGTCACGCTTGTATCCCTGAAGGGGTATAGGCGGAGGCGCACTAGCGAACTAGAACACCCACATTTCGCCGAGCTTAGTTCCGTCCCAGATGTGATAGGGAGCGAGCCTATCGCCATATCGGGCACATATTTCAGACTCCGGGCTGATATGGAAAAATCCAATATCACTTTGCATGACCCGGGGATCGAACCCGAGATCTCAGGACTGTAGTCGTACCGAAATACAACTACGCCACCGAGGCAGATTAGGACTTATGCTATTTCTATATTATATTATTTTAATGCTATACTCAGCTATACGTTAAATGTAAAAGTTACCACAAAACATGTCACATCATACCCTCATAATATGAATTATCGCTAATTTCCCGTATCATATGTCGTAGTGTGAACTATGGCGTCTCTGTGGCGCCGGTATCGCTTACACCGGCCCATTGTGGCGTATTAAATACCCATAATATTGTTATTGTGGATCATAAAAACTCGGTCATCGGTCATATGAAGGACGTAGTTCTAGAAAAGCCTTTGTTCCAGCCTGGATGTATTGTTAAGCAAAAGTAGGTGCGAAATATCAACCTTGAACCTTTGTCGACTGAGTTCCAAAAAGGAGAAGGTCCTTAATTCGTCTGTATTTTTTATGTATGTTTTATATATCTCCGCCAAATATGGACCGATTTTTAAGATTATTTGCGGGTTCGATAGAGCTTATTTCAAGGGTGGTCCCATAAATTTGGTAACGATCGGATTTGAAGTCGTCTGTTAAGTTTTTAAACTTATGATTATTTTAACCGACTACAAAAACGAAGGTGCTCAATTCGTCTGTATGTGTTTTATGTATGTTAGCCGATATTTCCGCCAAATAAGCACCGATTTTTAAGATTATTTGTGGGTTCGATAGAGCTTATTTCAAGGGTGGTCCCATATAAATTTGGTCACGATAGGATCACTTTTGAAGTCCGTTAAGTTTCTATGACATGTATAATTATTAGAAGAACCACACTCGAGTCGCCTCTTTGATCTAGGCTGAATATATGGGCTTTGAACCGGGAGGTCCTGGGTTCGATTCCCAAGTCGGGATAAGATCATTTTCTATTTTAATTTTCCTGGGACTGGATACAGAGGGGTTGACGTAAGGCAGGCAGCCGGTCGTAAAACTAAGCCAAATCCTTTCTGCAACATGCTGGAAAAATTGTGATGCATCGATCCCATATTACGGTGGCATAAGGGCAGGTAGAAAGAAAGGTAGAGCCACGCTGTAAGCATGTTTATAGGACGAATGAGCCCGCTCGATTAGTTTGATCCCTGTCTCACAGAAAATGGACAACAATTTGCCAGACTCTGTTTTAAAAATAAGTACTATTAAGAACAAATAGAGCGCAACAAATAAACATATTATTGGTGTTAACTTGAAACGACAACCCTAGATAGATACGTGATGGCAGAAACTAAGATGTGATTAAAGTAAAGGAGAAGATGCCTAATTTCTTGACGACCTATCGTGCTTTCATCATCATGAGCCATAAGACGTCCACTGTTGAACAAAGGCTTGTAAGAAAATGTTATATAATTTGCATTGCTATATAAGGGAAGGGATTTCATTTCGATAACACAACCTTACGAAAATAGATTTTAAAAAAATGTACTGCACTGTTTTACTCACTGTTTTATTCTTAACTTAGCTCCCTGCATCATATTGAACAGTATGGAACACTCACTTGATTAAAAAAGCATAAAGATGAAATTAAATTTCACTCCAAAATATCAACATAATAGCTCTATACAATATTTTTCCAGTCTGTATAAAGAAAGGAGGCTAATGATTTTTCAATATACGCATCAATGTAATACAATAGGCTAGGAACCGTGTGAAAAGGGAGTCAGAAGGATGACTAAGCGACCCACTTTCAGCTCTTATGTTTCTGACATAGAATACGCTAATGTAGATGCGATAAATAATTTAAATTCTATAAATTAGTACTAATGATGCCTACATTTATTGTAAAAGAGAAAGGGGCTTAGGTTTCGTACAATGCTTGAGTAAACTATTATATTTCGTCGTGTGATCGTTAATATGGCAGTTTTTGGAAATAGTGATTGTGATAGCTTATAACAGTTTTTTCTTTTCTTAACTGTTGTTCCCATTTTAACGTCCAACATTAAGAAACACAAAAACACCATGACAATTTCAAATGATTCGGATTTCTATCATTCAGAGTCGACGGAAGTAATAACAAAAGATAAGCTTGGCTGTTTAACGATTTTTTCATACAATATGTACTCCAGATCCTGAGGTCATACTTAATCCAGAATTTGAACAGTCGTTATTTATCACGTGGTCTTAAACTTAGAACCTTATACTTCTTTGATCACATACCTCGTCACTTATTCGGACGATAAAAAATAATAATTTACAGTAAACTAATCCCATTAATTTGTCGTCATTCGACTAAAATATTAAATCATTTAGTGGATTTTGGTCACAGAAATATTAGTTTTACAAATAATCGGAGTTTGTGGTTATTTCCATTAGCGAATTATCATAAAACAGCTGCGATATCTCACAATAACACCGAAAGCAGTATTTAGAACGGTTAGTCATCGTATTTAAACTTTTTGCGATCAATTCAACAGATTGTGGGAATTAGGTAAAAAGTGAAAGGTTCTGCGAATTGAATTAGCTATTCATGAAATAAGAGGCAAACCTAGATCTAGAGACATATTTAGAAATCGATAAAAGTAAAATTAAGAACTTAAAACTTTCTGTAATTATTCACAAACGAATATAAAAATAGAAGCTAAAAGCCAAGCATCATAAAATATATAGCTATTATATTCATCATCATCATCATCATCAGCCTCAGGACTAGTCTATTATATTACTGTTGGGTGATACCCATTCATTTCCCATCATCATTCCTAAATTGCAATGGCCCATCTGGCAAACCTTGAACCGCCTTCGTACCCTTCGTTGCAAGACTAATATGGTGATGTGGGGTTATTCATCGAGGTTGCCCCTGAGCAGAACACGTCGCACCTGCTTGTCTGTCCGCTGTGTCCTACCACCTGCACAAGCGAAGACCTAATGGAGGCGACAGACGGAGCTCTAGGTGTGGCGGGTTTGTGGTCAGGAAGGATCTGACTTGATTCGTTGTTATTGGAGCCATTGACACGAAAGAAGAAGAATCATTCCTACATATTTGACATTCTCAGTCTATGTTTTATAGGAATTCATTTCATAAATTGTGCATTTGTAAATTCTAAATGAGTATGGTTGTAGGCATTATTTAATTTGTAGCGTGTCCCATCTACCCTCACATCACTGCTCGCGTGTTGTATTACAACCACAGATTCATACTCCGTGGAGATTCGCGAGACGTGTGCTCGGGTTACGGCAGTCAATAAAGGGATCCTCTGGCGTCGGCTCGTGTTTCGAATAAAAGTCGGTAAAAGTCCTATGTACTTTGAGACTCGGGTTTTGTAGAGGATTTTGAACGTACTCTGCGGCGAAATTACAAAACTATAAATGTGGCTGAGGAGTCCAGTCGAGATTCAAATAACCACAAGATTAAAAACTCAACGTACTGACTTCAAAATTTATCCGATCGTGACCAAATGTATTGGGCCACAACTGGAATAAGCACTATTGAATACTAAACTAATCTTGGAAACCGGTCCACATTTGGCGGAGATATCGGGTAACTAAATACAGACGAATTAAGGACATTCTCCTTTTTTTGTAGTCGGTTGAAAACTGCCTGCCTGCCTCGGTGGCGTTGTGGTATTTCGGTACGACTACGGTTCTGAGGTCTCGGGTTCGATCCCCGGGTCGGGCAAAGTGATATTGGATTTTTCCATATCAGCCCAGAATCTGGAATTTGTGCCCGATATGGCGATAGGCTCGCCCCCTATCACATCTGGGACGGAACTAAGCTCGGCGAAATGTGAGTGTTCTAGTTCGCTAGTGCGCCTCTGCCTACCCCTTCAGGGATACAGGCGTGAGCTTATGTTATGTTATGGTTGAAAAACTAGTGAAACCTCCACCATCCTTTGTCATTAAACTGTTCATAGATATTTGATTGCTGATTTGCTATTGCCTCGTCTAGTTTGTTGGTTGACTGAGCTTTACCATCACAGCCCGTAAATTTGACTTTAGATCCGATTCATTTTGATTCAATACTCTCACTGGGTGTAGTAGTCACAGTCCAACTATTTTCCGATTGGGATATTTTCAAGAGACTAATTTGTGCCAAAAACCTTTAACAGTACATAGACGGGACAACAGCATTAAACTTAACTTTTTTTTTTAAATCTTTATTTATTTAGGGGTTTTTATCCATAAGGATATGTCAACCCCATTGTACCTTATTACAAAATTACAAAGAGATGAATGCTACAACCTTAGTTAAGAAAATAAAACTACTACAAAAGGGTTATGCTAAATATTTGATGTTATTACTGGATACAATTTATTAGTTGACATAATCTTTTAGCTACCTTTGATTTTGGACTTGACAAGATACTTTGTATTAGACCCACGTCCATTAGATTCAGCTTAAATTCATCCAGTAATAAATCTCGTTCATTTTTGTTCCGAACACATTCCATCAGCAAATGTTGAATATCTTCTGGCTTGTTACACACTGTACAATTTGGAGAGCATGAAACTTATGCTCCAAAAGTTGACCTCAGTCGTATTTGAAACATGCGCGCACAAGGACGTTCCAGAGTAATAATGTTTAGTTCGAGATAATTTTTTTTGTATGGAATCTTGCTTGATAGCCCCCTCTATAGTTAGTGATATTAAATCTCTTTGTTTTGATCAAATACTGATAAACACTCTCTAGTCCTAAAAAAGATGTTCGAATACCCTAAAAACAGGAGTATATTTTTATAAATGTTCTAAATATAGTTGCTATTGTATTTGAAACCTTTTCATCCACGGCCATCATCTACCACCCACGTTCTAAATTGTGATTACGAGGGCAAAATTAGCTAATAAAAACTTCAAGTGGCGCAAAAAGTATATTGAATTTGATGTTAGTTATAAAGGCCTTTTCTTATTTGCTGGATATAATCAAACTTGTTGACCTTTATTCAAAAACAATGATGATCAACACAAGAGTGTTTTTTTTTCATCAGACTGTCGCGCCCACACACTCGTTACTATAACTCCTGTAAGCCAGGATCAACAATGGCACGCATTTTACAACACCAAGCACTGAAGCTCGGCGAGCCTTAGATAATGAAAAATCCTCCTCAAAACCGACAGCGGGCGACTGGCCGGCTGTGAAGCGAGAGGCCGCGGGTTCGATTCCCGCACCGAGACAAATGTTTGTATGGCGTACAGATATTTGTTTCGGGTCTGGGTGTTGTGAGACCGAAAGTCTCTCGTAGTTCCTGATACCCACGACACAAGACTCGATCTTAGTGTGAGGTCAGGACTATGTATGTGACTGTTGGGTGTTATTTATTTATTTAATTAATTGTCTTCATCCCGCAACGAAATTAATCAAACAGAAAGATAGGGAGGAGTTGGAATTATAAGATTTCCACTTCCCTCCGTAAAAAATGCAGGAGCCAATTTAATGAATTAAAGAGGCATCAGCCTCATACATAGGGATATTTACAACTGGAGATGCCAGTTGTAAGGCACCACGGAAATAATTTTAGTGGGTCATATAATGCGAGCAGTTATTTTTTTTTTATAGCAGAGACTGGCAAACGAGCAGATGGGTCACCTGATGGTAAGTGATCTCCACCGCCCATAGACACCCAAGACACAATAATATGGGTGCGTTGCCAACCTAAAAAGAGGAAATGGAAGGGGAGGGAAAAGACATTGGGAAAGGGAGGGGGGAAATGGGCCACCGGAAATCTCACCCACCGAACGAAACGCGACAACAAGCTGCCACTTTTCGTCGTTTTTCTGTGAGACAGTGGTATCAAACCGGTCCAGCCGACCCATTTGCTGTAGACGTAACTGTCTACAGCGTGGCTCTACCACTCCATGTTAAACTTGATTACAATAATAGGTATGGCAAAAACGCCGGAATTCATGGAAATTCGTCCTAGTTTCCACAAGATTCAAGATACAAGAGTGGTTGTCTAAAGTGGATGTACTTTTTCTATTGTTGTGTTTTATGACTTTTTTATCCTGGCTTCAGACTGGATCTATATGCATGTGGCCTCAATGTAATGTCGAATACTAAGTGACAATCTTCGCTTTTCTCTAACATTATCAGGCATATGCTTATGTTATGTCGTATGTTATTATAACAAGCTGTCTACCAGGTCGCAACCAGCTACAAAATACTCCCAAAAATGACACCTAAGCCTAACACCACGTACGGAACTCCGAGATACCAAATAAGTAAGAATTAATTAAGTTCCATCGGATTTTAATAATTCACGAAGAAGTTCGCGCGGCCTCGTTAGCCCGCACGTGACGCCCCTACCAAACCATTGGGGTTGAGATAGCGCGAAAGTAATATAGGTTAAAGCTTTCTCAAGTTTAAGGTTAGATTTTCGCAAAGAATATCTAAGCCTTTTTAGGTTTGATTTTTGCCGGAATAGATGGATCTAAAGGTTTCACCTTGTGTAATGCCGCTCCTTTTTTAGAAAGGGCGATGAGAAAATGGGCCACCTAATAAAGGTTTAATAAGGAGGATAATAAAGAATTTCGAAAATATGTGAAGTCTACCAACCCGCATTAGGCCAGCGTGGTAAACCAAGGCCTAACCCCTTTCATTAGTAGAGGAGGCCCGTGCCCAGCAGTGGGACAGTAATATTACAGGGCGAATATTATTATTATTATAATAAAGGATTATATGGTTTATAAAGGATACTAGATGAAATACCCACTTTCCGATTTTGTAATGTTCATTTTGATTCAGAACGTAAATATAAATTCACGCTCGTATCTATGAGGGGTAGGTAAATGTGGAAGAGACTTCGAACACTCATATCCCGCTAAGATTTCCAATTACCATGGACCTACGCATTCTGATTTCACTTATATTATTTAGTACCTCCAAGCGACAAAGGCAAGCCCAGTGCCATATTATAAGATAAACCGAAATTATGATTACACAACCTTTTTTTAAAGTTTTCGCGGGATTTGAATCTAAAATTTCAAGGTTCAAAATTAATTTTGATGATATTGCTACTAGAATGAGGCGAATAATTAAATTAATAATGACAAAACAAATTTCTTCATTAAATTTAGTTAAGCGCCACTTGCAACTCCGTGATAAATCTCTATTTATCCCAAATCTTGATTTAAAGATACGAGTGAGCTGTAGGATAAATCGAGATAAGGTGTAACACTAGATTAGTAATAGCGCTGCAAGTCGCCCTAAGAGTAACTTATACCTAAACCCGAAGCACGAATACCTATCGATTATGCATTCGAATCAATCTCGACTGTTCACGACTCAAGTATTTAAGGGCCTTACTTAAAACAGCATTTTTAGCTGAGCAAAAGGTTACGAATAACCTGTCACTTTTTTCCTTGCGTTACATTGTTTAAAAATGAAAGAGACAACCTATGGTATAAAGATACGCAGCGCTTAAATATTTTTATAAGTAAGGGGCTAAATGTTCAGGCAGGCAGCCTCTAGTTGATATGAGTGTGATGGCAATAAGTCGCTATAACGAGTTGGCATCGCGTCAGGCACTAAGCGCGACTCAGGTAGGCGTGGCTGACAGTGCTAAGCTGGATATTACGTATGGACGCGGTCTAATTGACGGCGATTAATTAAACGTTGATCCAAACTTTAACGCTTGTTTACGAAGTAAATATCCAAACTGTGTGTGTTTTTATAAAATTGAAATGTTTAACATAACATAAGCTCACGTCTGTATCCCCGAAGGGGTAGGCAGATGTGCACTAGCGAACTAGAACACAGTTTCGCAGAGCTTAGTTCGGTCCCAGATGTGATAGGAGGCGAGCCTATCGTCATATCGGGCACAAATTCCAGACTCCGAGCTGATATGGAAAAATCCAATATCACTTTGCTCGACCCGGGAATCGAACCCGGGACCTCAGGACCGTAGTCGTACTGAAATACAACCACACCACCGGGGCAGTAATAAAACCAATGTTTCGGAAAAAGGTATTAAACATAACTCAAAGAAAAGTTTGAGAAGCGCAAGACTAATAAATAAAGACAGAAACACATAATTAATTATTGTACTCCATACACAAAACATTGTAAAAAAACACCAACGTAATATACACCTTACATTAACACACTTCATTTGATTGTTCACGTCGTGTCGATGCGTCATTATGGCACATTTCCCACGTGTACCTATCAATGGATAGTTAAGTTAGCGAGAAACTATCCTGTCGCTAGAAAAGTTTTACTAACTTAACGTTCCGAGTATTGGGTTAATAAGTAAGTGAGTTTTATAAGCTAAGTGTGTAGTTTGTCTTGTTTATGTTAACTTTCACACTTCTAAAGAATCTATTCTGGTTTTAGTAGAATTGTGGAATCTTTTATACGTTTTTATCACAGACTGCCTCGGTGGCGTGGTGGTATTTCGGTACGACTATGGTTCTGAGGTCTCGGGTTCGATCCCCGGGTCGGGCAATGTGATATTGGATTTTTCCATATCAGCCCGGAGTATGGAATTTGTGCTCGATATGGCGATAGGCTCGCCCCCTATCACATCTGGGACGGAACTAAGCTCGGCGAAACGCGGGTGTACTAGTTCGCTAGTGCGCCTCTGCCTTCGCCTCTCCCTTCGGGGATACAGGCGTGAGCTTATGTTATGTTATGTTATGTTTTTATCACAGTTTTAATGATATTAATTCAGTTTGATAAGATTAAGCTGATTGGACCGCGACTCTTCACATATTATTACATCTCCGTGGCGCAGCAGGCGAGTTGCCGGCAGTGAAGCGAGAGGCCGCGGGTTCAATTCCCGCATTGAGACAAATGTTTGTGTGACCCACAGATATTTGTTTCAAGTCTGGATGTTGTGAGACCGATAATTCCTCATAGTCTCTGACACCCACGATACAGGTTATATCTAGTGTAGGGTCAGGACTAGGTGTGTGACTGTTGGGTGTATTTATTTTATTATTTATCTGCCATGTCTCCGCATCTCTATCTATTTGATGAAAGTCTTACTAATCCACTTAATTTTTTGTATGTTTCTATTGTCTGAAATGAATGAATTCAAAAATAACATATCGTCATTTTCACTCTTCGTTTTAAGATTTGACATGGCTTTCAAGAGCAAAGCAAGCCATTAATTTCCAAAATTCTGGTCTTTGCATTTAAATTGAATATTTTTTCTAATAAAAATCCACTTTCGCTCGCAATCCCACCGCGTCCTTAGCTTTGGCAGTGCGTTATTTGCATATTATCAACATGGCAACACCAGAATAACACTAAATATAATATGTTTGTTCATTGTAATAATGTTGTATTAACTGGAATGGAATAATATATGGATCGTTTAATTATTTAGTACTACTCGCATGCTGGATTAAGGTTTAATAAGTCTTTAAGCAAAATTTATACAAATACTTAAGTGTTTATTAACTACATGGAGGATTCATTGTTTAGATTTAATTTTTGGGCCATTACTAAAACTAAAAGCTTTCCAAATCAAGAAATATTACAATTTATTATATTACTTTTATCATTGTAAAATATCACTTGCTGTAACGGTGAAGGAAAACATCGTGAGGAAACCTGCATACCCGAGAACTTCTTCACAAGAATTTCGAAGGTATGTGAAGTCTACCAACCCGCATTAGGCCAGCGTGGTAGACTAAGGTCTAACCCCTCTCATTAGTAGAGGAGGCCTGTGTCCAGCAGTGGGACAGTAATATTACAGGGCTAATATTATTTTGCCTGCCTCGGTGGCGTGGTGGTATTTCGGTACGACTACGGTTCTGAGGTCTCGGGTTCGATCCCCGGGTCGGGCAAAGTGATATTGGATTTTTCCATATCAGCCCGGAGTCTGGAATTTGTGCCCGATATGGCGATAGGCTCACCCCCCTATCACATCTGCGACGGAACCTAGCTCGGCTAAATGTGGGTGTTCTAGTTCGCTAGTGCGCCTCTGCCTACCCCTTCCGGGATACAGGCGTGAGCTTATGTTAATGTTATGTTATGTATGTAATACTATTTTTTATTAGAGGTATATTACATGAAAATTATTCAAATATAGTCAAGATAACAAAACAACATGTCTTGAATACATTCATATGAAACCGATTCATCAATAACACTGTTGACGATTATGGTTATCTATTGGTTACAAAAGATACCATAAAGTATCTACTGGGTAAAAGTTATTTCTCACAAAGATTTATGAATAAAATTTGTATATAAATATTAAATTAAAAACGTATTAAGCGTAATATATTTTATGGATCTTTAACAACTTTCAAAGCTTACTATCCACGCTTTCCCTTATTAGAGTCGAACAAATGTATCTGTGAAATTGGGGTGTTTCTAATGTTTACATGTAAACATAGGTCGATAGTCGTATAAAGTATAAAATATTACCTTTGTGGTCTTAATGCTTTCGGCAGAAAATTGCCATATTTGCCAACAATTAATGTATTATCTCATCGCAGCGATCGCAGCGATAGCTCAGTTGGAAATGGTACGGACTGCCGAGACAAGTGTCGCAGGTTCGACACCTATCCAAAAATAGAGCACACACCTCTGACGTTTCTATGTTAAGTGTGTTTTCTTTGTGAAATATCGCTTGCTATAACGGTGAAGGAAAACATCGTGAGGAAACCTGCATACCCGAGAATTTTTCCACAAGAATTTCGAAGGTATGTGAAGTCTACCAACCCGTATTAGGCCAGCGTGGTAGACTAAGGCCTAACCCCTCTCATTAGTAGAGAAGACCCGTGCCCAGCAGTGGGACAGTAATATTACAGGGCTAATATTATTATTATTATTATAATGTATTCTCAAATAATTCTATGTATTTACTAGGCAAGCTGTTTCGAAGTAACATTGTGGCACATGACGGCGAGTGTTTGACGTTTCACGGCTCAGGAAAAGAGCAGATTTCTATAGTAAGTTGAGGTCGATTAACAGAGACTTAGTGCGCACATTCCATGTACCGAACAGCCAGTCTAGTAGTATACATAGAAGTCTTTGACTGTGCTACGATACTGTATTACGATTATTAACGATGCAGGCCGCTTCCAACAGCTCGATCTAGAAATCTTTGGGGGAGGCCTATGTCCAGCAGTGGCCGTCCTATCGCTGATGATGATGATGATGATGAATGTATTTGACAAATGTGTTATTTACCACAATTATTTAGATTTATCAGCATTTAATAGAAAACGCATTGGTATAATAATTACTGTTATTATATTCAACATACATACATACATAAGCTCACGCCTGTATCCCCGAAGAGGTAGGCAGAGGCGCACTAGCGAACTAGTACACCCACGTTTCGCCAAGCTTAGTTCCGTCCCAGATGTGATAGGGGGCGAGCCTATCGCCATATCGGGCACAAATTCCAGACTCCGGGCTGATATGGAAAAATCCAATATCACTTTGCCCGACCCGGGGATCGAACCCGAGACCTCAGAACCGTAGTCGTACCGAAATACCACCACGCCACAGAGGCAGTATTATATTCAAATACACCGTCTAACGTCTTACATATTTCCGTAATAAAAGGCTATTACAAAACAAACAGCATTTAACTAGATAGGGTATTCAACTTAGACCTACTAGGCCAACTACCTAAATAGGACTTAAAACAACTGTACCAATTATTACATCATTCATACTACTTTAAACCTTTTCCCCAACAATACACAAAACTCGTCGCCACTATCTCATTAGACATAAATAAAGTTAAAGTATGCGCGAGTCAATGGGTTCAATCTTCGTAACATTAGTGTTTTGGAATTGAAAAATGACGTACAAATTGACAGCATTCGTTTTCCCACGCGGTTTCACACCAGCTTGTACCGACGAGTTAATAATTACACTGTCAATACACTTGGTGTGTAACATGTAGGTATTTGTGAGTTGATGCGTTTATGAGTATTGTCTCTTGTATAAGGTAATAGTGTTTTATTTGTTTTAACACATCGTATTCGAGTTGTCGCAAGATTAAAAAATATGTTTTTTTAGTCGAAAAATGATCATTGGGCCAAGGTTTTCATAAAGATATTTAAGTCAGCTGTGGCAAAATGTAAATGCAAAAATCAAATCAAATTTTCGCGTATTTAGTTTTAATGCTCTGCGCGTTATATCGTTTTAGCAATTGGAGTAAGTATTAATACCACCTCTGTTTCTCAAGCCTTATTCTTCTTTTTGACCGACTTCCAAAAAGGAAAACGGCCTTAATTCATCTGTATTTTTTTTTCATGTATGTTCCTCGATATCTCCGCCGAATGTGGAATGATCTTCAAAATTCTTTTTGTGTTCGATGGAGCTTCTTTCAAGGGTGGTCCCATATAAATTTAGTCACGATCGGATTTGAATTCGGTCCGTTATCTATGGTTATTATATCTTTTATTATTATTATATCTCAGTATTGCCAATTTCTAAAGACGACAATATCCACTTTTAGCTGGACCGTCTATTCGTCTGTCTATATAAACAAATAAAATATGAATTTTAAGGCTTAACTTTGAAAGATAGAGTAAGAAATAGAATGGTGAGGGAGCAGTGTGGTTTGAAAGAGGACATAGTAACGAAGATCGAGAAAGGAATATTGCGGTGGTTTGGGCATGTAGAGAGGATGGATGAAAGGAGGTTGACAAAGCAAATATATATGGCAAGCGTGAATGGTAGAGTTGGAAGGGGAAGACCTCATCGAACTTTCTCTGACCAAGTCAGAGATATATTCGAGAAAGGTCAAGTTAAAAGTACCTTAAACCGTCGTGCATGCATGAAGAATGTAATGAGACTGAATGAGGCGAAAGAGATATGTAACGATCGTAGCAAGTGGAAATCCGTTGTCTCTGCCTACCCCTATGGGAAAAAGGCGTGAGTCTATGTATGTATGTATGTAATTTTAAGGCCCAGTTTTTAGTCCGACTAAAACCAAAACTTCGTAGCACTAAATAAGTGACATGTCAGATTATGATACATTATGAAATCCAACAGAATGCTCACTAATTCGAGTTCCATACATCAATACCCATTTCGGAGTTAATTTAATTCCTAACTTATAGAAACGCATTTCTGATAATAACTTCACAATTTATTTGACGTTAATGTTCGACCGTTTTTAGGTTTGTGAAAGAATTTTAGGAACACTTGATATTCTGTGAAGAATTATTCATTTATGTTTTTATTAAAATCTTTACTTAAGTTTGTGTTTTAGTATTGCAAATAGGCTATCAACAAGGATTGTTGATGGTTCTTTTAAAAGACTGCTTCGGTGGCGTGGTGGTATTTCGGTACAACTACGGTTCTGAGGTCTCGGGTTCGATCCCCGGGTCGGGCAGTGATATTGGATTTTTCCATATCAGCCCGGAGTCTGGAATTTGTGCCCGATATGGCGATAGGCTCGCCCCCTACCACATCTGGGACGGAACTACGCTCGACGAAATGTGGGTGTTCTAGTTCGCCAGTGCGCCTCTGCCTACCCCTTTGGGGATACAGGCGTGAGCTTATGTATGTGTATGTTATATATGTAAATACATTCACAATCTCGAACGAACATATTAAAGTTAAGTTTAAACGGAATATATTTTGCGCTCTTATCAAAATTATGTAATGTACGTTGAGAGGATAATAACTTTGGCTCAACTCCAGACTGCGGAATAACGAATAATTCCAAGGAAAATCGCAAACGGACGCATAATTAAAAATGTTTATGTTATCAGAAACATAATGTTTTAAGTAAAAATGTTACGTTATTATTTATTTGTCATTGTCAGTGAGCATTAACAAATTGAGCATTAACAAACACCTGCTGTGAATCGAAAGAACCTGGGATCTAAATCGATATCTGGGTCACCCCATGGTCCCAAACGACGGAACCTATGTAAAAACTGTCAAAATTGGCCGCCATTTTGTTTTTCTTTGTTTCTGGGCCGATTGACTTCAAAATCGATATCTGAGTCACCCCGTGGTCCCAAACGACGGAACCGATGTAAAAACTGTCAAAATTGGCCGCCATTTGTTTTTTTTTGTTTTTGTGCCGATTGACTTCAAAATCGATATCTGGTCGCCACATAGTTCCTAACGACGGAACAGGTGTCAAAACTTAGAAAAAAGACCGTCATTTTGTTTTTCTTTGTTTTTGGGCCAATTGACTTCAAAATCAATATCTGGGTCGCCCCGTTGTAGAATATTTAGACTAAAACGACATGGCGGATCGATAAATCAAAACCTTTACCGTTGGCCCAACAAAATACGCGTGCGAAGCCGCGGGCAAAAGATAGTGACTAATAAAATTGTTGTACTGATCCTTATATTTTATTTAGATTATTTATTGGATTTAAAGTAATACAAAAAATATTAGCAAAAAGTATTTTCTTCATTATTATTATAGAGGTAATTTCTTTTATCGCATAATAATATTATGTTTTAAGTAATAGCAAAAAATACTCTTTCCAAACTTAGAACAACTTAGTCATGTGTTATTGGAACTATGATTATGACCGTGCCATAAATATGTATTCTTTATTGTGCTAAACTAATAAATATTCGATACTCGAGTTACACGATTTGTAATGTCCGACGACGCGTCTCACATTCTTCTGATATGGAAAAGGGTCGAGTGTTTATGATCTGTGATATTTCCGAAATTAAACGAGGTACAAAATGGCTGTCGATGTTTTTTCTCGTAATCAAATTGTTCTTATTTTATCTTGTTTAGAGTGATTTTTGTTCGGCTGATCATATTGCTCCTTACTTATAAAAATATTTAAGCGCTGCTCATCATACCATAGGTTGTCCCGTTCATTTTTAAACAATGTTACGGAAGGAAAAAAGTGACAGGTTATTCTTAACCATTTGATCAGCTAAAAATGCTTTTATAAGTTAGGCCCGTTATGTTTATGTTATTTTGTTTGCAGTAAATGGAATCGAACTTATAAAATCCATACTTTTAAGCTCTATTCAGGTGCTAGTTTATTGCAGGACGGAGGTGTGAATTACATAGTAACTTATTTTAATGAAGACAGATTCATCATTATCATCATCATCAGCCATAGGACGTCCATTGCTGAACATAGGCCTCCTCCAAAGATCGAGATGCAGGCCTCTTCCAACAGGTCGATCTGACGACAGATTATATGACTTCAAATTGATGCGGCCTCGTGACGTTCAAGTTTTTGTTACATTATCGCTAGTATGATAATATTATTGTTATATTATATTAGCCCTGTAATATTATTGTCCCACTGCTGGGCACGGGCCTCCTCTACTAATAAGAGGGGTTAGGCCTTAGTCTACCACGTTGGCTTATTGTTTTCTGCAAACTCTGGAACGAATTTCCCTCTTTGGCGTTGTGTTTGGAAACTACTTACAGGTCTTACTTTTGGGTCGCCTGCTCGTCTGCTTCTACGGCCAATAAAAAAAATGTATGCTCGGGTTATATAATATCGTACAAAGCGGACGTTCGCTTACGCCACGCGTATTCTCAGTCGCGTATCATAAGCCTACCTTAAATTAAGGTTAATATTCTTGATAATTACATGTTTATGGTTAATGAATCTTTGCGTTCAGGGAAGCGGGAAGTGATAAACTCCCTTTACGATTCCCCGCCTTCCGAATTACTTTGATTACAACGTACTTACTAGATATGAGAGCAATCAAATGTGTTATATTTAACATGTATGGCGTTTTATGTTTTGTAACCTCTAAGGTCAAGATAGTAAGCATTCGGTGGCCCAGTGGTAGCCGGCTGTGAAGCGAGAGGCCGCAGGTTCGATTCCCGCATCGAGGCAAATGTTTGTATGAACGACAGATATTTGTTTCTGGTTTGGGTGTTGTGAGACCGAAAGTATCTTGTAGTTCCTGATACCCACGACTATAGATGTAAGGCCGGTATAATACGAAACGTACACTAAGGTAAACTACCAATAATACGGTATTATACCGTATCTTACCATTTCTTGTATTTCTTGTATGAACGACAGATATTTGTTTCGGGTTTAGGTGTTGTGAGACCTAGTCTCTCGTAGTTCCTGATACCCACGACACAAGACTCGTATCTTAATGTGGGGACAGGACTATGTGTGTGACTGTTGGGTGTTATGTATTTATTCATCAGTGCGCAGTGAGCTTGATTCGAATTCGATTTTCCATTAACGAAGTAGTGAGCGACAACTAGTGTCTCTTATCTTAACCGTCTTACGGCCGGTTTCAATAAACGATCTCAGTTTAGAGCGCAGATAAATCGCGGTTGTAAACCAATCAAATCACGTAATTTGACGGAGTCATGTTCAAACTGTGTTCTTATTGGCTAATTTTTTTAAATCTATCTGCACATTCGAACTGTGATTGTTTATTGAAACCGTCTTAACGTCTGCCTCGGTGGCGTGGTGGTATTTCGGTACGACTACAGTTCTGAGGTCCCGGGTTCGAACACCGGGTCGGGCAAAGTGATATTGGATTTTTCTATATTAGCCCGGAGTCTGGAATTTGTGCCCGATATGGCGATAGGCTCGCCCCCTATCACATCTGGGACGGAAGTAAACTCGGCGAAATGTGGGTGTTCTAGTTCGCTAGTGTGCCTCTGCTTAACCCTTCGGGGATACAGGCGTGAGCTTATGTTATGTTATGTTATGTGTTATGTCTTAACGTCAACATTATTCCTTGCATAAAAGTCCTTTGGCTGGTAATTTTAAGTCATGTTTTAAAAGCGATGTATATTATTCTTACTGAACTATATGAGTCAAAGAATAATTTTAATTAACCTCGACACTAAATTAGCGATAACAATGTTTTTTTAATTAAATTATTTATAATCTTTCTGTGAACTTTAGATAGCCTTTGCAGTTTACTTTAACGAATTTAAATTCATGTATTTTATCTTGTTTAAACCTAATCTTACATAATATTCATAATTAATTCAGCCTCCGTGGCGCAGTGGGCGAGTAGCCGGTTGTGAAATATGAGGTCGCGGGTTCGATTCCCGCACCGAGACAAATGTCTGTGTGGCCCACAGATATTTGTTTCGGGTCTGGGTGTCGTGAGGCCGAAAGTATCTCGTAGTTTCTGATACCCACGATACAGGTTACACCTAGTGTGTGGGTCAGGACTATGTGTGTGACTATTGGGTGTCATCATCATCATCATCAGCCATAGGACCTTCACTGCTGAACATAGGCCTCCCCCAAAGATTTCCAGATAGACCTGTTGGAAGCGGCCTGCAAAATGGCCTGTCTACTACTGGGTGTATTATTATTATAATAAGTATCAAAACTTAAAAGCATAGTACATGTCTGTGTTGAAAACTTCAAAATTTTTCCGAATGTGACTAAATTTATAATAGAACCACCTTTAGAATAAGCTCTAGCGAACACAAAAACCAATCTTGACAATCGGCTCACATTTGGCGGATATATTGCGTAACAAACAAAAACACGAACTCCTCCTTTTTTAGTCGGTCGAAAAGACAATATCATCATCATCAGCCATAGGACGTCCACTGCTGAACTTAGGCCTCCCCCAAAGATTTCCAGATCGACCTGTTGGAAGCGGCCTGCATCCAGCGACTTCCTGCGACCTTTATCAGGTCGTCAGTGTAATAATGGCTATGCTCGGTGTTTCTCTACGTGATCAAATCAGGAATGAGGAGATCCGTAGAAGAACGAAAGTCACCGACATAGCCCAGAGGATTAGCAAGTTGAAAGACAATCCCCCAAATGGTCAAACGCTGCCTAAATATTTAGGATGGCGTTACCGATTTAAGCAGTCGTTATTCTTCAATTTGGCATGGTCAAACAGAACCTATCTCTTCACATTAAATGTGAGCAGGACCCAGTTTAAGGCCCGCTTATTTCATAAAACGGCATGGCCAACAACTGCCTAAAGTTTGACAGCTATTTAAGGCCCGCTTATTTATTAAAATTTTGTAATCGACAACAAACTTTTATTATCTATAGCAAAATAATTGATCCTCAGCTGATTTTTCCGCCAAGTCTTCTCAAGTGCGTACGACCATGCCGCTCTAAAATTAACTAAAATTGGCTGCTTAACTTTTGGTAGTGCTCAAATGACTTGGATGACTGAGCACTGTTTGACCATTCGGCCCAATATCATTCAACAATATTTTGTATGTTTGCAATTATACTCGTCTGCACGTACATACCATTCAAAATGCAGACTAATAAGCTAATTGGCCGATGTGATATTTCACTATGCACATTTAGATAGGGGGCGAACAAGCTTGGTAATTAGTTCGGGAGTGCAATCGCCTTTTTAATAATTTTACGTAGCTTTTAACGCCAGCGTCGGTTTTATTACAGGCGAGGTGAGATAAAAACATATTGCAAGGGATTATGATAGCTTTTATGTGTTTGCATTGAAGGGGTAAGTGTTAACATAAAAAGGAAAAATAACAATTTGTCTAAATTGCTAACGAATGCAGGCAAGATGGCTCACCTACTGTAAGTACATACCTATGTCATAACGGACAGGACCCGTGTCCAGTAGCCCGAGCACGAAAAACTAATGTAAATGTAAACTCGCTGCGCACTGATGACATTTGATTAATATTTCATACAAATTTCATAGACGCGCATCGAGCACGAATACATTTACGTTGTCAGAAATTTTCCTGCTCGGGCTGCTGTTAACATCTGAGAGGTTGCATAATCTACGTACGACCCAGCGCATGCTGAGTTTATTAGACAATAAACATTTCATCATCATCATCATCATCATCAGCCATAGGACGTCCACTGCTGAACATAGGCCTCCCCCAAAGATTTCTAGATGGACCTGTTGGAAGCGGCCTGCATCCTGTTGGTATAGGAAACTCAACTCTCGAAGTTGTAGATGAATATGTCTATTTAGGACAAGCGGTCCAGCTAGGCAGGTCCAACTTTGAGAGAGAGGTAATTCGTCGAATCCAGCTCGGCTGGGCAGTATTTGGGAAACTACGCAAGGTCTTCTCGTCCAAAGTACCTCAGTGCCTGAAGACAAAAGTCTTCGACCAGTGTGTGTTACCAGTGATGACTTATGGCACTGAAACGTGGCCTCTAACTATGGACCGCATTAGAAAGCTCACAGTCAAAAAACATTTAAATTAATATAATTGTCAACAAACTCCAGCCCCGCGAACTTACGTGGCGATATAGAATCGTGTCGAGTCGACGGCCGATAGCGATGCGATAGCGATAGTCGATAGCCCGTATCGCGGCGATAACGCCCTTCACGAAGGTACACACAGCTTGCGAAACTATTGTGACTAACCACGGATATTTGTATTGAGTACATGGCTTTACGGTTAATCTGTCGACTGATATGGCTATATTGATGTGTTATTATAAAAATGGTGTAATAGTTTAACCGTCCCTTTATTACCATAACATACGTATATCATAAAATAAGTTCACGCCTGTATCCCCGTCGGGGTAGGCAGAGGCTAGTGCGAACTAGAAAACCCACATTTCACCGAGCTTAGTTCCGTCCCATCTGATAGGGGGGCGAGCCTATCGCCATATCGGGCACAAATTCCAGACTCAGGGCTGATATGATAAAATCCAATATCACTTTGCCCTACCTGGGGATCGAAACCCTTTTTAGCGATTTCAATAACGCAGAGGTTCCCAATTCGCCTGTTTTTGTAGATTACGCAAGACCTCCATAAAAGTAGGAGATACATTACAGGTGGAAGGTCTAAGTTGTAAATTGTAATAAGCGTCCTCGTATTGTAATAACTGGTAGGTGGTGTCACTGACGTTTGAGATCATTTTTTTAATGGAAACTTGCTTGATACCTCCTCTATTGTTAGTAATACGAAATCTCTTTCTCACACGCTATTATTAAAGTATTGCAATTTACAAACACGCAAAGTCTAGAAACAAGAGACAGTTTTACATAGATGAATTTACATACATGAACGACCAGGGGGGTTACCACCACCTCTTATAGCAGTATTATTATAATTTTACTTGTACCGATTCCCATACAAAACAAACGAAGAACGATTATAATAATACTGCTATAAGAGGTGGTGGTAACCCTGCAGTTTTACATACATGAATATTGCGCATTTGTAAAGCCGTGTACCAATAAAGCTATAACGCGTCGAGCAAAGATGCAACATGTCTGCCCGTCCCTTGTTCAGTTAGATTGAACACGCGTCGCACACTTTACATAACACAGCAAAATATTGGACCGTCGGGTCGGCGCACATTGGCTTGTTCAACAATTCTGGAACATTTTAAGAGCCACTTGCAAATCCGCGATAAATACGATAAGATTTACTTATAGCACTTAGATAAATCTCGATTTACCCCAAATCTGGATTTAAATAAAGGAATAAGCTGTAGGATGAATTGAGTATAGGTCTAACTCTAGATTAGTAACAGCGTTTCAAGTCGCCCCTAGAGTTAGTCTTAAACTCGTTTTAACCTACATGTAATTGGTATATTTAAATCGAGAAATATCTCTCGCCTTAGAAAGTGTTTTGTGCCGATCCCATAATGGTATGAATATCTCAGTTGGGCTTACGTACTGCTGAGACGAGTGTTCGAGGTTCGAGACTAACCCTAAAGAACATACACCTCTGACTTTTCTATGCTAAGTGTATGCATTACGAATTATCGCTTACTATAATGGTGAAGGAAAACATAACACATAACATAACATAAGCTCACGCCTGTATCCCCGAAGGGGTAGGCAGAGGCGCACTAGCGAACTAGTACACCCACGTTTCGCCGAGCTTAGTTCCGTCCCAGATGTGATAGGGGGCGAGCCTATCGCCATATCGGGCACAAATTCCAGACTCCGGGCTGATATGGAAAAATCCAATATCACTTTGCCCGACCCGGGGATCGAAACCGAGACCTCAGAACCGTAGTCGTACCGAAATACCACCACGCCAACGAGGCAGTGAAGGCAAACATCGTGAGAAAACTGTATACCTGAGAATTTCCGTATTTGACGGAGATATCGCGTAACATATATACTAAAAAAATACAGACGAATTGAGTACCTCCTTTTCTTGAACTCGGTCGAAAAGCACATCAAATTAAGACTAGAAGCGAGTCAAGGAACTCAAGGAATAATAAAACAAAACTGAACGCAAAAGATTTATATAGCTACATTCATGCAGAAAGCCGGTTGTAAGGCGCTAGGCAGTATTATCGACGCTTTATTGTCGATGCATCGCTTTAGTACATGCGCTGAAAGCGGATTTTATTTAAAGATAACTGATCGACTTTAAATCCGATCGTGACTAGATTCATATGGGACCACCGAACCTCGAAATAAGCTCTATCGAACACAAAAAGAATTTTGAAAATCGGTCCACATTTGGCGGACATATCGCGTAACATACATAAAAGTTACAGACGAATTGATGACCTTCTCCTTTTTGGAAGTCGGTCGAAAACTTGTGCTGTTAGTTTACGCGATGTGTTACAGTATTCCTGTGTAATTGAACTTTAAAAGTTCTTGTGTATGATGACCACTATTCGACCTAGTTCCAAAAAGGAGAAGGTTCACATTCGACTGTATTTTTTTATGTATGTTACTCGATGTCTCCGCCAAATGTGGACCGATTTTCAAAGTTATTTTTCTGTTCGATAGAGCTTATTTCAAGGGTAGTATAAATTTGGTCACGATCGGATTTGAAGTCGGTCAGTTAAGTTTTTAAACTTGTGATTATTTTATGTATGTTACGCGATATCTCCGCCAAATGTGGACCGATTTTCAAAGTTATTTTTCTGTTCGATAGAGCTTGTTTCAAAGGCAGTATAAATTTGGTCACGATCGGATCAAGTTGAAAGCCGGCCAGTGAAGTTATTAAACTTGTGATTATTAAGGTCGTGTTGGTCCTATTTATCGGTACTGTAACACCACATAGGAGGGATCGAGGGGCTTGCGAAATGACTTTATGTTTGGTTGGGACGAGTATGTCTGCATCGGTCATCCTCCTGTCTTGTCACAAGCCCCTCGATTTCCTTCTTCGCTCTTCGGATTCGGAGTGTGAAGAAGCACTAATAGGCCAGCATGATTCTGGCGACCACTGATAAACCGTTTGCTGGTCAGAGGTCGCTGGTTTTTTTGCTATTCACTACGCTTACCATCAGGTGCTGTGTACTTTGCAGTGCCCGGATAAAAAAAGACTCGCATAAGCTTGTAAGAAGTTATCATAGAACGAAAGCTATTTAATATTATTAACTATAGAGGGGATATCAAGCAAGTTTCCATACAAAGAAATTGATCTCAAACTTCAGTACCACCATCAACTACTTATTATAATGCTAGTGCGATTATTACAATTTACACCCTAGAATATTTTGAGAATGGTGAAGAATCACGTAAGATACGTTTCGTATCGTATCGTATTAGCCTGCGGTGTCCCAGTGTTGGGCAAAGGCCTCCCCAAGATCCTTCCATGAATCGCGATCATGTGCTATGTTTAACGTCGTTATGGGCCAGAATTACCACGTTGTGGAATCCTGACACGGCTCGCAGGCGACGCGGGAGACCTAAAAAGAGATGGCGGGACGAACTGGATAAGATAATTTTATCACTTAATATTATTTCGCTGGCCGACCTGGCGTGCGTATATTTCAAATATACGGAGCGACTTATGACCACTGGGTCATAACTTTTGGCATCACAAGTTTTTTGCTTGTCCCGTCTAAATACTGTTGTATGTCATTGCAGAGAACAAAATCACTATACACTGTTTGTCACTTCAACTTAATGTTTTATTAATAAAGTGACGTTCATTCATAAGTAGCGTGTTAAATGTTATCATTGTTATCGCGCCGCATTGTCTTCGGTCGTCTAGTATTCGATAGGATAGTTAACCTACTTAAAAGTTATGACTGGGAACGATACTTCATTCATTGTTTTGGTTATACTGTGTAATTAACATAGTAATATGTTCATAATAATAATAGAGGTAAATAATAAACTGAGCCTCGACCAACACCTCAAGAGGCTCTCGGTTGGTGTTTGGGTCAAGAGCCAAATGCAGAAGGCAGTATTACTGGATACGGCACGAACTGTGAGGAGGTTCCTCACTCTGGGGTCCTAACCGCCGGTGGCTTGGGTCCCGAGCCTCGCCATCGGAGGGGAATATTTTTATATTTTTAAATGTATTTATAATTTTATTTTTATAGCATATATTTAAAAATGTAAAAAAACACTTTATAAATAAAGAGTACTGAAAATAGAGGTAATATTACTGTTCCACTGCTGGGCACGGGCCTCCTCCACGAATGAGAGGGGTTAAGCCTTAGTCTACCACGCTGGCCTAATGCGGGTTGGTAGACTTCACATACCTTCGAAATTCTCACTATTTACCTCCTTTTGGGTTGGAAACGCACCCTTGATCCTTTTTGTGTCTTGGGTGTCTATGGGCGGTAGAGATCATTTACCATCAGGTTTTTTTTTTTTATCCGGGCACGGCAAAGTGACTACACTGCACCTGATGGTAAGCGTAGTGCAGTCCAAAAAAAACTAGCGACCACTGACAAACACTGTTTATCAGTGGTCGTCAGACTCATGCCGGCCTATTTATGCTTCTTCACACTCCGAATCCGAAGAACCAAGAAGCAAATCGAGAGGCTTGCGACAAGACAGACGGACGACCGACGCAGATACAGGGATACCCCCCATACCCGTCTCAACCAACCATCAAGTCATGCCGCAAGCCCCTCGAGAGAACCGGAAGTACACTGGCTGATCCTGGAACGCGAACCACACGCGGAGTGTGGGTCAATATGGCAGGTTTTAGCACCATGTGTACGGTGGTCGCCATCCGGTCGGATACGAATATCCTACCACCAGCAAACCAGGTGACCCATCTCCTCGTTTGCCAGTCTCTGCTATAAAAAAAAATATACTGTAGGCGGATTATAGTATGACCTAAAAATTTGTATGTGCTTTCTCCGCGGAATCACCTAACATACATATGTACATAGACTCACGCCGTGTCACCGAAGAGGTAGACAGAAGCGAACTAGCGTACTGGAACACTCACATTTCGCCGCGCTTATTTATGTCCCAAATGTGATACGGGACGACCCTATCGCCATTTCGGGCACAAATTCCAGACTCCGGACTGATATTGAAAAACTCAATTTCACTTTGCCTGATCCGGAGATCGAACCCGAGACCTCAGGACGGTATTTGAACCGTAATACAACTACGCCACCGAGGCAAACACCTAACAATAGCTCGTTAATAAAATAATTCAAATGTTAATAGCTGAAGCGAAACTCGCATATGCGTTCAGAATACACCCCTATTGAGACAGCCGATATATCGATCGATTACTCATTGTCGAACGTCGACAGATGGCCCGTCCAATCATTAGTAATGAGATCGCGGCAAGCGTTGATTATTTACGACATATTGTCGCAAGTTTGTCGAGAGCGTGGAATATGTGTCAATAAGGTTATTGTGTGCATTGACCATCAAAATATTATATACCTAGATGCACAGTTTATGCTCGGAAAAATGGACCAAATGGGACAGCAAAAGGAGTAGCAGTGCCTACAGTCGGACGCCGAGAGAATTCTAAAATTCAAAATTCAAATTAAAGAACGCTTTAACACGTGCGGGTTATATTTGTGGCGATTTAATTATAATTTGTGTTTTTTTTTCTTTGTTTTACTTAGTACCGAGACCTCTTTTTAGGATGATATTTGTATGATACTGTACCTCTAGGGTATATTATATTGATGGCATTTACTATCAATATTGGTCATTCGGTATTGATAGCCATCGAGTTGTGGAACTAAAAGTGGTAGGTTCGATGATCGCGCCGAGACAAATGTTTGTGACTCACATTTTTTTCCAGGTCTGGGTGTTGTGAGACGTACTATAGAAATATTTATAGATAAATAACAGGTATGCAATCATCATATATATGCCTCATGAAATTTTCTGAAATATTTGTAATTTTTATTTTGATAATTTATTGTTGATTATTTACACATTTAGTCGCTTCCTTGGTCTAGTGGCAGCGTATATGGACTGTGGACCGTGTGGTCCTAGGTTCGATTCCCAGGTCGGGAAAACCCAATTTTATAATTTAATTTGCCCGGGACTGGGTCCCTCAGGGATTCAGGCAGGCAGCCGGCCTTAGAAACTAAGCCACATCCTTTCTGCAACATGCTTGAAAAAGCGTGTTGCGCCGACCTCACATTGAGATGGGATAACGGCAGGTAGAAAGAAAGAAAGATTGTTGATTATTTACAATCCACAGAAAAGTCAGAGATGCTTACTCTCATTCTGACATATAGATGACGTCAATTTCATGACCGTTCCGTTGATTTGGGAACGGAATCCAAAAACCTAAGAACAAACTACAACCACCATAACTTTATGACATAGCATCCATTCTCCATTCATATTAACCCTAAAATCAGCAAGCGGATATTTATGCCGGCGAATTTTTCCGCTCGGAAAATGTCCGTGACGACCCGCGCCATTTTTCCATAACGGTGGCCTTTTTACCGGTAATCGAAGGTCGTGATATCCATTTTTTAACTATATCCCTTGCGATCGACGCAGTGTATCATGGAAATCGGTTTTCGCGAGTTCTATCGAGACTCCATTTATAAATGATAGCTTAATTTTTCCGCTTTAGTGAGGCTTTGAAGGGGTTATAGCAATTTGATTCTATTGTATTGGTTCTATTGGTGCAAAATGGATTGTAGTTATATTTTCGTAGTCATTTTGTCATGTCACCTAGGTCTAGTGCTAGCATATGAGCTGTGGAATGGGAGGTCCCGGATTCGAATCCCAGAAAACAAAAACACACTAGGCGTGGTTGATAATATCTGGTAATCAGTCGCAAAAACTAAGCCAAATCCTTTCTACAAAAATCGTTTTACGTTAACCTCATATTAGACGAAGATAAGGGTGGTTGGAAGAAGAGAATGAAATAATAGGGACTTCTTTTTCCATTTGAATTAAATAAAATAAATAAATAAATACACCGAACAGTCACACACCTAGTCCTGACCGCACACTAGGTATAACCTGTTTCGTGGATGCCAGAGACTGTGATAGACTTTCCGTCTCACAACATCCAGACTTGAAACAAATATCTGTGGGCCACACAAATATTTGTCTCAATGCGGGAATTGAACCCGCGGCCTCTCGCTTCACAGCCGGCTACTCGCCCGCTGCGCCACGGAGGCTGAATTATTATTTATTTACCATTAATCCTTTTAATATTTGCATTGTTATTTTGTGTATCTTTTGTGTTTATTTACGCAGACATTTAGTCGAAGGATTGAGCTGAAATTTATAAAATACGCAACAAAATTCGCAAGCTAGTGCCGACTTAAATAGTTTAATCTTCGTAATACTTTTATTCTATAAATGTTTGAAATAAAACTATTTTTACGGATTCTATCACGATTAGGTTTTAATTATTATTCCCGAAATCAGTATGTCTATATATGTTTATTATAGAATATAACAACTTCATTTATAAACCGCGTCAACCCGAGCATTCCGATTCAAAACAATATGCGATGAAATATTAATAAATATTTACGTCGCAAGAAGCCCTTAAGCTCGGGAATAACGACGCTCTCGATTAACTCAATATCGATTACTCGCGTGCATCGATTACGTAATCGATTATAAGTGCGTATTACTGCTGACAAGTCACGCTATTGTTTTCAAATGGCCATCAATTCGATTGCATATGAAATGTGAGACGCGCATTGTTTTTTATTGACTTCGATTGTTGCTTGAGCAGAAGTTAATGGATTGGTTATGATAAGGTAATGTGTGGGGATATTGTTTCAAATATTAGTGTAGTCATATTTAAATCGATTATACTCGGCTCAAATATGTTATTTATTGCTCGTGACAAGAGGCCAATCGAGTGTGAAAATCGATATTCATTAAAGCTATAAGGTTTGAAAATATGGATATACAGAATCAGTCCTATGATCATGTGACGTTATATTTACTGTGAACTGCAAGATGAAATTTCAAACATCTCGAGACACTTTCTATTTATCCCATTCAAATAAAGGCAAGCAAAGCCTGAATGGCGTGGTTGTATTTCGGTACGACTATCGTCCTGAGGTCTTCGGGCATAGTGATATTGTATTTTTCCATACTTATCAGCCCGGAGTCTGGAATTTGTGGCGATATGGCAAGGCTCGCTCCCTATCACATCTGGAACGGAACTAAGCTCGGCGAAATGTGGGTTTTCTAGTTCGCAGGTGCGTCTCTGCCTACCCCTTCGGGGATACAGGCGTGAGCTTATGTTATGTTATGTAAAGGCAAGCAATATACATTTATAATCATAATAAAATGGTTGCAACCATGCAGCCACACATAAACTGTCGGTAACAATGACAAAGAAATACGACTTTATTTCTTTACTAAGGCAATAACAGCCTTGTAAAGTTTGCCATAAGTACTTCACATTTAATATAAACTATAAAAAATACATTCGTTACTGACATATAAAAACTTTCTGACACGGCGCCATATTTTCGGGTTGAAATTGGGGTAGCAACCCTCTACGACGTACAATAACAATTCACACAACGAGATAAATAAATATACGAGCTTGTTAAACCGTAAAAAGTAATAATAGGGTGTGCAAAGTCAACAGTCGGTGGCGGATTCGAACCCAAAATCATGGCGGCGAGGACCGCCATTTCATAACACCCGGCCGGTTTATTGTCACACTCATTTTTTTCTACATTTAAATATAAATTAAAAACGTTTGGGTTGGATATTAAATTACGGTGCCAGCTCAAATTTTGCCCTTATTTGGACCGTGTTGTGCAGAAATGATCCAAGCCACATTTCTTTTTTACATCAATATGGTCTATAATGGCTTAGACTTTAGGATCATGTTGGCATCAATAAAAAATGTGGGTTGGATCATTTCTGCACGACACGGTCCATTTGCTCTTGAATTTTCAACCGACTTCAAAAAACGGTCCTCCATTCGCCTGATTTTTTTTATAGCAGAGACTGGCAAACGAGGATATAGGTCACCTGATGGTAAGTGATCTCCACCGCCCATAGACACCCAAGACACAAAAAGAATCACGGGTGCGTTGCCAACCTAAACGGAGGGAATGGAAGGCGAGGGATGAAAGGTATTGGGCAAGTGAGGGGGAAATGGGCGACAGCAAGCTGCCACTTTGCGTCGGTTTTCTGTGACACAGTGATACCAACTGGTCGAGCCGGTCTATTCGTACTGTAGACATTATTGTCTACAGCGTGGCTACCACTCAAGAATGTATGAACATATTTTTATCTATGTTACGCGATATCTCCGCCAAATGTGGACGGATTTGCAAGATTCCTTTTGTGTTCAATAGAGCTTATTCCAAGGGTTGTCCTATATAAATTTGGTCACCATCAGATAAGTTATGACGTCGGTGCGTTAAGTTTTTAAACTTGTGGTTATGCTTTATTGTTGGTCTCTCATATGCAAATCCAAATTTATGCCACCATAATGTATTTGTATTGATAAGCAGCTTTGTACAAGCCATGTTATTTCAGTTTGAAGGATAAGGCCAATGTAATTACTGGGCATTATAGCCCTTACTTATAAAAATATTTAAGCACTGCTTATCTTTAAACATAGGTTGTCCCTTACGTTTTAAATAATGTAACGCAAGGAAAATAGTGACAGGCTATTCTTAGCGAAAAGTTAAGCGAAAATGTTTTATAAGTAACGCCCTATAAGACTTAACATGCAATGTCTTAAGATCATGAGCACACTGCATTTCATACCACTGAATGCTCGTACACTTAAGGTCGCCTTACGTCGTTTAAGGCCGCCTTATCTGTCAAAATTATATGGCGAAAATCAATGTAGAAGCCGTTAAATTTGATTAGCATTAGCGTGACCATTCGGGCGTTAGTACTTTATTCAATGTGCTGGTGGTGTTGCTACTGTGTAGGGGTTATCGTATCGCTTACAAGAGATCGTTTTGATCTTCTCATTTTGTTGCAATAAAAAAAAACTGGTCAAAATGTGTTTGAATTTAAAATTATGCATGACTCGCGTTGAGTTGGAAAAGTGTTCGGTATGGAGACAGACTTGTCATCCATCAGAGCCGTCTCCGATAAATAAATAAGCTAGGAGAAATTCAGCTGTTTACCTGTGCCTACCTCTTTGGGGATACACGTCGTGAACGTATGTACTCTTAACATTGAAACGAAATCCGATTCAGATAATAAAATATCTTACATAAGTATTTATCGGATTCCAACGTTGAAATCAGACGCTTCTGGTCCTGAGGGAGCGTATTTTATTTTCGAGCGAAACTATAGCGTACCTCCGACTTACGGTCCCGAGGTAACTGAAATTTAAGTGGATACTAGTTTGAGACAGTTTTACGTAATGGGATTGTAAACAGATACTGTTTGCGTCTAAATTATTAATTCAGAAGCAGCGGTAGCTCAGTTGGGAATGGTACGGACTGCTAAGATGTCGGAGGTTCGAGACCAACCCCAAAATGGAGCATACACCTCTGACTTTTCTATGTTAAGTGTATTTTCGTTGTGAAATATTGCTTGCTATAACGGTAAAGGAAAACGTCGTGAGGATACCTGCATACCCGAAAAATTTCTCCACAAGAAATTCGAAGGTATGTAAAGTCTACCAACCCGCATTAGTCCAGCATTGTAGACTAAGGCCTAACCAATCTCATTAGTAGAGGAGGCCCGTGCCCAGCAGTGGGACAGTAATATTACAGGGCTAATATTATTATTATTTATTAATTATTAATGCAGACTTGCATGTCGAAGATTAAGTGCTGTTGTGAAACAGGTATCTAGCTATTTCTTCAAGGGTTCTCGTACCTAAATATCAGAATTCACGATTTAGAATACATGTCTTCTGAAGTCATTATGGATGACGAGAAGGGATGGTTCTTAAAAGCGTGATGGCAAAAGCGGTTTTTGATCTTAACAATAAATAAATAGATACACCCAACAGACACACACCTAGTCCTGACCCCACAATACACCTGTATCGTGGGTGTCAGAGACTACACAACAGTCTCACAACACCCAGACTTGAAACAAGTATCTGTGGGCCACAAAAACATTTGTCTCAGTGCGGGAATCGAACCCGCGGCCTCTCGCTTCACAGCCGGCTACTCGCCCACTGCGCCACGGAGGCTGTACGAAGAGTCTGCATAAGAAGACAATTTCTAAAACTGTTAAACCGTTGTCATAGCCTACCCTTAACCAGGGACATGGAAATTATCAGACAAGTGAAACCACAGCAACAACTAGTTGTAAAATAATTTTCTAGTCTGTTTATTGGCTGCAACATTTTTTCTGTTTCTCTGCTCCTATTCGTCTGAAAGCGAGTCGTAAAGGCATATTTTCGGGTACAGCCCCACTCGGCCGTGGCACGTGTTTATTTAGAAAACACGTACCGCCAATTAGGCATCCTTTGTTTTCTGAGAAACGCGAGGGAAAAAAAATGAAAACTATTTTCGCCTGGTTTTGTTGGGAGTAATTCTTTTTCTTTTCACGCAAAATGTGTCTAATATAAATAGGTGTTTTAAAAGAATCGATGTTTAAATCGATTTTAATGTCAGTGGAGTTTAAAATTCGAATGCGACTGAGATACTTTTACATATTGTTTAGTGTCAAGAACTCTTGAATAATTTTTATCTCTAATACGCAGTACTATACTACTATTAATAACATTGTGATATTGTGAGCCTTGTTGCTTTTCACAATTAATAATAATAATAATAAGTATCTTAGGCTGAGATCTATAGAGCGAACTTCGACTAAGTCTGAGTCAAAGAAACGAACTCAGTGAGTATTTGGAATTAATAAATCGAACTTCGACTTAGTCCGAGCCATTTTTTACAAGAAAAACTGACAGAAATAATAAGCAATGATTTTCTTGAAAAAAATTACTCAGACGCAGTCAAAGTTTGATTTAAAAATTCCAAATCCTCACTGAGTTTGTTTCTTTGATTTAGACTTAGTCAAAGTTCGTTCTATAGATCTCAGCCTTAGTCCTTAGATGATTTATAATGTAGTTCTAAATGCAAACGAAAAACATTATTATTATGAAGTTTTCAAATCTTCTGAAACTATAATGACAAAAATCGTAGTTATTCGATTTCAGAATTTCGAATCAGTCCGTTTCAGCATCGATTTTTAGAATCGATTAATCTATTGAAATAAAACTATTTTTACGGATTCTATCACGATTTGGTTTTAATTTTTATGCCCGACGTTTCGAAAGCCTTGCAGCCTTCGTGGTCACGGGTCAGACTTAAAAATTAAAACCAAATCGTGATAGAATCCGTAAAAATAGTTTTATTTCAATGAATAACATTCACGTAAACCTAAGAAATCATTATCGATTAATCTATTTCAACTAGACTGCCTCCGTGGCGTGGTGGTATTTCGGTACGACTACGGTTCTGAGGTCTCGGGTTCGATCCCCGGGTCGGGCAAAGTGATATTGGATTTTTCCATATCAGCCCGGAGTCTGGAATTTGTTCCCGATATGGCGATAGGCCCGCCCCCTATCACATCTGGGACGGAACTAAGCTCGGCGAAATGTGGGTGTACTAGTTGGCTAGTGCGCCTCTGCCTACCCCTTCGGAGATACAGGCTTGAGCTTATGTTATGTTATGCTATTTCAACTAGACATGTCCTACCTTGATGATTAACCTTACTTTAATCTTCTCGCAAATGTATTGAAGAAATCTTTTATTTCAGACTTCGAGGATGTTAATTAACCCGGGGTATTACAAAAATTCCTACTCGCCGAACATGAATATTAAGGTAATAAATTTAGCCCAAGATAATACGCGAAATATTTTGGAGTTTTCTTGCGTATAAGTGTTAGTGTATAAATATTTTAAGAACGTAATCTTAAGATTATAAGCGTGTTTTGAAAGTAATATTGAATTGAGGGAAGCTGTTGTTATGAAATGGGCCAGTGGTGAAGAGTCTATACAACCCGATATCTACCGGCTTTCCTTTTTTAGATTGTATGGTAATAAATGAGTTTTATCTAGGTATTATCTAGAAGAGAAAGTAGCACTGGCTTGCGTTTTGAAAATTTTCACCCTTCGCCTCTGATGGGCTGTAGAATCATTTTGTGATTAATAACCAAGTCGAAATAAGTAGGTATTCTTAATTATGTACAATTTAAAGGTATTTTTGACCGACTTCAAAAAAGGAGAAGGTCCTCAATTCATCTGAATTTTTTATGTATGTTACGCGATATCTTCACCAAATGTGGACCGATTTTCAAGATTATTTTTGTGTTCGATAAAGCTTATTATACATTTGGTATATGAATGAGATTTGTAGATACATATTGACGTCGGTCCGTTATGTTTTTAAACTGTGAAACCGATTCTAAAACTTTTGAAAAATTTTAAATATTTTTTTTTGCAAGAAAATATTTGCTTAGTCTGTCTGACGGTTTGTTTTCTTGTAAAACATGGCTCGGACTAAGTCAAAGTTCGATTTAAAATTTCCAAATCCTCATTGAGTTGGTTTCTTTGACTTAGTCTTAGTCGAAGTTCGCTCTACAGATCTTAGCCTTACGATACTTTTTGTCTTGACTTTAAGCTCGTGAGCGGAATAGCGAACAATACCTAGTCTTAATACAGTATGCACTTTATGTTGCCAATACAATTTTGTATAAATAAATACACTAAACAGTCACACACCTACTCCTGACCCCACAATAGGTATAACCTGTAACGTGAGTGTCAGAGACTATGAGAGACTTTCGGTCTGACAACACCCAGACTCGAAACAAATATCTGTGGGCCACACAAACATTTGTCTCAATGCGGGAATCAGACCCGCGGCCTCTCGCTTCACATCCTGCTACTCGCTCGCTGCGCCACGGAGGCTGTCATTAATACTTAGTTTAAACTTTACACAGACTACTATTGAAAAGATCCTCGAATTTCGTTTTCCTGATTCGCCTATTTACAAATCATGTGACGTCTAAATCAAACAGGAAGTCGGCGCGATTCACATTATCGACATCGCATCTACCTTATCGTCATGCACGCAACGTTGGCCCAGTTATTGGGCAAACATTTGCTGGTGAGTTCGTTAGCCTCGCCAACTAGCAACCTCGGCAGCCAACATTTTTAAAAGTTTCATTGTAAACGTAAACACTGCTTCTAAGGGAGGTGAGAACCTTAACCCGTCGGAGGCGGCACATATATATGTTACATAAGCGTATAGGCCACCGGAGGCCGAGCCGCCTGTGACTATTTAAAAAGCTGTTATTTCCAAAACTGCGTCATACGAATCACATTTACTATTTCCAGGACACGGTCTCGTTAAAAATGGCTTTCTCACATTGAACGTTCGATAATAATTTTCGTCGGGATTCTAAGGGAGGAGGGAATGGGCCACCGTAAATCTCACTCACCGAATGAAACACGACAATAAGCTGCCACTTTACGTCGGTTTTCTGAGAGACAGTGGTATCAAACCCGTCGAGCCGACCCTTTCGTGCTGTAGACGTTACTGTTGTACAGCGTGGCTCTACCACTCAACATCAAAAGTAATATTAACACGCTTCCAGCATATCGGTTATCGATATATTAATATACTCATATACAATATCGACCACCTCACAGACAGTTTAAAGCCGCAGATGCTCCATATTTCAATTAAATATTAAATGGTAAGGTGCAGAGCCCCCGCGGCGCGCATTGTGTGCCGCACTCTACGATTAAATCCGCTTTCTTACCTACAAATTATATCTGTTCCTCGGTGTGTCATAGAGTGAGTATTACAGATAGGATACAGCTGTAATTTCTATGTACCTGAAACAAAATTATACCGGGGATTAGAAAACATTTATTATAATCTGGAACAAAATGTATTCCATCGAAGCTCGCAATAATATCGACAAAAAGTTTTGAGTGGTATAAATATACATAAGCTCACGGCTCTTTCCCCGAAGGTCATAAGCTCACGCTTGTAGGTATGAAAAAGTATGTTGCACCGACCCCATATAACGTGGGATAAGGGCAGGTAGAAAGGAAAAAGGCTGATAATTTAGTTTACTGTACATATACAGGGTGTTTCATAAAGTTGGTATCCATAATAACTTCACTTAAAGGGACGATGGCTACCAATCTAGCGGTAAAGTTTAAAATTTCGTAAGACTCATAGTTTTGAAATAATGGAAACTTGAATTTGTGATGAAAAACTTTTTGATGGCTCACTGGGTCAGCTGCAGTACATTTACAAATTACCTATAGGGTAAATTAATTATTTTTAGCATACACAAAGCCATTATTTTGCAATTTGCGACGATTTACAGGTCACATTCCGATTTTAAAATTCCCATGGTTAATATTAATTAAAAAAAATTAAATTAAATTTTAATTTTTTTACTTTACCATTACACTTTAAATCGTTCTCCCTGTATGTGGAATTGTTGTAGGTACCAACTTTATGAAACACCCGGTATATATGTAAAATAATGTTGAAAATCGGGACAGTTTTACAAGTATTTTTCTCTTTATATTGTCGGTTTATATTATGAGAGAAAATATGAAGTTCACAGAAATATTATGTTGAGGATGACACACTGCCACTCAAGGTTTCGATAAAAAAAACGAAATGATTCATTTAAAGTGAGTACAATAATGCCAACTGATATGATATCAACGGTCTGCATCGCGTTTATTTTTAAATACATTCTCGTTTCTTTATCATTGTAGGCATTGCTTAAATATAACATAACATAAGCTCACGCCTGTATCCCCGAAGTGGTAGGCAGAGGTGCACTAGCGAACTAGAACACCCACATTTCGCCGAGCTTAGTTCCGTCCCAGATGTGATAGGGGGCGAGCCTATCGCCATATAGGGCACAAAATCCAGACTCCGAGCTTATATGGAAAAATCCAATATCACTTTCCCCGACCCGGGAATCGAACCCGAGACCTCAGGGTAGTCGTACCGAAATACAAACGCGCCACCGAGGCAGTCTAAAATAACTTTAGTTTAAAATATATTATTAATAACATTTATTTATAGCAAAAACCACAAATTATACACTGCAAATAATTCACTTTGTTCATTTCAGCGCTGTTCATATAATTTTGAAAAGGTACACTAACGCCCGAATGGACAAACGGTACATAACTTTAACGGCTTCTTACATTGATTTTTGCCATACATTTTGACAGATAAAGCAGCCTTAAACGAGATAAGGCGGCCTTAAGTGTATGAACATTCGGCGGTAACTTCGCTAATTTAAATTGGAAATTACACTTTGATTGATAACACTGTCATTTTATTAAAGTTAAATTAATTAAGCATTACAGACAAAACTAAATACGCAAAGTCATGAATCTTGAATTAGTTTGATTGAAAACTTCGAGCTCCGTTTGGTCGTGAGCAATTTTACGAACATAAACATCGTTTTAATAAAACAGTTTTTGTTCTTTGCGCGTCCGAGTCCGCATTAAACATACCCTGTCATTACTGCCGAGGCTGGCCGAAGAATCACGAGTAATTACGAAGTCCAGATCTCGACTGATTACTTTTCATTGGGCGTGTCGGATCTACATTTGAATGACAGCGCTCTTTGTCCGAAATGGATTTGAAAAAAGAACGTAATGTTTTGTTTTCGTAACGGACTACGCATCTTCCATTTGTTCGGTGTACAAATGGATGAAAAAAGTAAAAGTTGAATAAATGAATCGTATTGTTTGGAATGTTTTTCGCTTTTGATTACAGCACTTGAGTGACGTGGATGTGTGTGTTTTAACGTTGAATAGGTGTGTCAGTAATAGAAAAAGTTACAAAGATTATTACGTTTATTTTATAGCGATTTTTGCGTACAAAACTTCAGAATAGTAATTATTTTGACACTGTGAATGTGTTAAAGCTATCAAAACCTGCTGTATACCTCGTAGTAACTAAAGTTTCGCCCTTTATTTTTTATCGTAATAAATAATTTTAAACAAATATCTAGAGGTAGTACTAAAATTGTCTACAACAGATATTAATGACAGTCACCGTTATCAATTGAATTTAAAACTACTAATTTACACAAACTATGACTCACATACAATCTAATCTCAAAAAAGAAAAATTAGGCATTTAAAATTTAAAAGTCCAATAGAAATGTAATAATTATACGTTTTCTATACCGGGGCACTCTCAAATAGGGTTGTCAACTAATTTATATGAAATGTAGTTAAAAATTAATTTAAATGAAAAAATTAATGGCCCTTTAACTGTTTTACGAACAGTCTTTTTCCTTTTACTAAAGCAGAGCTTTATTTTGTGACTCATCAGTCACTGCATTAGAAGACCAAACCACGAAGACTAAATTAATCAGTAATTGAGGAGCTTCGACGCCAGTAATGCTTTATACAGTATTTTCTATACATGAATGAACATAATACTTTTTATATTGGCAATAGAATAATAACGTTAGTAATGTAAGCCAAATATAAGATCTGTAGCCCGAGCACGAAAAACTAATGTAAACGTAAACTCGCTGCGCACTGATGACATTTGATTAATATTTTATACAAATTTCATAGACGCGCATCGAGCACGAATACATTTACGGTTGTCAGAAATTTTCCTGCTCGGGCTGCTGACGTCTCTCGCAATTCGTCAGTCTTGTGAGGGCCTGAACTTTAATTTGACAGCCTCTGTATAGCAGGCGAGTAGCTAGCTATGAAACTAGAGGCCGCAGGTTCTACCCCGGCCCTGCACCTACAAGTTTATCTTTCGACTCTTGGTTTGAGTAGACCAAAAATTTATTCATTCATGATACCTACGATGCACGACTAGTATCTTACTTTAGTCTATGGTGCAACGACACGCGGTGTTCCAAAGCGCTCAACCATCCAAGTACTGGTGGGTTACCACCACCTCTTATCGCAGTATAATCTTACTTGTACCGTTTCCATACAAAACAAACGAAGAACGATTATAATACTGCTATAAGAGGTGGTGGTAACCCTGCTGACCACGTCCGACGTTGCTTAACCTCCGTAGTGGCAACCCTAATCATAAACGTCGGGGAGCAACTATTCCGAAGATAAACGTTACAAAACCAACAGTTATCTTAATTAAAATATATCTCACTATCTTAATCTATTTTTTATCAGCCATTCGGATGGAACTGAATTATTTTAATGCATCAGCTATTGTGTTGGTTTCTTTTAACCGCCTCGAATGGGTGTAACCGACCATATATGTCAAGTAGCGTATGTTGAGTGAGAAACGCGAGTTTCAAGCTTTAAATCCTAGGTTGTGTTTGAGTTTTTAATTGATATGACCGACTTCAAACTTCATACAATCGTGACCAAATTTATATGGGACCACCCTTGAAATAAGCTCTATCGTACACAAAAATAATTTTGAAAATCGGTCCACATTCGGCGGAGATATCACGTAATACACATAAAAAAATACAGACGAATTGAGGACCTCCTCCTTTTTGGAAGTCGGTGGAAAATCAGTCTACATATGGCGGAGATATCGCGTAACATACAAAAAAATACAGACGAACTGAGGACCTTCTTCTTTTTGAAAGTTGGTCGAAAAAATATATATAAGTAACACGTTAAAATTTGCAATGATCAATGAATTCTCGGTCACTGCGAAACAGTTAATTTGTATCGTGATTATCACTATCATAAATAGCCACAGGAGTCAGGACTGCTTAGTGTCCGTACCTAGTGGTACAAAACAAAGGCTTTCCTCGAAGATTTCCAGATCAACTTGTTGGAAGCGATCTGCGGCCCTAGCAGGAAAATTTCTGACAATCGTAAATGTATTCAAAATGCGCTTCATTTTTTTTATCCGGGCACGGCAAAGTGACTACACTGCACCTGATGGTAAGCGTAGTGCAGTCCAAAAAACTAGCGACCACTGACAAACAATGAGTTTATCAGTGGTCGTTAGAATCATGCCGGCCTTTGTGCTTCTTGACACTCCGAATCCGAAGAGGGAAGAAGCAAATCGAGGGGCTTGCGACAAGACAGGCGGATGACCGATACAGATACATGAATACCCCCATACACGTCTCAACCAACCATTAAGTTAAGCCGCAAGCCCCTGGAGAGAAAAGAGAGCTTCTATGAAATTTGTATGAAATACTAGCTGACCCGCGCAACTTCGTCTGCGTATGAGAGAGAGGGTTGAAAGAGTGAGTCGTAGGCACCTATAATCCAATAATTCTAAAGGAGGTTATGGGATGATCTACTTCGGCCGTCAGTCCCCCGTCTCTCACCCCGTCAGTCACACCGTCTGTCACCCCGTCTCTTACCCCATCAGTCACACTGTCTGTCACCCCGCTTGTCAACCCGTCTGTCACCCGTCTGTCACCCAGTCTGTGACCCGCCTGTCACCCCGTCTATCACCACGTCCGTCACCCCGTCTGTCACCCCGTCTGTCACCACGTCGATCACCCGTCTGTCACCCCGTCTGTCACCCCGCTTGTCACCCCGTCTGTCACCCAGTCGGTCACCCATTCCGTCACCCTGTCTGTCACCAGTCTGTCACCCCGTCTGTCACCCCGTCTGTCACTCTTCTGTCACCCGTCTGTCACCCCGTCTGTCACCCAGTCGGTCACCCATTCCGTCACCCCGTCTGTCACCAGTCTGTCACCCGTCTGTCACCCCGTCTGTCACTCTTCTGTCACCCGTCTGTCACCCCGTCTGACACCCAGTCGGTCACCCCATCTGTCATCCCGTCAGTCATCTCGTCAGTCACCCCGTCCGCCACCCCATGAGTCAGCCTGTCAGTTATTACTTATTATTTTTGACAATATTTCAATATTTCTTTCTGTTCTATATTTTAAACGATGTAAACATATAATTTGCACAATACACGTGATTGATTTGATGGTAAATGTTAGGAAACGAATAACTAATTTTTTTTACTTTTTTTTTCACAATTTCATAGTGAACACAATACCGGTTTGTCACATGAAATTAACTGAGCAGAGAACAATGAGTAGCTGTCAAACAATGTATCACGCACCGGCGCCATCTACTTAAAATATTGGTTTGTAGTACATGCTATGTATCAGAGATGGCGCTGTATGTGAAAAAAGATTTTCCCGCTTTTCTGTTGAAAATTTTCCTGAATTTTCTTTGCTATAAACCTCACGGAGCCCGAGACCTTTCCAACGAATGCAAAACCGTGGAAATCGGTTCGTGCGTTCTGGAGTTATAGCGTCAGAAGGGAAAACCCGACTTATTTTTATATAGTAGATTAACTAAATGTCATAAGTGTGCAGCGAGCTCGAATACGATTATCAGAAATTTTTCTGCTCGGGCCACTGCATCCAGCAACATTTATACACATCATACCATCACGCTGCCTTAGTTGTATTTCGGTACGACTACTGTCCTGAGGTCTCTGGTTTGATCCCCAAGTCGGGCAAAATTATATTGGATTTTCCCATATTAGCCCGGAGTCTGGAATTTCGCCGGATATGGCGATAGGCTCACCCCCTATTACATCTGGGGCGGGACTAAGCTCAGGGAAATGTGGGTATTCTAGTTCGCTAATGCATCTCTGCCTACTATTTCGGGGATACAATTGTGAGGTTATGTTATGTGTATAACATCAAATAATATTTATTGTAGTAGGAACATTTGTATTCCCACACGAGATAATACTAATAACTCCAAATTAATTCCACCACTACCAACAAATTAATCAATACATAAATCTTTCCCAGTGATAAAATTACGAAATTTGGTACGTCATAAATGAAAGAACCTGACGAAGTAGCTAGCGTTAAAACTTGTTTTAATTTTCATTTAATAGAAGCTGTTAAACTATAAAAATAATGAACGCTAATTATAATGTGGGAGGGAAGGGCGTGCGGACTCCGGTCATCAATCAACGTGAGGCTGGTGGGGTCAGCAGAGTTCCGGAGAAAGGTAGTCTGATTATTGCCAACTTGGTATTCTGCATTGTGGATTATTATTATACATTGTGGATTATTATTATAATGACAAAAACTATAATTAATCATATAATGTGATTCAGAGACTAATATTGTAGATTTTTCAAATGGTCCTTCGAGCCAGATAATCACAAAAAATATTTTAGTCAATGTACCTTAATTATAATGTGGAAGAAAAGGGCATGTAGACCATGTTTAGAAAGCGGTACCAATTCTTGCAACTCCGTACCAATGTTGCATTGTTGCACATTAAATTGTTAATTTCAAAGTGTTTGAAATTATCCTTTGAGACAATAATGATAATGCCTAGGAAATAAACACTGATTTAGTTTGGAATTTTGATAATTATTGTATTTAATTTAAACGAAAAACAATATATGCTAATTATAATGCGGAAGAAAAGGGCGTCCGGACTACGATCATCAATCAATGTGAGGTCAAAATCATTTCGGAGAAAGTGGTACGAATTCTTGCCAACTTTGTTGATACTTATGAATGTCGATGTAGGTATTGTTAATCACAAAGCTTTTGATTTATGGTTTGTCATATTAGTACGTTTAGAGACTAATATTTCTATTTTTTCTTAATGGTTCGAACTAGATAATCATTACAAGAAGACAAATGAAATAAATTAGCTGTTTGAAAAAATGTATCGCAAAGTATTTATTTTTATATTCTTTATTTCCTTTTAATCTCCGTATTTCATATCAGATCTCAAATAAATTGATATAAAGGCATCACATCAATGAATATAAAAAAGAAGCAGTTTTGATAAAGATACCGCTTAAGATACTTAATACAGACGAATTGGGAACCTCCTCTTTTTTAAGTCAGTTAATAATTTTCTGAATATAATAAACCAATTTCCCTCTTAAAAGCAAATAGAACTAAGAAGTCAGAGGCTTTTATAACCTCTTAGCAGAGAACGCTTGAAAAATTGACTTTATAAATTAGTTAGGTACATTAAAATTGCGAGATCCGTAGTCCAAGTTATTTCAGATAGCGTTTTCCTGAAAAAAAAATAGAGTGACATAAAGTGTCTGCTGAAAGTATTATATTTATTCAAGAGAGCAATCATTGAAATGGCTTTGTTTGGAATATTTACTATAAAAATTTATAAAAGATACTGATTTCTTAAGTTTACGCGAATATTATACATTGAAATAAAACTATTCTTACGGATTCTATCACGATTAGGTTTTAATTATTATTCCCGACGTTTCGAAGGCTTTGCAGTCTTCGTTGTCACGGGTCAGACTGAATGATAATTAAAACCTAATCGTGATAGAATCCGTAAGAATAGTTTTATTTCAATTTATAAAAGATTTCAATAAAAATATTTTGGTATCCGCTTCGTCGTTTTTACAGTCATGTTTGTAACTTTGTCAAAGTTTCAAAGGCTTAAATGTCTATATCATATGTGATAAATTCGATGATATGTCAATTTCAGTAAGCAAGCTTCGTGGAAGCTTAACTCTTCTCAATGTAGTGAGGACCAGCATCAATGTCTCACTCAGTATATTGTAAAATAGGGCAGATTTTATTAGGATTCTGCTTAGCACCCATGATGTGGAGAAAGTACACTTCAATGTAATACAGAATCGTCTAATAGTTTTTACGACTGACCGTCTAACATGATCCCTCGTCAATATTACATCAAGCGTAATAAAAATATCATTAAATTTAAAGAACCAGAGATATTACGAGTTCAATTTTATGATCGCTTTTGAAGATGATCCACAGTCGCTGGACAGACAGTCAATGAGATTTAAATATTTTATGACATCATTACTGCTTTCGGCTAAGTAGCGTATGCGAAAAACTATTAACTATTGATGAAGAGAACATAAAATAGTAATATGTTATAAATAAAAAGATGATCTATATGATATGGTTTAGGAGCTTGATGGACAATATGTCTGAGAAGAGGATTATATTTTGGATGTGATATTCAAATCATTGGAAATACGAGTATAGTTTATGAACGCTATAGTACCCTTGGTGTTGAATTTATAGCAACTGAATTGGTAAAGTATAAACTCGAGATAATTTCAAAGGATTACGACACGAGGTATTTTAAGAGTGTAAAAAGATTTCAGTTGCGGATTTGCTTCGGGTATCTCACGCGTTTATAGGTTACCGTAACCGCTTAAAATCCTATATCTTAGTACCTGAACAAATTTAATTATTTGTTACTTGTGCTTAGAGCTCTCAAAATGCACACACGTTAATACAAAGAGTTGCAATGCTAGATTATACATTATAATTTCATGTCACAACAGGAATAATAACAAAACCATTACTCATTTAAAAAGTAAACCACAACGGCAACTCAAAAACCTAACTTATTCACCGCATGATCATATTCATAATTGACAGTAATATTTGAATATACAAACAAAACACTCCAGCCATTAAGCTGTGGCTTTCGTTTTTTTTCATAATCACGAGACGCAACGAGGGCTTGCTTTGAACTTATAAAATGAATATTTAATAGCACAGGATCCTTATGTAAATTTCGTTCCAGTTTCACTGCTCTTTTAATTCCTACGAATATAATTAAGTTGTTAATAAAGTCATACATTTGAATGTGCATTGAGTTAATGTAATAGAGTAAGGGTATCGACCCCACAGACAGGTTTAGTTTTTGTATCTTAAATTAGTTTTCAAATAAGACACTCTTTCGTTACGATTGTTTCTTCAACAGCTTTAGGAATTAAATCTAGAGATAATTTAACTCGTACTGTATTATTTTGTGTTATGTTTAGAGCTTTATACAATTCAATTTTTTTGTGGTTCTTTAATTTGATAGGTACTTAAATTTATACACATTTCAAAACATGTAACAATTTCTACATTTCACAATGTATAACATCATTTTATTTTTATCGGAAATATACAGAGAAGGTGGAATCCAAAAGAAAATTCAGCTTGAAATAATAAATATTGCCTATCCTCATCAAAGATGGACTTCAGCAGAGTACTTTCTAAGGTGAATACAAACGAGTGTAATGATGGCTCCTCTGATAGAGAACTACATGGACATCTACAAAACACCATCAGTACATTATCGTTTGCAGTAGAAATATATCACATAGAACCCCAGTACACGGCCACGGCGTGAAGGCGTTCGGGGTGAGACGTTTTAGGCACCCAACGCCGACAACGCCGTCAATTTTTTTTTAGAAGAGAATAAAACTAGTGTATCATTCTTAGAACACTCACGAAGTACTTTAAGCGTTTTCAAAAAGTACGCTGTGCTAAATGACGTCACCCTATGTAAAAATAACCATCAACAAGAAACTACCGTTTCCATGTCCGTCGCAAGCTTGAAATGAATGACGTAGAACTCTTAACAATAACTTTCAACTAACAGCTATAATACTTACGAAACTGTTTAAAACATTTACTACGGATTACATAGGCTTTGCGTTTATTTCATTTTGTCCTGTTTTTGGGGAGTTTAATCGCTGTTGGGCTTAGCTATCAAGGGTGGATGGGGCGAAAGGCGAAAATCTATTCGGTACTAAACACGCATGACACGTCTCTAACTTTTCGACCGATTTCCAAAAAGGAGAAGGTCCTCAATTCGTCTGTATTTTTTGTTTTTTATGTATGTTACGCGATATCTCCGCCGAATGTGGACCGATCTTCAAAATTCTTTTTGTGTTCGATAGAGCGTCTTTGAAGGGTAGTCCCATATAAATTTGGTCGCGATCGGATTTGAAGTCGGTCCGTTAAGTTTTTAAACTTGTGATTATTGAAGATTCGTGTACACTATCGCCCGAATGGTTAAACGCTACTCAATATAACGGCTTCTTAAATTAATTTTCGCCATACAATTTTGACAGGCCACCTTGGCCTAAAACGACATAAGGCGACCATAAGTGTATGAACATTCGGCGGTTAATGTCGTTATTTTGGCGCCATTTTATAATTTCGTAGTCATAATAAACGTACATAAATACGTTATTGGTACAATAATAAACAAACGAATTGGAGTCAGCGTTTCCTTGAGTTGTTTAAGTTTGTTTTAAATGTGTTCTAAAACAAAGGTTCCTAGAAAACCGAGTAAGTACTTCAGCATCAAACTATGAAGTACTAATGGATGTTTTTATAGCTGAGGTTGGGACACAAGTGTAAACGGGTTTCTACGGCCAGTGATAGTACCAGAAGAACCATGGGTGTTCTGTGATTTTGAAGGAAAATAACAGTTATTAGCAATAAGGAAATTTTTTTATAACAGAGACTGGCAAACGAGAAGATGAGTCCGCTGATGGTAAGTGATCTCCACCGCTAATAGACACCCAGGATACAAGAAGAATCATAGGTGCGTTGCCAACCTAAAACGCGGGAATGGAAGGCGAGGCAAAAGGGATTGGGAAAATAGGAAATGGGCTAACGGAAATCTCACTAACCGAAAGAAACGCGACAACAAGCTGCCACTTTACGTCGGTTTTCTGTGAGACAGTGGTATCAAACCGGTCGGGCCGGCCCATTCGTGCTGTAAGCGTAACTGTTTAGCGTGGCTCTACCACTCAAAAATCACCGTACAAAGCATATCAGCAAGCTGCAACATCACGCCGATTTTCTGAGACAAAATAATACTACTCAAAGGAGTATACCCGGTATACTCCTTTGAAGATCTAGCCCCGGGCAAATCGTATGAGAAAAACGCTTAGCCTGACTTG